>UIDE01000002.1:1389866-2779732 GCA_900497715.1 Magnusiomyces ingens NRRL Y-17630
AACAAAAAGAACAGGGATATCACGGTCTACAACATAACTCGACACGATTTCAAGCAGAATTTGCATGGCCGAAGCATCGCATTCAGTCATGCCGTGCAGGTCGAAAATCACATATCGGGTCATTTCCTCTTGACGAATACGCGGGAAGGATGGATGCACACGCATAGAGCCATACACTTCGAGTCGACGCAGTCTGTTACGTAAATCGCCCGTATTTGCAAAAGTCAAAGGCTCCGGGATCTTGACAATAAAGCACCCTTCAATTTCCTCCATGCGCTCTGGTGGCAGTGAATCCGCATTTTCAAATTGGTTGGTCCCCGGGATACGACCCAGGATCTGGATGCGGGAGCGTGTGGCGTTGCGAATAACACGGACCAGCGAGAAGCCCACGCCAAGAGCAATACCCGTTTCAACAGACCAGAAAATGGTGCAAATCAGGGTCAAGTACATGGTAAACAAGTCTTCATAACCGCCAATACGCCAGTAAAACAAAATGTCATTTGGTGCCTCTTCCACAAGGGACAAGCCAATAACCGAAATAACAGCCGACAGCACGCATTTGGGCAGGTAGTAAAAGTAGGGCATGGCAAAGAGTATCGACAAAAAGGTAACAAATGCAAGAACAAAGCTGGCAAGATTGGTGCGTGCACCAGAAAGCATATTGATTTTGGACCGCCCATAGCCGCCAAACGACGGCAGCGCGTTAAACACGGAGCCCACTATATTCGTGACACCAAGCGCAACGAGCTCGCGGTTGGTGGAGACGGTGCGGTTAGTCGCGGCGCCAAGGGACTTTGCGGCGATAGTTGACTCAAAAAAGCCTAGCACGGCGCAGACAAAAGAGGCCGAAAAAGTGTCTTTAAATATAGGCCAGGTTGAAGGGGTGATGGGGAAGTGAATATGCACGGCGCCGGGCTGGATGTCGCCCACAACGTCGAGGCCCTGTTTATCCCAATCAAAAATGTTTGTGAGGATGGTTGTGACAATGACGACGATTAAAATTTCCGGAACAAAAATGATTTTCTTAAACACGTGAGAGACCTTTGCCTTGAAAAGACGGAAGGAGATGATGATAAACATGGCAGAAAAGGCCACCAGCGTTGTGAGCGCGTGGGCTCTGTGGAAGTGGGTAGCCAGGAAGACGAGTTTTTCCCATGTGGTTGAGTGGCTACCAATCTCGGACTCCAAGAGAGAGCTGATGCCTAGCTCGGAAGGCAGCTGGTCAATGACCATGACAAAGCCTACAGCAGAGATGAATCCGCGAAGAAGGGCGCGGGAAAGAACTGACTCCAAAAAGCCAAAGCGAAGAAGACCTGCGCACAGCAAAACGGCGCCAGCAGAGCCAGAAATGATCCCTGAGACTGTAGCGGCAGTAATCTGCGGAGAAACCCCAGCAGCTAAAAATGGCGACACGGCTTGGCCTACTACCAAAGATAAGGCAGCTTCTGGGCCCACAACCATGTGAGGAGTAGAACCCATGAGGCCATACACCAAAGGAGGAATAACAAGGCCATAAAGACCACACACAATGGGGACGTGTGCCAGCGATGTGGCATACGACATGGAGACTGGGATTTGAAATGAGGCAATGGTGAGGCCAGCGGAAATGTCGCCAATGAGATACTTTTTCTTGTATCGGGGGATCCACTCGAGAGCGGGGATATAGTAAGCCCAATACGACTGCATTTTGGGCTTCAGCTTGCCGCGCTTGGGCAGCAGAGGCTGGACGTTCAGGTTGTTTACGGAGATTTGGTCATCAAGGGAAGAGAAAGAGGGTGTGTTGGGGCCCAAGACTGGAGACGTGGGGAAGAATGCAGGAGAGTTGAAGGTGTCGCTGAAGCCAGAGATTTGGCGAATGTAGGGCGGTCTCTTGGGGGCTGTATGGGTGACTGCGTTGGAGTAGGTGTTTTGCCTTGGGGTCAGAGGGGCCACTGGGATCGAGGATCCTACAGCGTCGTACCCAGTATATGAATTTGCACGTGCGTTAAGGGGTGGGGCGGAGACCGGGAGCGCCGATGGGCCCAGGGAAAAGTTGTTGTAGGTTGCAGAGGAGGGGGTATCGCTGTTGACTGGGTTAAGAGATCCGGATGCTCCACCTTGGACATGGGTGTTGATGTTGGTATCAGTCTGGGGGGCAGTAGAGCTATTAGTAGAGCTGTTATTGTTGTTACTAAAGATGCCTGTAGATGCGAGAGCACCTCCAGCGGCGGTGCCTGTTCCAGAAACCATGAATAAGCTCTCAACGTCGGAGTCGTCGTAGTGGCTATAGGAGTGGCCGAGCAGATGGCTAGCAGCAGAGGGTCCTTGTGGGTTGCTGTTGGGGATATTGTTGTTTGACATGCTCGAGTTGCTTGCCGAGTAGCGGAGCCGTGTGGGTCGGTGGTAGCTTGAGTTTGAAGTTCTACGGGACCTGGGCACTGAAAAGGAGTATGAGTTTGGGGCTGTTAGAGACGGGCTATTAGCTCGCGGGCTATCAGTTGGCCTGCGAGATGAAGCCATTGTTAGTTGAGTATTTTAAAAATTAAGAAGAATTGGAGAGAAAAAAAAAAATGGAAAAGGTTGAAATGGTGGGAAAGGAGGCGGTAAAAAAATAAAGTGAGCTTATTAACAGCACACATACAAAAAGTGTGCACTTACTTTTTGGGAGAGGAGGGCTGATAAAAGGCGGTGATGTAAAAGATTGGTTACCGATGGTATTTGGATTATTGAGAGAACGCTGGTAAGCTAAGCTTCTAAGGGTGTCTACGGAAGGTGGGAAAAGAGATGAGGTGGGGATTTGCTGCCTTTTATAGACTTTTTTTTCTTGCCTTCAATGAGACCTGGTTGATGGCTTTAACCTTCGAAGCAGAGCTCAGGCCAAGGCTTTGAAACCGTCAACAAGATGAAGATAATCGATTTTGAAAAGCCCCAATCTCAAAGCAACGGGTCTCCGCACGTGATGGGATCAAGACTTGGGCCAAAATAAGTTGTACAAAGCTACTCCAAAGGCCCTGAATGTGCAAAATACCATCTAATATTCTTCAAGTTCCTAAATCAAACAGCAAAAAAAAAAAAAAAAAAAAAAAAAAAAAAAAAAAAAAAAAAAAAAAAAAAAAGAAAAAAAGAAATAAAAAAATAACTTCTAATAAACTTCTTCATTCCGTCTTCCTGGAGGATTGCAAAATCAATTCCAAACGTCGTCGTTCCTCCTGCTGCTCTTGGACTTGCCCTCCTCCGGAAAAACTATCATGCGGCTTTCTATCAAATCCACGTTACCACCTCACACAGTACTTTGGGGTAGCGTAGGTGGTGGGGGTGGAGGACGGGCAGGAAAAACGTATACCATCCCTAAAGTACCGCTACCAACAGCCCCTATTTGCTCCCAATCACCTGGCGACCATCTACCCACACTCGCGACACATTACGATCGTCGCCGCCAAAAAGCCATTTGGCAACCAGGTTCTCCAGCAGACCCAGGTCATCGCCACCTTCCCCAATCCGAGGCTCCTGCCATTCAAACACATCCACGGGCGAGTTGTCGGCCTCAAGGTCAATCAGCTGCGCGTCCCACTTCTTGCCTACCTCAAAGCTGCCCAGCCGGTCGGCCATCTCACACACCTGCGCCCCTCCCAAAGTGCCCAGGCACAGCACCTCCGCCACACTCAACTTGTCTGCGTCTCCCCGAGAACTCTTCATGGCAACGTGGCGAGAAACAAGCAGCGCCTGTCGCGCAACCTCCAGCACACTCGGCGCATAGCCGCCACTCAAGTCGGTCCCCAGACTGCACTTGACCCCAGCATCAAGGTATCGGCGCATCGGGGCCTCTCCACTCGTGATACTCGAGTTGGAGGTCGGGCAATGGGAAATCCCGCTGCCACGGGCCTTGATGGTGGCCACCTCCTTGTCGCTCAGGTGGACGCAGTGGGCCAAAATCGTCCGGTTCCCAAGAACCCCGGAGCTGTCGTAAACATCCGTGTAGCTCTCACACTCCGGGAACAGCTCCTTGACCCATGCAATCTCCTTGACATTCTCCGAGAGATGGGTCTGGCATGCCAAATCCCGCTCACGCATCACCTCGCCCATCCACTTCATGGTTGCCTGCGAGCACGCCGGCGCAAACCGAGGCGTCAAAATCGGGGCCACCCGCTCGCGCGTCGGGTCCAGCCCAGTAACGTAGTCAATCACCTCGAGATCCGCCGCTTGGGCTGACTCCTCGCTGGCGTCGCAGTAGTACGCAGGGGAGTTTTGTGTCATGCACACACGGCCCACAAAAGCACGCTGTCCGCGCTCCAGAGCAATATCGGCCAGTGCCTTGGTTGCGCCAACGTGAACAGTAGCATAGTACGATGCGGTCGTAGTTCCATTGCGCAGGGTTCGATCAATCACCTTGTTGTATACAAACTTTGCCTTATCCAAGTCTGATAAAGATGCCTCTAGAGGGAATGTATAAGTCTCGAGCCAGTCGAGAAGAGTGGACTTTCCAAAGATACCGCAATTGGGATATTGGGGGGCATGCTAGAAAAAAGATCAAGTTAGTTTTCACTGGCTTTTCTCTCTTCAATCCAGTACTTACAATATGAGTATCAAAAAACCCAGGGAAAAAAAATGAAGCTTGCTTATCAGTGTTTGAAACTACCTTGACTGTGTACTGTGCGAGAATCGAAGCCTTATCAGCCAGAACCTGGTCCACGCTGGCCGTATTGCGTTCTATAAACTCAATCGTGCCGGTTTTGTCATTTACGCCAATAGCCCCTGTGACGACGTACTCGAGGTCGCTGATGGAAACAGGGTTTACAAACGTCCCGTAGTAAATGGTGAAAGTGGGCTTGGTATCTGCTGTCATGGTTTGATGATGATTAGGATTTTTTTATTCTTTTTTTTTGTGGTTTTATATAATAAAGTTATATTCTTGTAAATGAAATTAAACAAGAATTAAGAATCATAAAAAAAAAGGATTTAATGAAGGAGAATAAAAAAAAGAGAACAAAAGAAGGAGGGCGGCTACATTAAAGTATTTATACGTCTAATAACTTATCTCAAACTGAGCGCTATGTTGCACTTTTTAAGATAAGCCCTAAGAAAAAGGGCTTTCAAGACCAAAATGTACAGGTCTAGCGATGGGAGGTTACAAAAGCACATCCTCGAAAACGGCGTCGTGCGAATCTGGCGGAATGTTCCGCGGTTCTACACACCAATCCTGCAAGCCTTTCCGGCGGCTTTGCCGGGCGGATTTGTATGTGCTTAAACCCTAATGGCTGAAAAAAAAAATTATCAAGATATATTTTTTTTTTTCCTCACAAAACTTTGAAGGATCTTTACTCCGTGTTTTTAGAATTTCTATTTGAGGGGAGGTTTCTTTCTGACAGTAGTCTTTAATATTCGGAGTTACCAACTCGATTACCACGCCCAAACTATAGCTGCATCGTGATTTGTCAACAGCATTTATCTCTCTTTCAAAGATGCTTTTTTTTAGTGGTCAATGCAGCAATTTTTAAAAAACAAAAGACAAAAAAAGTCTTATCAGTGGCAAAGTCTTTCAAATAATAGAAAAAAATGCAAGGCCAAGGTTCTAAACATGGCTGCATAAAGAGAACTAAAATATTAAAGCCAATCTCAAGGGTTCACGTGCAACTTGATAAAGGCTGTTCATTAGTGTAATCTAATTGACGATTCATCTTGGTCAATTATCTTGTAAAGCATATATACACTTGTCCAAAAGTTTAATGAATTGTCTGTGGTGATCTTTTCTGCTCCAACGTTGATCTGTTTAATGTTTGATTTAGAATTGGAAAAAAAACAGAGGAACAGATTAAGAGGCTTCTAAGCATAGCATTTCTTTATTACATGTAAATATAGATAAGTTCGGATTAATCTATGGAACTGAACACAATCTCTCTTGGAAATATATCTTGATATACATATCAACAGTTAAATTTATCTAAAGACTCTGTGGTGATTTTAAAACAACTGAGACTACTACATTTCTAAGACCAAAGACAGGGTAACAATTACAATCAGTCATGTGATTATTGAGATTAGCATGTTAAAATAGCGTGTGTAGGGTGTCTTTTTGTTGACTTTGATATTGGAGGATCAAAAAGTCGTTTGAATGGATACATATTTTCTCCATCATTGATAATAACCAGAATTGAGTTTTATCATTAAGCTGGTGTGTAAATATTGTCTAAAAGGAGTCAGCAATACACACGTTTTTTATTCAATTATCTATTCAAGCGCCATAGGTTTCTTAATTCTCCGATAAATATTGATTTATCCTATTAACTTTTATTTGAAGCGTATTTTTTTCTGTATTTGGTATGTATATTTCAAAATAATTAGTACCTTTTTCTCAGTGTATTATGGCGCTTTTTCTTCATTATGTGGGGTTCTCCGTTAAAAAAAGGCACGGTATTGCTTGTATTTCCCGACGGCTTTTCCCCCCAAAATATATATGGAGTCCGAAAACCCTAACTTTTTCCCCGGTTTTATATGATAATGTAGGTATCTTAAAAAAATAAATTTATTTACAAAAAGATAACAAACGTGATAATTTCAAAAAGTACATGTTTAAAGATTATCAACTCAATCTTTTAAACGAGCTGAGGAAGGTAGCCTGAGCTGCTATCAGAAGAAAAAAACTTAAATCAAGAGACTACTGCAGCTAAACTTTAGAAAAACCCTTACCCTTGTGGAATCAAGACTTTTTTTGAAAATAAGTTACATTTTGGCTTGTGACTTAGCCTCTAGGTTAAGTACATGATTAACGAACTTAAAAAAAGAAAGCAATTTGGCCCACGGTTTCAATAACAAGTTTTAGGAAAAAAGCTTCTTTTTTTCTCTCTTTTATAATTTCATTTAATTATTTTAATTGCCAGTCATTTTGAGCTTTATTTAATTTATTTATTTAATGAAAAAACATTTAAATGACTGGAAAAGGCATTGGTTTAATAGACGGATTCTTTTCACCAATGTTTAGTTAGCTGAAGCCAAAGCTTGCTCTTTCAGAGCTCTTTCAAAATATTTGGACTTAATTGAAACAAACAAAATAAAACCCTCTTTTTCATCAGTTAGAAATTAAAAATCTTAAAGTTATTCCAGTTCAATAGATTTAAAATATTTTTTCTTGTAGTGTGATTGTGGTTGGTTGGGCTTAAAAATAACCTAGATGCCAATTCACAAGCCAAAACCCAACTTACTTGCAAAAACCACTTGATTCCGCAAGGGTTGGGGTTAAAATATTTTAAATAACGAAAAAAAATAGACTGAAAATACGAGCATGATATCAATAACAGTGAATGAAACATTTCAAAGATGATATGAAGGTTCAATAATATTGCTCCTGTGGCCCCAATAATAAAAAGGAGAACATAACCAAAATTAAACACAGGGCTTGCAATATCGTACGATTGCTCGTTCCCTATCCACCATTGTGTATGCCACGAGATGAAGGCAAAAAAATCCGACCAGCCTTAAGAGCGACCATGTCTAGGAAGAAAAAGTAATCTTTGGGGCTGATGTTATTCAAGAGGTTAAAGCACTAGGGATAACTTTAAGAGCTTAGAGGAATAATTTTGTTTTACGACTGTCCCTTTTCTATGCATCAAAGAAGTGTTTAAGATCACTCCGACAGCTGCTACAAAGTTGTGAATCTAAGCCATTTCAGCAACTCCCACAATTCTAAGGTGTTTTATTAAGTGTTTCGCTTTCCTCTAGAAAAATGAACAACTCTGATCATTAAACTTCATAGGCTCAGTAGCCCAAATGTATAGCCATAGTTCAAGCTGCATTTTTTACTAGATCATAAACTAAACTAATACTTGTAGTTATTTTTAACATTAATATATTTAATAATTTTTAAAAGAAACCATCAACACGACGATGTCTTCTAAAAAATAGTTGTTCCTCATACAATTTGCCTCGACTTTAAAAAATCATAAGCAGAAATCAAAAATTAAAAAACCCGATCTACCCATACGGATAGCCGGCAAAAGACTGTAGTACGCAAAGTGCAATGCTTAAAAGCCATTCCCTGGCAAGGTCAAAAAACCTATACCGAAGAGTGGGTCATTTGAGAAGCCACGAATGACCTCCCAAATGACCAATGACTAAATACCAGCCTCCTGGTCACACGAAATTTATGAGCTTCGGTAACGTTTCTAGGTAAGTATGAGGAAAAAAAAAAAGAAGAAAAAAACTTAAAAAAGGGGTGGGAGGGGGCTGCTATTTATACTTTTTTTTTGTTTTTTCAGTGATTCAATTTTTGCTTGGTGGCATTAACAAGAGAGGGTAACGAAGGGTTTTAGGGTACGACAAATTTAAGTATTATGTAATAATTATAAATAATAGCGTTAATTTTAGTTTGCCCAGCTGTTCAGATATCGTTAAACTAACGTTGTTTTTAATCTAAGGTAATTAATATCAGCTTAACATCATTCACTTAATATTTTTGAATGTTAATCCTTACTTTTACTAAAATTGCAACTTTTTGTTACAAAAAAGAAAAATCAAATACAGTTTTCGTTCTTGTATTAACACTAACAAAAATTAAAATAATAACGCTACACAAACTGTGGCATTGCCATATTTATTTCAGGGCTGTTACCTGAAGCTCTTAATTGCGTAATTGAAATATTGTGATAACACTTGCTGACAATTTTTTTACCGTACCCTGTGGGAGGGTTGGGGAGACACCAGTTAACCTCTTTCAAAGGGTTACAGTGCTAACTGACGTAATATCTCAAGTGCCTGCGTCTCCCCACCCGTGTCTTATGCCGCTTTGCTTTTACCTTGTTTGGCATGCGGCTTATATCCCGTGCTTCAGTGAATAACGTGGGCGCGGTTTCTTATGAATTCGTCATTCAGTAGCTTGTCACCATCTTGGAAAAAAAACATAAACCAAGTAGACCATATTCCATATTTTTCTCCCAAGTTTAATATAATTAAATTTATTTAAAAGCATTCTACAAGAAATATCTGTATTTGTTATGTTTAATTTTATTCCTAGATGTAAATGATAATGAAGTTCTCAAGTTGAAACCAGTTCTTATATTAAAAGATGACCCATAGTTCCAACTTCTATATGGACATGTCTTGACTAGAAATAACGATATTTGTTCAATTGAAAAAAAAATCTTCTTTGCATTAATCTATTTTATTTTATTTTATTTTAAGGAGAGAGGGGATTTTTTTCCGTGGCCTTTCAAGATGACATTCCTAAGATTCATGCACTTTTATCCCAAAGTTTATGGTAAAGGTTCATCCTTCCCCATATTGTGCCGATAGTTTCAACTCTTGAAAATGAAAAAAAGAAAACAAAGTCTATGTATTAACTAAAAAAAAATACTCCCAATGTTTATAAAATATATATCAAAAATTCCCAAATAAATCGTTCCAAAATGTTTCGTAGGCTTTACCGTAGTATGCTCTCGTTAAGAAATAAATAAATAAAATAAGTTTGTTTCCCCTCCTCATTTCTTAGACTACTGTAGAAGAAGTTGCTAGGAAATCGTTGCGGGTTGTGCTCTGGTCGTACACCCGTGTGTGAACTGACCGTGATAAAACTTTTCCGGCGCCCGCGCCTGTGTGTACATGCACTTGGATGCCTACTTTCCCTTCTACATTTTTTGCTGGCGCTGTAGCAGGAATTGACACAATCTCCGTAACCGTGCTTCTGATACGGTCCTTGCTGCTACGGCGTTTCGATTCATGTGTTGAAGTAGTATGGGGAGTGGCCGTAGGATTTGTGGTAGTAGAAGAAGGTGCAGTACTCAGTTCACGCAGAGGAATAGATGGTTGATGCGAAATAGTAAAGGAGTAGCGACGGCGTTCGCGTGAGTCGGCGTCATCACTGACAACAGATTCATTATCACTGAAAATAGAGGCGTTTTCGTCGCCTGGATACTCTTCCACTCCAAGCAACGGCGATCCCTCTCCATTATTATCATCTTCGTCCTCATTGTCTCTTTCATGGGTGCTAATGTGTGAAGATCGGCGGGAGTTCGGCAGATGAATTCGTGCCTCGCGCGCCTTTTTGTTGGTCCACCACTTGTACACAGCAACAAAGATCCCGGACCCAAGAATGAGAACCATACCGAGGAACGACCAGCGGTCAGGGGTTTTGTGCCAAATGACCTTTTCCCAAAGGATAGTCCAGAACATGAGCGTGTATGTGGCCATGGCGGCGCGGCCGGCAGTTACACGCTGGATGCCAGCAGTGAGGCAAAACTGGAAAAGAAATCCAAAGACACCAAGAAGCAGAAGAAGAGACCACTGAAGGGCTGTGCGAGGCATCACAAACCGAAGACCTGGTGTGACAAGGAGCCCGACCGTGGAGACGATGAAGGACCAAAGGGCAAAGTAAGATACCGAGATTAGGGGATGTGCACGGCGACCAATTTTGCGAATGACGATGTAGACACTGGACGCACCGCAGACACCAAGAAGAGCAACAAGAACGGCGCGGACGCGCATTGCATCAGGGATATCCGGAGTATCATCAGAGTCGTCAGAGTGATGGCCAAATCTAAAGAGGAAGGGCGGCTTTGAGATGATAACGACACCGACTAGAGCAAACAAGCCACCCAGGATTTCAATGGGAAGCAAGGGCTCGTTGAGAAAGTGCCATGCAAAAACCGCCGTGAATACCGGGGTGAGGAAGGTGATGACAGCGGCGTCGGAGATTTCAAGGTAATTGACCGAGTAGTAAAGTCCAAAGACGCCGAAAAATCCAAATACACCACGCATCACGAGCAGCAGACGGATACCCTTTGCGCCGAGGACAAAGTCTGGGATATGCTTATACCACATGAATGCGATGCAGCCAATGTATGTGAGACCCATACGTGCAAAAAGCACTTGGAACGGGTGGAACGGTGGGTCCGAGGCTGTTTCGAGCATGCGGGTACTTGCAATCATGGCCGAGTTGAAGACCTGGGCCAGAAGAAGCAGCTTGACGCCAGCATGGGCAAAGATAATGTGGTTAACAAGACGCGTTGCGCGTTCCCGGATGGACTCTTTACGTAGGGGCCCTAGGGACCCATCTATGTCATCATCGGAGCCGTCCTCAGGGACATTACCAGAGTTGTTGGGCCTGGCGGGGTCGGAGTCCGGGAATCCTCCGACCAGGTGTTCCTCGTCCAGCAGCACGTTTGTTTCGTTGTCTTCTGGTTTGGTTGCTGGCGGAGCGGGAGCTGCAATATCGGCGGTAGTGTACTGTGCGCCTGTTGCCATGCTTGTAATCTCGTTATTATTATTATTATCAATCGTTGGGCTGTATTTCGAGCCAGGCAGCGATGCCACGGTGTCGTCTGAAAGGGTATGCATGAGCGAAACAGCCTTATTTTCTAGCGTGGTCCCTATAGTATTGGGTGTTGAACCTAACAGTGTGTTTTGAGATAGTGGGGAAGTTGCTAGGGCGAAAGCCTGGGACTCGAGGTCCTGGACTGGAGTCGAGAGCGGGTCGATATCTTCGGCATCCAAGTTGGGAAGTGCTGGGCGCCTTTTGGCTGCATTTTCTTTAGGATCTGGGAATGGTTCAGGTGGTGGCATTGGACCTAATGAGAAGAACTGAAGTGTATATATATATTTTGAAAAGTCTAACTAATCTTAAAGATAGAATAGTAATAGTTTTATTAGTTTGGTAATGCGATAAGTAGAAGAAGAAGAGAACAGAAAGGAGGATGTTAAAGAAAACTAATAAAGGAGGGAAAAAAAAGTCTCAAATGTCTTTGAATTGTAAATGACAAAAGCTAGAAGAACAGAACTTAAAAAGGGCTTCACAAAGACTTCACAATGAAGAATATTTTTTTGTATAAAAAAAATTAAAATGCCATCATTTGGAGGAGATTTTTTTTGTATGAGAAAAAAAGAGGCGCTTAAAAATGGCAAAAAATATATGCGAGCCGCGTGTGCTTATGTAAGCCACGTGAACTAGCAACGCCGGCCCAGAGGGGTGCTGAAAGGCTGGCGCAAGCTGAAGAGAAAACCGGCAATTCCGTCACAAAAATCTCCGTGACGTTAACGTCTTTAGAGGTTTCTTTCGTGATCACTGCCCGTCGTGTTTCTCCCTTTTGTTTTTTTACTTTTTGTTCCCTTTCCAAAATAGCTGATTTGCTATGATTAACCTCGGTCGACCAAACAAAGGTGTTTAAAGACCGTTGAAAAGCTACTGTGTGGGTGGCATCGATAAGCCTTGCCAAGCGTCCAATCTAATCTCCCACCACCAAAAGGGTTGCACGCGACCAAAATCATCTTGTGAAACACGAAATTTTATTTGAAAAACTTACACCTATTAAGAATACCTCTTGGGCTTAGCTATTTTTTATAAAACTCTGGTTTAATGAAAAACACGCTTAGCCACTTCCTCGGGGGTCTCGAAAGCACCCGCAACAATGGCGTCAGCATTGGCTTCGTAGTCAGCCAAACCCTGTGTAAACAAGGCCTGCAACACGGAAAAAAAGTCTTCCTTGCCCTTGACTCCGTTCTCAACCACCTGGGCAGCACGGTCGACAATCTCGTTCTGCGGCTTCTCTGTCAGCGCAACCTCGTTGCCTGTCAGCTTGCCGATAATGTTGGCCACCGTCTTACCGCTCAGGGACCCGCCCTTGATGAACAGCTCGTCCGGAAGCTTGCCAGCCTCGTCAGGAGTAGCAGATTTCGCAACTAGCGCTGCAACACTGCGTCCAATGTCAACCAGTGAAGTGGTCGCATACTCCTTGTCGGGAATATATGTTTGAGCCTCTGTGGTAGATTGTAATCCTCCAGCACCAGGAACCCGGAAAGCAAATTCGGTAAAGAGGCCATTGTACACAGCTACCGTCTTGAGACCCTTGTCACGAGCATACTGGGTGGCCTTAATCTTAAAATCAAAGACGGGAGCATATTTGCCAAGGGCCTTCTCAGTAGTCGGAACTCCGAACTCTGACGCAACGTAAAGGTTGGTTTTGGCCTTGGCTGCTGCATCAGCAATCTTGTCGTGTGAAAAACCAACACCTGCAAGGTTGACCACAGCTGTGGCCCCGTTAAATGCTTCTTCAAGACCTTCACCAGTGGCGGCATCAGCCTTGTAGAACTTAAAAAGGTCGGGAGAGGTTTCAATGGCAGGAATGGCAGCCTTGGCCTTGGCTTCGTCACGAGTAATCAGACGAATCGGAGTTGCGATCTGGGACTTGTAAGGTTCGGAAATCAAAGCATTGATGACATGCTTAGCAAGGAAGCCAGTCAGGCCAACAATTGCAACAGTAGGAGAAGTAGTCATTTTGAATTGATTGTGAGAAGAGGTTTATGGATTGAAATTAAAAGGCTGCTAGCTTAAAAGTAGTTTAAGAGGTGAAAATTGTAAAGAGATGGATAATTAGAATTGATTTGGAAAATAAAAACTAACAGGTCTTAGGGATCCCTTTTTATACTTTTTTTGTATAAAACTGACATGAGGATTCAAACAAGAGTGGCAACTTGGAAGGTCGCTAATTCTCGCAATTGCGTACTCATATGTCGAAAAGAACGACTACGAATATCACCATTTAGGCTTTACACAAAAACAAAACAAAAAAAAAAAAGGTCACAAACTATCTCGCCATTTTGTCCATCGCTCCCGTGTACCAAGGAGAAGGCCAATAAAAAAACACGCAAGGAACACTCAAATCCACACCATTACAGACCGTCAAAAACTAGTAATCTACTAATCATTAATAACGGATTTTTTTAGTGTTTTTTTTTACTAATTGCATTGTTCAAACTATACAAGTATGAGAGTACTATGATATGCTAGCCCTGATTCTACAGAAACATCTTTTTTTTGCAGTTGCTGCCCAGTAACTATTACCAATTGCAAAGTTTAAAACCTTAAACTGAGTGTAACTAACCTCAATGGTGATAACAAAACATTCTATCGATTTCTTTGGTTTCAATCATCACGATCAAATAACCTGATCATGATCTCTTGTATCTACTAAAGTATATTTTGTATGCTTCTAAGGATATTATTTCAAAAAAATAGCTCCTACAAAAAAAATTTCTTTCCGGTTGTTTCTGGATTTACTCAAATCAGTGAAATACTGCTACTTTTTGCTCGACCAATTATTAGTATTTCGGCTGTGTGTACTGTTGAAAAGAGCAGACCCAGATCGTATGAAAGTAGTTCTACTAAATCATAATGCTTAAAAGTGGAATAAAAACAGGTCCTTTGTTACTGAAGTAGTTTTGTACCGCTTAGACTGAATCCGTTTTATTGAAATGCGGGGGATCATGTGCTAATAAACCTCTTACCCAAGTTAAACTTTAAGGGCCGTTTTCAAGTTCAGCATTTCGTAAAGCTCACAAATGTTCCAAGATTTGTCACTTAAAAAAGACACCTCTTGTAGTTGCCAAAAAGCAATTGAAGTAAATCCTACCACATAACCTGAACAAGCTTTGTCATTCTTTAATCCCCAGATTTTTTTATAGGGGTCCATTTCCATCGGTTATCTGTCGTTTAAAATCTTGATAGTTAAAGACCTCTTTGAACCTTCCGCACCACCTTTAGATGGGTGATTCCAAACAAAAAGCACACTTGTTAACATCATAATTAAGACATAAGAGGACTTGCTTAGCTGTCAATTTGTAAATTTGATACAACTTTATAACTATTTTGCGTCTTAGAGGTTATGGCAGCTGCCAACAAAACCTATCCTTTTTCCTCATACCCTCCCATGAATTAAACAAAAAATCTTGGAACATTCCACGTGACATTGTTAAATTGAACAAGTTTCTGTAAATTGGCGTAATAAGCATCGTATAGAAAACAGTTGCTGAAAAAGAAACTCTTATTTGTTCGTATTAAAATATAAACGTTCCAAATATCAGACAGTTTTTGAAGGTCCATGTACTTAAGTTTAACATGTGTTTTATGTATGGGTTAATGAAATATGGCATCAACACCATCGCTATCCTTTTTAATCTAACAGTAGAAATTCCTCTTTTTTAATTAAACTTTTCATCCTGCCATCAATGTGCTTCTTTAACAACCAGAAAATACAACCTGATACCTGCTCACGAGGAATAGGAAGCCTAGGTTAATCTTTCCCTGCTCACTTCCACTTCTTTTCATTAACGATTAAAACATTTATTCCATATTCTTTCTAATCTGCAATAAAGTATACAATCTCTTGCAAGCCACTTAAACTGTTTAAAAAGATCTACAAGTCCATTTTAGGAAATATCATCCTAAGTCCTTTTTTTCTCCTAATAACAACATTCAATCATATTGTGTCTTACTTTTTTCAGTTTGCCATGTTTACAGTTGTAGCTATCCTTTTCAATGCCAACCTTTGCCAATCATGTACCAAATTTGTCATGGCTCGCCAAAATTAAGTAATTATATTTAAATTTTCTTGAATATCATGACCACCTTAGTGGTCATTTTAAAAAGTCAGAATATGATGTCTCTGTTGTTGTAATATTATGGTGCTGCCAACCTTTCTTACTATGTCAATATACCTCTTGTCGCTTGCTTTTTAAGAATCATGACATGGTGATTTTAATGTAGCTAGCATGTGACTGGTCCAGCATCTAACTATTTCTTTGTTTTCATCATATTATTGATTACCATTCATCTGTTTTCTTTTGCCAGCAAATAAAGTGATGTTAATTTTATACCAGAAGAATTTTTAATTAAAAGTAACTCAAAATTTCAACTAAATCAATTATAGTCTTTTTGAACTTTTTTATTCTTGTAATGTGTCAAAATATCACGGTTTCTTGATTTTATTGTCGATAGTGCCTTCTACCATGACTTTTACATTAATCAAACAAAAAGCTTTTTCACCCAATATCTGAATAGCTTTGTACATAAGTT
Organism: Magnusiomyces ingens NRRL Y-17630; assembly: GCA_900497715.1. Classification (NCBI taxonomy): domain Eukaryota; kingdom Fungi; phylum Ascomycota; class Dipodascomycetes; order Dipodascales; family Dipodascaceae; genus Magnusiomyces; species Magnusiomyces ingens. The sequence goes on from UIDE01000002.1 coordinate 1,405,678, forward strand.
AAAACACCTTGTCCAAAATTTTGTCTGAAAACTCGAAAGTTCTTATGATTATTCAGTTCTGGCTTTGTTTTATCATCTATATCTCTTTTTTTTATGCAAAACAAAATTTAAACTACAATCTTTTATAATTAGTCAATTGACCGAAACAATAAAAGAAATTTCATCATATACCATCATGGCATTTATCTTTTTAAATAATAAAAAAAACAAGTATTTGCAAAATAATACCAAGTTCCTCTAGCCTCGACAGTAATTACACCGATTGGAGGAAGTATTGAAAAAAGCAATATTAGAGGTCAAAATTAATACTGGTCTAACCCACCAGACTTTAAAGAATCTGAATTAGGCGGTGAAGGAGTAACGGACGTTTCAACAAGACTTGTTTAATAATGAATGTAGTTCACAAGCAAAAATTACTAGAGTGCTATGATTTAGTTTTTTTTTGGTGATTGACAAGGCTATTGACTCGGACACTGTGTTAAAGGTAGATTTTTTTAAGCTGGTAAGACTTTCTTCGAAAGCTCTTACTGACTAGTTTTTTTTTTCTAAAATTGAATTTTCTGATTAAGGGTTATTGAGTGTGTATTGGAGTGCCGGTGGCAAGTTATATAAGAGGTTACGAGAACCAATTTTTTGAGGCGGGCATATAATATACAAGCGGAATGCTAGCCAAACAATAGCGTTTAGAATTGTGGATATTGCCATCACAAATTCAGAATAACTTTTAAAAATAATTAACTATTCATTATCACTTAAATCTTTTAAAAATTTAATTAATATCATTAATTAAATAATTGTAAGAGCACGTTATAATATATTTTAGTGCTATCCAAAAGTTTGCTATCTGGTTAGAATCTTTCCACATATTTAAACTCTTTTTTCCAATGCTTTTTCACTTTGAAAGCCATTCAAACTTATTATCGATCCTAGTCGATCCAAAATTGAAAACGTTTAAAGCCTTAATGAATTTTTGATTTATCTAATAGACGGTTTATTTAAATTCAAATGTGAGGGTATTCGTCTTTAAATAGCTGCTCTTAATTAAAAATGGTATAATATTTTTTATGTTTTTTTCTCCAATGATCAATTTTGTGGCTCTAAATTGGAGCTCTTAAAAAACGTAACTTAGTTCATATTTGCCATGATTTACGTTTTTGGATCGACATGATCTTCCAATAAACAGCCAACAAATTGCTTTCAACTATAAGCATCATAAATTTTGGTAACTGCAACTCTGTCAACGTTACACTTACTTGAATTCAATGGCTGATCCAGTCTTAATTAAAGACTCAGTTTTTATTTTAAGCTTATTAGTATTTTTCACTTTATCATAGTTTTTAAGATCAAAGGTGATCGACTTTAAAAAAAAAAAGTTATTAATATTTGTTTTTTATCTCAAACAAGAGCTATCAATATGACTTGTAAATATCTTTTAGCCAGTTAATTTAGACTGTATAATTTTCATAATATAATAAAAATAGTCAAATACCTCAGCCTACTTTCGTTAATTTATTAGCTAACTATTAAAATGGAACAAAACCTGTCCTTGTTTTTGATAAAGCAGGATAAATTAGTTTTTAAAACTTATTAAGTAAATATTAAACTAAAGGGGATTTCTCTAAAACTTTTACAAAGGACTATGGAATTTAAAATGAAGCAATTCATGGTGACTGGAAAAGAAAAAATTGAATAGAAATTAGTGAGGATTTTTTAATACCATGAGCGTTAATTGGTTAAAAGAAATCTCTGAAAAAGGTTTTTTTAGAAAACTAAACCAACTTTTGCATAAAGGTTTCGGCGATGAATAAAAAAATCATTGATTGCTCCTTTATCGTTTTAACACTAAAAGATACTTTGATAATCGGATTCTTAACCAAAAGTATTTGCTAATGAGTAAATTTGAATTATTCAAAAGTTTTCTGAGCTAAACATATATATTAATGTGATATAGGATTTGTTAGTTATTTAAAAACCAAAGAACACGACTAATCCTGTATTTTTAATTAAATCTTTTTGTACCAATACTTTCTCATAATACTGGGCTGTTTGGTTTACTCAAATCTCAAGCTGCGATTATCATATTTTACAAACTAGCAATGATGATGGGTAACTGCTGAGTTAACTCTTGCCGAGTCTCATAAAAGCTCTCAAAAATTATGTAAGGCCGTAGAATGTATTTTTAAAAAACCAAAGAATTTCGCAAAACACCTGGCAGAACTCAGTTAGCCACTTGAGCGTCGAGGTTCAATACGCTTTTCATGCTTATGTACTTTATTTTTTCTTTAAAAACTTTTTAAAGCTGGGGAATATAATTTTGGCATTCCTGAAATAAGAAATGCTCATGATTCATTTTCATATGAAAAAGGGTTGCAGTTTTTAAATAATTCAAAAGGACTACGTGTCGAAGCTAATTTTTGAGCTAAAAAAAAATCTTCAAAAAAAGCCCACCTACCGTTTCCGCATTTGAGGAACTATACGACAATAAAGTAAAAGAACAGGGTTTTGTTTTTTAGGATGACTTTCCAATAGCTTTCTAGAATCAACAGTAACGTTAGAGTAAATCATTCGATGATTCCAAGCCAGCCCTGACAAGCGAAAAAAGATCTAACTAAAAAAAACGTATAATTAAAAGAATAACAATAGAAATTTTTTTCTCAATGATCTCTTTTCTTTCGGTAAAAGTTGAATAATTATTCCAAAATACTTTAAACTCCAAACTTTGTAACCTTCACGCCATTTACTGGGTGATGAACTTTAAATTGTTAGAGAGTACATTGCCCAAGATAGAGATATATATTTCCAAAGACTCTAAAGCTGATAGGAACTTGTCCAAGCTTCTAAAGACATCCACACCTGGTAAATTAGCTGTTTTAAAATATAAAGGATTATTTTTTTAACGCCATTGTATATTTCTTCCTTCAGTTTTTGTCCACCCAATCATCCTTTGCAAAATCCAGCAGCACTAAAGTAAAATATTTTGTTTTCAAAAACATTTGTTCCAAATTGACATACGGGTTTGAAAATAAAGTTTATCATACCACTTGTGCTTTTCTTCTAGTTCTAATGTTTGGGCTAATTTAGCAAATTTCTTTTTAAGCTTCAATCTTTTGATAGATTGTATGAATGTTTATAAGAATATTGATTTTTATACAAGTACATTTGACTTGAGAGAATAGGAGAGTATATTGATGAATAGTTGAAATATATTTGTTGTAAACCCAGTAAACTAATTTCCACTGGTAAGACTAATTTTTCTTTTCATTTAGTCTAACTTTTTTTTGTGGGTAGAAGATAACTCGGTCGAAGCATTCGCTTGTATTAAAATAAAATGGGAAATTTTTGATTATCTAATGGGACGGTGGTGAAAACCAAATGCCAGAGTTTTACAAACGAATACTCTGAGAGGAAAGAAAAGGTAAATTAAAAAAAAAAGGTTTTGGTGAGCCACCTAACTATTCTTAGCATTTGAATTGGCTTTGCTTCAGTAGTTTTGATTTTTTTTTGTAGCTCGAAGTGTACGCATTAAGCCAATTAATTCAGGTAAACTGCAGCTTCTATGCCTCAGGTAGTTATTATGGGTTTAAAGCAAATAATACCCGTCGGCATTTGGCTCAGAGCGTGTGTACTACAAGGCTCGTGATACTTTGGGGACAAAAAAAAAACTCTGAAAGAACTGTTTGGTTTTCCTAAAAACTTTAGTCGATTAAAGATGGAATTCAAATCATGCTTTTAAAACCAAGAATAGTGGTGTGGCAAGGTTTTAAGGTATTTTTTAGCCAACAAAATGAGTGAGACTTTTTTTCTCTTCGCGAACAAAACTAAGACTTGTCGAGGCTATCAATTCTAAGAGCCAACACTTTTCGCTAAAAGCCTACTCCTTAAAAATAGTCCATGACAGTAGAGAAACAAACTGGGTTGTTAAGCCATGAACAAAAAAGCATCTGATAAAAGTAAACCTCAGTGACTAATCGGGGTTATTCAAAGATCACGGCCTAGTTTATTAGTTCAATAACCATCGGCTTAAAACGTAAACTCGTACAGTTTTAATTTTTTCAGTCCGCAACATAGGTCGAGGAAAGAAAGTGGGTTTGAACTTGTACCATTGTTGTAATTTATGGCAGCGTCCACAAAATTATAATGGAAGGGTTTTGAAATGCTTTAAAACAAAAAATTCCCTTTATGGTATCTGTACAACGTTTAACTGCATGTTGGAAATGAAATACCCTAAAGAATAGGTAATTATGATCTTTAAGTTAAATATGAATTTTGTTATACACTTGGTTTTTTCTTGGTTTATAAAGTGAAATGAGCAAGAGCCCTTTTAAAATATGATCAGTTTCAATTTCATTGCTTAAAAAACTAACTGTTTTAGGTCTCAAAAACCGCTTTCCATGGAAGTTAAATAGATTCGCGACTAGAACCAAAGAGAGTTATACAATATAGAAGGCCGGTCATCGAGAAACCAAGAAAAAAATGGTTTAGAGCCGGCGATGGTCAGGAACTTGGTCAAGAACCACCAACCATAACGCCAGAAACTGAGCACATTTAGCATTGAACTAAAAGAGATTCTGCAGTTGCAAATCTTCTGGTAAACTTAGTCTGCTTATTGTAAACTCATCTAAACTCCCCTTTTCAAAACCTAACGTCCATACAAAAAAAACGGAGAGAAAGCATAAAGTTTTTTTCTAGAGTTTAACCCCTCTTAGCGAAACCAAAAACTCTTCTTGTCCTCTCCCCAAAAAAACTATGTACATTGCATTTGAAAAACTCGCTCTCCCAATGCGGTAATCAGATGAGATGGAGGAATGGAATTTCATAGGATATAAATATATGAAATAAAAAAGGCCTTCTTCGCATACAAAACTTAAACCCAAGGTGAAAAAATTTCGGGGTTTCAATAACCACATTAGAAAAAGAAAAAAAAAACTATTATTTTACGATATCTCGGAGGAATAAAAATCAAGTTTATGATCAGATAAGATTCAAACCTGCCGATTCTGGAAGACTATAAAAATTCCTCGGTCTCACTTTGATTTTCCCAAATTTTTATCTTGTCAGCTCTCTATTCTCGTTTTTTTCTATATCCCCTCGCTTCAAAAGTCACTCGACTTGTTAAAAAAATGAAGAAAATCTCAGTGACTAGTTTAACACTCCTTTTCTCTTTTCTCCTGTCGTCGTCCCTTGTGGAAGCATACAAAAAGCACTATGTATACATGTGCCAGGCTCTTATTGGCGAATTCGACTTGGGCTGTGGAGAAGAAGAGACGTTTTACGCATGCCGCTGCACCAGTCCTGTTTTCATGACCTCGCTCATCAACTGCCTGGAGGACTACAACCTCACACAGAAAGCGGTGACTCGTGAAGTGAGCACCATTGTCTACAACTGCAACGAATACGGCGACATCAACGTGACGACGGATATGGTATTCGAGATGTATGACGAGAACAAAGACAAGATTATCACGGTGGAAGAGTTCGGCACAAACCTAACCAAGCCTCTCACGGCCCCCATCACGTTCCCTGCTTACAACTTGACCATGGCCAAAAAAAGTATCACCATGTTTTACTGGCAGCTGGCGACGGGCGAAAACTACGGGTAAGCAATTGAAAAGATTGAAGCTCCTGACTAACACACAACCTAGTGGAATCATGCTTGGGTATTGGTGCGGCGTGTTTTTGATTGCCACCGTGCTCAACTTCATGGGCAAGATGGCCCCCAAAGTCATGCTCAAAATGAATAGCCCGGCACTGATCAAGTTCCGCCAAATGTTTGTTACTCCTGCCACGTTCGGGTTCAAGCACTCGACGCCAATTGGGTGCTGCAAGAACATCATAGCCATGGCCACGCCGACGCGCGCGCAGTCCATCATAGTGGGCGGGTATCTGGTCATGGCTCTTATTCTCGGGATGATTAAGTTCCAGCCGTTCGAGCCCAACGTGTGGTTCGACGACCAGCACGAGCAGCTGATTCGGTATATAGCCGACCGGTGCGGGCTTACGGCGCTGAGCCAAATCCCGGTGATTTTTCTGTTTGCGGGCCGCAACAACCTGCTTCAGTATCTCACCGGGTTCTCCTTCGACACGTTTAACGTGTTCCACCGGTGGATCGGCCGCGTGATGGTGTTCTTTGCCTTTATGCACTCCGTTTGCTATACTTGGCTCGAGCGCGGGTACCTGGCTGAGTGTTTTGCGGAGACATACTGGAGATGGGGGGTAGTGGCGACCGTGACAGGGTGCATAATGCTTGGCCAAAGCGTTTACATATTCCGGTCCAAGATCTACGAGTTTTTCCTGGCGTTCCATATTTCCCTGGGCGTCTTTTTCGTGATTGGCATGTGGTACCATCTTATTGAGCTGGGCTGGATGAACTGGATCTACGCCACAATTGCGCTTTGGGGCTTTGACCGCGCAGCGCGCCTGGGGAGATTGGTGTGGTCAGGGCTGGGTAGCGCGCAGACCAAACTCTATCCCAACGATCTATTCCGCATGGCAATCGACTACCCAAGACGATGGAAGACGTATCCTGGGGCCTATGTGTATGTCCACGTACTGAGTCCCTGGGGGTTCTGGGAATCCCATCCTTTCACCGTGTATGAGTCTGCGGCCCCAGGCAACGAGGGGAAGCTGATGATTGGCGCCACGGTTAAGGGGGGTATGACGAAGCGGGTAGGCAAGGCGGTCAGCAAGGCCGGGGGCGACCGGGCCATTCGGGTGTTGATTGACGGGCCGTACGGCAGTAGCCATGAGGTCGCGCGGTACGACAGCGTGATTTTCATCTGCGGCGGGATCGGCGTGACGGCCGCGTTTTCGTACCTGAAGGATATCATTGACCACAAGTTCCACGACCAGCACCTTGTTTTCGTGTGGGTGACGCGGCACGCGTCGTCGCTGGAGTGCTTCGCGGACGAGCTCAGGTTCCTGGCCAGGAGCGACAAGTGTGACGTGGAGATCTACGTGACGAGTCCCGACGGCGCGGCGGCGAGTCCCGCGAGCGGCCGGAGCAGCAGCGACAACGAGAAGAAGCTTGCGGACGACGGCAGCGACAGCTCGGGCAGCCGGTACAGCGTGATCACGGGGCAGCGGCCGGATGTCGCGGCCCTGGTGCCCACGTATATAGGCCAGTCGCGAGGAACCACGGCCGTGATGGTGTGCGGCCCGCCCACGCTGAACGACCTGACCCGGCGTACCGTCACGGACAACCTGGGGCGGGGTAAAGGGCGCGTGGATTATTTTGAAGAGGCCTTTTCATGGTGATTTTCTATAAAATAGGGATAATTGAAGTTTGCGTTGTTTTTTTGAAATTCGCGGGAACGGAGGTGGTTCAAGTATTGACAAATTATGAGAGACCGTAGATAGCGATATTATGGAGAGGGTTTTCATTTTCCTATTGAAAAGCATTCAAAGATTGTTTAATTCTTTAGAAATAAAGACCAGCCTTTTAGAACCAATAGTCAAAACCCAAGTGCATCCTCAGTTTCTTCCTCCGGCTCTACTCTTTTCCGGTTCGCGAACCCCTCGCCCATTGCAGAGAAACTGCCCCCCCCCCAGGCAAAGCTACCCTTTTCTCAGGTTTTATTCTCCCAACCACACCCCCATCACTTGTATATAACCCTCACACACCACCATTCCGTCCAGCCATGGTGAGCCCCCAACGTCTGTTGCAGCTGCAGCCTTGTGCGCGAGTTTTTCGCGCGCAGCACCTCCCCACCGCGCGCCGCCGCGTGTGGCAAGCGACGCGCGCGGCGTCGTCGGGTCCGGCGTCGTCGGGTCCAGGGTCCGCGCAGCGCCCGCGGATTCCGTACGAGCCCGTTGCGCCGGGCGAGAAGCCCGTGAGCCCCCATGTAAGTTGGTGCAGTTTGTGGCTGGTTCTTTGCAAGTACTAATCGCAGGGTGGATGAAAGATTGCCATTTACGCCTCGTTCGGCCGCCCGTTTCTGAAAATCGTGGCCGTCGCTTTGACGACGTTCTTGGCCCTCAAGTACACGCGCATCGCCCTGGTGGCCGAGCACGAGAGCGTGCACGGGAAGCCGGCCGCGGCCGAGAAGGAGCCCGAGAGTGGGGCCAATTGATTTGGATATGGGGGTAAAATAAAGATGTATATGAAAAAAAAATGAGATGAGGACAAATTGAAAATTATAAGATGGGTCGATTGGAAATCCCATTCTCCACATTTTACCTTTGTCCCCTCCTCCATATTCTTGACGCACTAAACGTGATTTTCCAAATGGATTAAAAAATTTTACTGTTTTACTCTTGCTCTAAGGTTTATATTTGGTTATTATCAATTGTAGAGCAACTTGCTTAAATCTTGAACCCTTTCTTCCAATGACTCATGAGCGACTTTTTTTTTTGTAATGACCTTCAATGCTCTCAATACATGTAATTGGCCATGAATCAAAAAAAATTTTTAGAAAAACCTCATTTTTATATTTTTTTTTATACACACAAAAACTATTTTTTTTTATTTTACATTTTAAATGACCTTAAGCCTTAAGCTCAGAAGTAAGTCTCTTGGCAACAGCATCAATGAACTCCTCGGTGAGGACGTAAGCAGATCTGTCAGTCTTGCCAGCAGCAAGAGCCAAGTCCTTGGTCATGATGCCATCGACCTGGACAGTGTCAATGGTGGCCTTCTCAAGAGCATCAGCAAACTGGACAACCTCGGGGGTTGCGTCAAGCTTACCACGCTGGGCAATACCTCTGGTCCAAGCAAAGATGGAAGCAATGGAGTTGGTGGAGGTCTCCTTGCCCTGCTGGTGCTGTCTGTAGTGACGGGTGACGGTACCGTGAGCAGCCTCAGACTCAAAGGTCTTTCCATCAGGAGAAACAAGAACGGAGGTCATGAGACCGAGGGAACCAAAGCCCTGGGCAACAATATCGGACTGAACATCACCATCGTAGTTCTTCATGGCAATAATGTAACCACCCTTAGACTTAAGCATCTGGGCAACCATATCGTCAATCAGTCTGTGCTCGTACCAGATACCCTTCTCCTCGAACTTGGTCTTGTACTCATTCTCGTAAATCTCCTGGAAGATATCCTTAAATCGGCCGTCGTATCTCTTAAGAATGGTGTTCTTGGTGGAAAGGTAAAGGTTCAAGCCACGGTCAAGAGCGAGCTTGAAGGAAGAGTGGGCAAAGCCCTGGATAGAGTCGTCAGTGTTGTACATAGCAAGAGCGACACCGGGGCCCTTGTAGTCAAAGACCTTGATCTTGGTGGCCTCGCTGCCGTCAGCGGGGGTGTAGACGAGCTCGACGGTACCAGGAGCAGGGATGACAGTGTCCTGGGCCTTGTACTGATCACCGTGGGCGTGTCTGCCAATGATGATGGGCTTTTCCCAGCCAGGCACGATTCTGGGGATGCGAGGAATGACAATGGGCTCACGGAAAACAGTGCCGCCGAGAATGTTGCGGATGGTACCGTTGGGGGAGAGCCACATCTTCTTGAGCTTGAATTCCTCGACACGGGCCTCATCGGGGGTGATGGTGGCGCACTTGACACCGACCTGGTACTTGAGGATGGCGTTGGCAGCGTCAATGGTGACCTGGTCATCAGTCTTGTCACGGTACTCAATGCCGAGATCGTAGTACTTGAGGTCGACGTCAAGGAAGGGGGTGATGAGCTTGTCCTTGATGAATTGCCAGATGATTCTGGTCATCTCATCACCGTCGAGCTCGACGATGGGGTTCTTGACCTTGATCTTTTGGAAGGAAGAGGCTGACATTTTTAGTTAGTATGAAGTTTTTGTGTGTATATATGGGTTGAGGAGAGTGTATGTGAGAATCACTAGAGAAGAAGGAAAAAAAAAAAAAAAAAAAAGAGAAGAAGAAAGAAAGAGAGAAGAAATAAAAAAAGGAGAAGAAATAAAAAAAAAAAGTTTGGCCAGAGATAGAAAAAACAACAAGAAATTAAAGCGAGGAATTATCGGGACTATGACGCCAGCGCCGATATATGACAAATCCAATTGTGATAGAGCAGGCAACAAGACGAGCAAAAGAGGGTTTGTGGGAGCTCTCGCAATATTCACACTTAAGGTTGGACGCTCAGTGTGGCCACAAATAATCTTTTGCGCCCACCCCATTGGTCAATCAAAGTCTCTCCGCCTAGCACATCCCAGTCCAGAAAAAAATATTTTTGTCCCAACAATGCTGGAATTAATAAGCCTTCGATATCAACAAGACCAAAAATCGCAAGGTCCTCGCTCAAAAAAAAGCCCACTTGTGATTTGTTTTCATAGACTGAAGAGTCTAGATGTTGAAACAGGCATCTCCTTGAAAACCTCGTTTGTATCGTTTTGACATTTTACTAATGAGCCACCATGCCGGCTTACCCAGAAAAAATAAAAAAAGGGCCCGTGTACAAAATAGACACACCCACTCACACACACCTACACCCACATAGATACTGCAGCTTTAAAAAGAGGCCTTCAATGTCGTGATTGTTTGCTGTTCTTTCCACACACCCACTGGGTCCTCGGAGGCTTCCGGAGTAGCCACCACCAAACATTGTTGCTGTGAGAGAGAAAAAATAGATTGGGTGGTGCAGAAAGGGAGGGTAAATGGAAGAAAAATATAGTGGCGACAGAATGGAGGTGGCATGCGCGGTAGAGAGTGGTGCGGTGTAATGTGTGTGAGCTGGTTGTCGATGGTAACAGACGTTGGGCAGCTGCTGTGGGAGCTGCTAGTGGTGGCTGGTAGTGGGGGGAAAGGTGATGCTGTGGGGAGTGTACCAAGTGTACTGCGGACCAGAACGAGCGTAACACCGGCAGAGCGCAACCGCACCATCGGCCCCTTCGTTCTAAAGCGGCCCGGTTCCGGCCGTAATGACCAGAGAAAGCAAAAAGGCCGTATAGCCGCTGGGCGGTGGTGAGCTAAGAGGGGGGAGGAAACAGCAAGGACTGGAGTTGACCATGTAGAAACCCCCTCCAAAAAAAATAAGTGTGCGCGGGGTCCTCGCGTCCGAGTCGGCTTACAGCCGAAAGCAGAAGTTCCAATGTCTTCCAAAGGCAACAAGAAAATCCTCAGTACCAGGCCCATGCAAGGTTGCACCTATGTGGGGTTGCCCACCGTTCCGGAAAAACCGCCGTTTCCGGGTAGTGGGGAAAGTGCGCCGAAGAAAAAAAAGGCCAGAATAGACAGCATCCTCCCCGCTTCAGATACAGACTAGAAAATGCGGAGGTCCGATCCCGAAAAAAGAAGATGATCCATACTAAGTCCAAATGACGGCGAGGGATGAAAAAAAAAAATGAAATGGATCGACTGATTCAAGAAGAAGCTATTGCTGCTAATCGTCTCCTGATGGAATGGCGGGCCAATTTGAAACGGCAAAAACGGCTTTGAGTTGAGAGGCTTCTCAATAGTGGGGGGAGTGAAAAAAAGGCCAATCTCTTAATGAGGGGTGTCCAAAAGACCAAGTGAGAGAGTAAAAAAACTTTGTTGGGTTGTTCGGGCATAAGGGCTGGACTTTTGTATTTTTTTAGGGAGGAGGGGTGAGGGCGAGCTAGACGCAGTTGAGTCATGAAAAACATGGACTGAGGCCTTCCGAATGATGAAAAAAAAAGTGGAACCGAGTAACTGAAAAATCGCAGCGATATCGGAGCACAGAGTAAATAAAAAAAATACCATCAAAAGTTTTAATCATCAAAAAAAAAAAAGATGAAAAAACTTTCTTCATTTGTTTTTTTCTTTCTAGCAACTCCACAATGAAAACCAAAAAGGGCGGGGGGAATGACTTATAGAAATGACCAAAAAAAAAGGTTTGAGGAGGGGGTGGGTATTATCAAAACTTGTTACAAATAAAAAGTAACATATAATTGTAATAAAAAAGCATGCACACACACACATTCTCTCTATCCTACTCATGCCGAGGCTTAAATACAAGTCCAAAAAAAAAAGCTGTCACTACTTACCAAATCTAACCTGCGAAGAAGCCTTGTAAGGGCTGACGCGGGGGATGGCCAATTGAGTGGCCATGGCAGAAAGACGGCGGAAAGTCATATTGTCCTGGTGTTCTGATTGAGAGTTAGAAGACATTGTGGAATAAGATAAAAAAAACTGTTGTTGCTAATATAAAAAGGTATCAAGTGGGATAAGAGTGGAAGAGGTTAAAGTGGTATTCAAAGAGAAAAAGGAAGGAAGAAAAAAAACCCCAAAGACAAAAGCCTATGCTTTTAAAGGCTTTTTTATGCAAGGGGGTTGAACCATCCAAACCCTTGTGCCGAGATAATATAAATCAATAAATTAAAAGACCCGAGAAGCTTTGTAATGTGGAGGGGAATATCACCAAGGTGGGGGCAGCAATTTCTATGTAAGAAAAGACAATGTGCCATAAAGCTCAACATCGATTTCGGCAACTATGGTAAAACAAAATGCCATTCAACTTTTGACTCTTGCCCCACACACGGATCCAAATTCGTCGATATAAGATGCATAGAAATATTATATAAATATTGCTGAATGTCTTCGACTTATGGTAATTGAAAAAAGTGTGAATAAATATCACACATTAATACCATTAATTTTTTCCGTTGATTGCGTTTTGAGCTGTGAAGAGACTTCCGGGTTTTTTTTTCCTCGACTTGTAACTATGCATCCCTAAGAATTGATATCACGCGTACTTGATTTGCTACTACTGCATTGTAGTAGATACAAGAACGCCAAAGAAAAAAAAAAGAGCATGATGAGATGAAAAGAGAATAGAGGAATTTTTTCGACAAGAGAGTTCGTCACAATGGTTCAAGATTGGGTATCCAATGAATAGAAGGTAGGGGGGAAGGCACTAAAAACAAGTCGAGCAGATTTAACAAGAGCCATGTCGAGTATATATATAAATGAATTTAATTTAACAGCAAAAAATGAACGATGATGGGATGATTGTTGCGCAAAACATAGAGAACATTAATGAAATTTTTTTGATCCATCACTTGGGGGAGATATATCGTGAGTTCGGAGAGATGGACGGAGGTTGATGTTTTTTTTTTTTTGAACAGGAAAAAAATATGGAACAGAAAGAAGAGAATAATAGCAACAACGATGACGAGGAGAATTATTAAGACTTACCAGAAGATCCTTGATTGAATAGAGAACAATAAAAACTGGGATGAAGAAAAGAAAAAAAAAAAGGAAGAAGAAAGAAAAAAATAAAAAAGAGAGGAAAGAAATTTATTAAAATAGAAAAAAAAAAAGGCCCCTCCAAAAAAAAAAAAATTCCACACACACAGGATTTTCGCCAGACTTTAAACGAATGACTCTAATAATATTTTTATGTGTGTGTGAGCCATACTACTACCCATCACTACTAGGGCACAGCCCATTCCATTACTCGGTGTGCCCGGCGATTCTCAGTTGATAATTTAGACTTGCGCTGCCGCTGTTCTTTTGCTGCGTCCCAGCGTTTGTGTTTGAGCGCCTAAATTTTTTTCTCTCTCTATTCTGGTTACCGCATTTCATCATAGTAGTGGTAATTTGGAGAGGAGAAATATAGTGTGTGTACCTAATCGTAGTGCTGAATGCTTGCTTCCGTTAACCAGCTTTTAAGAAATTCTCATCTGTGTAGCCGTTTCCTGGCATGCGTTTTTCTTTTCACACCCAAACTTCTCAATTGAATAAAATGAAAGAGAAGAAGAAGAAAAACAAGAAAAAAAACTTAACTCGTGTCCTTTTTGTACCTTCTCGTTTTCATTCCCAGCTTTAACGAAAATGCGCCTCCCCTAAAATAAAGCGGAGAGAAGGCGATTTTTTTTTTCTCAGCTCTCTTTGCGTTTGTATGGGAAAAAAAACTAAGGCTCCATGGCTTGTTTTCCCAAAGCTTACCTAATTTTCTGCTGATTATGTCATCTTCTCCGCTTTGAAAGAAAAAAAAAATTTTAAAAAACTTGGAAAAACAAAAACCTCCATTTAACCTTTGAACGATGGTGATCTCGTCCAAAACCTTACGAGCCTCTCCTCAACTAAATGACACATTTCGAGCTTTGGTTCTATATCAATTAACATGTATATACATCACACACTGACCTGACTCACTTTCTTATTCAATTGCCGGTTGTTCCATGGCAAAACCTCCCCTCTTCAAATCATAGTAAATAATGATTTCGTCTCGGTTTTACTCATTGACCTCTCCGACATATACATGATTTGTTTTTTTTATGATTTCACTTTTTTAAAAAAAGAAAAATTAGCCAATTCACTATGACTACATTTCTCGTTTACTCAAAATCCCGAGTCTCTTCCTCCTCCTCTCCCCCCTCTTTTAAACTGACTCGGGAGTCTAATAATCCTAAACCTCCTCCTTCCAAATGTTCCTGCCTTTTAATGACTCTCCACTATATCTCAAGGTCACCCACGGATCTGAAAATTCCCCCAATTTTTTCAAATGTAATTGCCTGTTTAGGCTAAAAAACGTGGCTCAACTTGTTCTGCTTCTTTTTTGGCAGAGGTTTCCCCACACCTTCATTTGTCATCAAAGCCTAATATGATGGTCTGTTCTTTTTGTATCCCTCAATAAATGTCATTTCCCCAGAATCTAACCTGTGAAATTATATATTCAAACTGCAAATAAATCTAAACCTCCCAAAATAAATAACTTTAAAAAAATTCAAACTATGACTCAATCAGTTTTTTTCATCAGTAAACTATTAATCAACTCTAAACTCTTTGTTCAATTTTCATTGTATTCGGTCTGACTCAACAAAAACCCTTATTTCTCTCGTATTCTCTTCGTTTGGAATGATTTCGGCATTCTACTCCAACACTCTTTAACCTTTTTTTTTAGGCAATTGGATTCCTGTCGCATGTATATATATATGGTGACCAGCTTATTTTTTAAAAATAAAAACATGCTCTTCATCTTGGATCCTTTCACCCAAGAACCTCCGTGCTTGTTATACCAATCTTCCCCCAAAAAAAAAATCCTCGGTAACCTTCTTCGGCACTTTGACCTCCGTTAAATAAGTTCTTCTACCTAACCAACCCCTAAAACTAATTAATATCGTCGTCGTCATCATTGCCATAGAACTATCCCTTTGTATTAAAATATATCCCATAAGGCTCTTTTTTAATACTTACCCCAAACCCTCCGAACTTAAGCCGCTCCATCTTAAAAATATCCAAATAATGAAAATACCCCCTCAATATTGGGCTTGAAAAAAACACCTTCAGTGCAACAGTTGGCGCAAGAGAATTATATTGCAACATGGAAGTACCTCGGAGATGTATGTATCTAGATTGTATTGTTTTTGTCTTTCTCTCTTGATGAAAGAAAAAACAATAATTTTTGGTAGTCCATACTTAAAAAAAAATGATCTGATAAATAAATTAAAAAAAAAGTGAATCTTTGAAAAACTGTAGTGGTCTTTGAAATGCCAACTTAACCAATATATAAAAATATTCATCATCGAATGATTTAGTTGACTAAATATAACTTCTATAATTAAACTGTTAGTCTTCGTTGTGTTTGAAAATCATTTGTTTAGCTTGCATTTGATCCCATATATCTAATATTTCTACTATAATACTTATGTTTTAAGTCTTAAGTTTAAAACCTGTAAAAAGCATCCAATATTGTGTAACTTTTAAATACTAAGTATTATATCACATGATATAATATATCACGTAAAATGCATAGTAAACCTTTTTGGTACGGCTGTTTGCAAGTCTCTCTTATTTAACAACAAAATTAAAGGACTTTGAAATAAAAAATTTTTTGTTTTCTTTTTTTTTTTTAATAATCATCTTAATATTCCCTTTAACAAAATAACTAAAACTAGATTGTAAAAATATAGTCAAACTAATAACGTTTCTCTACAGTTATAATAATCTTAAAAGATAATCCCGCCAACACCTTCAAAATTCATTCTTCGACTCCTAGGCCTTCATCCTTACAACAGGCGAGCCAACTGTAGCTCGCTTCCCTAATAACCGCTCTTTTCAATGGATTACAATAGCCAGTCATCATTCAAAAAAAAAGTATAACTTGGCTATATATTATTGTAGGACAATCACATTAATCTTTTTTTCATTGACCAAGGTATTGTTAGAATGATTTCTTCTATTAAACTTTGCGAGAGAAAAAAACTTAAAATAGTTAATTTTTTTCTTCATCTAAAATCAGAAAAAGTAATATGTAAAATAAAACACAATACGCTTCACAACTTGTCTGAAATTTTTCTATTGTGAATAGACGAATCATTGAAATGTGTCTAAACTTGGTAGCTTTTGTGCAATGCTATAATGGAACATTTTACCTCCCCTCCTCTAATTCTCTTTCATAAATGAATGATTTTTAAAAAGAACTCTAGGTTTATTTGAGTTGAAACACACTGGTCGTTAAACTTACAAGCACTGTATCGTGATCTCTGAACAGATTCCAAGTCCCTTAAAAAAGAAGAAGTCAGGTTGAATGCAAACTATGTAGTTCCTTGTATTCCAGTAGTATCAATCCTTCAACGCAGCCATCGGACTGATGAAAATCTAAATAATAAAAGGCCATGTTTGTTTCTTAATGTTTATGCCTTTTCATTTCAACAAACGGAGATCTCAATAAACTTTTGCAACTATTTTAAACTTTCCTTAAAAACTCTCCTCATTATAGTTGATAAATAACCTGTGCTCCATAGCTGCCGCAACAAATTATTAATCATACCGGCCTTTGTTTTTTCTTTGTTTTTTGTTGCACTGAATTCATCGTTTTTCTAGACCTTAAAACTACAAATGTACCGAATTCCTAATAAACTGATATTTACCAGGTTCCTGAAACCCCATTCTCAAGAACCAACAAAAATAATCTTATTAAAGTCTCAAGAGAATGCCTGTTATGACACTTCTCAGTGATTTATCACAATGCAAGTCCATTTTAAACCCTCTCATGGCCGAAATGATGGTATGGCTTTTGGTTTTAATGGCTCGAGAATGAAGAAAAGGATTTACAGCGGGAGCATAAGTAAACCTATAATTTTCAGTGATTATTCATCGCCCACATTTATCCTCGCTTATCTGAACCAATATAAACCAATATTTTGCAAATTTTTATCTACGACCTGGCACAGAACGAAGTTCAACAAAGATAACAACTTTAAAAAAAGACAGCTCATTAAACTATCTTATCCTTTGTTATGACCTTCCTTGTCAATCCAAAGTAGATTGTCAATAGTGACTATACTAAGCGCGAAAAACAAAGTTCAAATTTGAGCTTTTCAGTCCCTTCAATAACTCAAACTCTGGGCCACAGTCTACTGGGGACCTAAACAATATTTTTTGCTCTGCTTTGCTGATCCAGAAATCATTACCAACCAAATATTAATTGGACTTCGTGTTTACGTCTCGTCCCAAAATGCCGGTGACTCTAAATGGTTCGTATCACAGTCGAAACCACAGCAGGATCTAGCGGAACTAATAAATCAGCCAATCCCAATTTCACGCAATAGGGCTTCTAGGTTCTGGCTCAAAATCAAACAGGGTAAATACATATAATATTTCAAAGGTTTCTAACCCAATAATTTTCCCATGTATTTGGAGTTAGAAATATTTAAAGGCTCTAAAAAAAACAAAGTGTTAAAAAAAAATACCTTGTATATATTTATTATTCTGTTTCTCCTATGAAGTGATTTTAGTGAATGTTGTTTTTTAACAGTGGCCAAAAAAAAAAACTGATAGAACAACCATTTAGTTAGTGTAATATTGATTAGTTTAAACAACTTGGTGCACAAGACCCTTTTTGGGTTAAAGGCAGGGCTGATTGGACCTATTATTTTCTTCTTTCTTCTTAAAATACCCAATTAGGCCGCTCTGTTAAACCTGCATGAACCCCCTGAGTACACTTAACATTGTCTTTTATTTTTTAATGTTTTTCGTACACCCTAGATACCTTTCCCTCTACATATATATTTTTTCCGTCATGTTGAGTTATGAAGGTTGACCTAATTTTGATCATATGCCTCCCCCCCTTTTTTATGCGACTTTATTCATAAACCATTCCACTTGATTTTAAATTTAACTAGCAGGGAATTTGAAACGACTTTATAAAAAATGGAAATTAAACTGACATTTCCATGATCAAAAATAATTTCATGTTGTCCGTCTAGATTTGGTATGCCAAATTATTTTATTGACTTGCAAAGAAAAAAAATTACTCAATGGAAGGTAGCCAAAAAAAATTACTCTAAAATTTATAAAGGTTCGGCAATGTTTTACCCACTATTTGACAACTAAAACACTCAACCCATTTACATGAGCTATACTAAAAGCATCAGCGGTCACTTCATGATAAAGAGCAAACTTGTAGAAAATTTGGTGCTCATTTTTTACAAATAATTTAACACTCAGGTTTTTTTCAAAAAAATCTATTCATTTAAATGTTAATACTTAACAGGTCACATACAATAAAACCGCAAAAGTCTCTTCTATACCCTTAAATTCGTGGGATATTAATCAGATAACTTGACAATATCCAACTGCCGCAAAAAAAAAAATATGACGATCTTATATTTGTCACAATCCGATTTGACCTAAATGGTTCTGATTAAATATAATATGAGCCAAGAACTGGTTCTTGTGGCATCAACCTACAGATACCAGAGATGTGGGCTTTTTTCTTAGCCCAGGAAGTCGAATGATCAACCCAAATTTCCCAACAAAGCTAACCCCGAGATGAATTAGAATTGGTTCGGTAGAAATGATTAAAAACAGTGTTACCTCTTTTTTAAAAAATTCAAACCAAATGTGACATTTAGTAATAAAAGGATAACTAAATGTTGATTGAAACGTTTCAATGAATGGCACAAACAGTATTATTTTTTTCTTCCACAAACAGCAAGACTCGTTAATGTAATTAAAAAACAATACGCCTTTTTTGACTTTTTAAACAAACAGATACCGGTTTAATGTGAAGGTTCCGTTTTTAAAGGTTGTCTTATTTTTTAAAAAAAATCAACTTTGAATATTTTTCAATTTCCAAAGGTCTATTAATGATATTCATTTTAATGACAATGACGGCTTTTTTTTTTCAAGCTAAAGAGACTATATTTGTTGCTCATCAGTCCTAACTGGTTCGTTACAATAACCGGAAAAAAGCGACTTCTTCTTGAATAGATGTCCAAAATTCATCATATTTTAGCCAACAAACGAGCATAATAATGTGTGAGTATTTCAGTTTTAAACAGAGAGCCATTTCTCTTTCTGAAAAATGAAAACTGTAAAGTACTATGCTCTTAGCAATAACAAATGAAAAAAAGCTCCGATAATGCTCAAGCCCAAGTACAAACAGTTGAAATATTTTATGGTTCAGTATGTTTTTTTTGAACCGAGAGCTCAGATTAAAAACGTTACATGGCCTTCTTTAAAACTCTATTCTCCCAAAAATTGACGTTAACTATGAAAGCCGACTTGAAAACAAACCCATTCTAGTTTACTCTGTTTGCCAACCATATACTTTTCAGCCACTTTGTACTGCCAGAACCAGCTTAAATACATGTATATTTTTCATTGTATAAGTCTATTAAAGAGTTGGAAACCTTTTTTTGAAGAAAAATTTGTTGCAAAGTCGAAGTTGGCAAAAAAGAAAATCTTGAAAATCACTTAGATAGCATAAAAACATAGATACGTTTTTTTCTGAAAAGACTATTTCAACGGAAACTAAAAGAAAAGGAATTTTAATTTTTGCAGTAAACTTTAAGTGATAAAAATTAAAAAAAATACTGCTTTAAAAAAATCATTTCTAGCAAAAAAATAAACTTAAATGGAAAATGAAAAAAAAGTTCGTGATTTGGTTGTACCCATTTTCTCTCAGACAAGCTCTTGTGTTGAGCCCCTATTTTTTTGTTTTGCGTCAGGCGTAAAGTCTTCCGTATACTGCTGTGTATTTGAATAGTTTGCATAAGTTATTTTCACGCCAAGTACCATATACCTTGGTTCATTTTGGATCTCCTGAGAATCAGCTAGGGGAATTTGTTGTTTTGGGGAGGAATCCTTGGGTTGTGATAAGTGTTTTGGTTCCCAAGTGTATTCTATGTTTTTTCCTCGGCTTGTGTTTTTATCAAAGCCATTTGTATCGGGCAACCTCATCACGTCTTCAGGGAAATCGATTCCTCGGAAAGGCCACAGCCCTGTTTGAGACCAGCCAAAATCTATGGTTTCTTTGGAAAAAGCTTGAGGACGTACATCACAATATCGATTAATAAAATCTGTTCTCTGGTCCAGAGAGTTTCTATATGCTGGAGGGTTATTTGCAACGTTTTGCGCCAACAATTTTTTCAAGTGCCGGAAACTTGCCACGTCAAGAGGTTGCATAAAATGTGAAGATTGGGGTGGTAGAAATAAGACAAACGTATTATTGTCGAAGCAAAGTTTAAGAAACTCTGGGTTTCTGTGGGCAGGATGGCCGTCCAAAAAAAGTAAGCGAGGCTCCAGCGGATTCAGTGGTTTAGTGCTTGGGAAAAAAATGGTTTTGGCCCATTCTGTGAAGGAATTTCGTTCGACCCAACCTTTCTTTGTGAAGCTCTTGCCCCAGGTTGCAGTTTGTTTGTGGCTGCCAAAAGCGCTATCAATCCAAGATTCTGGAGTGTTTGCATCTGCAAAAATAAAAAATGGCGGTAAGGAAGTACCATTTGCGCGGACACATTCAATAGCAGTGATCCACTTGCGACCACTATAGACTTTCAAGTAGCTCTTTGTTTCTTGAGGAATAAAAACATGTAAATTTTGAAAGCTGGACTCATCAAACCCGGTTTCATCTACATTGTAAATGTTTTCGGGCTTTATTGATTGAATTTCTTGAGACAGATACATGCTTTGAAACTTTTTGACCGCAGCTGGATCTGCAGAATTCGGAAGCGTAGGATCGAAGTCCTTAGCTTTGGTGATTTTCAGGTCAGGATAGCGTCTCAGAAATGATTCGGTCCAGTGGTTTCCTAACGTAGTTTGGGGGGAGTTCTGTTGCAGGGTCTCGAGTGCTAATTGCCGAAGAATGGAGTTGATGAGGGGCTGCCCGATTCGCACCCGAGAACGGATTCTTTCAGCCAAGTCATTTTCCTGGTTCGGGTCCAGCTTTTGAAAACGTGCATGAGACTTTTTTGAGGTCGATGCTCCGTGGTGCCGTCTAGTAAGGGTCGACGGACATAAGCCAAAAGTCTGGGCTGATTTTCTGATCGACAGCTAGCCCATTTCTGCGAGCTTCAATGCCTCAGCAATCAAATGCTCCCGGTTTTCATCTTTTGGTGACATCTTATGATGAATAGAAATTTTATGATGACGATAGATAACTGCAAAGCCAACAAATGGAATGGGATAAAAATGGAGCCATTTTTACAGAATTTGTAAAAAAAATAAAAAATAAAAAAATAGTTGGGACGACTACCTTTCAGGAATTAAGATTTAGGTTATCCCACTTCTTGCCCATGAACAGCATCACGCTCGGATTGCGCACTACAACTTTTTTTTGTTGACACTTCTTTGAAGTTTATGTGCAATTCTTGACGAGACAAAGAAAGAGCATAGAAGTGGAGAACTTTTTTGAAAATCAACTTCGTCGTTTGAGAATGTTGAGAAATTTGGGTTGTGTTTATGGTTACAGCTCTTATCTCTTTGTAACATCTTATTTTTAAAGTTTGTAACTATAAGTTTCCCCATGCTTCCACTTTTACAACTAAAAAAACCCTTTTAACAGATTAGTTTTAAATCGTTATTTTAGTATATATTTATTTAAATATTATTGATTTAAATAGTAATAATAATATCAAATTTCAAGTCTCATATTTTTTATTTTACCTTTTCAAAAAAAAAAAATGACACAGTCTGATAACAAGGACGTTTCTTTTAAGCAACTCTATGTTTACTGTGGTGTGTGCAATTCCGACGAAGGTTCATTTTATTTGACATCTTGTGCTCACCTACTCTGTACTCACCATCATCAGAAGTGTGTTTCTGGCGAGTCTCTATCTAATGGTTTCAATGCTGAAAAATATCCTCATTCAAAAGGTTTAGATAATGTGGGAGCACAAACTACGGTATCAAAAAATGAATCGGGAGCACGAAATCCCCCCAAAACACTTGCATGTCCTGTATGCAAGGCTACTGATATTTCGGTTGTTCCACTTACCAAAGAATCGCTTCCAATGGAGCTGCAGTCTTATTTCCGACCATATATTTCATCTCTGGAGTCAATTTATGCAATTGCCAAGTTTCAAACAGACGGGTTGGTTGTGCGGTGTCAAAGGCAGATTAAGACAATAGCAAAGCTGGCTGCAAAGTACAAAGAGGTCTTGCGGAGGCTTCGAGAGGAGATGAATAATTCTAACGAGTTCAAAACGTGTGGCTATAAAAAAAACAGCAGATATATTGCTGTGACTTTTCGTATTATTGATTTGACTTAGATTGCTAACTAGATTTTTTTGTTATTTTTTTTTTGGGAGGGAGGGGTTATTTTAGGAAACTCAATGAAGAGATAGCTAAGAACAAGCAGAACGTTGAGCGGATAGTGATCTTAGAACAAGAGCTGGAAACCTTGCGTGGTCGATTAGCAGCCGTAAATACCACTGGCAGTAGCGCTACCACATTACGAAGCCATTTACGTGATTCAATTCCACTGGAGACTTCCACACCGTTAAGCAGCAAACAATCGTCGGCTACGCATATGCCGCCACCACAGCTCGCGCACTCATCAAAACGTTCAAGAGTAGAAGGGTCTATTCAGGCTCCACACGACTTTGTTAGTAGTGTGCAACGCAGTGCAATGACAAATCCGGTGCAACGAGTTTCTGAGACCCCACGCGCCCAAGGATCTTATAAATACACACCAGATCCTGAAAATGCACTCATGGGTGCACCCAGAAATATTGGGGGGCAACCTTCACAGCAGCCCCAAAGAATGTATTATCCTTACCGCCGGACTCCAACTGATAGTGAGTTACTTGTCGGAAACAAATTACAGTCCCCGGGGAACTACGGGAGTGCATCGAGCGGTCAAATGTTTAGAAATGGCCATCCTAGAGTTGGTGACAGACATGGGGTTTCTGCTACAGTTTTAGAGGAAAAGAGGGGCTACAATGGAGTTCGGTATGGGGGACATCCCAATGTGACGACACGGCGGGGAATGACCGAAACAGACGGGGTACGGAATGGAGAAGAATTCTACGGGGAAATTGAGGCACAACAATACTACGGAAATGGGAACCGGGGCGGAAGAGTGGGTATAGAAGTAAATAGGGGTACTAGCCATTTAACTGATGTTTCCGTGTTCCAGCAAATTGAAAGTGGAGCAAGACCGGTAAACAACGAAGGAAATGGCGGGCTTTCCAAGAGGCGTGGGTATCCGACATTTGATACAAATCCACGAGCTGCAGCGGCTGCCGTGGTCCATGCGCACAAAATGGCTCGAGCAGAAAGTGCAAGTCCTTTCAAACGCATGTACAGTCGTGGCTCGTCATCGGCAGTAGCGTATCAAGGAGACGGAGGGTATGGAAACACAAGTAGTAGTAGATTATCGATTCCAAGTACACCTAAGCGGCGATAAACGCAGTGACGGAATGCTCTTGAAGAATATTTTGTAGTATAAAGTAGATTGATGAGTGTAAAATATATTTAGGTTTAGGTTTGATTGTGTGGGTATTGAGAAAAATATATAACGGTTCCGGGTGTGGGCTTTGATATTCAAAGGCCATTTTCACATACGAGGGAAAACTTAAGTAATTTTTGAAAAATGGCAATATTTCGAAAAAAAAAATCAGAATAGTCACGATGCAAAGAATAGTATTTGTTCAATTTTTATTAACAAAGAGGAAGATGGGAAAAAATGTGTGTCATAACAGTTTTATTAGAAATTGAAAGAAAACAAGCCAACATTATTTAAGAAGACTTCTTGAGCTGGTAGTAGCAGATGGCGAAGGGGGAGCCGAGACCGACAACTAAAAAAAGGAAAGTTAGTACGACAAGATGATTAAATCACAGAAATGTCTACATACTGAAGTAGGTCCAGTGGATGATGAAGTAAGGGATCTTTCTGTTGTGGACCTTGAAAGGAATGTTGGTGTAGGGTCCCTCAGGCCAGTGGTGCTCGAGCTTGGAGACAGCGGAGGAGGAGAAGCCACGTCTGGTGACGAGGGAGGTAGTTCTAGCGGCGGCTCTGGACAACATTGTTGGATAATGTGGGTTTGAGGAGAGAGTTAGGGGAGATGGTGGAGGTGGTGATGATGTGTGCAGAAGAAGAGAGAGCAAAAAAAAAAAAGGGGAGGTTAGACTAGATTGTGGTAGTTTTTTTGTGGCCCAGTCGAATGGAAGACAAAAAAATTTTAAAAGGGCGCCAGGACACAGTACGCTCATTGGATGGATCACGTGACTGTGAGTTTGGGGGGGGTGCGTTTTTGTATTGTGGAGTGACATTTTTAATCTGCGAGGGCTCCTTTGGCAGCGTGGTGATTGGGCAAGGCTGAAGAAGGGGAGCGCGGGCAAAGGCAGAGATCCGTTTAGCAGAGCCCGGCGAAAAGCTCCGAATCAACAACGTCGACCATGGAGAAAGGACTAAAATGAAGGTCTAAAACGTCGATGCCATAGATCTGTAAAAAGCAGCAGACTGTGGGTATTTATATATATATTCATTCAGATATAATATCTGAAAACAAAACCTCTCGGGAGAGCTGCTGCGTGTTTTGGGTAGGCGTTTTTGCTCAGCGTCTTAGTCATTCTTCCATTTAGGCTTACCTCATCTTTTTGACCAATGTTTGATTGGCTAACCTAAGCCCGGGGGTTTTTTTTTTTTAATTCTCACAACCACCAAAATATATTCGAATACCCTCCTTTTCTCTACATCACCATCACCACACCTCAACCCTCCCTTAACCTCACCCACTCACTATCACAAAACATTATCGCAAAAATGGTCGCTCCCATCGTTGGCACCCTTAAGAAGAAGATCATCACCGACATCACCGTTTCCTTCGTTGTCGGCGGCGCCCTTGCCGCCGGCTGGTGGTACGGGTATGTATATACTTGTCCCTTTATGAAACTTTGAAATTCTTTAGGGTCGAGAATACTAACAAGCTTCTTTTTTCTATAGTATCCACAACGGCTACGTTAAGCAGCGCGAGAACTGGTACGCCGAGTACGAGAAGACCAAGGGCCAGGACGATTAAACAATTCTCCAGAACTTTTTCCAGGCATAAAAACACCAGTATTAAACATCTCTTTTTTCCGGCTCTCATCTCGCTTTCTCACGTCATAGATTATAATATGAGAAATTTTTAAAAAAAAAATTTAATATCTTGTTTTTCAACAATTATCTATCCTTGCTTATGATCACCTTCTTACGTATCAATTTACCCAAAAAAAAGAATAAAAAACTCAAAAAAACTATTATCTGCTAAGCAAGGACTTAGGATTCTGCTCAAGTTTTCAGCTCTGGTGTGATTTCATCTGTAGATTTATGTAGGGCACAAAAAATCAAGCCATTTTTTCTAGAGCAAAAAAAATTCACCCGGAAGCTTGAATGTTGATCAACTTACTCGTAGTAACTAATTAGTTATTAAAAATAACTAAGAAAAGCATTCTTGTTATGGTTGCTAAATTCAAACTACGTGCTCATTCCATTAGATTATTCAATATCTCGTATTCAATCCTCCCTAACCTTGATATCTATCACAACCATCACGACCCCTTCAAGACCTTCCACCAACACAAAACTCTTCCACTCCTTTAATATACACAATGGCCCCGGTCGATACAAAGGCTCTCAAAGATGAAGCCTTAGATTCACTTCTGGCCACCCTTGACGCCATTCGCGGCCGAAAATGTCTTGTCATTGACCGTTCTCTTGCATCTACGCTCTCTCTCATCGCGTCCTACGGAACTCTCCAGGAACATGGCGTCGAGAAGATGTTTTGGCTGGACTCCCCGTCTCTTGTCGACCTCATATCTGCCGCAGTCACTTCGTCTACATCTGGCCCTAAATACATCACATTCCTTGTGCCGTCTGTTGCTTCACCCCACTCCGCAACGCTCGTAGCCTCCACAACTCAGCAACTTCTCAGCCAGTCAAATAATACAGACGGCTCGTCAACCTCCCCATACTATGACATCTCCGTCATCCAGACTCCAGACCGCGCACCTGATCTTGTCACTGTGCTTGAAAATGCCGGCGTTCTTGGCGACGTTTCTCTTCACACATGGCCCATTTATTTTGTCCCTCTTGCGCCGGACCTTCTTTCTCTCAATATGCCTGGTGGCGGCGGGTTCCGCGACGCGTATCTCGCAAATGTCCCCTCGACTGTCCACCATGCGGCAGCAGCCATCCAGGACATTCAACAACGTTACGGCCTCGTTGGTCGTATCACCGGTAAGGGCCGTGCTGCCCAGGAGCTCGTCGACATCTTGCTGCGCAAGCGCGAGGAGCACCAAACAAATCTTAGCGAGGCTGTATCGCGGCAAGCTGGTCCATCACCATCTGTTAATGACATTTTCGACCACCAGTATACAAACATCTTTTCCGGCAAAAACATTGAACAGCTTGTTGTCATTGACCGCCAGATCGACCCTCTAACTCCATTACTCACTCAGCTCACATACGAGGGCCTCATTGAAGAGTTTTACGGAATCACAGAGTCCGGCCAAGTCGAATTACCAATCCACATTGTCATCCCCCCACAAAACAAGGACACCACTCAGGCTCACCAGAACACTTCGCCTCTCGTACTTACTTCCGATTCTGCAGAACAGCATCCCGACCTGGTCCAAAACCTTACCGTAGACAGCAAGAAGGTCACGCTGGGTAATGATCATGACCAACTCTTTGCTACCATCAAAGATGCAAACTTTTCTACTGTCGGCCATACGCTCAACAAGGTCGCGCGTCAATTGCAGTCTGATTATGAACAACGTCATGAGGCAAAAACTGTCAATCAAATCAAAGCCTTTGTCGGTAAGCTCGGCGGGCTTCAATCGCTACATCAAGTTCTACGCTTTCACACTGCCCTTGCAGAGGAACTCATGTCTACTCTGCGCGAAGAGGAGTTTAACAAATGGCTTGAAATCCAGCAGAACTTGGTGGCTGATACCCTTGATTTAACTCAGATTCATACCATGATTGGTGATCTCATTGACCGCGAATCCACTCCAGCCATGGTTCTGCGACTTCTTTGCATTGACTCAGTTTGCAACGGTGGTATCAAGGAAAAAGAGCTGCTTCATTTCAAGCGCGAATATCTCCAAACTTATGGCTACCATCATCTCACCACTTTTGAAAACCTTGAAACCTTGGGATTGCTTTTCCCCCGTCATCCAAGCAAACCCAACTGGTTTCCAGCTACACGACGACAACTGGCTCTCATTTCCGAACAACAGGATGACATGGATCCCAGTGATATTGCCTTCACCTACTCGGGTTACTCTCCACTCAGTGTAAGAATCGTCCAAGCAGCAATTGATAAAGAAGCACTCTTTTTTGGCACAAAGGCTAAACGAGGGGCGACGGCAACGGCTCCATGGAAAGCTGTTGGATGGAAAGGCGCGGAAGCTATTCTTAAAAACATCCCAGGTCCGCGTGTTGACGAGGTTCAGCATGATGAACTGTTTTTGCGTGAAGGCAAGCTGCGCAAGATCCTAACGCGCAACAGCCCGATCCCTCCTGGGAGCGGTCCACATAAAGCAAATATCATTGTCTTTTACATCGGAGGTATCACCTACGCAGAAATTGCAGCGTTACGCTTTATTTCTGAGCGATCAAGCGCTTTCAATATTTTAATAGCTACGACAGGTATTATCTCAGGCGACAAGATCATTGATGCTGCATCACCATAGAGAATTTATACATTTATACGTGTATTTAACGATGATAAATATATATTCATATCTTCATATAATCATGTCAACTGAACCTTGACAATCACAGGGAAAGGTAGATCACGGTCAGATACAGTCACCTGCTCGCCATTTTGTATCAGCTCGTCCAGTCGTTTGGTCAAATTCTTGCGTGTCATTTCCTCAAGTTGCGGGGGCTGCTGAAAGTACAGACTCATCGACTCACTGCGCAGAGATGGCTTGTTTGCCTTGATATCTGGGTGGGTCCCCAGCATTTCGATAAACTCATCAAGAGTCTTGCTCCCAGGGACCGCAATGTGTTTAAGATTGTTCCCACACACAGCACAGTTTGGTTTGCGATGGTATTCGTATGTGAATGTGTAAACAGACGAGTCGCCGGCATACATCATGTAATTGTTCATATATTGGTTAGCAGAAGTTGCAATCTTGAGTGCCTCGTTGCAACACGATGCAGCAATGATTGCATTTGTTGATGCTACTGCAGGGATAATGTGCTTGACTATACCCTGCGTCATGGCGTATGTCACGCCTGTGATAGAAAACTCGGCGGCCCGCCGCTTTGCCGTCTCGTACAACCAAGAAATGTGCTCCGGGTTGTCTCCGTCTATCGCCTGTCTAGGAAACACCTTGTCCCATTCAATGACTGATGCATACTCAACGCAGTGTTCTGGCTGTCGCGGTGTGTTGGCAATCGTGCAAATTGGAAAGGTTACTTGTGGGCCCAGCAAATCAAGCGAGCATTCAAAACAGGAGGATATTGTGGGAATAATCACACGCGATTGACCACGAAGACCCTCTGTGCCGCCGTCGATTAAAGGCTTTAGTGTATCTGGGTTGTTCTCGTCTACCATGCTCACCAGTGTTGCGTTTATCCATCGACGCGCCTCGATATTATCCAGTCCGCAAATTACCAGTTGAAACTGCATATAATAATCAATGTCCTTATCCTGGATCTTTCCAAAATATGGTGTTACCTTTACACCTTTGGCTCTCTTATTCACAAACTCGGCAGCGACTACGGCTTTGGACTTCCCGATATCAGTCTTACGAAAAAGAAACTGACGGTTCAGATTTGACAAGTCAATTGTATCTAAGTCAATAACATGAATATCGCGAAACCCTGATAATGCAAGATTCTTTAGAATCTCACACCCTAAACCACCAGCACCAATGACCCTATAGCTGTTAAAAAAATGGTTGAAAAAATAGGAAAACAAAACGCCTTCTAAATACTTACAAAACCTTCATCTTGGTTAGATTTTGAGCAACTTCAATTCCCGGAGTAAATTCTTCAAAAGTAAAGGGCCCTCGACGACTCAGTAAGAGCTCTAATGGTTTAATACTACAATAAAAATCAGAAAAAAAATCAACATTTTGCCTTAAGTCTGCAGACTCACTTTCTATCAGGAACATCTTGCTGTTCCAACTTTACATTTCCTGTCATTATCAACTGTTTTTTCTTTTTTTTTTTTTGATATTTTTTGCGATAGTGGCAACGATGCAAGTATTTTTGTAGTTATTACTTCTGGGGGGTGCTGGCAGAGATTATTCTGTTACAACAATAGACGCGGCTGTTACATTCATGGAAACAGTTTTTTTTCTTTTAAAAAAAATTTTAATCTAAGTTGAACAAACCCATTAGATTAACAAACCTCTTCCACAATCACCACTTTTCCACCATGAGAAACCTCATTCTAGCGGGACGGAAGAAAGTCACCTCGTCGTCCCTCGAGGTTCCGGATTTACCGCTTGTTTTTACGACTATTGATCCTGTTGAATCTTCTACTTTTCTTATCTACGGACCATCTGAGGACTTTAAATCGATTGAAGTCCAAAAAGTCACGGTAAGTTGCTAGTTTTTCTAACTTTTCTTATTTTTACTAATGATTTGCAAGAAATCTGGTGATATTTCTACCTTTGCTTCATTCGCTATTCCAGAACCTAATGATGATGATCTTGAAGTTCTCCCCGAATTACCCAAAGTTTTCGATGCCCAATATTTTTCCTCATCAAATAGCATTGTGTTGGTCCTTTCGACTGGTGACATTGTTTCTCTCTCTGATGGATCTGGCGAATCGTCAGGTTTTGGAAATGGCGCAGATGCTTTTTGGGATCAACCACCAGATTTTATTGATGATCCTTCAGCGTATTACTCCTCACTCACCGAACCTCCAGCAAACGACCCACCTTACTTAGAATCACCCAACGCGTCTTCTATTGAGATTGTGGGCTCTATCAATGCTGGTGTTTTGGCTGCAAAATGGAGTCCAGATGAAGAAATCCTTGCAGTAGTCACTAAGGCAAACAAATTCGTTCTTCTTAGTAGAATATTTGAGCCTATCTCAGAAACGCCAATCTTGCCTTCTGATCATTCTCTTTCTAAGCACGTCTCAGTGGGCTGGGGTAAGCGTGAAACGCAGTTTCAAGGGCGCGGTGCACGTGCCCAGCGTGATCCTACCATGCCTGAAAAAGTCGATCTTGGTGTTCTTAGTCCACAAGATACCCCGGCTCATGTAGAAATATCATGGCGTGGCGATGGTGAAGTTGTGTCTATCATTTCTGTGGATACTGATCCCATTGAGCGACGAACAATTCGTGTTTACACACGTAGTGGAACACTTGACAGTGTTTCTGAACCTGTTGATGGTCTTATTGGACTTGTGTCTTGGAGACCTAGCGGTAACTTGATTGCCGCAGTACAACGTCGCGATGAATCAAATGAATCTCCTCAAATCGTTTTTTTCGAGCGTAATGGTTTACGTCGTGGTGAATTTTCTTTGCGAATTTCCCCAGTCGAACATGTAACTGGTCTTGCTTGGAATTCGGATTCCGATTGTCTGGCTGTCTCTCTTTCAGATCGCGTTCAGCTTTGGACAACTAAAAACTACCACTGGTTTTTAAAACAAGAAATCACAACAGGACTTACACCAACCAGACTTACATGGCACTCTGAAAAGTCACACACACTTTTAATTACCTTTGATAATGGATCTATACATATATGTGAATTCCAATGGGATATCACAAGAGGTACAACGGCACCACCCGCTGATATAGGTCTTGTGGCTGTGATTGATGGCCAAAATATCAATCTCACACCACTTGCTATTGCAAATACACCGCCTCCAATGTCATTCCGATCACTTAAAACTTCCCGTACCCCGACACATGTTGCTATTTCAAGTACAAATACACGTCTTGCTATTCTTTCTGGTTTCGAGCTTATCATTGCTGATTGGAATGTGAGTGATCCCTCCAACAAAGGCGTCCGTGACATTACTTCTCCACAAATTAAAGCTGTTATTCCACTTGATGTGGCTATTCAAGGAACTAATGCCCCTAAACAGGTGGCTATGGTTGGAACCGATCTGGTTGTTTTTGCCGTTGACAATGACGATGAAACTTCGGATATTGTTACTATTCAACTTTCTGTAAGTGATGATGATGGATCAATTGTCCACGAAATTTTGGCCGCCAAAACTATTCCCGAACAAGTATTTTTGCTCAAATCACTTCCTGATGGCCAAGGTGCAATATTCCAAACCATTAATGGTTCAGTACTTGGCCTGCGTGATATGGCTGCAGACGTGATTAACATCGCCACGCTTCCCAGACGATGTGAGGCCTTTGAAGTTTATTTCCCCGAGCCTTCTGAAGATGAATTTGATCAGCCTATCCCCGTGGTGTTTGGTCTTCACTCCAGTGGAAAGCTGTATGCAAATGAGAAGCAAATTGCTTCTGGTGCAACCTCGATATGCATGACTGACAGGTACCTTGTTTTCACCACTGCCCAACACTACCTCAAATTTGTTCATCTCATGCAACCAGAACAAATTTCTGTTCCAGCTGACAGTTCAGTTGATGATGAGCGCTGCAGAGCAATTGAACGTGGA
The DNA here is from genome assembly GCA_900497715.1 of Magnusiomyces ingens NRRL Y-17630. NCBI lineage: Eukaryota > Fungi > Ascomycota > Dipodascomycetes > Dipodascales > Dipodascaceae > Magnusiomyces > Magnusiomyces ingens. Next base: position 1,437,366 of record UIDE01000002.1, read on the forward strand.
TCACTTATTGTTACTGCAATGCCTTCCAAGAGTGCGTTCACTCTTCAGGCACCTCGTGGAAACCTTGAGACTTTCTATCCCCGTATCATGACTCTGACACTTGTCCGTCAAGCCATTAAACAAAAGCGTTATGATCTGGCATTTAGCACATGCCGTGTTCACAGAATCGATCTTAACTTACTTTATGATTATCAGCCTCAACAGTTCATCGACAATGTGGAACTGTTTGTACGTCAAATAAAATCTACATCTTACATTGACTTGTTTTTATCTGGTCTTCAAGAAGCAAACGTTGCCAAGACAAAATATAAGGAAACTATTGAAGAAATCAAGCTTCCGGAAAGCTTGATCAATGGAATGAAAAACCTTGAAATTTACGAACCTATTACACTTAATAAGTCTTCTATTGAAGAAAAGAGCAAGGTTAACACTATCTGTGATGCTGTTCTTTCAATTTTGTCTCAGGATTCATACAAGGTTGAATATCGTCAAAGTATTCTTACTGCCTATGCGTGCAAGGCACCTCCAGCTCTTGAGGACGCACTTGAAATGGTTGGTAAAAGTCGAGAATCTAACCCCACCCTTACAAATGATTCCATTCAACATTTGTGCTTTTTACAAGATGTTAACATGCTTTACGATACTGCACTTGGTATCTACGATCTTCCTCTCACTCTTTTGATTGCCCAACAATCTACTAAAGATCCTAAGGAGTATCTTCCATTTTTACGAAACTTACAATCCCTAGAAGATCTTCGTCGCCAGTTTGAAATCGATACATATCTTAAGAGATACCCCAAGGCTCTCAAACATCTTGCAGCTATCCGCGACTCAGTATTTAATGAACTGGAAGATTATGTGGTTGAACATGATCTTTATAAGGAAGCTCTTGAAATTTTTAAGTACGATGTCCCTAAACAAGACCAGATTTTACTGTTACAAGCTGCATTTATGCTTTCAAAAAATCAATACCAACAAGCAGGTCTTGTATACGAAATGTTGCGAGACTACCAAACTGCTCTCGATGCATATCTTACCGGTGGATGCTGGCAACAAGCACTCTCTGTTGTTGAATCAAACCCTGGCAACATTTTTGAAAAAGAAATGCTTTTGCGTGTGGCAAACCAACTTGCAAACACAACCAACGATTCACACAACTACCAGGCCGCTGCTACAATCTATTTGGAATATCTTAACAATCCAATGGAAGCTGCAAGCATTTTATGCACTGGTTTCTTTTACGATGAGGCCATTCGTATTGTTTCTCGTCAGGGCGAAAATTCTGAAGCTCTTTTTAAGTCTACTATTGACCCAGGTCTTTTGGAGGGCTTTGCTCAAATCTCGGAACTTCTTGCTGACTGTAACTCTCAGATCAAGTCTCAAGTCAACAGAATAAATGAGCTACGAACGAAAAAGGCTCAGGACCCTAACGCCTTTTTTGCCGATGTTGATGGATCTGGTCGCAACGACCTCGATATCCCTGATAATGTGTCTATCGCTGCTTCTGAAACATCTACAGCACCATCATTTTTCACAAAATACACAGGCAAGACTGGTTCAACAGCCAAAACTGGTGCATCCCGGAAAACTGCTAAAAACCGTCGCCGTGAAGAACGCAAGCGTGCACGTGGAAAACAGGGCTCTATTTACGAAGAAGAATATCTCGTAAATTCCATGGGTAGACTTATTGATCGTCTACATGAAATGCAACCTAATGCAGTAAAATTAATTGATGGTTTGCTTCGCCGTGGTATGCGTACTCATGCTTACACTATTCAGACTACATATTCCGAGATTATGGAGTTGCTTGCAGGCTGCTCAGATAAGATCTTTGTACTCTCTGAGCGTGATAGAGAACGCTACGACGAGGAAGGAAATCTATACTATATTCCTCAAATTGTGGTTCCCACTGTGACTCCTTTCCCCAAGAGCGATATTTTGAACTATTAAGGTAGAATGTAATTTTATTAATAGAAATTTTCATTTAAAAAATCATAATTTTGAAAAATTGTATTGAAGACGTTCTTTTTTTTTTGTCTCAGCATATTGGCGTTGGATCTCACATAAAGAACCTTAGCCAAGTTGTGGTTAGGGTTATTTCAATTTTTTTTTTTTTTTTTAAAAAGGTTTGATTCATTTTTTTGGCCACCCCCATTGATTTCATCACACTAATGCCTCCAAAGTAAGTAAAAACGCGTATTAATCCTTTTAAACATATCTAACAAATCTTTTAGAGCCGATATTAACAAAGCCACTTGGGAAGATACCGAAGTTCCTGCGGTTTGCGAAAGATGCCTTGGTTCCAACCCATATATTCGTATGACGCGTGAACGTTATGGCGCTGAGTGCAAGCTCTGCGCGCGTCCATACACTGTTTTTCGGTGGCAACCAGAAGGTTCCATGACTGGTGGAGGTTCTGCTGGAAGCAAAAAGCCCAAGAAAACAAGTATATGCTTAACTTGTGCGCGCCAAAAAAACTGTTGCCAGTCGTGTATGCTTGATCTTACCTACGGGCTGCCGCTTCACATTCGCGACACGGCACTTAAAATGATTTCGAGTAGCGGCGATTCAACTACAAACACATCAAGCAATATGTCGAATGCGATTATTCGACAGTATATCGCCCAAAATTTCGAATACAACAACGGGAGCACAACAGATGATCTGGAGGATGAAGAACGAAGGCGGTTGATGGAGGAATCAGAAGGCGCAAAAAATTTATTAAAACATCTGGCCACTGCTATGCCGTACTACAAGAGGCAATACCCAACACTTGAGAATACACCGGGACACCTAAAACACAAACAACAAAATGTGGACCCGGCACCCGTCACCAATAAAGCTCTCATTCAGGATGTAGGGAAAATTGCATCTAAGCTACCTCTCAACGGAAACAATACTATTCCAAAAGATACTTCTATCACCTCTCTTTTTATTATGGGAATCGAGGATGATTTACCAGAGTACGCTATTCGTGACTACTTTTCACAATATGGTACCATTTCTAGTTTAGTATGCATTCACAGAGCACGTTGTGGATTTGTAAATTTCACCAACCGCGCGGGTGCTGAAGCCGCAGCTAACTCTGTGCCTGCACCAGCAGGCAAGCTAGTGATTAACGGATGCAAACTTCGCATTGCGTGGTCTAAACCTCGGCCTCTGGGATCAAGCCATGCTGAACACTCACGTTTGGGCCAGATAGTTCGAAAGGCCATGCGGCAACGCGATTTTAAGGACCGTGCTAATAATGGAGGTCGCGACGCTGGCGCTGGCGGCAGTGCGGGGACTAGAAAAAATGAAGGAAGCAAGGATGAGATTTTGGCTCCTCCCAGCCTTTCTGGGCCTAAAACAAAATATAAAACTACTCAAAGTGGTTACGAAGGATAATAGTATAAATATTATTGATTTTAGATTTAGTGAAAAATACCCCACCTCCTCTTTTTCAAACCATCCGAGAACTAACCGTAACTTTTGTATTAAATATTACCCCAGATTAAGGAGTTTTCCCCGCAATTTTAATTGCAAATAAAAATACGCCATAATTTCTTTTGAAAGGTATATAAACAACTAATAATTTATATTCCTATTTTTAAAAAAAATAACCTATTTCCAAATCTATATATACACATCTATTTAACAAAAATGTCAATTGAACTTATTGAAGCCCGCAAGACCAGCAATGGCCTTTTTGTTCCGCAGGTACTTACAGACATATTCTATAAACAAGGTGTTTCCAGATCACGTTACAATGAGCTAGTTAAAGTTATGGAAAAAGAACCTGAGCTGCAGGATCGCTACATGTATCGTGAGCTTTCCCGGCCCGATCAATTTCGGTACGCATTTAAGGCTTCAGCCAAAATTTTGGAACTTGCAAGACGTCATTCATGGGATGAAAATGAACTCATGGTTGCAATGGGTCTTATCTTTAATGAGTACCTTCCAACAACCCTCCACAATTCTGCTTTCAAGTACGTTATAAAAGTCATTGGATCCGACGAACAGGGTAAGGAATGGCTGTCTAAGTGTGATACCCATGAAGTCATTGGCTGTTACGCACAAACTGAACTTGGTCATGGATCAAATGTGCGAGCTTTGCAAACTAAAGCTTTTTACGATCCAAAGCTTAAGAAAATTGTTCTTTGTTCCAACGATCCGATTACGGCTCGCAAATGGTGGATTGGTGGTCTAGGCATTGTAGCAGACCATGCAGCTGTTCAAGCCAATTTGTACTTCCCTCCCTCGAATGATGCAAACTGTACCGACCGCTCGAAGTATACATACTTAGGTCCCCACATTTTCATTGTTCCTATCAGAGACCCCAAAACTCGAGAACCGTTGCCTGGTATTAATGTGGGTGATATTGGTCCCAAAGCAGCAAATGGGTTTTCCTTGAGTGACAATGGTTTTCTAGCTATGGACAATGTAGAAATTCCTGTCAATTATATGCTCAACAGATTTACTTTTATTGATACATCCAATCCTAAAGGTGCACGGTATGTGCTTTTAGGTAACCCTAAAGTCATGTATGCTTCAATGACAAATTTGCGTGCCGGGTACCCTATGACTTTGGGATCACCATTGGCTAAAGCTGTTACCATTGCATCTCGATACTTGACAATTCGACGTCAATTTTCTGAAAAGTCGTCTGAGCAAGAAGTTCAGGTAATCAAATATTCTTCTGTTTACACTCGTCTTGCTCCTTTCGTTGCTTTGGCTCATTCTACTGGATTCGTTTCAAATGCAGTTCAGGCTGGATTTTCCGAAATGTTGCAAATGCTTATTGATAATGGCGATGATTCACTTCTTGCAGAAGTCCATGTAATCACTTCATCTATCAAAGGTGTGATCTCCATGCATTTTACTAAAGCGATTGAGCAGTGCCAAATTCTTATGGGTGGTCATGGGTTTTCCTATCACTCTGGTATTTCAACGTTTTATGGTAATGCTCTGCCTTCACAAACATTTGAAGGCGAAAATTATGTTGTCGCACAGCAGACTGCTACGGCACTTTCAAAATTGTACATCTATTTTCTTAAGAACGGTAAAGAGGCAGCTCGCAAGAAACTTTTTCCTGCAGCACAGTTTTTGATTGACACTGAAGGCAATTCAAAAACAGATAGCCCTAAAACTGCTCAAGACTGGGTTTCTAATGATGAGTACTTAATCAAACTGTACGAGTTGCGCACCGCTTCCCTTGTGGGCCAACTTGTTTCTGCTGCCAAAACCAAAGATCCTAAAGATCTACCCCATATTTCAGCAGCAGTTAGCTTTGCTTTCGGTGAGCAGTATATTGTGACACAGTATATCCGTGGAGCAGCTGATATTCCTGACCCTTCCACCAGAGATATCACGTCTCGTTTAGCACGCATTGTGGCCTTGAAGATGCTAGTTCATGACAATGTTGCTCTTTCATTAATTGAATTTTCCCATCTTAGCGTGCAGTCTCTTGGGCCTTTGCGTGAAGCTTTAGAGCAAGAAATTGTGAAGATAGCTCCTCATGTAGTAGCTTTGACTGATGCTTTTGCATTTTCAGATTACGAGCTAAACAGTGCCCTTGGAAACTATGATGGAAAACCTTATGAAGCTCTGGTTGACCGTGCTAATAAGTCTTCTTTAAATAGCACCAGCTTTAAGAATGAGATTGCGGAGTTGAAAAAGGCTGGTCTTTCTAAAACGTTGCCGAAGCTTTAAATAATGTTGAAAAAAAACCCCGCCTTTTGTTTTGGAGCCGAGGAAAATTTGGTAGCATTGAGCCCCACAACAGTTTAATTTTTTTTTATAAATAATGATTTTAAGTGCCAGCCAATTTATTTAGTTTATATCCCTTTTTTTTTTTTAATAAAAACACCTCACATTATAAAATTCATTACTACCATGTCTTTGGAGTTAACAGAAGCCCGAGCAGCGAGTAGTGGTCTATTTGATCCAAAGATTCTTGCCGACAATCTTTACAAACATGATATTTCTCGACGTCGTATTAATGAAATTGTCGAGATTTTAGAGAAAGAGCCTATTTTACAGGATCGCTACATGTACCGTGAACTTTCCAGAGAAGAACAGTTTCGGTACTCATTTCGGGTAACTGCAAAGATTCTTGAGCTCTCTAAAAAATATTCTTGGACACTTCAGGAACTTAATGGGACGATGACAAACATATTTGGTGACAAGTTTCCTACTTCACTTCATAACTCAGCTTTTAAATATGTCATTAGGACCATTGGATCTGATGAACAAGGAAAAGAGTGGCTTCCAAAATGCGACACACATGAAGTAATTGGATGTTATGCTCAAACTGAACTTGGTCATGGATCTAATGTGCGCGCTTTACAGACGAAAGCCTTTTACGATCCGCAGCTTAAGCAGGTAGTGCTGTGTTCGAGTGAACCATTGACGGCGAGAAAATGGTGGATTGGTGGACTTAGTGTCGCCGCCGACCATGCTGCAGTTCAAGCCAGTTTGTACTTTCCACCCAAAAATGATCCACTGTCCACCGATCGCTCTAAGTATGAATTTCTCGGGCCACACATGTTTATTGTGCCTATTAGAAACCCAACTACACGGGAACCTCTTCCAGGCGTCACTGTTGGCGATATTGGTCCCAAGGCAGCTAATGGATTTTCAATCATTGACAATGGGTTTTTAGCCTTAGACAATGTTAAAATCCCAACATCTAATTTACTTAGCAGATTTACTTCGATTGATATTTCGGATCCAAAAGGTGCCCGTTATGTTTTAACTGGTAACCCAAAAATTATGTATGCATCGATGACAAATTTACGAGCTGGATATCCTTTTAGCTTGGGTCTTCCACTTTGTAAAGCCGTTACAATAGCCTCTCGATACCTTACTATTAGACGCCAATTTTACGAAAATGATAACAAGGCTAAGGAAGTTCAAGTCATTAAGTATTCTTCTGTTTATTCTCGATTTGTTCCATATGTAGCACTTGCACATGCTATTGGATTTATATATGATGGTGTTCAAACATCATATTTAAAAATGATGCACGAATTAGTGGGCCAGGGAAATGATGCTTTACTTCCCGAGGTACATGCCATCACATCTTCAATCAAGGGTGTTATTTCGATGCAATGTACTCGTGCTATTGAGCAATGTCAAATTATTATGGGCGGTCATGGCTTCTCATACCACTCGGGGATCTCCACTCTTTACGGAAATGCGCTTCCAGCTCAAACATTCGAAGGCGAAAATTATGTGGTGGCGCAACAAACTGCCACCTCTTTGGCAAAGCAATATGTTTACATTCTGGAGCACGGAAAGACAGCAGCAGCAAAAAAGCTCTTTCCTGCTTCCCAGTTCTTGATCAAGTATATTGACCGCGTAGGTCTAGATGCAACACATGGTCCTGAAGCATCACAGGGTGTTTCAAGCCCAAAGACAGCACAAGAATGGCTTAGCAATGATGAATATCTTATCGAGCTTTTTGAAAAGCGTACAACCTCACTTGTATCCGATTTTGTCATGGCTATGAGATCAATGGATGCAAAGGATCGTCCCCATTTAGGATCAGCTCTAAGTTTTGCGTTTGGTGAACAGTTCATTATTACCCATTATATACAGGGTGCTGCAAAAATTAAAGATACAGCAACTCGCAGCATTGTTTTACGTCTGGCTCGTATTTTGGCGTTCAAGTTTTTGGTTGATGATAATGTGGCTCTTTCACTTCTCGAATTTTCTCATATTAATGCTTACTCGATCCGACCTTTACGGGATGCATTACAGCACGAAGTTAAGCAGATTGCACCTCACGTAGTAGCCCTTACAGATGCGTTTGGTTTTACCGATTATGAGTTGAACACTGTTCTCGGGAATTATGATGGCCTTCCTTATGAAAAGCTGATGGAACGGGCTAATAAATCAACACTTAACCATGCCAGTTTTGTCAACGAGATTGCGGCACTTAAGCGTGCTGGAATGAAGGGTCCAAAGCTATAATTTATAAGTAAAATTAACTATAAAAATCATCGTAATCTTCTTCTTCGTCATCTTCTTGTGGTGCTGGAGGTTCCTTTTTCTTCAAAAAATCAGTTCGACAAAGAGGACATGTAGCATGAAGCTTCAGCCAAGGACCAACGCACTCCAGATCAAAACGATGTTTTATGTTACATGGAAGATTGACCACCAGAGGATACTTATCGTCAAGAAATTTCGAAGTACAAATAGGACATGCATCATCAGGCTTTAAAGACTTTTTAGATACCCGATCAAGACGGTCAAGAAATTCCTGTGAAACACCTTGAGATCCTTCAGCTTCGGTATCAAACTGGGATACTGCAGCGCTTAGTCGAGCAAGTATGTCTTCTCCATTAAGTACTTGACGTGGAGGTCGAGCTGTGTTGGCGCCGGTTTCTTGTCTGAGTTGATCGGCAAGCTGCTGTGCAAGCTCAGATGTTTGTCCAAGTCCGCTTAAAGCACTTATGACACGCATACGGTATGATTCGTCCTCTGAACCAGTCTCAGATTCTTCCTCGAGAAAACTTTGTAGTGTTCGATGACGTCCATTTGTGCTATCTTCGTCGCGATCTAAATTAAAAAACGAAGTGAAATTAGGGTTGAGCTGTGCGCCTGATTGTACAGGGTTAGCAGAAGTATTCTGCGAAGAAGCAGATATATTGTGATCCTCTGAATTTTTGTTAGTATCAAAAAATAGGATAAAATAACCACTTTAATTGAATAGAAAAATCGTACCTTCGTAAGAAGCCATGTTTATTCAATTGTGATGTTGCAGAAGATGCAGATAAATCGCCACTTTATTTTTTGTCTACGCTCATTTCAGGAAAAATTATATTTCAACATGTACACGTGACGCAAGATTTATTGAGCTTAACTATTCGAACATATGGAATCAAGTTTTTTTAGAAGAAACTAAGTATTTTGAAATAACAACCGTCGATGCTATCGTTTGTTTATATTTGATTCTTCATTGCCTCTTGGATTGGTGACACTATCAGTCTTGAATGCTTAATCTTATATCTATGGCAACTTTCAAAGTAGTTCAGGGTTAGGGGTTAATATTCATGATAACTTCCTTGACTAGTGTCATTCATAATTTTGGTTCCGTACACATAATGGCCGCACCGCAATCAGCACCATCTCAGAAAAGTTATCCATTGAGCATGAGCCACTCCGGTGGTGTTTCTGGGTCTATCCCATATGCTCCTAGATCTCACTTAGTTTCTTTAAAGGTAAAGTCATATCTGTCGTAGTAATACCTTCAAACTCTCTAACTTGGCTTTAGATTCTGCGGCTTTCTAGACCACGAATTAACCAACCGCGTTTACCCATTGATTTAGAAAACAGTGGTCTTGAGACGATTGACCAAGATCTTGGTGATCTTTCTTTCAGTGTAAATGAAGCACCGCCAAATTTCCCTGATATATACCCTTTACTAGCGCTTCCGGCAAACTTTGGTAATCTTTACGTGGGTGAAACTTTTAGAGCAATTTTATCATTTCACTCTGAGGTTGCAGAAAATGTAGCCGAAAGCCCAAATCTTTCTGTGACAGTGTCCGTTTCCGTGTCTACTCCTACACGCGAACAGTCAGTCTCTCTAATTCATCCTACGCATCCTGATTCTACCTTTATGTTAACTCCTGGAGGAAACAAGGAGTACATTGTGGAGTTTGACACAGCTGATGTAGGTGTTCACAATATTTCAGCTTCAGTTACCTATACTCCGATCAAGCTTCCTGAAGATGGACCAGAAAACAATACTGCTGGTGAAGGACCAAACCTGTCGACTCCTCCACATAGCTCAGGATTAGTGGCCGTTGCATTGGCAGCTCCTGTCACATATACAAAAAATTACAGATTCACTACAGCTGCGGGGTTTAACGTGGGAACTAAAATAACCTCTGTTGCGCACGATACTTACTTACTAGAAACACGAGTGGAAAATGCAACAGACACAACCGTTACAATCGAAACTGCTGAGTTTGTGGCACCTGCCGGATGGATTTCACGACCTTTAGAAGTTCCAAACGAAGAGGTTTACGATCCCATTGAGGAGGACGAAGAAGATCAAGTTTATTCAACACTACAAGATTCTAATGTAAATGTTTACTTAACAAACATGGATGCTCCAGCCCTCATGCCAAAGGAAATCTGGCAGTTTGCGTACCTCGTTCAGCATGATCCAAATTTTTTTACAAAAAACGAAACCACAAAAAGCACAGAGACTAATACACACGCCGAACTCCTGAGTCGACTCCCGTCATCATTTCCACCGCCTCCTGTTTCGCCGAACCCGCGGCCAGGTGTCAGTACTCCTCTTGCTAGGCAATCTGTTGGGACTGGTAAATTTCTTTTTTCGTGGCGACGCGAATTTCTTGGTGAAAAAGGCTGGATGATTACCGGGCACCTTAAACGCACAACTAATCTCGAATACTGGGGATAATCAATCTATAATACATGTACAATTTACGTTACGCTTTCCGAAACGTTTTTTTTATCTTAAAAAGAATAAAAAAAGGAAATAATCCTTAACTCTATCCGTTATCTTTTCTTTTGATCATTCATCTTTAACTTTTTTTCATTTTCATTTTTTTCATCATTTTTTTCATATTTTTTTTTTCATCTTCATTATTTAACTTTTTTTCATGCTTTTTTCTTTTCTTCTTTTTTGAAAGATTAGAGCAAATCATTATTGAGTTTTTGGTCATTAGTTTGGTATGGTGTCGTGGGTGCTGTCTCATAGATACACACCATATTGTCGCGCGTCTATGAGTGTTATATCGTGCTTCATAACGTCGTTGTAGCATGTAGGTCCCATATAGCTCATTTAATAAGGGTTCATACCTCTGCCCCGGCCGCGAAAGCCACCACGGTAGCCGCCACCTCGACCGTAGAAACCACCACGGCCACCACGGCCACGCGGGCCAAAGCCACCTCGACCTCTAAGCATGAATGGTGGTAAGTTAGTTCTTTTGGGAACGATTTTTAAGGGTCGACCACGGAAAACAGAGTCGTTTAGAACAAGTGCTTGAGGAACCAGCGCAGGCTCAGCAAACTCAATGTATGCAAAGCCCTTGGGATGACCAGAAAATTTGTCACAGACAATGGTGACACGGTTAATAGTACCGCATGATTGAAAATGGGCTTGGAGCTCTTCGGGAGTTGTACCATAATCAACGTTTCCAACGTAGATACTGCGAGCATCAATATCCTTTTTATCTTCAGCAGCAAGATCCTGACTTTCCTTCTGAAGTTCAGCCTGCATGGCTTGTAGTCTTTCAGCCTCAACTTCGAGCTCTTTCAATCTAGCCTTCATCAAGTCGACATCTTCTTCTTCCTTTTGAAAAGCGTTAGAAAACAAACCATAGAATTTCAGTGGCGATTACATACCTTTTTATCAGAGTCCATGACAACATCGGAAGCTGCAACAGAGGCAGGAACCGAATCTATTTCAGGAGCCGACGTTATTTGCTGTGTTTCAGCGAATGATTGAATTTGTTCAGACATTGTAAAATTAATAGAGACGCGTTCTTTTTTTAAAGATTTTATGGAAAAATATTTAAGTTAATGTCAAAGTTGCGAAAAAGTTTTTGGAGGTGTTGGAAAAAAAAAAAATTAAAACCCTAACCTGAAATAGATAATTTCTTCGTTAAGCTAAAGAGAAAGCAATGATTTCACATTTCGAAGGGATAATAAATAAAATTTGCATATTTAACTAATCTGCAAATTGAGTTAACACTGTTTTTTTTTACATCACATTTTATAATATCAAAATTTGTTCTGGTCATTGGTAAAGAGTACTTTTTAAGTCAACCGGCCAGTTTCAGGAAAGAAAAAGTTAGGGCTAAAAGTTAGAACGTGTTCCATTTATTTCTCCAGATTCTCTATCCCAAACTAGAACTTATATCTTAACTGTAGCATTTTCAGTTTATTTTTGTAAATTTACCTTTGCAATGTATAAAGGTTTAATGATCACGGTTTTCTATTTTAAAATATGTTAAATAAATAAAATGAATTTAAAATGGAAATTACGTTAGCCATTAAAAACCAACAGTTTTTTGGGGTAATGATCGTTGATAAAAATATCATTTTAAAAAAAAAGGGAGTTTAAAACTTCTTATTTTTCAGTTCAACGTAGAATATGGTAACATCAAAAATTAAACATTTTATTCTTGATAGGAAGTAAATTGTTGGAATTAGTTTTCAATTTTTAGAGATTGTTAATAATCAAATAATAAGTTTAAACTAAAGTTAAAGAATAAATGTAACTGTTATAAAGAATATTTCAAAGTAAAACCATTTTTATGAAGAATTACCTGTTGAATTATTGCAAACAATACCCCCATTAACCTAACAAAGAAGTTTCCTAAACATTTTGGTTGTTATATGAAGATATCTGAAGGATTATCAATACATTTAGAATATATTATCTAAAGTTAGATCGTTATACCTGTGTGAATGGTGGTGATCCGATATTGGAAATCTTGTGATTTGACATTGGAATAGGGAAACATCCTCAACATGAAAAAAGTCAATCTATTTTAAAGGAATCTCCACAAAAGGACCCTTGAAAATTATTTTGAAAAATCGTGACGTGTTTCGGGTAAATATATTTACATAAACGATGTTACAGAATCTCAAGAGAGCATTGATTATCAATCGATCCGTACATATGATAATATATAAGAAGTAAACCTACATTGTCGATAAATTTCTTTTTCTATTTTTGTTAAAATCAAACTCCGACAAGATTCACCTAAATTTTGGGCTGACTAGTAGCTGACTGAATATAAGCCTCATGGCCCGGAACAGATGATAGGTGATAATAAGCTCAATGAGAGATTAAGGTGTTCCGTTTTTCTGGAACTTGTTTTGATTCTTTTTCCTCTGGTAGCAATCCGACCTGTCACTATTCAGTGTGGCAGCCCTAACTCCTAAGCCCGTGGGTATCAAATTTGTGCGGCTTTAAATTTTTGTGTCTTTCCTATGCCTAGTAGCTTACGCAAACTCCACCTGTTCCTTCCTGTCTACAACGGAATTTTTTCATAACATAGTCACTAACAGCCGTAGCTCTCTTTGATGAAAACGGTTTCCAAGAGGGGTAACCTTGCATCATATAGCTGTTTTGTTTTTGGATACTATGACCTGCTCATGTTTGTAGCCGAAACAATAAACAGGTAGGGGAGACACCAAAACTTTGCCTATGACATGCTTGAGACAGATGAAGCAGTCGTTGACATTGTTTGAAAGCCATTTTTTTAGCGTAAATGATCAACACTGTAAAAATCATTAAATGATAACCCAATTCTGGATTTGCTATAATAATAATGAAAGAGCCGTTTTTCTCTCATTTCCTAATGCAAAACTACAAATACCTCGAGCACAAATGCACCCGAAAAAGGTTTCCGGGCGACTTCTTGCGGAACTTGCTCAAGTTCCTAGCCAGACTAAAGCTTCCGACAACTTCGAGAGCGAGACGTCTCCTGAGACTTATTTCTTTTTAGCTTGTGCGGGTTTACCTATGCGCAGATTTGCAAGACAATATGGAAGGCCCTGGAGCAATTGGTTTGGCTGTGTCGCGACCAATGACTTATGTGGAAACTTCCGTTGTATGACAGACTGACTGGGGTTTTGACACTACCAAAAATTAAACTACGCACCAATACAGTTTGAAGTATTGAAGAGCAACTTTAATATTAATTGTAGCTGTGGTACAAAGCTAATATTTGCGCAAAAAAAAAGGGAGTTCTCGAGAACATTTGCTCTTTTTATCCACTCGTTCGTTATTTGTTATTAATATTTTTTTTCAAAAAAATAACAATTAAGGTTATTTGAAGATATGCTCATACTCGATACACTCCTCCACATTACTGAAAAAGATAGGAGTTAACTGTTTTGTTAATAAAAGTCTATCAATTTAAAACCATTTTATATATAAAAGAAAACACACAAAAAAAACAGACAAAAATTTAAGACATATTCATTGATCATAGGCTCTTGAGAATATGGTTGCGCTTGTCCTTTAAGTAACTGGCAACAACTTCATAAGTCAGCAGGGTCAATGCGCTGGCTGGAACCGTGCGGAACATGTTGATTCCCAGACCCGAGTAAAATGCGCGCCATCCCTCTTCGCGCCAGATAGTCTTTGTTGTTTGAATGATGCCGTGGTACTTCATAAGAGAAGTGTTACGCTTTTTCATAATTTTTCCAGAATCGGAAGGCGAAGATCCAGGCACTGCACAATCCTCCATAATGGTGGGCTGGATTTGAACGCGAGTGCGAATGACTTCGTGTGGGTAAGTCAGAGTAGAGGCGCAGATTTTGGATATGACGGAGGCGCATAGAATTTGTGGAGCCTGATGTAGCTTGGGGACATTATCATCAACGTGGAAAACCTTTTTGAGCTCCTCGTAAAGAGGGAAGTGGACCATGACGTGTAACAGACCAAGGAGGGCCGGCCCTAAACCTGCGTAAAACGACAGGATGCCTTCTTCTACAAACATTTTATGGAATGTATCAATGGTGCCCTTGTACTTATTATGGCCCTTGGATTGGGTCATAAGTCGTGTTTTAACGACCCAGATTGGGTTCGTGACCAGAGTCGAGGAGGATCCAGCTGATAAAGCAGAAACCATATGTGCAAAAAATGGGTAATTGGCCAGTGGTTTTTCTGTAAGCTTCTTGACATCTTCATAGACTACAAAATAGATGGCCCATGTTGGTAAATAGCCCACAGTGATGGGGACGACACCACGATAGAGCCCAGCAATACCCTCTTCGCGAACAATTGTTGAAAGAGTTCCCAAAATGCCGTGATACTTGGGAACATAAGGTTCAGGATATGTGGTTTTAGATGCTGCTGCTGCTGCTGTTTTTGCAGCCGATGCTGCTGCTGACAAATGTCGCTGGGGGATAGGAGTCTGAGTTTTAGGTGGGTTTTGCAGTGGTAAAGGAGTAGTGACCGAGGGAGCGCCGGTATAGTGTTTTTGGAGCGAAAGCATGCCACCTTGAGCCTGAAGTTTTGTTTTGGCCACGTCGAGGGGGCAAACAGCGAGTGCAGAAAAGACGCCGGCAACGGCGCCTGCAGCGGCGTTGATTTGCGAGTCTGTGAGACGAGCATAAAAGCGATCTCGGGGAGCTAAAGGAGAAAGAGGCGAAGTGGCCATACGGCGGATCGCGACGGTAGTCGCAGGCTCATGCGACACCGGTGGGGTATCTTGGGGCAGAATCTTGAACGAAGAAGGGTTGTGTGGGTAATTGAGGGTGGTGGCTTGCGCGCGCAGTTGGAGTGCAAGCAGAAAAGAGGGAAAGAAGGAAAAGGTTGAGAGATTTCAAAGTAGATGAACCAAAAAATATGGAAAAGAAGGAGGGAGTAAAAAAATCCGGGGCAAATAAAAGAAGAAGGATTTAGAATAGTAGAAATGCTCCGGATTATGGAATGGATTTGGGTCCGTTTATATATGAAAAATGTGTTTTGGAGAGATAGAGTAAGGCCGGAATAAAGGGAAAGAAGAGTGGACGACGACTTTTGTTTGCCGGACGGGTTGTGAGGTTTTTTTTTTTTTTTTTTTTTTTTTCATAAATTCAAATCTGAAAAAAAAAGTTACAAAAATGCTTAAGAAGTGTAATGTCACACGACAAACCCCAACCCATGTTTAAACTTAACAAAATTTAAGTTAACGATGTTTTTTTGAAAGAAATAAAAATTAAACTTTAACTATACAAGAAGGAAGAAATAATTACGCAGAAGTCTCAGCCTTATACTCGCGCCACATGGTATCAGCAATATGCTTTCGTAATGCCCGAAGGCTAAACTCAACATCGGGAGCAGAAAACTCAGTGATTTCGTAGGTGGGAATAGATGAGTCGTCATCTTCCATTTCTACGTCCTTGTCGGCACTCTTTTCGATAGGAACCGCCTCTACTGTGCGAATGCCTTCCTCCTCAAAGGTCCATTGATTAAGCTGTAACAGAGAGACATCGTAGCGATGGATGATATTGTTAAGGGCTAAGATGGCGGTGAACAGGGCTCCTTCGTCGAGGGTGGTTTGACGCAAAGCGCCAGAGCGCAAAATGTGGAAGCGGCGGCCAAGAGCAGTATCGAAGAAGGCGCGCTTTTCCAAAAACTTTTCCGAGATTTCGTTAAAGAGCTCTTTTTCCGTTCCATAAGAACGAGCTTTTCCAGTCTCAATGAGGTTCTCGCGATAAGGCTCCACGCTAAGGTAAGGAGACAGAACACCATGCTTGCAGCGGAAACTGTGAGGGCCAAGCAGGTACTTTCCAGGAGGAATGATAATCTTTCCCGTCTTGACAGCTTCCTGGTAGATTTCTGGAGAGGACTTTTCTAAGTCAGCATCGAGGTGCAAAAACACGACACGATTGGCCAGATCAAGGACATAAAAGGCCTTTGTGATTTTCGAGGGGGCTTTAAGGTAATGAGTAATCACAGTACCAATACAGTTTTGAAAGTATGGGTAAAAATTGGGATCGCTGCGGTAAGGATCAAAGGCATTTCCAGGAGAGTAGTCTTCGGGAGTGATGAGGGAGGGAGCAGCTTCTAGGAGGCACTCGGCCACATGATGGTAGGCATTTTCAATAGTGGTAAGGGCCAAGGGGAAGAGTTCATGGACCTGATGGTAAGTGGCATTGTGACCGACAATGTAGAGAAAGAGGGCCACTTTGAGTTCAGGAGTAAGAAGATGTTCCTTCCCAGATTGGATAGAAGTGTTGGTTTGGAGCCAAGAGACCAGAACCTTAAAGGTGGAAGGCAAGACGCGGAAAAGACGGAAGAAGTCCTTTTCAGGTAGCCCAGAGATGCTTTCCATAAAGTGGGAAACTGGGTTGTGGGTAAACTCCAAAGATTCATGGACATAGGAGTTGTGGTTTGCAAACAGTTCGTGGCGACGCTTGAAAAGCGCCAGCTTTTGATCGAGGTAGTCAATGGTGGTATCGACATAGCTTAGGACCAGGTCTTTAGGGTCAATTGATTTACGAGCAGCCTTTAAATGACGCTGGTACTTTGCGACGTGGGTCTCCTTGTTGGAGGTAGCGTCGTGGAGGGCATCAGGGGCGCTAAGCGAGCGAAGCCTGTCTGGAAGCGTTGTTTTAAGAAGCATGATTGCGGTGGCGATGCTGCGGTTCAATTCGTTGATTTCGGCATCAATGTTGTGGGCCTTAGACTTTTGGCCTGGAACAGGATCAAGAGCGGGGTTTTGGGATTGTTCAGACATGGTAATGTGATGGTGGGGGAGGTGGGGTGTAAAAGAAAACGGAATTAAAGAGGGGGCTAGGAGAAAAAAAAAAAGGGGGATAATGAATAACACTGAATGATTTCAAGAGCTTGAACTGGGGATTTTTGTATTTTTATAAGAAATTGGGATTTGGGAAGAATGAAAAAATAAAGGTTGCTTGTGGGTCCTCAGGGAAGAAGGTGGAGTGATTTTATTTGGAGTGTGTGGAGATTTAGTTTGTGTAAGAATGTAATGGAAAGCGCAAGAACAAAGAGGGTTTTTTTTTAAGAGAAAGTTGGAATGAATTGTTGACGTGAACTTGGCCAGAAGACCTTTTTTTTCCCTCTATAAAAAAAGAAAAGCTTAGAAACATATGACTAGACAAGCTGTGAGAAAGTCGTTAGAGAAATGGGAACTCATTGGAGAGTCTTTGTTGGTGGAATATCACTTTAGTACCACTACTGAGTACTTGGTGGGTTTTGTTTATTTTTTTGGGCTAAAGCTTTATTTACATGATAACTCAGTACTTTAGACATAAGAATAGGAGCCGCAAGTCGCTTAAGAGATTTGCTAACGCCTGGTCAAGAAGTCTTGAAAAAAATCCAAGTTGTTTTTTTCTCTCTCTTGTTCTTTTTTAGAAATCAAAAACAAACACAATGGAGCCATTGTTTTTGCCCATTTTTTTTTGGTGGGCAGTAGCGAACAAGATTTGACGCAGATCCCCGGATATTTTCTTTGCTTCTTCTTCTCATGGCTTCGAGTGACTTTCAACCATCCTTTGAATAAACTTAAACATTTGATGTCTATCGTGATTCTTAATTTATTTTTTTTGCTTGTTTCGGGTTTAACAGATTAATCTATAATTTTTTTTAAACTTATTCTCCATAAAACTCGTTTTTTTTCACCAATTTGTTTTTTTCAATGCCACCCTATAAATAATTTCAAGGCATTAAACTTTTCTATAACTTCTACAAATGTTGTAATACTCATCAATTGTCTTCTCTTTCGTTCTTTTTTTGGTTTTATTTATGGGATAAGCGTGGATTCTTTGGCAAATGCCATTTTCAACATTAATACTGAAAATAAAAAGAATTCACCTCTTGCCGTCATTTTTAAATATAATTGGTAAAGCTTTTTTCCATTGCCTCTATTCTTTTACAGTAATAAACTACAAAGCTTAAACACTTGAAGAAGCGCGCCTCTCGGGGATTCCAGCCATGTTCCGTGCTCTACGGGATATCATCAAAAGTAAATTATGACGTGAGCTAGCTGATCTTTCTCTCTAGGTTAGGGTTATATAGGCTTTTCGGCAATCATAACCTTAACCATCCAGCGTTGGTGGAGAAGCTGCATGCCCTGCCGACGGTACACGACTTTACCATTAAAAAGCTGCCCGTTTTAAAACGCAAGCTTAAGACAGTATCTAGTGAAGATATAAACTTATAATCGTGATCTAACTCTCCCAATCTAATAATTATAAAATCCCTACCAAACATAAAACTTCTTCGAAAAGATGCTCTCTAGCCAATTTCTTGAAAGATTTCCCTCTTAGCTCCAACGGGGTACCCATAAACTGGATTTCCAAACTTTAAGGAGCCCTCCAAAATTGTAAAAATCTAGATTGCAACTGACTATATGATCTTAACGAATAACAAACAAAAACACAAGAATCTAGATTCTATACTATATACTTGATCGCTAGTATGTTGAAGCAATCTGCCTAATGGTTTGGAGAAACAAGCTATTTGGGTAGGTCATGTGTAGCTAAGCTGAGTGCCTATTTTTACTTAGAGGCACTGGTGGGCTTGGCCTGCGGGTGTTAATTTTGGTGCAAAAAAAAAAAAAGAAAGCAATCAAAGTTTAATCTAGCCTGGCTGAAGGTTTAAAAAAATATCCCCCAGTCCGTTGGCTTTGGTGACTACCACACTACCCTAACAGCCACCAGAACACAGCACGTTTCGCCTGATGACTGCTGTGCACTGTAGATTTGGTGGAGGCTGGTGGCTCCTCGAAACGTTTCAGCATTATAGCCACAGGTATGGATCGGACCAGAAAAGACTGCATATTATATTCTGACCCGAAAGTTAACATGGCCCCTTTTTTTACGGACTTTTACTGCTGGCATTGTTGTAATTTAACAGGATATACTAAAGTTCATTTCAAGTAAAGAAGTCGTTTATTTGTATGAAAACTCTCTTACAAGCAAGCTGTATGGGCAAAGTTTTCTTGATTACAAAGTCAGTTAAATGAATTGCTATTACTTGAAAAATATGGATTTAATAGGAATGAAGAAAAGGAAAAAAAAACTGAAATACATTCTTTATGAAAAGAAACAACAATTGGTTTAAACAGATTTTTTTGTAAAGTTGCTGTTTGATTTAGAGTGTGATAGGAGTAGATAGTATTGAGTAAAGGAATTGAAACTAAGAGTATTATAAATCAGAGATTAAAAAAATAAACTGGTTTAGCAACTTCATTGAATGAGAGATATATTTTTAATAAAATTCCAACTTCCCGCTTTCAAGGCAAAAAGAACAAGAAAAATACTAATTGTTAATCAAAAGAACACACCATGAATTCTTTTTTATAAGAAAACTTAAAACATAAGCCATGTTTGGTACTTTGTTGATAAAAGGCTTTTTGAAGCTAATTATATCCATGGTGATAAGGTGATGCACTGGAATCAAAAGAGATGGTTAACAGCTGAAGGGGCTATTTAAGATTATTATTTTTATGTAGACTGACTGTAACGTTTTTTTAAAACAAAAATGTCGCATTGAAACTGGTTAAAATGATATTTAAATTTTTTCTAGTTTTTTTTCATAAAGTCTTGCTGTATAACTAGTTTTTTTGCTTTAGTTTTCATTCAGATACTGTCAATTGGTTAAAGGCATCAAGTCATTTCATAATAGAATGTTGATGTTACTCAATAAATTAAAGTGGAATTTAAAGTGAGTGATAAGCTGCTAAATAAGAAGTCTAGGCTAATTTGCATTTAAATCCGAGGACTAGAAGTTTAATGTAGCCCAAAGAGGGAAAATAAAAATAGCCTGGATTTCAGCCAGTCAGGTGCCTTTTTTTTTTTTGCAACAAGCATTCAGCCCCCTTATGACTAGAGAGCAGTGATACTCCTAGGTTAATATTCGAAGAGAGGGTAAAAAAGGCCTTTGTTCAAAAGTGAAAGACAAACTTTAATTACAGCTAACTGCAAAAGACGGGAACACAACAATCGTGAAGTAAGGTTTTCAACCTCAATTTTTTTTAACCTGTGAAGATGCGGATTTTTTAAAAAAAAAGATTAAAGACTTGAAATATATATGAAAGAGATGTTTATCATTAAATGTTTAACTGCAATTTTTCATTCAAAAACTAATTCCTGTTAAAATAAAACCACTGTAAATTATTTTTTTTATTTTTTTACAAGGTGTGGGAAGACAAATTCAACTTTACAACTTGTTACAGCGTCTTAACTCAGCCTCTACACTTTGAATACAGCGCATTGTAGTTTTTCGAATCTAAAAAAAAGTAAAAAAATAGAAATTAACCAACAAATTAAAAAAAAGCTGTTTAAAAATAGAAAATTAAAGAGTGAATTAACATTTTGAGTACTATTGTTAAAAAATATATATAAATTGAAGAGATTTCCTTCGTATTGTTTTTTTTTTCTCTTCATCAATTCTTCTTCAATTTAATCTAATATCTAATTAATATATATACAATCTTTTTTTCCCCTCTTCATTTTCAGATGAACAAATACAGTTTATTGTTACTGGTGTTTTCGTTGAAATCCGCTCTTGGTCAAAGTGACTGTGTGACTCCTCTTGAGTTGCAGACATGCTCAGATACGTGCGGCGCCTTGTATTCTTTTGAGCCTATCATTTCTAATCTCAACCAGGATTTTCTAAATGGCGGGTCTAAGGACAGCTTATGCACGGAGGTGGCCAATGTTGAGTCAATTACGGGTCACTGTCTCCAGTGCACAAAGTATTTCACGGACACCCTGTTTCTGACCAGTGATGGCGTCAGCATTTTTGAAACCGGCTTGACCACTTGTGGATACTCGGTGCCTTCTTACAACTTCTGTAGCAGCACTCCGCCATCTTCCGACCCTACCGGTGGAGATACTTCTTCAACTCCTGCCGAGCCTGTTGAAGGAGATACTTCTTCAACCCCTGCCGAACCTGTTGAAGGAGATACTTCATCGACTCCAGCTGAACCTGTTGAAGGAGATACTTCATCAACTCCAGCTGAACCTGTTGAAGGAGATACGTCCTCTACTCCCACCGAGCCAGGTGAAGGAGATACATCCTCTACCCCTACAGAGCCAGGTGAAGATACTTCATCGACTCCCACTGAACCTGGCGAAGGAGATACTTCATCGACTCCCACCGAACCTGGAGAAGATGATACTTCATCAACTCCCACAGAGCCAGGTGAAGATACTTCATCGACTCCCACTGAACCTGGCGAAGGAGATACTTCATCGACTTCCACCGAATCTGGAGAAGATGATACTTCATCAACTCCCACAGAGCCAGGTGAAGATACTTCTTCTACTACTACCGAGCCTGATGGAGAGGATACTTCTTCAACTACCACAGAACCTGAGGAAGGAAATGTTTCTTCAACTACCACAGAACCTGAGGAAGGAAATGTTTCTTCTACTACTACCGAGCCTGGTGGAGAGGATACTTCTTCAACTACCACAGAACCTGAGGAAGGAAATGTTTCTTCTACTACTACCGAGCCTGGTGGAGAGGATACTTCTTCAACTACTACCGAGCCTGATGGAGAGGATACTTCTTCAACTACCACAGAACCTGAGGAAGGAAATGTTTCTTCTACTACTACCGAGCCTGAAGTTCCCGATACCGTGACTGAACCACCTACCGATCCAGAAACTGAGCCAAACCCAAATGACAAGATAACTAGCGACGAGAACGAGATAGACAATGGGTTTGACGAGGTCATTACCACGACCGTTTTCATTCCTTGCAATGTGTGCATCACCACGGTGACTACGAGCACGGGAGTGACTACTGTCACAAGAACCACTGGCCAGAGCGTTGTTACAGTGACTGAACCGTGCACGAGCACCATTACCAACGTCAAGTCCCCCGTTGTTACGAATGGCCAAACAAGCTATGTGGAGGTGCCCCAGAAGTCGGTTAACAAGGTGACGACGGTCACCAAGGCGTGCACCGTGTGCAAGACGGTTGTGTCGACGAGCACTGGGCTGACGACCTATGCAAAGACCTCGGGAGGCTCGGTGGTGACAGTGACCGAGCCATGCACGACGACAATTGTTGCGGTTGAGTCGCCTGTTGTTTCTGGTGGGGTGACGTCGTTTGTCAAAACCACTGTGAGTAAGAAGGCGAGTGCGACTGCAGCGAAGACGACGTTGGTTTCGTCGAATACGGGTGGTGGATCGAGCGCTACTGCAAAGACTTCATCGCAATCTTCCTCTGTGGGTCAGGCGAATGCAGGAGCCATGGTGAAAGCTGGTGTGGCTTTGCACTTTGTTTCCTACATGCTATATGTGCTTATCTGATTGGAGATTGAAAAGATAAGTTTGGCGCTAGATTTTTAATGATTAGTTTATTATATTTTTTAGTATTTTAATGTGAAATTTTTTTTCTTTGGAATGTTTTTATGGGGGTTTCCCATGTTTAGATCTCGCAGGTATGTGGACGCCCCCTCAAAAAAAAGTGGGCTTGGTGGCAGGAGAGAAGCACAGCAGTCACATGTTCCAAGTCTCAAATTCCAACGCGCCAGAATACGCGCGTTTTTTTCCAGTCCAGAGTTAGAAGGCATGCGGCTATACCCCTTTTCTTTCATTTTTGCGAATTTTCATTCCTCAGCGTTTTTGTTTACAATGTTCAGTTTTATTTTCAACTCCAGTAATCTTGGAGGGGGGCGAAATAAAGATGACGATGGCTATTACGATGAAAATATTTTGGGCCTTTAGGTATTTTGGTGAGATTTTTTTTTACCCAGCCACTTGGAAACACCCAAGTAAAAAGGCTACGGAAGTGGTTTGGATGCTTAGAATTCTATTGTCACGATAGTAGAGAGTGCACTTTGTTGCTGAAAAAGTCCGGCACAATAGCCAACTTTAGTTTCTTGTAATGTGTCCTTTTATTTTTGGAGCAGCCTTAAAATGTCCAAATATGTGGGACAAAAAAAAAGGGCAATCAGGGTAGGTTTTGGAGATATCGCAAAACACAGAGTGAAAGAAATAGGTATGGGGGAAATGAACGGGACGTGAAGCTTACAAAGAAGGCGACGGCAGGTTTTAATTAGGTCGCGAAAAAGCATAATCGTAACAATGAAAATAAAACGAGACAGGCTGTTTTTGGTTGTTTGGCATCAACGGGAAGGACCTGATTAACTCATTTGGAGTTTAAAGTCCTGGAATGGCAATGTGTTTTTATTTTTCAGCCATTTTTCATCATTCTTATTTTTAAACAGACACTCGTAATTTCGAATATCGAAAAAAAGAAAAAAAATCCTTGACTCTCAGGGGTGATAACTTTATACTTTAGGTATTATTGGGGAGACTCCCGTCCTCTCCTCCCGTATAAGAGGCCTTTATTTGTTAACGACTTGTGTTTTGTTGATTTTCGTAAATAATATCAAAAGTCTAATAACCTTAAAGCCAGCTATTTGCTCTACGGGATCCCAGGCTGGGTAAATGAGCGAAAAAGGTGCTGTTTTCAGTCTACAGGCCATTGATGGCAGGCTTTTGAAAACCTCCACAGACGATGGATGGTTCGGAATGACTAATTCCAAACAATAGAGCCATCGTCTTCTTCTTGTTGGAAAATGCCAGCAAAGACCTCCACCCCCTTCTATGTGCATTCCTGAGATGTCAGTTTTGTTCTTTTCCTATGATCTCCCCCCTTGACAAAATTGGCTGGTATGCAAACCAGTTTGTATGTGACCGTACAAAACGGTGGTGGTGGCTGTTTGTTCCTTTTTGGGCTGCCTGCCTGATAATATAAAGAGTGGCCTCTAGCCAACCAGCCCCACGGTCTTTTTGCTCAGACCTAAATTTTCCTATAGAAACATTTTTTTTAAAAAAAACCCGCTATTCTTTTCTTTCTTCTTTTTTTTTTTTCAAATCTTACTTTTCTTCTTTTATAATCTACTAATCGCCTCTCATCTGAATCTCCGTCTTTAAATTTTACGTTGCATCTTTATAAATATCCATACCAACTCGGCTCTTATACCATCTTGCCTACTCAGACATCAATAAGATATCGAAACCTCTCAAATACTCATGCCAGCAACGCTATCTGATGCTCCGCAGAGCGATCCGCTACTGCTCCAGCGTCAGGCTAAGCGACGCTCATGGTCAACGGTCCCCCTGGCTATCCCAGTCTCAACAACCCCCTCGGGCCCAGACGTAATATACTCCCCCGTGGCCTCCCGCCCAACCTCCCTCGACTTTGACCATCAGAATCATCTCCACTTGGCCTCAGCGTCGCCCCCATCCTCGTCGCCCTCGTCCTCGGGTAGAACCTCGCCCATTTCCACGTCATCCTTTTTCCACCCAGAATCCATTGACGGCCTTCTGGGACACCCCACCTCTGGCGCTAATGCTCCTACACCTGCAGGAGTGCCTCCTACCCCCCCTGGAATTCCCACCTCCTCTTCCCCCGCCCCCTATTACCACCGCAGAATCAACTCGCTCATGTTGGCTGGCCAGCGATCCCGCACCCCGGACTCGTTCTATAACGTCGCTCCCTCCTCGCCCGCCCTAGCCCACAGCAGCAACCCCAGCTTGACCTCGCTTTCCTCCTCAACAGGCTCCTCCATTTCGTCCGCATCGACCATCCAAGAAAAACGCTCCTCTCTTGGCCGCACACGCTCTCTCCATGCGTCGTCTAACTCGCCAGGGGGTGCAGCAGCTTCCAAGCGGTGGTCCTCCTCAGTAATTATGGACCCGCACCATGGCCTCTCCTCCCCTCGACCTCTGCATCTGCAACACCGCCGTAACTCATCCCTGGGTATCTCATATCCCTCGACCCCATTTCTTACGGAACAAGAGCGGCTGCTTCAGGAAAAGCTCCAGGAATTGGCTCGATCCGAAAATGCGCGTTTGAATGATGGAACAAATCCTAACAACACAACAACAACGTCTACATCCAATGCTTCCTCAGCTGCCGCCTCTGTTCTTTCGTCTCCTTTGGTGTCTTCGTACTCGTCTTCTTCCGCGGGAACTAGTCCGCGATCCAGCTTCCAGTCGAGTCCGAACGCTCCAAACACCTCAAGCACATTTGCAGGCCCCAAGCCTATTGTTCCACCCACGGCTCCTCAAAGCAACCATTATAGACACTTGTCGTTACAATCCTACTACAATACTACCAACAATCGAGCCCCAGATATGTTGGCATCTACTTCCATAGCATCGTACTCTGCTGCCACTCCAACTGCAACCCAATCCTTGGGAGGTCACACCCTCTCCTCCGCAGTTTCTGGTTTCCCTACTTTGCCTGCCAGTTCCTCCGCCAACTTTAATAACAACTATGCCAACGTTTTTAATAATAATAATAATGCCAACCCAAATAGTTACCGCCCAATGTCGCCGCGCACAGCTGCACGCGCAGCTGCGTTAGCGTCGCTCAACGCGGCTGATGACTTTCCAACATCAACGGCCCGAAGCTTTAGTCGTCGCAGCAGTTCCGCAAGTAGCTCCGGGAGCATTTTTTTGCCCTCTGGAGTTGCCGGCGCTCGCACAAGCAGCGTGTTATCTGAGAGTGGCGCCAGTAGTGGAGTACTTTCTCCATCCCCACCAGCTTCACCATCCATTTCTCGTCGATATGCTCGTCACAGTACTAACAACAATTTGCATGGGTTTCAAACCCGCAAGGGATCTTTTGAGATTTGCGAGGGTGAAGCTACAAGTACTGTTCCTGACGGATACTACATCATATCTGCTTCAGACCTTGAACGACTACGGCGGATGGAGCATGTGGAAGAGTTTGGGTCCTTGGTCGAGACTCGGGATGTGAATGGCAAGCCCGGTGTATCATCGTCGCTGTCTGGCAGGTCCGGCAGCAGAAATGGCAATGAAGGCGAGGGTTTTTACGAGGACGGGACACCAGTGGTTGGTCCTCAGCGACCCGGAAACATTGGGGGGACGGTGCTGTCGTGGCGAATGACGGGCGACCTGATGCGCACCTGGATGACGGCGTATAAGTCGCCTTCTGCTGTGATTGATCTTGTACAGTTTGTATGGGCGACGGTGTCGAACGGAGCTGCGGTGCGCGAAGAGTTGCGGCTGCGAGCTGGTGGTAAGCCTGCGGAATACCCGAACCAGAGTGATGAAGAAGAAGACGATGACAAGAATCAAGGTTTGGACGAGGAAGCCCAGGACGAGGATGACGCCACAAATAATAACGCGACATCTCTTTTTCTTCCGCCCAAGGACGTTGTTGAGGGGCTGCGGGATGCGGTTGTTTTGCAGGTTGCGCGGGCGGGCCAGGGTGCGCGGGGTGTTGCGCAGGTTGTGCCCGTTGCGCGGGCGGCTGGGAATGCCGTACTGCAGGCGACGGTTGACTGGGCATGTGTTGGGCTGGCCATGAATATTATTTTTATTCAGGTTGTCCTGCTCGGAGTCATGACGATTGCGTTTTTACTAGGTGACGCGATTGTGTACCCGGTGAGAAAAGCGCGCAAGTGGTACTGCGAGAGAAGGACGGTGAAGACCAGAACCAGCAAACAGGGTAATGGGGCGGCCACCAAGGCCAAGTCTGCCTCGAAGACGACGGCGGGCCCCGAGGAGAAGGTGGCCGAGAGTGGTTTGTCTGTGGATAAAAAGGAGGCAGCGATTTACGAGACGCCCGTGGTGCTGGTCCGACGGCTGACACGGCGGCGGGCAGAAACGGAGTCATCGACGGCCAGCAGCAAATCTGTGGACGAGTCGCACCATGCTTATACGCAACAGCCCCAAGGTCCCCCCGAAGAAAGCATGCAGGTGCGGGCCAAAAGAGCGGCTTTGAAGAAGGCCAAGCGGCGATCAAGATATTAGAAAATGTGGACAATAAATGAAAATAAACATGTATAGTTTTTCTCAGTCAAAAGTGATGTCAATTGAAATAATGATAGTAAGTGGGATATTTTGTTATTCCTTTATATATTTACAACATCAAGGGGCCATGAGGCTTACTCGTAGATCCAAGAGAAGTAAGCG
This sequence comes from Magnusiomyces ingens NRRL Y-17630, assembly GCA_900497715.1. Taxonomy (NCBI): domain Eukaryota; kingdom Fungi; phylum Ascomycota; class Dipodascomycetes; order Dipodascales; family Dipodascaceae; genus Magnusiomyces; species Magnusiomyces ingens. The sequence continues at coordinate 1,464,768 of UIDE01000002.1, forward strand.
GGCTTGTACTCAACAAGCTCCTCCTTCTTGAACCAGAGAGCAATCTCCTTCTTGGCGGACTCGACAGAGTCGGAGCCGTGGGCAACGTTGCGGCCGACGTCAATGGCGTAGTCACCACGGATGGTGCCAGGGGCGGACTGGAGAGGGTTGGTGGCACCGAGAATGGCGCGGCCCTGCTTGACGACATCCTTGCCCTCCCAGACGGTGGCGAGGACGGGGCCGGAGGTCATGTACTTGAGGAGACCGGGGAAGAAGGGCTTCTCCTGGAGGTCCTCGTAGTGCTGGCGGAGGAGGCCCTCGGAGGGCTGGGTGAGCTTGATGGCAACAAGCTTGAAGCCGCGCTGCTCAAAGCGGCCAATGATGGGGGAGATGAGACCACGCTGGACACCATCGGGCTAGATAACTGTGTTAGGCACGAATTGGGGAGGGGGTTTAAGGAGAGGAGCATACCTTGATAGCAATAAAAGTTCTTTCGTCAGCCATTGTTATAGTATATGAAAAGTTAGGGGAGGTTTAGGGAGAAGATAAATTCTGAGGGAAAAAAAAAAAGGAGAAAGGAAAGAAGAGGGGAGGGGAGGGAAATAAAAAAATAAAAAAAGTCGAAAATTTGTGTTTTTTTTCACATTGTGATAGAATGCGTTGGAACAAAAGGGGGGGCCCGCTGAGGGAGGAGTTGAGTTTTCATTGGAAGGATGGCTTTTTGTGCAGGTGCTGAGAGAAGGTGGTGGTGACGATCAAACAATTACACTTTAGTGACATTACACTTTAGTGACATTGCAGTGGCCTGTTCTGTAACACCCCGCCAGTTACCCGGCTGTGGCCAGAGAAAACACGTGCCGGCTTACAGACGCCAGTGCGGCTCAGCGACCAGCCCATTTGATGTCGACAGCCACCACCAGCGAAAAGAAGGTAGACGGTGTTGACAAAGAGAATTAAAGCCGATAAGATCGTCAGGCCACTCCGTTTTGCTCCAAAGTGCCCAGTGGAAGAGCGGCAGAGGTACGTGACTGGGCTGTCAGTATAATGTGGTCTTCACTGGACGTTTGGATGGCTAGGTGGATGGGCTAGGGTTATGCGGGGGGGAGGGTCCTTGAGACGTTGCATGGATTTAGCAGTCCCAAGGGAAACGCCAATTGATAAGCTGATAAGCTGGGGACAATTATCAATAAACCAGTATGGTATAATGCAATTGATGAAGAATCCAATTAAAGGCCTAGTGAAAGCTCTTTATTCTCTAATGAAGGATAAGTGACTTTTTTGGGGGCCATAAAAAAGATACCGGATCTTCATAATCCGGCAGCTGTTAAGGACCACTTTGGTGATGATTTGATGGGCGCGCTTTAAGCACAAAGCTAATTTTTTCTGGTATACGACCTGTAACGGCACTGTTTACTCTGGATGATGCTTGTAGGGCCAACTCAATTAGAAGAAGAAACAGGCCTCCTTTGTTATTTCCCCTCTTATTCCAGGCTGGAGGACGCAAATTTTTCTCCCAGCTCAAACCGGTCCAGAGTCCTCCATGGATTTTTCACCCGCAAACAGACGGCCTGCCTGCATAAACAGCCCCTCCCGCCCAATTGCTTCGAACGATCCCCATGGATTAATTAGCCTGTATCTTTCCTGCGCACTTTGGCAAGTGTTGGTGCTGCTGCTGCCTGCTAAGAAATGCTGCCATTATCTTCTTTGATTCTTTTATATAATGTATAGAAAATATAGACTACCACCACCACCACATAAAAAAAAACCACTCAAAAAAGATATAAATATCTCCCATTTCTTCCCCATCACCCCTTTTTTTTTCTTCCTACCTTATCATTTCCATACTTCTATTAAATCATATCCTTTAATAGTATATAACCTTTTTTTTTTTTAAAAAAAAAAAAAAAACCTACATCTTCTCTCTCTTTCCAACCACAAGTTCCACCAATAACCCCCAATTCCTCAACCGATCCATAAGCCTTATACACACAATGTTTTATACAACCGATCTTCCTACCTCCAACCTCCAATGGCTTACAACCCTGGACGTCCAGAACCTGCCCAGCAGAAATTACCGCAGGTCTTCCATTATCGGCACCATTGGCCCAAAAACAAACTCTGTCGAGATGATCACCAAGCTCAGACAAGGCATGCACGTTTTCTTTTCTTTGTCCCCCTCTTTCTAACTCGCTCTTTAGCTGGATTAAACATTGTCCGCATGAACTTTTCCCATGGTGACTACGAGTACCACCAGTCCGTCGTCGATAATGCTCGCGCCTCGGAACAACACTTCTCCGGCCGTCCCATTGCCATTGCCCTCGACACGAAGGGCCCCGAAATCCGCACAGGCACCACCCTCGGCGGCCTCGACTACCCCGTCGAAAAGGGCCACGAAATGACATTCACCACGGACGATGAATACGCCCAAAAGTGCGACTCGAATACCATGTACATTGACTATAAGAATATCACCAAGGTCATTCAAAAGGGCCGCACCATCTACGTCGATGATGGCGTTCTCTCGTTCGAGGTCCTTGAAATCCCCGACGACAAAACTCTCAAGGTCCGCGCCCTGAACAATGGCAAAATTTCTTCTCACAAGGGCGTCAATCTCCCCAAGACTGACGTTGACTTGCCCGCCCTCTCGGAAAAGGACAAGGCCGACATTAAGTTTGGTGTCAAGAACAAGGTCGACATTATCTTTGCCTCGTTTATCCGCACTGCCGCCGACGTGCTGGCCATTCGCGAGGTGCTTGGTGAAGAAGGCAAGTCGATCCAAATTGTCTCCAAGATTGAATCGGAACAAGGCGTCAATAACTTTGACGAGATTTTAAAGGTCACTGACGGTGTCATGGTCGCCCGCGGTGACTTGGGTATCGAAATCCCCGCCAGTCAGGTCTTTATCGTCCAGAAGCAGCTCATTGCCAAGTGCAACCTTGCCGGCAAGCCTGTCATTTGCGCCACACAAATGCTCGAGTCTATGACTTACAACCCCCGCCCCACCCGTGCCGAAGTCTCGGATGTGGGCAATGCCATTTTGGATGGCGCTGACTGCGTCATGCTTTCAGGAGAAACCGCCAAGGGTGACTACCCCATCCATGCTGTCAATATGATGCATGAGACCTGCTTGATTGCTGAAAAGGCCATTGCATACCAGCCCCTTTTCCAGGAATTGCGCTCCCTCGTCCCAAGACCCACCGAGACTGGCGAGACTATCGCCATCTCTGCTGTCGCTGCCTCCTTTGAACAGCAAGCTAAGGCCATTATTGTCTTGTCTACCTCGGGTGCCACGGCCCGTCTCTTGTCCAAGTACCGCCCCAACTGCCCCATTCTCATGGTGACGCGTAACGAAAAAGTGGCGCGCTTTGCCCACTTGTACCGTGGCGTGTACCCCTTTATCTACCCCCAGCCTCGCGCTGAGACTGCTGCTGACTGGCAGCGCGATGTCGAGGAGCGTCTCAAGTGGGGTATGGACTCTGCCGTTGAGCTGGGCATTTTGAACCGTGGTGATGTTGTTGTTGCCATTCAGGGCTGGACCGGCGGTCTTGGCCATACTAATACTCTTCGCATTTTGGGCTGCTTTTAAATTAATAAATATTGGTAAAATTTTTTAAGGTTTCTCTTTTGGAATATAATTTTTTTTTTAAATAACTATCCGTCTATGATATAATGTCCATGCATTGGATACAATGTGCTCACCGAGATTATGGGCAAGTTGCTGCCATTCCAAACCAGCGTTTAATGCCTGAGTCTCGGACTTGATCCACGCCCCAAGCCGCCAGGCGTGCGGCCATCGCAGCGGGTCCCGCAGCAACGCGTCCACGTAGTTTTGTAGCAGCGTTTGATCGGCGGGGTGCGGGGCCTCGTTCCCGGCACCCAACTGCACGCAAGCCGCGATCCACTCGCGCACGGCCCGACACACCTCGCCAATGCGCACCAGCGGCACGCCCTGGGCGTCGACGTCCAGCACCGGCGCGTGCACGCGGTACGCCTCGGGCCGGTGCGCCTCCAGGTCGATCGACGTGGGCGCGGGCGCCTCGTGCGCGTGGACGCCGCGGTGGGCCTGCACCGCCTCGCGCAGCTCGGCCGCAATGTGCGCGGCAGCTCGCCGAGCGTGACGGGGTCCAGCAGCGACGGGTGCGCCAGGACGTCGTGCTCGCGCGGCACCGCCCGCGCCGTCCGCCGCAGCAGCTGCTGTTGCCGGGCCTGGGGCCGTGGCTGCTTCTCGCGCCTCAACGCGGGCCCCACGCTGGCCGGCCGGGTATCGGGCGGAGGCGCCGACCGCGTTTCTCGCGTGTACCCCGGCCTGCTGCGGTTGGCGCTGAGCCCGCGGGGGGTTGCGGCCAGCGCGTACTCGGCGCGCACCGCCGCACGCACGTCTTCCGGCAGCTCGTAGTAGGTGTTCCAGTCAATTGGCGGGCTTTGTTTCCGGGGGGTTTGCGCGTCTTTTGTAGGCTCTGCTTCGGGCGGCTTCTGCGGAGACTCTCCCGGCTCTTGGATGTGCACTTGCCGCCGGCGCTTGCCCTTCTCGGCAAAAAAGTCCGAGGGCCTAGCCGCCCGCTTTCGAGAGTCGTTTTCCAGCCGCGTCACAGTCACCCCCAGCCCGCGCAGCGTGCTGGGCGTGCACCGGGTGGTGTCCAGCAGCACTTGGGCGACTTGGGCTAGAACCTGGGCGTCTCGCGTGGGCACGCCGCCCGGAACCGCCCGCGTCCGGGTCACTATCTCGCACTGCCCGTGGCCCATGGCCTTGGCACGCGCCGGGTCCGCGTCGTGCTTGGCTATGTAAACCCGCACCGTCACGCTGGACCCGACAAGTGGGGTGGCGGCAGCCGGAGACTCCCCTGCAGACTCTGAGGCAGCCACCCCACGACTAGCCCCTGCGTCTTCAGGAGACTGCACCAGCCCCCCGCAGGCCAGCCGCTTGGCCACCTCTGCACACAGGTTACGCACAAAAGCCTGCACGTCCTCACGCGACGCTGCACGCACCCCCCACGAGATCTCGGCCCCCACGGATTTGCGCGCGAGAGCAGACTTGACGCGCTGCCCAAAGTCGGTCACATCTTGCGCGTGGCCATACTCCCACAGCCTGAGTCCCAGCTTGGGCCCGAATATGCCTGCAAGCGTGTCGCGGGCCTTGGTTGCTGCCTGGGGGTCTCCCACGGCGTCAACGTCGGGTTCTTCGGGCGGCAGTCCGCGCGCAAACCGGGAAAGCGCGGCGTACGACTTGATGCGCAGCGGGGCGGCGTGCAAGCGCGACACAATGTTGGGTCCAAGCCCGGGCAGGTCGCTCAGCGAGATGGGCGAGAACCCCGGTAGGGAGCCCGCCAAGCACGCGATTCTGGCGGACCACGGGACGCACCGCACGCCGGCGGGTTTGGCCTGCGCCAGGGCTGCCCGCGCCAGCAGCCCGCTGGGCCCGATCCCCACCGACGTTTCGAGGCCCGTTTTGGCGCGGATCTGGGCCCGCAGGGTATTTGCAAGGGTAGTTGCGATGCGCTCGATCTGGTCTTCGTCTGCAGAGGGGGTCTGTGCGGCGACCCACTCGGACGCGTCGAGAAGCGCTTCGTCGACGGAGATGGGGCACACGGGGCCAGCGCGGGCGGCGTGGAGCGTGTCGTACATGGCCTCACTGGCCTGGGCGTACGCGGGGAAGTCGTATTGGAGCACGCGCAGATCGGGGCAGCGGGCGCGAGCCGTTTGCAGGAGCATGCCGTTGCGGACGCCGAATTTGCGGGCGGCGTAGTTTGCCGAGGCAATGTCCGATTTGGCGTGGGATCCCGAGGTGACGGCTGCCGGGACGGATGGCGGGACAGGCGGGTTGCACTTGAGCGCAGACACGGCTGCAAAAAAGCAGTCGTAGTCGATGTGTAGGATGACGCGCTGGGAGGGGCTCTGCAGCGGGGGGGCAGCGAGGGACGAGGGAGCCTTGGCCAGCTCTGCGGCCGCGGCGGCCAGGTGTTTATGCCGTAAAGCGGCCTTCCACATGCTCAAGTGGTGGAGGCGGGAATGGGCGTAAAAGTGGGAGATAAAGGCGGGATCTGCGATGCTTGGGATTGCATCATGTTGCTGTTGCTGTTGGGTGGTATTATTTTTAAGAGGAGCCAGAGTTGTTTGGCCTCGAGTCAAATCAACGGGTATGGTTCGGTATTCTTTCCAATCGAGAAGCACGCCGGCCTCGATACACGCGTCGACCCAGCGCGGAACCACCACGGCCATGTTTTTGTACTCGACCCGCTTGCTTGCGGTGAGTCCTGTGGCCACGATGTGCGAGACGTCGCCTTTGCGCGACATGTGTTGGACGGCGCGGCCGCCGTGGGCGACAATGAGTCTGCGGAGCTGTTCCTCGGAGTGGTCGGGCCCCGTGTATCCGTTGATGTAGATGGTGCATCCGACAAACACGCGGGAGAGCAGGCGGCCGCCGGTATGGGAGCGCATTGTTTCTAAGGCCTGCCGCTGGAGCTTTGATTTTTTGGCGGCCATGTATTTGCCAAATTCGCCAAACTCGGAGGGTGCATACTCGGCATAGTCGTCGTCGTCATCATCGCTGTGGGTATTTTGGATATCTTTGGGCTTATTGTTTAAATCAGAGAGGGGGAGTTTGGGGGATGTTTGGTCAGAGGTTGACTGAGATGGCATTGATGAGGGGGAGGGCAGTTGGAGGGGGGGGGCCGGCTGATTTGAGTGAATTTTTGGAGGGCTGTGTGGCTCAGGTTACTTGAAGTTTATGAAAGGATACTTTTGGGTAACTTAAGTTATTTTTAGTAATTGAGTGACTTTGTGATTAAGACGGCAAAAAAAAAAGTTTTGATTTCCTGTTTAGGTTTCGAGACAAGTACTCTTTTTAGTAAGTTGAACAAAAATGCATGCTTACTCAATTGTATTGGAGACGATATGTAGCAGTTTAATTTTAGCGGCCATCATTTATGCTATTTATGAACAGTGTTTCTGGTTGATTTGGGTTTGGGATTGGTTCTAAAACGGCATTTTTAGATAAATTTCATACGATGTACTCTAGAAAAAAACCTATTACCACTATTAAGTTTATGATAATTGTTTAGGTGATGTTGTGATTCAATTGATTTTCTCTTTTAAGGTTTATCAATTAAAAAAGAAAAGATTTTATCTTACAATTGGGCGGAACTCTTTATAATTGAATGCGTTACGTCAATTTCTCATTGTTACGAGAGAAGTATTTAAGAGCTACTGGGACTTTTATTGTAGATATTCCTTAATAGAGCCTTTTTTTTTGACACAACTTTTAGATCTGTTGAGCAAGATTGGATATGGCACAGATCATGTTTGAATGGACCAAACAGATGGTCATTTTCATGCGAGGGTTGGGCACAGAATTGCGATTAAAAGCGTTAATGAGTTATTTTTTAGTGAGCCTTTGAAGAATGTACTGATGATGTACTACTCTTCAGTTCCAACTTGGATATTTTTTGAGGCAGTGTCAATGAACCGTGATTACGAAGGTCGATCCATGATGATACCATGGTTGGACTGTTACACCTCACTTAAGTGTCTTAGATGAGGAGGATTGAGTTTGGAATCATAGAGTGAAATAGCTGAGAATGGTTTAAGGCACCGATAAGAGCCATTTGGGTATTGATGAACTGAGAGGTGGAGGAAATTTCGCTTATTGGAGAGATCGAGGGAGCGGGTCCTTGGAAAAAAAACGCTGGGCACTTGCAAAAAAAAAAGTATTGAATGACTCAGCCTTGACTAATATTGTTATGGAAGCTTTTTTGTGAGATTATCAACAAGCAAGTTGATTGAAATGGCCGTGATGAGTTGATTATATATTAACAGAATGGAGAGCCTTTTGTTTTTTGAGTTCGATTCTGAAAAAAGAAATTCCAGAAATGGGCTTTTCTTTTTCTATTATTAATGTCGATCAGTTATTACGGTAAGGTTAACCGGGCAATGGAGCTTATCTCTCGGCATGGCATCGGGGCTCGTGCCAGACGGAAAAGTTTAAGCTATGAAACTTTGCCCTGAAAAAAGCTCCTGGTACCTTTTAATTTCCTGCTGGCTACCCGGAGCTTTGAAACAACAGTCACCGGGACTTCCAGCTGACGGGTCTTTGTGAGTCGAGGTCATGAGAATGGGTGGGGAGACCAACCAAGAAAAACTGGCTAGCCGAAACTTTCCGCTCTGCCGTTTAAGCTTTGCGGGAGCCCCCACCTCAAACCAGCTAATTAGCCTCTTGAGCCAGACCCATCCCACGGTAACCCCGCGGACCGCAAGGGGAAGCCAGAGAGAATCTTCCATGGACGTTTTAAAAAAACTCAATTGAACACCAGCAGAGTTTTTTTTTTTTTGATTAACGTGGTAACATAATGATCGTTTCAAAGTCGTTTTCTCTTTAAAAACACTAAAATTCTCTTTAAAAAGGAGCCTTGCTGTTTTGTGAGAGTCTAATGAAACTGAGACTTTTCTTCTAAAAAAATCCACGCGGCTACCGTTATGACTCATCGCTTACCTAAACACCCTTGTTTTCGGGGCTTCCTCGGGGGGCCTCCGAGCTTTTGCCCTCCACAGCCCCAGCAGGCCGCCTTTGGGCTGCGGTGGATTGACGGGTCGCTGTCACGCAAACGCACACACAAGCACCGGTGCCTGCCGTGGTTTCCGCGATAATACCAGCTGTCGCAGCAGCAACTCTGAAGCTCCTCGAGATACGCATTTATTCCTCATCATGGCTCAGACTCCCCCGCGGGTCTTCGGGTGTCTTGACAAAAGGGGAACTCTTGCCAACGACTCATGCCAATAGCTGCCAGATTGTCGTGATTATCAAGGGAAACAAAATGTCTAAGATACATTGCTGCGGCACGATCAACCTCCATAATGTCTGAAGGAAACATCTAAGCTCCACCAATACCTGTCAAAAACTCATCTTCTCCATCTCGTCCCTGTCGTCTTTTCCCAAGTATCTTCAGAGTACCTGGTGACTGCGGGAAGCAGTACTGCTGTAGTATCGGTGCCTTGTGCTCATTTTATTCTTTTAAGCTCCACGTACAAAAAAAAAAAAAAAAAAAAGTGCGACTGTGTAAAGTCTATTTGCCTTTTTAAATTTTTTTTTTCTCGGATAGCCCAGACCGAACAGCTGCCAACTTTTTATTTCCATTTCGATCCATTTAATTTCTAATAATCATATGCCATATGTCCAATCAAAAAAAATTTATATATAATACTCCCTCAATTGCCTTCTTTCATCTCTTTTTTTTTTTCCCTTTCTTCTCATCATCATTTACTTTTATAGTATCTGTCCTACAATAAAACCAATAACCACCTTATTATATCTAATATCAACTCAACTCTTAACCATACAACACTAATGAGTGACCTCGAAAACAGTCCTCGTCCTTATATCAAGGACGATGATCTTTCATCTGATGAAATACATAAAACCTCAACCGGCCGTTCTCTTAACGAACCCCGCAGAATAACGTATGTTACTTCCTCGTCCCACTTATGATGCTAAGTAACTAACTTTTTTTTAAGTTCCGCAATCGATTATGCATTCGAAGACCCTGAATTGTCTGAAGCAATCTCCCGTATCCAAAGTCGCCCAGACCCAAAACACCTCGAAGTCAACGACGCTGACCCTTGGAAATACCTGATAGACTCGGAAACTGGCTACCGTCTGGTCGAGTGGCTCGACAATGACCCCGAAAACCCCATGAACTGGTCAAACGGCCGCAAGTGGTTCCTCACTATCGCCTTGGGTATCGTCTGCTTCACCGTCGCTTTTGCCTCCGGTGTCATCACAGGTGACATGGAGGGCCCCGCTAAACGCTTCAGCGTCTCCCAGGAAGTCGTCATTCTCACCGTCACCCTCTTTGTCGTTGGCTTTGGTATCGGTCCCCTGGTCTTCGCCCCCTTCTCTGAAGAATGGGGTAGACAAGTCATTTACAACTCAACCCTTCTCATTGCTGTCATCTTCATCATCCCCAGTGCCGTTGCCCAAAACATTGGAACCCTTCTTGTCAGCCGTCTCATCTCTGGTATCGCCTTCTCCGCCCCAATGACCCTGATTGGCGGCTCCCTTTCAGATATCTGGAAAACTGAAGAGCGTGGTGTTGCCATGGCTGTCTTTTCCGCAGCTCCCTTCTTGGGTCCCGTCATGGGCCCCTTGATCGGTGGTTACATTGGCGACCATGCCGGCTGGCGCTGGATTTACTGGGTCATGCTCATCTACTCCGGTGTCATTTACGTCTTCGCAGTCATTTTTGTCCCTGAAACTCACCACGTCACTCTCTTGCGTCGTCGTGCAAAGAAGCTCATCAAACTCACTGGTGATACTAAGTACAAGACCAAGTACGACCTGGCTCCTGTCAAACTCACCTCCATGATGAAGGTTGCCCTCTTCAGACCATTCCAACTCTTTGTCGAGCTTATTGTCTTTTTGATTTCCCTCTACATGTCTGTCATTTACGCCCTTCTCTACATGTTCTTCTTTGCCTATCCCGTTGTCTTTATGGAAGGTAAGGGCTGGAGTGCAGGCAAAACCGGCCTCACCTTTATTCCTATTGCCGTCGGTGTCATTTTGTCCTCTCTCCTTGCCCCATGGATTAATAAGGATTACAACCGCCGCGCTAAAGCCTACACTGATCGTGGTGAGGTCCCTCCTGCTGAGCTTCGTCTCTACCCCATGATGGTTGGGTGCTGGTTTGTCCCCATTGGTCTTTTCATCTTTGCTTGGACTTCCTACCCACGACTCATTTGGGTCGGCCCCACTCTGGCTGGCTTCCCTTGCGGCTTTGGTTTCTTACTCCTTTACAATGCTGCCAATAACTATCTCGTCGACTCTTATCAACATTACGCCGCTTCTGCTCTCGCCGCTAAGACTTGTGCCCGTTCGCTGGCTGGTGCAGGTGTTGTGTTGTTCACAGTCCAACTTATGCATATGAGCTACCAATGGGGTGTCTCCATCATGGCCTTTATCTCCCTAGCCTGTTGCGCCATTCCGTATCTTTTCTTCTTTTATGGCGCAAAAATTAGAGCCAGAAGTAAGTACGCTTACGATGGCTACTAAAGCGGGTTTATCACTTTAATTTTTTTGCATTTGGAGACACACATGACTCCTAAAAAAAACTTTACGACTATCCAAAAAATATGATGAAAAAAAAATTATGAATGCCTTTTGATTTTATAGAGTTTGTTTTTTTTTATATTTAGTTTTTGTATTAATATTTAATGATTGTTTTTTATATTGATTTCCCTCAAGTTCTCAAGTCTCTGGTCCTTTATGCTCACAACTTTAAAAACATCATTTAGAAACAACATTAATTTGAAAAAAGTAAAATCTTAAATGGTGTTCAATCATTACGAAGACGAAGGAAAACCTTCTCATTCCTTTTTTTCCATTTCCGAAAGAAGTATATAGAAGGGATAAGAGGGAAAAAGATATTTTGGGTTTTCCACATAATAAAGGTCACAAGTTGAAGTGGTTTGCACTTTCCAAACAAAGAGAACGAAAAAAAACTCCAACATTCAATAGAAAAAAAAATAGCATGATTGTTCAATTTCTTGCTTTTCCAATTGCTTCAAACTGGTTAGTTTCTTTTTGATTGCTTCAACCTGACTTTTTCTTCAAGTTTTATTATCTCTGACAATGTCGAGATGATTTCTTTTTTTTAAACAGCTCGGTCATTTATGTGTAAATTGCAATAACCGGCAAAATATACCATGACCATTTGGTACCCCCCACCTCCTGCAACCAACAAAAAAAAGAAATACTCCAAGGTGGTATGCTGTTTCCATTGATATTTTTCAACACAACAAAATGGCAAGATGGATTCATGACCGATTTGCTTAAGGTATATTATCTATTCATTTTAATCGCACCTCTTTCTCCCCTTTTTCTTCGTTTTTTAACCTTGAGATATTATCATAAAAAAAATGTATTATCACCAAACATTAATTATTATACCGAGTAATATATATAAAAGATTTAATTTCCTAATCATATAAAAGATGAATTTTTCAAAAAAAATAGAATTTAAAAAGAATTTTGTTAAAAGGTGCACCCAGCACTCATTAAATAGCCATGAAAATAGAAATACAAGAAACAAAAAGTGGAACAATAAGACCGGCTGCAAGTCTGCCAGCAGCACCGTTGCTTTGTTCCGTAGAAGGAGAGGGCGCAAATGTAGTGTTCAATGTGCTTGAACCACCAGCATTTGTGTTGTTCCCAGCTCCTCCCCCGTAAACCGAAGTAGTCTGCGCACCAATACCAGACGACTCTGCAGCGGAGCCTGTGGCCGCATGAGAGTTGCTTTGTACTGGCGGTGCCACAGCGGTGTATGAAGTGTATGCAATAGTCGAGCCGCTCGACTCAATGGGCGAATAGACGAGCGTCTCGGTTGTTTGGATAGCAGTTGTGATTGTGGTCTCAATCGTGCCCTGTAAAGTGGTGGTGAACGTGGTTGTGATTTGCTCGGTTTGCAGACTGGTGGAGCACTCAGGGCAGATCTCAGATCCGGGCTGAGAGACCGAGGCGGATGACTCAGGGTTGGGAGTCTGTTGCTCGTGTTCACTGGGCGAAGTGGTCTGCGAGTTGGTCTCGGTAAGGGACTGAGAAGCAGTGCCACTCGGAGACGCCGTGCCAGAGCCTGGAGCGCTTTGCGAAGGTGCTTGGGATGGAGCACTGGAGGCGCTCTGGGAAACTTGAGAAGATTCGTTGGATGGGGTGGTGTCTGGTTGAGAACCCGGGGCAGTCTGAGACGCTGAGGCGGGAGCAGACTGGGAGGCAGAGGCAGAACCAGTAGCAAGCTGGGAAGCAGATGCAGAGGGGGATTCGGAGGCCGAAGCAGAAGCAGAAGCAGATCCAGACTGGGAGGCCGAAGCAGAAGCAGAGGCAGATTGGGAAGCAGACTGGGAAGCAGAGGCAGACTGAGACTCCGAGGCGGAAGCAGACTGGGAAGCAGAGGCGGACTGGGAGGCAGAGGCAGACTGAGACTCCGAGGCGGAAGCAGGCTGGGAAGCAGATGCAGAGGGAGATTCGGAGGCCGAAGCAGAAGCAGAGGCAGACTGGGTAGCAGAAGCAGACTGAGACACAGAAGCAGAAGCAGACTGGGAAGCAGGTGCAGAGGCCGATTGGGAAGCTGAAGCAGACTGAGAAGCAGAAGCGGACTGAGACTCAGAGGCAGACTGAGAAGCAGATCCAGAGTGAGATGCAGAAGCAGACTGGGACACAGAGGCAGACTGAGAAGCAGAGGCAGACTGAGACTCCGAGGCGGAAGCAGACTGGGAAGCAGAAGCAGACTGGGTAGCAGAAGCAGACTGAGACACAGAGGCAGACTGGGTAGCAGAAGCAAACTGAGACACAGAAGCAGAAGCAGACTGGGAAGCAGGTGCAGAGGCCGATTGGGAAGCTGAAGCAGACTGAGAAGCAGAAGCGGAAGCAGAGGCAGACTGAGACGCAGAACCAGACTGAGAAGCAGAAGCGGACTGAGACTCAGAGGCAGACTGAGAAGCAGATCCAGAGTGAGATGCAGAAGCAGACTGGGACACAGAGGCAGACTGAGAGGCAGAGGCGGACGGGGACACAGAGGCAGACTGGGAAGCAGAGGCAGACTGGGAAGCAGAAGCAGAGTGAGATGCAGAAGCAGAAACAGACTGCGAAGCCGAAGCTGATCCCGAATGAGAGGCCGAAGCAGACTGGCTGACAGAATTAGACTGAGAGGCAGAAGAAGACTGGGAAACAGAAGCTGATTGAGAAGCTGAAGCGGACTTGGAACCAGAAGCCGAAGCAGACTGAGAAGCCGAAGTGGAAGCAGATTCAGAAACAGAACCTGTGTGCTGGGAAGACGATGTCTGAGAAGCAAAATTAGTGTTAGAAGAAGGAATAGAGTGATCCGAAGAAGTTTCAGCACCTGTACTATGTCCTGTAGAAATGGGAATCAACTCCGAAATTGAAGAAGAAACCAATGACTCGGACATGGAGTCAGACTCAACATCTGAAGTGACAACAGGTTTGGATGCGAATTCGGAAGACTCTGCAATTGACTCAGGTACAGACTCAAAAGTAGAAAAGGAAGAATTTGAGAAAGAGTGGAAATCAGAAGCAGACTCAGAAACGTATTCAGAGGTAAGTGATAATACAGACGACTCTTCAGATACCAAAGATGATTCTGATTCAGAAATAGAAGAAATCTGAGCAGCTGAGGATTCAACATTAGAAGAGGACTCAGCAACAGACGATGACTCGGCAATTGATGAGGACTCCATAATAGAAGATTCCGACATGTATGAAGACTCACAAATAGATGTCTCCACAACGGATGAAACTTCCTCAGTAGACGATTTCTCGCTGGATGAAGATTCAGCAGAGGAAGATTCAACAGAAGAACATTCAGGAGCAGTGCATTCCGCAATAGATGACGACTCAGCGGCAGAGGAGGACTTGACAACAGAAGACGACTCAGCGACAGAGGAGGACTCGACAACAGAAGACGACTCAGCGACAGAGGAGGACTCGACAACAGAAGACGACTCAGCGGCAGAGGAGGACTCGACAACAGAAGACGACTCAGCGACAGAGGAAGACTCGACAGCAGAAGAACATTCAGGAGCAGTGCATTCAGCAATAGATGACGATTCAACAATAGATGAGGACTCTGCGGTAGATGATGACTCAGCAACAGATGAAGACTCAGCAGCAGATGAAGATTCAACAACAGATGAAGACTCAGCAGCAGATGAAGATTCAACAATAGATGAGGACTCAGCAACAGAGGAAGACTCAGCAGCAGATGAAGATTCAACAATAGATGAGGATTCGGCAGCAGATGATGACTCGGAAACGGATGATGACTCAGCAATGGATGAGGATTCAATAGCAGAAGAAGACTCGGAAACTGATGAAGACCCAAAAGCAGAGGAAGACTCAGCAGCGGATGAGGACTCAACAGCAGATGACGATTCAGCTGCAGATGACGATTCTGAAGAAGATATATCGGAGCTGGTAAAGTCATCTTCCGAAGATGAAGTATCGGTGCTGGACATTTCCGATGCAATGGCCGATGTACTCGAAACACAAACTCCTGTACTGGATTTCAACTCATCTAAACAGTCGCCAGCCAACAGTCCCGTAACAGTATCAATGATTCCTCCAACCAGATCAAAAATGGGACCGCACACAAGACAAGCCAAAATCTTGTTCTTCACAACATCGTTAAGAACGGTGCATCCAACCAAAGTGGTCAAGCCACCAAAGTAAACAAGATCGCTTTGGACTTCGTTACAAAGATCAGAGCAGCTTTCGGCATCGGGAACGTTGGTCTCTTCGACATCGCAGTAATCTGTGCATGTGGTGACTTCAGTAGTAGTGACATCACAGCCAAGTAGAGTTGTTTCCAAAAGATGAATGATTTCGGCAGTGATGCTGCTGATTGTGCCGTACAGTGCGTTACAAAGCAAACAGTCCACAACAGCGTCCTGAACAGTGTCCAACAATCCACACACAAGATTACCCAAAACAGTTGATAAGATTGTTGATAAGTTGAGAGCCTTTGCACAGTTTTGTTCACATTGGGTCATGGAAGGACCATAGGTACAAGTGGAAGCAGTTTCACTGGCGGTGGCAATATCCGATTCAGACAAGGAAGATTGAGACTCGGAGACAGTAGAAGAAGCCTCAACAGAAGATTCAGCGGATGAAGACTCAGCTGCGGATGAAGACTCAGCTGCGGATGAAGACTCAGCTGCGGATGAAGACTCAGCTGCGGATGAAGACTCAGCTGCGGATGAAGACTCAGCTGCGGATGAAGACTCAGCTGCGGATGAAGACTCAGCTGCGGATGAAGACTCAGCTGCGGATGAAGACTCAGCGGCGGAAGACGACTCGGCAGCAGATGAAGACTCAGCGGCAGGAGAAGACTCAGCAACAGATGAAGCCTCAGAGGCGGAAGACGACTCGGCAGCAGATGAAGACTCAGCGGCAGGAGAAGACTCAGCAACAGATGAAGACTCAGAGGCGGAAGACGACTCGGCAGCAGATGAAGACTCAGCGGCAGGAGAAGACTCAGCAACATATGAAGACTCGGTAGCAGATGAAGACTCAGCAGCAGTAGAAGACTCAGCAACAGATGAAGACTCAGCAGTGAAAGAAGACTCTGCAATAGATGATGATTCAGCAGATGATGATTCTGAAGAAGATATATCGGAGCTGGTAAAGTCATCTTCCGAAGATGAAGTATCGGTGCTTGACATTTCCGATGCAATGGCCGATGTACTCGAAACACAAACTCCTGTACTGGATTTCAACTCATCTAAACAGTCGCCAGCCAACAGTCCCGTAACAGTATCAATGATTCCTCCAACCAGATCAAAAATGGGACCGCACACAAGACAAGCCAAAATCTTGTTCTTCACAACATCGTTAAGAACGGTGCATCCAACCAAAGTGGTCAAGCCACCAAAGTAAACAAGATCGCTTTGGACTTCGTTACAAAGATCAGAGCAGCTTTCGGCATCGGGAACGTTGGTCTCTTCGACATCGCAGTAATCTGTGCATGTGGTGACTTCAGTAGTAGTGACATCACAGCCAAGTAGAGTTGTTTCCAAAAGATGAATGATTTCGGCAGTGATGCTGCTGATTGTGCCGTACAGTGCGTTACAAAGCAAACAGTCCACAACAGCGTCCTGAACAGTGTCCAACAATCCACACACAAGACTACCCAAAACAGTTGATAAGATTGTTGATAAGTTGAGAGCCTTTGCACAGTTTTGTTCACATTGGGTCATGGAAGGACCATAGGTACAAGTGGAAGCAGTTTCACTGGCGGTGGCAATATCCGATTCAAACGAGGAAGATTGAGACTCGGAGACAGTAGAAGAAGCCTCAACAGAAGATTCAGCGGATGAAGACTCAGCGGCAGAGGAAGACTCAGCTGCAGGGGAAGACTCAGCGGCGGAAGACGACTCAGCGGCGGATGAAGACTCAGCTGCAGAGGAAGACTCAGCAGCTGATGAAGACTCAGCTGCAGAAGAAGACTCAGCAGCAGAGGAAGGCTCGACAACAGAGGAAGACTCAGCGGCGGATGAAGACTCAACTGCAGAGGAAGACTCAGCGACAGATGAAGATTCAGCCGCGGAAGAAGACTCTGCAATAGATGATGATTCAGCAGATGATGATTCTGAAGAAGATATGTCTGAGCTAGTAAAGTCATCTTCCGAAGATGAAGTATCGGTGCTGGACATTTCCGATGCAATGGCCGATGTACTCGAAACACAAACTCCTGTACTGGATTTCAACTCATCTAAACAGTCGCCAGCCAACAGTCCCGTAACAGTATCAATGATTCCTCCAACCAGATCAAAAATGGGACCACACACAAGACAAGCCAAAATCTTGTTCTTCACAACATCGTTAAGAACGGTGCATCCAACCAAAGTGGTCAAGCCACCAAAGTAAACAAGATCGCTTTGGACTTCGTTACAAAGATCAGAGCAGCTTTCGGCATCGGGAACGTTGGTCTCTTCGACATCGCAGTAATCTGTGCATGTGGTGACTTCAGTAGTAGTGACATCACAGCCAAGTAGAGTTGTTTCCAAAAGATGAATGATTTCGGCAGTGATGCTGCTGATTGTGCCGTACAGTGCGTTACAAAGCAAACAGTCCACAACAGCGTCCTGAACAGTGTCCAACAATCCACACACAAGACTACCCAAAACAGTTGATAAGATTGTTGATAAGTTGAGAGCCTTTGCACAGTTTTGTTCACATTGGGTCATGGTAGGACCATAAGTACATGTTGCCGATGAGTCAGCTCTAACTGCGAGATCGGCACACAGCCCAGTGCCTATTATCCCCAGTAGAAAAAAGACTTTCAAGAGATTCATCCTAGTTTCTTATTAGTATTTAACTTTTTCAAACTTCATTAAAATAATTCTGACATACTAGTTATCGTAGGTGTTTCCAAATAACGGCGAATAGAAATAAAAAAATATTTTCACGAAAAGATTATTTGAGCATAAATTTTAGGAAGCGAATATGTTGATTCGAAAATAAAATATGAGTGATATTAACAATTAAAAATTAAAACAGTGTATTTAAATACACTTTTTTTTGTTCAAATAATAATAACCAATACCCAGATTTACAAAAGGAATAAAAAATATACGATTAAAAAGATAGGATTTTTTCTGTTATTTATAAGAAAAATTTCTCGACATTTTTTTTCTAGAATTCGGTTGACGTTAGTTCATAATTTTTTGTTCCTAACTAAAATGATAGCTTGTTTACATATTTATCTCCTGGATTTTTAGATCAAATAATTTTTTTGTCACTTAACTTGTATTTAAACATTGGATCCAAAACCGGGGTATATTTTCTTGATTGCTTCTTATTTACGGCTTGAAATATATTATAAGTCTTTATATCGATAGCTTGGTTACTCTAAAATCGATATCAAAATCATTTTTCATATTTTTTGAATTTGAATATTACTGGTAAATATCTATCTTTTTAAAAAAAACTTCTTATACGAATACAAAATTTCTATAAAAGTTGACAAGGATTTTTAGCCGACAATGTCATAAACCAACCTGTTTAAGAATAAATCAATTTTCGGTTACTTGATTGGAATCATGATTCCATATCTGGTAAATTCTAAAATTTAATAACTAAAATGGTCGCAATTAATTAGTTTTGGGTATTTGTGTCTATATTTAGCAAATTTGTTTTCTTTCTGGGGAATTTTAAATAGTTGGCACTTGCTTTCCCAACAGATAACATTACAAACGATTTTTTTTGGAGTTTGTGTCTGATTCCGTCAAAATTTCAATATGCCTTTATAATTCTTTCAGAATACATATATATACTACTTGCGACACTGAATAAAAATTTATTTCAAATTTACAATACATCATAAGAGTTTTTTGTTGCATATAATCCAAAATGTAACATGATGATACTCTTCTGGAATGAATTGATACCGTTCAACTCATTTCACTAAAGTTTCAGTCGTAATTTTCCAAAATAGGTTTTACGTATTACCCCTTTTTTAAGGGGTAATCGACCTTACTTATATCACTCTGAGATGAAGATGTTAATTTCATAAAGGGACCAAAAATGATAAACATTCAACATACAATGCAGTTGCAACTATTTTCAAAAAGCTTTCATCGTTTTTCATTTTGGTTTTATTTCGTTGTAAATATCTGTTGACAAGCAATACTTTCAAAAAAAAAATAACCATGACATAACAAGGCATTTCTTAATATCCACTAATGTCAGATAGAAACTTGACTTAGCAAAAATTACCACATTAAAGCAGAAAGGTTAGTGAGTAACCGAAGACTGGACTACTAAAAAAGTCGTTTAAGTTGCAGCAAGTATTACCGTTTTTAAGATCTAACTGTTACTTTGGTTTCAATTTTATCGCTAAATTAGCTAGGACTCCTTTTTACCAAACGGCACGCCTTCAAACTAAATAAAATCTATCGTACAAAATTAATTATATATTCACAGGGTTCATAAAAAAACATGTAGAAGAGGTAATTTTTTCTAATTTTTGAATTCATATAGAAGAAAAGTTAATTTGACGAAAAAAAAGACTTTTAAAAAGCATGTAGGGGTAAGTCAGGATTTATTTCGTTAATTGAACAAAAATTATTTCAGTTAATCAGATGTATTCCTGAGGTACCACAAATTTCCTTTTTGGTAATAATTGAAACCAGATTGATCACACTGCATAAGCATACCTGTGTGTACGGCTAATTTTTTATTTTTGTATTTGGGTTAATCCACTTAAAACAGTTTTATTTTAATCAGTCACGATTTAAGCTTTGCATATTTTAAGAATATTTTTTCAACGAGATCTTCTGCCGAGACATAACTAGCCTAATAACTAGGTCAAAATTTCATATTCCTCCATACTTAGCAAATTTGTTTTGTCATAAAATGGTGGAGTGACTAAAATAACCAAGGGGCAAAACATATGATTAGGAATTACAAGACACAAATAAACCCACAACAAAATAAACTGTATACACGATAACATCATTGGAATCTAAAGAATTCAGCGTGCACTGATAATTTTTTTATGTAGGGGTATTCACACTTAATATGGCTTTGGGCATTTCTTCATGTAGCTGTTGGCTTATGTGTCTAATGTAGCTAAATGGTATGACTTTACACTTATATTCCAGCACGTTAGCATTCAAAAAATCGCGTTTCGATAGAATTTAATCACACTTAAATTTATCTAATCATTAAACCTCTCAACGCGCCTAGTATTTTGAATTTTTAGTAACCTTCAAAAACTTTCATAAGTGATTAGTAAAACTAGTCTACGTCAAATAACCCCATTCATTCTCCGCTCTCAAAAAAAATATCATTAGCTCAAACTATTAAAATTTAAATTAAACCCTTACAGTTTGAGTGGTTATAATGTATATTTAGCTAGTTTGTAGACATCATTTTAAAGTAAGAAAAACCTGTATTCCAAACAATATTCTTTTTTAAACTAAGTACCACTCGCTACAAGAATTTCTTTAAATAGAAATATATTAGTTAATTCCAGAGTATTTTGTTTTTTAGAGGATATGTTTTTTGTGTTTAAACCTTTTAATATTTTTTTTGGAAGTCTATTTTATGATATTTTAACTGTTTAAATGTCTTAAAATATATAAATGATAGAAGCTGTTTTTTTCATTTGTTGAAATGCTTTAGGATATATAAACGATAAAAGTCGTTTGTTGTTTTTTTATCAATTTAATTTAATTTTAGGCTAACTGGGTTAAATTTGAAATTATTAAAGAATTCATCATTATAACATCTAATTTGGATTGAATTCAACAAACCCGATTAGTTCCAGACCTCTTTTTTTATTGGTTTTCACATTTAAAAGCAGTTATTAGGTCATATTAATTATTATGATATTTTATAATATACAATATATTGAAAAAGATCCTCTTCTAAAATTACTTTATTGCTGGAGCAGAGGTAGCACCCGGAATTCCCGAAATTATTTGTTTGACAGATGTGCCTGAGACATCATACTTCGCTTGAGCAAGAGCTACTTTATTTCCAGTGACATCAAAAACTGTGTAAGATGAACGTAAAAAATTAGCACCCAAAATTGTAAGACCTCTTATATCAGATGATCTAAAAATGCTGAGAATATAGGGGGCTGGTGTTGATTCAGTGGTAAATAGACGTACTGGAAGAACATATTCGACAGCAGGAACAACTATTTCAGCACCACTAAAATTAAATGAAAGACTAGGAGTTTTTTCTGTAATATTCGAAACAAAATAAACTCCAAAAAATGGATTGTAGGTTGCTCCAAGGGCTTTTACAATGGCATTAAATGCCGAATCAGGAAGATATGTAAAAGAAGTCCCTGTATCAAGAAGAGCAGCTCGAGAATTTGTATTATTGATGAGTTGTGTTTCTCCATGTAATTTTAAAGATACACTACTCAACTCAATAGATATATGAGATTCATTGGCCATAGGTATTTCATAAAGCGGCTCTATATATCTTGAAGAATCAACACCTCCAAATAAAATAGACCCAACACCAGAATTCAAACTATTGAGATAAATTGAAAAAGAATTTCGTTTAATATGTCCTTCATTTTTAAGTCTTGCTGGAACGTTATCGTACTTGTTTGGCGTTGCCTCATTACTAATTCTTCCTAGTCCCAAAATTCCTGGTATCGGTGCACCTCTTAAAGAATCTCGGGTTACAAGCCCAATAGTAGAGTTATTTAATATCGCATTACCAAACTGCAAAACATCTGCTCCCCAATCTCCTTTAACAGGACCTGATCCATAAGAAATAAATAATGTTGAATCTTTATATAGATATGTAGAAGATGATTTTGAATCAAAGTAGGTATTACGCCCACTAGATTTGTCGTAAAACCATAGGTCACTCGACCCGGTGTCTAAAACAGTTGAAACATTTTGAAAAGGAGTTCCTGCTTTAAAATCAATTGTATAATAAGATAAATAATTTTTTAAATCTATTGTACCATGAAAATCCGTGCTTCTTTTGACTAGTTCTTTAACACTGTCCACTTGTCGAAAATTTTGAAATGTCTCAAATTGAATGACACCCGATGGGCTATTGCTGAGAGAATCTGAAGGAGCTCCATATATGAGGGGAAATATAATAATTAATAGAAATAATAAAACTTTCATAGCTGTCACTTGTTAACTATTTCTTCGGGCTTATCTATTAGAGATTTATATATAAAAAGGATATTTTTAAAGAAAATAATGTATTTATAAGTGTTTTTTAAAAGTTGATTTTTTAAATGCGATTTCACTTCTTTTTCAAATATGCCAAAAAAAATATAATTATTAATGAAATCCCCTTGTATGTAACGATCAAATAGATCCTGATCTGTTGCATTATTTCTTTAATTATTGTTTCCTTATTTCATGCGCTCAAATATTCAAAAAAAGAAACAATATCATTTTTTTAATTTTATTTGATTGTTATTACTAGAAATTGGTTTAAACAAAGCTCATAAAGATTTTAAGCAGTTGGAATTTTTATAAGCATTATGTTTTTTAACGAATATGTTACTTATATACTTAATACTATGATATGAGTTTGCATTGGCATAATTTTATGGCATAAATTATTAAATTATATATATAAATATCTTAAAAAAGATAAATATAACTATCACCTTAAAGATTTGTAGTAGAGTAGTAATGATTTACTTGAAGAATATAAGATCAAAGTTTCCCTATTTTATTTTGTAACAAACGATAATTTTATAAATACTTCCTATAAAAAAAGGAATCAAAAGGCAGCTTTGAATATATATCAGCGGATATTTATGTGAATGAAATAACTACAATACATCTGGAAAAATCAATAAAAAATTAGAAGGTAATAGCATAAAGGTTTAGTGATTTGTATTCAAAAAAAAAAAAAAGAAAAAGTCGTAGCATTTCATAAAGTTGCCGAGCCGAAGATAATCCTTTATTATTATGGACAGTATTAAAATTTTTGTTAATTGCTATTATAAAATTATACTTTAAAAGCAAAATATAACAAAATATAAGAGAAATAATCTACTTAGGTAAATGAGGAAAGTTTTTTAACGGCCTCTCATGTCAAACTGCTCTTCATTTTTGGTTAGAAAGCTTAAAAATAAAGAAGCAAGGAATTGGGGCAATATAAATCATAACAAAAATTCAGGTATAGCAGTTAAAATTTTTTGTTATGATTCTATTTTTTCAAAAAAAAAAAAGATCATGTTTGTGTGTTAATGCTTATGTATTAATGTCTAAATAAGTATAAGCACCCATAATCCATGGTATAAAGTCAATCAACTTCAAGCTGCTAAATGAAATTGAATTGACTTTATGTAGTGAAAAAGTGTAGCTTGTTCGGCTATTTCAAATACTTTTCCAAATTTATGAATGAAGAGTAAATTTAATTTATTTTAAATTTAAGCCCAATCTTTTAAACCCCAGTTTAATTTTTTTAATTGCTGAAGTACCCTTAACTCGTAAAAACTTGGTAAATCCATTGAATACTTATCAAGTCTGATTATTAATAATAACCACAGTTATCATAAGTTAGGCATCATTATGCGCCTGCATCACAAAAAAAAATTATGTAATCATTAAAATTTTTTTAGAGAAACCATCATCAAAAATTTTTTTAGCAAAATATTGAATTACTTTTAAGACCATACTTGGGTGAATTTTTTCAAATAAAATGGCTAAAAGAAAGAGATCTGCTCTTCTCCCAGAGAATACTGCTTTGCTTCAAAATCTTGTTAAACGAGATCCATCAGCATATGCCAAAGAATTTACTGAACAATACCAACATTACGAATCCCAGCGAAACCTTTTTTTGCTTAATCCAAGCGGCGATGGTTGTGAAACTGAGAGTTTTTTAAATTCAGTCGGTTTCATTGCTAACGTCTGTTCACATTTTCCAACAGAAACTGCCAAATTCCCCGAAGAATTATCCGATATATTACGCACTCAACACCATCAGCTTCCTCCCGATGTCAGAGAAAAGTTAATTCAAAGTTTAGTCCTTTTGAGAAATAAAGATGTTATCACACCAGATACTCTTATTCAGGTTCTTTTTCCAGTACTTGTTGAAACCACAGCAAAATTTACAAGAGCACAAATCTATTCAGCCATTGTGTCTTTGTTAAAAGCCGCCAATCATGGTGCCAAAAATCAAAAGCTTAACCGTACAATGCAGGCACTTTTATTTAATTTACTTGATGAATCTGAAGCCAATGGTTTATGGGCAACAAAGTTAACTCGTGAACTATGGAAACGCGGCATTTGGGATGATTCCCGAACTGTTGAATTAATGGTTCAAGCTGCTCTTAATGACAACTTAAAGGTTTCGTCATCCGCTGTTAGATTTTTTTTGGGTGCTGATAAGGAAAGAGATGAAACTACAGAACAACAATCTGGAGATGAAGATGACTTAGATATCAATGCTTTACGCCACAAGATGCAGATCAATAAAAAAACTGGTCGCCGAGGGAAAAAAATGGAATCTGCTCTTAAACAGCTGAAAAAAAAAGGAAGTAATCGTCACTCTGCTACCTACCTGAACTTTTCTGCTATCCACTTACTTCGTGATCCTCAAGGTTTTGCTGATGCACTGTTTGACAAATATCTGACTTCAAAGAATTCAAGAAAGCTTGATGTTCAACAACGAATTTTAATAACAAATTTGGTTTCAAGACTTATTGGTACACACAAACTTTATGTTCTGGGTATTTACTCATTCCTAGAAAAGCTCATGACGCCTAAACAAGAAAACGTGACTCAATTTATGGCTGCTGCTGCCCAAGCTTCACATGATTTAGTTCCTCCCGATGTCATATCTCCTTTGATTCGGAAAATCGCGGATGAGTTTGTCAGCGATGGTGTGTCCTCTGAAGTTGCAGCTGCAGGGTTAAATACTATTCGCGAAATTTTAGCGCGTGCACCACTTTCTATTGATGAAACTTTATTACAAGACTTAGTTACATATAAAGGTTCTAAATCCAAGTCTGTAATGATGGCGGCCCGAAGTTTGTTGGGTCTGTTTAGAGAGATTGCACCGGAAATGTTGGCAAGAAAAGATAGAGGAAAAACAGCTTCCATTGAAATGCAACATGGTGAAAAAAGAGAGCTGCGTTATGGAGTCGAGTCCAATGTTGTTACTGGAATTCAAGGTATTGATTTGCTACAAAAGTGGCAAGAAGACCGCGAGGCTGTTGGAAATAGTGAAGAAGAGGATGGCTGGGAAGTTGCTAGTGACGAAAGTGATGATGATAGTGATGAAGGAGATTGGATCAATATGGAAAGTGATAAGGAATACAGTGTTTCGGATAGCGAGGATGAAAACGATGACAAAAAGAAAAATAAAAAGAAGACACTGAAACGGAAAGGTGAAGAAGAAGAAGAAGAAGATAATGATGAGGATGAAGCTCAAGAGAATGACGAAGATGATGAAGAACAAGCAACTAAAAAGCGAAAGCTAACAAGAGAAGAACTGATATCAGAAAGAATTAAAGCTGAAGAAGAGGCATTTATTAAACTCGCTTCAACTCGAGTTCTTACTCCTGCTGATTTCCAGAAGTTAGAGGAACTTAAAACCCAAGCAGGATTAGAAAAAATCATGGGTAAAGGTGCACGCAAGTCCATGGGGCTTAATGAAGAGACGGTTGAAGCCGATAATCTTGTTGGTTCTACTAAGTACAAGCAAAATAAGAAAGAACGTTTGGCTCAGGTTGAAGAAGGACGTGAAGGTAGACGAGAGTTTGGATCAAGAAAGGGCAAGCGTGAAAATGCTCGATCCACAACTAACAAAGAAAAGGCAAGAAAGAAGAATATTATGATGATGATTCATAAGAAGGATGTACAAGGCAAAGCAAAACGAAGTTTGAAGGAAAAGCAAAGAGTTCTACGCCAACATATCACTACACAAAAGAAAAAGGGGTTTTGATAAGCTTACAATGTTAGCATTATATAACCATATACTCGTTCAATAAAAACTGAAAACAATTTACTAGATACCAATTGATTTTTATGACATAATACTTCAATTTACCCTGTTAACCTTTTCTGATTTTTGTAAGAGTGAAGTTTAGCTAACTGAAACTTATAATAAAATATAAGTTCAACTAGAAAACGAGGAAAAAGAGAAAGAAACCAAAGTAACCAAGCATGACCCCCACCCCAGATGGTCCGCTTTGGGTTTGCACAAATAACTTGAGGGATGATTTTTTTTGCAAAAACGTCAGGCTCCATAGGTGTATTGTCTTTGGCCATAGAACGACGAGATTGGATTCCTTCTTCAATCTCATAATACCAAGAGTCCTGTGGAAGTGCTCTTGTGTCAGCTATACTTGTATTGACCGCAGCAACTGTTAAAACCACAACTCTAATATCAAAAGGTTTCAATTCCACTCGAAGTACATTTGAAAATTGGTGCAAAGCAGCTTTTGATGCAGCGTAGACAGACCCAAAAGGAAAAGGAAGGATTGAAGCCACTGAACCAGTTTGAACAATAGTTCCTTTGGTCTCTTTCAACAAAGGAATGGCTGCTTGAGTTACCTGAATAACACCAAAAAAATTAACGTCAAAG
This sequence comes from Magnusiomyces ingens NRRL Y-17630, assembly GCA_900497715.1. Lineage (NCBI taxonomy): Eukaryota > Fungi > Ascomycota > Dipodascomycetes > Dipodascales > Dipodascaceae > Magnusiomyces > Magnusiomyces ingens. Next base: position 1,491,337 of record UIDE01000002.1, read on the forward strand.
CAAGATTTTGCATCCTCTAGTTTTAAGTCGGTCACAGGAAAAGTACAAGAGGTTCCAGCATTATTAAATAGAATATCAAGACGGCCGGTTTGTTCCCTTATTAAACTGATGATTTTGTCAATGCTTTCTTTACTAGTAACGTCTAGGCTTACGGTCGTTATACCAAGATCTGCTAAGTCGGCCATTTCATCAACCCTGCGAGCACCGGCAAATACGGCATAACCTTAAGTAAAAATTAAAGATTAGAATAATCCAAGTGTTAACTTATGAATTAATTACCTTTGACAAAAAGCTCTCGTGCCAAAGCCTTTCCAATTCCTGAAGAGGCACCAGTGACAAGAGCCGTTTTTAAACTCGACGGAGTTGATTCACTCAAATGAGATTTTGACATTGAGAATAGAATAAAAAGTTTGAACTTGAAAAAAAATAACTTGAAAAAAAAAACAATCTCTAAACGCAAACAGCTAAAATCAATAAATCCATAGGATGTAATGGTCTAAGGTTTTATATATATTTAATATTATCACTAATTTTTCAGATAAATGTCATATGCGTTTCAACATGATTTCACAACTCAGTCCCTTCCCCTCTTTTTATGACTGGAGTAAGTGGGGCTCTCCATTTTTTGCCGAGGTTTTTTCTTCCTTTTAAAATCACCTCCCCTTATAAAAAACGTTAGTTTTCGAGATAATGCGTCATTAAATTTGTAACTACATAAATGTAACACAATTTAGCCGTCCACATAGTTTTCGTCAGATTTATTTCAATAAAATTACAAATCACCAAGTTTAAACTGAACATCAACCTCTTTCCATTTCTCGAAAAATGCTTTAAACATTTTGACACCAAGCCAAACATCCTTTGATCCAGTAGTAGCTCGAATAGAATGCATGGCAAGTTGAGGAACTCCACAATCAACTGCTCTAATTCCTGTAGCGGATGATAAAGCGGGACCAATGGTGCCTCCTGAACGAGAATCATTTCGAATATGAAATACTTGCAAAGTGTTGCCAGTTTGGCGAGCAATTTCTTCCAAAAATGCAATAGAAACTGAGTTCGTTGCCATATTGCCATTAGGATCACAAGTTAATGAGATTCCAACATTAAGCTTGGGCTTATGATGATCAAGATAAACATTAGCAAAATTGGGATTTACAGCATGAATCACATCAGCAGACACAAGGAAAGAGTTTGCGTATGTAAGGCGTTTTAGCTCATCGTCAGAAGAGTGATAGGCTAAAATTCTATCAACTACAGTCTCTAAAAGACCGCCTCTCGCACCTTGTCTAGATAAGGATCCAACTTCTTCATTATCGAACAGGGCAACCATGTGCAACCCGTCATTTGGAAAGCTCAAGGGATCTTCCAGAGAGTCCAAAAGAGCATGGATGGCGCAATAAGAACATATTTTATCATCAATTCTTGGACAAAACAAAAAATCCTTTTGCAGCCCTCCAACAGTCCCGAATTGAGTATCAAATAATTCTAAATCAAACTGTAACAAATCCTTAACCTCAACCCCAATGTTCTTTGCAATTGCACGTAAAAGTTTAATGCTGTGTTTTCCGTAAAGAGGAGATAGCTTTTCTTCGTCTGTAGGATCCTCTTTTTCATCATCACCTACCAAGCCAATAATGGGTGTCATTTGGGTTTCTGCATTAAAGGGACCAACAGAAAGTGCGCCAAAATGAGGAGCTAAGGTTGGGATTCGTGCAATAGGATAAGGAATATGTGCAAGTTTTGAAGTAACAGATTTTCCTTCTCTGACGATTACTTTACCACCAATCCCCAAATCTCTATCCCACCATGTAGGGCCAGCAAATGAATTAGCATATGGGGCAACACCAATCTGAGCATAGCCTTCTACAGGTTCTTTTTTGGATATGGGCTTCAGTTTCGCAGCAAGAGCATCAATGTGAGCACCGATTATACCAATGCCATTGCCAGGAAGCCAATTTTTACCGACAACAAAAGCACACAGAGAGGAGCCATTTCGCGTGGTATAGTATTTACCTTTGTAATTAAGAGCCTCAGACCATGATTCTCTCTCAGAAAGATACTTAAATCCACTGGCCTCTAACTCTTTAGCGAGATAGTCAACTGCATGATAGGCAGTTGGTGATGTATTCATAAAATGAAGAAACTTTTCGGTATAGCCTTCCGGTGTATATTTTGGATTAAAAGGAAGGTCTGGACTATACTTATCAACATCTTCCCAGTCGTCGCCATTGCTATCTTTGGAGCCCTTAAGGGTTTTCACAATAGCGGCGGCTTTAATGCTTGAAGGATTTTGTCTACCAGTAGAAGAATACGCCATTTTAAAGATATATTGTCTTAAAAAATATTATTAAAGCTGAAAAAAATAAACTATAGTTAGATTAAAATGAAAAAAAAGCAACACAAAAAAGAGGCAAAAAGACGGGAAGAGATATGGAAACAGCTTTTTATCAAGCAGTTAGAGGGGATGCTGACATAAGGAAGGATAGTCCAGTTATTAGATAAGAGACAAAAAAAAGTCGTAATCGCGAGACCTATATAAAATATAAGTAAGTAATAACTTAGTCATCATTTAAAATAATATTTTATGACTAATATATTTTATAGAATTAGAAATATTTAAGGTTAGGGTATAATAATCTTTCTAGTAAAACGGAACTCTTATTTAACTAGTAAGAGTACTACAATTAGCCTCTCATCAAGAGGTCACAGTATTTAAACAAGAACAATAGTGAACTCTTAAGTTGATTAAAATCAAACGTTGGCTCATGTAAACAACAACGAAGTGTAGTATATATAATGAAAAAAGAGTGTGTTTTAGGTTATTCTATCAAGGTTTTTTATTGGTATTAACGACTCGAAATGTTAATACTCGATATTTATAGAAATGATTTCCGGCGGGTTTTTTGGTCTATCTTCTTTGTCTGTTTCTAAAGATTCAATTGATTTCACTGTTTTAATAGATATTCCAGTATCAGAACTATCCAGTTCACCAAAAATTGTATGTTTCTTATCCAACCACGGTGTCGCTGCAGTTGTTATAAAAAATTGGGACCCGTTAGTATTAGGACCTGAATTAGCCATACTTAAGCGAAATGGTTTATCAAATCTAATAGAACCGGAAGTATCAAATTCATCTTTAAAGTATGGATTTCCAGTTTCTTTGGCCCACATACTCTCGCCACCTGTTCCATCACCTTCGGGATCACCGCCTTGGATCATAAATCCCTTGATAACTCGGTGAAAGATTGTATGATTGTAAACCCCACGCTCACTTAGCGTAATAAAATTTTCAACCGCAAGAGGTGCAATTGTTGGAAAAAATTTGACGCGCATATCGCCAATAGTAGTATATATAACTGCACATTTTGCTTTAAGGGCCTTACTGGTTTGCTTAGTATTTGACGTTTTACTGTCTTTGCTGAGAGTATTATCTCCAGATTTCAAATCAAATTTTTGATTAAAAGAATTTCTATTAGAGTGTTTTAACCATTGCTTAACTTCTTCAGGTATCTTATTATTAAACAGTGATGAATTTCCAGAAGGATATAATTCTTTCATTGATTCTGGATGCCGAGAAAAAAGGAAGATTTGAGACGAATTAAATGCTGAAGCAAAAATAACAGGGTCAGGATGAATAGCTTTTTGGATTAATTGGTTATCGCTTGCAGCGGCTTCCACTGTGAGTTTTCTCGAGCTATCGACTTGGTTGGAACCTTGGTAAAGTGCTAAGTTTAAGAATCTTTCATGTTCATTGTTTCCAAGAATACGTGCTACCTTATTCTCATGAATATTGACAATCTTAATCCCATAAACACTGCTAAAAATGACGTAATTGTTTGATTCGTCAAACAAAACATTTTGGTAGCGTTGCATATTTTTATTTTCTTTCTCAAGATATAATTCATCGTTCTGGATCTTTTTCTGAAATAAATCATCATTGGTTAGATCTGGGTTACTAATATGTAACTCTTCATCTACTTTATTTTCGTCTTTTGTTGTAGTCTGTTCAATATTCTTTAAATCCATATCCGACCCCTTTCCAACAGTTTCAAGACGATACAAATCCGAAAGTGTTTGAAGTGATTCATCATATTCTCGTTTTAGTTTTCCTGTTTTAAAATCAAATATTCTGACTTTCCTATCGGGGAATGAAAATGTAGCAAACATATGACCATTAGGTGATATAGCCATAGCTGTTGGAACAGCTTTCGTTTTGCGAAAATCATATAAATTTGTGGTACTTTTTAAATCAAACCACTTTCTCCCGGATGGTTTGCTAAATTGGGAGTATCTATTATCCTGTAGAATCTTTGATTTAGCCGTTACATTAGGCTGAGGTTGCCAGTATTCTATCATTCCTATAGAATCTGAAGAAATCGCACAATTTAATGTTGCGTTATAATTTATAAGCATAACAGGCTTTTTGTGTATATGGCTTAATACATATTCAGGTATTTCAGGAGAATCTAAAGCAGGATTGTAAATATAAATTTCTGAAGAACCTTTTAAAGCTGCCAGGATTCTAGGGGAGGAACCAACCGATGCCCAACAAATACACTGTGCCTGCTGAGAAAGCTCAAAAAAATTAATCATGTCAAAGCTTACAACATCAAAAATTTTTATTGTTTTATCAATCTTGGTCTCAGTGTTTAAATCATCCGTTCCACTAATTGTAGCAATATACCTTCCATCAGGAGAAAACACGATATCAGAAACTGGCCCCTCATGAGCTTTAAACTCTTTAACAAATTCAAATCGTCCCGCATCATCAGTTTTCTGTTTACGATCGTTAAGAAAAGAGTTCTTCATTTTACACCAAAAAACAATGTGGCCATCCATCGATCCAGTAATTAAAAATTCAGATTGCTTTCCATAAAAGACATTACTTTCATGTGACCAAGAAGATTGTTGTGGTTGAAAAGTTCGAAGAACAGTAACCTGTTTCTTATGACGAAACGACTGGCTATAGAAAGGGAAGTCGGGTAACTTTTCCAAAAAAAACTTATCGTTGGCTGAAATATTCAATTTCCTTTTCTTTTTCTTTTTCTGTTTAATATCTGTAGACTTCTTGGGCAATGAAGGACCCAATGCATCATCATCGCTACTGCTTATATCATCTTCGGAATCAAAACCAGGTATATCTTTAACTTTTTTAACATTTCTTCGATAATTAAATTCCAAGTCACTATGATCCAAATCGGCGTCTCTTTTTTTTAAAGACTTGGAACTTTTCTCAAGCATGGTATTATAATAGACTAGTTACTTTACTTAAATTGAAATCAATGGAAGATACAAGAGATCTAAAAGCTCGCCATCAAGTTTGAACTTTGAAATTCTTAAAAAAAATGATTATGTAACAAGATAATTATGTAATGTAACATTTTGATATTAATCACCGTGTTTATTTATAATCTCAAAATCTCAAAAATCTCATGAGCCTTAAAATAAAAAACTCATCTCTATCTCTCAAAGCTTTATTAGGTCAAGAAAAAAAGTTTTGTAAGAATAAAAATGGAAATTTGAAGCACAACTAATAAGTAAGGTGTAGTTAATTTAGGTCAAGATGAAGGACATGTTGATTTTAAGAGTTTTAACGTAGTACAAAAAACTAGGGCGTGCAAGAAGAATAGTAATGATTAGAGGAATTAGAGAAGAGGAATCGCGAATATGACTTTTAAAATAAGTAGAGAGGACATCAATTTAAAGTTATTTGCGGTATGAACAGCTGTGTCGCAAATCAAAAATACTTCAGAGTAGATTCTGTCAGTCAATGCATTGAGACCTTTTGACTACGGGCTGTAAAACCAACATAGGTAAACGACAATTAAACTCTTAAACTAAACAGAGATTTTTATATTAATGGGCTAACTCAAATAACTTCAAATTCAATTTTGACTTCTATCAATTTCAAAAGTGTTAACTATCACCTCGTCATAATAGTAAGGATACTCCAGTGATAATAGCAATTATAAGTGGAATTTTTGGAGAGTTAATGAAACTTGAAACATTTGACTCTGACGGCAAGGTGCTGTTATTTAGCGTTCCATTAATTACCACATTATGAACACCGCCATCTGTAACTGTAGTGTTAGCTATGCTTTCTGGTAAATTATCGAGCTCATTTTTATATTCAATTTTTTCGCAAGAGCAAGGATTATATTTCATGCAAAAGCATTGAACATGGTATTCTGTCCCATTAATTGTTGAGTTGTATGCATATTCATAAACACCACTGTCTCCCCAATTGCCAGGGTAATGTCTGGATATTGTGGAAGCCACTAGAAAAACAGCACCAAGACCTAATCCGGTTGCTGCTCCTGCAAGAAAGGGGAAAGTAGATCCACCAGCATACTTTCCGTTAGCCAAAATTGAAGAAGAGGTCGGAACTTTCAAACCTCTAGTGCTTCCAGCAGCCGAACTTTTAGGCTTTGAACCAGACCCTGAGCTACTTTTGCGGCTCCCTCCCCTTCGTTTTTGTAAAACTATGCTACTATCCTTTCCAAAAAATAATTCGCCATTATTTAGTGTCTCTGAAGTTTGGTCTGTTTCAAGTTTTTGTGAAAAATAAGAAGGTTTTTTAAAATTTATCGTTGAATCTTCAATTTGATTTTTTTCATTTAATGTATTGACGTGATTGTGAGAGGGATAGATAAATTTTATATTAAGCGCTACTATCCCATAAACACTCAAAAATGTAAATATTATGAAAACTGTTGAATATGTTGGAATCTTAAAAATGTTCATTTTTTTTTGAACAAAATTAATAAAAATTGAAAGATTTATGGAGTTTTATATATAAACAATTGAAATTAAATGAAATCTGTTTTTTCAACTGATCTTTATTAAGGCAATTGACTAATAAATTTAATGATGGCTTTTTTTAAATACATCTATTCTCAAATGATTCTAATAAGTAATGGGTAGTATAACTGCTTGTTTTCTTCTTAAACATGTACCAAGTATTTAGAACGAATAAAACGAAATCTTTTTTTCCTTTGAATTTCGTAATTAAACAAGTCATAGCCCTAAATATTTTGTCTTGCGTTTCTGTTTCTTTTGCCTTTAAAACCTCGTATTAAAAAATCCCATTTATTCTAGATTTTGGCATTTTTAATGTTTCATGCAAAAAACAACCGCATTTTTTTAAAAAATTAAATACTGGCTCAAACAAATAATGAACTAGTGAAGATTAATATATACTCCATAAAGTTTATTAGTCAAAAAATAGCATTATATATGTAGGACCAAATATTCAAAATCTTATTCTTAGATAATCTCATTTAGAATCGATAGCTCTGTTGACTGGGATGTGGATGTTGTATTCCTGATGTGAGGCCTTGAGCTGGTATTATACCGGATAAATTTATTCCGATGGGTGTTTCGGTTGAATGAAGAGCCTGTGAATGTTGGGACATTCTATTAGTGTTTGGTTGTGAATATCCCGAAACCGGATTTTGGGGGTCTGCCATGGCCTCTGAAGAAGCTTTACTATTATTTACAGCATTACAGTTGCTGCCATTCTCGATTGGAGAAGTGGTTGAAGTTAATAATTTTGATAAAACTTCTGGAGAAAGACTTAACGAACAGTTTTTATGCTGAAGAAGCAGTGTTTTAAGGTTTTTAATTTCTTCTAGAGCAGAATTTAGTTGTTTTTTTAAACTGTTGTTCTCCGTAGTGTAGGTCTCCACCTTCTCTTGTAACTCTTCCATCCATTGTTTTTTCCGCTGACGACACTTAAGTGCAGCAATTCTATTGCGTTCTAAAAATGACTTCCTTTTTTCTTCTGCAGACATTTGCTTTTTTTCGTTTTTATTAGTGTTTGATGATGAAGAAGTCGATTGGGAGGTTGGTGCATTATCTTCTGACATTTTTGATTCTTGTGAATCTGATTTGACTTCTTGCATAGAATTGTTATCTAAGCATTCCCTTTTAATATTTTTAGATTGATCATTTAATGAAGTTTCAAAAGAATCGCTTCGTTTTCTTTTAGACCGATTTGTTTTCAAATTATGTTTTTTAGAATTTTGAGAGTTCAAAGCAGAAGATGAAATACCAATGTCCAAGTCTGTTGTATCCATTTTGGTATTATTAGGACCAACACCCTGAATATTTTGCGATAATGGGTCTGTTGTCTGTAAAGCATTAGGAACTTCTTGTTGACTTGATAGGGGAGATGTAAGAACGTTAGAAGACGGAGCTGTGGTAAACGGTTTTGCTACCTGCTCTCTGGATGATGAATTTACAGGAATGAAACCGTTGTGAATAGCATGAGTCGTTTGGGAATGTTGATGTGAGTTGGGCTTGTTTTGTGGGAGTTGAGAAGGAATTACACCACTTTTACTCATTAAATATAAAGAATTTGCAGCATCCACAGATCCATTGTAAGAAGACTGGATTTGTGTTCCAGGTAACGGGGTAACGCTAGAGCCACCACTTGTATCAATATTAGTAGTAGTTGGGTTTGGAAAAATATTTTCTGTAGTTGTTGTCGATGAATTGAGAGGTGCAATAGCTGGACCTGTAACTGCTGGTTTATTCATGCTATTTGGCATAGGTTGAGAGGTTGACGGTAACAGAGCCGAAATCATAGACGATGTTCCACCTGGAGTACTACCAGTAGAAACCTTGAAACCAAGAGGGGTGACACCAGTTGAACCATTAATTATATCACCCCCAAGAGAAGAGAGGATTTCTGCTGTAGCTGGACCAGGCGTCGAAAAAAGGGGTGCATCACTTTGAAGAAGAGAGCTAGATAAGCTATTCGGAAATGGTGAAAGAGGACCAGGACGAGAGTTCGAGGATGTTGATGGAAAAGATGAATTAATGGTAGCCGACGATGCTGGAGTAGCTACACTAGTAGCATTTGCTAAACTGAGTAAAGATAAAGACGAAGTAGCAGAGGATGATGGATTTGATGTAGATTTTATCTGTTGACTATTGTTAGGGCGTTGGGATTGTGCTTGTTGTTGAGATTGTGTTTGTGTTTGAGGAAGCGGGTGCGGGTGTTGAGGGCCCTGCAGCATTGCGGGAGAAAGGGGTCCCGAACGCAGCGATCCGTTCCAAACAGGACTTATGGCTCCATTAGAAAGAAGCGCAGATGGTGATGAAATTGCAGACATTGGAGGTAATATCCGTCTACCACCCGGAGTTAAAAATTGAGGACCTGAAAATAACGTGGGTGATATAACATTTGTTGGACCAGAAGTACTATTCGTTGCGTTTACCGAAGAAGCAGTTGAGGAGTTTGGTTTAGATAATGTGGAGTTGGATATTCCGTTTTGATTAGTCAATGAATTTTTATTTTGCGTGATTGCCACAGCTGCTGCTGCTGCCGCCGCTGCAACTGATGATTCACGTTCTTTGAAGGACATCTCAAATGGATTAGGCTCCATTTCAAGTAAGCTTTTCGCCTCAGGTGCCTTGGATAAGGAAACAGTGGCTTCTTTTGTGTTTGGGATAGTTGATGGAATCATATTGGCTATAAAAGATGGTTGTTTTTCAGAAAGAAATTGTTCATTCACAGTAGAGGATATCGAAGCTGAAGATTTAGCATGTCCAAATGACATCCTTTAGTTAGTTGGTTATGTTAAAGTTAAAGAGGAACTCAAAAAAAAAAAGATAAACTGTGAATTGAAATATGGTCCTAGAATATAAGCAAGATATTTTGGTTTTTAAATGGTTTTGAATGATTATAAAACGCGTAACCAAAAATCACTACTTCATAAAGCTGCACTCAGCTGTCAGTAAATGTTTTTTGTAGACTTCTATTTAGATTTAAATTTACTTTACTTTTCACATTGTGAATTCTAATCTTTAATTCCAAAGTTATAAAATAATGATAATGATAGAAAGACGACTTTTTTCAATTTCCAATATAGTCAAAAAAAAAAAAAAAAAAAAAAAAAAGAGGGGGGTTATATCATATTGTAAATCACAAAAAAATTTGGACTATTGGGCTCAATAAAAGATATTCAAATAGATTAGTAGACCATGTAGATAAAATGATTGTCCCAGTGTGAAAAGTAAAGTATAAAATAAAAAAAAATGAGGAAATAAAAAAAATAATAAAAAATAAAACCTATGATATCATACCTTAGGTGAGTTTGTGTGTGTGTATCAGAAAAACACTTTTTAGTCAGGTAAAAACTAAAAAGAAGGATGGTTAGAAAAAAGTTTTTCTTCACTGCCACCATCAATAACAATCTTTGGTTTTGAATAATAAAATTACATAATCAATTTTTATTTTAACTTCAAATTAAGTTAATTTAACTGAGATAAATCACGTGCCATTTGTTTTGCTCAAAAATAAGTAGACCTTAGATTAAAACCAACAATATTTAGTTCATTGTCATCGAATAACTACCATATACCCCTAATAACATGGTGAATAAAACTTTTGGTCTTAATTATTTACCTTATTGGTCTAGGAAAAGGTTAAATTAAAATTATGCTAACTAAAAAAATGATATGTTTCTACTTTTGAAACCCGATTTCGTAAATTAATATCTCGAAAAATATAGCGCCCGTAGATATTTTTACTAGATTTAAGTTGTTTTTCAGAGTTTAGAATCGCTTCTTTCAAACGATAGGATGCAACTTCTTTACGAGTTTTTTCCGCCTCTTCTCTTTCTTTAAAAACTTCTTGGGTTGTAGGGAAATCCGACCGCCAAAATCCTTCTGGAGATTTTGGTCGAAATAATCTGGCTTCATGTTGGGATATATGTCTCTTTGCAGTAAAAAAACTTGCGTTGTTTGCTTGATTGGTAGATTCAATATCCCCACATTTTAATAAGTTGTTGGATTCATATGAAATTGAATCAATTTGATCAAACTAAAAAGTTAATTATTAAAATAATTAATTTCAAACTTAAGAATTATGCCCTGGAATTATGCGGTGGGATTTCTAAAATGTCCGATTTTAACATACCTTGCGACAAAGACTGCAATATTTTCCTAAATTGCATATGTTTTTGCGAAACACCGGTTGAAAATCAACGCTAAAATCCTCAGAAAAATCAGGATTTAAAATAAAATCGTCTGGTTTCCATTGATAATTGGCAATACTAAAAAAAATATCAGTTAGTGGAGGCTCAAAGAATCAATGATATTATAATTAAGGTAACTCATCACTTACTATTCGAAAAGTTTAGGATCTGATAGATTATTAAAATTTATATTAGAGATGGTATTCTCACCATCTTTTTTGTCTCGTAAATTGAAATTTTGTTCAGTCGCATCATCAACAGATTTTTCTTTTTTAATACCTTCGTCAGTTATATATTTATTTCTAGAATTATATTCCCTGTTTAGATCTATTTCATTTCCCAATTGTTTTGTTTTTTTAGATTTGTGTAAAGTTTTATCTGTCTTTTCCATAAAATTTTTGGGGTATTTATTCTTAACGTTGTTATCTTTAGAAAAAAGCCATTTATCAAGAGTCGCTCTAGATCCTGGATTCACTGAATAACTACTCAATGAAATATCCAAATGGTTTGTTGAAGGGAATAATGTATTTTTTTCCTCTTCAAAACCATTTATATCTCCAGTATTAGAATGGGATAAATCGGTTGGGCCAAATTGCGAGGTTTTTTTTGAGTTGGACAAGATAGATTTCTCTTGAAATCTCCGAAGATCATCGTCAATGTCATCAAAGCAAATGTCACCATTGTACTTAGACTTGGAGATTTTAGTTCTACTATCTTTATTTTCTTGATTAATATCGAAGAGTGAAGTATCCAATGTATTTACTGTAAAAGATTTATTTTCATTTTCAAACTTTCGTTTTGTGTTTTCATTAGCGCTGTTTGAAAAAGAAGAAGTATTTGCGATTTTGGAGGTATGGCTGTTATCTTGTAGGAATTTTTGTTTATCTGTTTTTATAGGTATATCACCTGACTCAGCATAATTTGAAATTTCGTTCGAATTATTAACTTGAAATAACCGAGATCCTTCGTCCGTTGTTTGTTCATCAAAATCACTTAAAATACTTAAGTCAGTTTCTTCTGAAACATTTGTGAGAAGTGACGTTTTGGTATTTACGGTATTAGGAGAAGTTATGAGATTAATCTTATCACGCCAGACACGCAGCCTTTCCCTGTCTTCGATACGTTTTGCCTTGAGTATTTTTATAGATTTCTTGTATGCGTTACATTTTTTTGTTTTTTCATGTAATTCAACCTTTAGTGTTTTTATTTCATGGTATGCCCTATTTATTTCGTTTTGAAGAAAATCAACGAATTCAGTGTCTGTAAGATTTCCTCTCTTCACCAAAAGACTTCTCTCTTCAATATTCAAGTTATTTAGATGTGACTGACGATCAATATCATCCATTGTCAACTTGATCAATATCAAAATAGATAATGGATCGTTTATGAGGTAAGTATAAATTGGTCTTGTTCAAGCTGTTTCGATAGTTTTAATTAAATAGTTATCATTTTTATTAGGTAACCATTAATAAATATTTATCATCAATCCATTTACCAAAAATGGAGTTATTGTGGTTAGGGTTTGTAATATTAAGTTACAATCAATGTTATTTTGGGTAAAATGAACGTTAAACAAAAAAATTGTCTAAAATGAAGACAGATGCAATATATTTATTATCTAATTTTGTATTTCATAAAAGCTTCAAGTGCAAGGTTACTCCGGGAATAAATTTTTACAAACTTGTCTAAATTTCTAATTAAACTATCCCGAGTGTTTCGATATAATAAAAAGTTAATCAATGTGATATGAAAAGGTGACTTTGTATTAAATTTATCATGATTCATAAGAGAAATCTTTGAATGAAACATAAAAATCATATATATTTAGCTGACTCTGTCGCTTGAAATAACTCCACCAGTTAAGGAAGAGTTTGGTGTAGCGAGTTACACCAAATCTCCGATATTTACTTAATATGCTTTCCCGGTCTTCCTCGTAAACTGTGCGAGCACAGTAAGTTGCCATGATCAAAAAGGTTCGTTCTGGTCCAAGAGGGCTATCCAATTTTTCGTCCAAGTAGCGTGTCAAATCATTGGTTTTTAAAATTAGTAGCACAACACGTGGAAGTTGGTGTAGAAGACGCATCACATCGCTCAACAGCCCCTCATGTGCCACAGCATGGGTCATTCGTTGGATTTCATCAGCAGAACGCTTCGAGACAACATTTTGCACGGCATTATCAAAATCCCGTCCTGTAATGGCAGCTGAAAATAAGCGAAACTGTTCGTCATTAATCCCAGCAAATTCCTTAGCATATTTCTTCATAGAAACAACGTCTTTGTCTATAAGTGCAAGCCAAAAACGAGCATATGCACGTCTTAAAGGTGTAGGAACATCTCGGTAAAGGCCATGATCATATAAAATGATTTCAAAATTTCTAGGAGTTACCCATGGTGCAAAAACTTTTTGAAGAAGCTTCCAAATTTTAGAGCCCTCATTATCAGTATTATTATTACCAAGAGGTCTTATAGCAATATTTCCAGCATGAGGATCACAATGTAACCCTACATTAGGAGTAAAAATCATGTTGTTAAACACGTGTGCAAGACAAGCAGTTAAATCAGCCCTAGAAATATTGTGGTCTTTAAGGAATTGAATATCGTCTGGGCGCCCGCCCGAAAGATATTCCATTGCTAAAACACGTCGAGTTGCCCAACGAACCTCAGGGACACGAAGTGCTGTGACATCATAATAATCTTTGAAATATTCAGCAGTTTTTTGAGAATTTTTGGCCTCGTTTGTAAAATCAAGTTCCACATAAATAGAAGATTGGAGTTCTTCACTTAACCAAGTAAGTGGGTATTCAGGGAAAACGTAGTCGAGCATAGCAAAAACAGTTCTAGTCATGAGAATGTCAAGGGGAACAAATTGTTGAAGTGTCGGATGTTGGATTTTGACCGCAACTAGTTCACCAGTTTCTTTCAAATGTGCCTTGTGAACTTGAGCCAGAGAAGCAGTACCAATAGGTACACTATCAAAATCCTCAAAAAGATCGTCGAATTTAACCTTAAGATCATCTTCAATCATTTTATGAACACTTTCAAAAGATGAAATAGGACACTCGTCCTGCAAAGGTATCATTGTCTCAGTCCATTCAGGAGGGAAAAGATATGTCAGAGCAGATATGTGTTGACCCATTTTTATAAAAATTCCAGCATTTTTTTCGAGTGCTTTCCGTGTTATTAAAGCAGCTTGTAAGTGTGCCTCGGAATATGCTTTGTCCCGTTCTTCATCTGATTCAAATTTCTTCGAAAGTAGAGATTTGTAAATTAAAAATCCGCGTATTGAAGCAACTGTAACCACACCAATCCGTTTACTCGAAAAATAAGCTCCATCAACAATGTCTTTGAAGGGGTCATGAAGGTTATAGACGACAGTACCGATAGCAAAAGAAAAAGCAAAAACTCTTAAAAGATTTTGAGTTCGAGTATTCTTTTTTGGAAATGGTGGTATTTCGATACCATTCCGAGTTCTCCTTGTCACATTTTTAAGGTTGGTCTTTAATGACGATTGAAACCGAGTAGTTGATAGTAATCGATTCAAGTGAGCTTTAGAAACTAGTAAATGAAAAGGGTACGATGGTCCACGAATAAACCTATGTGAAACCATCGCACCAGATTTGAAAGATTTAAAAAAGATCATAAATTTTTGGATAATGCTTGAATGGAATTTTAAATTAATTATGGTTTAAAGTTTATTAAGGATGCTGAAAAAAAAAACAAAAAAAAGGCAAGAAGTCATGGTGTGGTTACCAAATATTAAGTTATAAGTTATTTAATTATTGGACAACAGAATAGTTATTTAAAATCAAACTTTGTTTAAAATAACTACTTTAATTGTTAATACCTGGCCTTCGCATCTTACAATAAAAAACTTTTTTGTTGGCTAGTAATTTAAATATTCACGTGATTTTTATTTCTCTAATGATTGTTGTACGTATATGGATTTAGGCAAATCCATTACACCAGTGTCATTTAAGTAGTAACTCCAAATGCGCTAATTTGTTATAAACATGGAGGATACCAAAAAAGAGGTGGTTTGCTCGAAACCAAGTCTGGCAGAAAAAAATGATGGAAACAAAAAAAATATATCTATAAACACAAATAGAATCTCTAATCCTTTAAAATTACCATTTGTTTTAATGGTAATTGGAGGTTTATTTTGTTTAATAATTAGTGTTTTTGTTTCTAGTGACACCTATGATTTCTTAGGTAGCTCTAATGTAATATCTAATATCAAATCCGAGTTGAAATACCTTTTTAATGATAAAGCGGATACATCTGATACCGATATAGATCTTAATAGTGAAGTGTGCACTATTTATGATCTTTCTTTTTTACCCGATACAGGAGTAAACTATATGAAAAATCGTACACAAATTGGAAATGAAAACGCTACATTTTATATTTTAGTTCGTAATAGCGAGCTTGAAGAAACTCTCAAAATAATGCGTGAGATAGAAGATAGATTTAACCGAAAATACCGGTATCCTTGGACATTTCTTAATGATGTACCTTTTACGGAGGAATTTAAAAGGTTGACAACTGGTATTGCATCTGGAAAAACAGAATACGGACTTATTCCTAAGGAATTTTGGTCAGTCCCAGACTTTATTGATGAAAATTTGTTTGAAGAAGCTCGAAGCGATTATGAAAGGCGAGGTGTTATATATGGTGGCTCTACTTCTTACAGGCATATGTGTCGTTTCAACTCTGGATTTTTTTTTCGTCATCAGCTTATGCTTCAGTATGAGTGGTACTGGAGAGTAGAACCGGGAACACGATTCTACTGTGATCAAAACTACGATCCATTCACATTTATGCGTGAGAATAACAAAACATATGGTTTTGTTATTGCAATTCCTGAATATGAAGATACTATACCAACATTATGGGACACATCGGAGGAATTTTTCAAGGAAAATAAAAACTTTTTAGCTCCCGATAATGCTGCTCAGTTCATTTTGGATAAAGCCACAGTACGACCTGATGACTACTACATTGTGTCAAAATCAAAATACAACCTTTGTCATTTTTGGAGTAATTTCGAAATTGCAAATTTGAATTTCTTTAGATCAGAAGCATATCTAAAGTATTTTGATTTTCTTGACTCGCGTGGGGGCTTTTTCTACGAGCGCTGGGGTGATGCACCCGTTCATTCCATAGCACTTTCAATGATGCTCAATCGGTCTGAAATCCACCATTTTGCCGACATAGGTTATAAACATCCACCTTACTATCGATGTCCTCATGATGAAGCTTCATATACTTCTGGCAGATGTTACTGTGACGAAAACCCTGCATCTAATGTTGATTTTCAGCCTTTTTCCTGTCTTCCCAAATGGTGGCTGCATGGGGGGCGACACTTTCTGTATAGATATCATGATGAGCTCTTACTAATGTAAATAATAGATATGCCAAAGAATTTTTTAATATTAAATATAAAATATATAATGGTATTAAATATATTATAATACTAACCAAGTTTATTAAGCTAAACATAAAATTAGAACTGATACTTAAAAAAAAAAAAGGGGCGTACTTACCTGACTTAAAATTAACTGAAGTTCATCGTCAGTTTTCTTCTTAGCTAAACTAGGAATCAAAGTTTTAGCTTCATCAGCCTCTTCGCAAGCGAGTGATCCTAGCTGAGCAACTTCAAATGGGTGTAGATCTGCATTTTCAGCTGAGTTTAACAAATTCTCAACAGCTTTAACAGTTTCTTCATTTCTAAACCGTGCGAAAATTGATAAATACTCCTGGGTTTTTCTCAATACTCTATTGATATAGGTGTTGCATTCCTAAGTTAATCTCTTTCTTTCTCTCATAATCATGAAAACAGTAAGCATACTCATTGGAATTAGAGAAATCCTCTTCGTCTTCATTATCGTTAATATCACTTTCGTCAAAATGTTTCCCTGATTCTTCTTTTCTCCGCTGTTTTAAGACTGCATTAATCAATATACGAGTTTCCGATAGGTTTAAGGTGATAAGCTTTGTCACGTTTCCATCATGTCCAATTTGATTTACATCAAATTCAGGACCAAGTTCTAATATTGAAGCATCTTCGGAGTCGGTTATGCTTTGGTTTGGTTTTCGCCGTGGTTGTTCAATAGTTGACGTTGAGACATTCATCTTTTTAATAAATTGAAATGATTTGAACGTATTAACAGGTTTACAATTTTACAAGTTTATTGCAATAAGATATATTCATATACTGTTATTAATTTTGCCACAAAATTGAGATATGCTTAAGAAATTTCAAGCATATTAGAAAAACACAAAAAATAATGCCCTAACCCACAAAACAAATATACCAAATCGACGACGTTCGCTGTATTTTTACAAACTTTATTTCACTTTTTAAATGGTGTAAATTTCAAAAAAAAAAAATCTAATTACTTACAAGTTAGAATTGAAAAATAGACAACTAAAAATTCAATATAAGTATCTTTTCATTAGATGGTAATACTTTGAGAGTTTTATGCTATTCAAATAGATAAACTAAATCAGCTATTAATTATGTAATGATTTTTTATTATTTTGTAAGCTGTTTGTAAATAGATTAAAACATTTATCTAGAACAGATGTTTTGAACATCTGAATTTTTCGACTCTTAAAGGTTTCTAAATTTTTATCGAAAAAAAAATAATATTCTCCAGGCAATGAAAGTCTTACATTTATATTTATAAATAAACTGATAAACATGTCCTTTGTTAATGATTGGCCTATTGTCACCTTGTTGCAAATATAACTAGTATTCATCGGCCAGTATACTTAGCTCTGACGGAATCCTACTTTTTCCAGTTGAAATTTGAACTCTTACCTTATTTCTATCCTATATTCAGTCCATGCTAATTAATAGTGGATGTAATGATTCAGTTTTTGGGTCAAAGAAATTTGGGTAAAAAAAGTATTAGCATGTTTGCAGTTGTATTTATGTCAGTATAAATTAGAAATAGCATTTTCTTATCTTTTTTTATTCAAATTCATTGTTTTATTCTATTCCAATGTTTTTGAATAAAAAATCGTTATCTACACTTCACAATATTAGTAGTAATATTATGTTTTCTTTCAGACGTAAAGTTATGAAATAATATTTTGGTGTCCTAAAAAAAATCAAAATTAAGGATTAAACTAGTGAACAAATAAAAAAAAATGGAATAATCATTATGCTATGGTACATTAAAGAGTAAAAAATGCTTCATATCTTTTATTCGTTTTTCATCCGCTCATTGGCAGGTTTCCAGCTGCCTTCAAAATGATGTTTGACAAAGGCTAATGGGTGTGATTCAGATTGTGAGCCCATGGTACCAACGCCAGGCGAAAAGGAGGTAATTGGGAGAACTAAAACATCAGACACAACAACCGGAGTGTCAATTCCAGTAAAATTCTGCCAGTTCACTTGGTAATGAAGACCACTCTTGAGAGGGTCGTTAAAGTATTCAAAAATGGAATCGGTCCAAATGCCAGGTCCGGTCCAGTCCATGATTTGAGAGCCCCGGTCTTTAGAGCTAGGGAGTTGAAGAATTCCATGTTGTTTGCGGCGAAGGGTTTCCTCAGTAATCTTAGCAACAATATCTCGAAGCACTGGGTGACCTGGTTTAGATTGAATAGTCCATTGGCAAAACTGGATTCGGCGAGCATACCATTCGGCCCAATCTGGACGATCTGGATCAGCCTCGATTCCAATTACAAGACCAAGTTTTTGGGGATCGACATTCTCTGGAATCCAATTAGGGACTGGTTTTAAAGCCTGTGTATCAACGTCTGAGTAAATGCCACCTCGAGCAAGAAGTATTAAGTAGCGAAAAAAATCTGCTCGAAGGATATTTTCAGGCATAGCTTGAAATGCTTCGATTACTTGGGGGACGTTCATGTAAAGATGTTGAATGATCGCGTGTGCCATATCATCGGACATGACTTCATGGACAAATCCCGAGTTTTTGTCTCGCCAGGAGTTGATGTTTTCTCGAAACTTTCCATCAAATTTAGGGTCGTCAAGAGATTGCTTCCATGTTTGCCAAATATAGGCGGGGAAACGAGATGAAACATCGTAAGGAAACTGATAGGCCAATTGTGTGCGAACAGGTGTGTCTGAAGGTAGTCGGCGTAACTGTTGTAGTTGTTTGTCCAGGAGTTTGCGTTCTTGTTCGAAAGCCTCGAGCTTTCTATCTTGGAGCTCAGCTTGTTCCCTGGCAGTCCGCTGAAACTCACGTAAGATATTTTCCGAATCTTCTTTAACTCTTCTGATAGATTGCTCCAGGTCTGTGTTTTGAAAAAAGGACTTTGGTAAAAGGGTGCTCGAACCACCAAAGAAAAGGAAGAAGAGCACTAGTACAAGACCAGTCGTGAGCACGGCCCGACGATATGTCAGCATTAGCATTTTGTTGAATGAAGAAAAACGAAAAGAAACAAAAGAGAGAGAGAGAGAGAGAGAGAGAGTAAGAAAAACCTAGGACTTTAATCTATTTAATCCTAGATGCAAAATAGGAATAACAGGTTAAAAGTAGGGGAAGTAAAAGGGTAGAATAAAGGGGGGAAAGATTGTTAATATTTTTGCTTTTTTTTTTTCTTTCAAGGAGAACAGGAGTCTAAAACTTTAGATAAAGTTAAACAGCACAAATAAAGGTCCATATGATGGTAGTTTCTAGCTTCAAGTTTATGATTTTTTTTTCTTGTCTGCTTAGCTCAATAACGTCGATTGATTGATTTTTATTGAAAGCTCTTAGCCAATGCTCATTCCTTCAAATCAATGTCGAAATCAAAAAAAGAATTTCCCAAAGGCCACCTTAGAGAATATTTAATGTTGTAATTAAGGTATAATTAGGGCGGCCAGGGTGTAATATGATAGTAGTGTGTGAGGTGTTCATTAGTACACAAAACTTTATGTTTTTTTTAGAACAGAAAAGTCTAACATGGACTTCACCACGGTTTTACATATCAATACTAAGCAGTACGTAGCTCAGATAGTTTAACTCCAATTAACTGAATTTATTTAAAGTAAATGTCCAAACTAAATTTACGCGAATAATGACCAGTCTGCTATCTCCAAAGAATTAATGACTTCTTTGATGTTTTTTACACCCTCCTGGACCCGCGGAGGTAACTTTTCCAGTGATTTTGCCGAATTACCCTCGTTTGTGTCAAATACTTCCTGTAAAGCCTTGAGTTCACTTGCCCTGGTAATGGGGGTGTTGTATGACACAATGAAATCTGTTTCTACATCTTTTATTCGAATCAAGACAAGAATCAGCACTAATATCGGCTCTTCAAGAGTTTTGTCATCGGAAAGCTCCAGTTCATTGTTTAGTTTTGTAGTTCGTCCCCATTTTTTAGCAGGCTCAATAGCCACAGTGATGTATGCAGGTGAAGCTTTCGAGCTAATAGAATCTTTCGAAAGTGGGTGAGTTTCAGTATAAAGCTGTATTAACTGCGAGTTCGGATCTGTATCGTTTATTCGAGAGATTTCATCTAAGTGTTCTTTGAGTGCATGGAAGTCCGTAGGAGAATCCAGACGTTCGAGCAAATCAAACATCATTGAATCATCCACAGTTTGATGAACAAAGACTTCCTGGGTGTCGGGCACTTGACGAAACAGACTTGCATCGATAAATCCATGCGGTAAGTTTACTTTAATGGCGCCACCAAAGAGATCAGTATTTAAAGACATTATAGTTGTTTATTTCTTTTGTGATTGTGAAAATAATTTAAAAAAAAATGAAAATGAATTTTAATAAGAAAATTTCTTAAAATTTCTGTTCTTCTACTTGAAAACCTGTTTAATTTATAATAACAATTATGGCCAAATACAATATCATGATCCTAAATCATGGGATCTTCTAAAATCCCCCAAAGGAGGATTAATCTCTACTATGTACAAAAAACTGTATGATGGCTTTTACTAGATCATTCTCGAGTCCATTCAAAAGACCGCTGTATGTTGTAACTAGTCTACACAACAATTCAAAGTGGTATGTCATGATTAGTCAATGCTTATGAAATATTTCTTTTTTATAGATACTGATTGGCTATTTGTCTTAGAAATTTTTGAAGGCTAATGTGCTCCACCAATGACCAACACTTTCTCCTTCCAAACAAACTACACCAAAACCTTCTCAAATATCACTACCATCAACATCTCCGCACAAACTCGACCTGTACACCAACCTCCCTCTATTATTTACAATGTTGGGAAGTATCGCTACTGTCGCAAGATCGGGCGCTGTTGCTAAGCAATTAGCCGCTAAATCGTTTACATCTACTCGAGCTCTTTCTGGTTCTGTAAGTTATCGCTTATAATTTCTCTCAACCTTGTAGCTAACAAATGTTTAGGCTGCCAGATATGTTAGCAAACCCCCAGGTGCCGGCGACCTGCCCCCAATGGTCTTTGAGGGAAGACCAATTAAAGAGCCAAAGCAACCCGAAAAACAAGAAAAGTCCGACTCGTCTACTCCCCCTCCTCCTCCTCCACCTCCCGCTCCTCAAGCCAAGCCCATAAAAAAAACTCACCGTTTCCGAAATTTCATTCTCTACACTTTGGGTTTAACCACTATTGCTTATGGTGGTGCTGTTTACTACTCACTCGATGACGATGCTTTCCGTGACTTATTCACTGAGAATGTCCCTTTTGCCGAGGATGTTATCTACTTTCTTGAAGAGCAACGCTTTAAGAGACGCTTCGCTAAAGACCTCCCTACAATTGCATCTTTACCATTCTCTTCCGATTCTTCACCATCCTCAATTACCTCCAGCAAAACAACTGTCACACAATCTCGGGCTTCTGGTGCCTCGACCACTTTGAAGCCTCCTGTGGATGGCCATGATGTTGATCCTGCGGCCGCCAATATTCTTAAAAACGCCAATAACAAGCAGCAACCAAAGTCTGTTTCCCCTGAAACTCCCTCAATTGCAACAACTCCAAAGGAAGCCACTAGTGCCTCTGCTTCCTCCTCCTCCTCCACTTCTGCAATCAAACCTTCTCTCCCTCTGATTAGCGTCCCTGCTGGTGCCGACCCCGCCGTTACAAAGTCTATTGAGCGTCTTAATGCTTTTATTGAAGTTGTTAACCAGTCTAAGGCTAGCTCGGCTGATGTTGAAGCCATTTCAAACGAACTCCATGCACTTTCCATTTCAATTGATGCAATTAAGGCAACTACTGCCGCTGAAGCTAAAAAGCTTGCCGCTAATAATATTGCCAAGTCCGAGCATCGTCTGGAGTCCAGCATTAATGAGCTCAAAACCGCCGTCAGTGCTCAAGAGGAGAAATGGGCTCGTGAATTCCATGATGAGACTAAACGCCTTGCACAAGCTTACAACGAGCGCCTACAAAACGAAGTCAATGCTGCCAACCGTGTAATTTTTGCTCATGCTAACAATCAGCTTTTGGCCGTTCATGCTGCTCGTGAACGTGAGTTTGCAAAGCATGTTGTTGAGCGTGTCGAAGCTGAACGTGAAGGTCGTCTTTCCAACCTTAAGGAACTTGCCGATGAAGTCTCTAACGTTCAAGAACTTGTTGTTAAGACTGACAAAGCTGTCTATGATGCTGATCGTGCGGCCAAGCTCCAGTTTGCTATCACTAAACTGCGGCTCGCTCTTGCTCAAGATGAGCCCGTGCCCTTGTCTCCTTACTTTGCCGCTGTAGAGAAACTGACGACCGATGAAAAAGATACCAAAGATGCGCTTTTGGGTTCCATTATTGCAGCAGTACCTCAAGAGGCATTAGAGCAAGGTGTTTTGTCGCCAGCTCAACTTGCTGCGCGCTTTCACCTTTTGGAGCCTGAAATCCGTAAAGCATCTCTGTTACCTCCTAACGCTGGTATTGCTGGCCACATTGGATCTCTTGTCTTTTCTAAACTTCTTTGGAAGAAGGAGGGAAATCCTACTGGTGATGACGTTGAGGCTATCCTTGCTCGTGCCAATACCGCCCTCTCTGAGGGACGTACCACTGATGCTGTGGCTGAAGTTAACACCCTCAAGGGTTGGCCCAAACGTCTTGCTTCTGATTGGCTTGCCGAAGGTCGTAAGCGCTCCGAGGTTGAGTTTCTGACTGACCTGCTTATTGAAGAAGGCAAACTTTGGTTGTAAGAGGTAAATTTTAAAAATATATAAAAATAGAAAAAATACTCCTATTCTGCTAACTTTACTACTGTTGAATCGAAAAAAAAAATGGGTGTATATAAATAAATATGTATTTTCTTAAAAAAAATTCTAATTGTATATTTATTTAGCCAAAGGTGTAGCTAAAAAAAATCAAGTTGGAGCACGTTCGTCATCTGAATTAATCTGTGAGCGGCTGTTATTGCGTGATCTCGCTTTAAATGGTCTATGTAGCCATCCCTGACGGCTATTGGGACTTGATCCTAGCGTGGGTGCTGTCATAATACTGGTATTATCATCATTATTTGGAGACATTCGAGGCGAAAGTCGGGCGCCGCCAGTTAATTTAGTACCATCAGCTTCTTGATCGCTAGTTGAAAGGGAAGTTGTAGTGGCAGATGCAGGAGCCGATGAAGAAGAGGCTGTTACGGGAATATTAATTGCAATAAGAGATCGACGCCATAAAGATACATTTGATTTATTTGTCGTTGGTAGAGAACTGGTATCAGACGAACTAGTTAACAGATTATTGTTAAGCCCTGTGTTATTGGTAATCCCAGTTACAGAACTGGAAGCTCCAATTGCAACAGGCGCAACAGTAGTAGTGTTTGAATAAACAATGCTACTAGGCTCGTCATAATCCCCGTCAGACTCACAATCAATAGAAGAAGATTCGCTAGAAAACGCACAATTTCCACTTCCCGTCGAATTGTTACGATGCCATGGCGGAGCAGAGAGTGACATGGAAGCAATGGCATTGTCAAGAGATTGCTGCTCCCTTGAATCAGTTTGCTGTTGTAGTGACTGAGCAGATGAAGAGGCTGCAAGACTCAAGGGTGAAGACCCCCCAGACGAAATGTTTCCGTAGACATTATTCCCAGAAAGTGAATTTGGTGTAATGTTGCGATAACTAAGTTCTCCACCGCTAGTATTACCACCATCCACTTGGGCCAAAGGAGAAAGTGATCGACGAGTAAGTCGATTAGACATGTTCGAAAGTGATTGTGACATTCGTTTGCGGTGACGTCGAAATTTGCTTCGTCCCGATTCTGTTCCAATGACTTCGGAACTGGTATTGTTTGATGATTGAGGTAACTGCAGTACAGGAGGCTCTGAGGGGGCATCAAGTTCAGTCAGAGTAGATGCAGAAATAGTACTGACAGGCTCTGCTTCATCTGAAGAAGACCCAGAAGAAAAACCGCCAACCGTGGAAAAATTTGAGTTTGACGAGGTATTATGTGGATCCGGATTTGAAGACCTAGCTATACTCGTCAAATTCTTCGAAAGTTTTAAGGTAACATTCTCATTAGAGTTCAGATCATGGCTATCAACCTTGCTAGTAGTAATTTCCGGGATTGTTTGTGCAGATTCTGGAGTAACAGCATTGCTACCATCATCACTTACACAGCTATGATCAACGGGTTTTCCCAAACAAATATTACTAGAATTACTTGAAGCAGGTGTATCTATTGGAGTAGTTACACTCTTCAGATCTGAACCCACTGATTTAGGTTTGGTGAAAGTAGTGCAGGAATCATTATGGTTAAAAGAAACCTCTTCATCAGATGCTTTTTTTACAGTTGCAGTACTTGTTGCAGTAATTATTGCTGCTGCAGAGCTGGTGGAGCCGTAGCTTAAAGCAGATGCCAATGCTGTCAATGACGAAGACGATGACATTGCGGTCGAACTGAAACAAACATTTCCAGAATCGGGACGCTCTGAAGCTGCTGAAACAGGAGATGTTAAAGATTCTGGAAGAAGCATAGAGGACGGTGTGGGTTTCCTTATTGAAGTTTTAGGAAAATTTTGAGATGACCTAGATTCGGCTATCTGTGAAGAGATCGGGGTGGAAACAGTTCCCGAACCTGGATGTAGTGTATGTTTAGGTTCAGTTTCCGGAATAAGCATTGAGGTCGGCTCACCAGTATTTATAGGTGCAGTGACTGTTGGTGCGACTGAATGATCTAATGGCGTGTCTGGGAGGAGCATGGAATTGGAGGACAAAATCCGCTCAGAGTTATGGAGAGCGGAGTTCGGCTGTGATGTTTGATCCGTCGAACTTAATGTGGGTACCGGATGAGAGCGGGTCACTGAATTACCAGTATGCGTAGAAGAAGCAGAGCCTAAAGTAGTAGATGAATTAGGATTAGCACTAGTAAGATTACTAGGATTTGTTGAAGTAGAAGGAGCACGTTTGCGCCGTGTTATACTGGATGCACGTTTAAGCGCTGAAAATATTCCTGTAGTTGCAACTGCAGGTGTTGTCAAAGGCATAGTTGCATATGATGGAGGAGAACCAGGAGGATTTTGCGAACTACTGCTAGAAGCACTGTTGGAATGTCTAGATGGTGATAACGCGCGTGATCTTATTGAAGTAGCGGATGTAGTCGCGTCAGATGCCGACACAGAGATATTATTATTCCCTGTTGAAACTAAAGCGTTATCTGCCCCTCGGTTTTTAATGTGTGCAGTTAAAGCAGATTGAACAGGAGAGACTGAGCGCTTAGCAAGATTACTGATACTGGCTGTGAACGAATTAGTATGTGAAGAAGGTGAGGCCGCTGAAGATGGTGGGCTAACTGCTGTATTAGATCCTATAGTTCCAGGACCTGGAATACTCGTAGTACTTGAAGTGCCGGGATCTGTAGCCTTTGAAGATTCAAGATATGAAGTCACTTGCGAAGGAATATTAACACTGCTCATAGACTTACTATGGCGACGATAATGATGACGAGGTCTTGGATCCTTAGTTGTATTTGAAGTTTTCGCTTTATCAGGATCCAAGTCCAGCGGCACAAGAGAGTAAAAATGTTCAATTAAAAATTGCACAACAGCCCGAGAAAGATGATATTCGTTAGGAATCATGCTGTGGTTAGGATGCGAAAGTAAACTGGGTTGAAAAATAGCGGCTAGGTTTACTGCAGGCATGAGATTGGACTGCCAGTGTTTAGCAAAAAAAGCTAACAAGTCCAAAATATACAACAATAGCTGGCGGTTTAATGGGGGTAATGTTTCAAGAAGCTGTTTGTATAATTCGATGGCGTCAGCCGTTTCTTCTTGAAGCTTCTCATTATCATTGTTAGACTTAAAGGCAGAAGGTTTAGATGAAATAATAGGAGTGGATGATTGGGCCTGCGGTTGTTGAGAATAGGACGTTTTTGGAAGTGACGATGAGGGCGACGTAGATGTGGACGGGAGTAAAAGAGAAGATGTTGACGATAAATTTTGTGTGGAGGAAGAAGGAGGCTGTGGTAAAAGAAGAGAAAGGGGCTGATGTGGTGGCGCTGCTGTGACAACACCCGAAGAAAGTTTATCTCTAAATTCCTTTGTGCTAGAAGTGGTCAATGGAGTTGTTGGAGTTGTGGGAGAGACAGTATCTTCAGTTTGTGGAGTTGTTTCAGAAGTGTTACTACTGCTTCCCGTTAAACTGTTGGAGCTTTCATTAAAACTAATATTCCCAGTACTGCTATTGTTGCTGCATGTAGTAACAGTCTCTGGCATTAATGGGATATCAGAGGAGCCAGAAAGTAGCTGAGAGGCGGTAGCTGTAGCTTTAAAATTGTTTACTTCGTTGTTACTATTAATACTTGTGCTGTTCTTTTTATCTATCTCTGTTGTTGTTGTATCAGATGCAGTATTTGCCAGGGGGGGTACTGTCTCAAGATTAGATTCTGGCACACTAGAAACAGCTGTAGAAGGATTTGTTGAGGGGCTCATAAACCCGGGTGAAGTGGCTGATATTGATTGATTACCCTGTAAATGTTCGATTATTACGGGATATTGAGATAGAGGTTTACGAAACTGATCATAATGATCCAAAGGAATTATTGGTTCAGGGAGATTGTTCAGATATCTGCGTAAGACATTGGCAGCATCATGAACATTAAAGCCAACCCAATCAAGGGATTTTCCATAAGCAGGTGGATCAGAAAAAATAGCTTGGAGCTCCTTAATACGGCGTGCAGAGCCACTAAGGCGGAAAATTCCTTCAGTGTTTGCTGCATTTTTTTTAAGAAAGTAAGAGCATTTAGAAACAATAATTGGGATCTGACCATAGACATACTCCTTTCCCGCCTTGTCTTTCAGAATAATATTAGAGCTAGCATATTTGATGGATGTTTCAAGAGGGACTCCAAAAATATGGTTTTCGGGGAAATTATTGCTTGTAGATAGAGACGAAAGGTGACTAGGTACTGGTGGGGAAGAAGAGCTCGTAAAGTTATTTATACGTTGTAGGGATGAGGATGTCGGGAGATCAGATGCTGTGGTGCTTTGTTGAAGATTTGAATGATGGCTATTGTGGTGATGATGACTTCCAAAATGGCCACTAGAAGTTGTTGTTACAGCAGAACTTGAGTGAGACATGTAAAGTCTGGGGCGGTTTAGTAGGCTGCTGAATGATGATTGTGGAGGCGAAAGCAGGATGTGTCCTGGGGAAGTTACAGGCGGTGGAGAAGTTGAGTGTGAGTAAGGGATTGGGATTGCTGAAGATGGTACAGGTACCGAAGAGGGGGAAGGTTGAAGAGAGATAGGAGAAGATATTGACTGATGATGACTATGGTGGCCGTGAAGAAGGATGTTAGAATGACTGTTGTGTTGAGATTGCTGTGGTTGCTGGGTGCTGTCTGTAACTGTCGCAAGATAATCTTCACGAGGACTTCCGTGAGATTTCGGACGGAGCTTAGATATGAAGGACATTTATATATATATATAATACATATAAAAGCTAATTTAAAAAAAAAAAAAAAAAGAGAACTACCGCCTTTTAAAGGGGTATTGCGGCAGGAACAAAGGTAAGGGGTGGTGTAGGGGTGAAAAGGCAGTTGAAGCTTAAGAGACGGTGGAAAGAAAGACGGGGAAAAGTTTGATTGTGAGGGTATGTATGTTTAAAAGATGAGTAGCTGAGATCACAAAGCTGTAAAAACAAGGTCCGTCGGGTTTTTCGGGACATAAGAAACACGAGAAAGATGAGAAAGAAAAGGGGGGGGTTCTTTATGAAAAGAAGGTGATGAAGAGGAATGAGAAGAAAGCTGCTGAAGCTGATGTTAAAGGTGATGGTGGTTGGTGGCTAAAAAAGTAAAAAAAAAAATGTAGAGAGTGTATGTGTAGATGTGTATATCTGTACTGCCAAGTAGTAGTAAAAATATACTAAAAGCTTCAAAATAAGGTAAGCCTAGTAGCTAAAGACATATAATAGTATGTGATATTAGTGTTGTGGTTGGGAAATGGTGGAAAGATGAGATTTTAAAAGGTTTCCGAAGAGAAATAAAAAGTCAATATTCAGAAATAAGAATAATATGAATAAGAATGATAATAAGGATATATATCGCCTGGGTTAAAAATGGTGGCGATATAAAAAAAATTTGTATATGTCAAAAAAAAAAAATCCTGACTTTCATACAAAAACTATATACTATTTACAAGACGAGAAGACATTACTATTATTATTACCTGACATATATTTACTACAGAGGGTTTGTACCAAAACCAGACACCAAAATGTATTTTTAACTTGCTCTCTGGATGCTCAGACGAAGAAGGGATTTGGTTGATTAGGGAAAGTTCCTTGACTTACATCAGCGATCTTTCGGTCAACAGACTTTTTGGGTGTGTGATATCCCTATTTTTCGCTAAATTTAGAAGCTTAAAATTGTCAACTATTCACAGGTGAGAATTTTTTTAAGATTTGAGTTTAAGAAATCAAAAACAAAAGGTTAAAGCTCAAGATCAAGAGTGAATTTTATTGTTCAGATAGATATTTATATATATTTACGAATTAGCATTTATAGTGAAGTAGGGGATTTTTAGCCTTAAAATTAAAAAAAAAATATATATATATATAAACGTTTCTTGATGACTAATTATTAATAATACATAACAATTTGCCACCTTACTTTTCTTTTTTTAAAAATAACAAACAAACTAGCACAGACATTCTGGCAGTTCTTAAAATAAAAAAAAACTAACAATAGTTAAATTTAAATAAAACATTATTCAAACACAGCGTTGCTTTTCATCTAAGTTTACATTTAATAATGGAGAGAGGGTTCGGACTCAGTAGAGAGAAAACTTCAAAGTATTTGCGTTTTTAATTTTTTTTAACAATAGCGAAACATAATATTTTTTTATTCAAAACTATTTCCCATATGGAAATTTTAAATACAAAATGATTTTCAAATAGAATAACACCTGTTATCCCCAATGACCGTAGCAAACGTAGATATCTCACAAGTAGGTTGAAGGCTGATATATTTAACTAGAATTAAAAAGGCTTACAATGTTAGGCGTTTTATTGTTATTTTAATTTAATTTAATTTAATTTTTATATATAATTTTTGTTTTTCTTTGGTCAGTCACTTGTAATCAACCCATAACCCACACACTTTGAAATTTTTTTCTTCTCAGGTCGCAATTTTTTTCTATAAAAAAAGAAACATCTTCCAATTCAATCCTTGTTTAATTATACAAGAAAGTACTATCTTTAATAAATAATTGAAACTTTTACTGATAAAGTATATACCTCTATATAAATATACCATCATCTTAATTTTTTGCCACTTCAATGAAGGTTACTCTCAAGGATTTTAAAAAATCGTGGACAATTGAAATTGATCCTACTCAGACGGTGTGTACAGTTTTTTTATGTTAATAACCTATAACTTATTAAATATGACTTTTTAATGTACTAATAATTTTAAAAAGGTTCTCGAACTGAAAAAACTCAACGAAGAGCAAAATGGTTGGTCTGTTAAAGACCAAAAATTAATCTTTTCTGGTACGTTTTCTTAGGTTTTTACTTGATTTATTTATATCTTATGTACTAATCAATCCTTTTATAGGCAAAATCTTGCAAGATGATAAGACTTTAGAGTCCTACAAGCTTAGTGAGTCGGGCTTTGTAGTTTGTATGATTTCAAAGGCAAAGGCGCCACCTAAACAAGCAAGCTCCCCAGCTCCATCCCAACCCTCCCCAGCAGCTGCTTCTGAAACTTCATCGAGTGCAACTACTGTTGCCACCGAACCTACCAATTCAACCACCGAACCACCCACAACGGTTGCTCCTATTGATGAGACTCCAATAACTGCAAATACACCTACCGCAAATACACCTGCTGCCGCAGAAACCCCATCAGCTGCTCCGGCATTTAATGACCCATTTGCTTTTACTACTGGCTCTGCCAGAGAAGTTGCCATCAACAGTATGATCGAAATGGGCTACACTCGGGAGCAGGTTCAGAGTGCTATGCGTGCAGCTTTTAACAATCCTGATAGAGCCGTTGAATACCTTTTGACAGGGATCCCCGACTCTTTACAACAACCTCAAGAACAACCAACACAAACGCCGTCTGCACAATCCCCTATCGAAATTTCTACAGAACGTGAAGCTGGAGAAAATACCACTGATCGGACTGAAGGCGAAGTCGATTTGTTTGCAGCAGCTGCTGCTGCCCAGAACCGCAATCAGGATGCGCAAAGCAGTATGTCGGCCATGTTTGAAGAATTCCGCAGTACTCCTGAGTTTGAGCAAATGCGTGAAGTTATTCGCGAAAGACCTGAAATGCTCCAAACAATCATTCAACAACTTGCAATTTCGTACCCTGAAATTCAACAACTTGCTATTTCAGATTCAGTTGGGCTTTCCCGTATGATTCAAGAGGCTTTTGGAATAGACCTCGGTGACCTAAATAGTGATGATTATGAAGATGGCGCTGAAGGCGATGCCGAAGGCGGTCAGCTTCCTCCTGGAACTATTAGAATCACTCCTGAGGAAAATGAGGCTATTCAAAGATTGGTTGATTTGGGATTTGACAGAACATTGGCTGCCCAAGCATACTTTGCTTGTGATAAGAATGAAGAGCTGGCTGCAAACTATTTATTTGACCATGGTTTTGAAGATTAAAGCTATGTAATGTTAATCTATATGTTTAAAAAGAGGGGAAAAAAATTGTTTAGATGAAAACAAAGTAGAATAGCTTTTGGTTAAACATTTTGATGAATTGACTTATTTTCATCAAGTCCCTGTTAAATTAAAATCATGAGAGAACTTTGTAATGAAATTGAGAAAAAAGATTTTTTTATTTAACTAGTGATACACTCTACACTTAATATATTTACCATCCAAATTCATAATTAGTACCAAATTTATATCATTAGAAAAATAGTTACAAAGATCATGCTAGCTGTACTTTATAGAATTTATATCAATATTTGGAGCTGATCATTTATCTTGAAATACTTTGAATCCACCGACTTTTAAATAATATCATCTAAAGTTGTAACCAGCTTGTACTTTGTTTTATCTTCTTCAGAGAGTGGTGCATTTCCGGGACGAACAACAATGTAAGCATTTAACCCAGCAGATAGAGCAGCTTCAACTTCTTTAGGATTATCTGACAAAAACAAAATTGTGTCGTTTGGAACACCAAGTGCATCCGAAATAGTATCATAGGACTCCTTAACTGTTTTAGGACCCGCATTGATCGTGTCAAAATAGTCAGACAAATAAGGAGTTAAATCACCATCCTCGGTGGTGTGTTTGAAAAGTAAAATCTGGGCCTTGACGCTTCCAGAAGAGTATATAGAAACACCACTAGGTAGCTCTTTAGAATATTTTTTGATAGCTTTCACGGCATCAGGATAGATGGGAGCCGTAACCTGTCCAGTCACATAACCAGAGTGCCACAAATATCCTTGCAAGGCCTTTAATGCTGGGTCCTTGACATCATTATCAATAAGACCGTCAATATGACCAAGAAGAGATACTGGACTTTGCCGTGCAGCCTGAGGAAATGCACATAAATATCCTAAAAGTTCGGTATCTTCAGACGAAACAGTGGTGCTGGTAGACTCACCGAGATCGAGATCCTTCACATTATCTGGGAGAGGGAAATATTGAGTAAGAGGAGGGATTTTTTCCGCAGCTGCATTTTTGGCGTATGGGAAAAGAATTTCTTTAACATAAGAAATCGGACAAACGGTCCCCTCGATATCTAAAAGAAGAGAGTTGATTTTTTTAGTAGCCATTATTTATGAGTAAATGTATGAGATATTTTTTTAATTGTTAATGGTGAGGTGTTTGGTGATAAAAATTGGTGTTTTTGTTGACCAATTAGCCAAATGAACGTTAACCCACGAGTCTTAGAAATTTGACTAGTGTGATATCATAAGCACTTTTTCTACGCGACTTACCACTTTAATATAAACATCTTTGACCACTTATTTCACCTGAAAAACATCATTTATAGTCTTAATTGACTAATTTAATATATAATTACTATTTTTAAAAATTTGAATTTCATATATTCTACACTCTCAATCGTTAAAGTTGACGGTACCTTTACTTTAGACATGTTAGGCTACATTGTTACTTGAAAAAACGCTACACAGTTAAATTACAAAAGCGAGAGGATCTTTAAAAATTCACTTAAGTTAACAATAATTACTTTTAAATTAACCATAAATCCTTTTTAGTAACCATATATATAGCTACAAAGGAAAAGATGAAAAATTTATGAAAGAGATCATTAGGGTTAGGGGATATATATATTTTTTTTTTCATGGCTCTAAAATTTTTTTTTTTTTGAGAAAGTATGATCAACCTCTAATAATATTGAAAACATCAAACTCTATCGATCTTCACAAATATCCATGATCCACATATAGATTTTTATGTTTTTTTTTATCAAGCTTCAATTTTTTTAAATATCCGCAATTGCACGCCTACTTAATTGTTCACTGGTTTGTCACAGCACAAAGCGGCTGCTGACATTTGACCAGCCTTTTTGTTTATTCAAACCATATACTTATCAAAAGCATTACTTGTGCTTTCATCAAATCTCATCATTTTATTCCACTTTTGACAATCTCAAGATGAGTGTTGAATTTCATAAACCTCAAGAGGATCGACCGCCATTTATTGGCCCCCTTGGATCAACTCCACAACTTCAGGACAGCTCGAAAAAAAGTAAAAAAGAAAAAAAACAAGCAAATAAGTCCCAAAAGACTCAAAATGAAAAGCGACAGCGACAGCGACAGCAGCCGATATTACGAAACATTTCCACTGAAATGAAAACCACGGTTCAGATTCTTTCTCATGGAACATCTGATTGTCAATCACCATCATTTATTCTCAAAACTGCAAAAGGCGACCGTCACTTATTCGGCCGTTTTGGAGAAGGATTGCAGCGTTCAATCAATCAAAATCGCATAAAGTTTGGAAAGCTGAAAAATGTCTTTATTTCTGGTCCTCTTGATTGGTCATCATTAGGCGGTCTTCCAGGAATAATTCTTACTCTCGCTGATCAAGGTGTAAAAAAGATGACATTGCATTCGGCTATTGATAATCTACCTTGGGCATGTGCGACTTGGCGTAACTTTATTCTTAGAGGTAATCTTGATTTTCAAATTAAGAATGCTAGTAAAGAAATTTATTCAGATAAATATATTTGCGTCAAAGGAGTTCATATATACCCTGAAACACTTACCCAAAATGATTATTTAAAGAGAAATATTGATCAGGATGAAATCGACCGTGAGACGCTCAATATCTTAAATAAACTTTTTTCAAAGCAAACTATAACAAAAGAAGGATTAAATAATCAGTCGCCAAAGAATCCAGACAATGCAAAACAAGAAAGAAATGACTACAAGTTAGGAACAGTATCAAACATTGCACTTCCAGAAGTTTTGCGAGATCCTCGAGTTTCTTGTTATATTATCCAGATTCGTCCAAGTCGGGGAAAATTTATTCCCCAAAAAGCCATTAGTTTAGGCGTTCCTCGTGGTGAAATGTTTTCCAAGTTAACTGAGGGCGAATCTATCGTTACTCCTGATGGTAATATTGTTCACCCTCATGAAGTCTTAGAACCTCCTAATATTAATGGTCGTGTTCTTGTCATTGACTGTCCAACTAAAGAATATGTTAAAGATCTCATTCATGGTCATGATTGGCGTGAAAACTTGTCTCCTGATTTAGAAAATCAAACCAACAACTCTAGCACCAATAATAACCCCAATGTCAATAGTGACCCAGATATACCTCCTGATTCTAAACGACGAAGAGCACACTCGGACCTTCAAAATAATTTCATGGACCCATATCAAGGTTATTCTGAACCGGTAACTGCAGCCTTTCATATGCTTGGGGAATCTGTTAATCCATTTGATGGCGAATATTTTGACTGGATAACTGAAAAAGATTCGGCAGTATTTTCTCCCGAGTGCATGCATTTCATTACGCATCCCCTTTATGCTCCAGACGGGATTTCATTAGAGTCTGCTGCTTTGTTAAATATGAAGCTTCGCAAAATTTTTCCAGACAACTTTAAACGACTATACACTGCAGATGCACCTTTCAAGTTTCCTACTCAGGAAAAGACTCAGAATAAACTTTTTCCTATGCTAACAATGGGGAGTATTTCACTGGAACAGGATATCATTTATCAAACTACCTTTGAAAAATGTGGGGGGCGTGTTAATTGGGATTCATTAGAAGCCCAATTAGACGGCGAAATAGAAAAAAATAACACAGACCAGCCACTTTTAGCAGATCACCAGCTGAAACTTGAAGCTAGCATGGCAAGTAACAACAAGATTGAAAAGAATATTAAAGATGTTGAAATTGTGACATTGGGAACCGGTAGCGCAATGCCAAATAAATATCGTAATGTTGTTGCAACCCTAGTTAATATTCCCAGCCCTCGAAATACCCGTTCTATTTTGTTTGATTGTGGAGAAAATACCTTGGGAAATATGAAGAGGATTTATGGACCTGAGAAGCTTAAAGATGTCATATCTAATATTGGTATTTTTTATCTTTCTCATTTGCACGCAGACCACCACCTAGGCGCTATTTCATTTATCACTTATTGGTTAAAACTAACTGATACACAGGGCAAACCTCAGCGACCTTTGTATATCATGGGACCATGGAAGTATTTTGATTTTTTAAAAGAGTGGTCCCAGCTAGAACCTGAGATTCAAATGGGTCGACTACGATTTGTGGATAACGAATCCGCAATTGTTGGTTGGGGATTTTGCGACAAAAATTCGCCTAGTTCGTCTAGATATTCATATCTCGAGGAAATGAAACGCGACATGGGCCTTAAATCGGTTCGCACATGCAAGGCTATACATTGTGAACTGGCTTATTGCGTTTCATTTACTTTTACTCTTGACAATATTGATGGAAACAGCTTTAAACCACCTTCCAATTCGCGGTCTAGATCACGTTCATCAAGCCCAAGCAAACACACTTTTCAAGTTTCATATTCCGGAGATACGAGACCTACTGAGTTTTTTGCTAAACGTGTTGGTTTCGGATCAGATCTTTTAATTCACGAGGCAACCCATGATAATGGTTTAGAAGCCGAGGCCTTTAAAAAGAAGCATTCTACAATATCGGAAGCCATTGGAGTGGCTCGTAGTATGAATGCTAAGTATACAATTTTAACTCATTTTTCCCAGCGTTACCCCAAGCTCCCAAACATGGATGGTTTGTTAAATTCGAACAGTGAATCAGACTCCGCAGGGGCTGTTGAAGAGATGCCAGTATTTGCTTTTGCTTTTGATGGAATGCATATAAAAATTGGAGAGATTCCTAGACAACGATATTTTTTTGGGGATTTACAGAAAATTTTTGATGAGGTTGAGCAAATGGAGGATTCTGAAGGAGAAGAGGACGAAGCAGATAATAAAAAAAAATAAATTCCCCAAAACCTCCTATTGATCTAAAGTTTTACTGAGTCACTTTATATTTTGCATGATATCAGTATCATTAGATTATTGAAATTTCAATCTTTTTACTTGCAACCGTTAAAATCTCAGAAATTTCAAAGAAGTAATTTAAACAGTATTAATAGATTTTTATTATTTTGCATCTTTACAAAAAAAATAATTTCAGTTATGAAAATGGTGGTTTTAATTAATACACTCTTGAGAGAAACTCCATATTACATTTACTAAAAATCGTACATATTTATGGGATGATCAGAGGGTTATTCAAGCTATGTATATTTGTTTCTGTGTAAATTGGAAGATCATCGCAAGACGCTTCTTGTAAATCAATATCACTTAAAAGTGATACCATATCTAGCTGTTTTTCCAGATCTCCATTTAGATTTTCATTGCTCAGATCATAATTGTCTGAATTTGCTAGGTCACATTTTGTAAGATATTTTTTCACTTCTGGGTGTATGTTAGTTAAATTGTTAATCATTTGATAATGTGCCTAAGTGTTGATTGCTTGTCCGCAAAGCATGGATACATAAGCTCCCATCATGAGCCATAAGAACAGTGTATTAGTCATGTAGATGATAAGATGCTCAACAATTATAATCATTGAACATCCAAATAAAGTCGTTGTAACACATATACAGATTACATCTGATAAAAAGTAAGAGGCTCGATGATGTTTTCGTCCATATATTGCCTTTATCTTGTCAAGAAAAATATGATAGACAAATGTTTCAATAATAGAAAGAATCCCTCCAATTATGCAAACTGTTGCTATGCAGAATTTAATGGAATTAGAAGAACACATTTTGTAAGTAATTTTTAAGGTAATAATAGTAAAAGGTTGAGTATTTATTTCTTGCTTTAAATAAAAATAAGGAAAGGAAAACAGGATATACTTGAGAATTTATACCAATAATGGACATACGTAATAAAGCAAGGTTTTTAATTAAACCCTTAAACATAAAACGCAACGTAAAAATAATGACGCGTTTAACTACCCTACGATTAAACCTTAGTTTTTTATTTCAGAAGATCCACAACTATTAGGTAAATCTTTCATCTTAAAAGTCAGGTATTCAGGAAACATAACTTATAAGAACTTTATATATTTCTCTTAGACATCAACTTTTCATAAAAATCTACCTAGTGAAATATGTCAATATATATGAACTCATCTCGAACTAAAATTTATATTGTTTCAGTATTACGTATACAGTAAACGCGTGCCATATGAAGTTTAAGGGAAAGCACCGCCTCGGAAAAAAATTGTGTAAAAGAAAGTTTCTTCATATATATGGCTATTGGTACAATTTGATGAAAAATAAGTGCTCATCTGAAGAGATGTTTTATTACATCTTCAGTGTGATATAAAGATATGGTATTGCTTCAAAGACATTTTGAAGTGGGACAAAACGATTTTACCCAACTACATACCCCAGATCTTTTGATGAGATCTAAGAATATCCTTTAGGTCTCAGTTTTTAATACTAATAAGAAAAAAATGTCTTAAATAATTCCATTTATACATGAAAATCAATCGATACGCTAAACTCAATTCTAGATCTCATGGTTTATACATTTATGAAATCTATTTTGTTTATAAAAAAAAACAAGCATGTTGTGCAAACATTTGACTATTGAAGAAAAAAAACTACGTTTGATTAACATTCAACGCTTCATTTAATTTCAATATGAAGTTATTACTAAAACATGTCAAAATATTGATTATAACTATTAGACATAAAACATATAAAATCTGGTAACAAAATGAATACCAAATAGATTTATGAGAGATATTATTTACAATTTAGCATCTCTGTCAAGGTAACCGTTGGAAGTGAGCCAATCTTCAACATCTTTAGAGTCACGCTCTGTCCAAGAAATATATGCATGAAGACGATCTCTAGTATTTGCCAAAGTCTGATCATACCCCTTAGTATCTTTATTCTTGAAAAATTCTTCAAAATCGGCAAGTTGCTCTTTGGTGCTAAAGCCAGCACTAGCACCACCAACAACACGAGCAAGGAGACCTAAACTAGCAGGATAAATCTCACTTAATTGATCCCAGTTTTCCTTGAACCAACTCCAGACTTGTTCAATAGACTCGGTAGTTGTAGAGAATGGAGCAAAAATATAAGAAACATCTTGTGTACGAATGGTACCATCCAAGGTAAAACTCAAAGCTTTAGCACGAAGATCCTTATCAGTGCTATATCCAAGAGAACGGACAGCAGTGAGACCCTCGACCGAAGATTTCTTATGGTAAATACTTAGGAGCTTATCAAAAGCTTCTTTACCACCATACTTTCCAGCAGCTCTGAAGACAGCACCACGCAAGTTGGGATCAATTGCATTTTCATTTCCAGAAGAATAATTTTTGAACTTTGCCAACGCGTCATCAATAAAAGATGGAATCTCGGCTCCGACAGCAGCTCCGTATAAATTAGCCTTAAGTTGCTGAAGAAGAAGTCCATCATCAGGTTTGATAGTCCAACCAAGTTCTAAAGACTTGTTTTCAACAAGACTAGCTTGAAGTTTCTTGAGGGCCTCATTAATTTCTTTGGGTTGGAAAAGCCAAGCACGTTTCACGCTTGCATAATTTCCCAAAACGCTGTCCCAAACATTAGGCTCCGATTCGTTTTTCCATCCGTTAATTAACTCTAAGAATGCACTTGTCTTAGAATAACCACTAGAGGCCAAAGCACGAGCATCGGCAACAAGACCCATACGATCTTCTACAGATAAAAGATCGGCAGCCTTTGCGAGTTTAGAAACACGCTCAGGTGAATATTTTACACGATAAATACCGGCCTGATCTCCGTTAAGCTTGAAAAACGATGGGTCTTGAACAGTAATAGTGGCGGTTCTATTTTCAAGCAAAATTGACTCATCGATTCCATCCTTGGTACGTAAAGCAAGGTTGATGGGATAAATGGTCTCATCTTCAGCAGGAGTTGGATCACCAGTATTAAGGAATCTGTTTT
Source organism: Magnusiomyces ingens NRRL Y-17630 (assembly GCA_900497715.1). Taxonomy (NCBI): domain Eukaryota; kingdom Fungi; phylum Ascomycota; class Dipodascomycetes; order Dipodascales; family Dipodascaceae; genus Magnusiomyces; species Magnusiomyces ingens. The sequence continues at coordinate 1,530,137 of UIDE01000002.1, forward strand.
GAGTGACTGTAATTTTGTCACCATTTTCTTCGACAGAGACGACGGGAAAACCAACTTTTTGGGTCCAAGTATTCATAACACTAGCGACATTTTTACCCGATGCCTTTTCAAGAGCATTCCAAAGATCCTCGGTTTTAGTGTTGCCATACTTGTGAAGCTTCAGATAATCAGAAACACCTTTAATAAAATTTTCTTCTCCAAGATAATTAGCAAGCATCTTTAAGACAGAGGAGCCCTTAGAGTAAGAAATGGCATCAAAGATCTGATTAATCTCATCTGCCTTACTTACAGGAACTTCAATAGGATGGGACGAGCGGAGAGCATCAAGGCCAAGAGAGGATTGCAGTGTATCACCAACATAAGTTTCCCAAACGCGCCAATCAGGGTAAAACTCATTACAAGAAAACCAAGACATCCAAGTAGCAAAACCTTCATTAAGCCAAAGGCCATCCCACCATTCCATTGTTACCAAATCGCCAAACCATTGATGGGCTAATTCGTGTTGAACAACCTCAGCAACACGCTGTTTGGTGGCAGCACTGTCATTTTTTTCATCAAAGAGTAGGTCAACTACACGATAAGTAACCAGACCCCAATTTTCCATAGCACCAGCAGAAAAATCGTGAATACCGATCATATCCATTTTAGGGAGAGGATATTCAACATCAAAAGTTTTTTCGAAGAATGCAAGAGTTTTTGCGCCCAGGTCAGCTGAAAATTGAGCTCTAGATTCCAAACCAGGAGTGGTATAGACTCTAACGGGAACTCGAAATAAATTAGATTCCACATATTTAAATTCACCAACAATGAACGCAACAAGATATGAAGACATAAGAGGCGTAGTGTTAAAGACTGTAGCAACTTTATCATTTTCAAGAGATTTAGTTTCCTTGACATCCATATTAGAAAGGGCAGTCAAGTTTTTATCGTGTATAAGAGTGATATCATAAGTGGCCTTAAGAGCGGGCTCATCGAAACCAGGGAAAGCGCGGCGGGCATCAGCAGGTTCCATTTGAGTTGTAGCAAGGTATTTAGTAACGCCATTATCAACGTACTTGCTTCTATAGAAGCCAGCAAGTTTGTCATTAAGAAGTCCAATATATTGGATAGAAAGAACTGCCTTTGAACCCTTTTTGAATTCATCTTTGAATTCAAAAGTGACGGTAGTATCATCCTTGTTAAAGGTAGTTGATACAGGCTCAACGGGGGTAGCACCATCAACAACAAGAGTAGTCTTAATTACATCAATTTCCAAGCTGTTGATTGTAATGAAAGACGAGGTCTCCTGAATATCGAGGCTGTTCAAAAGTTAGTAATGCTCTGAACAAAAATTTCACCAAGCATACCTAATAGCAACATCACCGTCGAACTTGAAGGTTTCAAAATTTGGGTTAAGGGTCAAATTATAATTTGTAGGCTTAACATTGGTAGGAAGCAATTGTCTTTCAGGAATTTTGCTTGAACTAGAAAATGGATACTGGTTAGATTGTCTATCTGAAACTAAATCTTTTCCAATAGAATTTAGTATCTTGTTAGGGTTAACATTAGATTGGTAAAATGTAATGTTTATTATAAGGCCGATTAAAAAAAAAAAGGTGACTCCTAATACTGAATGTTTCCAGGAAACCTTAAGCATTGTCGAAAATCCCTAACAAATTGAAAAAAATAATAAAATATAATGATAAATAAATTAAAATAGAAAGGTTAAAGCTAATAAAAAAAATCTAAAAAAATGTTGATGAAAAGGAAAGAAGAAATGTTGTGGGTCCAAAAGAGAACACAGTTAAGTAGTAGCTGCACGTAGGTAGAAAAGTAAGTATTTTTGGTTAATTGTATCAAAAAAAGGAAATCGAGGAGTGTGCTTAAAAAGTGCAATTAATTGAGTTACAAGAATTACTGATACCATAACTGAGCAATTTCATCAAAAATAAAATATAAACAAAAAAGTGGCAATGTTTTAAATAGAAGTGTTATCATTAACATAAAAATGATGGAATAAATTATTTGGAAATTGAAAAAAAAAAAAAAAAATTGATATTACTTACGCAGAAGCACCATCGGCAGAGTAACACATTTGAGAAGGCGAGTGATGAAAAGTTGACAAGAAAGAGGAATGTTTAGAACAGTAGTGACGAGATTGTTGACGGAGTTTGTTATAAGTAGGTTTATTTAAAAAAAAGTTGTGAGGTGTGGTAAAAAGGGAAGCGTTAATAAACGAGTTGGTTGGTGTGTTAGAAAACGTATTGGTGGTGGTAGGGGTAGAAATTTTTGAATTTTTAATGTAAGTTATGCCCTTAACTTCTTGATTGCTAATTTGGTGATAAGTTATATTAGCAAAATATCTCGAAGTGTCACGATGACTACTAAGTAACAAATCTCTATTCAATACATATTGTATATGAGAAGCCTCTGCTTGTCTAGTCCTTAAAACAGCGTCAATCGACCTTCCTGGCGCTAGAATGCGCTTTGTTGATATCATTTTATCCAAATTAATTTTTAAAAAATATGATGATTCAGTTTCTATGTATCATTAATCTGAGAAGTGAAAGAAAATATCTATTCATATGATAAATGATACTGCTAACTTCAAATCAATATAATATTGAAAATAAAATTTAATGAAAATAGTGGTTATTATATATTTTCAAATTTTATTATGATTTTATTTTTTTTAAAGAAAATAGCTAATCGTTATTGGTAAATTAAAAAGGCGAGGGTTTCGCCAACTTGAGAGACTCAATGCAGGGTAATTGCTTAGGACACTGTTCGCCTACTCGTAATAACACAAGTTACAATAAGGCTTTTATTATATTATTGTATATCATAAAATAACATTAACAAGAATTAGATCAAGTTATCCAATAGAGCCTCAATAGCGCCTTGAACGTGGCCACCACTACGTCTTAGAGCTCGGACGTTACGATCAAAATCGTAAAAACCAAGTTCGTTTAATTGACGAAGTTGCGATTCGTACTTTTCTTCTGGAGGACGAGAATCAGCTTGATCAGCCGCATTTGCTGCGTTTCTAGAAGCTTCCATTGCTTGGTTAAGCGATTGAAGATACTGAGTTTGCTGTTGAATTGCCTCCGGGTTCAACAAAGCAGAGAATGGGTTATCTGCAGAAGAAATATCACTTCCAGTGCCAGGTACGCCTCGATTGGCTCCCAAAGCCTGTGAAAGTGATTGGAGATTTTGCTGAAGAGCTGCAAAGGGGTTACCTGGCTGCTCCGCGCCACCTAGCATTTGTGACAACAAAGAAGCCGTAGGATCGACTGATGGGGAGGTTGTAGAGCCAGTATTAGAGGGATTGTTTGTAGGTGTTCTTGTCTCTGTCTCCGGTGTATTTTCAGCAACTCCAGGAGCGGGAAATGTATTCGCAGAAGGAGGGTTCATGGCCTGTTGCATTTGCATCATAGATCGAATGACGTCAGGGTTTGTCAACATATTGCGAAAGTTTTCATTGCTCATCATGGAACGAAACATTGGACCCATGCTTTGTAATTGGGGGTTAGAGTTCATCAGCATTTCGATCATGCTAGGGTTACTCAGCATTGCGTTCATCTGTTCACGAACACCAGGTTGAGATAATAAATTAGCCAACTCATCAGGATTAGGTATACTTCCCATTCCTCCATCTGGTCCAAACATAGATGCACTGGGAAGATTAGCAAAGCCTGCGTAACGAGCACCTGTTAAATCGGCAAGGGGATTGCCAACAGTTCCTCCAGTAGAAAAAGATGTGGGGACACCAGGCGTAGTAGTAGAAGCTGTGGACGGTGCTGAGCCGGAAACTGAAGAAGAGGTTGATGGCGTCGATTGAGGGGCTGCACCGCGAATAAGGTGTACTGTTTGACCACTTTTAATTTTGTAGGTTCCAATGGTTTCATGATCCTTAAGAACACGGCCGGAGTAAATTATCCGTTGGCGTTCCACAGGAATAGAGGATTGTTCAGCAACAATAGTTTTTAAATCGAGAACAGTGGCATCAAGAGCAATTTTGACGTTATATTTCTTGTCACTCGAAGACCTTTAAAACCTTAGTAAAAGCAAATGTTTTCGTTTATTATTATTAACTTACTTTACAATAATTTCAATCGTATCTGCAGAAGATTCTGTATCCGACATTTTGTATTTAATTATAATAGCTTAATGACAGTTATTTGAAACTACTTGAAGATAAAGAAAAAAACTAAATTTAAAATAAAATAAAAATAAATGTGTGAACTTGTGCGTTAGTATTTAAGACACATAGAGCGTAAGGTTGGCATATTTTCAAGTTTTCATAATCACGTGATTAATTATAATCACAAATTGCTATCTTGACTTGAGCAACTCAAACCTATTGCCATATTAATCTTAAATTTTATTTCGATTGAAAACCCTAACAATTAATTCAAATCATCTATTAAGCATTGAGAGTTTCTCTAATTTAAAAAATTTATCTAAATAATTATTCCCTGAGTGAAAAGATAAACATTATCTTTAATGTTTTTCTGGACTATCACTGTTAACGTTGTTACAGCTTTAAAAATGAACTTCAAATTTGCAATACAATAGGCATAGAATAATAATTATTACGTAACAGATATAACGCTTGCCACTTATTTATTTAAACTATTATACTGTTAAAAAAACTTAAAATTGGTTAAATTATGCTACCCCAGAATTTAATGATCGTCGAGGATTAGTTGTTTATTAATACAATATTAATAAATAAGATATTATTAAATGTTTGTTATTGAACATAAACTAAGAAAAAGGTCGTGATGTAAGTTATTGTAAATATTATTTTCTAAAGCTTATTGTGTAATCACCATAATATACTATTGAGTACGACTGGAACTATGTTTTCTTGATCTTTCTACATCAACCTAATACAGGCTTTCACTTTTAAAAAATTAAAAAAGCTTAAATCAGATACATATTAAGTAAATACTAAGTTTGATGATCTTAAGTAGGGCTATTAATATCTGGGGTAAAGGAGGCATTCCTGCAAACATGAATCAATACAACGGCTTGCTATCATGAACACAAAAAGATGATATTCAGTATCTTATTAAAAATGAATTTGAGCTGAGACTTCTTGATACGTATTTGCTATTTAATTTATCACTCCTTCACAGTACTCTATACGCTTGGGTTTGCAAATTATTTTAAAATCATTTTGAATATACTACCAGTGTTTCGATAATATTTTTATATTAATAATAATGGAGATAAAGTTATATGTACAACATATGGTAAAAAAACTCCGTTCATTGTATGCTTATCTTGTCGCCTTAAATTTTAAAGTTTTTAATAAAAAACACAAGTTAATTCTGGGTTTACCAAGGCACAAATCGCTTCTTTATCCGTTAACTTAACCAAATTGACAAACTTTCAAGTTAAATAAGTTAAATAAACCAAATCTGTATCCTACCAATATAAAAAGTGGGTTTTCAGTTTTCTTTCATACTCCAAAAAATTAGATAAAGATGACTAATAGCTTAAAATTTTATGGTAGGTATGATTGGAGACGTGAAATTTCGCCGGTCCTTGACAAAAATTGGCGAACTTCTCTGTTTTAGGAACAACACTTTTACTCATCACATCTATATCGCTTTTTTTACATGTCAGTTACTATATTTCAGATCGATTTATCAATATGGATTTTGAAACAATAATGGCATCAGTGTATGTTTCTTTTTTAGTTATTTTTCAGTTTTTGTTAGGTTTTTGGTTTCGGCATTTGGTGAACACACTTTTTCCCCTATGCATACCATATTTAAGCACCACTCTTGTTGCTAACAAATCTTTATTTAGTGCTGGTGCAGTTGGAAGTAAAATAGTTTTTCATCCTCGTAAGTGATTAACTTTCACTTAGAAGATTTTCATTTAAAATGGCATTTCTAATATATAATTTCCAACCTTATTTTTTACAATCATTCAGTTGATACCATTCGAACTCTTCAGCAAACTTCAACCAATTTTTCATATAAACTTCCCCTCCGTCGCTACTGGAGTGGTTTAGGGGCTTCAGTTGCACTTACAACGCCTGCTTTCACAACATATATGGTTGCTTATAGGCAATCAAAACGCGAACTGACACCATACTTCGGATCGGATTCCATGACAAATTACATTATTAGCGGAACAAACGCCGAGCTGGCTAGTAGTTTTATTTGGACACCGATGGAGGTAGTTAAAGGACGGATGCAAATTTCCCAGTCTGGAACATCAACGTTCCAACTTTTAAAAACGATTTATGCTACCGATGGTATAAAGGGGTTTTTTCGTGGTTATTGGATAGGAATAGCGGTTTTTGTTCCTCATTCTGTTGTCTGGTGGGCCACTTATGAAAAGGCCAAAACCTTTCTTGTCCAAAACTTTTTACCACCTAATTCTACATATGCAGACCTCTCTCCCAGCTTAATTGCTTGTGCAAGTGTTGTGGGCACTGTAAGTGCTGCCACAGCGGCTAACTTTTTAGATGTTGTTAAAACACGGCAGCAACTAGCTGTCTCAGACGAAATAAAAAACCTTCGGCCTGATGATGCTAAGGGAGTTATAACAGTGGCCAAAAATCTTATCAAAGAAGTAGGTTTATTCAGAGCTATGGTAAAAGGTCTACATATTCGATTGATGCATGCATTACCTTCCGGTGTTTTGTCAATGGTGATTGTTGAAACGCTCAATCCCGATGTCAATATAAAAAACCCTGAGGGACAAGAGTTTGAAGAAGAGGAACAAATATTTGGATAAAGCAACAAATTAACTATAAAGCTTTGTCATCTCGCCTTTCTTCATGTTGCGTAAATTCTTTGAAGGCAGATTAAAGCAACTCTGTTTGGATATCCATTATTCCTTATTCGCTTTTCCCATGTTTCTTTTACACTTAAGTATTGCTCTAACAGATAAGCATATTAGGAGCTCTTAAATGTAACTTTAGACTAATTTTTTTCAGCCATTTAAGCTTGATACTTACTACTCTATGTAAATATTTTAAATCTATATAAAACTTAACTTAAAACTACTTGTTTTTTTCTAATACGATAGTGCAATAATCAACGATATGATGGTTTGTTGAATTTTTCATTATTGCACGGCTGATTTCAATACTTGGTCGTAATCACCCCTTTAATATCAAAAAAAGTCGGGTCTTATTATGATTAAATATTTTTTCTTTTTTTTCCATTAAATAAGCATTTAAGTTAGATGCGTCGTGATAAACCTTGATGGCTTAAGAGAGTACTGTAGTGATATTGCCATAGTTATTTACCAATACACTTTGTGGTAAAGGTACCAATGATACTTAAAATCATCAAGTGGTCAAGATTGTTTTGTAATGAACTTTACTAAAATATGGCCTCTAGTAATACAGTTATCAGTATTAATAATTTAATATAGCTACAATAATATAATGATTGAGTCCAAATCAAACAAAAAGTCTCTTTAACTAATGTTAATAGGTATAAATTATAAGGATAGATTTCAGTCTCGCTCTGCTCATGTGAAAGATACAATTTTATGGATTTTTATGAGCTACTCGTTTAAAGTCCGGGTCGGTTATAAAATATATATTTAAAATGATACATGAAAATGGGCTGTCCGTTGATTTTACAGGCTTCTTTGGGAGTTTGTGCTTGCATTTTAAATGAACTTCTGGTTTGCTATGCTCACGCTTAAAATCACTCATGATTGAAGCTCTTATGTCTATTTAAAGCTCATTTGTCTTATGAAAGCTAAATAAGAAATTTATGTTTCTATGAGGGGTTTTTTTGTTTGTTTAAACGGTAACAATAAAAAGTACCAAATAACCAGCCAAATCTTTGTTGGACAGTTCGGGCCTTGCACCGGGTAAGGGCTAACTGGTCTTCAGTGAGATCACTTAAAACAATTTCTGGGGTACAGTATGCTACTGCCTTAAATATTGCTTATTACAACCGTAACAAACTCTGTTGCAAAAATATGTGTAACAGAACCTGCAATCGTATGTTATTATTATTCAAATCTCAGTGCTTTATAATTTTGATCATACATCTTTAAAAATGGCTAGGGGCCTAATTCAAAGGGGTATTGTTCTTGAACCAGGTTTCATACCAAATGTATATTTTGTCTTTTGATTTTTTATTTCATCCTAAAATACCAACTTATTAAAATAAAAAATTTTTCAAGTTTGAAGATACAACTTTTTTGGAAGGTTTAGCTTTTTTCTTAAAATAGAAAAATTTCCTCATCTTCTCTATCCTCGTATAAGCTTTGATTATTACTGACATACGACCATCTCTGATCTAGTTCTGCATATCATTTAAATCGTCGCTTAAGATTTTTTTTACATATTAATCTTTAAATATATTTGTTTTACAGAACCATCTTATTTTTATTAAAAACGGTAATCGAATTGACTTTTTCTTGATCAATAAACCAATTTTATAAGGGTTCTTCATATGTTAGCCGCAACAGTAAGTTACGTAATGAATTGTGGGGTAGTGTGTTAACTAGTTTGCAACTATCAAAATTATTCACCAAAGTATCACAGATTAAAATTATAATACAAGTTACATGTCATAAGTCATTACTCATTAAAGTATCTATTGTCATTAATTATTCTTCCTCAAAAGATTTTTTGGAAGAGCCGGAAGCCAAAGTCACTGACTGTGCCTCCTCTTCATTTCTTGAAGCTTCAATAAAAGCTTCTAGTTCTTCCTCTTCTTCGGCCATAGTAGACTCAAACTGTGGGGGTCTAATTTCTTTGGCTTGCTGAGAACGAGATACTGAGTTTGAGCGACGACGAGGATTGGAAAAGTTAAATTCACCAGAAAGCTCAACATCTTCAACCTCATCTCCAGGAGTACCCCAATTGCAGCGGCCATGACCATTCTTCTTGACAGCATTGGGGTTTTGGTCGGAGTGACCAGCTTTAGCAAAGTAACGAGGTTCGTCAGAGGAGCTAGAAAACGAGCGAACAGTTCTTGTCATTGTAAAGGATAAGATATGTGAACGTTAAGTTTTTTTTGATAAATAGAGTAAGTGTTTTTATAAAAGAATAATATAACAATGGGATTGGATAGAAGTATGAGATAATAAATGAAGAACAGAAAATGAATGGGAAAACTGTCGTGCTTTTATAGTTTTTTTTTTAACCTTTATTTTTCGTATTTTCATTGCTTGGAGGTTGCAAGAAGCTTTAGGAAAATAATGCTTGCGGTGTTTGTTTCCTTATCTTGCGTGATACCATAATTGCGTAACACCACTACTGCTATACCCCACAGTTCTCATCTCCTACTTCTTCGACACTAAACATTTCTATAAGTGTGAGTTACTTTTTCTTAAACAAGGAAAGTCTTTACTTTTACTATAATTACATAATAAGTTAGCGACAAAAGCCCTATACGACACTTTTTTTGAGGGTTATCTGCTCATAAAAAGCTTTGAGTTTTCAAATTTAGAACGCCACTGCCACCACCTACTTACAAAATTTTAGGCTTTTGTATGTAAGAAATGTGCATTATTGATGCATTGAACCTTACAAGTTGCTGATAAGGAGGAGCTGTTTGAAAGGAAAGAATAGTAGAGTCACTCTACTAATATTTGTGATTGTTGGCTACTCCATCCAATGAGACATAATTTCCCACTGCTTATTTTTTGTCGTATAGAAGGCCATGACTGAGGCTGTGAGAAAATTCGAGTCTTTTTTAATTATTTCATTTACACACAGTAACATGATGGATATCTTGTGACAGGCTGATCATTGCTATGGGAACTTCCCCTCTTTTTTATTTAGCAGGAGGGGCCAACGAAGAGGGGAATTGTTTGATCTCTGCAGTGTAATAACTTACTTAATAACTTATCTAATAACTTACTTATTTTTAAAAAGCACACGACAGGGCTAACCTGCGTTCAATCATCACAGTTTGTCATATCTTTTTTGTTACATAGAAATAAACCGAATTACAAACCAGTACCTAAAATTAGTTTGTTACAGCTTTGTAAGCTTTCAGTATTTTTTTTGGACTTTCATGTTTGCAATAACTCACAATTTTACAAGTGTAACAATTTCGTGCTAATAGTAACTTATTAAGTAATATTCAATAACTACTTTTTAAAAATATATTATTACTAATCATATACTAAGCTTACCTCAGTATTTGAAATTAAGCAATCCTTAGCAATTTTCAGCTATTACTAATAGAAAATTTTTTTTTTTTATGAATAGTAGTTTCTTTACTTATAAAAGCACAGAAGTTCCCGTCCACCCCATTAATTAAATAACATAATCACTACAAATACTTTAAAACTATGCCTGAACCAACATCTAACATTTTAACTACCCCTATTAACAGAATATTACTGCTCTTGACTGCTGATGCTGTGAAGAGCCCACAATTTGTCGAGTCTATCACAAATAAATTTAAGCATAATGTATCTACAAACGAAATCCATCGCCATGTTCTTGATCGTGTCTTGAGTGGCGCAGCAAAGCTACCCAGCTGTTATTTTTCCACAGTTTACTATTTACCAAGTTCTTCTGAGGAGCAAGAAGAATTGTTTACCACGCCGGGTGCATTGGAGTCTCTTTTTGACTCTATTGAATACAACGGTACCTTACAGACTCTATTACTTTCTTCAGCTTCATCTCCAGACATTCCTGTAATAACCCCTAAAATGATAACCACAGCCATTATTGCTGGATTTTTACAATCAGATGATAAACTTTCTTTTAAAAAACCTCATCAACTAGTTGAATCTACTGCACCTGCTACTCTTTTGAATCGGCGATCAAAAGTGCAATCGGATAAAACAACGGAAAATACAACGATTACAACGAAAAAAAAGCTTCCTATTTTTAAACGAAAACAAACAGATGCTACTACCGAAAATGATTCCGTATCATTAAAAACTACAAATTTACCTCAAAATTCAGATAACCTTTCCTCAGGAGTTGTTAAACTGACTTTAAGTGACGACTTTAATGATAATGACGATAGCATGGATGATGGACTTATTGATGAAAACACACTTCTAATGGAAGCTGCTAAAAATCTTTCAAAGCCTATTGTTCTTCCAGCTAAATGTGACCCAGGTCCCGGAAAACGTCGCCGCAAAGCATGCAAGGATTGCACCTGTGGTTTACGCGAGCTTGAAATTCAAGAGGAAGAAGAACAACGGAAAAAACAAGATGCTGTTATTCTTAACCTTGACGGCGATGGCGGAGATGACGATTATGCTATTGATTTCACAGTTACGGTTGGGAAACCTGTTGGATCTTGTGGCTCCTGTGCTCTCGGTGATGCTTTCCGTTGTGACAGTTGTCCATATCTTGGTCTGCCTCCTTTCAAACCAGGTGAAATTATTGACATCACTTCTATCAAAAATGATTTGTGATTTTGATTATAAGAAAAGGGCACCATCATTATTATTCTAACTATTCTATAGATCTTTTTAAGTTTATTAATTCAATCGAAACGCAAAATGTGGCCCTAAATCTATTCCAACTACAGCGATAAATTCAAGAATAATTTCAACAAATTGAGAGTTGAAATCATAATATTTATAATTCAATAATTGCTTTGATGTGAGTTGTATAAATTTAGAGCTGTTTTCATCAGTTTTAAAACAAATATTCATCTCCGACAACATATCAAAACGAGTTTTAAGAGCTTGGATTAAACTCTCAAAAGGAATTATTCCGGGCATGAAAACATCAAATATGGGAGTGCGTTCAACGTAAAATTGAGGGAAATTCTCTGCTCCTAAAATTTGTGTTTCACGTTTAGGTTCACCCAGAACCTCGGGATTTTTGAATTTTATTTGCTCAGGAATAAGATTCTTTTTCTCTAAAATAGATACATACCAATCTGTATGTGTGCCATCGGTATCCCAGCGAGTCGAAAATTCTTGAAACGGGAACCATCGCACATCTTCCCAAGCAGCCATATAATGAATATCATTTTTGTTTAAGTTATTTTTATAACCAAGCATACTAGGTGGAATTGACATTGGATCCAAAAGCTCCGTAGGCTGAAAAGAAGATTTATAATGCATCTTTGGACAAGATGGAACATATAGACCCAGACAATAATATGGTAATTGTAAATCTTGAGTCAGCACGATTTCTCGTAAAACAGAAACTTTTCCTAGCTCCAACTCAGAATAAGCTGGGTCCCACACAAGATAGACAGATGATATGCAGTTACCAGGTAGAATATCCAAAACACCGAATGCAATAAGTTTCCCCATATATCTATATTCATGATGGAATGTGCCCCCTCCTAGATGTTTTACATCCTGTAAACTAAGATCTTTGTCTAATAGATCGCTGTTTGCATTTAAAGGTGAACGACAAAGAAATCCATCAAAAGATGACATAGTTACTTCATCAAAGGAATCATTATGTATTGCAACCTGGTACTTGCGATACAACTCAAACTTTTCTTGAGTTGCCATCGAAAGTTTAAGAGAAATTTGAAATTGTGGTCGACATGTATGCAACATTGCTTTAAATTCTGAAGTATTTTTGATTTGGCCTTTTTTTAATTTCTGTTGTTTACTGAGTGCTGTTTCAAAAGAAAAGTCGTTTGGTGTAAGTTCAAGATTAGGATCTCCAATATCTTTTTGAAAATGGTCGAAATCAGCGTCAATGCGGTGAATATTATATGGTAGATTGTACTCAGATTGTTTTTTGTTTTTTTTAAGCGAGGTCTTGGAATGCTTATCGGTTTGAAGGTTTATCATCGACTCATCGATATCATTATTTTGATAAAGAGAACTAGATATACTTATCAAATTACTTTCCGATTCTCCTAAAACCCATCGGTTAAAACGATTAAGAGCCTTTCTATGATCTCTTGATGGCTTGAATTTAGAGACAATTAAGCGCATTGTGTATTGTGGACAACAACTATTACGTTGATCGATCTTATAAAAAGTTGTTCCTGATCTTCTAAAACCTCGATTAAGCATTTCAGAATAAACCCCTACTGGAACAGCTGAAACCGCTGAATCCTTTTCAAGCTGCTCTGATAATAAAATAGGTTCATTGTCGACGTTTATTGAATAAAGAGCGCTTCCACGACGTTCAGTTGAAATGGCACTTGTAGATTTTCCATTGCAATAACCACAATGGCGATTATCCATGTAATCAGCCCATTTAACTGCAGAACGAACTAACATGGGTGTTTTTTCGAAGTCTTGATCAGAAATTTTTAAAGAAACCAACGATGTTGCAGGCGTGACTCTTGCCTGGATCATTTTGAATATTAAAATAAACCAAGACCTTATCTATTCAAGTAAAAAAAAATCAAGGAACTGAATCTGTTGAAAGTATGAAGGCTGAAATTAACCAAACGAAACGCAGAGTAGTTTAGGTTAGTGCCATAATCAATGTAACAAAGAAATGAGCTTGTTAATACAAATATAAGTATATAAAATTTTGTAATATAATTTGTGGCCGCGCATACATGGAAAAAATAGATTACGTAATTAGTTAATAAAAAAGTTTAGATACAATATTTTTGAAGGTATCTTTTTCATAAATATTTCCATATTTTTACTTTAATATTTATAATTATTTCCTTGTTTTAAGACAATTATCAGGATCAGCTAAATTGTATTTATTTTTTGCCGAGAATATTATCTTTGAGATTTGTTGGTATGGTCTAGAGCCACTTAGTGATATGCCATAATAAAATATCAGCCAAGTTAAAATGCTGTTCGCCGAGTTCATGCCTTGAGGAAGGTACTCTTTACTACTGAGAATCTAAACTAGGGCTTTGTTAGATAGAAGGTTCAATTCCCATTATCGATTTTTAGTCAAAGTAATCATTATTAAATTAGCATGCTAAAAAATCACTAATTTCCATTGCTGACCAAATGATAAATATGTAGAGTGCTTGACAAATGGTGTGTAAAAGACTTTCTGGCTCTTTTAACGGTGTAACAATCACACTCCAAAACAGTATTCAAAACAATTACAAGAATCTTTTTGCTATACTAAAGCAATATTTTAGAGGAATTAAATCAAAAATGAACTGAATGATGAACAGGATCTTATTTGTTTAACCAAATATATAATTCTATCACTTGAACAAAATTACACTAAAAAGCATTTATGTGACAACTGAGTTTAATATTCATGTAGTTGTATTACACGAATTTGTAATATATATTAGGAACACCAGTTTGTACAAAAACTGGTGTTTTCTGTCTTTTTTTTTCCATTCATAAATATAAACATTTAAATATACGCAAATAACTTATTATATTCCACAAGGACATTTTATTATACTTCAAACAACTATACCTTGATTATTTTAATTTGATAACTCAGAAAAACCATGGTATTCAAGTTAAACTTAATGAACCCAATGAATAGAAAACTTTTTTTTGATTATACGAAGGGTACATTGACCGCCGTTAACTTTTCCCCTTGTTTTAAAACATTTCGTCCATCATACCATCGTTTGAATTCAACAAAAACCAAAGTACAAACCTATTATTCACTTTTCCCTAAGACATTTCCCAGTGGACCGCCTCCATCCGGTCCTTTTAAAGTACCAGCTAGTGATCTTCGAAGGGAATACCTACAATTACAAGCCACCGCACATCCTGATAGACTAGGACCAAATGCTACTGATGAACAGCGTACACAAGCCGAAAACCTTTCAGCAAAGTTAAGTGTTGCTTATCATACATTATTATCTCCATTAAGACGAGCTCAGCACATTATTGCCTGTCGAGAAGGAATTGCAGATCCTTTATCAGAGGATGCAGGACGAATCCAACAAGAAGAAGCGGAAGCCCGAGCTGAAAAAGAAGTTGATAGCTCCAGTATAATAACTGACGAGGATTTTCTTATGGATGTTTTGATGGCTCGTGAAGCAGCTGATGAAGTTTCTTCAGCTGAAGAACTAAAAACACTAGTTGAAGAAAATAAACAGCGTATGGATCTCATTGAAGAAGAATTGGATGAAGCATTTAAGAAAGACGATTTAAATCTAACCACTGAATTGACAAGAAAATTAAGTTACTGGGCCGGAATTGATCGACAACTACAAGATGTTTCTGAACAATTTGATTAAACATGGAAATTCCATACCCACTGGTGTAAATAAAATTTGTGAAATGTATTAACAAAATAATTGAAAATTATGTTGGTTAACTCTTTATTTAATTTAAAAAGATTACCATAATGAGATGTAATTACTTAAAAATTATAGCTGAGTTTTTAACGTTTTTATATATTATGTTTTTGACTAATAGAGATTAAAAATTAATATCAATTCTTGGAATTTGAAGTTAAATATCTTTTTAATCGCCCTAAATGAACTTGAATGGTTAATACTTTGACTTTTTTTTTTGGGAAAATTTAGTTATGTACCTGAAATGACATACAATGATTGCCATCTTTTTGGTTCACTTAGTAAAAAACTCATAATCACCATAGAATAACGTAAACATGTCATTGAAATAACTACAGTTAACCATTTATGAAGTCTTAGATTTTAAAGTCTGATTCTAAAATGACGTTGAAACAATGGGTGGCAAATCGTGAGTCCGAATAACCATAACCGAAAACAGGCACGTTACTTTAAGCCTAACAAACACTCAAAATAGCACAGAGCAAGAGTGCTAAAATGAACAAGAAAAAAATATTTAAGAAGAATCATATGCTCATATTTTGGAAAAACTTCTGAAACATTAGAACATCAATTTGCCTCATATCCTCTTTAGAATACTATTCTGGCGGTTGTCTGCTGCAACTGATCTCATTGTTTTTTCATGAATATTGGTTATGTAAACAGCTAGACTAAAATATCCATTATATCTTTCTACATTTTCGGATGTCATTAGATTTTTTTTCATTACCTCTACACCAACTTGATCAAAAGATTAAACAGCCAAAAAGACTAAGACGTTAAACATACATTAATAAATAAAAAAAATTTATTTCTAAAGAATTATATTCTCAGTAAATTGAGTTTCTTAAGGAAGTAAATATAAGAAAAACATAAGGATATAGAGAAAAAAAGGACTGAAGGTGAATCTGAGAAATATTGGGTAGTTTTGGGATTATGCTTTCGCGTTGGCCTTTTTCTTTGATTCATGTGTATTCCAGTTTTTCTTCAATTTATAAAGTATCATCCAAGTTACTAGTTTTTAAAGTAGGCACATGTCTCATTTTATTAACAATAATCCTTTTATTCATGTTGTTAAAAGCCCATTAAATATAGATGAGTACTATCCAAGAAGAAATAGCCAAGTTCGTTTTCAGTCTCTTCAGTCTTTTCAGTCTCAATGCAAGTCCCGCAACAGAATTGGTGACACAGTAACTTTTTTTTTTGTTTCTCTGGTAAACAAGGATTTTGAAAAAGCTTAGTTTTTTTACTTGTGTATTTTTTCTTTAAAGCTTTCAATGGTATTTTTTAGTCTTGAGTATTACTTTAATAGTTGCCTGCCACGAGACTTAATATTAAAATTTGCAAAAAATTTAAAAAAAATAACTGTTATTTTCATTTTTCAAGCTGATTTCTAGTAGGATTTCCGTTATTCTTTCATTGCTTGCATTTATGCTATCTGATATAGGGGTATCAACTATTGCAATACGAGCTTTTTTTCATTTTTAATTGAGGATAAATCTTCATGATCAATATATGGGAACATTTTTTTTTCTTATCTCATGTATTTTTTACCCTCAAGCATAATCGGTTCGTTTTTTGAATCATTATATTTTAATACCATTATTTTTCAAACTATTTTTGTTCCCTCCCATTTCTCATCGGTAGCTCATATTTTTGAAGAGACAAATTCTCATCTTACTTTTTAAATGATTTAGTTCTAGTTTTTTTAAAGCCAAGATTAATTATCTTTAACCAGTTGCCCACTTGACCTTAACTGCTTTGTTTAATTTCTTTGTCAAAAATTTTCCCTAATTCCTTATTCAAATAGCGCTGAATGCCTCAATAATTTAATTTGACCCATCGTGTAACCCATAGTTCCTCAATTCGATTTTTTTTCCCGGGCTATGGCTTGACTATTAATTTTTCAGAAGTAGTTAAGACTTTATTATTCATATTTAAACTTTCAATTTCATTAAAATGTTTTAAAAAAAATTTTTCGTCCGTGTTGCGACTATTCAGCCTTTTAATTCAACTAAAAGTTTAATTCCTAGTAATGTTGAGACCAAAAAAAAAAAAAATTAAATGACATGTTTATTAATAAAGGTTTAATCAATCCTTTAAAAGATTGCTATGATAAATATTGTTTTTTTTTCAATAAATGATCTGATTTAATAAAATAAGTTTCAAATCAAATTTATGAAATCAACTTAGTATTTCATTAGTTTCAACGTTACTTTTCACACAAGATACACAGTATAGGTGTAGGATATTGTAGGCACCAGAATTGACACAGCTGACGAATTATCTATGAATTTTTCCTTTAAATGATTCGAAAATTAGGGTTTAAAAAACTTTTTAATGACTTGGGTAGGATTGACGTTAATACCCAACTCAACATTAATTTTTTATAAGAAAATTAGATACTGTCAAAAAATAATAAAATAAATAAATAAAATCAAGAGTTTATTGCCTCTTTTTTATTGATTATTATTGACTTTTTGTTAGCTTTTTTAAACTTCTAGCCTCGCTTCTTCCTGACATGGTTAAATAATCATGAGATATATTGGAAAAATATTATTAACATAGGTTTGCGTATGTTTGATAACTTAAGTGACAGTAGGGAAAATATGTACGTTTGACATTGGTACCGATAAACATAAAGGAAAATAAAATAGTATTCCGTATGGTTCAGCGTCAAATACAGCGAGGCATTTAATTGAAAACAAGGTGAAGTAGCTTTAATTTAACAAAATAACTAAAGCTGATAACTATTTACTATTGAATGTGAGTTTTTTTGTGACGTTTAATGACTCGTGGCAACCGACATTGTCTCGTTTCCGTTTTTTGCAGATGGGATGGCCACGACTACTCTGTGCCACAAAAACCTCTTGGTGGATGTTCTTATTATTATTACATTGATTCCTTACTCTTAAATATACTAATAGTTATCCATTGTGATCATCTTGGATCACCGAATCAAATTATTAAAAGCAAATATTAGGTCTGACTGGTGAAAGAAGAAATTTCTGCAAGCGGTTTTTCATAATAAAGAACCTGAGAATTGTGGCTAATTGTTTAAAAAACTTTCGGAAAAAACTTTTTATGGAATCGGCCTCCCAAAAGAAAATGGCAGGCTTTATGCATTTGAGTTCCTGGAAATGCTGCTTGATTTCTTTCACTTAAATCAGAAGAATGCATGCACCAATGTGTCAGGGCGCATTAATAAATTGTCGTTAAAGTTTAAATGTTGAGAGTTTCCAAAAAAAAAAAAAAAACTAAATGTTAGAGCCAGTGGCGTCAATTATAGAAAAAACAAGTCAGAGGTTGAAGATATTATTATTATCATTATTAAGGTAATAATAGCGTCTTTAAAAGAAAAAAAAATCAATTCATGTGTAAATGGTCCTACTTATTTACGAAATAACTTCTAAGGGCTTTGTATCAGGATTTTGTGGGGTGCGGAGTTTTTTGATGGTTTCTTGAGAATGGAGGGACAGGAATAAATGGATGTTCTTTATCAGCATATTTAGATTTCGCATTTACTCTAAAAAACATGTAGATTATTTTGCTCACATCTAGTTCCCGTATCTTTCTTAGAGTTAGGTGGTTCATTTGAATCAGGCGATATCCCAATACTGTTCTAGTCGATCTGCTAAGGCAACTTTATTTTGTTGGTAATCTGTTGTGGCTGGAATAAAGGGCTATTTGGAGGTTTAAGCCACCCATGTAATCATCACATCCACCACAAGGTGGTGATGGCATTGAAAATTGAAACCCCGAAAATCAATCATAATCATCGAAGGATTTTTTCTTTACTAAAATTTGTGATGTTCTGTTATTCATAATATCACAAGAATTCACGAAACCTGGAAAGGCGGTATTTATTGAGTATCAAAAACCAATGAGTAAACCCGACTACAAAAGTATAGTTAATCCCATCTCCTCAATATCAAACACATAACAAGAAAATAGACGACTTTATCCAATTCAAACCCTAGTGATAGAAACAGAACCAATCTAGCTGATTCAATCACAGCTTTAAAAAATTTTTATGAGTATCATGTGCACGGACTTTGCGATTTTTAAATAGCCTAAGAGATATTTATGGTTAAGTATAAAGAAAAAATCTAATTAATTGAAGATCCAAACAGTGCAACTTTTTTAAAAAATATCCAAATACGTTTGAAATAGATGTGACACTGAACATATATATATTTAAATAAAAATTACATGAGAAATTTTAGTAAAGCTGGGACTTGTGATAGAATATGTTACTAATATGGATAGAAATAAAGGGCTAGTGCAGGCGGACATCTCACTAAGAATAAACAAAAGTATCTGGGCGTGAGCGGTAGACAGAGGGAGAGAGTGTTTTGGTAGCCCACTTGGCCCACCAAACAAAGACTGCTTATGACAGGCGTAATACTACTGCCCTAACCCCTACAGACACAGAGCTTGCACCTATAACACTTGGTTATATAGCCCTGATATTGGCTTGCAAAAAATGCACTCAGGCGACTGCAGTCCTTATATCTATAAAAAACCGCTTTGGGTGCCGGTATTCGTTTTGGGAGTGGGCACACATACCTTACTGTGAACCTGCAAACGTCTAATTTCAATTGTCGAATAATCATGTTATTATGTAAATTACCATAAAAATATTATGAAGAGGCCCCAAAGTTTAGAATAAACCTTCTATTGTCTTTCACAGATTACCCATTATTTACTCTTTTTTTTGTTAGCTATGAGATACATATGTATTGACAATCAGCTTCATGAGATTTTGTTTCTTCATATATTAAACGCTAGTTCTTTCAATGTATTTTTCAGCACTACGTAGATTATAACCATAAATCAATTTAAAGTCAGTTGGCAATATTGAAATTGAGAAACATTTCCAATTTTAACCTTTGGAAATAAAAAATGTACCTAAATAAGTAACATTGGAACATAACATGTCTCATGTCACGTAAAGATGCTCATCAAGAAAAATACGCCAATAATTAAAGACTGGCTGTTATTAATTGGTAGTTCTCCCTCAAGTTGTCTTCATTTTTTTGTCACTATTTTAAAGCAAGGGGGGAATACGGACGATGTTGAATTAAGAATAAGGCAATCTTTTCAGATTTGCGGGAAATGTTGTTGCTCCATCTTAATTTGAATACTAATTTTTTCAATATATTTGCCCTCTAGCCAAAATGAATAGAGTAACCAGGTAATTTACTTAAGCAAGTGGGGTTCACTAAGAACCTCAAGAAATTTTACAAACAAAAATGAGGTTAAGTTTAGAGAGACTGCCAAAAGATTTCCATTGAGAGAGAGAAAGAAATTAGAATAATACAAATAAAAATGCTTTCCATAAATTTCAGTTATGTGAGAATAAACACTCAATTTTCTTTCACTAGAGTTGCTTTTTAAAGGTACTAATTTACACTTCCATTATAATGTAGTTTCTTTAAATATTGTAAAGCTTCAACTTTTAGAGCATGGGAGGAGGAGAGAGTGGCGAAGCAGCGGTTACTAAAAAACTCATGGGACCCACAGGTATGTAACAAGAAAATTGAATTTTAGGTAGAAAGTTTTTGGATCAATAAGTTAATTCTTTAATTTCTTGAAGGCAGAAATCAGAGCATAAGCTCACCAGATAATCTGTGACATTTAGACCGACGCTTTCAATGAAAAAGTACAAGATATTATAACAGAACCAGTTGGTAGTTAAAAGGATAGCAATGAAGTTAACGTTATACTTCTTTAACCATTGGATATGAAAAAAAACGATTAAAAAATGCATATATATCTCTAAGAAGAAGAAGCTGTTATCCTGTTAAATGTATTTCTGTTTGCTATCTTCTCTCTCTTGCCACAATTGATTGAGATAAGGCCGTGAGAAAGATTTAAAGAGTTACTCTATGTCACCACTGAACATCAGCTCTTAAACCAGAGGCAAAATTCTTTAAATAATTAGATGCGCCCATTGCTACTTAAAAAGCCAACTGGTTGTAATGATGTAACGCCCCTTATTGAGAACTTAAAAAAAAAACTGGGATTTATTACTACGAGGCTTGGCAGCATATTTACGATAACATCATGGTGAAATTATTTTCTACAAAGGAAACCCAGCATACTGTATTGAGTTTTATTTGGATTTATTAAAATATTGGTTTGTCAAAAAAATGTGTGAATTAAGCATGAATCTGTAAAAAAAAAAGTTAGATTAAGCTTATTATTATTTATTGGCTACGGAAAAAATTAAAGTTGAACAAAATCGAAAAGCAGAGATTTAAAGGTAAATAAAATTGAAAAAACCTGAGAATTGAATCCTACAAACTTGGTGAGTAGAGGACATATCCATTACAAAGTAAATTTGAAATGGATGTCAAAATCAATAGGACAGTTTAGTAATCGATAACACTTTTTTTTTTTTTTTATAATTGTTAACCGGGTGTGGAGGCCAGGATGGTTCTTGGTGAGTGCCCTTTGGTTGACTCGTGTCTGTATTGGTTTCTTGGCCCGCAAGCGCCTAGTGACGTCAATAGTGCCGGGGAGTGTGGAGAAAAATCCCAGCGGCAACTCGGCACTTCCCAGCAGTTATCGTATCAAAACTTGCTGCGGTTGACCGCTACAACGTAATGTGCTCGTAGAGATGGGCGGCCTTAGGAGAGGGTATCTTGTGATCGCTGGGAGTCGAACCCACGACCTGGATAGCTGTTTGTTGGTTGACCGCTGCTACTACTTTTGTGTAAAGTAATAACCACTGGGCTACCACCAGTGCTCTAATCGATAACACTAACAATAGGGGTTGGACCGTGGTAGTTTACCAACCACGTGATGGGGTCATTAATGGGGTATTTTGAATCGATCCTTAGCTTCCAGAACGAGAGTTTTGAGATGTCGCAGAAATTTTTTAAAAGACGGGCTAGTTCCATAATTCCAATTTATAGAGCAAGTAAACTAACCACTCCTTTATTTTGGGAGTTTGGGCGCCACCCAGGAAGTGGAGAGAGATTGGGATTAAGTAGTATAAGAAATTAAGTTATGTTCGGAAAAAATTTTGAAACGGTTGTGGACAAAAAAAATGGATGCAAGCCTTTCTTCTAAGTAAATTAATGAAAAAAAATTCATAATGAAAATAGTATTTATGGGTGCTAATATGTTAACAGGTACATCCAAGGAATATGAAAAAATATAAAAAAATGAAAATGAGACCATCCAATAAGGAGTGGTAAATAGTAAACATATATTTCAATTAACAGACTATCATAAAAGAAATAAAACAACATTCACAATCAAAACAGATAGGCAAAGAAATGTGTCGCAAAAGCTGTGATCTAAACCAAGTGATGAGTACAACAAGAATAAATAACCATAGAGGGCAAAGTAGGTAATAATCGTAATAGCGGCCATCATATCTTGTGTCAACGAGATATCTGCAACAAAAAAAAAACATTGAACATAGAAATCAAAAGTATGAACAGTAAAAACTAAAAGTCATTATTGTCAGAGCCATCTTGAAAGAAACCGATATAATTTAAAATTAGCCGGAATATAACAAAATAAAATAAAACAAGCTTAAACAATAAAAAGAAAATGAACCCAAGACGGTAAATAATTATTATGAAAATAAAGAAAAAAATAAACTTTGCGAGAAAATTCTAATTTTAAATATAGGAAATTTTGAAAAAAAAAAAGAAAATATCAGAAAAAATAAGACTCATGTGGTTTAAAAACTAAGAAACTAAGAAACTAATAAAAAAGTAAAAGAATTAAAGAAAAACAATGAGAAAGGATATTTGATAACTATCTATATTTAACATCATATTTAAAATTTAATAATATACGTAATCAGTAGAAGTATTAACATTGGTGATGCAACTTGCAAAAAAATATTTTTAAAAGGATCATTTTTCATAAGGTATTCCGATATATAGGAAATCAAACAAATGGTACACAAAATTATCTGTATATATAATGGAGCAGCTGCTATTCAAGTTTCTCATTAATGTTTTTAAAAAAATAACAACTATTCACCATATATTAAAATTTACATCCAAATTTATCATTTCAATATCAACAAATTTATCACAAAACAATAAAGGGTTGAAAATATAACCAATTTACTGCCCTAAAGTGGTAGAATATAAATGAAAAATTAAGCAAAATTTAAGGTAAAGAAACGATTGAATATTGCATTTTCATAATTTACTAATAAAATCCTTCGACAGAAAATTAAATAAACGACTGCATAAAAAATATTAACAGATTTAAAATTTAAAACAAAGGTACGATGAAGGTTAATCCAAATGAAAAAATCGTAAACTAACATTAGAAAAAGCGATGCATATAAATTCATTACTAATTCCAATATACGGAATTATTGTGGTGCTCGCGAATGAATATAAAATCGGCTTATCAAAACGATCTGATTGTGCGGCAACATATGACCAGTGTGCGACATTCTGTTCCTCGGCGGCTGAAGTAGTCGAGGATGATTTAACTACTGCCATCCTTAACAATTATAAATGCACCACTCTTGAAACCCTGCTGATCAGCGATGCGGCCAAAGAAAAGGTTGCTCTTTGTTACCTGTGTCTGGACATGTATTCAGATTTGGCCAGTGATACTGAAGCCGCTAAGGTTGCGGCATACCGCGAGGGTTGTGAGAACAAAACTCCTGCAATCACCGCCCTTGACTCATGTTCTTGTGAAGTCTTATTGACCACGGAAGAATGTTCGGATCTGTGTAACACTGCTAGTTCGTCACTTGGTGGATTGACCACCACCATCACATGTGGTGTTTTGGATAACGTTGTTCGCCGTGCCATTGTTGGTTGCTTACTGTGTAACGATTTGAACAGTGGTAGCAACACCATATTTGGAACACTTTTGAGCGGCCTGTTTAGCGCCATTGGCGAGTTGTTGTCGAGCGTTGTTACGTTGGTCAACAATGTTCTTTCGAGCGATTGTAAAACGGAACTGGATGTTGATTTCTGCAGCATGGAAACCGATGATTGCGCGGCTGCCGATGATATGACGAATGAAGAATGTTCTTCATTGTGTGGTACCGCCAGCAGCGGTATTGGACTTCTTGGAGTGGTGACATGCGACGTTGTTGATACCGCCTTACGCCGAAGCATCAGTGGATGTTTACTGTGTGGAAGCGTTTTAGGATTGTCAGTTGTCAATGGTGTGTTGTCATCGGTAGTTGATTTACTCGGGGACTGTTGGGATGAGATCTCGACGGCGTATTGTGAAGAAGAAAGCAGCACGTCTAACACGGCATCGGAGTCATCGACCACGGCATCTGAGTCGTCAGCATCTGAGTCGTCAGCATCCGAGTCGTCAGCATCTGAGTCGTCAGCATCTGAGTCGTCAGCATCTGAGTCGTCAGCATCTGAGTCGTCAGCATCTGAGTCGTCAGCATCTGAGTCGTCAGCATCTGAGTCGTCAGCATCTGAGTCGTCAGCATCTGAGTCGTCAGCATCTGAGTCGTCAGCATCTGAGTCGTCAGCATCTGAGTCGTCAGCTTCTGAGTCGTCAGCTTCTCAATCTGAGTCTTCATCTTCTGCCACTTCTTCGGAGTCTGCAACCAATACCGCTTGTCCCGCTTCGTATTCACAATGTGCTACTTTCTGCTCTTCCGCTGCTGAAGTAGTCGAGGATGATTTAACTACTGCAATCCTTAACAATTATAAATGCACCACTCTTGAAACCCTGCTGATCAGCGATGCGGCCAAAGAAAAGGTTGCTCTTTGTTATCTGTGTCTTGAAATGTTTACGGATTTGGCCAGTGATACTGAAGCCGCAAAGGTTGCGGCATACCGCGAGGGTTGTGAGAACAAAACTCCTGCAATCACCGCCCTTGACTCATGTTCTTGTGAAGTCTTATTGACCACGGAAGAATGTTCGGATCTGTGTAACACTGCTAGTTCGTCACTTGGTGGATTGACCACCACCATCACATGTGGTGTTTTGGATAACGTTGTTCGCCGTGCCATTGTTGGTTGCTTACTGTGTAACGATTTGAACAGTGGTAGCAACACCATATTTGGAACACTTTTGAGCGGCCTGTTTAGCGCCATTGGCGAGTTGTTGTCGAGCGTTGTTACGTTGGTCAACAATGTTCTTTCGAGCGATTGTAAAACGGAACTGGATGTTGATTTCTGCAGCATGGAAACCGATGATTGCGCGGCTGCCGATGATATGACGAATGAAGAATGTTCTTCATTGTGTGGTACCGCCAGCAGCGGTATTGGACTTCTTGGAGTGGTGACATGCGACGTTGTTGATACCGCCTTACGCCGAAGCATCAGTGGATGTTTACTGTGTGGAAGCGTTTTAGGATTGTCAGTTGTCAATGGTGTGTTGTCATCGGTAGTTGATTTACTCGGGGACTGTTGGGATGAGATCTCGACGGCGTATTGTGAAGAAGAAAGCAGCACGTCGACCACGGCATCGGAGTCATCGACCACGGCATCTGAATCGTCGGCATCTGAGTCGTCAGAATCTGAGTCGTCAGCATCCGAGTCGTCCGCATCTGAGTCGTCGGCATCTGAGTTGTTAGATTCTGAGTCGTCATCATCTGAGTCGTCGGTCTCTGTGTCTAACGTCTCCTCTTCTGCATCTGAATCTGAAGTATCCTTCTCATCCTTTGAATCGCATATATCTTCCTCAGCATCTGAGTCCGATGTATCTTCTTCAGCGTCTGAATCGGAAATTTCGTCTTCGGCATCTGAGTCTGGTGTCTCGTCCTCAGCATCTGAATCCGAGCTCTCTTCTTCAGCATCTGAATCGGAAATTTCGTCTTCGGCATCTGAGTCTGGTGTCTCGTCCTCAGCATCTGAATCCGAGCTTTCTTCTTCGGCCTCTGAGTCTGAAGTCTTGTCTTCAGCCTCTGAATCGGAAATTTCGTCTTCGACATCTGAGTCTGGTGTCTCGTCCTCAGCATCTGAATCCGAGCTCTCTTCTTCAGCATCTGAATCGGAAATTTCGTCTTCGACATCTGAGTCTGATGTCTCGTCCTCAGCATCTGAATCCGAGCTCTCTTCTTCAGCATCTGAATCGGAAATTTCGTCTTCGGCATCTGAGTCTGGTGTCTCGTCCTCAGCATCTGAATCCGAGCTTTCTTCTTCGGCCTCTGAGTCTGAAGTCTTGTCTTCAGCCTCTGAATCGGAAATTTCGTCTTCGACATCCGAGTCTGGTGTCTCGTCCTCAGCATCTGAATCCGAGCTTTTTTCTTCGGCCTCTGAGTCTGAAGTCTTGTCTTCAGCCTCTGAATCGGAAATTTCGTCTTCGACATCCGAGTCTGGTGTCTCGTCCTCAGCATCTGAATCCGAGCTTTTTTCTTCGGCCTCTGAGTCTGAAGTCTTGTCTTCAGCCTCTGAATCGGAAATTTCGTCTTCGACATCTGAGTCTGGTGTCTCGTCCTCAGCATCTGAATCCGAGCTCTCTTCTTCAGCATCTGAATCGGAAATTTCGTCTTCGGCATCTGAGTCTGGTGTCTCGTCCTCAGCATCTGAATCCGAGCTTTCTTCTTCGGCCTCTGAGTCTGAAGTCTTGTCTTCAGCCTCTGAATCGGAAATTTCGTCTTCGACATCTGAGTCTGGTGTCTCGTCCTCAGCATCTGAATCCGAGCTCTCTTCTTCAGCATCTGAATCGGAAATTTCGTCTTCGACATCTGAGTCTGATGTCTCGTCCTCAGCATCTGAATCCGAGCTCTCTTCTTCAGCATCTGAATCGGAAATTTCGTCTTCGGCATCTGAGTCTGGTGTCTCGTCCTCAGCATCTGAATCCGAGCTTTCTTCTTCGGCCTCTGAGTCTGAAGTCTTGTCTTCAGCCTCTGAATCGGAAATTTCGTCTTCGACATCCGAGTCTGGTGTCTCGTCCTCAGCATCTGAATCCGAGCTTTTTTCTTCGGCCTCTGAGTCTGAAGTCTTGTCTTCAGCCTCTGAATCGGAAATTTCGTCTTCGACATCTGAGTCTGGTGTCTCGTCCTCAGCATCTGAATCCGAGCTTTCTTCTTCGGCCTCTGAGTCTGAAGTCTTGTCTTCAGCCTCTGAATCGGAAATTTCGTCTTCGGCATCTGAGTCTGGTGTCTCGTCCTCAGCATCTGAATCCGAGCTTTCTTCTTCGGCCTCTGAGTCTGAAGTCTTGTCTTCAGCCTCTGAATCGGAAATTTCGTCTTCGACATCTGAGTCTGGTGTCTCGTCCTCAGCATCTGAATCCGAGCTTTCTTCTTCGGCCTCTGAGTCTGAAGTCTTGTCTTCAGCCTCTGAATCGGAAATTTCGTCTTCGGCATCTGTGTCTGGTCTCTCGTCCTCAGCATCTGAATCCGAGCTTTCTTTTTCGGCCTCTGAGTCTGAAGTCTTGTCTTCAGCCTCTGAATCGGAAATTTCGTCTTCGGCATCTGAGTCTGGTGTCTCGTCCTCAGCATCTGAATCCGAGCTTTCTTCTTCGGCCTCTGAGTCTGAAGTCTTGTCTTCAGCCTCTGAATCGGAAATTTCGTCTTCGACATCTGAGTCTGGTGTCTCGTCCTCAGCATCTGAATCCGAGCTCTCTTCTTCAGCATCTGAATCGGAAATTTCGTCTTCGACATCTGAGTCTGATGTCTCGTCCTCAGCATCTGAATCCGAGCTCTCTTCTTCAGCATCTGAATCGGAAATTTCGTCTTCGGCATCTGAGTCTGGTGTCTCGTCCTCAGCATCTGAATCCGAGCTTTTTTCTTCGGCCTCTGAGTCTGAAGTCTTGTCTTCAGCCTCTGAATCGGAAATTTCGTCTTCGACATCCGAGTCTGGTGTCTCGTCCTCAGCATCTGAATCCGAGCTTTTTTCTTCGGCCTCTGAGTCTGAAGTCTTGTCTTCAGCCTCTGAATCGGAAATTTCGTCTTCGACATCTGAGTCTGGTGTCTCGTCCTCAGCATCTGAATCCGAGCTCTCTTCTTCAGCATCTGAATCGGAAATTTCGTCTTCGGCATCTGAGTCTGGTGTCTCGTCCTCAGCATCTGAATCCGAGCTTTCTTCTTCGGCCTCTGAGTCTGAAGTCTTGTCTTCAGCCTCTGAATCGGAAATTTCGTCTTCGACATCTGAGTCTGGTGTCTCGTCCTCAGCATCTGAATCCGAGCTCTCTTCTTCAGCATCTGAATTGGAAATCTCGTCTTCGGCATCTGAATCATTAATCTTGTCTTCAGCATATGAGTCTGCTGTGTCCTCTTCAGCATCTGAATCAGAAATCTCGTCTTTGGCATCTGAGTCTGCTGTCTCGTCTTCAGCATCTGAATCGGAAATCTTGTCTTTAGTATCTGAGTCTGAAACATCTTCTTCTAGTACTATACTTATATCCTCTTCTCTTACCTCTGAATTGTCATCTTCTTCTTTGGAGTTTTCTACATTGGCTGAAGCTTCCTCTACGGGTCCTTATGAGTGTATTGTCCCTATGAAACGTGAGGCTTCTTTCTCTTACTGTCAGAATGCCTGTAACTTAGTTTCGAATACTGTTGCTTCTTCTGGTACTAGTTGTTCGGTATTGGCTTCAATAGTCGAGGCTTACTCAGTTTGTTTCCAGTGTTTGTCTATTTATGATTCTGGGCTTCAACTCCAAGAATCTCTTATGACAAAGTTTGAATCATGTGATCTCGAAATTATTACTTTCTGTCCAGTTTCTGAAACTGACACATATGAATATTCTATTTCTGAATCCATTAAACAAGATTCAGCTTCTATCACTGCCTCCTATCATGAAACAACTAGCCAACAGACTTTGGAGTCTTTTTCCTCGTTTGATTCAATAAATTCAGAACAACTTTCATCATCAGAAGTTATTTTGACTATTATTCAATCTGAAATTCAATCCGAATTGGTATCAACAACAGTAATTGAGACCTGTTCTGAATGTAAGACCCAAGTCTTTACATCCACAGTCATTTCCACCATTACTACAACAATAGAAAATTCAGTTGTCACTGTTACAGAACCTTGCGAATCCACTATTACAGTTGTGGAATCTCCAGTTGTTAGCGGAACTGTCACCAGTTACGTGACGATTTCACCATCGACATCGATTCCTTCAGTCACTGTTACTGAGACTTGCACCGAGTGTACGACCATTACTGAGACTACCGTTGGCACAACCACCTACGTGACTGTTTCCAATGGAGTTGTTGTTACAGTCACCGAACCTTGCGAATCCACTATTACAGCTGTGGAATCTCCAGTTGTTAGTGGCACAGTCACCAGTTACGTGACGATTTCACCATCGACATCGATTCCTTCAGTCACTGTTACTGAGACTTGCACCGAGTGTACGACCATTACTGAGACTACCGTTGGCACAACCACCTACGTGACTGTTTCCAATGGAGTTGTTGTTACAGTCACCGAACCTTGCGAATCCACTATTACAGCTGTGGAATCTCCAGTTGTTAGTGGCACAGTCACCAGTTACGTGACGATTTCACCATCGACATTGATTCCTTCTGTTACTGTTACTGAGACTTGCACCGAGTGTACGACCATTACTGAGACTACCGTTGGCACAACCACCTACGAGACTGTTTCCAATGGTGTTGTTGTTACAGTCACCGAACCTTGCGAATCCACTATTACAGTTGTGGAATCTCCAGTTGTTAGTGGAACTGTCACTAGCTTTGTTGTAATTACATCTGGATCTTTTATACCTGAAATATCTCAGTCTTCTAATATTCCTTCTGGAGTTGGTGTTTTTACCTCAGAGTCTTCAAAGACAAGTTATGCATTATCACAGCCTTCATCTTCTAACCAGAATAGTTTACCTGGCTTTATATCAAGCTCAGAGTTACTGTCAACTAAAACTACAATGGTAATTGTGACAGATGGTGCTACACTAACTATAGTGGAAACTGGCTCAGTTGATACACCACATTCTGTTTACTCTTTTAACGGAAATTCTCTCTCTTCTTTTACATCGACATTTTCGGATTTCCCATCCGAGTCTTCATCTGTTACACCAAATGAACATTCATCATCCTATCCTGATGTATCCTCTTATGCGTCACCTTCAACCAATTCGAGCCAAGAAGTTTCTTCAGGCTTTCCCAATGGTATTGAGCAGATCAATTCGGCTAATACCTCTTCACCAAAATTATGGGCATTATTTGTAATAATCCCCTTCTTTTGGATGTTTTAATGACCTTGGATCCTTATTAATTTGGTTTTTTATTATTTATTTATTGGTTTTTTTTTGTTTATTTATTTTTTTGTTTTATTGTTTTATTGTTTTATTGTTTTTTGTTTTATTGTTTTTTGTTTTTTGTTTTTTGTTTTTTGTTTTTATGATGAGATAACGATTTGGTTTTTTTTTTGCAAAACTCTACAAATTTTCAATGTATTAATAAATTATATTTCTTATTAAGGTGTACTTTTTTAAAAGATCTAAAAATTTATAGTAGGCGTATTTTGTTTTAGACTGTATTATTAAAACACCAGTTAACCATTTTTTCGGAAGGAGCTTCCACAGCAAAATGAATGCATTATCTTGTAAGTTCTGTAAATATAGATATGACAGGGTTTAAAGTCTTGAAATAGAGCCTATTTAGAGAAGATTGACAAACAAAAGATTTTTATTGCAGGTCAGTTCTGATCATTTTTGATAACTAATTATTATCATCATTGGGAAAAAAGCAAAAACAGCTCTATTGAGTCAGAAGCAACTATTAATTTATATTGAAAGTTTGTCTTCCTCCCAAACAGAAACCTTTTATTATATTTTCTACATCCTTGTCTAGTTTTATCATACTAGTTCTGCAAACTGAATTTATTCCTTTAGATGTTGCACACATGTTCTAGCATATACGCTCTTATACTCTTCTTAGGTAATCTGTGGTCCAAGATCTCTCACTGCCTCCACGAATCAAGGTTATTGTCGATTATTTGTATGTAGGCATCGGACACAACACTTTTCACACTTTTTTATTATCATCGTACTTAACATTAACTCTATTCATATTTTTTTCGTTCGATATTCATTTTCAAATGTCATTACATTTTGAAAACCTTCCAGACAAATTAACTAATGAAAAAATTAATGAAACAGAATTTAATTATGATTTAAAAGCGGTAGTTGATATCGGCCTAAACGGAATAAGATTTTCTATATCATCTTTAAAAGAGACTCATGCACGTATTCTTCCCTGTCTTTACAAAGATCGAGCTGCAATTTCATTATTCGACACTCAAAATCACTCATTAGAACACTGTCCATCTTTATCCCCGATTTCCAATAAAAATCTTAAGAAAACACTTATTAAATCTGAAGAACCGTGTAGGGAAGACTCAAACGTACAAATCTATTCTCAAATTGAGGATACCAATACATGTTTAGCTAACCATACAAAACTAAACAGCTCAAAAGACAATTTATCCGATGAATTAAAAGACATTAAATTGATTTCATATAGAAGTGAAATTTCTGCAAATATCATTCATGATGTTATTTATGCCCTTCTTAGGTTTCGATCCGTATGTAAGGATTTTAGGGTTCCAACCGAAAATATTTATGTGATTGCGACTGAGGCCATTGATGAAGCTTCGAATTCATCTGCTTTTTTTAAAGCCATAACCAATGCAACTGGCTGGGATATTTCTATTTTTCATAAATCTGACGAAGCTATGCTAAAAGCGTATAGTGTGGCTTCTTCATTTAATGCTGTCCAAGGGTTAATCATGGATTTAGGTGGGGGCTCTATTCAAATTTCTTGGATTTCTTGTATAAATGGTGATCTTGAAATATCTGAAAATCCTGTCTCATTACCTTATGGTTCTGCAGCTCTTACCCGCCGCCTTAATAAATATTTTTTGTCTACATCAAATGAGACCCCATCAGAAAATATAAATGATATTTTTGATGAGATTAAATTCCGTTTTCGAGAAGCCATAAATTCCATCAATATCCCTGAAAAAATTACGGATTCTGCTAACTCTTCAGGAGGGTTTAAATTATATGTATCTGGGGGTGGATATCGTGGTCTTGGAAACTTTCTTTTATCAAGGGACGAATTTTCATCCACTATAGCATCGATAAATTCTTCTCAGTATTCCTACCCAATTCCTATTATTGACGGATATATTTGTTCATGTGAATCTTTATTACATCTTATTGAACAGTTTAATCCTTTAAACTCAACCTTTTCAATTTTAGATTTTACTCGCAGCAATACTAATTTATCAGTATCAGAGCATGGCTCATCAACGGGAGGAAAAACAAAAACATTTAGAGTTTCCGAAAGACGGGTTAATCAGCTTCCATCTGTCATTCTTTTAGTTAAAGCTTTTTTAGAGTCGTTTCCTCCCATAAGGAAAGTTCTTTTTTCTCAAGATGGAATTCGTGAGGGGTTTCTTTTTCAAGGACTTTCTAAAAATATTCGTATGCAGGATCCTTTAGAGATTGCAACAAGATCATTAAAGTCTAAAAGTGCAGAAAGTTATTTAGAGCTTGTAAAGAAATCTGTTCCTTTAAATAGTCAAACTTCTGGAGGTTTTGTTCCACCAGTTATACACACACGATTATTACCGGCTCTTGTAAATAGCGCGTTTGCTCATTCGTCCTTCCCTAAAGAGCTTCAGTCTCTTTCGGCATTAAATATTGCTATTTTAGGACCTATATCTGACACGCATGGTCTGTCGCATGAAGTACGTGCTTTATTAGGATTAGCTTTATGTCAGCGTTGGGGAGGTGAGCTTCCTGATCCTAGTTTACGGGAAAATATGATAACGATTCTTTCTGATCGTAAACTTGCATGGTGGGCTCTTTACTGTGGTCACTTAATGCATGTTATTGGTGGCGTTTATCCAGGTGGAACTATTTACAAAGATATTTCTCATGATGATGTTTTTTCGATTAGCGCTTATTTTATTAATCATAACACTCAAGGAGTGGAGAAAAACTGTGATAAAAATCAAAACTTGGGACTTAAGAATCATAAACTTCCTCCTGAGACTAATGACGAAATTTTGATTAAAATTCGAGCTAATAAGTCCTCACCTCAAACAGCTGCCCCGATGGTTCGAAATCGAATAAATAACTTAGAAAAAAAGTTTAAAAAGCTTTCAAAAGAATTCGGTAAAACTGAGTCTTTTAAGGTTCATGTTCAAATTAATTGGTTTTAATTTGAGAACCCTAGCTTTTAAATTTTTTTCAACCCACCAAAAAAGCCAGGCTCAGTAAAAATGAAAAATAACATCAACAAGACTCTTCCCGGAAGTTGTTTATTATAATAATACATATTATTTAAGTTTAAATTAGTTGATATGATGGTGCTAATTTTCTCGTGAAAACGTGGTTCTTAAAAAATGTCTAAAGTACTAGTATTGTTGTTAATTAAATTATAATGTATTAATAAAAAGCAAGTAAAACTACATTTAAACTTTAAAAATATTTTACTCATGTTAAAAAGACAACTGTTTTTTTTCGATAGACCTTAACAATTATCTCCATTTTTTTTAAAGGTCAAAGTACAATTCGCGAAGAAAGGGGAAGGATCTGTTAATTAACTTAATGAACAGATAAAATTACATAATAATCAATGATGAATGTTACATATTGACGTTTACTTATTATATGAGATCCATGAAAAATAAGTAAAACTCTATAAATCCAAGATATCAATTTTTTACAATTTCTTTCCCATTAGACAACATTATTTAGATAAATAACTCTTCAATTTGTGAAATCATTTTTAGAAAATAAGACTTTAAAATCTATAGAAGCTTGCTCTTCCTGCTCTTGAGATTGTATACATTCTTTCCAAATTTCAATATTATGTTCAGTTTTGTTTTGCTTTTCTAAACTTTTAATATAATTAGCAATAACCCGTCTTGGAAATTGCAGGTCAAAACTCGAGGAATCTTCATCAATCCTTAATCCCATTTCAACTATAGGATCTTTAATTCCCTTATTGAAATCGCTTTTTGAGTAGATTTCAATCTTTAAATAGTCACTGTCATAAAAATCAATATTTTGATCTTGGCTTAGCATTTGAAAATCATGGTATTCCATATCTTTGGCTGATGTTATAAAAAGGGTTTTCAGTACCTCAGGATTTCCTTTTGTAAGAGCAATAACTTGCGTATGAAAATGTATGTTTTTTTCTCGGGAAAACTCAAACTTTACTACTAATTGTGAACTCAAAATCGTTTCGCTAAAATAAGTATTTAATAGTGATGATACATATTTTTTCTGCTCATCAAGTATATTCTGTTGCAAAATTTTCTCCTCTGCGTTTAAACATATGTTTGTATTTCTTATTTTAGGAATATGCGAAAGTGGAACTATTAAAACATGTCTTCCACCGGGTGTTAGCAAGGGACCACGAGCCAAAGTTAAATATGTGCTTTCAGCAATTGAAACAATTAAATGAATTGTTACATCCGGATTAGAAAGACATAAAAAACAATTACTTGGTGATACGGCCATTTTAGTGACATATTTTTTATGGTGGCGCATTTTTTTATTGGAGACGTTTGAGTGATAATTTTCATATTTTCTTTTTTCTTTCACATAGGGTGATTGTGTTATGAACGAATCATTCAATTTACTAATTGCTTCCTTAGAAAAAAGGCTATTAGTGTAAGGGTGCTGTAAAACAAATGAGTAATGAAACCGAGAAAGTGGTTTTGGTAAATTAGAAGAGAAAGGTGCTAGAGAAATAAATCTGCAGACAATAAAATTATCTTTTCTTATGAATTCTGATTCTTCACCACTTGGAACAAATGATACGGGGGAGTAATAAGGAGCTCGCTCGTAAAAACGGGATATACTTTTAGAGTTGTTTGGTAGGGAATTATTACTATCATCAAGTGTGTGTGATACAAAATGATATCTTGGAATTATGGCTTCTGTAACGAGGTCTGTTTTATCACAACCTGAAAACATTTTCTCGTCCTCACCAATATTTGGAACACCTTTAAAAATATTTTTAGGGTAATATTTAGATAAAAAAATGTCTATAGGAGCATATGGTTTTAATAACTTTATTGCATCCTCCGTGGATTTGTTATCATTAATATCTTGACACCATGCCAGATTTATTCCTTTCTTGGTTTTCAAAACCCCAAATTTTGTATTAAAAATATTAACTCTTTCGTTAGATGGCGTCGTTATATTTTTTCTTTGATCTGAGGTATCATCATTAGAAACATCACAATCATCTGCCAAAACGTATGTTTGGATATCGGGAGTAACATCGTTAGAACAATATTTAATGGATTTTGTAAAAAGAATGAGGGCCGAAAACGGTCCACTGCGAGAGTTTATTTTATTTGCTTTAAAAATTGCATCTGAGTAATCCTTCGACGAATTTAAAACACCAAATACTATTACTCTTTCAGAGTCTGTCATTATAGCTAAATTAAAATTTAACAATTTAATCAAAAAAAATTAAAATTCGTAGTTTTTAGTTGAAAAACATTACTAAAATAAAGGGAGTAACAAGATTTTCAAACATCTGTACCAACTTTCAAAAATAAAATTTACAGTTAATAAAAACTGTTGGTAGATGGCCTTCACACCTGGCATTAGATATTCCAAGCTATTGTAATCACAAAAATGTAATTACTAAACTTGCAATAAAATTTGTAGTACAGTAGACACTAGGTAAAATAAGATTATATAATTTCTAAAAAAAATACTGTTGGTAGATATTCCTAAATCCTTATCTATTATTCCAATTTTATGACATTAATTATTATATTACAGTTTACTACAATTACAACTACTAATATTAACGATATGTTAAGTAACTAAAAAATAACCATTTACAAATGGAATCACTTTCTAGATATTTTTTAAAAAAGACTAACTCAATGATATATATTCAAAAATAAATTTTATTCTGTCGATTTCATTTATTTGTACCTATTATGCAAGTCTTAAAGAACTGCGAGGTTTGGAGCTTGATTATCTGACATGAATTTAGCCCCGTAGTTTTTTAGAAAAAATACTCAAATTGTTGTTAAACTTCTTTTAAGCTTGGAACATGATACTAATAACATCTTAACATTAAAACAATTTACGATATAGAAGTAATGACACCGTCATTTAATAAATAGTTTATCTCATACAAAATATTATTTTCTCTCGTTCAAATTTGTTTAACTGTATTAAAATTATAGCTAAACTTATGGTTTCTCAGGCTTTATTAAAAATAGAGATTACAAAGGAAAAATATTTTGGGTTAAACATCATTTTGACCAATATATTTACCTTGGTTAATGCGGTTTACCGTTAAGGCAGCAATGAGTGCGGCACCCACACCAGAACCGTCCTCTGCAGGAATAACAGTAATGGGGTGCGATTTGTAGGACTTCGACGGCCAATCAAAAATTTCTGCTAAGGCTTCTGCCATACGAGCTTTAAAATTAGGATATTTGTTAAAAACAGAACCATCCGCACCACAATGGCCAGACTTCATATTGATTTGTTTAATAATAGCAGCAACACCACAGGCAGATAGACGAGCAGCACGTGTGCCAATGAGTTCAGCAAGACGTCGTATAAGTTTACGCTCAGATTCAGTAACAAAAATCCCAAGCTTGTTAAGAAAGAGAGACTCAACTTCTGTAAGATTTTCCCAAGGATCTTCTTCAATTTGAGACAAAAATGACGCGTCAAGAGAATACGGTTTTCTTAAAGCTTTGATATCTCTGCCCTCGAATATTGTGTCTTCATCATAGAGATCGCACAAAACCTTTCGCAAAATTTCTCCTAAATAATAACCAGCTATCATTTTTTCAAAGCATTGTTGACCTGGTCGAGGAGATTCATCATCTATTTCAATATCCCATTTAGTGCGGGGAAGTATTTTATGTTCATTATCGAAAGCACCCCATTCACAGTTAATGGCCATATAATCGTCAGGCGAAATATTCTGGTCATTTGGAAGAAGACCTTCGAGCTTTGGTATATTACGAAAGCGCTCATAGTAAGCAGCATTGCACCCTGTCCCAAAAATAAGACCCATTTTTGTCTGAGGATCGACATAATTAGAAGCAACAAGAGTTCCTGTAGTATCATTAATAAGGGCTGTAACAGAAATAGGCAATCCTTTTTTGCGAAGGGCTGATTCAAGCAT
Source organism: Magnusiomyces ingens NRRL Y-17630 (assembly GCA_900497715.1). Classification (NCBI taxonomy): domain Eukaryota; kingdom Fungi; phylum Ascomycota; class Dipodascomycetes; order Dipodascales; family Dipodascaceae; genus Magnusiomyces; species Magnusiomyces ingens. The sequence continues at coordinate 1,567,331 of UIDE01000002.1, forward strand.
TGGAGCTACATCATGGCCTTCCACTCCAGCAATATCAAATCCTTTGGTCCACGTTTGTAAAATTCCCCGATTAATTGCAGGCTGAGTGCAAGGGTAAGAGAAAGTAAACCCAAGAAAAAGGTCTTCGATTTTCTCTCCCGGATGTGATGAAGAAAGAAATTTTCCCACACAATCGGCAATATAATCAAACAAGTCATCTTTGGAACCAGTTTTAAGGTTTTCTGGCATTAGATACTTGGATTGTGTTACATCAAAACCTCTGTTACCATCAAGTGTAATTTCTGCTACACGAAAATTGGTGCCACCCATATCAAGTGCCATGTAAGCCCCCTTTTCTTGGCCTGTTGGCCAGTCCATAACCCAAGTAATATTCATTGGAATGCTTCCACCTTCTTTAGAAAGCCCTTTGCAAAGCTCTTCAACAAAATGATCCGTGATTTTTTTTAGCATTTCACTGTCAACAATGAATTTCTTTTCAAGAATTGATATTGTATTAAGAAGATCTTTCGGAACATCAGCCATAGAACCCTAGATTTAGGAATCATTAGTTATTATTGATTGGTATTCGATTTGGTGTTTATTGTGTACCTTACGAGAGGGAGGTTTGCGCGGACCAAGATTGACCATTTTAAAAGCAAGAAATAATTATAAAAATGAAAAATTCAAAAAAAAAAAAAATGCTCACAGCTTAGAAGTATGAGGTTAAAGAAATAAAATAAAGCTAATTTTTTTATTATCTATCTATATATATATATAAATAAAATAGGAGTATTTACATCTATCTTTTTGATTTTTTACGTAAGCCTAACCTATCTATCATCCATAAAAATAAATTAATCATGTGATATAGATTTCTTATAATCTAAATAGTTAGGGTTATGTGAACCTCGTAACTTCACATAAAGCAACCTTGAAAGATTCAACACTATTCGAAACAATTACAAACTAATAATCTAAAAAAATAATATATAAATATTACTATTAAAATAATGAATGATAAAAAACAAGCAAAACTGAAAGTATCAAAATCTAGTTTAAAGTATTTAGATAATAATGGATTTAGTGCCATGAACTCAATAACAAGCTTGTGATTTACCTCAGTGGGGAACTCGACAAGGTGTTAATATTTGTAAACCTATTTCATCATTAATAATTTACCCTAACCCACAATATATTTTTGCCACACTCCACTGAGATTTTATTTGTTTCCCCAACCTACTCAACCAACCGCATTTAATCATACTCATAATTTAAACCAATTCTTGATCAAATCAAATATAAATATATATAATTTGAATAAAATATGTCTGAGAAGAAGAAATTTGGACAAGAAGACTCTGCTTCTACTTTTGTAGAAGCCATTCCTGACTACAAACTTGCTGATCTTATATTTATTCTTAAGACAACCCCTAAAGATTCTGAACGTTTTCAATCAGCTAGTAATACTCTTCTCACATCTATTAAAGAACAAGAGCTTGCTCCCCTTTACCATTTTATTCACAGTTCACCAGAAACAGCCAACTTATTATCATGGGATGAATCACTATACGACGAACTTGTTACCCAAAACGAGAAACATTTATTCGAGTTAAAAAACGCTATTAAAAAAGCTGAGGAAGAAGAAGAAGAACTTTCAATTGTCGAAAGCTGGACTAAACTAGGAAATTACTATGCAAAAATTGGAAATAAAGATAAAGCTATATCGACACTTCGACGAGCTCAAGATTTATCTTCTGGAACAGGAAACAAGATTGATATAATGCTGACAATTATTAGAATCGGTTTATTTTATGATGAAAAAGCATTTGTTAAAAAAGAACTTGAATCGGTTAAACTTCTAATTGATCGTGGAGGCGATTGGGAGCGTCGCAACAGATTTAAAACTTACCAGGGTCTTTATCTTTTATCTATCAGACAGTTTGAGGAAGCTGCAGGTCTTCTTATTGATTCTTTATCAACATTTACTTCAACAGAAATAACTTCTTATGAAGAAATTGTTAAATATGCGGTTCTTTCGGGGGCCTTTGCTCTCGATCGGGTTAATCTCAAACGTAAAGTTGTTGATTCGCCAGAAGTTTTGTCTCTTGTACCAACTACCCCATCTCTGGAACCCATTACCGTTATGACGAACTCTCTTTACACTTGCGAATATGATTCATATTTTAAAGCTTTGGCAACAGTTGAAGTTGAGGTTCTTAAAAGATCAAGATATCTTGCACCACACTCACTTTTCTATATTCGTGAGATGAGAAGAAAAGCTTACGCTCAGCTCCTTGAGTCTTATAAAACTCTCAGTATTAGAAGCATGGCAGATGCATTTGGTATATCAATTTCTTTTCTGGACAACGATTTGTCTAAATTCATCCCCAATAAGAAATTAAACTGTGTCATAGATAGAGTGAATGGTATTATCGTCACAAACAGACCAGACAACAAAAATGCCCAATACCAAGAGTTTGTGAAGCAGGGGGATGCATTACTTACTAAATTGCAAAAATATGGAGCGGCAGTTCGTCTTAGTGGAGCTGAACGTCTCTCAACTTAAGATGGTATAATCATTGAATATAGTTTTTAGTCCGTTAAATTATCTTTTTTTGAAAACTTAATGTAGGCTAGGATTTTTATTGATGTAAATTTACAGGTGTAACTTTTAAAGTTATTGTTGAATTGGAAAAAAAAAGTCGAAGGTCGGAAACCAAAAAAAAATAAAAAACGTACTATACTATTGCGAAAAATAATTTATTAAATAAATTTCCAGTGTGCTAATTCACGATTATAGAATATGATATTGTTTAATTCAAAAAAAACCTATTTAAGAAGTAAAACTCATCTTCATTTGATAAGAAATGGAGAACTAAATTTTGGGAATTTTCTAGCTCGTTCAATTTTTAACAAAGCCTTATCATCATCTTTCCAAAATGTTCAAAATTACCAGATTAAACGAGTTATTGGGTATGATGAGTTTTTCACCGAATTTCACTGAACAAAAGCTTACAGATCCAGATATCCTCAAAAGACATTTTACGCAGCAGTTGCTGATGTAAATGAATATGACCAGTTTCTTCCTTACTGCCGCAAATCTACTATTACTTCTTATGATCTAATAACAAAAAAGCCCGTTAAGGCAACATTAGACATAGGATGGGGCGAGTTTAACGAAAAATTTGAAAGCTTTTTGACATATGATTTAGATAATACTACAGTAATTGCAGAAGCTTCTGATAATACGATGTTTCAAACACTTTATACGAAATGGTCGGTCCAATCTATCTCGAATCATCCCGAAAAATGTGCGGTTTCTTTTGAACTCAAATTCCTGTTTAAGTCTGCGTTGTACAACTCTGTATCCAAAAGTTTTGGGCCCAATATTGCAAACATTATGATTAAAGCGTTTATAAGCAGAGCACAGGAGTTATCGATAAAAGGCTTATAAATAAATAGATTTTCATTTTGCAGGAAGTTTACCTATGTTGCTTTATTACTTAAGTCAGTAAGAGATTAAAAACAAAAGTACAAAGTTTTTAATCTATTCAAATGATGAACATTGGACATGAAAACTTTCTTTTTTTTTTGACAATCGTTATCTTTAGAAGTTTTTTGTGGCCTAAGGCAACACAAGAAAAATTCTTGCTATACTGTTGATTCATTATGGAATTGAGAAGTCATTTTACTCTGAATTCTAGGAGATTACCCAAGATTATTGAAGACAATTTGTATTAAAAATCACTTCTTAAGAAGAAAGTTTCTTGTTTCAACTCATAATTGGTAGAAGTCAATTTTAATGTGAAGTCAAGAAATGTCGTAAATTAATATAAAACCAAAATTTTCTGAAAAAAGAAAAAGTGAAAATTTTCGGTTTTTAAAGAAAATAGAAATTGTTATATACAAATAGTTTTATTCATGAGGTCTCTTATATCAGCAACTTGGAAGTGTTATGAGCACAAGTTAATGATGATAAATTTTAAATTTAGCTTTGGAACAATAGTGACCGATGGCTACCAGGAGTGGCCATTTACGATAAATTCAAATTCTCGAGGTGATAAGGTGGATCTAAGATCAGAGTAATGCGTTAAATATCTCAATAACCCTTGAATAAAAACAAGCAAACAAACAATAAGATTATACTACGAATTACCTAAAGACAAAACAAAACAGACTATAGTAAAACTAGTATATTTAAGAGTGACTACTTAAGAGATACGCCTCTAGTCTAGTCTCAATATCAGATATTTCGTATTGACTAGATGATTGTATGACGGATTCAGACAAGGTCGTGAGTAAACTAGTTATATTTGAAATTCTGAGAAGAGAAAGAAAAGCAAAAGGTCTTTATTTATATACAAGTCCAGACTAGTGAGAGAAAGTTTAAGGACTCGATCAAACATCTCTTGCTTCAATATGATGTGATAATGAAGGTTTGATATAGCTGTTTATGATTCATGGAAGATTCTGCTACAAGCTTTGTTTAAAAAGCTTGGTGTAATAGTGATATGTATGTACGGTTTATAATAATTACATAAAAAAGTATTTGAGATTATTGTAATTGTAATAAAACTTAAGACAGATTTGTTTACCACAAATATTTAAATATTTAAATATTTTAACTTGACATTATTTTTAATGCCAGTTTATTAAACTAATCTAAGGTATTATTTAATTACATAATTAGTTATAATTATTTGTAATAAATTCCTATGTTGAATTAATACTGCTTAAAGTATCAAGAAAACAAAATCTCTCCCATTCTCTAACATAATTTTTTTTTAAAAAAAATGTCGTCATTGTTTGGAGAAGATATAAATCATCACACTGCTGATTTTTTTGGATCAGATTCTATTGAGCCACAAGTGCATACTGATCCTTGGGGTTCTAATTCAGCTGGACCTCCATTATCTGCTTCAAATTTACTTCGAGGGGCATCTATTCCTGATATTTATAACTCGTCTTTCAACGACGCGTTGAATAATCGATCTTCAAAGAACTTGGAGCAATTAAAAGAAGAAGTTTCTGTTTCTGCTCTTGATAAAATTTTTGATCAGCTTGAATTTCCATCTTCTGTTAGAAAAAAAATATATTTCCTTGTTAACGTCAATACCAATGATTCTACCCAAGATGATACGTCCAAAATAGACAGGGGAACTTGGAATGTTGCTTTGGCACTTGCAGCATTTGTACAAAAAGGTACAAACGAAGATAACTTGTCTCTTAATCTTGTTGACTTTTCTCGCAATTCTCTTCCTAGTTTATCTTTTCCTAAGGGACAAAGCCAAACTTTAAATGTCCAGACTGATGTTCGGAGTAGTAATTTACCTAAAGATACCTTTCAACCGAGCCAAGTGTGGCAATCGAACATAAGCCCTTCAAACTATAATCCTCTATCTAAAAACACAATATCAGTGTCACTAGTATCTAAGCGCGAGGGAACCGTTTTTTTTAGACATGTCAATTACGTTGTAGAGGGGCTTGTTCCCTCGTCATTATTTGTATCGATTAAACCTGCGACTAACACTTTGAACAATGAATCAAATGTAATTCAACCCACTTCTGAATTCTCATCGTTATCCAGTGTGAGATTTAAAGTTATTCGTAGGTATTCCGACTTTTATTGGCTTCTTGAGTCTTTGCAAAAAAAATATCCATTTCGCTTACTTCCAATTTTGCCTCCAAAACGTCTGTCTGGTATGCTGAAACTTTTTTTTTTTAGAAAATTTATCTAACATAATGTTATGTTTAGTAGATGGACATTACCTTTCATCTGATGACCAATTTCTTGAGCGACGAAGAAAAGGTTTACAAAGATTTATCAATTTACTTCTTAAGCATCCATTGCTTAAAAGTGAAAAGCTTGTTGCTATATTTCTTTCTGTTGAAACTGAACTTAGTGTATGGAAATCTTCAGGATCAGCTTTAGAGCTTCATGAAGAATACCACAATCGTATTATTTCTCCAGACTTTGTTAAGCAGTGGGATGAACATGATCGCATGGAACATTGGCGTGATGTCAAACATGCTGCAGAAGCGGCCCGTGACACTTTAGCTCAATTTTGTTTACTTGCTGACCGAATTTCGAAACGGAATAATGCTATGGCTACAGATTACAGTAAAATTTCTGGTGTTCTTGGTGCTTTTAACCAAACGATTCCATTATTGTATAAAGGTAGTGATCCATCCACGGCCGGTGATTTACCTGTTATTAGTGAAACAGTTAAAAATGTTGCAACATACCTTACTACTTCATCGAAACTTTTGCAAGAAGAAAGTAACTCTCTCGATTCAGGTCTATTTGAAGATGTAAAAGTTCTTAGGGACACCGTTCTTTCAGTTCTAGAGATGTTTCTGAGATATGAGAGAACTGGTGGTAATGCTATTCAACAATTGGAACGTCGAATCCAACATAATGAGGCTAGACTCAATGGCTCTATTGGAAATGATATCAGAGCTTCAGAAAGGGATAAGATATTAAAAATGATAGAATCAGATAAAAGGACAATAAGTTATCAAAAAAATAGGTCTTGGCTGATCCGACAAACAATTACAGAAGAACTCGATTTACATCAGCGTACTCAATATCTTATTGCTAAATTACTTAATGACTGGTCAAACAGTGCTGTTAAATTTGCAGAATCGCAATCTGATAATTGGTCAGCTTTAACGCATGATATTGTTACAGAGCTTCCTCTTTCTTAAACATTTAATATTTATAAAAAAAATTGCTTAGATATACTAAGCACATTTTACGCTGCTATTATTGACTAAATATATAACCATGTGTTAATTTTAAATACTCATGCTATTTTTTTATTTGAATTTACAAATCCAACTCCCTTGATCAAGCATAAAATTTCATTCGAATTAGGTTCATGGTCTCGAAGAATAACCTCAACTCCAAAAAACATTTTCAGTGTTCTTAAGAATCTAACAAATTCTTCGTCAATAACATCTCTTCCTAAAACTATGCGCCCAACGTCCTCTTTACCTAAAACCATTAGAATTAGTGTTAGCCTTAGTGCAGCACCGTTATTAACTACACCACCACGCGAAATACTTTCCAATAGCTTTGCAGCGGTTTCTGAACCCAAATCTTCAGGCGTATCACCCGGTCGAGCGACACCTTCTGCATCATATACCCAACCTGACTTAGTTTCAGCTACTATTGTGCAGCCAAATCCTGGAGAAGAGCCACTCTCAGTACCAACTGCAACATCCGTATAAATGAACGTTTCGCATCCAGTTGGTTTAAGTACTGCTCGGGCAGCTTCCACAATTCTGTTAACCGAAGCTGGTGAAACCCTTGTGCTATATGCTATACCCCTTATTCTGTCGATATTCGGCGTAGAAGTCTGATGAATAGTTTGTGGCTGTAAAATCAAATGTGGCATATATAATTGTACTTCGCCGCCACCATTAGGAGGTGCACCACGCCTTGTAATTCGAAGCTCTTCTCTATCAATGCCAAATTTTTGAAGAATTGGAAAAAGACCTGTACGAATAGTATCAACGCCAACGTCACCAGATCCATCAACTACATTTGTTATATCCACATTATCAGTATTCGATTTATTATTATGCAGAATAGAACTAGATGGGAGGCTAGGAACTGATGTTATGCCTTCAGTTAATGTAATGGAAAGAGGTTTTTTGCCGAATGGAGCTAAAATAAGTAAAGGCTCTAAAAAATAGCCCATTCCTCGAGACGTTGGGACTTTAAACGTATGAGTTCCACCAATAATAAGACCTGGTTTATATCTAATGACGGTACCAGTATAATTTATCTGTATAAATGAGCCATTCGTAATCGATTCAAGAATTCTCAAAAAAGTCATTTCATAATCTTTAAACTATTCGTTAATATAAAAACTTTATTAATTTAAATAATCTCATACCTTTTATCCCTATAGAATTGTCATTTTTATGGATGCCTTGGATTTCTATAGCTTGACCGCTGAGAGTTGCTAAAACAACACGAAGTCGGAAATCTTGAGATCCCTCAAAATTTATAAACCCCTTTTTTTTATCAGAAAATACGGACATATTAACTATTGTCTAATATTTAATCTATTGATAATAACTAAAATTAAATATTAAATATTATATCTTGAATTTATTCTTATTTGAAGCTAAAATACTAATGAGATATAACTTTTAATTTTTGTGATGACCAATTTTTTTTTTTTTGCATGATCCGAAAAAAAATTGTTTAGGTTATGTAATTTATTTTTGTTACATTTTTGAATAATTTTGAAAGTTGTAATTAATATAGAAAAGTTCAAAATTTTTAATATTCAAGTAAATTACCGGCAAAAAATGAACAAAAAAAAACTGTAACAGACCCGAGTTAATTTTTAGAACAAAGCTACCAACGTTTTTTAATGTCAGATAACCAAGCTATCTCAGCCTATTCTTCAAAACGAACTTCTCCTGCTCCTGCATCACAACCTGTTGCAAAACGAGTTAAAGTATTAAATGATTCAAGTACTCCATCTGTTATTAATTCTAGTCACGGGCCAATAGTTCCGATGACTAGTAACACTGCATCATCAAGTTCTTTGGACCCAGAAATGCTCTCTGATGCTTTGTTATCAGCTGGTGTAGATATAAAAGAAGAAGAAAGTCTGTTATCTCGATCTTTATACGGTTCTGGGTCCAATTCGGGATCTAAGTATTCAACTAATTTAGCTCCTGGTGTTGGATCTGGAAGTATATCTCTTAATGAGAGCGGTAATAATGGACATGTTTCAAAAGAATCATATGGTGTTGGTGCTCCAGCTCTTCCTCCTCTTTTAGAACGAATTTACGAATATCAACAACGTCGAAATCAAACACCTTTTTTAGATCCAGGTCGACTACAGTACATATTTAATAGTCATGCTCATGATATGGGATTAGCTTTATCAAAGGATATGCGGGAAGTAGATGCAATGCTTACCCTAATATCTTATTCATGTCAAGAGTGGATATCTGATATTGTTACAAGTTCATTGGTTATATCAAGGCATCGTCGTCGCTCGAGAAACAATGTTCACTCCGAAGTTTCCCGTGCGCTTCGTAATATTGCTCAAAAGGAAAAAGAAGATGAAGAGAAACGACTGGTTCGAAAAGCTCAAAAATTGGGTGAAAATGAAGAAAATGGAGAAGGAAAAGGGGTATCAGGAACTGGAAATGGATCAGGTTTAAGCAAAAAAGAACGAAGTAACGCTGATGACAGTAATACGAATGAAGAAGGATCCAAAGTGCGGGGAAGGGGGCGTGGAGCTCAATCTGATGAAATTAACTATTCTGCTGCCAATGCTACTGTGCAGATGATGACTTTAGGCTCAAAAAGAAAATATAGCTGGCTTACAGAGGGTACTAATACTGGTGGAGCTGGAAATGCAACTAATGCACCAAATTCAGTTTTAAATATAAGAGGGTCTGGTGCAGGGTTAAGGTCAGATGGAACTGTTAGGTACAGAGAAGTAAGAGAAGAACAAGGATTGGTTGTTCGTGATTTAATGTTGGCCTTAGAACATCAAAGAGCAGGTGTTTTAAATGCTATAATGAAAGGATATTCTAAAAAATCCTGAGCTAGTGACCTTTATCAACTCAACCCACATTTATAAATTAGAAATTCATTTGTCTCTTCTTGTTTAAGGTTATAAATCAACCCATAATTTAATTCACTATAGTTAGCTTGTTTTTAACATTATTCATGAGTCATTATTTTACATAAGTGTTAAAGACTGATTGAAATAAATATTAAATAGTGTATCAAAAGGTCATGATTATTAGAAATATAAGAATGAGCCTTTTTGTGATAAGAACTTTCTATATTAAAATTCTTTATTCTATTTTTCATTAATTTATTTCCTTTATTATCCAATATTGATCATGTTAAAAAGAAATGGACTCAGTTTTTATGACTTTTTGACGTTAATAAACCAGACTTTTAATCATATGTATTTAAATCTAAAATAAATCATGTTAAATTAATATAACAAGTTAATTTAAAATATTAGTTTGCTATAATTTTGTTACGTTCTGCTGTTATATTTATAATATAATAATATAATATATTTTGTTATGTTTTGTTATGTTTTGTTATGTTTTGTTATGTTATGTTTTGTTATGTTACGTTATTAGTGGCGTAACATTCCTAACGTAAAACTCTAAGCATTAAAAACAACAGAGTGTCACATGAAAAAAAAAACATACTTTATAAACACTGATTTTTAAGCGCGACCCTTAGGAGTTTTATTTATTGATTTTGACTGATATATTATTTCTCTTTCAATATAATTAAGAATGCATAGTGATACGTTTATTCTTTCTGAAATATTAGCTGAATTTCAAAAAAATCCATCGGACGTATTAGAAAATTACAGCTCTTTAAATATTCGTGAAAGTGAAATTGTTTCTTTATTAAATGAAATAACTGATTATCTTGCTGTTTCGGCAGATTCTATTAATGAGGAAAACATCTTTGCCGGATCGTTAGTGGTCATAAGGTAAATATTTAACTTTAGTTTTTTTTTCAAAGTTATTAACAGTATTTTTTATTCTATATAGTCGATTTGGTGAATTTGATAGAGAAGGTCAAGAGAGAATAGTAGATTTGTTCACATCGGTATTTAACAACCAAATAATTAGGGCAAGTGAAGTTCTAACAGAAGAAGACCAAAATACAAATGGATCTCATACTCAAATCCATAAGTTTCATGAATCAAACTCATTTCATGATACGAGTAATATTAGCTTATCAATTGAAGAAGAAAATCATGCTGAACCAATAGAAATTAATTTTGCAAGTGTAATTGGCGAAGTAAAAGAGCGGATTTCTCGGTATGGTTTTCTTATTTATCTGTTATTGAACCAACTTGAAGAATCTTGTCAAAATGAAATTAAAAAAATCACCACTTCAACACAAGGATCTCGCAGATTGGCTAAAAAGCCTGAAACATTGGCCTTTATGTTAAAATTAATAGGCATATCTCTTGTTTCTACTTATCAAGGATTAGTATCTCTTTCTCATTCATTACCACCTCAACAATCAAAACTCATCAATCGAATTTTTTCTACTCGTGTAGAATGCAGCACTTTCATAGGGATGGTTCTGAAACCAGTCTACCGCTTTATGGAAAGTGATATTATTTTAAAAAACTCAAATGATAAGCTGTTTAGCATTCTGTGTCTTGCGGTTGTAGAATTCGATGAAATTCAAAATGTACAATCATGCATGGGCCAACTTTTTTTATATTTCGAACATATTGCCGAACCGCTTGGTGAATTATTATTCACACTTTACGATAAATATAAGAATACTGGGCTTTATGAAGAGATAGTCAAGTACATTATTTCTCGTGAGTTTAATCCCAACGACAATAAAGGGCCCAAGGCCGTTGCCCTGTTGATAGGAAGATTAGTGCATTTATCACCGGAACTGGTATTAAAACAATTCAGAGAAATATGCCGCTTGCTCGACAGTAAACATTATACCCTTCGAAGTGCGGTTGTTGAAGCAGCTGGAATCATTCTTTACAATTTATGTAAGAATGCAGTTATATCACACACGGAAACATCCATCACTGAAGAAGAACAAGAACAAGAACTACGTTCTCCTTCAAACGCTGGCTTTGAAAAAACCCTGTTAGACATCAAATCTTTGTTTGATCTTTTAGAAGAACGTGTTTTAGACATAAACCCTTATACCCGAATTCGTGCTATTCAAGCATTAACCAACCTGACAGAACTAAACGCGAAATTTAATAAGCGTCGACCTCGAATGACAGAGTTAGCTGTTCAATCTTTACAGGATAAATCTAGTTTAGTCCGGAGAAATGCTCTTCGTCTACTTTCTCGTTTAATTTCAACTCATCCTTTCAATTACCTTAATGAAGATGGTCGTTTGAATCTTTCTATTTGGGAAGAGAAGCTCCGAGCTGTTCAATTAGAACTTAAAAAACTTGATAATGACTCTAACTTTGAAGCAAATACGGAAATAAAAAATCTCGAAAATTTGGGCTCAACATGGAAATTAAAAAACACAGTTGAATGTGTAATATTGGAAAATAATGAAGTATCCAGCTCTTCCCAAGAAAATCCAATAGCAGATAATCCAGTTGTTACCAAGCTTCAATTAGCTTTAGCTTATCATACTGAAGCGGTCGGATTTATCAAAAAAGTTCACGAAGGACTTGTTGTTGCATTAAAGCTTTTAAATTCGAAAAACAAAACCGAGACAATTGAATCTATGGATCTTTTCGTTTTGGCCGACGCATATGGGATTGAAACGGCTCGTTCTGGTGTACGTCTTATGATACACTTAGTATGGGCAAAAGGTGGCGGTAATAATGATGAAGCTCTTGCCATTCAAAAGCATTTACTTTCATGTTATAAGTCTCTTTTTTTTGACCCACCGTCAGATGTTTCTTCAATAGAAGCAAATAATATTGTGGCGCGTTCATTAATTTCACTCACATATGGGGCTACCATATCTGAAGCCGCTTCCCTAGAGCGACTATTATCATTTGCGATGGAACCATCTGCACTTGTTGTTTCTAGTCAAAAATTATCATTATCAACTCAATTAAAGCAAGACGCAACAGAACCAGATCATGCAATTACAGAACTAGTCAATAAAACAATACCTACGACTTGTATGATTTCTGATGATGTGATAAACGTTCTTTGGAAAATATATGGTTACAACCAGTCAATGGCAAAAAGCCAACGTCGGGGTGCTATAATAATTATAGGGATGTTGGCTAAGGAGAAGCCTTCAGTAATAAGTTCAGTAGGGCTAGAGTTATTACTTCGCATTGGACTTGGCGATTTAGGACGTATAGATTTCAAACTGGCGAAGTATTCATGTATTGCACTGCAACGAATGATCAACACTTCAAATAATTTTCGACTAAAAAGTGCTTCTAAAAAGGCATCTGATCACTCTATCTCGGAAAAAAAATTTTGTGCCAATCACGAAGTTATTCGACGTTTAGCTAGTTTTATTATTCTTCCATCTGTCTCTATGGAATGGTTTTCTCTTTGTGAAGAAGCTATTAATGCTGTTTATTCTATTTGTGATTCTCCAGACATAGTACTCTCTCATCTTATTCGATTAAAAACTAAGCAAGTGTTTTCACCAAACCATCCCAGTTTAGAAATTGAACATAGGGAGCTTGGTTTAAATTATTTAGATATCGCCAAAAATATAGATGGAAACAGTTCTCTTGCTCAACTTTTGTTTATTGTCGGTCATACTTCTCTTAAAACATTGGTTTACTTAGAAAATCTCGAGGGACAATTTAAAAGAAGAAAAATAGAGACAGAGCGGGAACGAGCTCAAGAAATGGAGGCAAAAACTTCTACATCTTCTCATGGCCCAAAACTATCAAGAAAAGAGCAGGAACAAGAAATGACACAAGAGCAAGAGTTTAACTTAATTGGAGGAGGAACAACAGAAGATGATTTTTCCGAAAATTTGGTTTATATTCGAGAAACTGAATTGATGTTTGGACATCACTCTTTGTTATCAAGATTTGGTCCTTTGATATCTACACTCTGTCTTGAGATTATTCGTGATATTCAAAATCAAGAGTATAGCGAGGCTAATGCTCATTGGGAAAGAACTGCCCAAGTAAAACTTGGTGTAGATTTTCAGTCTACACAACACAATTCTCCTAAAAGGCGTCATTCAAAAATGCTTGTTGTGTCTGCTACATTATCTTTGATAAAAATGATGTGTGTTTCTTCCGAATTTTGTTCAAACAATCTTTCGATATTGGTGACTATTTTAGAGCACACAAGCAAGCTTATAAACCCAGTTATTCAGTCAAAATATGAAATTGGAGATGGATATGATGCGGCACACGAAGACACCTCAGAAAACAACGATTCTAAAAATTACAGCACCAAAGTCATTAATTTTGAGGAAATTGACGATTATAACACTGCTGCAATCGTTAGATCTAACATAGTTTTGGGTATGGGTGATTTAGCTGTGCAGTTCAACCACGAACTAGAGGATAACATGCAGTTTGTTTATAAACGTTTGCGTGATCACACCAAAATGGTTCAACGAACAACTCTTTTGACTCTTACCTTTTTGATTTTGGCAGGGCAAGTCAAGGCAAAAGATCAACAATTATTAGGTCAGATGGCTCGGTGCTTAGAAGATAAAGATGAGACAATTGCAAATTTAGCTCATATTTTCTTCTTAGAATTAGCAGCAAAAGATAACGCAATATACAATAACTTTATTGACATGTTCAATTCTCTTGTTAGTTATACCAAAAAATCTGAAGAAATGGCTAAAAGAGAAGGTGATGATCCAGATGACGTTGAATATAGCATTAGCCATGCTTCAATTAGAGTTGATAATAATATTCTACGACGGAGTAGTCGCCGTTCTGATATTAATCATAATATCCCAAATCAAGCATATGACAAATATGTTGAAGATAGTATGGTGGATATTAACACAGACGAAAATGCTCATAAATGTAATGATGCTGAAGATTTTGAATCTTTTGAACCTTTGACTAGAGAGGCTCTTCATAGAATTCTTAAGTTTTTGGTTTCATTAGTTGACAAGGAAAGATATATTAGGCAACTTTCTGAAAAATTGGCCAAACGGCTTGAAAAATGCGAAACACCTCAAATGTGGGATCATTTATCATATGTACTTTCATTGCTACCCCACAAGAATGAGGAAATCGCTGATATAATTTCGGCAGGATTCAAAAAAAATATACCTGTGATAACAGAAACTGTTCTAAGAAATAACTCGGAGATTGAAGATTTTTATGACAAACAGATAGATATTCAGGATGAAAATGGGATTGATATTTGAGCATTCTGTATATTTAGCTTAAATAAGTTTAATGATTATAATGTAATTAAGTGTCTGGTAAATTCAAGAAATAATGATATGCTTAGCTTTTATAAAAAGGGATATATATTGCCAAATCGTTGCTTTGACTCAAAAGCTAAGTTTATCTGGATATTATGACCGAAAATAATATGTAATAGGATAGAGTTACTGACTAAAACCCCCAGTTTTCATATTGGATTTTGTAATAATGATTTAAGTGTAATCAAGATGTAAGCCTCCAAGCTAAATGGTTTTAAAAGTACAAATATAATAAAGTGAAAAAAGAAAAGAGTTAAGGGTAAAGACTTTGGGGAAACATTTTTTTACAACTATGTTTGTTGAAGTTTTTCATCTTTTATTTAGTAAATTAGTTGAATCTATGTTACTAAATATATCTTCTCATATAGAAAGGCTAATCAAGTAATACATTAAGGTATCTAGGCATAGGTTAACTCTGACAAGGTAATAACAGAGAACAAGAAAAGATCATTATTTTGGTCAGACTAGACATGCGCAGGTAAGATCTACTGATATCAATGGATATTATTTATTAGGTATTTTACTGTTTTCTAAATTTTTGTTCAAATCAAACTTTGGGTTTGAAAATATCGCTGAGAAATCGTTAAAATATAAGATAGTATTTTATTTGTTTTCCACTTAAGTCCCCCTGGTAATTACATTTAAATTCTGGTAAAGTACAAATCCAAATTCAAGTATAAATATGTGTATGAATATGAATACTAAAAGATTCATAAAGAGTTGATACCGTAAAATATTGAGCATAAAAAATAAAATGACTTTGTATTTATTGTTGAACTTTTAAAATTTAAAGGATAAAAGATAAAATCATATCATTTCGTTCTGCCATTATAATTTTTTTGAACTCTTCCACTTTTCCCTTGGAAATTTCGTCGGTTTGAATTAGATACACTGTGTATGCTATTTCTTTTAGGATCACGTATTCCTAAAATAGTATCTGCATGGTGAGCACTAACCAAACCAAATTTTTCAATGCGAGCAATTGATTTTTCAATTTCTTCAGTGTTGTTTTTTTCGAATCTTTTACTGCGTTCTAAACGTTTTTTTAACTCAGCAAGAACCTGTTTAGTTTTGTCTTCTAAGATATTCTTCTCAGGCTTTGTTTCATCCACATTAGACTTCACTGCAGGATTAAGAGAGGCTTTTGAAAGAGTAAGGTCTGGTTGAATTTCAGAGTTAGGCAGATCATGTATGTTGGCTTTTTTCTCTGTCTCGGTTTGTGACGGTTGTAAGTTAGGTTTTTCATTGTCGGTTTTGACATTATCAAGGTCAGTAGAGTGGTCTTCAGGAATAGCTGAAAAAAGATTTGTGTTTTCAGCTTCAGAAACAGCTGTATTTAAGGAAGCTTTAGATTCGTCGTCCTGTTTTAACGTTGTTATCATTTCGCTTTTTGTTCCGGTTGCTTTAATTCCCCTTTTACTCAATTCCTCGCGAAGCTCAGCAACCTTTAATTTGGAATATTCTTTTGTCATTATTAACTTTTTATTTTATTTTGACTTTTGCGATATCTAAAATTTATAAAATTTTTAAATGAAAACCGGGGCTGGGTGTAAATATATCTAATTGTTAAACTTGATAAAGGTCCTATTCCAAAATTCTGTGCTGATATTGTTGTGATCGAAAATAAAATCAACTTTGCACCTGTATTCCAAAATCAAAACGTCAGATGAAGCGTTATTATGCTGTGTCCTAATAAAACTCCTTAGGTTTAAAAGACTACGCACACATAATATATTGATTATATAATGATATGTTACATAATGTGTTTTATAGTAATATTATAATATGTTACATAACCAATAAGTTTCATACACGGTGAATTCTGTTAGAACTCTTATTTGCAGATCGATTTATTTTGCATGCCCCTTTCTAACCTCAACTTCGACTGTCTGTTGAACCGTTATTTTACTTTTTCATAACAAACCCTATATGACTTTATTTATATAATTTAGATAAAATATTCCCTTATCACCAATTTAACTGACTTTTACAATTAAGTATTTCAACTATCTTCATAAGAAGGTTTGCTAAAAGATGCTTTCTAATTTTTTCTTATATTTATCTTATTGGTTAGAACCTTTCCTGATAGTAACTGGATTTAATGAAATTTTCAAGCTTCTTTTTCATCTGTAACATCATAAGTTTAACTCTTTGAAAAATTATAAGTCCATATTTCAATGTTAAATCTGAGCTTAAATAGGCTTATTCTTTTGGCTATGTTTTGCTCCTTTAAAAGTTATGTCTTCCACCCGAAAATAAACATATATGCATAATTATTATGACTGTTTGAGGAACAGACATCGTTTATATTGCTAAGCAAAACTTGCAATGCTCAGAAATAGTCTGAGCTATTGTTATAATGTATTTCATTGCAAATTATAAATTTTTGTTTCTTTAACTAGTAATTTTTTCCATGGTGTTTCCAAAGCTTTTTTGTTGGTGAAATGGATTATTATTCAGTCATTTAAAGACCTTTTCTTATACCAGTATATGAATTTAAAATGTAGCGAAATGATTATTAATGAAATCACTTATTTTAAATTTAAGTCCTTCAAAATTGAACTTAAAAGCCTCTCACCAGTAATTTCATTATCTGAAAATTTAGACAGCTGTGTTAATTTAGTTTGTATTTGTTTCTTTGAATGTTCATCATCAACAGATCTCCAATGAGAACTTTTTGTCTCAGTATCAAGCCAATTAAAATCATCAACAGTTATCCATCTCTCTATACTGTCCGTTTTCGTATCTTCAATTAGTTCGTCAATTTGCCCAAAAACCATTTCATTGCAATTTTCAATTATAGGTCGTTTTGATTCACAACTAACGACTATCAAGCAACGTTTTGAATCGTGTATACGCAATTGTTGACATTTTTGTATTACTACAATACTGCTCGAAAGATTTGTTACATATGCTGGGCCAGTTATTGTGTCGTTAATTTGAACAAAACTGTTATGTATATCGCTCAGTTTAGCAGTAAGATAATTAACTTTCAACCCAGGATGAAATACATGAATAATGGAACTATTGGCTTTATCAACGTTTAGATTTTTGGCTATTGTTGATTGCAAGCCATTTACAACTATATGATTATTGGAGAAATCTTGAGCGCTTACATTATAGGTATCCTGAAGATGTATTAAACCTTGAGATGGCTCATGGCAGTCATCTTGCTTCTGTTGTTGCTTTGTTTCTTTTTGGCATAGTTTTGGCATTTGATTGTCAACCTTTTCGGAAATCAATTTTTCATTTGGCGTATTTTTTTTTTGTAGCATACCTTTGTTAAATCGAAAACGTTTGGATGTGACATGTGAGTTTGGATATTGCGAATCTACGTTTGATTGTAATTCATTGATACGTCTATAGAGTGTTTCCAGTTCGGTAGAATATATTTGTTTATCATGTGGTTTCAAAAAAATGGCTTTTTCTTTTGTTAAATTGGAAAGCTTATTAACTTTGTCAATCAACACCTGAAGTTCAAGCGATTTAGCTGACAGATTTTTCATATCATCCAAAATAGCTGAAAAGTATTAATATGAAATAATAAATGTAATTTATATTACTGCATTTTCTTACCATCCCTGTATTGATTAAAAAGCTTGTAAAAATCATCAGCACTGAATTCAGTTACCATTTTTTCAAATAAAAATAAATTGTGCAGATTCAGTTGTTTAATTATATTGTTATTAAATTTATTAACTAGATCTTTATAGTAACACAGAATCAAGGAAATTATATCTGACTAATCATTAGTTATAACATGTTACACTTGCAGTAGTAACTATCCATCTTAACGTAGAACTTTTGAAACAATAGCCGAAATTTTCAATTGTTGGTGCAAATTTGGGTAATAACGTTAAAGACCCTTCAACTATCTTTTTTATAATCAGTTTTGTAATGCTTTTAAAAACAATATTTGAAAGTTTAGTTTCCACCATGATATTGTAATGCCACTATTTCTTCTTATTGTCCCAATTGGTTTTTTAATATTTTGTGGATGCTGGCTTCTCGAGAATCTTAACTAGTTGATTCTGAAGCGACAAGTGCGAACTTGCCCCGCAGCTCGTTACTTCTTTGTCTTCATACTCATAATTATGATGCTTCTATTAAGATTTCAGCAAATTTTTGCAGCTAACTGTAGAATATACCGAACTGGGGTAGAGTTCTTTGATGCATCGCAATAACGTCGTAGCACTAGGTGCTTGTGGATTACACGAACAAATTAAGATGACGAGATTCCCACAGATTTTCATAGCTGGCACTTAATAAAAATTAATTATGAATATTGCAGTTATCTACATAGAGAAACATTTGTAATGTAACAATATATAAAGAAATACAAGACGATGCTTCTTGCAAAGTGAAGAAGACTCAGAAGCATCTCAGTACATGTTCACTTCGCGCTAATGATGCAGTTTTTTTCGAATTGTTTCCGATAAAAGTATTTATATAGTCCCTATGATATAACTATACATCATCCAGACTACAATACTTAATAGTTAAGTATTTTTTAGCTGTCAAACTACCCTTGAGACTGATTCCATCGCTGTAAAACTTCGTTAGCTAATATTTTGAAGTTACAACTAGCAAACACCAACCTTTACTCATAGATATGAAACTTTATTACTGGCAAGAGTTACATTATCCAGTTTTTATTAATATGTACTAAGGCTAGCATGGTAAAAAATATATCACATAATTTCCATAGAAAAATATTTTTAAAAGGAAAGTCATTTAACCCAAAAAAGATTCCTATCTGCTTCTGTTGTTTCTATTTTTTTAAAAAAACCTGTTTTATAATAAATGTCTATGACATATAGTTTGGTATTCATATTTTTAGTATTTTTTTATTAAGTAAATATGGGTGACGCTTGAATTTATATATCAACTTTTAGTATGTTATCATTGTTCATAGTATCTTTCGAGCTCAATGTGACTTCTGAATCTGCTAAAAAGCCGGGAGGCGTAAGCCATTGAATTTGTTTTTTGTTGTAAAAGGGCCAGGCTGGAACTATAACAAATAAATCGACTATCAATGAAAATAAGGAGACATAGAGTGAGACCAAAACGCTCTGGGTCAAGAATCCTAACACAATGGAAAACAGCGCACCTATCCAAATTGTGTAAAAATTAATAGAGTCAGCCAGTTTTTGGCCTTCAAAATCCTTATTAATGTTAAAAACAATTCAGATCAAAATCTTTCAATGTTCATACAATAACTCCATCAACAAATTCTTTAATGGCCTCCATAATGTTTTATCAAAGAAACTCTGTGATTTAATATTGAATAATTGGTGTTGGATTAAAAAAAAATTGGTTTTATGAATTAGAAAAAGTAAGGGCTAGATTAATTTCATAGGGATGAAAAAGTGATACTGAAATTTATGGTTTTAACCTCCACAAATACAGTAGATATTTAGCTTGCATTAAAATAAAAAGTGATATTATTTATTTATTTATTAAATTAACATTAGTTAATATTTGTTAAATTAATATACTAATTTTGATTAAATTTCATATTTCTGACACAAAGCTTAGTAATAAATTTATTTCTTAATAAATACTATTATTTTCGGTATCACATTAATTGTACAAGACAGATATGGACACACACACACTCTCTATATATTTATAAAAACAATTAAAAACCAACAGTTTCAATGTCGAATTCCAATTTGTTTCTTGTGAGTTCATATAAGCTCATTTTAACAATAAAATAATACTGACATTTTAACTAAGGGATTTGATTTATCCACTCAACAACTTAAAGGTGTTATTGTAGAGGGAATTTCACATAATGTTATTGCACAAATAATAGTAGATTTTGACCACGACTTTCCAAAATACAAAACAACGAAAGGTGTTTATATTAACAAGCAGTCCATGGAGGTAAATACTCCTGTCACTTTATGGTTAGAAGCTATTGACTTATTTTTTTCTAGACTAAGTAGTTTAAAAGATAGCAATGGTGAACTTCTTGTGACACGGATTGGATTTTTGTCGGGAGCTTGTCAACAACATGGTAGTGTTTTTTGGAACAGTGAAGCTATACAATGTTTGCAGAAACTTTCTTCCAAAACAAATATGAGCTTGCTTGAGTTACTTCAAGGAGCTTTATCTTGGGATAAAAGCCCCAATTGGCAAGATAAGAGTACACAGACCCAATGCGAAGAGTTTGAAAATGCAGTTGAGGGTGGGGCAAAACGATTGGCTCAAATTACAGGAAGTAGAGCTCACCATAGATTTACAGGCCCTCAGATCTTAAAACTTAAGCAGAATCAACCAGAAATATATAACGCAACAAGTAGAATAAGCCTTGTATCGTCATTCCTTGCAACCGTATTAACAGGAGAGATTCAAGAGTTTGATCGGTCTGATGTTTGTGGAATGAACATGTGGGACATTCAAAAAGAAGAGTGGTGCAAAGAAATTATTGAGTTGTTTGATGGGGACTGTTCAGATCCAAATGATAGTATTATAAACAAACTTGGAACAATAAAAGAGAAGCAATCAGCAGTTCCTATTGCAGCTTATTTTGCAGAAAAATATGGGCTGAGATCGTCTTGCCAGGTCATAACACCCTTTACCGGAGACAATCCTGCAACTATTCTTGCGCAACCATTAAGCCACGGAGATGTTATTGTGTCATTAGGGACATCTACTACGGTTTTAGTCGTCAGTAAGACTTATGCGCCCGATCCCCAGTATCATATTTTCAACCATCCGATTGACAAAGATTCTTATATGGGCATGGTATGCTATAGTAATGGATCACTTGCACGAGAGAAAATTTGCAACGCTTTGAACCTTAAATATCTTACACAAGGTTGGTCTAAATTTGACGAAATTTTGCAAGTTAACATGGAAGATGGCATTGTCATGGGCTACAGTAACGGCCATGTTAATAAAGCAAAAGTTGGAATTTATTTTCCTATTGCAGAGATTGTACCCACAGTCAAAGCACAGACAAACTTTTATAGCTGGGAGCAAAGCGATTTAACTAATAAAAAGGAGTGGCGGTTGGTCTCCTGTACTCATGAAGGGGCGAAGAATGAAGAGACAGATAAGGAGTGGCACCATCCTGAGGATGATGTCCTTGGTATCCTTGAGTCTCAGGGATTGAGTATTCGTAAACGACTTGGTACAATGCTTTCATATGAAGAAAACCTTGAAGGGTCCCGAGTTCGGCCCCGCCGTGTGTACTTTGTGGGAGGCACAAGTGTTAATACGGGTATTTGCATGGCCTTGGGTCGGGTTCTTAATCCTCTGGGGGGGATATTTCGGCTTTCTGGAGAGCGCACGCGGGACGCGTGTGCTTACGGAGCTGCGCTCAAAGCTATTTATTACGCCGAGAGGCCGACAAATGCTCCATGTGGGTTGGGGTCGGAGGTGTCGGTTGGATCGGCAAAAGCGGGGGTTTCAGCCGTGAGGGCAGCAGAGCTAATAAGCCTTGGGGGAAAGTCAGGCGACTTTGGATGTAAAAACCATGCAAGCCAACCCCGCCTCTTTGGTAATAAAGAAGGGCATGAAATGGTACACGGGTCGCCCTTAAATAAGGACGGCGATGGTTGGATGGAGTACGGCGAATTTATAAAGCAGTATCCAGGAGAGGTGGAACGATTACTGGAGAATAAGAATCTGAGATCATCATCAGACCACAAATACAACAGTGACAAAGTCGCCGAGGATCAAGATTTATATGCTTCTTACATAGATCTCTATGCACAAACCGAGAACATGTTAATGAAGGGGTAGTTTGATCACCATTCATTGACGAAAATATGACCCTGGCTAGTATTCCTCCGAGTTGTTGAACACTGCGCCCATCTCAAGATGGGTGGAGATCTCAGCCCTGAGTTTTTGGGCTGCCTCCACCATTCGTTTTAATAAAAAATAGCTTAACTTTGACTTTAGAAGACATATTAATCAGCAGTTATATAAGATATGCTTTACATGTGATGGCGCAACT
Organism: Magnusiomyces ingens NRRL Y-17630; assembly: GCA_900497715.1. Classification (NCBI taxonomy): domain Eukaryota; kingdom Fungi; phylum Ascomycota; class Dipodascomycetes; order Dipodascales; family Dipodascaceae; genus Magnusiomyces; species Magnusiomyces ingens. Next base: position 1,590,187 of record UIDE01000002.1, read on the forward strand.
ACGCTAGCTGCCTGGTGGTCGGCCGATAATTCAGCTGTTTATATGGGGGAGGGGCAGAACAAACACATAAAATTAAAACCTGGGGTTGCGGGTAGCTCAAAAAAAGGTTTATGAACCTCGGCTATTGCAACTTATGTCTGTATCTAAGAAATTAGAGGGAAGAAAAAAAAAACATATAAATTCCCCAGTTTTTCCAATTTTTTTTTTTAACAATTTGAATTCCAAACCCATCCCCTTTTTTCTTTTTTTTTTTTTTTTTTTTTTTTTTTTTATATATATAATATATATTAATATAAACTACCAATTTCATATTCTATTATATCCCAACAACAGATTCTAAATATTTCGCGCAATGCCTTCTACTGAACGACTCCAGGCTATTGCCTCGGCAACTTGTTCGGCCCAATTGCCCTCTACAGGCCCTAATGGAATTCCCCTCAACACAGAAACTGAACCCCCAATTCTTATGGCCCAGGAACGTGCCAAGGCTTCATTTAACTCGCGAGAACTCACATACTACCTCGATGGCGGCAAAAGCCAAACAGAAGATGTTGAGGCAATTATGCGCTCAATCGAACGTGATCCTCTGTTCAACAATGAAAAATATTATGATTTGACCAAGGATCAGCTTCGTGAACTTACTGTCCAGCGTGTGGCTGCTCTTGCCACTCATGTCTCATCATCTCCCCAAATCCTTCATAAGCGGTTTGCCATCACAGCTATCGCTGATCCCGGTACTGGTACTCGTACTGGTGTGCACTACGGTCTGTTCCTAGGTTCGGTACGTGGCTCTGGCACAGCAGAGCAGTTCACTTATTGGGTTAATAAGGGCGCAGTCGAGCTTAAGCGTTTTTTTGGCTGCTTTTCCATGACTGAATTAGGCCATGGCTCCAACGTTGCCGGTCTTGAAACCACCGCAACTTTTGATCCTGAAACTGACGAGTTTATTATTAACACCCCTAACCTGGGAGCAACCAAGTGGTGGATTGGTGGCGCCGCACATACTGCGACTCACACTGTCTGCTTTGCTCGACTCATTGTTAAGGGCAAGGATCACGGCGTTAAGTCTTTCGTTGTGCCTCTTCGAAACACTGACGATTGGTCCCTTAAACCTGGCATTGCCATCGGCGATATTGGAAAGAAGATGGGCCGTGACGGCATTGACAATGGTTGGGTCCAATTTACTAATGTTCGTATCCCCAGACAGTTCATGTTGATGCGATTTTCTAAAGTCGATCGTGAGGGTAATGTGACTGAGCCCCCTCTTGCTCAACTGGCTTACGGTGCTCTTATCACTGGCAGAGTTTCTATGGCTGCTGACTCATTTTATGCGGCTTCTAGATTCCTTACTATTGCTATTCGTTATGCGGCAGTCAGACGACAGTTTAGCTCATCGCCCGGCCAGATCGAAACAGCCATTCTTGATTATCCCCTTCATCAAAGACGTCTTCTTCCTCGCTTGGCTTATACTTATGCCATGAATGCAGCTGCCGCTGAACTTTATCATCTTTATGATGTTGCCTCTTCTCAACTTGAGACTGTGGATGTTACTGACAAGAAGGCTCTTGTTACTGCTGTCAATGATATCAAAGAGCTGTTTGCCGTTTCGGCCGGTGTAAAGTCTTTCTGCACTTGGGCTACTTCCGACATTATTGACGAGTGCCGACAAGCTTGCGGTGGCCATGGCTATTCTGGCTACAATGGTTTCGGCCAAGGTTATGCCGACTGGGTCGTGAACTGCACTTGGGAGGGTGATAATAACGTTTTAACACTTTCAATGGGCCGCTCTCTTATTCAATCTGCCATCGCCGCCAGAAATGGCAAGACTGTTGGTGGTGCATCTGAATACCTTAGTCGTCACGCTGCTTTGGCCAGCGCCCGACTTGGTGAACGATCACTCGAGGACCCCGCTGTCCTTATTGAGGCATGGGAGAGTGCCAGCTCATTGTTGTTGATCAATGCTGCCACTGCTTACGAGAAAGAACTCAGCAAATCTAATGGCAATGTTGCTGCTGCCATGGAAAAGGTTTCTCAAGCAAGATTTGAGACCGCTAGAGTTCATACTCGCTTGTATATCATTAAAGCCTTTTTCAACAGAATCGAGGACTCTAAGGACTCTGTCCCTGCAAATGTTCGGGAAATTCTTACTAAGGTTGCTGTTCTTTTCACACTGTGGTCTATTGAACAGGACACTGGTCTTTTCTTGAGATCTAAATTCCTTACTGACAAGGACATTGATACCGTCACTTCTCTTGTTGACGAATACAATCTTAAGATTCGTGAACAAGCCATTCCATTAACAGATGCTTTCAACTACAGCGATTACTTCTTGAACTCTCCTATTGGAAACTTTGATGGAAACGTCTATAAACACTACTTTGAGAAGGTTGTTCGTCAAAATCCTAACTACAGCGCCAAAGCACCATACTTTGAAAAAGTGGCGGCTCCATTCTTTTTTAGAAAGGAAGAGGAGCCAATTGATTTGGAAGCCCTAGGGGAGTAAAAAAAACATCTACCTGTAATTATTATACTTTTTCAAATTTAAGTCATACTCTATCAATCCTTTTGAAATAACATGGTGTAATTGGCTAGGTTACCCATGATATTACCCTTTGTAGCTGTAATACTTTCCAAAATGCAACATTCAACTAAAAAAAAAAAATAACTCCAAAAAAACAATAAAATACCTGAAGCTATTCTTCCAGACACAAACTTTCCACCGAATTTTTTGGATTGAGCTCTAAAATTTGCGTTACAAAAATAAACAGTGCTTTAACTCAGATATTAAATAAGGGAGCTGCTCTTTACTAACATGTGCAATAATAAGCATCAAAAGCTTACTGAGCAAGTTTTACAATCAAATATTTTGTAATGTTTGAAAGGGAAAGAGTTATGATTTCTTGTAGGATGAGCTATTTGTGCACTACGGGTCCACACCCATAGATATTTTAGGGCACGAACGATCGTTCCGTACAGGGAAAGGATATGGTTGCATTCTAATTTTTCTGAGAACCAAAGTTTCGGATAAAATATTTCTTGTAGTTTGTGATTCCAATTTTTTTTTTTAAAAAAATGTACTCATTCCCCGTGCTCATATCTAATGGGGATAATTGCCAAAAGCCCTTTGTATTGATGCTAATTATTTTGGAAAGTAGTTTGGATACAGGCTAGGGGTTTGAAGAAAGAATAATCAATTTTTTTTTTTCAGATTTGTGTTCGCCTTCATTTTCTCATGTTACTAGTGAAATTGGCTGTGGATCCGAGTACCTTTCCTGGTTTTGTTAAAATGGAATGGCAAACAAAGTCAATTATTAACTACCTAAGTACTTAATAAAACTTTAGAAATTAAAAGAGCTTTATAAAAAAATATCATTATTTTTGTAATTTATTTCAACTTTTACATTTTAATTTTTGAAAGGAGGTCTAGTAAAAGGCCCGTTTGGTTTTTTTTGAAGGTTGTTACTACTTGGCCCCCGTCGGTTATTGCCTTTATTTGCTGGTTTGTTTGTGCCGTTATTAGCATTGTGTCCATTGGTATAATAGCTTCCACCGGACATATTAGGCTTATTGCCATTATTATTTCCTCCCGTGTTATTTCTGTTTGTATAATTCTTTTTCCGCTGGCGTTCTTGAATGGCAATCGTTTGACCACTCACCACAACCTCCTTGGCATCTAGTGCTCTTAACATATCTTCCTCAGTCTTAAAATCCACAAAAACAGCGCCGCGGGTTCTCTGAGGATCGAAATGTGTAACTTGACCAAATCGTTCAAGAGCATTACGGAGACCAGCCAAATCCATATTTTCCGTCATCTTAATATATACAGAGAAAAATTCCTTGGGGCCAGTGACATTTCCATTAGTGGTGCGCGGCGTGATGGCTGGCTGAGGCTTTGGCTGGGGTCGTGGCACAAGATGTGGTTTTTGAGAAACAATAGAAGGAGCAGGTGTGCCGTCTCCAATGTGTGTTCGGGCAACTGAAGCCCAAGTTGCGGGTATAGAAGAGGTACTAAATGAAACTCTATCTTCTAAATCTTCCTTTGCTTCTGTGTTATCAACATTGGAGGGTAGCTCCTGAGATGATGTGGCAGCAGGACCAGTAGGAATAGATAAAGAAGGCTCAAATGCTCCAGCAAAGTTCTGATTGCCATGGTACTCAGAAGCGGTCGAGCCAGCTTTACTTTCAGTAGAAATCTCTACTAAAGGTGTAACAGCAGGTTTAACTGTAGATTGATTGTCACCTTTAACAGGAGTTTCGGCTGATTTTTTTTCTGAAATATCGATAAGCTCCAAGAAAGGCTCTGAGGAAGAAGAGCTGTCTAGGGTTTCAGAGCTTTGTTGAACAGCTTCCTTAGGGCTAACATCCTGAGACTCATCCAAAGACTTGCTGTTGAAATCGATAGAAGTAGTGATGGGCTCGTCCACAGGATAAGAGGTTTCCTTCACGTCATTACCCAAAGTTTCTTCCACAGAGGTAACACCATTTGATGGTTCAGGTGATTTCAAAGTTTCGGCTGAAAGTGTAGTGGAACTAGGTTCAGGGACTTTCAATTGGACAGCTTCGGAATCAACAACAGTTGATGCTGGGGATTCATCATAATCTCCAATTTCAGATGGGAGGTCTTCTCTAAGAAATCTAAGGACATCATTGCGAATAAAGTAGCTGCTGTTCTGAGATTCATATGATGATAGGACAAATGACTGAACAAATTTTTGAGATGGTTCATTAGCTTTGGCAAATTCACCAATAATCTGAACTAATATATCAACATCACCAATTTTTTGAAAATCAATGTTAGAAATCATGACTTTGCTATTTTTAAAATCATGATTAGCAATAAGTTGCCGAATACCAGCCTGGCCTTCGTAGACTTTGCTGTTTACACCTTCAAACCCATGAAGAGCAGTTGATTCCTTTTTGTAAAAGCGGTGTAGTTGATTGGGTTCCAAGTAAAATGTGGTATAATATCTTTCAACGATTTCCCAGATTATCTGGTGTAATGGTACCTCTTCAGATAATTCATCATCCAAATCTTGTGAATTTTGAGACAAAGGTTGACTAGAAACTTGCGATGTATTATTGGTGATAGGGGCTTCAGAAGAAGAAGAAGGTGCCGTTGTGGCGGGGGTTGAAGCAGTCGTTGAAGATGAAGGATTTGATGAGAGAGAGGGAGAACTGGATGTAATGGTTGACATGTCAAATTTTTGAATAGCGAATTACTGATTTTTATTTACTCCTGTTTATTTGTTGGTTGAATCTGTTTCTTTTTTTTTTTCTCTGTAGACAAGGCGGTTTTCAAAAATTGAACGTAGAGGGGCTTAATCAAAATGTGTCGTTATACAGAAAACTGAAATTAGACCTGAAATTTTTCGAATAACGTACACTATGCCCACACTAGTTTGGGATCAAGAAAATATTTGGTGTAATATATTCCGAAATAAATATACTTGTGAAAAATGACAAATAAATAGATAAATCAAATTAGTTGATCCTTATTTATTTTCAAAAAAAAACCTGGAAATGGTGAACAGGATAGAATAAAGGTTTTGTACGCTTACTTCTAGTGGTGGTTTTGCTCAATTTTTTTTTTGAATAGACTGATATATTACGTAATTATATTGCACACCATATGAAAAAATATTAGGATTGTAAATTTTTCACAACTAGCATGATAGTTGAAGGATTTTAGAAGCGTAAAAAATATGCTGAAAATCTATATTTGACATAAAATAAATGAATGAAAAAAAAAAAATAGATAAGCTTGAACTTATAGCCCAAGGTCTCTAGCAACCATATTTCTGCAAATAGGATGATAAAAAAGCTCATTTTTCGTAAAAGTACTTATGGCCAGCGATTTATCTACCTTGGCTAGCTCACGATAACCAGGTCGAACAAACTTCATTCTTCCAACAGTTCCTAACCAATCAGCTAATGGGTAGTAAGTTGATTCATAACCCAAACATGCTTTTACTGCAATTTTAAACCATCTGGAAATGACTTCGGGGTTAGACGAAGATTCAAATTCATAAATTTCACCCAAAGCTTTAACTGCATTACTGGGGGCAGGGTCACTCCATTTAATTTTTGGGCTATCGGTAACACTATCCAAAAAAACAAGGTATTGTTGAGAATTCCATCCTTCTAAGTTTTTGATAGAAAACTTTTCTTTGAAGTATGATACTGTGGCATCTTTGGGGGCACTCAAGGCAGCATCAACCCATTTGGTACTGAGACTATAACAGGCATCAGCTAAACTAGTATCAAAGTCTGGTTTCACTGGTGGCATTCCAGGTGAATAAAACCAAGTATCCCAATCAATCTCATCCAAAATTTCTTTTTTATCTTTGAAAAAATCGTAAAGAGTATCCTTAAATTGGTAAGTATCCAAGGATTGAGTTCGAAACTTGGTAAAATAAAATGGAATGAAAGGATCGAATTCTTTGAAACCTCCAAGCTTTTGCTCAATTAAAAATAACAAATTGAAGCCTTTTTCATATGGAACAGTAGAAAATGCATCGTCTGGATCAGCTTGATTAGATAAATCAACAACTAAAGGAGAATATTTTTCTCTAGTCGCAGGACTCATAGAGTCAATGTCATCTTGCAAATCTTTCCAACCAATAATGGCGGAAAAGTGACGGTAGGCTTCACCATGAATTGAGCCCACAATACGTCGTTCAAGATACATGGTCCAGCCTTCATTTAACCAAAAATGTTCCCATGAACAATTAGTAACGAGGTTTCCACTCCAAGAATGTGCTAACTCATGAGCAATCACATCAACGTTTTGTCTATCTCCTGATATAAGTGTTGGTGTTGCAAAAGTGATATTTGGATTTTCCATTCCTCCATATGGAAACGAAGGAGGCAAAATCAAAACATTGTAAGTTTTCCATTCATAAGGAAAGACTAGCTTTTCAGCAACTTCAATAAAATTCTCCGTGTCTGCTTTGAATTCATATTGGCATGCCTTAATAAAAGAAGGCTCACTGTAAATCAAAGAACGAGGGCCGATAGGTGCATTGGCGATATCGCCAGAGGCGATTGCAAATAAATATGATGGAATCGGTAAATCTTGTTTGAAGACATATGGTTTATCTTCAGAGCCTGGCTCCGAAGGCTTCGATACTACGTTTCCACTCGAAACAGTTGGGTATATAGAATAGATTGAAATATTCATCGGCGATTTAACGGAAGGTGTGTCAAAACAAGGGTACATTGAGCGCGCATGGATTGCTTCACATTGAGAGAAGAGATAAGGTGCTGTTTTTCCTGCTGTTTGTTCGGGTTCCAACCATTGAACAGCAGTGACCTTTTCTGTTGTGGAAAATTCCAAGGAAAGTTTCAACTGAGATTTAGCACCAGATGTTTTAGTTTTCCAATCATTTAACGGTATGGTAAGCTTTGTTCCTAGCGGTTCAATTCGTTTTTCAGCAAGTACAAAAGGAGTCTCATCGTCATCAATTGAAGCTTTAAATACATCCAAATAAGAAGTATCTAAAATAATATTAGAGGTTTGAGAGGGCTCTTTAACGACAAGGTTGTATGTAACTTTTCCGGCTAAGACCTTCTTGTCCCAGTTCACACGATACTCGATTTCAGTAAAATTGACTTTAAAAGCATAGTAATTTGATAAGGTTGAGGGATCTCTTTCAGGAGACTGAGCAGGTCTTTTAATGTCAAAAATAGTTGTAGACATTTTAGATTTAGTATGGCGGGATTGAAAATCTTTGTTTAGTGGACGAGTTAAGATAGTAGAATAGAATACTTGCGACTTTTTAGTTGCCAAAAAGCATAAAAAGATAGTGGGTGAATAATGTTTAAATAAAACGCCACCCTGTTGGCTTATCTTCTGCATATGCTCAAAATTTCTGATAAGGCAGGGCCGGCTCCTAGTGCACCACAGCATCGTTGCCATTATTTGACATTAAAAGATGATGAAAATTTCAGAATTTATAAGTTATTTATTAATAATAGGATGTTTTAAATTCTCGATTACTTAAATTTTTTTTAAGCAATACGATTGATAAAGTATCAAACCGACTTTTCACACACATTTTTTTAACAGCTCTTCTAGCTGCGATAACTTAAAGGATTATAAAATGATTATATAATAATTACGATATTGTGAATGTATGGTAGTTTACTTAGTCTCTGAAAAAACACAATTTACCATTGGAACAGTCTCTGCTTTCTTTCTATTTTCATGCGGATTTGTAACGTTAACTTCATTGAATAAAATCCAATCTATTTGAACTGTACAGGAAACTTGGGAATAAGAGCTTAATCATAAGATGATATTGATTTTTTCTTAGTTTTAAATAAAAATAAACTTAAAGTCTTCATGTAAACCATGAAATGTTTCTTAAAATTTGTTCTACGAACGGTAAAACTGTTCGGATTAAGGAACCACCTAATAATAATATATCACGCTAAATAATCATTGAAGTAGCCCCTTGTTGTCGACATTACATGTTACAGAAACATAAAATAAACTTTGTAATACAAGCAAACAAAAGTTTTTAAAAATGTAATTAAAAAATTACGTAAAACAATATTATTACATCAACTTGGATTTGAAAGACTGTTGTGATTCTGGAATTACGAGTACTTAAAATGATTACTCCAAAGTTTTCTGTTCGCCAGGATGATGATCGAATTTATATAGATATCAGAATCATCAACATTCGTACTGACAGTAAATCTATTGAATTTCGTGTTGAGGGCGATTTGTTTGTCTTTGCTTTGAGTCCATATTACTTACGTTTAAGATTCCCAGGTCAACTGCTGAGTGATGAGGATGAAAAAGTTATTGATGATGAAAAACTGAAATCAACAATCCATTACAATACAGATAAATCAGTTATAGAGATTTCTATTTCCAAGGCTTTAAAAGGGACTTATTTTGAAGATTTAGACTTGGCTACTAAGCTTCTCGCAAGAACGGTTAATATCGCAGGATCCAATAATACTGAAGACATAAACGATGAAACTCAACGGAAAAGAATAGAAGAGCAGATAAAATCTGCTTCCACACCGGTAATCCAAGAAATCGATTATAAAGGAAATGAACTTACAACAGAAGATATTGACAATCATTTTTCGAAACTTTCAACTGAAGCTGAGACACATAACTGGGAGATCGAACAAACAGATCCAGGAAGGGCATATGAAAGTTCAGTTCAACATTTTGAATCCGGACACTCAGTTGGGAAATATGGATTTAATTCTCAATACTCTGAAATTATAGGAGTGTCAATTGCTGATGGATCAAATGACGTCAATGATGTTATTGATCCAGAAACATCTACACCAGAATCTCGTCATCAATCTCGCTTTGAGCTGGAAGCTCTGTCGTTTGACTCTGATTATTATTTATCAGATGCTTTTGATGAGCCTCCTGAACTAGATTCAATATTAAAATGGGAATCCCCTGTTAATATATCTTTTAATAATCTTTCTTTGGTTTCCAAGGATACTGCTTTGGAATCTGAAGAAACAATCACTTTCTCAACAAAGGAAACTGATTATATGCTGAGAATTGCTAAGGAGAAGGGTATTTCTGGGGTATCGGGTGAATCTGCTTATAACAATATTTCCCATCCTAAAAAGATATACATTGGACTTGTTTGTATTATATTTTCAGTGTGTTATGATGAGCGAACCACAATGGGCGATCCTACCGTGGAGTCTGCATGGACTATTTCGAAATTATGTCCCTTATTTTCTGCATTAGATGAAAAGTTTGATACCTTATCATCTGCAGTCATTGCATGCATTCGACGTGCTTTATGTTTTCCTCTTATAAGAAATTGGAAGCTTATTGCAACGACCGTTTTCCAAAAAGATGTGTACCAAGTATTACGACTGGGAAAACGTCGCATACTACGCATTCTCCTTAAACTTAAAGAAATCCTGGAATCATCTGGAGGGAGTGGCAATTATTTTGTATATTCAAAAATATGGGTTGACGATTACATAGCTTGGATCCAACTTAATGCATCTGATAGTGTTATCAGGGCCCTTGCTCATGAGCTCCGTAAATTAAAATGGGATCCTCAACAATCATTAGAAGGAAATGACATAAAATCATTAGTAGGGTTGGAATTAAATGAGTTGGAGGAAGCAGCCAAAGAAATAATTCAAGAAAGAGATAATGATATAAGTTAGTAATTTAGATTGTTTACCAGTAAAAAAAATCAAACAGTTCCCAGAAAGTTATATTTTAACCTATCCTATTCTACATATTAAACTTTTAGACTTTCATTTATATATATCAATTTTTCTAATGTACGAAACGATGTGGAGTTTCATAAAACTTGGATTTCCTTACATAGGTTGGCTGACTTTTCTATTTGAACGAAAGGAATAAAGTGTATGGGTACCACAAGGACTACTTATAAAGTTAGAGAATAAAGTAAATCTTTTATTTACGCCCAAGGAATTTTCTTATTCTTTACCTGAGACTCTGGGTTCCAACAAAAAGAATCTGACCATGAGCATCAAAATAAGAAAACCTGTTTTTGTATCACATCTCAGAGAAAAAACTCTTGTCGATATTAATGCAATTTATCATAATTGGAAATTAATAACTATGTGATTGAATAGGTGGTTGGATGCCTTATTAAATATATTAAATTTCATTTTCACATTAGTATTTATAATAAAAATTATTGTATTAAAACCTCATATTTTTCTAATACATCATGTCATAAATATGGGAATAATTTGTAAATAGTAGACTGATCACCATGTTTTTCGTAAGCTGGCATCAGGAACATGCAATTTTAGAGGAAAGGGAAGAGAAGAAGGTTAGAGATTCCCTCTCCAAAGCTTGTTCAAAACACATTACAACACAGCACATTTAACAAGATAGAGATGTTGTTAATATTATATAATTCTATAACACTTGATTAAAACAAAATGAACAATATAATAACAACTATGAGAAAATGTTTTTTTTTAATATGTGCCAATAAATACAAAGGATCTTTAATCGTCAATTATAAAACCAACACCGTGTTTTTTAGCCTGTAATGATTTTGGCAATTCGTCGCCTTTATCACTTTGGTCACCACTTTTTTCTTTTATCGATAACAATGGCCTTGGCTCGTTAAATGTTTTGCAGTTGACAGATATGTTATCATCTTCGTCATGTTCATTTTTAGACTCATCACAAGACGACGTATCTTCTTTTTTAATATTTTGTGAAATTTTTTGAGAAGATTGCTGGTCATTAATGTATGAGTTTGAAGATACCGATATTGCTTTTGGAGAGGAAACCGGACTCTTTTCAGCCAGTCTAACGGGATAAGTAAACTCTGGATTTAACTCATCTTTTAATGAACTGGTTGAAGTAAAGTCCTTTTTTGATCTATTATGAGGTTCTTGAAATCTGGGAAGAAGTTCCTGTTTTTGAGGTACAGACTCTAGGCGCTGAGAATCTGCAGCTACCGACGCCAGAAAATTGAATCCGGAAGAATCCGAAAATCCAGAGTTATTCTTCTGGGTAATAGAGGTGGAGACATACCTCGAATTTGTGTCATGGGATCTAAATCTTGATTGCGAGGAAATCGATTCTTCGCTAATTTTAACCGAAGAGCTGGGTTGTAAACCGATCGAACCTGATGAAATTCCTGATACCTCTTCACCTGCAAGCCTAGGTCTCGGTGCAACCAAAATTGGGGAGGATACCGAAGTTTCAAATGACGCTTTAGAGTTTTCCTTAGAACGATCTTTTTTAGTGTCATCCATATAAGAATTCTTCTTTATAGGAGATCCGGTACTGGTAGCCATAAGCAAAGTTTTTGAGCTTTCAGGTGTAATGTGATTGTACGATTCAGGCTTAGAGGTTTTCACAGAAGGGGTGTGAGGACCAATGGCATGAGAGGGTTGCTGATGCAGGTTTTGGGTCGAATTTGATGGCTGAGAAGTATCAGAAACTTCCTCCCCTGTCGATTGACGAGATGGTGAAGAGATTGAGATAGAAGAAGTGCCTGCACTAGGACTCGAATATAAGGACATTCGGGAAAGAGAATCTCCTCGAAGAACAGAAGTTTCAGATTTATTACGTGAATGCATGCCTCGTCTTCTTGAATATGCGGATGCAGATACCATTGCACCTGAGGCGGAAGGAGTAGTGGTACCAGTTGGTTTTGTGGGGCTCGGTGAAACTGTTCTCTCACCAGAAACAGTGACCGATTTTCGCCGTTTAATAGAAGAAGATTCTTCGACTAAAGAGTTAACATTACTATCTTTCTTAGGAGAGGTTGTGGATTTTTGTTGATTAGGTTGCCAATGATGAAATTGGATGATTTGATGCACAGATGTCGAGGGAGAAGATGGGTTGTTATTAACATTAAAATTGCTTTGAGGAGGGGGAAAATATGGAGTTGGGCTACTTCCTTGCCATGCATTCCTAGATGGTGAGTGAAAAACAGATTGCGAAGACAATGAACTGCGGGTAGGGGAATAATGAGAAGATGGGATTGACGATAACGAAGAATGCTGAGCATGACGAGGTCGGAAGTTAGGAGTTGTAGTAGATGGTGAACCCAAAAAAGATTGGTGAGTCTGAGTTTGTGGTTGCCCAGGTGTTACTTGTTTTTGCTGGTATTCAGAAGAAATAACAGTGGGTTGTTGTGGTAAGGATATATTGCGCTGATTCTGGAAGTGTGGCTGTTGAGAAAATCTTTCTTTATCAGAAGATATGGTATCAATAGGTGTGTTTACTTGGGAAGAAGTCTGAGATGGTGGATAAGCAAACTGTGATGTTTGTTGTGGAGGTTGGGAAGAATACTGGAATGAGATTGGTTGTGCAGGCCTTCGATCTGATGTATATTTTTGCTGAGTTGAATCTGAGTTATATATATTTTCGTTAGGACCTGAAAATAATAGTGGCATCATATTAGACGGGATGTTAAGACGGACTGCTTCGGATAATAAATCTGCGCTTTTTTTTCTTAATTCAACTTTGTAATATTCCTGTTTAGTTCGCTCTTGTTCCGTTTTCAGCTGCAAAGCAGCACGTAATGTTTCATCTGATAAATTCCATGGAGAAATTCCTGGGCCTAATAAAGATTGAAGGATATCCTCATTGGCTTGAGCAGGTGGACCTCCTGACAAGGGTTCTCTTCGTGTCAGAGGTAGGTTGGATGAGGGAGATTGTGAAGAATAATTCTCTGAGAAATTTTGATGTTGCTGAGACGATGGTGGTGCAAGAGGACCCGTGGATTGCTTCTGTTGATGGCTTTGTGCTTGGGACCTTGATTGTATTTGTGAATGTGATCTAAATACCGATATAGGCGAAGAAGGAAGAGGTGGAGGAGAAGGAGGGGGTGGTGGAGGCAACGGAGATGGTGGTGGCTGTAGTAAAATTTGCTGATTTTGGCTTTGAATTTGACTTTGAGCGCGGGTTTGGCTTTGTGTTTGAGAAGGTTCAACTCTTTGAGAATGTGTCGACGGATGCTGAAATTGGTGTTGAAATTGATGCTGAAATTGAGTTTGGGGTCGATTCGCTGAGGTGACAGACACTGAGGGCGAAGAAGAAAGAGCAGATGGGGTGTTGGAGGTTGATGACGGAGACGGCAAAGATGCTTGTTGTTTGCTTGCAGTCATTTGTGGAAGACTGGTTGCAGATGCAACTACTGTCAAAGGGGAAGGTTTGAAATGAGAAGAGCGAGATGCTGAATTCTGCCTATATTGAGGAGATATAAAAAGATTTGATGATTTCAATTTTGATTTTTATTTCTTTGATAGATGTTGATAACGGTGAAAAAAAAATTTTTTAGGAAAAAGCAGAAAGAGGTGGTGGTAATAGGAGATTTACTTAATGTAGAGGGTAGGCGTAAATGTAGAAGAAACAGGAAGTAAAAAGAGAAGTATTTGGTCTAAAATTGGAAAGGTGATGTTTTTGTTGTGGATCTGGTAATGCAGGCGTAGGAATTTGGAAGCAGGCCAAGGGGGTTTCCTACAAATGCAGTAGATGACGCCAATTCGCCGTTTGTTTTGTTTGTTTATTTTTTATTGTTTTTTATTATCCCACCAAAGAACTGGGATGGAGATCCAGGACGGTCAAGACCAAATTCAGATTCAACTTTCGACTCAGATTGTATTGTAAAAGTTTCAAAGCAGGATTTGCAGGGGGTTTCGCACAATCATTATCGGGTTGTTTCGAGAATGGTTGTACGGAGAGGAGTTTAGCTGGCTCCTAAGAGTGGTCAGATTGCAGCTTTGAAAAAACCGACAGGAATGAAGAATGTTAGGATGTCTCGATTATCACAAAAGCGTCTTTGTTGAATGTGAAACTTGCTGAGTCAAAATTTGCAAGATCAAGCATATTTAAGTAGCTAATTTTTTGTCAACAAACCAAAAAAAGAGAGAAATCATATATATATATATATTGATTTGAAATGTGCCTATAGCGTTATAAATGCTTACAAAAATAAGAAAATAAGCGAGGGAGAGATGTCTCTTTTTATTTTTATCATTTTTGTCCCCTTGGATTGCAAATTTTTCCTATTTGGTATAATTTATAAACACTCGTCGACATCTAATAGAACTCCCATCGTGCAGCATAACTTTATGTCTATTTTAAGATAAACTGCTACTGTAAGACGAAAATTTCAGAAATAAAGAATTCAGAGCGGCCGCTAAAAAAATCGTTTTTCTAAACTAGATATTTTAATGTTGAATAGTCTATTTGAAAAATAAAATTCTTCTTAAATATTTAGTAAGTCATAAGCTGCGTTAGACATTTCTGGTAAGGTAATTACCGTGAAAGAAAACATTGTAGATGTTAAACTTAAACGTTAAATTTAGTCGTTATTTTAACTAATTTTAAAATATTTGATTTAAATCATCACTATCATTTAAAAAAAATAAGTATGCAGTTGTCGCAATTGAAAAAAAAAAGATAGTTAAATATTTTCTCAAGAAATCTTATAAAATAAGAATACAATACGATACAATGACCTTTGATTTTTGAATTTAACATTTTTTTCAACAACAAAATAGATTTTAATCAATTTCTTCTTTTAAAATCTAGTTGAGAGACCCTGAGGTTTTTGTTAGTTACTTACAGATTAGTATCTTTTATTTATTTACCTTTGCTGTTGGAAATCTAACCCTATTTCAAAAGATTACCCTTTAGTTGCAACTTAAGCCTTTTATCATTATCATTTCTTTGTAAGTTGTAAGTATTTCTCCAATAGTTGTTAAACTTTCCTTTCTTGATCTCATTAATTATCTATCTATTGATAACTCAAATTTTAAATATATATCTTACCATACTCCGATCCATCAAGCAGTCCTGTGAAACATCTATTCTATTCACGTAGATAAGTTACCCAGGTCTTTTCTTAAACCTTGAATTCGTAGCTACCATTTACAGAGAATTCTATTCACTGAATATACTCAAGGATCTCCACAATCCTGTCTTCTTGATAGACACTCATGGACATAACATCATATTAATATCCTAAAAATAAATGTTTTTCTCTAAAAATTGAATTTAGGAAAGAGTCAACTATTAATCTAGTGTTTTTGTTCACAGAATAGTGTAGCTTTTTACTTAAAATGGCTAGGAAATCATCCACGTTAGATCAAAGTGTAAATTGAAACTCCATCCAGCGATTTCCCATCTTAATCTGAATGTAAGCATAATCATAAGCTTACTTAAGTTTACCAGCCGCCTAATATATATACTGCAAATTACCTAATTGATTACATAATAAAAATAAGATATTCTGGCAGTTTAGCAACCACGTTGTTAGACTTGTATTTTTTATGCATCAACAAATATCTGGCTAGATATTTATGTTCATCCTTCCTTTACCTTCCTTTTCTCTTTTAAATATATATTTTTATAAAAATATATAAATACTTTAACTTATGTCGAGTGACATAGTTTATTGAAATTATATTCCCTATTTTTTTTTCTTTATCTATATATTTTACCATTATCTTGTTTTTATTCCATTTTCATTGATATTCCATGTCTTTCCATACTTTAAAATATGGCCTTAAAAAGGCCTATAAAGATAACATTTCCTCCGACAACGTCAATTCTACCGGTTTTCTTAAAGATGTTGCTCAATCATTTGGCAATTTTGGAGATCGTATAACCAACAATAACCACCGTCATGATGAGGACCATGAAATTGCTGCTGACGAAGAACGGGAAAAAGAAAAATCAAAAAATAGATTCAAGTAAGTTACCTCACAAATCACAAACAATAGTATTAATCTTTAATTTTTTTAGGAGCTTCTCATCTCCCTCACTCCGCAATGAGGTGAAGTGGTTTGTTGGCGGTAAGATTTAAATTGTTAATAAAAAAGTTTCTAGCTCTAATATAACCTAGGTCATGATTACATGGCAGCAATTGCTCAGGCCATTGAAAGTGCCCAATACGAGATTCTTATCATGGACTGGTGGCTTTCACCTGAACTTGTAAGTATATTTGTATATCTCTTTAATATTTTAACTTTATCCACAGTTTCAAACTTTAGATATATAAATTTGTTTCTGGTGTTGATAGTCTTTGCTATGACGTATTGTCGTATCTTTTACATGCTTTTCTAACTTTATTAATAACTTTTCATTTAGTTTCTTGTTCGGCCACCCGCCTTAAATGAAAAATGGAGATTGGACAGAACCCTTGCACGAGCTGCAGAAAGAGGTGTCGATGTTAGAATTCTCTGTTACAAGGAAGTAGAATCTGCATTAACACTGCAATCAGTCCACACGAAACATGGTAAGTTTCCTGTACATAAGGATAATAGTTTTTTACTAACTGTTTAGCTTTGGAAAAACTCCACCCAAACATAAAAGTGATGCGCCATCCCGATCATACTGCTCTTGAAGGCAGAAATGTCACTTTATTTTGGGCTCATCACGAGAAAATGATGTTAATTGATCGCCGAGTAGGGTTTATGGGTGGTATTGATCTCTGTTATGGAAGATGGGATTTAAACTACCATCCAATTGCCGATTTACATCCCGGATTTTCGGAAGCAACTGTTTATAATGGGCAAGAATACAACAATGCTAGAGTGCAGGACTTTAATAATGTTGCTTGTCCAGAAATTGATTCAGTTGATCGAAGAACTATTCCTAGAATGGGATGGCAAGATGTTTCTTTTCAGATCAATGGACCTGGCTGTGTGTCATTAGAGCGTCACTTTATTGAGCGTTGGGAATTTTTGCGAGTTTTCAAGTATCTCAACAGACCAAAATACATTCCTATGGAAATTGGCGTCATTGAACACGTTCCTGCATCAAAGTCAAAACTTGATGCAGTAAAAAATCTTGGAGATAGGATCGGCAATTTAAACTTATCTGGAAATCAAAATGATTCAGAGAAAAATGAAAAAGCAACACTTGCTCGTTATGAAGATCCTAATTGGAACCCGGATGCACGAATGAGTTATAACATTAATGACGAAGCACCAAGAAAAATATATCTCCCTCATCCCGAAAGCCCAGATTCGTTTTGTGGGAATGTCACCACTCAGTTATGTCGTAGCATTTCTGACTGGAGCCATGGCTACTTAACCGAGAGATCTATTCAAAATGCTTACGTTTCACTTATTAGAGACGCGAGATTTTCTGTCTACATTGAAAATCAGTTTTTCATTGCTGGAGGTTCCTTTTCCACAGCCGATCGATTTCATAATGAAATTGGTGATGCCATAGTTGATCGCGTTTTGCAAGCTGCTAGAAATAACGAACGTTTTAAAATGACAATTATCATTCCTGCAATCCCAGGTTTTGCAGGTGATATTAAGAGTGATGATGCAGTGGGTATACGTGCAATCATGAACTTTCAGTACAAATCTATCAACAGAGGTGGTAACAGTATTCTGGAGAGAATTTCTCAAGCAGGTTATAATCCTGGTGATTATATTCAATTTTATCATTTAAGAAGCTATGACAGAATTCTTCCTACTCAATCCTTTTCTAATCAGGAATTCAGTGCTCTGCCGCAATATCAGCAAACATCAGAGTATATGAAACAGCTTTCCCAAAGCTACATAGAATATGAGGATTTAGCTGGACAAAAGGGTGCTCGAAGTAGTGTTTCATATTGTGCTCTTCAATCAACTCCTGGCATCATGGACGAAGGTTGGGCTTATCCCGACGTGAATGAAGCCGAACATTT
The DNA here is from genome assembly GCA_900497715.1 of Magnusiomyces ingens NRRL Y-17630. NCBI lineage: Eukaryota > Fungi > Ascomycota > Dipodascomycetes > Dipodascales > Dipodascaceae > Magnusiomyces > Magnusiomyces ingens. The sequence continues at coordinate 1,608,348 of UIDE01000002.1, forward strand.
TGTTTCTGAGCAGCTTTATATTCATTCAAAACTATTAATTATTGATGACCGGGTGGTAGTTTGCGGTAGTTCTAACATTAACGATCGCAGTATGGCTGGAGACCATGATAGTGAAATTGCGATGGTAATTGAGGAGCCTCAAGATTTCGAAATTAGTGTTGGAGGTTCCCCTACACTTGTATCTAAATTTGCAACCAGTTTGAGACGTCAATTAATGCGCAAGCACTTGGGTCTAATCCAACCTCAGTCTTTGGTGGCTAGTGTTGCTGGCGAAACATTTAATAATGACATGTCGCCACTACCCCAGCCTAATACTTATGATTTTGGCTCCGAAGAAGACAGCGTTGTTGCAGATCCGTTGGATGAAGATCTTTGGCATTACACTCTTGATATTGCTCGAACTAATCAAGAAGTTTTTGAGGATGTTTTTCATGTCTATCCTACGAACAATGCTCGTAACTGGAGTCAATACGTTTCTTGGACATCTGAAGTGACCAGCACTTGTCACGTTTCTCAGAAGTATGCCAATGACGCTATGGGTGTTCGTAACCAGCTGGCAAAGGTTAAAGGTTACATTGTTCCCATGGCTCATGAGTTTCTTATTGAGGAAAGTGTTCTTGTGAAGCCTGGTATCCAGTATAACGATTTTGTTAGTGACCTCTATGCATAAGCATTGCTAGTATCTATCTGCTCTACATTTTGTAAGATGGTTAGTTTGTTGGTTCAAGTTTTTTTAATGAATTGTTATTTATTTTGTAAGTTTAACGTCTATTTTAATAGACACGGCAGTGAAAATAATGTAAGGGTAATATTTCAAGAAAATAGGTTATTTTTATTAATAATTTGTTCCTAATATTTATTTCTTTTTTGGACCACCAAGAGGACTTCCAATATCTTTACCCCGGAGCTTAATGCCAAGTACTCGTTCAATCTTGCCCAGGAGTTGCTGATTTGGGACAGCTCTTCCAGCCTCGTAATCATTGATAACGTTTGGTTTTTCATTTACACGTTGTGCCAGTTCTTTTTGAGTGAGATTCTTTTCCTGTCTTCCTTTAGCCATAGCTCTTCCGACACTTATGTCGACTTTAGCGGGTGGTGCCACTTCGTTGTCTCTATCAATTTTAGCTAATCTTTGACCTTCAGGGTCACCAGTCTTGTTGCTGCCACCGGCCCACTTCTTTTCAATAGCAACGATACCGCCGGTTCGAGCAGCAGCATTGATTTGTGCTTGTGATCTGGCAACGGTAGCCTTTGCACCGCCTTGTCGGTGCTTGCCAATAACGGTAACATCATCCCAATTTTCGTTAGACATTTTTGTAAAATATGAAGAGATATATATCAACTAGAAGAATTTATATTGTTGGATAATAGATGAGATCAAAAGAAGAAAAAAAGTGAGAGAAGAAAAAAGAGCGGACAAAAACAATTAATTAAATAGTGTAAAGGTGGTGGAAAATAGAAAGTCATGGAAGTTTAGGCGGTCTTGAGTATTTATTACTTTGTGGGTGACTTGTAACATCTCTTAGTCACAGTGACACATGACGATTAATATTTCGTGACGTGTGACACAGGTTGCGTTTTTGAATTAGCTTGGAATGTCATAACTCCCTCACTCCTAAGGAAAGCTCCTATCTATCATTGTTATGAAAAATAATAGAACGGTCTAATTGTTTTTTTTAAAAGCACACCCGTTTAAACATTTAAAATATGAACGGAGAATTTCTAATTAGCAATGGTGCCCTTTCTATTTATGTACCCTCTATAGATCTTAATAATGATACCCCTAATATAAACCCATCTTCCACCCTATTAGATCCTAAAAACCTCTCATCACCAACCAGAACTGCTGTTTTTTACGATGAGAAGCTTGCATATTATGTACGACTTGAGATTAATGAAAGCCAGTTTAACATAAACCATAATGACAATACAAAATATGACATTTCTAATTCTGAATCTTATATATCTGATTTATCTGAAGACGATTTTAAACGATACATTGACACTCTGAAAATCGTTGTGGATGTTAAAATTTCAGGTGTCAGTAATATAGCCTTACCAGATTCTTCCAATGATAAACAAAAACAATTTCAGTTACAAGTATATGAACTTTATACCTCAGCTTTAAACGACTCGCATCTTATTCATTATGGGAGGTCAAATGATGATCATAAAAATGCTACTTGGGTTGCGATATGGAAAGTTTCTACTGTTATTTCCCATCCTCGTGCTCGATTGTATAAACCTGAAGTAGTAATTAGCGTCAATGCTTCCGAAAGCGTCACAACTGATGATACTGAAAACGTTCATGGCTCGAAGCTAGCACATACTGTATCAATGGCAAATCTAGCAAAAGCAGCACATGAAGAAAGCAATCAAAATTCTACAGATGGATCAAAAGTGAAACCAATTCATAGAGCATCTACAGTCAATTTCACTCGTGATAAAAATCAAGAGGATATATCAACAAAATTTTTAGAGGAATTCGAACCTGTAGAAGACACAAATTTGTTTGCTCCTTTACATAGCGACCAGAGCATAAAGTCAATTCGGTCCCGACTTGCCATTAATCGATTAATAAGTGACCCTTCTAGGAACTCTAATTTGAAAACAGATAAAACTCAAACGTCATACCCGTCAGAAAATGAAAAAGCGGAAAATTATTCAAACAAAATTAATAGGAATACAATAGAAACATCTCAATTAGCAAAAATTTCAAACTCTACCGCAAATTTGCCTATATCAACACTTTCTTTTTCTCTTTCATTTCAAGTATTTCCTGCCGTCAATCTTCGTCTACGATGCACAAAAGCTACTGGTATGCAGGATAGCATTGTTTCCATTTTGGAAATAGATAATAGTGAAAATGCTTTATTTAATGTTGTTATAAAATCGGCAATGCTTGATTTTACAGCTGGATCTGCTGTAGAATTTGGAAACACATCATTTCCGTTATGGTTATCACCTGGTGAAGCATGCTCTATAGCTTATCATTTAAGTCACCCTGATGCTGGATTACCTCAAACACGAGTCAAACCTATAACGATAGTATTGAATGCTATTCCTGTATTGAATAGCTCAATTAAGATCAAAGAAAATGAACAAGCTTCTCAGTTAATTCAATCCTTAAATAAAAACGATATTGGACCAGAAATAATTACAAAATGGGATACCATTGTCGATTTTGGAGTTGTTGCGCCTCCTACACATGGAAATTCAAAGATTACTGCACCAGTTTCATTCGCAAGTGCTTCTGGTGGAGTTAAAAAACTATTTCGTGGGAACGAAACAACGACTTTCAATCCATTAAAAAACCAGCAAATTTCACCAGGTAATCCCAACTCAGCTGCACGTTCAATTACTACAAGCAATGGTCCATTGATGAACACCAGATCTACTTCTCTTCTAAGCGGATTAGTAATTAGTTTTTCAGCACCAAGTGCAGTGAAAGTAGGAGAGGTTTTTAGTTGGAGAGTTTTTGCTATCAATAAATCATTTACTAATCGCCATTTAACACTATATATCCAGCCAAAAGAACGAGAAGAAAAATCAAAAACCAACGAAAAAATAACCTCTTCATATGTCCCTGTTTTAGATCAAATTTCTTTGAGAAAGCTTTATGATGACAGAGCACTTAACGGGTTATCAGGAATTGGAATTGTCAGCTTAATGAATGATGTAAGGATTGGTCCACTTGCAGCTCAGGCTTGCTATGAAACTCAAATCCAAATGATGGCATTAGCACCAGGACAATTCACTTTAGAAGGGTTAACAATTGTTGACTTAATAACCGGTGATAGCTACGAATGCGGGAAGCTTCTTGATGTTATTGTATCTGATTAATTAGTTTCTAAAATAACATGAAATATATAATTGAACTAACCGGATATACGAATCAAAATAGCTTTTATTTTTGTTAAATATTTAGTAGATTCATTTATCTTAATCTCATACAAAACGATTTGGTAGCTTATCAACAACTTTAAACTTCAAATCGATCAGCTTATATCTAAAATGTCACAATAAATTTAGACATAATCCAAATACGCATACCTACTTCTTAAATATTTGACGATGAAAACTGAACTAAACTTACATCAAAAGAAGTTATCATTGAATTATTTTTAGTGATAACCAATAACATGATTCAACTTACTATCAATGATAAAAAAAAAACCTTCAAACGAAAACACCGATTATTAAAACCTAATAATATATTAGATGTGACATATGACATATGCCTTATATTTTACAACTTAAAATTTCTATTATATAATTAATTACTTAAACTTTTTTATAAGTGCTTAATAAATAATGTGTTGTGATTTGATGGGTATCACATAATCAATTTTTTAGAAGAAATTTTTTTTTTTTTTTTCATTGATCTAAACAGATTTCATTAGGGATCACTTAACTAGAATATCCTTTTTTTTTTTTAAACAAGTCATATGAAAAAAATAAGTTTTAGGCTTACTTCCAGTTTAATTGCTCATAAGTTACAGATCAATCCCAGTGTATATCAGCCAAAAAGATTTGGGTTATCATCTTCATTTAACCTAATAAAAGTGTATTCTAGCCTTCCAACCATGGCTGTCGATAATAGCACTATTAATACCATCACAAGTGTGGAACAATCTTCTACAAACTCTTCTCTGACCTTGGATAGTTCCATCAATAAAAATAAAAGAAACAGAGACCAAGAAAATACCTTGAAAAAAGGGAAACCGAAAGGAAAGAAATTCAAAGAACCACCTCTTGCTGATCCTATTTCTCATGAAGGTGTTCTTATAACTGATATCAAAAGCTTTTTAAAATCTAAAAACGTTGCTGTGGAGGATGTTGCTAACGATTTAAAGGAATTTTTTTCTCGTCCAAAAGGAACATCCCATCCTGAGCATAGAAGTGTTTTGGTAAAGATAGAAGCCCTCTCAAGTATTGGCGAAGGACTAGGCCTCGTTGAAATACCAATTGACGATTCAACGAGCCAGGAGACCACTTTGAAACCCAAATATCAGGTTGTTGTTGTTCCATTTACTGTGGTTGGGGATGAAGTAGAAGCTAAAATCTATAAAACTCAGAAATTTTACTTCAACGCAGATTTAATAAAGGTTACCGTATCATCGCCAAAAAGAAACGAGTCCTTAGTCAACTGCAAATACTTTGGGAAATGCTCCGGCTGTCAATATCAGATGATTGAATATAAAGACCAATTAGAGATCAAGCGAAACGTTATTGTTAATGCATACAAACATAACTCCAATCTGGATCCAATCCACATTCCTGAAATAGATGAAACAGTCGGATCTCCTTTAAAATACAATTACAGAACAAAACTGACACCTCATTTTGACATACCACGGAAAACACCTGATACAGCACCCCCAGTAGGCTTTGGACAGCCCGGAAGAAAAGCAATTCTCGATATTGAGGAATGTTCTATCGGTACTTCAGTTATTAATGGTGGTCTAAAAAAGCAAAGGTCATGGTTCCAGGAAAATTTCAGACAATATAAACGTGGTGCAACATTTCTTCTCCGAGAAAATACAGTTCCAAAAACAGACACTGAGCGTGATGACGACAGTAAAAATGACACCCAAGAAAAAGATATGAATATTGTCGAAAAAGAAAAGATTTGTTCTACTAGCACTAAAGATATTATCACGGAATATGTTGGTGATTACGTTTTTACATATCCAGCATCATCATTTTTTCAAAACAACAACTCTATTCTGACAACTGTAACAAATTATGTGCGTGAAAACATCAAACTTCCTCAAACAGGCCAGCCCCCTACTTTTTTGGTAGATACTTACTGCGGTTGTGGACTTTTTGCTATTACTTGCTGTGGTAAAGCCGAGAAAGTTATCGGAGTGGAAATTTCACAAGATAGTGTCCAATATGCCCGAAAAAATGCCAAACTCAACAATGTTAACGCTGAATTTATTGTGGGACAGGCGGAAAAGATATTTAATGGTGTGACAACAAATCCAAATGAGACTTCCATCATTATTGATCCTCCTAGAAAAGGATGTGACGTACAATTTTTGGACCAGTTGCTGGCTTTCCGTCCTGCTAAAATTGTTTATGTCAGTTGTAATGTCCACTCCCAGGCTCGGGACATTGGATACATTTTGAACTCAGAAAAAGGAAAAGTTTACCAAATTGAAAGTATCAGAGGCTTTGATTTTTTCCCACAGACATATCATGTTGAAAGCGTTGCTGTACTATCATTAAAATATTAATTGGACTTCTTTAGTGATCTCGGGAAAAAATAATAAATAATAATAAAACCTGTTTTATAAACTGCTCATCTATTTTTGATCTATACTTATTAAAGTCAACACATTTCCAGTAGCAATTATAAGGGCTTCGCCATTTGGTGAAATAGCAAAGCCGGTGATTTCCTCATCAGGAAGCTTAAAATTAAATAAACGTAAGAGTTCGTCGCTGGTATCATAAATTAGTTGAAGTGTAGGCGTAGCAAGACCTATGAATCTAAAGTTTGAAACGACTGAATGAGAAGACAAGGGCTTTTGAAAAAATGTTTTCTCTGCTACAGGAACAGTAAATCCACATCCACCACAGATATTGGCCAAGTCGTATTTTTTCCACCATCCTATGCCAATTGCGTAAAGAAACTTATCGGTTACCATAATATCTTTCACGGAACCCGTCGAAGGACCACAGCATCCAGCTTGGCCTGGATATATTGTGATTATCCACTTTTTTGTTTGATAATCCAGTATTCTAATTTTATTTCCAGCCTCGAGAATAACAATGATACTGCTTTCTAGTGAATTCCAAAATTTAACTATTTTTCCCACGCCTCCTAATGGGAAGTCAAAAGGCGTTCCATTCTCCCATATTAATAATGTGCGATCATCACCTGTAGAAGCGACTAAGCCATTAGTAGCTATATCGGCCGAATTAATATAAGAAGAATGGCCGCTGGAACCGCCGAGTGAAGTTAACTTTCCAGATTGGGTATCTACCAAAGTGATATCAAAGGTTGGATGAACTGCGGCGACATATTTATCACGGTATCTAACAAGTTCGACAGGCTTTCCCAGATGGAAATAATTTTTTTGAAACGCCCATAGTTTTTGAAGGCTTGTTGAATAACAATCGGCTTGGATCTCTGAAGCTTTAGATAAAACGGTTATTCCTAGGTCATGTCCATAGACTATATCTTCATTAGACCAGTCTAAGCACAATGCATTATTTGGTAACTGAAATCTAATGATAAAATTAAGTAAAGAAAAGGTTAGAAGGTGATATATTACAATAGCCAACAGTGTTCATTGTTCATACTCAAGGATGTTGGGGTCATCTTTTTCTTGAACTTGTTTTGGAATTCTTGAAACTAATATGTCGTTTGAAACCATTGATATGAGTGATGTAAAAAAAATAAAAAAAATAAATTAAAAGTAACAATTAGTAAATTTAAATTAATTTAAATTAAAATAATTAAACCCAACGTTTTATGTAATCAATAATATTTATTGTGCACAAGACAAAAGCTTGTTTTTAACGATAATTTGATAAATCTACAATAGCTGACCCAATGTATTTAAAGTATGCTAACTATGGTTACATGATAATTTTATCTTGTAATATATGGGTATATTTAAAAACAATACTGAAATAGAGCTATCTAATTAAATAAGAAGACTAAATGAATGTTTTAAGACCATGTACCATTCAAGGATGGCAGCTTTGAAGATTTAAGACGTTTTAATATCGTCTTGTCAATTTTAGCGGCAGCCAGTTTGCTGGGATCAACCCGTTTCATCTTAGATCCATTTTTAATCATTACATTACTGGATGACTTGTTACGAGCACTGAGCGAACGCGTCGAAAGAGCAGGGTTTGTTAATTTCGTCACACTCCCCTTCTTTTGATAATTGATAGAGGCAGTCATGGAAGATTTTGATGCCTCAATTGGTAATCCAACAGTAACCGTTACCTCTTGTCGTTGAATAGACGCCGAGTTATTTGAAGACTCTTCGAGAGTATCTCCTTCGTCATTGAGCAGGATTTTTGAGCAAGTTACACTGGATTCAAGTTTAGTGGATCGAAGCTTTGAAATTGTATTATTTCGAGTAGCAAACTGACCGAAAAGTAAACCTTCTGATCTTATTTCTGAATGACGATAACTTGATTTTCGTTTCAAACTTTTAGATAAGCCTGGCTTTTTGGGTGTTGCACTAGAACCAGCTAATGTCAAAATACGAGTAATTTCTGGAGAATCAGTTGCGTCGTCATTAAAATCAGATAGCCCAAATGAAACATCATCGTTTTCATCAATATCTTCTGTAGTTTTGAGTGAAAAGTTGAAATTTTTGGTAAGTTCTTGTGTTTGGTTTGAGTCTGTCTCCATGTGCTCTTCCAACTGAGGATTTTCATCATTTGTTTGAGCATCATTCTCGTCTCTTGAGTTATCCAAAAATGAAAGTTGAGAATGAACATCATCCAAATTAAGTTTGCGGCGCTTTTTATTTTGTTCCTTGACTCTCCGTTTCATGATAGCCCATTGATCCTGTTCCTCGGTTTCAAATTCATGATTGCTTCTTTTCTTTGGTAAAAGAGGACCGTCATCGTTATCGATGTTATTTTCTATTTCTGAAAAATTGTCCTCAGCTTTCGGTAATTCGTCACCAAATGACTTTTCAACATCATCGTCTCCGAAAATGGCCTTAGTTTCGGAATCCAAACGAGTATCAGGGCCAATTTCCATTAACTGACGAAGAAAGGCACTTGCCTTAGGATCCGATACTAGGTATGATAAATCTTTATTAGCCATAATTTCCAGTTTAATGGATTCTTGTCTCTCCATTTTATGTTTCAACCTCAACAGACGTTGGTTATCATCGTCCAAAAATTCGTCGTAATCATCATCAGAGAAATCATCAAATAAACCACCGTTACGTCCTCCTTTCTTTCGCCATTCACCGGTCGTCATTTCCAAAAGTTCTTTAGTCATTTCTTCATCTGTGGCCCTTAGTTTTTTAGCCAGCAACGCTAAATTTTTTGCTTCCATTTCGGTGTCTCCTTTTAAAATCGTTTCATCGTTATCATTAATCAACACCCTTTTAAGCTCCGCTTCTTCTTCTTCTTCATTTTCCATTTTTTCGTCATCATCACTAGCACCACCAAGTCCTGCCCATTCATCTTCTGATTCAAGAGCTTCTTCATCGAGTATTTCATTTGCAAAAAGAGAAGATTTTTCTGAGCGTTTGCGTGCATGATTCAAACTTTTTGAAGTTGGAACGTCTGTTATTTGCGTCGGACCTTCAACATCAATTAAATCATCATCATCAACAATATGTTTTTGGCGAAGTCTCCTTAAAAATGAATGCGGAATAACGGCTCCATTGGCCTTATGCTCATTACTATGTCCTTCATCCATATCTGAGTTTTTGGAATTATCCAAGATGGCTGTACTTTTCAATTTTGGAGGAGGGGAAAGCGGGGTGGCCGGAGGAATCTGAGAAACTGGAGTGGGATCTGGAAAGTCATTAACGTCGTCCAAAAAAGTGACTTTTTCACTTTTCCCAAAGGGAAGAATAACTTTATTGGACTGAGAGTGGGTGAATCCGGGGTAATTTGTATGAGAATCATCAATCGAATGATCTTTACCATTTTCGATTTCACTCGATATCTTTGAAACGTCCAAATACGTAGAAACAGGCTGTGTATCGTTTATTTTCATTGTATTTTGCTGGGTTTCTGTGGAAAAGATAACTTGAGTGTGTGAATTTGTAATTAGATCAGGTAACGGAGGATTGGCACTGGTGGACTGAGGAATTTCTTGGGTAGGAGTTCCAGTTACAGCATCAAAATGCAACGAATTAGACATTATAACTTGTGTTGAAGCGTCTTTTTTAGCCTCTTGTTCATCAGCATCATCCTCCAGAAGAACTGGTCGATGTTTTCTGTTCTTGGGGATTATGATTTTTTCATCTTCCCCATCATCTTTATCTTCATCTTCTGAATACGTGCCTTCCTTTTTATTGAGTTGGTCATCTTCATCTGCATCTTCATCTGCATCTTCATCTTCATCTTCATCTATGCTGACTTGCGTTTCTTCGGTATTGGTATAATCCTCTTCCAATTCGGAATTCGATTCATCTTGTTCCTCACCACTGCTGATAATATGGTCAATCTCATGTTCTTCTTCACTTTCATCCTCCAGGGGCGAAGTTTTCGACTGATTTTCTTCTTCAAGCTCCTTCTCCCGTTTTCGTATAAGCATTGCACTTTTCTTGGCCTTCTGTATAAGAATTTCACGTTCTAATTCATCGTCAACCTCTTTTCTTAATTTTTTTTCTTGACTTGTAGTGGGGTCTTTCATAATAAGTTTCATCTGTTCCATTTTATTTTCCCGTTCTTTTCGTATTTGAGCGCGCTGATGAAGAAGGATCGATTTGGACAAAGCATTATCATTAGCTAGTTTCGCAATTGAAGCACTCTGTAATTTAGATTTTATACCAAACTTTGCAAGTCTGTTGGGAAGCGAGCTCGAAGTTTTTGAGGATAGAGGTTTAACTGGAAGTAGAGGTGGAGAAGATACTTTGGTATTTAATGAATTTTTAGATTTGGAAAACAATGATTGTCCAAGTGGTTTTGGTACTTCAAATTCCAAAGTAATATCTTGCATAGAACATTCAGAACTGATTTTTGATTGATTATTCTTGATGCTTTCAGAGGAATCAGTACTTGCAAATTCTTCAGTTTTTTTAGAAGAGCTGATAGCAAGATCAACGGATGCAGAACTTAATGAGAAAAAATGTTAATGATTAAACCAAGATAAATATATAATAAAAACATACGTTTTTTCAGATGAACCTCTTTTTTCGCTGGTGTTTTTCAGTTGTGTTTCAGATGTTTTTTCTGAAATGGCGTGTGGTTTTTTTTTTTTGAAAAGCTTCAAGAACCCATCAAGAGCCACTTTTTTGTTTGTAGGGGCTGGCCCTAGATTTCTATCACGCTTAATGCGTGCCGTAATGCGATAAGTTTCTTCAGTTTCCTTTTTTGAAGGCTATTTTTAAAAATAGGTTAGAACCGTGAATAAAAATTCAAAATAAATCTTACCTTTTTAACGTGTTTAAGAAAATTCTCGTCGTCAGAGCCCATGTCAAGTATGTCATCTGCAGGCAATATACTATCTGAAACACTCTCGATGGGTGTTGTTTCTTTATTCTCAACGTTAATAGAAATACTTTCGCGAGTAACTGACGAATTTTGCTCGATTGAAACATCAGGATCTATCGTTTGTTTCTTAGTCGAAGCTAAAGAAGATGCGTTATCTTCATTTCCAGAACTGTTTTCCTTTTCAAAGTTGTCTTCATTTAGAGCCGCATCGCTTTTTTCCATTGGACTATTTTGTTCGATAGATTCTTCATCCATATCTAATATTTGACTACTAGGTTCTTCGTTTGAAATCTTATTCTGTGGCTCGGACACTGTGGTAAAACTGTTATTAGGCCGTAAAGATCTAATTTTATTGAGCAGCTCTTCGTCATTAAGAGATGTTTCTATATTTTCCTTTTCACACGAGGGTGTTTCGAGGGGTTCTTGCGTGTGATCGGACTCAGAATCAGAAGAGATTGTTTTTGAATCATTAATTAAAGCCTGAGTAGATAATAGAAAGGACATGATATCACGCGTGTTTTCTTTGTGGGTGCTTATATTTGTTGGATTAGTGGAGGGTTCATCAAACTCTTTGGAGTCGCTACCATTGACTTTGACATTTTGTTGATTATTTAGTTTTTTAGCATAAGTACGGGGACGGGTTACGCGATGTTGATCTTGATCACCGTCATGGGCTGTTGAAGTTTCGCCAGTCATTTATGAAAATTTGATATTACTGAATTCAATGAATGATTTTAAAATATCAAACACCTTTAAAACTAGTGGATTTAGGGAAAGAGAGTACTGTTAGTTTTTTTTTTGTTTACTTTTTTGTTTATTTACATATCGGTTACATAATAGGAAACTTCATCATAAATAAACAACTTAGTAAAAACCCAATAAAAATTACATAATGCTATTGCTGTCTCAAAAACGAGCCTTTGATTTTTAAATGAAAATCAAAGCTTAAAAACCAGTTGTGACGAGCATGCACAGTGCAGATGAGAATTTATTCAAAAATCTAATTCTTTCCCATTTCCTGATACAAGCGGGTGTACTGTTGGTAGATATGGAGCCTACGAGAGTAATTATATACGTTTATATGGAAAAAAGGTGATTAAAGCGGAGGCGGACCTCGGAGGATCAATAAAGCCATAGGACAATCAAGTGTCAACTGCTTTTAGAAGGAGAGTATCGAATTTCAATGACATTCTTCATTGTCGCAAATCTAAGTGTCTGACTATGCCTTTATTGATGCGTTCAGTTGTTAGGTGAAGGTTAAAGGACAAGTATTAAACGTGGAGAAAAGTTATATTTTTCCTCCCATAGACACTAGCTCCAATGATTGCTGGGCGTATTCCAATTAATCCCCAACTTCACCCGGAATTGCTTGGTAGGGGGAATTGATCTGATCTAGTCTGCCAGCTATAGCATGGATGTGGTTGGGTCATTTCTTAGTGGAGCAGCACCACATACTCATCACACTGTGCTATAGTTTCACCGTCGGGGCAGGCTACTTCCCAGCATGTACAAGGTTCACAAAGTATAGTTATTAGTTTCTGATTTGGCAAATGTTCAATTTCTATATCTATAAACTATTAAAGATAAAGAGACGTAGCAGAAATCATATCTCTCTTAATCAAGCTCAAGGCCTTGGTCATTTTATCTTGGATATCGGTATTTCCCATAATTTTGGCTGCCTCTCCAACCTGCAAAATCAACTCTTCAAGACGACGGAACAAACGAACCAAACTGCCTTCATAAACGTCAGTCATACGGCAAATCTGAGCAAAGGTTGCACCTTTGCACCAGTGGTATACGACATCCATCAATTCCATTTTGAACTTTGCTTGGTAGTCGTCAACATTTATATTAATTTTGCATTGTTTCGAGATTTGAGCAACTCGTTTTGTTATTTCACATAATGAATCGTAAGGTATTTTGAGTTCAGGTGAAAGCACGGGGGATTCGCGCGTTTTTTCATCGAAAACAAAGCAACTAAGTAAAGAAGCGCACTGCTCTGGGGTCAGATTGCTGAAACTACCGTTAAAAATCATTTCTGTAATAACAAGTTCATCACCACTTGAAATTTCGCATGCGACTCTTCCCTTAAGCTCGACAATGTCATCTTGTGTAGTAAACTCCAATTGCCGTAAAACGTGTTTGCGACATCGGAGTTCGTCCAGTTGTAATATCGAGTATGCATCCGATAATTTAGCTTTGATTTTTTTACGCTCCTGAATAAGAGCCACCTTTTCCGAGTACTGATTGAACTTTTCCTCGAGATCAGGAGATTTGTGAAGAGGATTGGTGTGCAGTCTTGATTCCAAGACCTCGATTTTTCGAACAAGTTTAAGAAAAGATTCATCGACGATTTTCATGTTTTCGACAGGGTCTGGGCTAGGGATTCCATCGGGGAAACGTCGAGAAACCTCATCAATGTTACGTTTAATTGATTTGCGTTGGTTAGGAGATGAGATATCCTTTGGTATGCGGATTTTAAGATTACTCAATTTTTGTATCGAGTCTAGAGTAATCCAAAGGGATTCCATTTTGCCTTCATTTGGATCCAAAGAGGGGGTGATACCTGGGTGCAAGAATGGGCTCTTTTTACGCTGAAGATTTGTGGGAGATGCTTTGGTAACCCATAACAAAACTTCAACAATAATTGACTCATGGGGAGACAGTTCTATTTTCTTGTTTTTGGGAGGGTTTCTGCGGTCAAAAGAAACAACAGCACCCCATCCAAAGTCAGTTCCATTAATCTTGACGTGCAGCAGGCGACCAGGTTGTAGATAGGGGATAATGTAAGTTGGGAGAGTAATAACGGTGCGAAGGTCGTCGGAAAAAAGTTTGATTTGTTCGCGTAAATCATAATATTCTCTAATGGCCTCTTCATCCTCAATGTGAATGGCGGCGAGTTTTTCCTCAACTTCAGTAAACAATTTTTTGTACTCAGGTATATGCTCATGGTTTTGGAATTGATAGAAACATCTTTGAAGCATGAATTCAGGTGAAATGCCTTCGACTCGAAGAAGGTTAAGAATCATGTTGTAACTAAGATGGAATGAAGAATCTAATCTGTCGGCCTCGCCCTTGACCATTCCTTTGGCAACAGCAGGTTCCATTTGTTCGTCAATCATCAGGATAACAATACCACGGTCATCAAGACCTCTTCTTCCGGCTCTTCCACTCATTTGGATATATTCACCACCAGAAACCCATCTGAAATTTTTACCATCAAATTTTCTGACATTGGTGAAAACAACGGTTTTTGCAGGCATGTTGAGACCAATAGAAAATGTTTCGGTTGCAAAGAGAACTTTTATGTAACCTTCTTGGAAAAGAATCTCGATAACTTCTTTAAGAATAGGCAGGAGACCAGAGTGGTGAATGCCAATGCCTCTTCTTAAAAGGGGTAAGATGTGGGAGATTTGGGGCAGTTTTCGGTCCTCCTCAGAAAGAGAGTTCATTGCGTTGGAAAAGATTTTATCAATCATTTCAACCTCATCATCGGTATTAAAGTTTAGCTTAGAAAGCTTCAAAGCGTGGGATTCGCATTCACGTTTAGAGAAACTGAAGACAATGACGGGATTAAAATTTTTTTGCATAATCATACGAACAATTTTGTAAATGTCTCCCAAATCTAAATAAGTTGGTTAGTAAGGAATGTTTTTTTCTTATTTTGTTGAGCTTACCTTGTTTCCCTCCCTTGGCGATTTTTCCTTTCTTATGTTTAGCATCAATGGAAGCCGGGTCTTCACCCATCTTTTCGCCCAGGCTTCCCATGGCCTTTTGGAAATTTTCTTCTCTAAAGTTTCCCTTCTCGTCCACCACTAGATGAATGCCGGTACCTCCAGCTGGGAAAAGATAGTGTTGGAGTGGAGTAGGTCTGAAATTGGTATAAACAACGTGGCATGGCTGGTTATGGGTTTTGCAGACCCATTCGGCAAATTGCATGGCGTTGGGAATGGTTGCAGATAGAAAGACATAGTGGACCTTATCGGGGAGTAAAATGATTGTTTCCTCCCAAACAACACCGCGTTCAGGGTCACGCATGTAATGGATTTCGTCGAAGACCACCCACGCAACTTCTCGCATGACTTCAGAACCTTTATAAAGCATAGATCTAAGAATCTCGGTAGTCATAACAAGACACGACGCGTCTGGGTTGATGGTGACGTCACCGGTCATTAGGCCAACATCTTGAAATCGCTCGAGAAGTTCACGATATTTTTGGTTACTTAGAGCCTTGATGGGAGATGTGTAGATGACACGTTGTTTGTCGCGTAAACTCTGAGCAATGGCGTATTCTGCCACCACTGTTTTTCCGGCGGAAGTGTGTGCAGAGACAAGGACCGATTCATTGCGATCAATTGAGTTGATGGAGACTTTTTGGAAGGGATCCAGCGTGAAGGGGTATGTTCGAGCAGGGTGTTCGATTTTATGTTGTGAAATGGGGATATATTCGTAATCTGGAGGAAGGGCGACCTGATGTCTGACCTGGTGCGATAAAACCACGTTTTGTTCGTCTCCGTTTGGAGCCACTTCTTGGGCCATGAGACCAGCAGACGCGATGACTTCTCGAGATGCCTCGGTCTCGAAAGAGTCGGTGACGACGGTCTTCACTTCGTCGGAAGTCTTATTTTTTTTGATTTTCTTGTTTAGTTTTTTATCTGCAGAGTCATTGTTGGTTTCGTTTTCATCTGCTTGGGAAGCTGGAGCATTGTCGTCTGGTACAGGTGAGTTTGGGCGTTTTTCGCCAGCCACGGGTTCCTGTGGAGTGGTCTCCAAAACAGGAACTGAAGGATCTTCATCAAAGACGTCGAAAAGATCCATGTTTTTTTATGGAGTTTCTTGGGTTTTTGTTGTATAAAATTCAAATCAAGAAACGGATTTTTTTTTTTTTAAAAAAAAATTTATTAAGCAAATTGAAAAATTATTGAAAATTTTTTTTTTACTTCTGGATGTTGATTATGTAAAATGTTATGTAAGAATTTACGTAATTTAATTTTAACCAAACCAGAAAAAAAAAGATTAAAGATATACGAACCCTCAGGGTCGTGACAACCAAAGTTGACTCGAGATCAACTTTAGTATAATCAAAGTTCTCTATGTATTATTCATTATTGATATGTAAAACAAGAAATCTATATAGGTTTGCATGCTTTTGTTTTTTAAATCACTCAAGATACTTGTGAGACTCTTCCATTCGAAAATCTCTTCCCTTCATCATTGTTACAACGACACTGGGAACACTGAAGCCATTTAACGTGCCAACGCCTCCCTTTTTGGAGATAGGGACCAGGTAAGATGGCGGCGATATTACGTATTTCTTTAGTGGATATGACGGGCTGACCAAGTCATGGATCAACGTAGCTTTTAGGGTTATTATTTGGGAATTGGAAATATCTGCAATAGTTTCGCGCCCACCAGACAAGAGATCACCTAGCACATAAATGTTTTTATTCGGATTGTCGTTAAGCATCCGAAGATAAGAATCGGCGAGAACATATCCGTTTGAATCCAGCGTGTTATCGGGGAGAAACTGAGTGTTTGGGGTGTTGCCGGTGGCTGGGATGCAGCAGTCATAGGTTGCTTTACTTCCATCTTGAAAAGTGATTGTTGTTCGGGCAGGCTTTTTGTGGAAAGTTGGCGTTCTGGACAAGTCAGTTTTAAGGTGTGTTGAATTATCCAAGGTAGAAGCGTCGGTATCCAGGCTTCCTCGAGAAGAGTCCTCGCTGGAAGATTCATTGAAAAGCCCACTGTCTCCATGAGAGTTCCCGTGGTGCAGGTGTATTAATTTATGGAGTCTGTTATTGGTTGTGGTAGATGTTAGGGGTTTGAACTCGTTTGAAGAGCTCTTGTGGGATTTGGAAGTGGTTATGTCGTTATCGCTGAACTCGTGTGTGTGGTCGTCTTCGGGATTAGGGGAATGTATTTCGTACGAGTCGTCATCGCGAACAATTGAGACGGCTCGATGGTTGACGACTGTTTCGACGCCTAGTTCGTTGAGTCTTTTGATTGCTTTTTTTGAAATCTGGGGTTTGAGGTATTGTAGCGCTCGTCCGAGTTCGGTAAAAAGAGTGATTTTTTTAGTCTTTCCATATTTGTAGCCGAGCTCGCCTGCTAGCTCGACTCCTACACCCCCTCCGCCAATGATGGCAATGGACTCGGCGGCATGGGCCGAATTGTGCAGCTCTCTCAAGGCAGCCTTGCTTTCTTCGGAGGTTCCGTTTAATTTGAAGGCGGCGGATGAGGAGGATGCGCCAGTGGCCAGGACTAGGCTGTCGTAGAAGAGGGTCTGGCCAAAAAAGTTGGAGATGTCGTCGGTGGGTCCATTGTCGTCTAGAGGGATGTACGAAACGGTATTGATTTCGGGGTCCACAGCCACGACTTTGCCTTGGATGACGTTGAGTCTGTGAAGGTATTCTGAGGGGAGATACTGCTTGAGGGTCTCGGCTAAAGGATAAAAGAGCTGTTTTGTGTTTGTTTCCAAAAGATCGACATCGGAAATGATTCGCACAGCGGCGACGTTCCAATATGCTTCGCGGTTTGGCGCTATGACGGAGACGGCGACTTTAAAGTTATTTGGTTTTTCCGCAATCATACGGGGGAGAACGTCATTTCCTAGGATTTTGATTGCAGAGATGGCTGCGTATGATCCTCCAGCCACCACGAACCGATATATGGTTTCCGGTTCATCCGTTTTAAAGGAGGGGTTATGAGAGTTGCTACTCATGAGGATGTTATTTCTTTAGTGGATAGGAGGGGGAGAGATAGTATTGGTATGGGGGAGGGTTTAAAGGGAAAGAATTAGAAGGAATAGTTTGAAATTAAAAAAAAAAGATTAAGATTTGAAAATCATGATCTTTAAGATATATATAAAGAAATAAAAAAAGAAAGCAGGTCAATGATTTTAATAAAAAGGAATTCCCATTTGGTGACCTTTTTGTCCCGAGAATTATGGTTTTTAGGCTGTTTTTTGTGCGTGTGTGTTCCAGAAGCAGAACACTGCGGGCGGGGATTTTATTGTTGCTCTTTGGAAGGCTAAGAAACCCTACGGTGGATTGTACTTTCTGGTGTACTTCGACCAAGTATTTCTACCAGAGATTCAAATCAGCTTTATTTCGGCCCAAGGAGGTTTTGTTTGAAAAGATAATAATGGTGAATTACAGGTGCTTAAATCCTCGCAGCATTTGGTCTGATGGGTGGCTGTTTCAGCCAAACTTGTGGTTTGACCCGGCTCTCAGAGCACAGATCAGGCATTTCCTCCAGATGAAAATAGTTTCTATTATTCTTACAAATGTTGTCATTGAGGACATTTTGAAGCGTAGTATTTCTTTTTTTTTATATAAAAAATTCTCAAAGTTTCAGTTAAAAAGAAAAAAAATATCTGGCCTGTTTTTTTTTGCTGGCGGTTTAAACGGAACTTTAATCCTCACGTGAGTCCCACAACGGCTGGGATCGTCGGATGACCTTCCTCGTTTTTTCCAGAAGTGTGAATTTAATATCTCAGAATTTAACAAAACCTCGAGATTGGTGCTCCAGCTATCTGACGAAGAAATAAACGGTGGTATCTGAAGAGGATATTACTTTAACCTGTGCTCAAGATTGCAAGGTCTCTTTTCTAACTGGCAAAGCCCTTTCTCTTCATTCCCATGTCGTACTGGACATCATCCACAGTATTTTGGCTTCAGACTGCTAAATATTTTATTTCATCTTAGAGCAATCGTGTTTTGTCTTTATTACAAAGGGATTATACGGGTATTGACAAAAGATCATGTTAATAAAGAATGGTCTCAGCAGATATTATAATATATATACGTTTTACAGCTCGCTCTCCAAATAACCCCAGCAATTTCAAGCAAAAATAGATATCCAAGATTTTCAAGTGGTTTGGAATATTCAATGCCAAATGCTGGTTCCCTTTCGTTCCAATCAAAATATATTCCCGTCATAGAAATTATACTGATTCTCGTATTTTTTGAAACTCTCCCCCACTTCCACTTAATATTATTTTCAATCTCGTCTTACTTTCTATCTCCATCTAGATTGGACTCAAAACCTGAAAATTTTTGTAAATCATGTCCTTTCCATTGGGAAAAAGACCGACGAGAGTTTTGAAGAAAAATAAAAAAAAGCAACTCCAAACACAAATCACGTGCCCTTCCTTAAACCCCTAACCCAGTAAATACGACTTTTTTTTCCCATATTGAATTGCAAAAGTTGCAGGATTCACCACCAAAAATCCACCCCCCCCCCCCCCTCCCAAAAAAATTTTCACACACCAATACACACAAGATTGGCGCCGGATTCCCCATCTTCAACAAAGCTCTTCCATCATGTCCGCAGCAACTACAGCCAACCTCGTGCGACGCACAGCCTCCATGATGCAGACCCGCCGAATGCTCCACACCACAGCCCCCCGGGCATTGGACCTGTTTTCCTTCTTCCGATCCAAGCAGTCGTCCCCGGCCCTCAAGCCCGTCGAGGCGCCCAAGCCCAAGAAAACAAAAGAGCTGCTGTCGGAGCTCGAGAGCACCTCCGGCGACGACGTCGCCGCCCGCCAGGCACCCAAGCTCGAGGTCATTGGTCTGCCCGGCAGAGACGACTCCTGGGCCCTCGAAAACAACGGCTTCTCGCTCGCTGAAGCCTTCCCCATCAACACAGTCGCGCCAGCACTCGACCTCGCGCAGGTCGCCGCCGCCATCCGCGCCGCCGCCGGCGTCTCCACAGAGCCCAGCAGCGACAGCATAGAGTGGATGAAGAGCGTCAGTCTGTTGGACTTCAACACCCGGCTGGATTTCACCAAACGCGTGGCTCGAGAACTCGGCGTCGCCATCCCCGACTCGCGATTGGCCGAGCTCGTCGACGCCCATGCTCTCTACAGTTACTTCGAGACCTTTGTCGCCGGCGTCCACTACAACCCCAAGGAGCCCGACGCCATCTACCTCGATCCTAAGGACTACGAAGGTACCAATATCACCATTCTACCCAAACCCTTGTCCAAGGGCGAGCAGAAGAAGAAATGGGGTCGCTTGGTTGCTGAAGCTCGCAAGGCTCGCGATGCCCAAGTTAAAGAGCAAATGGATTCTGTCATGAATTAAATTCTTTAGAAATGCATTCCCCCATCCCCTTTTTATATCTATATAATCTCTTCCCTCTCCCCTTTTTTTGTAAATATAAACCAATATATATCTTTTTATTATTATTTTGTCTCTAAAAAAAAACTATGCAACTTTGTATCAATTTTATTAATGATGACGACTGAACGCAAAAACAGCCAATATCGACGCAGCTAAAGTGACGAGAGCTCCAGGAAGAAGTAGCTCATTAGGAACACCAGGTATCAGCATTTCATCGGCGAAATCGATTCCCCTGCGTGGGCCTCTGCGCCGTCGGGGACCACGAATAGCCTTGCGGTTAAAAGGGACATCTTCGTCATCCTCATCATCTTCACCAATGTCACGCCGATATAAGGTGAGTGCGGCCGAAGAGGCTGGTATAACCGCCGATGAAGGGGCGGCACTCCCGACGCCCGTGGCAATAGACGCCGGGGCCGGAGGAGCCACTTCCTCATCCGGGTGGTGGATAAACAGCTCGGCTTTGACCTTGCCAAGTGAGCGGTTGATGGCAATGGCGTCGGAAAGATCTTTTGAAGAAGTGATGGCAATCACGTCACCCTCGTCGTCGATATAGGAGATGGCGAACCCAGGCTGGAGTAAAGAACCCGTTTTCTCGTCCACTTCGATATCGGCGCCTCCCAGCTTTACAACCTCATCGGGCTTCATTTTCCCAAGAATCTCATTGCGTAAAAGCTCCAGGCCGTCGACCGGAGCAATGGTAACTCGATGAACCCGCCCGGAAGGTGTTTTGAATTTAAATGGAAACGGGGTGGTGTCGGAAGAGCCGGGCGCGTTTGTAGGTGCATTAGAAACAGCCACAGACCCTCGAGCAGTCGAACCTACAAGTGATCCAAGAGCAACGCTAGGGAGAAGCACGCTATCTGTTGCAAGCCCCGCATGTGAAATGGAATCGTTGGGTCCTATTTCGTATCCGGACTCAACAATGTTGAACTGAGCCAACTCAGAAGAAGTGATGCCAGGAGAAGCTGCATCTCGGACGCGTGTAGAAGCCACGCTCGATGCGCCCACGCCTCCAGGGGTAGTAGAACGAATGTGCTGTTGGTTCTGTTGATGTTGTTGTTGGTTATACCCAGAGCCATCCGAGTGTGTGGAGTGAGTATCGTGATCATCAAAAGAGGTCCAAAAGCGATTCCAAGCAGGGCCCTCGGAATCGGAGGTACTGATCGAATTTATTTGTTGGAGAGTGGCGTAGGTCAGGGTCAGAACATCGACAATTCCAACAATTTCATTATTATCACCCATCACGGGGAGATTGAGGTAGTTGCCGTCATACATTTGACGCAGGGCGGACTGGATAGTCAAAGACTGGGGTGCAAAGTCTGGCTGCGGGGTCATGACGCGAACAAGAGAACAAATATTGGGGTTAAAGCCGGCGGCAATCACACGGAGAACAATGTCTTTAGATGTGACGATGCCGGTAATGTGGTTATTATCGGTGACCAACACTGCAGTGGTATTTCGTTCCTTCATAAGACGAGCAGCTTCGGCAGCATTTGTTTTGGAGTTGACGAAAACAGGAACTGTGGATTCATCCAGTACAGTTGTAAGGTCTGGGCCCTCCATCTGGCGCTTGAGGGCTTCGACATAAGAAATTATTTGAGCAGCACGGTGGGAGTTCCCTGCAAGACCGCCCTCCATTTGCACGCCTTCTAGGGCGTCGTAGAGTTTACGGGACGAGTTGTAAGCACGCTCAAGCTTTTCCATGGCTTCATGGAAACATTTTGTAATGTCAAGAACACCGGCAATATCCTGGTTATCATCCATGATGGGCAGATGGCGGAACCCTTCATTGACCATAAGGTTTAAGGCTTCTGTTGCAGAGGTGTCTGTGCGCGCACACATGGGGTTACGAGTCATAATCTGTTCAATAGCGACAGATTTCGAGTCGAGGTTGGCTCCCACAACACGGAAGGCCAAGTCCTTTGCTGTGAAGATACCGCAGACGGTATCGTCCTCATCGACGACCAGGACGCAGTTTTCGCGCTTGGCGGCCATAAGCCGGGCGGCCTCAAACACGGTGGCAGAGTATTTCATGGTGAGAGGAGGCGAGGGTCGCAACGAAAGAACGGTGCCTGGAGGAGGCCGTCGCTGTTTTGCGGACCCGGAAGAGTACCCGCCAATGGCGTTGCTGCCGCTGCCGCTGACACCGCCGCGCTTGGACAGACTGGTGTTGATTTTGCGGCGAATGGCTTCGTCGCGGTATGCCTGGCGCCGACGGCCATCGGAGGGCGGCTCGACGACGGTCGACGTGGCGGCAGAGGAGGGATCGGAGGGGGCGGCCGCGGGCGCACCAGCAGCCGCGATGCCGGCCGGGGTTGTAGAAGCTGCGGCAGAAGCGGGGCCTGCGCCGACGCCAGAAGCGGAGGAGGTTGGGGTTGCCGAGCCGGAGAGGCTCGCAGCGCCAGCAGCACCCGTCGTCTTTGGAGGAGAAACGGAGCTAGACATGATGGATGCGAATTAAATCGAGAGAGAATGGGTTATTATAAGGGTGTTGAGTGTTTTTGGGTTAAGGGGAAGGTGGGTCGAGATTTTAAGGGGAGGGGAAAAAAATGTAAACAAAAGACAACACCCTGATTTGTTACAAGTATGGGCCCACACGGGGTAGTTGGCTATCGATATAAGCAGGAGTTGTAACAAATGTGTCATTTTTATTAATTTCACATCTTCTATGGGTAGGAGGAGGTTTCTGAATAAGGTTAGGATATATAATTTAATAAGCCGCATGTCGGCAGCTGAGCATTCAATTTGAGGGACCTTTTTAGGGCACAGAATTGCGCTGGTTGTTGAGGCGCTGTAACAAGTTGCAATATTCAAATAATATTTAATGGCGGTGGGTTTTTTCTATAAAAGCTTTACATTTAGTTAATCTTGACTATAAATTCTTATTGACGCAAAAAAATCCAATCATAATAGTGGTTAAATATAATTTTAATTAAAAAAAATACAAAAACAAATACATTAACGATAATTCACTTGATGAAACGAGGGAGAGTGAGCTAAAGGAGTAGCCAGCTGACCAGAGACTTGGTACTGAGGAGCATGGGTAGCTTGGACCATAAACTGATTTGGATACACTGGTACCGAGTTGTTCTCATACATAACCACAGGTGGGTATTGCTGGGATGTAGGAGTAGGACCTGGAGTGGCGAGAGATTGCTGTTGTTGGTGGTGTTGAGGTATTGGGGCATCAGATGTGGTATAGTAATAATATGGGGCTGTTGGGGTTTCAGGTTGGTAGGAAGGTTGCTGATAAATTATCGAAGAAGGAGAAGTTGAGGGTCTATGGGTAGGGTTTAAGTGGGATGCCTGATTTGGGACGGCATTGGCTACAACAGTTGTAATGGCCGAGCACTTCATCTTGTCATTTTTGCGCGACATGCGTCGAACACGCCGTGATCTCAAGGTTGGATCGGCATTCGTGTTACGCCAGTTGTCTACCGCTCGTTGTATCAATCCACGTTTTTTGCGGATTGATGGGTTGATCCAGGTAAGACACCAGCCAATAGCATTACATTGAGTTTCATATTTCCAGCGGTTTCCCTTGTATTCATTCATCACGACGCAAGCGCGGGGGTAAATGCAATTGTCTTTTTTGAATTCTTCCGTCAGCTCATTGATGTTAACTGTTTCAATGTCGCATCGGATTCGGTGTTCCTTGGGGATGCGATCTTTAGAGTAAGTGAATGTGATCCAGTCCACACCTTCATTGTCTCTAAAGACGGTTGTTGGAGTTGTTGTTGATGGGGTTGACATTGGGCTAGGAGCAGGAATAGAAACAGAAACGGGGGTTGAAAGAGGCGAGGAGACTAAGGCTGCGATCGAAGTCACCGAAGTAGATGAGGAAGAAGAGGAAGAAGAGGATATTGATCCAGGAGCCGAATGAGAATGGCGAGCATGGCGTCTACCACTTCCTGAAGATGCACTACTTGAGCTATGGCTGCGATGATCTCGAGAGGAGTGATGTGATGAAGATGTCGTAGGCTTAATATCAGGTGTATTTGTGGAATATTGGGGTTGATAGTTTGGATTGAAAGTGACAAATGGATAATTTGGGGAGGGGGGATTGGGGGTGAAATTTGCAGGGACAGGATATTGACCAGAGGGGGGGTGATCAGGGCCAGGCATTTGGGGATGAGCTTGTTGGTTGTTATTGGCAACAAACCCATGCATTTTCGAGGCTTCGGGAGAATAAGTTTGAGATGGGACTAAACTGGAAGGTTTAGAACGGGGTGAATGTTTGTTAAACTCGGGGAAAGCCGTTGAGGGAGGTTTAGAGTTTAAAGAAGATATTGACGTAGATGAGGAAGAGGAGAGAGATTTGGGGGAGACAAGAGAGTCAGAAAAGTAGCTGCTGACAGAAGTGGAGGAGCTACTGGTTTCAATGCTAGTGATACTGCTTTGGCTTCCAAGTCTATTGCGAGGGCAGGTAGAGTCCTGAGGGATGTTTGAGCAGGGTTGGGAGTCTTTAATTTGATTAGGTTGAGAGAAAGATGGGCAATTTTTGGTAAGGAAGAGAGATTGTTGATTTATTGAGGTGGTATTTTGGCAAGTATTTAAGAAATCTTGGGAAAATGTCATTTTTTTTAAAAAAAAACAAAAAAAAAAAGGAAAGGAAGAAAAAAAATTAAACCTGAAGAGGAAATAAAGAGATATATATATTTAAAAATATATAAATATTGTAAGAAAAAAGTATATAAACAAAATCCTACCTTGGGGCAAATTTTCAACTATTTATATGTTGAGAAAGTTTGAAATATATATAACGTGCGTAACAATAATATGGGAAAATAAAAATTTGGCGTTTTCAGGTGGTAATGAAGGCTATATAAGGTCGTTATTAAATTTAGTGCCATACTTTTCAATAAAAAAACACTATAAAAATTTATTTTCTTGAATGTATATATATATATTTGTATATTTATATAAAAAAGTTTGGTTTTACTGATTAAATGAAATAAATGAATAGCCGAAAAGCCTGCGTCTAGGTTGCTTTTCATCTGGTCTCCTTTGACGATAATGTTGTCATTGATACCGATGATTAGAAAAAGGTGACTATCATTTGAACCTTGATTTTTGTTATTTTTAAAATAAAAAGAAAAAGTGGCGATAATCCAAAAAATTGAAATCAATAACTAAAACATATTAAATTCATTAAAAAAGATGATTCATTGGGATGGCGAGAAAGGGAAGGGTGGACTGCAGTGTAGTGTTTCTTTTTTAGTGGGTGTGGCAGAGCGTGGGTTTTAAAC
The DNA here is from genome assembly GCA_900497715.1 of Magnusiomyces ingens NRRL Y-17630. Lineage (NCBI taxonomy): Eukaryota > Fungi > Ascomycota > Dipodascomycetes > Dipodascales > Dipodascaceae > Magnusiomyces > Magnusiomyces ingens. Next base: position 1,633,879 of record UIDE01000002.1, read on the forward strand.
CAAAAGATTTTAAAGCCCTAGGCGGCCCTTCGACACATCCCTTGAAAATATGGATAATAAAGAGCTGTGACTTTTTTTACTTTTACAGTGAGTTGTTTTTTCTTTTTAACTAAAATACGCTGGACATGTTTTTCCAATTGAGGCTCGTTAAAATCCCCATGTCTTGCATTGTATTCTGAAAAGGGGCGAGGATGGGACAGGAATTTGGGTTATTGTTTTTTAGTTTACCATATTACGATTAGGGTTTTTTTATATCGAGAATTGATTTTATTTTGAGTATGACATTTCGAAAAGTACAACATGTATTGTAACTGTTCAAAGTTGGGCTACCTGGGGAATCGTTACAAGTGTTATTAATTCGATGCCCAGACTCTTTCAGAGTAGTCCTGCTTATAAGGATTTTTTGTGTGAGAAGATATATATTAATATTAAGGTGGAGACTGTAAATACCCTAGATCCTATTAAAAAAATATAAACTGCACTATCACACAAAAATATTCCACATTAGTTGTAAACCCCCTCCTCTCTCGCCCCTACCCCTCCACCCAGCATCAAATGATTTTTTGTCTCTTTATGGGGATAACACCCACTTTTTTTCGATATACAATATGATTCCCAAGGCATTAGATAATTTGTTATATACCATTCGCTAATTTGATCCATGCTTTTTATACGCAGCGACTGCTTGAGGCTGATTGACACTAACCAGGGTCTCTCTGGGATTTAGCATATGCGTGTGTCTCTCTGGCGCCCATTTCGGCTGTGCGCAGACTCGACGATGGTTTCAAAACAAGAAATGTTACATGGGGATAGGAGAGAAACACAGTCTCTCACAGTTTTTTGAAAATGAAATAGTACTTGTGTTTTGATATATATTGGAAGACACGTTTTCTTTTTACAGAGTAAGAATTCCCATTTCGCTAGTTTTTTTTTTCCCAAATAAATCACTTAGATGGAGTAAGAGATACCGATAGTGTGTTCTCTCTTTCTCTTTCTCTTTTTCTCTCTCGCTCGGTTATTTTGTACCTTTATATCAAAGTAAAAAGTCGCTTGAAAAAACTTTAGTCTATGTTAGCGAACTTTTGTTCAAATGAAATTTATAAGGTTTAAGTACTTGACGGTACTTTTTTTTTTTGGGAAATATCCTTTTTTTATTATGGGTAAAAAATGTCTTTTTTTTTTCCTGTCTTTTAAGCAAGACATGTATGGTGCTCATCACTTGTAGCATTAATTAAAGTTTCGGCCGATACTATCCAATGTTTATCAGAGCCAAACGCGAGGAAATACTGGGCCTGCCATTAAACTGTATCAAAGCTTTGTGTAGCAGTAAAGTTGTAAAAAAAATAAATTTAGATAGTCCCAAGTGTTTATTGTTATTTTTAATCGGCACGTTACCAAACTGCTCCATTAAATTAGATTTAAGCTTGTGATCAACAGATATTGACACTGGTCGACTATTGGGTGTTGTTTAAAGGGACTAGCTTGATTGACATTTTATCGGTTAAAATAGTAAATTTCGTTTAAAGTTGTTGTTTACATATATACATATACATATATTTCCTGTGTCGGTAATGTTTTTTAATCGAGCTCCTCTTCAGTTTTTTTATATCAAATATAATAGGAAAGAAAAATAGCTCTACTGCACTAATTAAACAAACAAAATGCCAGGATTAATATAGATGAATATATACAGAATCTCCTGTTTTAATCCTTTTTTCGCGAGAGCTGACAAGAATGAATCGTCAAAACGTCGGGTGTTTTAAAAAATACTTGCTATAAACAAGATTTATATATTTTCTTTCATTATTGTTAGTCTCAATGGCTTAAGAATCTTGTCAACAACTTGGCCCATTAAAGATCAAACCTTGAGACCTTATCTTTTTTTTCTTTTTTTTAAAAAAAATTTTTTTTGTTTCGATTTTGAGGAATAGCCAGGGTGCGTTTGTGTGAGAGAAAGTATGCACAAGCAGATTATGATGTATCTGTGCACGGTTAATATTAAAATAAATCGGTAGTGGCTGTATCATTTTTTTGTTGATAATCATACGACATGAAATTTCTTTTAAACAACATTGTAAAAATAGGTGGCAAATAGAGAAGCGGGGTAAACTCTGGGCGTTTTGTTTTCTTTATTCCAAACACTTTGATATTTTTATATTGACAGTCAATTGGCCGGTTTATCTCTGCAAGCTTCAGTATTGTTATTAATACCTGAAATAATTGAAACCAGAGAGAGAAAGAGGGGAGGAAAGGGAAAGTCGGATATTTTGATGATTGGAAATAATTTGTAGCTTGTCATTATCTCCATTCGACAACCCACATCTTTATCCACGAACGAGACAATCAACGGCATTAAAAAATCTTCATTTGGATTGTTTTTATCCGCTGGTTATTATCAAAAGTGTAGTTAATTTAACAATGAGCAAAAGAAAAAGGTTTTTTTATTATTCAACATTTAAATATTTGTATTTCCAAAATACACTCCGAGGCCAAAAAAAAAAAAAATGGAACAACGCCCGGTATTTGGTGAGCCACACAAGTTTTAAAGAAAGCACGCCTTACCGCCCATAAATGACTGAATTTCATCGTTATCAATAGAACAGAATTGTTGATTCTTGACGTTTCCAAATACTAGCACTCTTTTTCTTGTCATAGACGTTCAATCTGCTTCTAGAAAGTTTTTTTATTATTTAACAGACTTGTAAAAGAAATGTTTGGATTTTGTTTTTAAGATAATAAAAGAAAAATGGCATTGAGATACTTCAAGATCGTATATAGGCCTTTTCGCTTCCCACTCATCATCATCATATTCAGCTTGAAATCCACTATTCTCTTATTGGCCATATACATTGAGAAACCCACTAGCTTAATTTGGATAGTAGTGGTGGAGTGAATAAAAATATCTGATACTTGAATTAGTGCATATGCAACTTTTTATTTTTGTAGCCAGCATTGAGTGGTTGGGAAAAGAAAAAAGAAATTTCTATTTTTAAAGCTCGTAAATTTCAAGCAGAACTTAGTCTCGATTGCAGTAAAAATGCACAAAAGAAAAGCTTGGAGTGATGCATATTTGATATGAACGTGCTCAGTATAAAAAAAACATGCTTCAAAAAATAAGACAAAAAAAGCATTTGAAAAACGAATGAGAAAAACATGGAAAGCCCTTTTAAAGCACGTAAATTGTGGGGGTCAGCTTATGAGCGATGGCACCACAAACTGTAGCTGAATGAGGGGCACTTGATATACACTCAAGAAAATACAAGCTTCACCGAGGTCAACAAGCCCATCATTAAATGAATTTAATTTAAAGAGATACTTTTGACTTATGTCGAACGACACTGGAATAGGGATGGCTCTAGCTTTTTTTTTTAAAAACCTGAGTTTGAAACCAAATGATGGATTTATTTCAGGCGATTGAAATCAAAAAAAAAACCAAAACCCATAGATACAACTTAGTTTGCGACTTCCTCAAGCAATCTAAAATGTGGGCGGTCCCGTGTTTCCGGAGTCATATGAAGCAAATGCCCTAGTATGGCGAACTAGACCCACAAGTGAGAGTGCTATTATATGGATGTTTTCTTTATTTCTGCCAAACCAAATACCGGAGAAATCAATTGGACCACAAAGACATCACCTAAGAAGACAAAGTGATTTGTATCGATCCATTTATGACAAACTGACCAAAAGTCATCTTTTCCAGTAGCAACAAGTTGTTTCTCCACATGACCTGTCGTCGCGGTTGTGGTCGGAACTCCACATTCGTGCCTCCTTACAAGATAAGACCAATGTATTCTACGGTTGCACAATAACCACTTTGTTTGAAAGACACATCATTTGGAGTCTTGTTTTCGCAGGTACTTTTTGATATATTTAACATTTAATTATTTAGCTCAGGAAAATGACTGTTCGCAGGTGTATTCTTTTCACTCGTAAAAAAAAATGGGCCATCAGGCTTCTAGGCTCTATGTATACGTATAAACCTTTACGGATGAAACGCAAAGTCAAAAAAAAAGTGCGATTTGGTCGACGCTTTTAAATGCCGAAACTCGACTCGCTTCCATCGCTATCCAACATTGTACGAAGACCTCAGCATTCTTGGGTGGCAAGCTTTCGCAGTCGTCTGGCTTATCACGGTCATACCGCGGCCCTTACCTTACGCCATAGAAATAGCTGAGCAAGTTGTTATCTATGGCTTTTTCTATTTGGCTTATCTGCCAAAATATTTCTTTTCTTCACCCGATTAAACCTAGTTAGCTTTTAGCCGAAATTTTAAACCTGTTTTCTTCTATACAAAAGTGTAGTATTGTTTTAGAAGGGATCCTGAAAAAAACACCTACAAAACTGTTCGAGAGAATCTCAAACTTTGGCGCGTTTCAATTAAAGACCGTTGACTACTGCTGAAGCTTAGGTCCTTAGTGGATGGAAGTATAGAAGTATTAAAATGTCATTAGAGGAAACCTCCCAAATTTCTTTTTGTGAAATCCTTGTTATTTTAAAATGATTCACACACAAGAAAATTGCTACACTTTTCTTTTTTTTTCTTTTCTTTTGTAGAAATAAAAAAGTATATTTTAACTGGGTATTTCTTATTTAGGGAAGTCACCAACATCTACACTTTGTATCAAAACACAATTGAGGTATGCTGTAATTTCATATGACTTTCCATTTTGTCATGATATTTTTATAGCAATTCATATATATATAGAAATATACACTGTACTTTCTTTATGATTGTATCTCGTTTTTCTCAACAAATGTGTGAATTGCAGAAAAGGCGCCTTTAGAATAGGAAATGTCCTAAAATAGGAGGCTATGACAAGAATCCATGATCTGATCAGAAAAAATTTGAAATCCAATGTGATTGAAATGCCCACTTGAATGCCAAAATCATGCAGCTTAAACCCAGGATTTAAAAGTCAATACCAGGGGTTTCTTTTTGGTTAAAAAAAGGGAATTACGTACGTCAATGTTCAATTTCGCATAATATTTTTTCCATTAAGAAAAAAGCAATGCTGAGAATCGTTTGGATTTTGCTATTTGTGAAAAAAAATTGAAAACCTTCCAAGATGTCTTTTCTCTTGCTCAAACCTTTTTTTATAAACTTCATCACAATCATGAATGATTTTTGAAACTTCTAAAAAAAGACATGTTTTTTTGAAAGTTAACAATTGGTTTTTGTACCCCCTATTGGGTCACAAACTGCAACCCAATGTTACCTTCAAAATGTACGTCAAACGGGTGATTCTCCAAAAGGTCGTCTGATTCTAACGGTGTCGCTGTTTTTTTAATTTGTATTTTATGGTACAATGATGGTTGAAATTCCTTCAGTATGAAAGAAAAATGATAGAATGAAAGTGGTTTTTTATATGGATACCTCGTTCAAAAAGGCTGAACATGAGTGGGATCAGTGTGAGGTTACATAGGACTGGATTCAACTTGAATTCAATTTTTCAAGGAAAGTTTTTTGGTTTCTTTTTTTTAAAAGAGTTTATGAACTTCAAATCATGCAATTATATATATATATATTTTCTGATATCCAAACAATTTAAGTTGTAGAATAACTTGAAGACAAAGTTAATAAACTTTAAAAAAAGGAATCATTCGGAACAAAATAAAAATCAATTAACTGGTTTTTAATAGCGATTTAACTTGAATTTGAAATCAAGAGAAAAGATTAAAGGATTCACAATAGACGTGTAGATATAAATGTTAGTTTAACTCCATTGCGATTTAAGTGAAGGACCTTGTTAATATAACTATTTCTACAAGATTGTCCATCTAGAGCTTTTAATATATAAGTACATTTCTTTTTCTTTTAAAAAAAATTTAGAAATATAAACCCTTATATATATCAATGAGCATGTACCAAAACCCGGGGTTCCGTGGTCATCTAGATTTTTAAAATAGATCCCAGACTCAAAATCCAGAACGGAGCCGGCAAATTAATTCTTAGTCCCAAGGCAGGTCAAAAGATCCTGTTTTTAAGCCGCAATGACAATACTTTTGATTCACGTTGACAAAATCATTGGTATATACTTACAATAGAAAAGAGGGAGGAAATATATATATATTTGTGAAAATCGGAAGAGAAAGAATTGACCAAATGTTTACTACATACACGGTTTATTACTGCTAAGCATACTCTAATATATCTAGTAAAACAGAACTAGACGCTATCCAGCTAATATTTAACCAGTATATCATCCTTTTCCCCCTGCCCTCCCAAACAAGAGGAACCTTTTTCATGAAGCGTGCCATTACAAATGGTGATAAATCCATTTATCCCACATATTACCACGAGATGGTAATTGGTTTTCTTTTCTTTTTTTTTTCAAATGTAGCAATAATACTGATTAGCCATTAGGTGGATATATTAAAGGTTTAGTTAGAAGGAAGAAAAGACACTTTCCCTAGCACTTTTTAGATACATATCAGCTGGGGACTAACGGTTCTTGAGAGCCAATAAGCTTTTTTTGAATGTTACAAAAGTCTGATATAAAGTGAGCTCATATTCCTAGTGAGGAGGTTTAAAGAGACCAGGATATTGTTTTCTCAGAGGCAAAAGAGGTAGCTGTTGAGAATTGGTTATAGCTAGAAAAACTAGGAAAAAATTAAAAGAAGCCTAAAATAAAATATGAAATCCACAGAGATTCATAGGGACCAAGTTACTCGGGACCTTCAGCGCAGACTAATTTCGCCAGAAAAAAAAATAAAACTGAATGAGGTGGTGGATATTCGAAACTGATGTGATTAAAACAAGGCCTGGTGTTTGAACGTTCAGTTTGCTCAAAGTCTACGTCACCATACTATCGTGAACACTTAGTTTATGGAGTGTCCATTATAGAACAAATTAAAGGGCGGATAACTTTTAGTTCACGTTGACTTAAACAGTTTGAATGGCTCGCCAAAGAAAATTAGAGTTTGTTATGACAATGAAAATTTGGATCGGATCGACTTGCTGGTAACACTCAGCTGTAGACAAAACCTGGAGCGTGAACGAAATGAAGAACCCCCAGTTTAAAGTTGATTAAATGTTGCTACTTCAATTACTTGAAAAGTAGCTTAGCTCAAGTTATGAGAGATCTGCCTGATCTGGCTAAGCAACTTTTTCTCCATTTTCTTTTATTATCCGTAAAAGTCACAAAACTCTTGCATTAATTTTCATCTGGCTGTCCATATTTTTAGTGCTCTTTTTAACCTGCTCTCTCGTGATTACAAGAGCTACATTTTTTAAAAAAAATCGCGTTATAATGAATGTAACAAAGGAATTTTTTTATCAAGGTTTTTTATTAAAAAATACGAATACCTTTTTTTAAATACAATATACAACTGAAATATGGTAGATATAAGGAATTAATAAACATTTTTAAGTTGGTTAGTTTAAAATAGGTTAACCAAAAACAATGTGGGGTAGAATAAGCCTCGGAGTCCCCGCTTTAACCATGTTAATTAAACTTTTGATGAGTTACTTTGAGATTTTCAACCAAATATTTTTTGGTAGCGTTATTTACTAGGCTGCATTTGCACTTGAGCTCTTTTTCCAAAGTACTCATCGGATAACATATCCGTTATGCCAAGACAATCCCATGCCTACATCGACATGTCACAAAGTTATGACAAAACAAAAGCTTAACAATTTTACATAGACGACAGTGAAAACGGCAAATAGTGGCTTGTAAACCCCCGACTTCGGTACTTCGGGTAGTTCACATTTGCGATTGTAAAAATAAAAAGAAAAGAGCCCTTCTTTTTTTTTAAACATGGAGGAAGCAAAAAATGTTAGTGCCCAACATTGAGCCTCACGAGATGTGCGGCTCTCTCGTTTTCGTTCCAGCCGCCAACTTCAAAAAAATTCCTTGTGGCCGGAGCAGGTGAGTCCGGGCTTTTTGTTTCTGGGTGGGGGGGGGGGGGGGGGGGGGGGAGCAGAACGAAGCTTGCAACTGCCTCTTCAAGATCCTCTCGTACTGGAGATAATCTCCCCCAGGTTTTTGTTTATTTGAAGCAGAAGGCCTAGACTGTGATTAGCAAAACGATTCAAATATATCCGAGGAAAAATATCAACCTCCCGCCATTGTACGCACACCACGATAATGCGGGAGAAGAGCTTTTTTCTTTTTTCCCAGATTCCATTTACACTTTTATATGCCTTGTAAAATTTTTTTGTCAAACGGACGTCTCTGAGCCTTTACCTCCTAACGTTGGACTTCCAGCACCTTTTCTTAAACATCCGGCGACGCTGGTCCGAAAACCGGCCCTTATGCAGTCGAGCAGAATGTGAGCGCGCCCGCTGCTGTTTCTTGCAGTAGCTCGACCTTTTTTTACATCTCGACTGCCGTTAATATGACGCACTTGACCAGTTCCACGTCCCTCTGTGTTGCTACTACCTGTCATTTGCTTTTTTTCTTCCCTTTGATGCGTAACCTCACGGAACTTCACAGCGCCTTCCGAGTTTTTTGTTTTTCTCCACGCTTTTGGCGCATGACGCAAAGGTTTCCCATGGGTTTTCTGTGGAGAAGCTTTGAAATCCGCCCCTCCATAGCTCAAGCGGTTTCTCCCGAAGTCTCCAAGGGGTTTTTTTTGCTATGTGCACCCTTCCATTTTATTTCTCCACATCCTCTCGAGAATTAGCTTTATTTCCCCACAGAAAAAAAAAAAAGTCTGGGGCCATACAAAGGGAACTTTTTGGACCCGGTTATGGACCATGTCCGACCGAGCTTAGTCTAACATCCGTCCAAAGCCTTTTAAACCCTTTCATATATGTAAGAGTACTAGTTACTCCCATGATGTATATATTAGACCCATTATATATTTTAACATTTCCAAATGTATTAAGCGCCGAAAATAAACCTTCTCTCCTTGCCATTTCTCAACGCTACCTTCTTTCTTCGTGGGTTTTGCTTTTCTGCGTCCCTCGGGACTCCTTCAGCCAGGGCCTTCCGTGGTTATTAAAGCTCGTTTTAATCACCATCTTAAATCTTTATATAAATATCTTCCTCCCTCCTCATTTATAAACCTCTCACTTTTTTCTTCCCTCTCCCATCTCTCTTTCATTATCCAGTGGCATTTCACATTCTTATACTTGCCTTTTATTTTTTTTTAGCATCTCGTATTTTTTTTATAATATTAGACTAAAACCTCTATACATATATATAATATACATATTTAAAAAAAACCTTTTTGAATCATCCACCCATGTCTGCCACACACTCTGACCCCTGTCTCACGCACTTAGCCCTGCCCGGAACCCGCCCGTCCGTCGGTCAAGCCCACTCCACATGCACATCCTTAGCTCCAGCGGCTTCACCGCCAGCAGTAGCACCTTCACCTGCTTCGTCTTCTTCATCATCTCCCACGGCAGTTGGCGCGGAAACTCCCAGCCCTTTTGTTTCCACTCAAACGGCTCCCGGAGAATTCTCGCGCTTGCACCAAGGCTGCGCTCCAATGGCGGCGCCCACATTGACTTCTGCTCTCAGCGAGGGTACACATGATGCCGACACTACCACCACACCCCAGCCGTCAAAAAATGCCCCATTTCCTTCAAACTTATTTCCTTCCCCTTACATCCCCTCGTCCCCCCCTGTAAGCCCAATGAAACCCACATCTCGACTCTCTTCTGCGTTTGCGTCCGCTGCTGCCGCCTCTCCGTCGCCCCCGGACGCCCACCCAGCCTCGGCTCTTCTGTCCCAGCAGCAACCAATTCCCGACCGCGATTCGCTTTTGCTGGCCAGCGCCCGAGAATTCCTAACCCAAGAGCTTAAAAACGACCTCTCAACCAACGGCGACCCCATGCACGCGACTTATGTCCGCCTGGCCCTCCGCGCCCTCGACACCCTGGCCGCGTCCCCGAATTGGCGCATCACCGTTGTCGTCGCCGGCATCCCGGGCTCGGGCAAGTCCACTCTGGCCGCGGCCGTCTCGAGTCTCCTCAACAAGGCCTACTCGGCCGCCCTCGAGGCTCCAGCTTATACGAACCCTGCCGACCTCACCTTCTTGCCCAACACCCCCCGCAAATCCTTCAGCCTGCCGTCGAGCCTGCCAGCGCCCGCGTCGAGCGAACCCGCGGACCTCGACGGATTCGCCGCAACCGTCACCATGGACGGATATCACCTGACGCGCGCGCAGCTCGACCAGTTCCCCGATCCGGCCCAGGCCCACGCCCGCAGAGGATCTCCGTGGACGTTTGACGCGCAGGGCGTCGTCGATATGGCCCAAACTCTGCGCGCATCCTGTATCCCCCGGGTTACATCTTTAAATGACAACCACTCTGCGCAAGATTACTTTTCGTGCTTGCGGCTATCTTCCGCCCCCCAACCACAGCTGCCAATGGACATTGCGGGGCTGTCTCCTCCCTCGCGGATGTTGTCCTCCACGTCGTCGGTCTCATCTCTACCGCCGTCCTCCAAGCTTCTTCTTAGTCATCAACCTCTCATTAATAATATCCCCATTATTATTAATAACCCCCTGGATAATGCATCTTCCCAACGCTGCCACCTTGCTTCAGCCGTCCCCTCTGCAGCTGATCCAACGCCCACAACCATCGAATCTACAAGATCCACATCTTCCCCCGCCGCAAGTTTGACTCTGCCTGTAACCCCAGGCCGCGACGACGACGATAACCAAGATGCTAGTCACATGGCTACCATCCACCCCCTGCCTCGCCACCAGCACCTCCCGCCGCCGCTGTACTTCCCGTCCTTTGACCATGCCGTCAAGGACCCCACGCCCAACGGCATCGAGGTGGCCCCCGGCGCCCGCATCGTCCTGCTCGAGGGCCTCTACCTGCTCTACAACACCGCCCCATGGAACCAGATTGCGGCCACCGCCGATGACTCCTGGATGCTCCATGTGGACGTCGACGTGGCGGCCCGCCGCCTGGCGGCCCGCCACCTGGCTGCTGGCATTGTGGGCTCGCTCGAGCAGGGCCTTGACCGCGTGCGCACCAATGACGAGCTCAACGCTCGACTTATCCAAGCCAATACCGTCGAGCCCCACTTATGGATCCAAAGCGTGTCTCATAATTGACGCTGGTCGTCAAAAAAAATAAAGGAAAACCAATGTCAACTTAAACCTTTAGGAGCTTTTATTTTTTCTTGTTAGCGCGCTTTTACATGTGAATTTTCCATAAATTGCATTTACTATTCTTTTTAAACCCTTGCATTTTTGTTTTCTTATATATCAAAGTAAATAAAAAAAACTTTTTCACATTACATTTTTTTACTTGGTACGCGCTTGTTGACGCTGCTGTTGGCGCAACAAGTGTTGGCGCTGTTGGCGCTGCAGCTTTTGTTGTTTTTGCAGCCGGTCCTGGTACTGCAGTTGCTGCAGCCGCAGCTCGCGCATCAGCTTCTGGACCTTGTCGCGCTTGGCGCTCAGCAGCTCCTCTTCCTGCGTCAGAGTGCTGAGCTCGCTGTCGCCCGCCTCGCCGTCCAGCTCGTCCGCCAGCTCGACGTCCTCGGGCTCGTCCTCGTCCTCCTCGTCGAAATAGAACGGGTCGTGGTACCTGCGCAGCACGGCCGAGCAGTACCGCACATAGTCCCAGCGCATCCACTGGCCATTGGTGGGCGTCGGCGTGTACCAGTAGTTGAGCGACACATTGGGCGCGCCGTCCAGCACCCGCACCTGGTGGTACCACAGCGCAGGAATGTACAGCATGTCGCCTGGGTTCAGCACCACCCGGTAAACAAACGCATTCTGCGAGTAAATGTCGTTAAACGTGAGCGGGTTCGACGGGTCCACCGTGGGGAACAGAATGTGGGGCGTCTTGAACGCGCTTTTACCGCAGCCATTGGTGTTGTTGGTGCTGTTGGTGTTACTATTTGTAACGGTTGATACAGTTGCAGTAGAAGACGGAGTCGAGGCTTCCTCAGCTTGTGCTCGGGGCGGAGTAGACATGTTACTATCGCCATGGCCATCCACACATTCTTTAGTTTCTGCAGCAGCATCTTCACCCGTGTAGATCTGCATCAGCGAGTCTGATCCATTATTTTCTTCAAGATTCATGTCTGCACCATAGGACAGGGGCTTGAGGAACCGCTCGTCCAGCGCATAGGCATCTCCCGGGGGTATCAGATAGAGCTCCTTTGAGCCTGCCACTTGGATGTAAAGGTTCTCGTAGTTATCATTGTGAAGCCGCGACGTGGTGCGGTAGTCGCCCAGCCACAGGTTGACGGCGGCAGGGCCCGCGACGTCGAGGGCCTCATTTGCCCACGGAATGGCGTGCGGCGCATCGTTCGTTAGCGAGGGAAACTCGCGGGGGTAGTTGTCGTTTTGGGACTGCATGTAGAGAACAACATTGTCTGATTTCCCATTGTTTGTTGATGCTGCTGGGCTAGTGGGTTGGGCTCCATCTTGAGTGGCTGGCGGGTCTGGGTTGCGGAGGTGCTTGAGGAAATCGGTTGCGTCCATTTCGGCCACATGGGGCTGCATGAAGGCCGTGTTGCGAAGCCCTGGGGCGTCTGCAAGGCCGCTGGGTGTTTGTGCGACGGTTAGCTTTGTTCCCTTGAGCGCCGTGAGCATGTACTCTGGGTCCGACCAGCGGCTGAGTGCCGGCGCCGAGTCGGGGAACACGTCCTTGGCGGAGAGTCTGACGGGGACTTGGGCGTAGAGCATTTGGGAGAACTTTAGGGGGGTCATGGGGCCCTTGTGGACGGCGATGCGGGTGGGATAAGTGCCATGTTGGACGTCCATTTGGCGAATCAGGCCGCGGTGGATGCGGAGGGCGGTACGAGTCAGGGAGTCGACCTGGGCGCGGGCGGCGGCCGTCAGGGCTTGTTGTTGTCGGAGCTGGTGTTGGAGCAGATGGATTTCTTTATTATGGGAGGAGTGCTGTGTCTGGTAGTGGTGGTTGCTATTGTTGTCGGCTGATTTTGTCTTGTCATGGTGGTGATGGTGATGATGGTGGTGGTGTTTTGAGGGACTTCGACAGGAACACGACGATGACCGAGAGGTTGACGGGGATGAGCCCTGGGAGGAGAGCGAGGTGGACGAGCCTGGTGAGGAGATGGAGGTTTTGTGAGAATCTGATAGATATTCCTGGGAGTCGATGGGAGCGACTCCAGAGGGTGTTGAGGGGGGGTGGATATGGGGTTTTTGCGCGGGTAGGTTTTCAGCAATGATACATTCGGACATTTTGGAAAAAAAAAAAAAAAAAATTAATACGACGAAATTACAACAAATGAGAATATTAAGAAAAAAAATTAAGTATACAAGGACTTAAAAGAAGATGAAGACTGGAAACTCGAGAGGTTTTATAAAAAAAAAAACAGGCCAGTTGGAGGGTTTTTTTGGGCTCGCGAGATGTTTGAGCTTGGATGTTTTTTTTTTTTTGCAGGTGGTCTGTTTTTTTTGTTGGTCTGATTTTGTGGGAGGTGATGGGAAGGAGAGAAAATGCACACCCAAGCGAAGGCTTTTTGGGCAGAACGGGCCTGTTGGTCGCACCAAAAAACAAAAGGCAGTTGCTACTTGACACACACAATAAAAAAAACTGGTGAGATTACAAGCACCCGGAAGCTGCAACGCCCCGAACACGCCACTTTGGGCGCCGGGCGGGAAAACGCAACACGACAGGCACGATACGGTCGGTACGGAGTGCTCACGTGGGCGGCATTAAAGTGGCGAGCAGGAACAGCCGAGACGCGCGTGTAACATATTGTGCAATTGCAAGATGTGTGACATTACAACGATGTTGCAAGTAAATGTTACATCTATGTTACACCTTCCCCTCTTGTAACACCTCCTCCTCCCCCAACCGCCGAGGCTGGCCCGCCCCGTCCACGTCCCGCGCAACTCGCCGTCGCCATCACCACAGCTGCCAGCGCCGCCCCCCAAAACCACCGAAGTTTCTCCACAATCCCCCACACGTCCACCTCCCCCTGCCATTGGCCGTCTCTCTGCCGTTTTTTTTTTGTCCTGCCCAAAAATTTCAGTCTTTTTTCACCCACACAGACCCACCAAATTCTGCTTAAACTCCTGGAACCAAAAAAAAAAACTCTCCACATCCTTCTTCTTCTTCTTCTTCTTTTTCTTTTTTCAAATCATTCATTCTTATTCTCTGTTTTGCTGCTTTTTCTTCATCGTTGATATATAACCTTCTCTCGCAATGATCTTCGCTACCTCCCGCTCAGCTTTTGCTCGCGCTTATGCCGCCCGCGCCGCCGCTTTCGCCCCCCGTTTTGCCTCCACCCTCACCATCATTGAGCACGCTGATGGTGCAATTCTGCCGTCCACCTTCAAGACTCTGACCGCCGCCTCCCAGATTGGCGGCCCCGTCACTGCTCTCGTCGCCGGCTCCTCCGCCCCCGCCGTCGCCAGCGAGGTGGCCAAAATCCCCGGCATTGAGAAGGTCCTCGTGGCCCCCAACGGCGCCTACGACAAGGGCCTCGCCGAGAACTTCTCCGACCTCATTGCCTCCACCGTCAAGGACGGCGGCTTCTCCCACGTCCTCGTCTCCTCCTCTGCCTTTGGCAAGAACGTTCTCCCCCGCGTCGGCGCCACCCTCGACGTCCAGCCCATCTCCGACATTATCAAGGTCGCCGGCGAAGACACCTTTGTGCGCCCCATCTACGCCGGCAACGTCATTGCCACCGTCAAGTCCACCGACCCCGTCAAGCTCGTCACAGTCCGCTCCTCCGCCTTCGAGGCCGCCCCTGCGCCCTCCTCCGGCGCTGCCGCCGTCGAAACCCTCGCCAACGACCCCAACACCGCCTCCCCCACCGAGTGGATCTCCGAGGCCATTGCTAAGAGCGAGCGCCCCGACCTGGGCTCTGCCAGCAAGGTTGTTTCCGGCGGCCGTGGTCTCGGCAACAAGGAGAACTTCGACAAGATCATCTTCCCCTTTGCTGATGCCATTGGCGCTGCTGTCGGTGCCTCCCGTGCTGCCGTCGACTCTGGCTTTGCCGACAACTCTCTCCAGGTCGGCCAGACCGGTAAGGTTGTTGCACCCGAGCTCTACGTTGCCGTCGGTATTTCCGGTGCCATCCAGCACTTGGCTGGTATGAAGGATTCCAAGACCATTGTTGCCATTAACAAGGACCCCGAAGCCCCCATTTTCCAGGTTGCTGACTACGGTCTTGTTGAGGATCTGTTCAAGGCTGTCCCTGAGCTCACTGAGCAGCTCAAGAAATAAGTGCATTTTCTAGAGACCTGAGAGAATTCAAAGAAATTGAAAAATACCACGTTTCTTACATGCAAATCTATTTAATGAAATTAATGAATGAATCTTTTTACACTAGATTACTTTTTTACCCAAACAGCCATCGTATAATAGACCGAGACCAAAGGGGCATTGGTCGTATACCAAAATCTCTTCGGCCCGTTTGGCTTTGATTTCCATCTACCGTTGATTTTTTTTTTTTTTTTTCCCCAGAATGGCTGGCACGCAGTTGTAACTCGTTGTTGTAACCAACAAAAGTGTAACTGTAACAAACTTGCGTAGTTCCGCCCCTCTCTCTTTTCCCAAAATTTTTTTTTCCATGCAATTCTTTTTTTTTTTTCACTCCACCATTTACAAATCATCATTCAAGCATACACATTATATAAAATATATTTATAAAGCAGAATAACCATATTCACATACACACCACGTTTAAACCTACCATCACTATAAATATCCTCATTCACGTATGGGCTCTCCTTTAATATGAGCCGAATCAAATGGATCCGCCGCCGTCATCCTGTCCTCCCTGAAGCTGGCGCCTGTCCCTCGGGCCCCGCGGCCCGTGGCAGCCTCTTCTTTACAATGCTTCTCCGCTACATCACACTGTTTCTCCTGCTTACCACGACTCTTGCCAGACCCCCTGACGCTGGCCGTCAGCATCAACAGCGGATGAACGGCTACCAGACAACCATGTCTGTCAATAACAATCGACACAAGACGCCGCCAAATAACCTTCCCGCATCGATTCTCCACCACTCGGCCATCTCGCAAAACGCTCTGGCTGCCGTGTCATCGGGCGGGGTTAGTTCGCTCATCAGCCCCCGCTCCATCGCGGATTTCGAGGTGTCCGACTTCATTCTGGTTTGCTCCATCGACGGCTCTCTCCACGCCCGCGACCGCCAAACGGGTCTGGAGATTTGGTCCATTCCCGGGGAACGACCACTGGCCCAAGTCTCATCGGGCAGCCATTCCAGCTGCAACAATGGAGAGTGTCCAGAACGCGATTTGATTTGGATTGTGGAGCCTCTTGGCGAAGGCAATCTCTTTTATTTTACCCCGGAACTGGGGCTGCAACAATTACCCATCAGCATCAAAGATCTGGTTTTGCAGTCGCCGTTTGCGCTGCATGGTGACGACAAAATTTACACCGGTAGCCGCCACACCACCCTCTTTTCGATTGACTCCGCCACAGGCAAAGTGTTGAAGGTTTACGGATCTGGGAAATCCGATCTGGGCAATGCCGAATGCAAGCTGAAAAATCCACTCAGCCATATCTTTCGAAAAGAGAATACAGAGGATACCGATTACTTTGGCGACGAAGAATATGATGATGAAGATGACGAAGAGGAGGATTATGAATTTCTCCAATTTTCTGCAGACAAGGGCTCTTTTCTTATTGGGCGAACAGGTGAGTTTGAATCATACGGGGGGGGGGGGGGGGGGGGAAATTTTATTTAAAAAAACTCTAACATTTTTAAAGACTATATGCTTGAAATCCATGGCAAAAATGAGACAATATGGAATGTTACTTACTCCACTTGGGGCCCTAACTCAGTTGATTACGATTTGGTTGCGCAGCATTATCGGTCACCAGATAATATCTACGTAACCCCTATTTACAACAGCTCAATTCTGGCCCTTTCGACTGATGGGCGTAAGAAACCGGCCCAATGGGTGGGACAAATTTCGACCGTGGCCATTTCTGTTTTCGACGTCTTCCGCCCCACCAAGCACAACCCAAACAACCAAGAGGACCAGGACTCCTTGATCATTCTGCCCCAGCCCCTACACTACAAAAACATGCAGATCGACAGTAAGATTCTGTCGAGCATATACGTGCAAAAAACGGCCGATGGACAGTGGTTTGCCATGTCGGGTAACAACTATCCGTCTCTCGTACATAGTGCTCCACTGGCACCATGGTGCTCAGAGAACTTTAACTCATATGGTCAAGACATTACATCAGCGATTATTGGTGTCCACTCGCTCAATACCAAGGGACAGCAGCAGCAACAAAAACAGCAAAATGATGATGGACACCAGGATATTTTGGCAATTGATGGTCTGGAAACGGAACCTCCTTTGAAAAAGCGGAAGCGAACGCCCCATTCCGATATCTTGAAGTCATCACCAATGGCTCTTCCTGCCCCATTTCCTCCATATCAGCAGGACCACCCAGGAACCACTCCTCCCGTCGCCGAGTCGAAGCTGTTCAACTCGATTGTGCGGATCATGGAGAACTTTTTCGCCTTTGTGATATTTTTTCTTGTTCTTGCGGTGGCCACCAAGATTGGGTGGTTCCCGCAGCTGCTGCATATTTTCGAAGTGATTAAAGCTACTAATGATTCGCTCAAAAGTCAGCGCACACAAGTCACTTTGGACGATGAGGAAGAAGAAGAAATGGAAGAAAAGGATTACAGCTTACGAGAAAAAGTCAAGTTTGTTGGCATTAGTGAGGTTTCTACAGGCGACGAAGAAAGCGGGGCTGAGGAAGCAAGCAAGGATTTGATTGGAGTGACGCCAGCTAGTGAAGAAGTGACGAATGCACATGAAGGTGACAAGACTCCTACCGTGACAACACCGATAGTCAAGCACGTTGAGATTGTTGAGCCAGATAGGAGTTGGCGAGAAGGATCGGATTTAGCAGAACAGCCTGATTCTTCCTTGTCGGCCACAGGTGGAGGCATTGCTGGAGGACCTCAGTCGTCGCCTGGCGCAGGCACGCATAAGCGGCGGAAGCGAGGGAGTCGTGGCGGGCGCAACAATAAAAACAAGAAGAAGAATCTCCAAAGCCAAGAAGCCGAGGAGGGGTCATCTGATGTTTTTGATTTGACGCCTACTGCTTCATCGGTTGCAATATCGGAAATGGCAGCCACGGCTAGTTCTGCTGTGCTGTCGAGTCCACTGGTTTCTTCTACGCCATCCACTCCGTCATCCCCCTCGAAAAACGTTTTGCCTATCCAGCCAAGTCAGCTGTCGGTATCGGAGAACGTGCTCGGATACGGAAGCCACGGGACGGTGGTTTTAAAGGGCGAGTTTGAGAACCGGGAGGTGGCTGTGAAGCGGATGCTGCTTGAGTTTTATGACGTGGCGTCGCACGAGGTTTCGTTGCTTCAGGAAAGCGATGATCACCCCAATGTGATTCGATATTATTGCAAGCAACAGAGCGAGCGGTTTTTGTACATTGCTCTGGAGCTGTGTCCGGGGACTCTCGAGGACATGATTGAGAAGCGGTTTATGTCGACGCCGCGGATAGAGTACCAAACGCCGGAGGACGAGCGAGGAAGGGGAGGTGATGGAGACGCGAGTTTACAAGAACAACAGCAGCAACAGATGAGCGAGCTTGCTAGTATCATGACACCAGTTCAGATCATGTATCAGATTGCTAGCGGGGTACAACATTTGCATTCTCTCAAGATTGTTCATCGAGACTTGAAGCCGCAGAACATTCTTGTTGCTCCTCCACGACTAAAGCGAGGTGGGAACGGGGGGAGTGGTAGTTCTACAGCGGGAAGTGGAAGTGTTGGAGGCGGGCTGAATAAGGGGGCCATTGGTGGTCCGGTGCGGATGTTAATATCGGACTTTGGGCTGTGCAAGCGGCTTGAAGGGGATCAGTCGAGTTTCCGGACAACGACAGCTCAGGCGGCAGGGACGTCTGGATGGCGGGCGCCGGAGTTATTGATTGATGATGTTGAGGGGATAATTTATGGAGGAAACAGCAATACATTTAATATTGGAGGCAGCAGCAAGGGTAAAGATGGGTCAGAAGGTAACGAAAGCGCCCTGAGTAGTAGCCAGCATAATCGGTCATCATCAGAGCCGATAGTCATTGATACACTTTCCAATCGACGAGCTACACGGGCGATTGATATTTTCTCACTGGGCTGTGTATTTTACTACGTTTTATCTAAAGGGCAGCATCCATTTGGCGACAAGATTTTACGAGAGGCGAATATCGTCCAGAACAGTTATAGTCTGGACTATTTGGATTCCAAGATAGCGGCCAGGTGCAAAGGAGAGAGTTATGACGAAGAGGATGATGAGAGAGAAGACGATGACTTTGAAGACGCAGTTGAAGCTCGGGATTTGATTTCACGGATGATATCTCGGAATCCCAAGGCGCGGCCGGATGCCAACATGGTTCTCCAGCATCCGTTGTTTTGGAGCCTGAGCAAGCGGCTGGACTTTCTGCTGAAGGTGTCTGATCGGTTTGAGGGGGAGAGCCGGGACCCGCCGTCGGCGCTGCTTCTTGAGATTGAGCGGGACGCGGGGCGGGTGGTTGGGCGGGACTGGCACGCGCGGCTGGGGCCTGAGTTTGTGGAGAACCTGGGCAAGTACCGCAAGTACCACGGGGACCGGGTGTCGGACCTGCTGCGGGCGATGCGCAACAAGTCGCACCACTTCAACGATCTGCCGGCGGGGCTGCGGCGGCGGATGGGCCCGTACCCGGAGGGGTACGTGCGGTTTTTTCTGCGGCGGTTTCCGTTTTTGCTGATGGCGGTGTACGAGATGGTGAAGCGGAACCTGGCTGAGGAGGACGTGTTTAAGCCGTTTTTCACGGGGGTAGTGGTGTGAAGGGTTAGGGGGGGTTGGATGCCGGTGGAAAGGTTAGAGTGGTTTTGATTTGTCAGTTTTGGGGGGGGTGCTGGGCCTTTTTTGTATGGGGGGAGGGGAGGCTTTTACCCCGCACTGGGAGATAAACATGGGGTTGGCCTATATATTTATACATGTAAACACTGGGGATACTTACTGGGGTTAAAACTAAGAAGAGCTTTTATATACAATTTGATTTACACGTTCAAAAGATTCGTCTATAGACTTGCGCGATTGAGAGTCAGTGCTCAAAAGGGCTGGCCCTTCTCCCCGTATTGCTCCGTTTGGCAGTCCCAAAGCCGGTCGCCGTCCACAATTGCCGATTTTTCATAAAAATTTTTCTTCTCTCCTCCCCCACAAAATCCCTTCTGCCAATATCTCCGATCACGGACTTGGCTGTTAAAACTTCACAGTCCTCCTTTTATGTCCACCTCCTCGTCTTCTTCCTCCCCCCCCCAAATAATTCCAGCTCTGCCCGCCATGTCCCAAGCCGCCGCCAGCTCAAGCACCCCGGCTGCTGCCTCCAGTACGACCGCCTACGCGCGCAGCTTAAAGAACCCTCCCTCGAAACCCCCTCCACAGACTCCAACATCCTCCCAAAACCTCCAGGTACCTGCTACCGGCATCCCCATCCTCCCGTCGTCATCCTCCTCATCCATGTCCTCGTCTGGATCCCCCCAATCGTCCATCTCCACGCTGTCCCCACTCTCGTCCTCGTCCCCATCCGTCCCGACGCTCCCAGGGCCCTTCAACCCATCCTCCTCCAGCACCCAAGCTAACTTACAGGAAGTCATCGTCGCAGGCGTCCGGCTAGACGAATACCACCCAACCCTCAACACAGGCCTGTCAGACATCCGCATCCAAAATGTCATTCTGGAAAACCCCATCGTCAGAGCCCTGATTGTCCCGGAGTGCGACATGGAGGCCCGCAGAAGATGCATGGCTCTTCTCTCCAAAATCCTCCTCGCCGCCTCCCCAGTCATCCACGCCATCTCGTCCTTTGGCTCTTCTGCTCAAAACAACAAACAGCCTGCCGAAGCCTCCTCCTCCAACACAACCATCCCCTCTCCTTCTCCGGACCCAGACCTCCTCCACTCGCAAACAAAATCAAAAGTCGAGCAATACAACATTGTCATCTCCATGATTGCCAAAACAAACCCCGCAAACACCCTCGTGCTCTTCTGGCTCGCCCATCTCCTCCAAAACCTCGAACGCGAAATCTCGGCCCTTTGTCCTAACCTCCCTCTGCTCCCCAAGCCCATCCTACGGCCTCGCGACCCCTCCTCAGACCCTGTCCTAAAACCTCACGTCTCGTCCGACCCCCTCGCAGTGTCAGAAACACTGGCCCATATGCCCACCCCCTCCCTCTACGCCAAACTCCTCCGCGCAAAAAACATCATCCAGGACCTGGCCGACCGCATCCAGGGCGCCGTCTGCATGGTCTTCTGGGAGTCCTGGGACGACGCCTACGAGCTTGTCGCAGAGGTCGTGGGGCCAGACGCCATCGCCCAAACGGAACGTGGCCGCATCTTTCGTCCCTCCGGTAACGCCGCACTCTACATCAACAGGAAAAAGCTCGAGCTCAGAGAACAGGAACGTAACAAACAGCGCCTCCATATCGCCGAAAAACGCAAGCTGCAGCGCGCCGCGACGGGCCCCGCAGCTGTCAAGCAGCCGTCGCGTGCGGCCCCTCGTAACGCCGACGTTCTCATTCCCGTCAAAAAACAGCCCTCCACAAGTACCGGCCAAAGTACCAGCAACAAAAACCACCCATCTACGTCCCCTCTCGGTACCACCAGCGATACCAGTAAGGCTGCGGCGACATGTAATGCTCCTAACGCTAATCCTACGACCACCCCCTCGCAGGCTATGCCTTCTACCGCCCCGGACCAGGAAGCCGGCCCGGATGCTGCCCATTCCACAGGTGGCGGCCCGCTCTCTCCCTTACTGTCCCCCCCAGACATGGCGTACTTTGAGCCTCTCACAAAGTTCCGGCTCAACATGCATGACAACCCCCATTTGTGTCAGATCCCCATCAAGTCGCCAGATGACTCTGCCGATCTCGAAAGTGTAATTTCCTCCTCCTCAGCCATCTTTACCCCAGAAAATGACCACCAGAGCCCCACGAAAGCGCAACCTAAAAAAACCCCGCCTCCCGAAACGGACGATCTCATCATTTTGGGCGAAGCGACCGCCGTCAACGCAACCCAGAAGAAACCCACCCAGAAAAAACCCGCGAAAAAGGCGTCGTCTCCTAAAAAGAAACTCCCTCGTAAAAACGCTTCAGTGACCCCTTCTCCCCCCCTCTCTTCAACCAACAGTCAACAAGAAGCCGCAGACAAAAAATGGCCCTTCAGGCTCTCGGCTGCGCCGATTGATTCCTTTGCAGCCTCTTCGTCCTCTTCAAAAACTGTGTCCTCCGTCCCAAACAACCCTACCGCCGTGCCGACTCTCTTCCCCCACATTCCGCCCCTCATTGATAGCTCTGAGCTTGAAGACCTTATCAATGGCATCCATACGCCCGATTTCAATAGCACCAGGTTCCCCTTTGACCAAGCGCACCCCTCAAACCTCCCCCGCATTGGCGACCTGCAGATGGAAATGCACGAGCGCCACACCCAGGCCTCCGACTTTGAAAGCGTCCTAGAAGACTTGCGTCAGACTGCTCCCTCCAAAGCTTACGTGCCTTCCGCCTTTGGCAAGCAACCCCATAGCCAACGTACTAACCCCATTAACTCCACTCCACCGCCACAGGCTGGACCTCAAAAGCGTGGATTTAGCCAATTAAACTCCTTTTCCTCCTCCGCAGCTGCTCAAAGCTCCACTAACCACCATACTTTGGATGAGTTTTCCTATCTTAGAAAACGTATTCGCTTGCTAGAAGAAATGGAAGACCAGGAAAATAGCATGAGCCCAATGCCAGGGAAACCCCCTACTCCCGTCTCAGCCGCCTCCTCTTCTTCCTCTTCAAGCAATAAGAAACAGCCGACGTCTTCAGCAGATAACGCAGCTCGTCGCGTCTCAAGCTCAAGTAGCTCGGGCGCACCTACCCCAGGCCGCCGCGAAAGCTCCTTTTCCGGCACTGCGGGGAAAATCATCTGGGACCAACTGCGCGTGTCCACCCCAGTGACCTCCACAACCACAGTAAAGGTGCCCATGCGGATGCGCGGAACCGACCATGACTCGGGTGACCACTTTGCGAACCCTTCGTTTGGAGCAGGTGCCACTCATCTGGCTTTGTTCAAGTCCTCGTCGGCCCAAAACCTGCCCAACTGTCTCAACCCACGCAAGGAGGAGTTTGCCGACCCAGATAATGCTCTTGAATTTGGAAGTAGCGTTTGGTGACTTTTAAAACCAGATGAAAAGGAGTCTCATGGTTTTTCTTGGTGACTTTGAATAATGAACTGACTATTTTGTTTTGTATAATGAACTATTAATATTGATGAGAAAATTTTCCCTAATTAAAATCCAATTGAGAAGAAATCTTTGACGTGTACAAAAAAAAATTAATCCCTTTATACTCCCAACGGCACTTTCTCGGGTTCAAAATTGGTACTTTTTTTGTATATCGTGAGAACCCTCTAAAAGCCCGTGAAATTCTGGAGATGAAAAGTTTCGGCAACTTGACGATATTTCAAGTTCGATTCTGAGAAGCGATTGTTTATTTTGATGCCCTAACCCCTGCTTTAAGTTTTTTTACCAACTTTTCAAACCTTTAAAAAAATTCACCCCCTCTCAACCTCCATCGCATACAACACAATGACAACCCAATCCATTCCAGACTCAACAGCAGAGCAGGACTCGTTTGCTGTCACCCTCATCAAGGCTATCCCTAAGACCCCCTATGACGAGCTTGCCCTGTACCAGCAGATCCTCGACAACCGCACGGCCCTGGGCGGCCGGCTCTTTGTCGATCTCATGGCCGCGGACATCGTCACGCTGCCACCGCAGTCGTCGCCCGCATTCCCCTTCGACACCTGGAACACCCTCTACCCGCCCCAAAACAAGCCCGCGCTGATCCGGCTGCTCCAGACCATCGAGGCCCACACGCCCCCGGGCACCCGCGCAGCCTCCCTCATCTACTACCTCTTCCTCGACTACCCGCCCAGCCTGCTCCCCCCGGACGAGTCGCTGGCGCGCTACTACGCAGAAGTCACCGATCTCCCGGACGCATACGTGCACCTGGTCCAGGGGCTGCACGCGCTCGACTCGCAAAACTACGCGCCCGGGCTCGCCGCCCTCGCCCACCCGGACATTGTGCCCAACTACACCGAGCAGATCGTCGCCGCCTTTATCCGCGCCCAATCCGCCCCGCCGCCAGCCCCGGCCCCAGGCGGCTACTCGCTCGCCATCGCATACATCACCGCAAAGGCTCCCCAGATCGCGACGCAGCCCGTGATTGCGGCCTACGTCTCCGTCCTGTGCCAGACCTCTCTCCCCGCCGCCCTCGACTTCATTCGCTGCGTCGACGACGTGAGTCCCAGCCAGCGGCTGCCGCCCGGGCCCGACGGCTCGCACGACCCGTACGACCAAATCAGCCCCAAGACCGCGCTGCTCAAGGTCATGATTGACTCCGTCCTGGTGCTCAAACCCGCGGCCGCCCAGCCCGCCTCGACCCAGTCGCCCGCCAAGCGGCTCTTCCGGGCCGCCCCCATGGCCTGGCGGTTTGCCAACCTGCCGTTTTCGCTCGAGGAGTCGCGCGTCGTGGCCACCATTCTTCTCAACATCATCACGCTCGAGCCCCAGGCAGCCAATGGCGCGGGCCAAGCGCACACAGACGCTCCCGCAAAGCCCTTGAAAAATACCCTCCAGCGCGCCAGCCTATCAAAAGACATTCTCCTGCTCCGCGCACTGCACACGGGCGACACCGAGCTCGCGGTCAAGGTGGCTGCGCTCGGGAAGTTGCCTGGGACTGAGGTGACCAAAACAACCGAGAGTTATGGCGAGCTGGAGTTTGGTGATTTGGCTCGCGGCGTGCAAATCTGGGATAGCAGCTGTTAACCTTTGTGTAATTTACTTAAAATGGAAATATAGATTAATTCGCTACTACAAGAATGTTTTAAAAACAATACTACCGGATGGGACTTGCTCTTCTAAATCTTGATTCTTTGCTTGTGTAGTTGAAGATGTCGTTTGAAAAAACTCAATTGGACGCGCTAATCTGCGCCATCCTCCCCGACAAAAACACAACAACGCAGATCCCGTACATAGCCATCAACCTGACTCACGAGCGGTTTCTCGAGTGGCGCGCCAAAACGCTCGACTACTTTGCCCAGACCGGCGCCAACAGCCGCGGGCCCGGGTGTTTCAACGAGATTCTCGAGTCGCCCGGCGCCGCCGAAAGCGACTCCGGCACCACCCTCTACGACAGCGACCCCTACGACACCGCCACAGGCATGACGGCCCGCCGCACCCCGGACGACTTGGAGCTCGCCGCCGTCGTCCCCGCCGCCCGCAGAGAACTCGACCTGCGCATGTACGACGCCTTCAAGCGCTACGTCGAGGTCTCCGTCGCCGGCGACGCGTCCATCGCCGCCGTCGTCCGCCTGCACCGCCCGTCGTCGGGCGCCCTGCGCTGCCGCAGCCTGCTGGCGTGGGTCGAGCGCCACTCGGCCGCCCCGGCGCCCCCGGACCCGCTGCGCCGCTGCTGCGCCGCGCGCCGCAGCTCGTCGTCCGACTCGTTCTCGTCCTGCTCGCTGGGCGGCACCGTGTACGCGCGGCGCAGCGGCGGCGCGCGCACGCTGGCTCCGCTCGACTCCCTGGCCCCCGCGGCTAGCAACAGGCGCGGCGCGTGGGGCCGCGGGTCTAGCCGCGTGCGGGACTGGGGCCGTGCGGCTGCGCGTAAGGTTTCGGGCAGGATGGCTGGCGCGGCGTCTCTCATGACAAGATGTATTTTTTCTCTCCCCGCGCTCCTCAATTTGAGGGCTTGATATTCCAAAACTAACTCTTCCGCTCTTGTCTTTTAGTGCTCTTTGCAATCGTTGTGGTGTTTGTCATGGTGATCATGGGCGTGTTTACAGTCAAGCTGCAGCAGATCCTCTGGACCAGCGTCCAGGCGCTTCCTACAAACCAAAAGGGCAAGGTGTTTGTGTTTAGTCTGGCGCTGTTTGTGCAGCTGGCTCCTCTCGTGGTGGCCATATTTCTAGGGGTGGTCCGCGGGCCGCTGCGCTCGTTTGTCGAGGGCGACGGGCCCTCCTTTGTGGCGGCGGTGGCCATGATGTGTTTGTTTGTGATTCCGTTGCTCCAGCTCGCCATTTTTTACTTGTATGGCAAGATCTTCGAGGCCCCTAAAGAGGCGCTCTCTTCATCTGCTTCTTCTTCTCCGTTTGTTTTTTGAGTCCCATGGTGTTGAGGGAAAGGAACCCCGTCAAAACCTAAAGGGGTCTCATGTTAAAGTTGTAGAATAAATTCCCATTTTGGGGAACTTAAATATATAAAACCCCTGTGAAATTGCAAACTACTTGAAAATCCTCAATCTCCTCCATGATTATTTCCTTTAACTACTAAATAACCCCCCGTTCTTGGTGTTTCTCAATAAATCAACGTCAGCCCATCCACAATGGACTCAAACCAACTCTTTGATCTGGACGACCTCATATGCTCCATCCTCATAAACAAACACCCGGGCCCCAACATTGAGGCTGTGACGATCGACGGGTCCTCGGCTCAACAGGCGGCCGCCTTTGCCACATGGCGCTCCAAAACCATTGACTATTTCCGCGAAGACGACGTCTCTGCAGGTGATCCCGCCCACCTCTCCTTTCTCGACCTGCTGCTTTGTACGCCCGGTAGCCCTCTCCCGGCCCCGGCCCTCGCCGCGTTTGCCCCGCTCGACAACTCCATGTACGCCCCCTTGGTGAGCTACGTCCGCGCAACCCTGCGCGGCCCCCAAACCGGCCCCCTCGTCGACGCCGCCTGCGCGCACGCCCAGCGCGCCCACGCGCGCCCCAAGTGCGCCCGCGTCCTCGAGTTCCTCGAAACGCATTACCTCGGGGGGGCGGCCGACGAGGAGTCGCGGAAATCGGGCGCGGAAGCGGGGGCGCAGACTGGTGCCCCCGGTGCGGGTAGCACAAGCGGCGCGAGCTGGGTGTCGTGGGTTGTAAACAAGTGGCGGGCCATAAGCAACCAGGCATATGTCTCTATAGATTTGCGCCAGCTGATGCTCAAGTGTTTATTTGGTAAGATAATTTGGGGGGTTAACAAGATCCCCCCGGTACATAACCTTTACCGTTTTGGCTCCATTGCGAGGGTAAGGTATAATTGTGTTGGATGATGTTAACTTTTCTAAATCCCTTAGGAATTGCAATAACGCTGGTCGCAACGGTCAGTTTACAGCTCGTCACAATCTTGGAAATCTCCCTCTACAGGTGTATAGCCGGCAACCCGCGCTGGGGCGTCTGGGCCTTTCTCTTTGCCCTATTCCTGCAAGTCATCCCGGTGATCCGGTTCATGGAAACAAGATCAAGAACAGCCCCAAACTACTCCGGGGGAGGGGTTGGTGCGTTTGCACGGTACGTAGGGCTGTCTCTGATGGTAGGACTAGGGGAATTGATTGTATGTAAACTATATGTCCAACATCAAAAGTCCATGAAGAATATTACACCAAAAAAGTTTTAAAATCATTTATATATATAAATATATATAAAGTATATAAACATCTCTCTTTTTTTTTCCTTTTATTTTTCATAATCATAACATGAGGCCGATTTTTAACAAAACCTCTTCAAAAGGTTTTGTATTTTTTGTATTTTTTGTATTTTTTCCCTTGTTTTTTTTTAATTTTCACCATATAACCATTAGGTTTAGTGGTGGAAAAGTCTAATGTTGTTCTCAACATAAACCAAGTCAAAAGAGTTGGCAGCAGCAAGAACAGCCTTGTCCTGGACAGATCCAAAGGGAGCAGAGATGTAGCTGGCGCCAGATCTGACGGCTCTGTAGACATTGTCAGGGAAGGGGAAGAAGGCATCGGAGGCAAGAGCAACACCGGTGTTCTTGGAGATCCACTCCTTGCGCTCCTCGGCAGTCAGAGGCGTGGGGATCTCAGCAAACTTGGACTCGTACTCGACCTTCTCGGGGCCCTCGGTGGGGATCTGGTTGGAGACGTAGAGGTCAATGGCGTTGCTCTTATCGGGGCGCTTGGTGCCGGGAGCCCACTTAAAGGCAAGGACACGGGGGTGCTGGCGGAGCCACCAGTTGTCGGCCTTGTCGCCGGCAAGACGGGTGCAGTGGATACGGGACTGCTGGCCGGCGCCCAGACCAATGACCATACCGTTCTTGGCGTAGCAGACGGAGTTGGACTGGGTGTACTTGAGAGCAATGGTGGCGACGGTGAGGTCGATGATGGCCTGCTCGGGGAGGTCCTTCTTGTCGGAGACAATCTCCTTGAAGGTGGATGCGTTGATGATGGCATCGTTGCGCTTTTGCTGGAGAGAAACGCCGTAGACCTGGCGGGTCTCAATCAAATCGGGGTTGTAGTTGGGGTCGATTTGAAGGACGCAGTACTTGCCGCCCTTCTTCTTCTTCAGAATCTCGAGAGCAGCGGGCTCGTAGCCGGGAGCAATGACACCGTCGCTGACCTCCTTGGAGATGATTTGAGCGGTGGGGAGATCAACAATGTTGGAGAGGGCAATCCAGTCGCCAAAGGAGGACATGCGGTCGGCACCACGGGCGCGGGCGTAGGCATTGGCGAGGGGAGAGAGGTTCTCAATGTCGGAGACAAAGTAGAGCTTCTTCTCGACATCGGAGAGGGGGAGGCCGACGGCGGCACCTGCGGGGGAGACGTGCTTGAAGGAGGCAGCGGCGGGGAGGGAAAGAGCGGCAGAGAGCTCCTTGACAAGAGGCCAGGAGTTGAGGGCATCGAGGAGGTTGATGTAACCGGGGGAGCCGGAAAGGACCTTGAAGGGGAGCTCGCCCTTGGTGACAAAGGCCTGGGCGGGCTTCTGGTGAGGGTTAGCGCCGTAGCGGAGGGGGAGGTAGGTAATGTCCTCGGAGTATTGCTTGCGGAAGAAGTCGGCAATGGTAGCGTCGTACTCGGCGGTGTGCTCAAAGGCCTTGAGGGCAAGACGGTTGCGGGTTTCGGCGGAGACGCCGCCCTGGGAGAGCTCTTGGATGAAGATGTGGTAGTCGGAGGGGTCGGAAAGAATGGTGACACGGGAGTGGTTCTTTGCGGCGGCACGGAGCAGGGTGACACCACCAATGTCGATTTCCTCGACGGCCTCGTCGATGGTGACGTTTACTTTGGAGACGGTTTCCTTGAAGGGGTAGAGGTTGCAGACGACAAAGTCGACCTTGTCGATGTTCTGGGCCTCGAGGTCCTTTTCGTCCGACTCGATGTTTCTGGCGAGAATACCGCCGTGGACAGCGGGGTGGAGGGTCTTCACACGGCCACCGAGCATCTCAGGGGCATGAGTGATGGAGCTGACGTCTCTAAAGGGGAAAAATAAAGAGGTTAGAGCGGTAAATGATGATGTTGAAGCATTGACTTACTCGACGGGGAAGCCGGCGCCACGGACCATTTTAGCGGTGCCGCCAGAGGCGAGGATGCGGACGCCGTTATCGACAAGGCCCTTGGCGAGGTCCAGAAGACCGGTCTTATCGTAGACGGAGAGAATGGCGGTTTTTTGTTGGCCGGGCATCTTTGTTGCTATGAGTGTGGATGTTTGGTTTGCTATGAGAAGCAGTTGAGAAAAAAAAAAAAAGAGAAATGGAGGTGGAGAAAGAATTTTATTTTTTCTAAGGCAGAGAAGGAAAAAAAAAAATTATATGCCTAAGGGGAAAAAAAAGTTTTTTTAGGTAGTACAGCCGTTAATAGTTTAATTAACATTAACGGAAGTTAATTTAACGTAATGTTCAAGGGCATTTTTTTCTACACGGCAGCCATTAAATCGCGTCAATTGCTGTCAGATTAACTCTCTATACTGTGTGCAGTTCCGTCCAATGACTGAGTACGGAAGAACTGAAAAAATATCTCTTTGTCAAATTGAACTTCTTTTAGCCTGGTACTTGACAAAGACCTTTTTTTGAATGAGCCCTTAAAGAGTCCACCACCAGAGAATCTCCACAGTTGGGCCTGTGTGACTCACAGGCTTCGCGTGAAAAATTTTTGTAGACAGGCAGCCAAAACTCCCAGGCAGTGCAACCGCTTGGTTGTTCTGCAGCCCATCACGGTACTTTGCTGCCAGTTCGAGCCAGTCGCCCAAAGCCTCCGTCACCTCCCACCGGTACCAATCCGAGCGATGCAGGTTTCCCTCCTCGTTTTCTGTCTACAACAAGCGCTCAGTCAACGAGCAGCTTCCCAGTGACGGGGCATGTCGGCGTTCTTATTTACAAGAAACCTTTAATGGTCGTCTCTTGATCAGCTCGCTTGCTTCTTCAATCTGTCAAAGTGGGGCTGCCGTGGTGGATTACGTCATGGCTGAGGAGAGAGACTGAAAAAAATTTTTAATGGTGCCACCCCGCGCACGCAAATCAGATTCATCCATAAGCCACCTCGAAAATAAAACCTTGCGTATACACATGCTATTTTGCTAGCACAAAAACCAAACTCAGCACTTGAGAGATTACCCGGCTTACATACCCTACCACACTCCAACACGCAAATCACATGACGCACATCTCAACGGAATATAAAAATATTCATCGTGTGGGATTTTTCTTTCTTCTTTTTTTTTTTTTTTTTCTTCTTCACGCATTTTTTCCACAGTAAGTCGGCTAGGAGGGAGGACCTTCGGGTCTTCTTGTAATCCTTGCCAAGGAAGTGTTCATACGAGGCGACCCTCTCGGCGTCTGCCCAGGACATACTGGACGTTATTCGCATGTCTTACTGGAGACTAATCTATCGATCTTGGGTGCAGCGGACCATCTGGCGACTCTTGTTAGTCGACTAAGGGTGACCCTTCGTGGCCTCGAATGGGGTCCGGTGCAATGATCGGTTGTACATTTTTTATAAAATTGTAGAATTTCTTGTAAAGGTTTTTTTTTCACAAACCTCATGTTTGGTATAAACATTGTAAAAATTTTAAAAATTAATCAAGGTAGCTGAAAAATTTTTTCCTTCTTCATATTTCTACATGAGACCTTACAATATGCTCGGACCTTTTTTATTTGGGCATAATGTACTCATTAATGTTCAGTCTTTACAGTTCTTTAATAATCTACTATCAAGATGAAAGTTTTGTTCCACTAAAAAAATATTCTAAAAAAAATTCATCATTAAGTCATTAAAAGTCATAGAGATATATTTTTATTTTAGCTTCATAACCTCAAGGCCATACACAGCAATTTTTTATAACAGTATAGAGATACGCAAACAAAAAAGCAGTGACGCTTAACGGAATCTCCAGAGGCTGAGAGTGTTGTTCTTCTTCCAGGTGTGTCTTCTGCCAGCCTTGGTGTTGTTGTACTTGTGACCCTTGTTGATACCTCTGGACTTCTTGCCAGTGGAGGTAAGAGCACGAGCCTCGCGGTGCTTGTGGACGGGCTTGGCGATCCAGTTGTATCTGGGATCGTTGCGGATGGAGTTGTGCTGGGGATCAACAAGAATAACCTCAAAGTACTTGTAGGTAGAGTCCTGGTTAACCCAGTAAGAGTTCAGGACACGGAGGTTAGCAGCACGGCGGCCAACACGCTCCTCAGCAGTAGCACGGAGAGATCTCTGGTACTTGAGCTGGCTGACACCCTGGTTGGTGGGCTTACCGTAGGTAGCACCCTTGTGGACAGGGCGCTTGCGGCCACCTCTGCGAACACGGATACGGTAGATGACAAAGCCCTGCTTGGCCTTGTAACCGAGACGGTGAGCCTTATCAGGGCGGGAGGGACGAGTGGCACGGTGAATGGCCTTCAGCTGACGGTACTCCCAGCATCTAATTCTGAGAATGAATCGCAAAACGTCGGATTGCTTCTTTCTGTGAAGCTCTTCAAGATACTTGTAGGCACCCACTAAAAAATTCAGAAAAAAAAAGAAATCTCAGTTAGTTCTCTCTTTTTTCCCTTCATTTTATAAAGTCATTATGGGTAAAAATGCCTTTTTAAAGAATCTCATCATCTTCTGATCTTGTCTTCATTAATAAAGACATCATTGAAATACAAAACTCTTTGAAAAAGGGATATCCATTTATGCTGACATTATGTATAAATTATCAATTTTTTTTTTCAGTTTAACTTACTTGTTGATATTTACGGCAGCACGGTCTGTAGAGTCAGGTCGAGGTGTAGCAGGGCTGGAAAAAAAATTTCAAAAGAAAAAACCAAAAAAGGGAGAGAGAGGAGGTGGGAGGGAACTCGACGCATGTGAGTCGAAGGTTTGTTAGCCCTCGTAAACAAAAAAAAATTCTCTTTCCATTCAGGCGTACTTTTCAGACTTGTAGAGTATTACTTGGAATGGTATAGTTAGGGCTAGTTTTATTTTAGGGCTAATTTTGTTTTATTAAAAATGTAATATATTAGGCATTCTCAAATATTCTTAAAAATAAGTAAAAAATGGTCCACATATATACTGGTTCGAACCCGATTTTACGTACGGCTAACAACAACCTTCACCGTTGACGTAAACTTGGTTATTCCTAAGACCTAATCATACGCCGTCATCAGTTCAACTCAGCAATGATCGGAAATCTCCATGTATGAATTAAACTTCTTGGACATACTACATATGAAACTTTTCCCTGTAGACAGAGTTCTCAGACTCACTTCCCTTCCCCAATTACTACTCTTTTAACTATCTCCATATTCTCAAACCTACTTTCATATTCCTGTTGGCCATTAATAGTTTCCAACATCTGTATTGTCTACGAGTTACATTCTAGGGATACATCATTCTACTTGTTAGATCTTTTTATGCATGTTTACTTGAACTATCCCTTTTTCTGTTCTCTCCTTTAGATCTATATATCTTATTTTTTTCATCCATGTACTTCTCATGAAACCAAACACACAAACTCTCTAGTCAGCCTCTTGACTAAAGCCTGCAGATCAGCTAGCTTTGGGCAATGTCTTCATTCGCTTTTTTTAAGGTCTAATTTTTAAAACCCGAATTTAAAACATTTGTAATTTTTATCAAAAGACGTTGAGCCGCAGTGCAACATTATGTCTCACACTTCTCGACCCTGTGATTTTATGTTCTCCCTACTTTTTTTTTCGTACACAATCTAAAGTACAGCCTTTTTACAATTGACAGGAGAACCAACAAAAGAAGGCTGGACTGGAAAAATTGACAACCCACTTATGCAGTGCTCAACATTTTATCACTCAGGGCGTTGCAAATATCAAGATCTTCGCTTCTTCCAATAACGCCATTACATGAATAGCATACTAACATGGCTGTTTTTTTTGAAGATACCATACCGAAGAGGAAGAATAAAACCAAATGCAGGCTGTCTCACTTTAAAACTCGACAGGATATATTGAGATGTAATCCCACTCACTTCCCCCCGTATTGTCTCCAAATGAGTATCACTCATCCCGAACTCTCCACCTACCCCCTCTTTTTCATAGAACCGTATGCCAATTAAAATGGTGCAAAAAAATTCATCTACTTTGTACTACACATATTTGGAACTGTAAAAATGCGGAATTGAATTCCTTTTTTTTTTAATATTGTCTTAAATACTGAAAGAAAAAAGATCGCCTAAGAGAACATCATATATTTACAATTAATATATCTAACCATTTGCTTCTCAATTAAGAAAAACGAAAATTATTTTCATTGATCTCATGAATATCATTCATATTAAATTACTCTGCTCTCCTGAATTTTAAAAAAATAACTACTTTTCAATGAATTTTAATTTGAAGAAGTTGTTCAACTTCAACAAAAAAATAAATGTACAAAAAAACTACTCTCCACTAACCATCTACCTTGTTTTTTAAATCAGGTGTCATGGTCCAAGATTAGTTATTCAAAATTAAAGTCGAAAAAATATTTTTTTACCATAATTGCATGCTTGTTGGTTTTGGTATTCCAGGCTTTTTTCAAATAATATTAGGATATCCATTTAAAATTATTACGCTTCAAAAATAAAGGCTGTAAAACACATAAATAGATATTTCTCAGCTAAATTTTTTTTAAAAAAATTAAACTCTTGAAAAAGTACCAGATGGATATTATTAACCACAGTTATCGGAATTAGATATTTCTAATGTAAGGCGCTGCACAACGTCTTTTTTTTCCATTAGAGTTGGATCCTCCCAGCCTTTTTGCACTATTTACAGTGGCCAAAACAAAAGTTTACTGAATACTTTGGAACATGGAGAAGTTATTAATCTTAGTTTTTTTAAACCAATCATTCTATTGAGATGTGAAAAATTTACTAGAAAAGGCAGTAAATTGAATTAAGAAAACATTAAGAAAATATATTAAGCAGAAGAAAAAAACTAATTTAAACTAAAAACAATAAAAACCTCACTAGTTTATCGTTATTAAAAATCCTACTATTTAAATTGGTTGATTAAAAATTTATCCATGATGACACACTATTAAGAAACCGATTTTTAACAGTAAAACTCATTCCTAAAAGGTTAGCAAATGATTTTTCGTTTGATCCGAGAAAACCACTTGATAACAGTGTGAGAAAAAAAAAGGAAGTTAAAATTTGTTAAGCGAGCAATCAGATGAACTGGGTTGGTCTGGTGCAATATATCACACACCTTTATAGAACACACATTAGAAACTGAGTTAATGCGCCATTGCTTCGTTATCCTCACGGGGGCATTGCAAAAAGTAATAAAGTTTTAAAGCTACAACATTTCTCTTTTAAAATTTAGCTTTGAGGGTAGAACTCAGAAGCCTTTCTGTTGAATCTGTTTGTACCATATTGGCTTTCATAACAACCCGCCTGATTACTCAGGACAGAAATCACTCCTAAAGCAATTCACAGGCTATCAGGGACATTCTATGCAATTTTTTTTCAAGAAATTAGTTAAAAAAATTCAAACTTTGAAACGGTTTTAAAAATAGAAAAAATAAACCGGTGATACTAATGACTGTTTTCGAAAAAACAATTTTTTAACCCTTTTTAAGTTTCTTCACATTTACACAAAATAGAGTTCTTTGGTTAAGGAAAATGGGCAACAAGGTTTCAAAATTAGGAGTAAATGGAGTTATTAATGTCTATTCTTTTGAACTTTTATTTTTATGTTTAGTTTTTTTCTTCTTAATTTATCTTTCTATTTTTTTTCAAAAGTTCTCACTATTCTTCTTCGAACTGGAATTTAATATCCATAATCCCTTCCTTAGTTTTTGAAACAAAAAAGGTTTTGATACGGACGGATTCATTTAATATTCAGGAACAAAGTCATGGAACGAAGATGCAGGTACATCGATAGTTGACCAGCTGCTAATTCATATGACGCACTCCTGTGTAGCATGGCCATACATACGGTTAGTCCCAATTCCCCGGGATTTTTGGTCAAGTTTCCAGTGGGGGCACAGTGCTCCAATAGGTTAAACCAGTGGATATTCTAGCCAGACGGTTCTCCAGCATATGAAATTTTTTGTCAAAAAAAAAAAATGAAGCAACATTTGGGCTTGTGATTTTTGTTGTCAATCTTAAAAACAAAAGAACAACCTGAAATTAAGGGGTGGGAATGGGAGGGGCAACCAACCGTCACTGAACCTTGACCTGATCTATTCATGCAACTAGCATCATGCCAGTCTACATCTCGTCCAAAGCAACCAGATCTCGTTTCTAAGTGAACGTCTATATTCACTTGAATAAGAATAATCCTTTTTCTTTTTAAAAGTAAACAATCTTTTCAATTGATGGCATATATAAAAATAAAATTTGACTTCAAACTCTTTGTTTTGTGTCCGCTCTATTTCGGTTAGGTAACAAATGGAACAAAAGAAAAACCCTCCCCCTTTCTAAACTTAAGGCTTTTGCAAGTATCAGAAATAAACTACAAACTGGTTTATGAAAAAAAATCAATAGTTCATATTGAAAAAAAAGAGTGGCTTTTATTTTCTTCAAAAGAGTTTACAAAGTTCCATGTCTTAATAAAAGAGAATGTTCAATCAAATTTAAAAGTCAACATTTGCAGTACTGCACATTGAGACATACATGAAAAAAAGGTTTTAACTTTAATACGTCATAAAAAATACACTGTTTGAACAAAAAGAAATTATAACTGAAAAAAAAGGAAATCCTTGCAAGAGCTTTTAATATTCGTATATATATCTTGAATATTCGTCTACCCTCCTTTATTTATTTATATTCTCTCTCTTTCTCTTGTATTTCCCTATTTTTCTTTCATATATAAATCTAACGTCTACTTCATTTTTAAATACTTTCTTTAAATCAGCATCTCACTCGTTTCTTGATAAATATATATACGGCCATTCACCAAAATATTCCCATCAAATATCTAATTTCCAGCAAGTTTCACAACGCTCCTATAAAAAACAACATCCCATAATAATGACCACCTCATTATCACTACCCTCAGCAATTCATCCCTCTGAGGTTTCTTCAGCATTCAATTTTCAAGATGTCCCTCTCCTTGTCGACACCGCATCACCAACAACAAATCAATGGGTTATTGGCTCCACTACTGTGGGAGGAATAACTTCTTTTCCTTCCTCTGCCTACGATGTTGGGACCCAAGAAACAGCCACCGCACAAAACAACGTCGCAGCTGCAGCCGCTGCTGCCGCCGCTGATGGCACTACTGTAAGTACCGCTGTAACTGTCCAGAACGGTGCTGGCGTCGATGGGGCTTCCGGCACCGGCGTCGCAGGTGCCGCAGGTACTGGGGTTGCAGGTGTTGCAGTCACGGTAGGCACAGGTGCCGTGGCATCCGCAGGTGTCGACGGTGCCACTGGCGCTGCTGGTGCTTCAGCGACAGGTGCTGCTGGCGCAGATGCCAATGCAAACATCGTTCAGACCAATGCCGTCTCTGTGGCTGTTGGTGCCTCTGCCCAGGGTGGCTCTGGAACTACTACATCAACTGCTGTTACACTCCCAGGCTCTTCCATAGCTTCTTCATCACCTCAAGCTTCTCCCAGTGCTTCCTCCGGCTCCAGTTCTAGCTCAAGCTCAAGCTCGAGCTCGAGCTCGAGCTCTGAGTCGAGTTCAAATGGATCTGGCTCAGCAGCAGCCGCGGCAGGAGGTAGCAGTAGTAGCACATCTACTTTATCCACAGTCGCTCCTGTTTCAACTGGGACGGGTGGAAACACAACTTCACCAAATTCTTCACCAACCACCCCCGCGCTGGTTAACGCTGCTGGACTCTCAAACAATCATAACACTGCATACTTAATGAAGGTTGTTGGAGTATCCCTTTCTATTTCACTCATTTCTTCAATTTTTGCATCAGTAGCATAAATTGGCGTCCCTTTTTGGCATGATACAGCTTAATTGAAGCTAAACCATGGAGGGTTTTAATGGCTCTCTTCCACTCTTTCACGACTTACGGCTTTTTTATTGTAGCATCTACGCTACTGACTTAATGATCAAACATCTTAAATATTTTGTATACAATTTAATTTTTTTTAACATGACTTATGGACAATCAAAGGAAATAATTAAACTATAGACAATGTAAACTTTTGATATGGTTTCATACCTTTACTACCGGTCACACACTTTGTTTTGAAATTTCAAAACGGCTCTTTCTGGCGTTTCGAATGTTAGACCTATCACTAAATTTAATACGAATGTTTTTTAAAATTTATAATGATAGTATTCATTTAAAAAAATCACATGTACATATACGCGAATATTTCGTAAAATTTTATAAACAACTTTTTTAGGAGAATGTGACAAAACTCGAACTCACTAAGGTATTTCCAACGTCTAAAACCTTTTTAGCACGGAATTTCCTTTTTTTCAGAAAATAAAACCGGAAATGTTTACCTCTATCCTTTTTTGGAATATGAACTAAAAATTTTTTATTTCCTTTTTCATTCATTTTTTTGTAGTTAACCTAAACAAATGTGATGTTAAGCAGCAAATAATAAAGTCTCATAATAAAAGGGAAAGTTATTTGGTTAACGTAAAAAGAGTAATGATGATAATAATTTAATATACATAATTTTTAAATGGAAATAATAAAAAGAATAGGAAGTCATTATCACAAGAGCACACCTTTCTCCCCAAAATTAAAATCTTATAATAATCTTTTGATAGGATAGTCCTATAAACAGATAGTACTATTATACTTTAAACGTTTGATCTGGTTTTGTATTTGTAAAAGTGACAGTAGGGGTCTTATTTGAAGACAAATGAATTTATCCATCCCCATTTTTTTTGTTTAGCAATAAATACTAAACGAACCAATTTGAATTAACTACTTTAAATCTAATACAAAATATTATTTTTCTCAAGAAGTGAATAGCCTGAATAATAAAAAGGTTTTTTAAAGTAACATGAATATGCTGAAGGTGACTTTCATGTCATCTTTTTAAGACCCATTGTAACTAGTATCAGCGTATTCAACGGAACCTGTTACTTGATTATTGGTTATACGAAGACTACGATCACAGTTAATTCTTTTGATAGTCTAACAAAAATCATTGACAATCTATTAATATTATCAATTTTCAGATATTCTACTCTTCTCTGGCTTCTAAGAGTAAGATCAGACTTTAAAAAAACATCAGTATTCACTTTTCTCGGCATCAACACAAATACTTCGACCTATCAAAAGTTAAATAAATACTTACAGTTTAGCCGTTTAAACCTCCTTCTCAAAAAGTTGCTCGGCTTTTGGCAAATTGTTAATCTAGATCTATCAAAATCTTTAACTTTTGATAACTTTCTTTTCATTAAAAATGTTTTTTTTTTTGAAACTACTTTACCATTTGTTCATCGTTACCAACCTCTGAGCCGTATCAATGAAATTTAGAGATCATAAGCTTTGCAAATAAAGTTATCAGTCATACAAAATCATAAGGAAGCAAAGAAAACGTAGCGCAGAAAAACCTATATATTTATGTTCATACTAAAAATTTACAATAAACATAAGGCAGCAAATTTCTTAAATGCAACAGAAGAAAAATAGTCAAGGTTATTATTGAGATGATTGTTTGCGTGCTACTTGAACTTCTAACTCAATTCTCAGTAACAAATTATCATGAGTTTATAAAAAGTGTAATATAAACTACAAACAAAAGCTGTAATAACATTAGTTAAGCTAACTACACGAATTATATAATCAACAAACTTTAGGAAGGGTTATTTTTTTTACAGAGTAAAGACACTTCTGATTCAAAGGAAATTAGGAAATTTTAAATGTAATCGCATTTGAAACTTTCAATACCATGGAACCGTTACACAGTTCTTTATTGATCTCCAACCGCTTTAAAAACAAAACTATACGAAGGTTCCATTATGAAGAGCAACGTGAAATTCGACAGTGGTACAAAACTAATCAAAGCCAGCTATCAAGTATAAGAGACGATCCACGGTATCTTTACAAAGGTGTCTTCGTTCAAACAGAGCCCCGAAGTTCTTTCTCCACAAATACTCCTGCAAAAAAAACTAAGAAAAGACCAAAATCACCCGAAAATCCCCTGATTTCAGCAGACTCTAAAACCTCTACCAGTCCCGATCAAACAACCAGTACTGTAGATGAAAGAGAGGAAGATGAAGATGCTCTGGAAGCAAATTTGACCATAGACCCTTTACGATTTCGAGGATTATATACTCGTAACTTATATGACGTTCTCGGCAGACTAAGACCGAAGTATCAACCAAATACAAAGGATTTTAAAGATCTTTCTACAGACAACTTATCAGATTCTGAGCAAAGTTCAGATTCAGAAAGTGAAAAATTTTACACACCAGCATTTGAAATCAATGAGGATAACTCCAAAAAGGGTCTGGATACTGATGACCTGGAAATTTCCACTTTTCATTTATTAAAAGATCAAAAAAAGAGAATTTCAAAAAACGTCGGAAACCCAGAATCGCTTGATGACAGCCTTCGACATACACAAAAAAACTTATTTTTTCGTCGCGAGATAAACGGAATCGAGTCTTTTCCTCAGTCATTAAAAGTTGGCAAGATCAGACGCGAAAGTCCTCGTGTTCAGCAGTTGATGAGATCTCTTAGCCCTTCTACTCTTAATTTTCTTTCTAGAAATCGTTCCAAGAATTCCAATTTTGATCACTGCATCTTTTCTCAAGAGGATGATGTATTTGTAAACTTTCATTCACAAACAAAATTACGTGACAACTGGGTTCAGAAACCCACAGAGACCTTAACAGCAAAACAAATGGTAACCAATATACTTTATAAATCGATACTGGATAAAAAATATGAATTGGCGCGGCGAGCTCTTGGAATATATATTCGACATGATGATAGCGATATAAGATTAATTTATAGTGCCGCGCTAAAGATATTGGAACATCGGAAAGCCAACAGCAATAACAATATTTCGAACCAGAATAATGATACAATGTTCACAGGCATAGACGAAATCCCTGAAGATGAGGAGCTAATTAGATGGATGATAGTTGCATATCCGTCTATGATTGAGTATTTTCAATTGACTCGAAGTTACCCTAAAAATGTTGAATACGCCCAATTATACGTCATAAGAATGCTCCGTAAACCGAACCCCAATGGCTATAACGAAGCAATTGATTACCTGGATGATTTACTAAGAAAAGCCCCATATCTTGATGAACCTGTATTTTATTTGCTTCGTGCATATGCCAATACGCAATACGCTTATGATGAAAACGCAGACGCTGCTCAACGACTAAAAGCAATAGATAGCGTTTTTAGTGATTATCGAAAAGTTCATGAGATAGGAGGTGAGGGCTTTTATCCTAAGGACCTTGTATCTTCACTACAAAAAAATCTTGAAAAATTACAAGAGTCATTAGCGAATGATGAGAGTAGTTAGAAGAGTGTGAATCAAACGCTTTCTTAGCCGAGCTTATTCATTTCCTGCATGCATCCGGCTTATTTACCTCAAAAACTACTTCATTATTATTTACTGTTAATCATTAATCTCATTAACTATAAATGAATCATGATTCCGACGTCTCCACAGAGCTAATTTCTGGTTTTAATGCTGAACTCGATCCAGTTGTATCAACTGCAACCGCTGTAGACTTTTCATCCTCAGAATCGTTTTGTGTCTCATGTCCAAATGATGGTTTTTCTTTGCCTTTTTTAGATGGATTTTCGGAGACCGAGCCAGTTGACGAAATGCCGATTTCGGTTGTATTTGGCGCAGATTTTTCGCCTAAATCTACCGGTGGCTCGTGAGTGCTGGCATTTTCATTATTTTTTGATTCTTGGGGCAGATTTGACGGCATGACGGTAGCCCAATAGTCACTAGTTACTTGAATTTGAAGTTCACCATCAGGTGTTTCTCGAGCTGCCAGGACATTCCATCCCAATGGCATTTGAAATCCTTCGGGCATTTCAGCTTGATGAGGAAAGTTGAAAACTTGAGTTGACAGAAATGATAGGTTTTCGGGATTTTGTAGAAATGGAAAATTCGGGGGAAGGTTATGTTGATTTAAGGGTATTGTTGGTGTTGGTGGCATTTGATTAATATTCTGTACATTGGGAGCATTGTTCAAACCTGGGATTTGATTATTTTGCCCTCT
Source organism: Magnusiomyces ingens NRRL Y-17630 (assembly GCA_900497715.1). Classification (NCBI taxonomy): domain Eukaryota; kingdom Fungi; phylum Ascomycota; class Dipodascomycetes; order Dipodascales; family Dipodascaceae; genus Magnusiomyces; species Magnusiomyces ingens. The sequence goes on from UIDE01000002.1 coordinate 1,675,192, forward strand.
TAGATTTGCGTTTAAATTCAAACCATTATTTTGGTTCATTGCGTTATTGCCGTTAGCAGCATTGTTATTTGCAGCACCTGGTTGATCAGGAAATGTGCCATCCATAACCGATCGTCGACATGTTGGACAACGAAGAGATCTTTCTAGCCAACCCTTTAAACACCCGAAATGTAGTATATGTCCACAAAGAAGTTTTTTAGGAATGGTACGAGGATGCTGTCCTTCTTCTAACACCATGTCTTCTCGACAAATGATACAGACATCATCTGCATTAGACAATTCTTCTTGGGTTACAGTATGAACAACATTTTCAATCTGGCGTTTTGCACGTCTTCCTTTGATATGCTTCTGAATAGTGGATATTAGCGATTTTGCAGTAACGTAGGTGTCACGAATGATATGAAGAGGTAACAGACGATAAGGCAATAAAATAAGGAAGAACAAAACACAGTAAGCAGATAACCGGGTGAATAATGATATGACTTCTAATATAAAACTCCAATAAGTTTTAGATTCCCAGATATCCTCGTCTTCGTGGTTCTTTAAATAATATGCCTCTACTAAGTTCAAGATATATTTTCCTGTTGTTGTTAAGATGCTATTAAGAAGTAACAGACACTCAAACGCGAAAGTAGGGACTGTAACAGAATTGCGATCTGAATTTGACGAATATTGAAAGGTCATGACCCAGTATCGAATTAGGTATATGTCGGCTAATCCTAAGAATGCAATGGCGGAGCACAGTCTAAAATGACTAAAGTATGACGACTGTGTCTGAAATATCGTTTCGATTCTTCCGGATGATATCCAGTGAAAAACTCTTAAAAATAATAAAGTAGCAAAAAAAATGCCAATTTCTATCTTGGAATCATCTTTTAAAAGCGGAACTAAAAGAAGACTTTCGGTAACAGCATACCAAGCACTTTCATATATCCGCTCTGTTTCAAGGGTGTATAATGGCCCAAAAAACAAAAGCTGAAGAGCCTTTCCTAAAATAAGAGCGAATACCACGCCCAAGTTTCCAAGAATCAGCATGCTTAAGCTGTTTTGGTAAATCATGACGGATGCCGAAAAAAAGTTTGGTCGACTTAATAAAGGCAGGCCTACCACCAAAATGGCAAGCACTATACTGGCAATAATATAAAGAAAAAAATGCATCATTCTTTTTAATCAATTCTTTTTTTATAAAATTGCGATTGGTCAAAATATGCGGATGTTATGTGATGTTCTGTCTTTTATCATATATTTCTTAGGCTAAGCGGCGAGACTTGTAGATGAGAAGAAGGTTTAACAAAAAAAAGCTGACAAATGTATCAAATAACGTGAATAAGAAGCCAGGGAAAACAAGAGGCCTATAAACAAGTATATTATATCATTAGCAACAGTATTGGATTTATAGACGTGTCGAAACAGCTCAAATTATATCGTGAGTAAGCTTTGCTGAGTACGAAAAGGTAGGGGGTGGGATAAACACGAGAGGTGTAAGTGAGGTGTACCTTAAGTTTGAGTTGTTATACCCAACGCCATATTAATCTAACCACGTATATATTACATAATAACGCTCTAATAAAGAAGCTGATGGAAGGCTATTTATGACAACTCTTTTCATCATCATCAAAAATCTGGGCAGACTTGATATCTTGCAAAGGAAATAATATTTTTTAAGATATGTAAGACCATTGTACTTACTTTTTTTTTGTTGGAATTTTTCAATTGGCATACCCAGCTGCAGTTATATAAAAGATGTAAAAAAAAGATATCAAATTACTCAAAAACTAATAAAAATTTACTCATCTAAAAAAGAAGCAACGGTTTATAAATAAAAATCAAACGTCCTTATATTTGAATGTTTTTCTTGTGATAATAATCAAACATTTTGAACCTTTTCACCTGCTGCGCGAGCTTGCTCGATCAAAGATTCATCTCGTCCACGATAATAAAGAGTAAACACAAAACATGTAACAGTAAAAGATGCACAAGTAGCTAGCCATGAAATACCAATCGGCATGGCCCTCCCTCTGCAATCTACCATATGCAAACTACCTGCTCCTAAAACATAGCAAAACGATCGTCTAGAAATGATGTTAAAATTCTACTTTAAAAATAAAAAAGATAAAGAGGAGTCGTACTTACATAGAAGACGATATCACAATCGCTGTTAGAAACGATAATAAGCCTTGTACTATTAATAAAATCAACGCCGAATAGTTGACAATATTATCATGGCTAATTGGAAAAATTCCAAATAATACCAAAGTTATTAAAGCAATACAGTTGATGACGCAAGTGGTTAAGGTGAGTTCAAAATGAGCGGCATGCTTACTGAACTTTTTGGCAATGGTGTAAAGAGAAAAATATTCGGTAGCTGTTGAATCATTTAGATCGAATGTCACGTTTGGAATCTGATGAAGCTTAGAAGTGTCACCTAGTCGATTACAAAGGAGTTCACCCTTGTTCATATTTGAAGATACTCCGTTGACTGCTGTCATATCTCTTGAACAAATCCCTGACTAACATTAGAACAAACTTTTTTTTTTCATCATAATCATAAATAGTCACAATGTTAACTCTTACCTTTAAGACCAACCATTACTTTGATGTCATTTCCAGTTATTTCATTTGTAGAAATATGCTCTTGAAGTAAAGTGCTATTGAAATTATAACGAAGATTTACCATATGCATTCGGGCAAATGTATCTGACGTGCTAAAACATGAAGAGACAACAAATCCTACACGACGTTAGTTACAAACAAAAAAATTCTCTGATATCTCATACCCCAGCTTATGGTTGAAAGAAGCAACAGAAAAAAGCAGAAGAGCCTCGGAAGATTGTAAGGTCTTAAAGCAATAATTAAGGTATAGGAACTTTTTTTTTCTTCTTCTTTTTCGTCGCTCATTTTTTATTGTTCATAAACTTTCCCTACCCTTTAAATGCTTTCATGGTTTGCATTTTTGATCAATTTCATGTTCATTTATAGTTGAGAAAAAGTGGTAATTGTTTTTTAATAAAAGGCTGAACTCATAGTCTAAGAGAGCATCTGAGTTATCTGTAACTTCAAATGTCAGATAAATGGCACAGCTGGCTTAACAAAAACTTCAGACATTTAGTGTAACAGATAGATATATGGCCGGATCAATTTTGTTTGGTGATTTATGTGATGAAAGCAAAACCAGAGAACCTCAAAAAGATAGTTATGCGGCTAGCTTGTGTTAATACCGCTACTTGCTAGTTTATTAAGTTTGTCTTACTACATCAAAATTTCGAATACTATTAATATAAATACATATACACGATACAAATGAAGTTTTACTTAGCTTAATAGTACTAAAACATCTTCTTTCTTGTCTGTAGAAATTTGCCAATTAAAATAATTCCAATTACCTATATAACGTATAAAAAATAAACAAATAAATAAAAAATTATACAAATCATCTAATATACCGGTAAAAAATACTAAATAGTTATGTTATCAAACAGACGGTTTATCTATACATCTTTTCAAAATCAGCTTCATTGCGCCATTTATTTCCCCATCTTCTAATAGAAAAAACTGCAATTGACGAAACAACTGCAAGTAACCCAAGAAAAGTGTACATCCATCCAAAACCCATCCCCGTTTTCATCGGCTCCGCGACAAAAGTGGCAATAGCTGCCAGAATAAACCGAATAAAATTATTAAGAGCTATGCCCGAAGATCCTTTCCCTGGTAAAGCATCAACGAGATAAGTTGCTGAATTCCCTAAGACTACCATAGACGATAGACCAAATAAAAAGCTTCCCACCAACGGAACCACCCAGTGTAGTTTATAATTGGCGGTCCAGCCAAACATAATAATAGATATGGGATATAAAACCATGGCAAATAAAACATGCTCTGCAAACCTTGACTCTGCGTTGAAATATCCTAGTTTTTTTTTCTCTCTTCTAACCACAAAGTCACTATATCTCCCTGCAACGATGCTTGAAATAATGTAGCCTATCGAGTTTGGAATATAGCAGAGACCAACATAGATAGAATTAAATTCATAAGGAGACCCTGAGTATAACGTTTCTATCCCCACGTTTAAAAAATATAGCACCATAAAACATATAGAACCATAAACAATCGTTAATGTCACAGGTGGATATTGTAAGAATTTAAAGGTGAAAAGAGGACGAATAATTAGCCATTCGAGTTTTTCGCCAAAGGTCAAAGACTGGAAATCAACTTGCCCACTCGAATTAATTAGACGCCGTTCTTTTTCAGATGCTGTTGTTTTAATTTTTTGAGCTTTTTCAAGCTCAGAAACCTGGTATTCCAAATCGGTATCTATGTCCGGATTTCTGGGCTTTTGGTGATCATGGATTTTCCCTTCGGATTCCATTTCTAAAACACGAGAGGGCGAAGGAATCATAGGCAAAAATGTGTCACCAACATTAGAATTATCTAAGTCGTCGACTGGAAGTTGGCTGGCAAGAGATGACAAGGACATGCGACGGTTGCCACTAGTATTACCCCGTTGACTTGAGGAATCTAATCCATTTTCAACATCTGAAGAAACTAACTCATTGTTTAAAATATTGTTTGAAAACGATGTTGAATCAGATTTGTCTTTCTGAGCTTTGACTGCGTTCTCATTATGGGAAGACTTTTTTTCTAATTGATTCGTATGAGTTACTGGTTCAGATGTTGACCGTGATCTTCGATGTAATGTTTCAGGTAAGAAAAATACAATAGTAAGAATAATAGAACCACTTATAATCACTAGAAACCACTGTGTACCTCTCCAACCCCACCTTTCAACAATTAAACCACCAAAAATGGGCCCTATCATAGGCCCTAGCAAAGGACCAAGATAAAAATATCCCATAGCTGAACCTCTTTCTGTAGGAATGTATATGTCGGCCAAGGTTCCAGCACCGACTGCCTGGACTGAGGCGGCACAGCCTCCAGCAAGAAACCGAAGCACCATTAACGAGCCGATATTTTTGACTAAAGCACATCCAATAAGGAAGCAAAAATAGGCACCAAAAGAAACAATATATATATTTCGTCGGCCAAATTGCTCCGAAAAACTGGACCACCAAAGAGGAAAGAAAGCAAGAGAAAGAACATATATACCATAAGAAATATTGACCACATCTTTTCCTACATTCATCTCAGCACAAATGTCTTCTATCGCAGGTAAAAACACCGAACCACCCATCGGGCCGACAATGGCAGCATATGCAATCAAAATCAATATAAATGTCTTTTTGAAGGACCCATATTCAATAGGATTAGATAACTCATCTATTAAAATTAGATTACTAAATAGTCCCCTACGATCATGACGAGGTATTATACCAGAACAGTTTTTGGTCTCTTCTTGAAAGTTGGACTTTTCCGTAGAAATATCGGGAGCACAGTCCGTGCGGGTTTCTGTATTTGCAGGTGTTTCTTGATATATGTTTTGGACTGTAAACGAGTTATCCGATGTAATACTGATGCGGGGACATGAATCTGACGAGGTATTAGGTGTCGCCCTGGTATCCAAATTGTTTATGGAGAGCCTTGCCTGATTTTTGTAAGTAGTTATATCTTCGTCCATAATTAATCTGTTAAAGGTACCCCCTTGTTATATTTTTGGTTATCAATTGTATCTCTTAGTTTGATTAGAACGTGAATAAAAATCTAAACAAAAATATGAAATGTATAATGATGATTGACTGGGAATCATTTAGTTATTTATATATTTTAGTAAAACTCAAGTCTTGTGTTCATAGATATATATATAGATTGTCTAAATAAAGTGGGGAAAATAATATGACTACCAAACAAAATTCTCACCGAGGAAAGGTATCGGGGGTTATTATGACACATTCTCTTCAAAAATAAAATTCGAAAATAGCTCATCAACTTTCATCATCTGGATTGATATTTTACTATTCATGATAGATGGGCATAGTAACTTATAAAAAATAACCTATAAAAAAAATTTTTAGTATTAATTAGTAACCTAATTTTCTGCTTAAAAAACAAAAATAATTAAAGTGAGATAAGTGATAATGCCTATCTAGATATCACCAAAGTGCTGTCAACGCGCTATTACATCTTTTATGGTCTTTTCTTTCATTTTTTTAATTGACAAAAAAAATTTAAGAATGTTGATGGTAATAGCTTTCAGATTTATCTGAATTTTTAAAATAACAATTTAAACTTCTAATAAATACACCAGTTATTTATAATAACTTTAAATTACCAAAAAAAATTTTACAAAACTACCTTTAAATAAAAGGTTCTTCAGCTGTGGTTGATCCTGGGTACATGCATCCTTTCGGGTTAGTGTCGGTAGCATGCATCCGCTGTGGTCCATCCATCCGCAAAAACAAAAGGAGTGGTAGTTCAGTAATGACTAAGCTCCAGCCACTTGAATGATTGATAACATAGACCTAGATGACCTAATTAACCTAAAGTTTTCTTATATCTCAGTGATAAAAAAGATAGATTTATTTCGACTTATAGATTTGCATATTGGTATATCAATATTGTTGTCAACGTCGAAAAAAAAAAAGCAATCTCTAAACTTTATTATTAATCTAATGGCAGTTTTCTTTTGGATTGCAATGATATCTCATTTTGTGTGTTACTATGAACATTTGTGTTTTTCGAGGGTGAGTTCTCGACATTTTGTAACTTTCCTGTGCAATAGCTTTGTTTTACCAAAGAGTGACAGCATGCATATCCCCATTGAAAGTTCTCCCAATAAGATCCCCACACTGAGGTGTGATTGTGAAGATAGATGTCCTCTTTGTATTTAGATTTTGCGTTTTTTTCTAATTCTGGCTCCTTAATATTTTCAAGTTGGTGACTTTCCGTACTTTCATTGTATTGAGGATGTTCCAACGGAGTGTTTAAAGATTCGTCTTCTTTCTCTTTTAAACTGTTATCGAAATGTTCTAAACCACCATATTTATCAAATAAAACCTTTCGAACTTGATCCTGGGTTTCCTTTTTTTCCTTTTGGTATTTTTGAATTAAAAGCAAACTAGCAGTTGGTCCCTTTTCCATGTGTACATTTTCACCACGCTCCGCTGCTTCTTCGGCTAATTTGGTATACAATTTATGTTCCTCCGCTTTATCCGTAAGTTTCCTTATAAACTGTCCTCGATCATTAATGCTTCCTTCTTCCTCAGTTCGTAGAGTACGACTTTTTGGATTAAAAACTGCTGCATCCTCACTTAAATCTTGCAAATATCTAGCTTTGTCCTCGCGTACACGAAGGGAACGTGTAGTTGGAGCTAATGTACCTTCTTTTTTCTGAGTTTTTGCATCAAAACTGATTTCATCGTCGCTAGAATCATCATCTTTGTCTAAAGAATCTAGGCCATATTCATCATCTTTTGAAGCATTCAAAGTATTGGTATTGTCTTCAGTTAATATGGCTTCAAGCTCTTTTGGTTCTTCTTGTGCCGTTTTCTGAATTTCATCCTGTTCAAACTTCTCAATAACCTTTTTATATTCATTTGCATCGTATCCATTCCATCTGTCACGCTTCGAATCCCATGTTGTTTTTATTTCTTTGATTTTTTCATCGTTGCTAATATCGACAAATTTATACTTGGCACCAATTTTCCGGGGTCTTTCTAAGCAGTCTTTTGCTTGATGTGTCATAGATCCACAGTTTTTACAGGCACCCTTTCTGAACTTCGTTACGACGGAAGAAGAAGACTTTTTTCCTCGATCATACCATTCGCCTTTGAAATCATCGTCTTTGTGAGATCGCTGATGTTCTAAATAATCATCAGACTTTTCAAGATACCATGGTGCATTTGCAATATATCTTGGAATATAAGGATTTATTTCTTTTCCGTCAGGCCCAATTTCTGGTTGTTGTTTGCCACGATGTCGAGCAGTATTAGATCCTCCTCGGCCACCTCTTCCACGCCCTCTTGAAGACATCTTGAAAGTAAAAAAATAATAAAAGTCTTTTAATGTAACAAATTTATCCGAAAAAATAAACGATAGGTCTCATTATTTATAGAATCTATAGTGAAAATTGTAAGCTGTCAAAATTTTAATGGCGATATTTAATAGTGAAGTATGAGAATTGGAGGTTTCAAGCTAATTTGCGGGTAACCATATTATGTAACCGTATCACGTGAAAATTTTGATCTAGGTGTTTTCAGCCCCGATCCTTAGTCTAGAAATTCCAACATGATAAAAGTCTACGTCTGGGGAAACTGCTTTCATTCTTCGAGCTTTAGATCAAAAACTCAAGTTAATACGCTCCTTACTCTACATATCAGAATTAATCTTTTTTCCCTTCATTTTCCAGGTCTAAGTACCAAAATCAGAATTAGCGATCAAATGATGAGTTTGGTAAGCTTCAGCTATTCATCAAAAGCAGTGGTCATATGGTCATTCATAATATAAATTATCTGAAAAAATCAAACATCAAATCATTGATTTGGCTTAGTGTCCATTAAAGTGAATATGAACAACTAATAAGTTGATAGCTAAGTGGAGATAAATGTAACAATACAAAACAGAAATTATTAAATAAATGGGTATAGGGCGTTATAAAAATCATATCATCATAATTGGCAATGGTAATTGTCTGATAGTATCGACAAGCGTTGCCATTGTAACATTGATTTCTTTGGAAATCAACTTTTCCGGAAATTACCAAAAAAATAAATAAAACAATTGACCGAGCTCTTTAAACGGTAATCAGATGTCGAATAGGAATATGAATCTAAAAAAAATGGAATTAGAACAACATAATGGTGTCTGGAGACAATATACTTACCAACTTGACAAGGTAGCCAATAGCTCCCATAACAATAAAGCCAATACCAACAGCACGAACGATCTTCAAGAATTCTATGGAAAAGATTGTGTTAGCAGAATAAATAAAAATACCAGGACTTTTTTCAATCATACCAGCAGCATCAGGTTTTGTGCATCTGTTAATAAATGTATTTCCCTCCTTAATGAAATCAAGGGGAATTTCAGAAATCTTTTCGAAACCGTCGTTAGCCATTTTGTAAGTGTTTTAAAGAAAGGGTTGATGATAAACCAAAAGTTAACTTGATCTTAAGGGGGATATGGTTATTTGAAAAATTAGAAGATAGAGGGAAGAATGGATGTAGGATTTGCTACTATATAATATTTCACACAGGGTTTGATGTGCTGTTAAAAAGTAAAATAAGAAAAGGTAACAACATTAATGTTACATAATCATTATTTAAGCTGCTGAAATAATCATTGCTAAGCTGAAAACCTAAGCATTTTTAATTTAAGTTTGCGTCTCAAAATATTTGCACATTTCTGACAATAACGTTAAAGTGCAGACGACGTAAATCCAGTGTCTAGAAATATTTAATTGTCGATTAGATGAGTTGACATTTTCTTTATTTTACAAGAAGGCATCTGGAATTTAATTAGTATTAGTGTGTACCCTTTTCCATTTCTTTATAAAGAGCATTAAATGATTACATATTAAAATATTATTAATAATATTCCGTAGTAATTTAGACATAAGGAAGACACTATTTAAAAAAATGTTTAAACTACTTGAGAAATTTGACGTGCTCAAGTTTGACTATTCATCACTAGATTATATTGAAGCTTATGGGAACTATTTAGAAAGTTTATGTCCTTATTTAGTTTGAATTTACTTATGTTAAATAAATTTCAACTAAGCTGATGACATAGGCTTATTTTTTAATTAGATAGCTCTCTGTGTTTAATTTAAATTTATTTTTTCCCTTTTCTCCGCACGTCTTTTTAAAAGCGACTGAGCTTTATTTCAGATTATTGTCAACATAATTTAATTATTATTAACGTGATTGTTTGCCTACTGTTATCTTGTTAAGTAAGATTATGAAGTAAATTTTCAATATATTTCAATATATGGAATGGCATTTTTTTCTTAAATAAAACAAAAAAAGAGTACCTAGCAGTGAGATTGTGTAACAAGTATAACTTTTTATTTAAAAACTTATACTTGACATTATACTTCAATAAAATTACTTTGTTATTTTGGTTTTTATGATTGATATTAATTGATTTACTGTTTAACAATACATTTTTTAATTCGTTTAATAGAAAAAAGAAAAAAAATATAATATAAAAAGAGTAGTTTCGTTAGTGGAGGTTTCAAAATGTCGAGCGATGAATATAACTTTGAAATTGATATCGGTAAAGGCTTAGATTCAAATTCCTTTTTTAGTTTCAAAAACCAGTTGCAAAGAGGATCTCAAACGAAGTCGGCAGCTGATAATAAGCAAACACAAAGTGCTAATTCAACAAAAAACTCTTACAGTGACAACAACAAAAGTGGAAATATTAACGATAAAGGTCATCAAAGTTTTAATAATAATTACCAAAATAAAAACTACCAAGGGAATAACTATCACTCCAATTTTCATAAAAATAATACGGGTGGAAATTTTTACAATCAAACAGGACACAATGCCAATAAAAGCACATTACCTACACAATCTATTATTATAGAGTACTTAAACTGGTGGACTAATGAAGAAGATGTGAGAAATTGGGTGGCAGAATCCGGACAAGACGAACATCTAAAAGCCGTCATTTTTGATGAACATAAGGTAAACGGCAAATCAAAAGGGTAAGTTTTTGCTAACAATAATAAGAAAAACCATTATAATAATAGAATGAAAATTTTAATTTAGAGTGGTTTATGTTGAATTTAATTCTGTTGATTCTTCCGAAAAAACGAAAGCGTATCTCGAAAACACTGTTGCTAATGAAAAAGATTCAGATTTTTTTTCATCAAGCACTCCAATACATGTGAATTACTGCTCCCCTTCTCTGTCACCTTTTAGAATCCAGACAAACAAGTTTACGAATCAAAACAATATGAACTCTGGAAACAGTAGTTTTCATCACAATCAACAATATCATAATAATCGTGGTACAGGACCAGGGAATTTTAATGAAGGAAGAATAGGAAGAAGCGGATATCCTTCTCGCGTAAATAACAACGGGCCAAATGGTGGAAACAATAATAATGGTTTTAATAACCCTAATAACTTAAATAATCCTAATGCCAATAACCTGAATCAAATGAATATGATGGGAGGATTCGCAAATATGTCACAATTTGGTATGGTACAAGGAAGATCTAATCAACAAAACAGCTTTCCTAACTTTCCTGGAGGGTTTAATTTTGTTCAGTTCCAAGGACAAGCCAATTCACAAGTAGGTAGTTCTAATCGGAGTTCAAACTCGAACGAAGGAAATGATTGGAACAATACAGAAACTACGGGCCACAAAAGAGCTCGTCATGATTAATTCCTATTTAATAATATTTTCTTTAATTTTATGTATCAATAATTTTGGTTTAAATTTACGAGATATGTTAAACAAAATAAAAAGTCAAATACACTTAATCTATTTAATGAATTGTTCTTAAAAATAATTTATGTATAAAAATGATACCGTTAAAATATTAATTCCAACCGGTAAATTCTTCGTCACTATCATCTTCCTTCGAAACTGGCAGTTCATTGATTCCCCAGATTATCAGTCTTTCATCATCCAAAACTTCTTGAGCTGCTTTACGAATCAATCTAAATTGGCTTTGAGTAGCCAAAGACTCCAAAGGTTTAAGAAGCTTCTTTAAAGGAACGTTATTCTCTTTTATTTTTTTCGCAATAACTTTCCATTCCTTTTCACGTTCCGTTTGTTCTCGCTGTTGTTCTTCCATCTTCTCTTTCTCTTTACTGGATTTCTGTTCATCTGTTTCTTCGATCCAACCTTCATCCTCTGAATCAGAACTTTCACTATCTTCATCATCACTGTCCTCATCGTCATCACTTTCTTCTTCATTATCACTATCGACAGTGTGGTATTCTGGAACATTGTCAATTTGAAGCTTTTCCTCTTCATGTTTATTTTTTTTGTTTGACTTAATGCCCTTGGTAAAAGATATATCGTCCTCCTTCATAATTCTTTCAAACTCGTCAAGAAAGATATCAAAAATATGGAATCGAATACCATTAGGAACCTTTACATCATCTAAGTTCAAAGGAATATGCTCCATCAGCTTTAAAAAATCGTCTGTCCAATCATCATCCCAGTTTTGGTACTTGAGTCTTCTTAGCGATGCAGCAAAATACCTTCTGACTAACAAATAAAATTTGTCTAATCTATATCGGTCCAATCCTTCCCATTCACGTGCCATAATGACCCAAAAGGCATCAAGGAAAGTGGAAAAGTTGATTGAATCAATTTTAATAAGGATATTTGCTAAGTCATCTGCTAATGCTTGTTGCGTTAATGGTCGATCGCAAAGCCACATGGAAAAAAAAAGAGCCCTCCAAAGTTTTAAAAGTTCAAAGGATGGAATTTCCTTTGAGGTCTGTAAGAACACGCTTAGAGATTTAAGAGCGTTATCACGCACGCTTTTTTCTAAAATAAAAGTTAAAAAAAAGGGTCTAGCAATTAATTAACATTAACTTACCATTGTCAGCAAGTTTTTTCACAAATGGGTGAGTCTGAACATTTACTGGATGCGTTTTAGGTGAAGCAGAAGTTTTGTGGTTGATATTAGAATCTGATGAAGGTTTCTTTTGTTTTTTAGCCTGCGCGCCTAGTTTCTTCTTAGCCACAGATAAAGCCTGATTTTTAGCCATTTTTAAATGATTAATCTGTATATTGTTTCTATTATTATCGAGAGCTTGCCGTTTTTAAGGTGTTTGATTTTTTTATTTTGTAATGGGCATTATCATTAGATCTAATGAAAAATTTCATTTCATTTCATTTCAATAGACATCATATAAAATTTTAAGGGTTAGGGCAACTAAAAATTCAACCCTAAGTGTTACCCTGCAATAAATGAAAAAATTCCAAAAAAAAAAAAAAAAAGTATAAATAACCCCCATCCTTGTTCATTGTTTTTTTTTCCTTTTGTTTTTTAAACAACATGGATCGGGTGGAGTTTCTTTCAGTAAACATATCCAATGTTTCTACTGTAGGGAGTTTCACATTTCAACGCTTAGTGTGGACGTTTGAAATGATAATGTTGTCAGTCATTTCTTTTTATTTTATTTGCTTTTTCTTTTCCTAAGGCGCCGCTATTAGCGCTGACTTTACCATCATTGGGGTGTATGGGACTCCCTTGTATTTACAAGAGTTTGGGTTTCATATATTCATGATATTGGTAATTTTTGGTGTGAGGACTTTAGGATTTCTGAGAATTGCACTAAAGTCTAAAGGAATGCATATGTTATCTTCTCATTTAATTGAGTAATGAAAACTTAGTTTTTACGAGACGACCCCGTTGGCTGATTCTATAACAATGCGTTATGTCTTCTTGAGCTCCATGAACAACTTAAGGTTACTTTTTTTTCGGAATTTGTAGCTGGTTTATGTGCAGTTCGTTGGTATTTCGCAGCAGCATATTCCTAAACGCTTTGATGAGTCATTGACTGATTGTTATTCGGGTAAACCCATGCTGCAGACATTTTTTTTTTGTAATTTTTGTATTTGGTATTGCCAAAATGTAGTATTGTTATCGATAGACAATAAAAGGTTGTACGTGATCTGTGTTTTTTAGGGTTCAGTACGTTTTAGCCTGGGTGTTACAAGTATCCTTGAGTTTTAAATAAACTGAGTAAATGGAATCTTCAGGCTGTGACTTTGACTATTCCTTATACAAGATTTTCTGATGCAACAGATAATTTACGATTTTGGTAAATTTCAGTATTGAAAAAAAGTATGGCCGAGTGGCGTTGCATAATTAATTCCTTGGGTAATTGTTTTTTCTAGTTTTTTCCATGAAACCCCCTTCCATAACGATATTTTAAACCATCAACAAGCAAAAATAGTAAACTTTATTACATTTATATATCATATGCTATCAATAGTTTTTATTGATCCTAAATAATAATATATAACATTAGTTAACTAATACCTCTTTTTCTTTTTTTCTTTCTTTTTTTTTTTTTTTTTAAATAGCAGTACCAAAATTTCAATTTATACAATATGGTTGTTGGATCTCTTACTTCTTTAATTCATAGTACCAAAGGCTTGATGGATGCCAAAGAATATGATGCTGTTGTATCTAAGTGCACTGAAGCATTGGAAGAATACCCATCCTCTTCAGTTCTATATATCAATAGGTATGAAGAAGTTATCTGTTGTTAGTCTATCATCGATCTTTACATTAACCAATACTATTTTTTACACATTCTCATAGATCAACTGCCTATCAGCGTCTTGGTCAACTTGGAAAAGCTTACAAAGATTCGGAACTTGCGATAGTTGCAGCTTATCAATCTGGTAAACGAGAGAAGATCAGTGAAGGACTGTTTCGACGTGCAATTTCTTTATACAACCTCAAACGTTATGATGACGCTTTGTTTTCATTGGAAAAAGCTGTCGAGTATGCGCCTGAAGAAAGCCCTACCCATAGCGTCTGGAAAGCAAAAATCACAGCTTCATTAGGCAAAGGTATTTTTTATATTTTTTTTAAAATGGGGGTTTTCCCAATTACTAACTTGACCTTAAGATAGTTATGACCCTGATCTTGTAACCATTGACACTATTCCGCAAAGCATAAAAATTCCTGAACCTGTCGTTAAACCAAAACCTTCTTCTCCTCAAAATGAACCCAAAGAGTTACCGAGCACTACTGAATCATCTGTCGCAAGTATCTCTAAACCTGAAACGGATGAAAACAAAACATCTTCAGCACCAAAAATCACTGCTCCAATTGGACCTAATGTCGATAACATTCGGTTCGATTGGTATCAAAATGGGAAAAATGTTGATATTTCACTCTTTATTAAGAATTCACCAAAAGATAAAGTCAAGGTTGAATTTGCTGAGTCGTCAGTTTCAGTTTCCTTTCCTCTACCTACGGGGTCTGAATTTGTTTACGACTTCGACCCACTTTATGGAAATATTAATATAAAGGAATCTACCTTTCGAGTGTTTAGTACCAAAATTGAACTTAATTTAATTAAGTCAAATGATGCAAAATGGGCTACTCTGTTGCGGGAAGGTGCAGATCATACTGAAATGGAAGCCACCAAAGTTACTGCCGAGGAGGCACAAAAAGGTCTTGGAATTCCATCTTCAAATGTCTTTTTATACCCCAGTTCTTCCAAGTCTGGTCCTAAAAACTGGGATTCTATTGCGAAGGATGACCTGAAGGAAATTGAGAAAAACGAAACAGATGGTGATCCAAACGCGTTTTTTAGAATTTTGTATCAAAACGCTGATCCGGACACACAACGTGCTATGCTTAAAAGTTATACTGAAAGCAACGGCACAGCACTTTCTACAAACTGGGAAGAAGTATCTCAAAAGAAGATTGAAACTAGCCCTCCGGATGGAATGGAAGCAAAGTATTGGGGTTCAGCTGGTGCTAAAAAATAGGAGTACTTGGTTTCAGATATATTAAGACCATTGATGATTTAAATTAACACGATTTCATTATTACTTATAATTGAAAACTTTTTTCTTGTAAATGTGCTTCGGCAAAGGTAATAAATCTTTTCACTGCTATGATCCATTTTCTAGTATCCTCATCACTTAAGATATGTGCAACATCAACACCTGAACTCTCGTTATTTTCACCTGTAATACGTTCTCTTGCACTTCGAGCATGTATACCTACAGCTGTGACACCTACAGGCCAAGCTGCATTGCCTATGCTCATTTTAATGTAAATTGAATTAGCCTCGCGATACCGATGTTGTTGAATATGCATAAGTAATCGAGCTAGTTTATCATAAAGCTTTTCAGGCAAAGGATTATCTTTACTTCTTAATCGAGAAAGAAGTGGCTTGCAATAAGAAACCGTTTCTCGTAGCACCTCTTTAGCTTGCTCAGGCGTTTCGTTATTTCTTTCTAGTACATTTTTCCATTCTGAAAGCAATGTCCGAATAGTAGCTGCCATTTGTGCTTGTACTTTTTCGCGATCCTGTGAAATATCATTCTCAATAATCTCCATGTTAACACTATTTTCCATTTTGATGCGCCTTTGTTTTTCTTCTTTCTCTTTTATTTTGTGTAGTTTTTTTACTAAGGAAGACCTTTGATCTTTTGGTAACTCTGTTTCTGTATACCCTCGTGCCTTTAACTCTTTTAAAAGCTGTTCATTACTCAATGAATTTTCTTCAAATTTTTTTAATTCTTCTTCTTGTTTCAATGCTTCTTCTTGTTGAGATTCCCTTTCCCTCTTTTTTCGTGTCCATTCTTCCCGGACTTTTCTTTTACGATTTTCATGTTCATCGAAATCGTCCTTATTTCTTGTTCTCTTTAGAGTCGAATCATCTTTTTTTGATATTAGATCTCTATCTTCGTTCTCATTAAGCTCCTCTCTCGCTTTTTTTAAATCAGTTTGAGAAATATATTTTTTTTGTTTTTGTTGTACATTGACGTTGGGTATGCTGGTTTCTTCAAGACCGCTGTGAAGCTCATACGCTTTTTTAGCTGTGGCTTTCTTTTTGGAAATCTCCTTTGCTAAGATCTGAGAAAAATCCATTTTTTTTTTTGACGTGATGGAAAAAAAAATTAATAAATTCTTTCAACAGAATATTAATCAAGAACCATAGAAGATTTAAGCAAACGATCTATTAAGGTGTAAATTTGAGAATGAGGAATATTCTAGAACTTAACTAAAGGATGGTTTTATTACCACCATAAATTTTTTTGTCTTCTCACCTAAACAAAATTATTAAAACACTCGGACACGATAATTGCGGATAGGGGAATTCTGATTAACCTTGAATACTTATATATCATCTGTATTCAACTGTTTTTTTAATACAATATTATACATATTTTAAAATTTCCATTTTAAATTTAACTCCTATTCATTTTCAAAGTACCACTCATAGTTATCATTATGGCACCAAATGTCGCAATCAAACAAGAACAAAAAGACGAAATGCTTGAGCGCAGTAATAGCTCTGGATCAAGCCTTGTAAATGGAAACAGAACCTCTATTAATAACAATGGCAACAACTTAGATGACAACGAGGAAGACGACTTAGAAGATGACGAAGATTCGTTGGATTTGGATACCTCAAAAGCAGATACCAAGGTTTGGTTAGTAAGACTTCCTAAATTTTTAATGGAAAAATGGAGAGATCACGAAAAACTTCATGGTCAAAATTTGGGAAAGGTTATGATTCATAATAACAAATCTAATCCAAGTGAACAAAAGGTTTGTAACTGCTTTTAATCATTTCAAACTATTTTATTTTTGACAGTTACTGACTTTTACAGTGGGACGTAAAACTATTGCTTAACGATACCCCTGAAACTCAAGATATTCCCAGAGAATATGATATCATGTTAGCAGAACAACGTGATAACAAAAATACTTTTGTTTTTACCGAAAAAGATCTTCCTAAATATGATAAAAAGAAGCCTCAAGACGCAACATCTGTCAATGCTAGGCAACAGCAGCAACAACATTCGAGAAGAGGAGGGAGATTTCAATTTAACAAGGACCGATATGTACCCTATGTCAAGACTATTCCTAGTAAGTAAAATTCTTATTTTATTATGGAAAAAGAAATTTTTAACAAGTCTGCTTTAGAGAGAACTGCCTTGGTGGGGAAAGTTTATCATGAATGCAACGTGATTCCCTCTCTTACTGATCCAAACTACAATAAAGTAATCAGTTCCAGAAGAAGACTACAAGAAGAGGAGCCTAGACCCAAGGTTACTCTTCTATCTGATTCTCTTGAAGTGTCTTCCGGTGCATTCTCACAGACACTTCGCGGCCAAGCAAGTCAGTTTATGAGAGCTCAAAAAAAGGACTCCAAAACTTCATCCGAAGGAAAAGCAACCCGTATTCCCCGAAACGAATTATTGGATTTGTTATTCAAATTATTCGAAAGTTATGAGTATTGGAGCTTAAAGGGGTTAAAAGAACGAACAAAACAACCGGAAGTTTATCTTAAAGAAGTCTTGGATGATATTGCTATATTAATAAAAAAGGGACCTTATTCAATGAAATACTCTCTCAAACCTGAGTATAAGAAAAACGGTCTTGGTGGTAATGGTATAGCTGATGGAAATGGTAAAGTAAATGGAGAAACCGACGTGGAGGACGGTTCTGCTGGCGGAAATCCCTCTAACGAAGGTAATGATGGTGATGACGATGAAGAAGAAGATGATGACGATATTGAAATGGAAACGGTCGTATAAATTAATAGAAATTTTAATATTTTCGTTGGCGTTTAATATTCAAATTTTAAATTAGCAATTACCTAAATATTTTATTTACTAAACTAAATAATAATAAAACCAAACACTGGACATGCAAATGAATTTCTAAATAGATGTCTTTTTCAAGGAGTCAGTAAGCTCTTTCTCAGAGTTAGCAAGCTTCTTTAAGCCTTCGGTTTGGACATCACTAGCGGGATCTAAGTAAGGACGCTCAGCGATACCAACAGTTCTAACACCACTTCTGTGTACATCACCGAGTGAAAAAATATCAGGATTGGCAGAGTGATAAGTCGATCTATTGTCCCAAATAGCAATATCGTATTTATCCCACTTATGTCTGACTTGAATATCATGTGATTGAACTAAAATGTTCCAAATAAATTCCTTCAAAGCTTGAGATTCAAGTGGAGTAACTTCGTTGATTTTGGTGAAGTGATGGCCAACAGCAAAAAGAGCCTTCCAGCCAGTCACAGGGTTTGTTCTGACAATAGGCTGAATGGCTTTCAAATCATCACCAATATTTTCGGGTGCGCCACGTTCCTCAGAATAGAGGCTATATTCTTCACTAGCATTTTCCTTGAAGATAGGCTGAGAGTAAGTACCAGTCAATGTATCAAAATAAGATCTCAGTGAAGGAGAAAGCTTCTCATACAGAGCATAACCGTTTGCCCAAAGTGTATCACCACCAGTTGGAGGGAGTTCAAAAATACGAAGTGACGAATAATCAGCAGGTACAGGCTCAAAAGTAATGTCAGAGTGCCATCCCCAAGCAGCGGTTTTTTCTTGATATTTTTGGGCAAACACCTTAGATTTCTTTCTGTTGGTGATGAAACTGATCTCGGGATCAACCAATCCATTTTCTCCAATAATTCCAGCGCCAGGTGCAGATGGATGAATATGGAGACCGTTACCTTTAGGTTTGCCAGAGAGAATACCAAGTTTTTGAATCAACTCCTTTTGCTGAGAAATAGTAAGATCTTTTTGGTGTCTAAAGACAACAACTCCACGTTGAGAAACTTTAATAGCAAGGTCCTTAAGCAATTCTTCATCCTTGAGGATGTCAGTTAGCTTAACATCATCCTCATAGGTTGTTCCCAAAAGAGGTGAGAGGTCGGTTGCGAAAGTAGAATACTTCTCGTCCAATTTTCCAGAGGATACAAGAGGTTTTTGACGATTCTCGGGCTTAATATAAGATGGACCCTCAGTATATTTATCCCAATAAGGAGAAGGACCCTCAATTTTTTTTGTGGAAGGGAACTTAGTTAGATCACTAACAGTAAATTCAACATTGGTAATAGTCGACATTTTCAATAGAGTTAAGTTGTTGCGTTAGAACGTAAAAAAGAATACAAATAGATTATGAATAATATAAGAAGTTGTGTTGGTTAATTCGAAAACTGAAATTTTTGATGATAAGAAAAAAGAAAAGGCCTTTACCTTGAGCAGATTTACCTCTTATATAGTTTATTCTGCGTTGAACTTGCTGTGGCTTAAAACGCAGCTTTTTTTCATAAATTTGAAAAATAATGCGAATGAACTCAATTAATCTCTAATGTAAGATGTTAAAATATTTCAATAATTATGATGAAAAATTGTGTAATTGATAATACAATTGAAGCAATTGGTTATAAAAATTGATTTTCTCAAGTTTGTTTATAGTTATTGCGTGTTATTCTTAAAAATCATTCATTATGGTGGTATTTGTAAGTCTAAAGAAACTGTCGGACAAATTTGGAAATTGCCACTGGTTATGTTTTTTTAGAGATAAACTAGGATTAGAGAATTGTGGAGATTTAAATTTCGGATCTCCGAAATGGACTCCGACAAAATCAAACTCTAATATTGATTTTTTTGTTAGTCAAAGACTGCGTCTAGCTAATAATGGATGATATTTATATATGTAGGTCTAGTTTTAGTGTTTTTTTTGAAATATATATATATATATTTACCACCATTATTTTTTTAATAATCGCTTTGAAACGTTTGGGTTGATAAGAAAGAAATGTTTTATAAAGTTCTAACGTATGATAGTTATCTAATAAATCTTTTATTATTTTTGGTAAAAGTACTTCCACAGCTATATTATTAATTATGAGGTGTGATATATTTACGAAGCAACATATATTTTTGGCCGTTAGGATCCAAAACTGCAAGTCCATGTTTAATGATCTCAATCATTTCGGATGTGACATAGCTGGAATTATGCATGAATAGTTTAGGAATGTATCGAGTAAAAAGAAAATCCATGGCCTTTTGGTCACCACTCTTTGTGACTAGTGCTGATATGATGTGAAGCATTTCTGGATCAATGTAATAAGATTTGAATATTTTAGCACAAAGAGACCAGTAGAGAGACCAATATCCATCATTGGCAAAAGCGGTGAGAGATAGAATTAAAAATGATCTAATGCGTGAGGCTTGATCAGCTGTCACAAGGGTGATATTATCTGTAATATCAATTTCACCCATCAAATAACGATATAACGATAAGGAAATTGGGGTAGTAACTCGAGCAAGAGGGTTTCCATTCTTCTGGTCTGATATAGGTACAATTTCACCTTCTTTATCATAAAAAGGTGTTGGATCTAAACGCGATGAAGAAGGCGTGATAGTAAACTTTCTATCCTTATTTTTATCGTTAGTCCATAGTCGGTAAAGAAGCATAATCATTGAATCATTAATAGATGGTACATTTGAAGATGATCTGTTACCCGGTAATAAAGGACGGACTGTATCACATAAGAGTGAAAAAATTCTTTTGGATTTTTCTTGGGATGATTTCATAAAAGGGAGATGGTCGAATTGCTTGGTATGGATAATAGAATTAACGATGAAGTCTATATCCCAGTTGTCAACTGGTTCACATGAAGCTTGTTGAAAGATTGCAATTTCTACAAGCATATCAATAGGAAATTCAGTCGGATTAATCATATGGGCACGCTGGAAAAAAATAAGTCGCAATTTCCAATGGTCTCGAGAGGAGAACGATGGGAAACAGCTGATAAATGAATTAACCACGTCGCTGTTTTTGGTCAGTGTCATTTTTCCAAGATTAACATGAAATTTGCTTTGATCAATGCTGCCTCCAATTCCAGTCAAAATTCCGTCTAGTTTGTGTGGATCGTTTGAAGATTTTGGAGAAGATGACGGCTTTAGTTTAGAAATAAAATTGATATGCGACTTCAATAACAGCAATATAGCTTCATTGCTATTATGTCGTCGAATCTTGTCTTCCGAAGACTCCGTCGACCGATCTTGAAGAAGATTGAAGTCCAATGAAAGATCTTTATGTAAAAAAGACATGCGGTAAATTTCGTTGGCCTTTTTGTAGTTTCCTAAAAAAGAGTACAGCTGTAGTTGATGAATAGGGGTATTTTCTTCTGATCCTTTTAAATCAACATGTTGCGGTCGATTACTAGATTGGGTTGATTGGGTTGATTGTGAAGCAATGTCGTTGAATAACTCGGAGAGAGATGGTGAAGACGGTTTTGAGGGAGGGGTAACAAATAGATTTCCAGATGTAAATGTGTGAAATCTTCGTATAGAACCATTATTTGAAGCAAAAGACGACATAGATGGTTCGTTTGAAAAGGTTTTTCTTTGAAAATTTTCGTTTACTTTCAATTCAGAGTATGAATTTTCCGATGAGTCTTGGGTTTTGTTGTTTTGTTCTTCCTTCTGCAAGAGCCGCTGAGCTCGAAGCTCTTTTTTGTTCTTCGCCCAAATGTATTCGAGATCAACAGATCTACGCTTTTCTTCAGTGAAAATATGAATAAAAATATCGTCAACTTTGGTATCCATAGTCATCCAATTAGTGGAAAGTCTGTTGTTCAAGTTTTCATAAGTTTCGTCTGCCATAGCAAACTTTTTTGATCGCTTCTTTTGACGCCTTTTTTGAACTTTGATATATCCGGCCGTGTATATTCCTTCTTTATGAGGAACTATTCCATAATTTTGTTTTATCCAGGTAAGGAGGCTTTGAGTGGCTTTGCCTATGTGTCTATCATTCAGTCCTGTTGCAAGAACCATGATGGCATCAGGACCAAAAACAGTAACTGGGTCACGGTCTCTTAAGTCAAGAAATTGAATGTCAGTAAGACCTAAGTCTTTAACAAGAAATTCAACCAAAGCACCAAGCGACGCTGGTGATTTATCAGGAAGTTCAGGGATAGGTTCTTTTAAAGTTGGGTGGAGCTGATCAAGATCATCGTTACTGGTTCGCATGTACCAGGGGATAGAGGAATCTATTGAAGATTGTATTTGAGACTCATGTTCGCTAGAAGGTTTTTTTGTGACGCTCTTTTGATTTTCGGTGTCTATTTCAGAGTGTGACGATGTTGAGAACTTGGAGGTGCTGGTAAAGAGGTTTTTAGACGTAGCCTTTGATGCGCTCAAAAGCAAAGAACGAGAAAAAAAAATTTTGTGACATGAATTCGTCACATGAAAAGGCAGACCACGAATCATTATCTACCGTCTAAATAATCTATTGAAAAAACGTTTTATATGTGAGGATAAATGATTATTTAATAGTAACTTAATGTATTTTGATGTTTTTTGATAGAGTAAACTGTAGGCAGGTCATTAAACGGTAAAAAAGACCTTAGCCTCTGGTTGGCTAGTTCTAAATGCAAATTTTTTTTGTGAAGTGTGGAGACAAGTTTTTCAGGTTGTCAGAGGTTATCAAAGAAAAGTAGGGTAACTAATGTCAAACAGGCATGACTTTTTCGTCAAATGCAAAATAAATCACCAAAAGTACGCGTCCATAAATTTAATTATTTTCGTGTTAATTTATAAATAAACAAACCCAGACTAGCTTTAGTCAAAACCTTTACGAATATCTGGAAAAAATGGAAGTTAACTCAGAAAAAATTTTGCAGTTAAAACTAGAACTTAAAAAATGGGAATATCAATTTAAAAAGGATAATGGCAGACCTCCTGGAAAGACCGATATTAAAAAGTGTCCAGAGATTGGTATGTTTTATGGCGCGTTTTCATTGAGTGTTTTTTATTGACTTCGTCTGCAACTTTAGCTGAAAAATACAAAATTTATCAAAAGTCTAAACAATCGCTATCTAGTTTTGGTGGTAGATCTTCTGATTCTCATAATGATAACAAGTTAAAAGTGGATCATTCTAAACATGAAAAGACACGATCAAGCTCTTTAAACAAGCAACGTTTGTCTAATCAAAAAGGTTTTGACAGCCCGTCTAACTCATCAAGTCAAGTGGCAACACCTTTAAAAAAGAAAAATACAGAAGAGATTACCACACCAATATCACGTTCTTCGGCATTATTCAACGTGACTGAAGTTGGACCTACTCCGCAAGTTCATGGTCAGGTTTTAGGTCTGTTTGATTTAAAACCATATTCTCCATTTTCCTCGTCCTTAGGACTGATGCCAGAAAACTCGTCAGTATCAGAAAATAGGCCTATATCTGGTAATCATAAAACGAGTCTTAATCAAGATGATTGCCCAGCAATTCCTAAAACCCCCACAGCTTTAAAAAACCAAATGTCTGGAATGCATTCTTCGAATACCAACACGCCTTCTTCATCATCTCTCGATGACTTTTATACCTCAGAAAACTTGATAACTCCAAAATACATACATAACCCTACGTTATCGCTTTCAAGTCTCAAGTACCTAGAAACTCCAAATGACAAAAGTACGGAGTCATCTATTTGGTTAGAAAACAGTAAAGATACTTTATTTAAAGATGTTCGAATAACTTCACATACCACCATAGGGCTCTCACCAATAGGACCACGCAAAATTCGACGCGGCCTTTCAAATATCATAGCGGAAATGCGAAAAGAAGGTGACGATCTAAAAGTCCAAGAATCGACTATAAATCTTGATAATCAGATTGGAAGTGAAAATGGTGATCTTAATGGAATAGAAGACTTTGATCACCTGGGCGAAACCAGAGAAAATGATAATGAGATAGATATGTCTAACACTTCTCGTCCCATTTACAAGAAAAAGGGTCAAAAGAGGACCACTAAACGACATATTTTTAGACCAGACAATGAGTCCAACAATGAATCAAATATTGAAATTGATTCTACAAAAGTTTCTAAACAAAGAATTCCACAGAATTTTAAAAGGTTAAAACTTCATAATTCCGGATTTAAAGGTCGTCCACAATTTTTCAAAAAAAGATAATTTTCATAATTAATCTATCTTGTCTAGAGATTTATTTTTACATTTTTATTTCTTTAGGCCATTAGTTATATATAAGGTGGGAAAAATATAATTTTAGCCAATTAGCAACTCCATCATGCCTTGAAGTTTTTGAGCCTCCTCGACAACACTAACTTCAGAAATGAGTAGACTTCGCAGCTCAAGAATTCGCTGCTCTAAGAGTGGGGATATTTCAATTAGTGGACCATACATGTCCAAAATAACAGAAAGGAAATCAGCAACTACAGGTAGAGCCCGAAAGTCCTTAATAGCTTTGAATGACCACCTTAATAAGGGCTCTAATGATGCTTCATCTCGCCCTGCCAAACTTCGTTGAACTTTTCCTCGCTTTCTTAGTTCCTCAAGAACCAGTAGTTTGACTTCAATAGGTGCTTTAGACTCTATAGCAGCATCTAATGAATCAGCCCATCTGAATGCTCGTAAATGGCGCTCCCATAATGGTGTCTTTTTGCGAGATACATGATCATGGGGAACAGTGTCATCAATAATTCTATGTTCAAGCTCACCGTGGTATTCTAAACCTCTTAATAGCCTTTTAATATTGCTGGTCTTAGGGCCCTTAGGGCCTTTATTTTCTTTTTCTTCCGTCTTACGAGTTCTAATAGAAAGTAAGCCAGAAGCCAAACCTGTAACAAAATGTTTGTGGTCTGGACTTACAGCACTACTCAAAACAGGACCACCGAATTTCCATCCAAATGTTACTTCCCAGTTAGGAGTGGAATAATCAAAAACCTTAACATGGCCATCCAAAGATCCTGCAATTAAACCCTTCCCAGGCCCAGCATCCGATAATGTTGTCACTGCTTTTTGAAAATTAGAAAAATTCTTTATCATTTTTCCGGCTGTTATATCCCAAACTTTAACAAAGGGACCTCCTGCTAAAACGACTGTTGTTGAATTTAGTGCCAATACACTTTCGACCTGTGAGTTTTGATTATATTGAAAAACGGGGCCTTCTGTAGGAGCTCTAGAGTCAAAGATGCGAAAAATGCCATCGTAACAACCTGTGGCGATTAATGTGGAATCTGGTACAAAACAAGCAGTTCTAATGTAGTCTCCATGTTGATCAAATGTAGCAATAGGTTTCGAAGCAGTTATATCATATAGTCGAGCCACTTTGTCGTCTGAAGCAGTAAGAAGAGTTGTGAGAGAAGATGGGTGAAATTTGGTTACATGGGTAGGGTGGAGAGTAGGTTGTAATGTGACAAGAATTGAACGCGAGCTGGCATCGAACACTTGAACCAAACCTGTGGCATCACCAGCCACAAGCAGCTTGCCATCAGATCTAAACTCACCACTATAAACGGTATCCTTAAATCTTGCGATAGTTCGAACTACTTGTCGTGTTTTAGCTGAAAATATTTGAACTCTTGTGCTACTTGTGACAGCAAAATCATGTGGACTTTGAGGGTTAAAATGAATGTGATTCACTGCATTATTTTCTTTGACTAATAAAGGACTCTAAATAAAAAAATTAGCAAATTGTTTAAAAATATACCATTTGGTCTGTTAACCTAAGAGACAGAAGCTACTTACTCGAAATCCACGCCAGTATGTTTGTTCAGGAGTAATTTTTGAAGGAAGACCAGGGTTTTTGGCTGGTTCCAAGCGTCGTAATGGTGCAGACATTGCTTGAAATCGTTAAACTTTTAAACTGTTTATAGGAATTTTTAAAGGTACTGTCAATATTTGCGTCCTATTTCTGATCTGATCAACGTAAACTGAAATTTTAGAAATCAGTAATGTTGATGAAAAAACATGATGAAAAAAAAAATTTTTTCAGAAAGCGATAGGTAAATTTACGTAATTATTTAATTTGTAACATAATGTTGTAATTAACACAGCTTTCCTTGTTGACAATGCACAGCCGTATACCTTTTTTGAATACTACTAAAACTGGAGATAGCAAGTGGTAATATGTCCATTAAAATTCAGATGTTTTTAACGTGAACTATTAAAATACTGTGTCGGTTAACCCATAATGTTAAATGGGATATTTTTTAAAAACATAACTAAATTTTAAATTTTTTTTCATTTGTTTTAATTAGATTGATAAATATGCTTCTATTCAATAGTCGAGTAAGAAAACAACTATCGAATAATTGACCGACGAGGTAGATGAGATAACTCAATTAAAGACCATGTAGAATGTGTTTTGAAAGTGAAAGGTCCATTCTATTTATACTTTAAAAAATTAAAATAAGAATTATTTTTTTCTTCAAGTAGGAGTTTTATTGGCGGTGATTTTTAAGTTAATGAGTCTCAACCACTTTTGATTGCAAAAATAGACTGATTCAACCTTTTCAAAAAAAACCTTCGGGATAAATAAAAGAATAATGCATATAAAAAGGTTTATTTCCTACTGAATGTTTCAAATCTTTAACTTTTCTTCCTATTCAACTTTCCTTAAGTTTCCTTCTTTTTCTTCTCTCGTTTGTAAACAAAAAATCAAGTTAAAATGAAATAACTAAAGGGTATATATGGAAATAATTTGATAACTAAAGCAAAAAAAACCATGAAACATCGTGAAGTTAAAGGTAATATCTTTAAAAACAAGGAAGATATTGATGTACAACATGAAGCTTTACAGCAGGACCATTTTCTCAGCAAAAAGGAAGTCAATAAAACAGAAGATTTGAGAGAAACAATTAAATTTCACTTAGATAAATTGTATAATGAAGATACACTGCAATCAGAAAAGAAAAAGGATTTGCTTTTGATCATGGATATGGTTAATAAGCAATCAAACTCGATACAAAACGAATGTGCAAAAGACTATATCGAAAGCCTAAAGATAAAAAAAACACAGCCAGTAAACACTTCAGAAAACAAGGCAAAAACTTATTCTAGTCTAAAAATTAAAGGAAAGGAGAAGGAAAGAGACAAAGATAAGAATAAGGAACAAGAAAAAACCTTATGAGCATCAAATCTTTATTAATATTCATATTTAGTCGGAAATGTTTGCTGGAATAATATAATTTTAAGCTAGTCCTACTAGATATGAAAGAATCTTTTTTAAAGTACAGCTTAAGGTATCATGGGAATTTAGAAAATAGCTATTTTTATATATTTGAAAATAAAAAAATTAATAAATAAACACATATGTCGATAAATTAAGGTACAGATATTGTGGAAGTATCAAATTTAGATATATCATAGGAAACTAATTAATACTGGAGAAAAAAACACCCTACCATCAATAGATTCTTTAAGTCGATAAAAACTAGGCAGAAGTTTTTTTCAAATGCAACGAAAAATCGTGAAAAATAATGTAATCTTAAAGCAATATTTAACCATTTCAAAAAAAAATATGAGGCGACGAACTTATTACTTGTTTATTTCTCTTAATTGATAACCATATTTGTAACACTGGTGTATTTTGGTCTACTTAAAAACAAGATATCCTACTTTCTTTGGATAGGTTTCAAAGCTAGGGTAGTAAATTTGAATGAAATGTAGTCATCTGACGCTGGTTTTTGATTGTTATTAGATTAATTACGTAACATATATTTATTTTTTTAGTTTATATTACAATTACAAAACATATTAAACAATATTCTTGTAAGACACTATGCCAATTATAAAAATGTTGACATAAGGATTGTCAATTTGAAAGAGATATCTTAGTTAGAATAAGTTTCTATGTCTGAAAAATACAATATCAACTAGAAAACCACAATAAAATCATTTTTGTCATCAATTCTTGTTGGATTAAAACAACTCTTAAAATTGTATCATCCCTTAAAAGACTAAAGAATCTTGCCGGGTGATGAGTGTTTGATATGAGGTTTTGGTTTTTAGTGTTCTCAAAGAGTATTTCTAATTAAATTTTGTAGCAACACATGAATGTTATGAACGCTATTTAGTATTTGTATGTTTATTATAATTAAAATATTTTAAAGCCTCTAATAAATCACAAATTTACAGCTTGAGTCTGCAAAATATACTTGACTTTCTTAACACTCACCCCTACTTATAAATTAAACATATGCACAAAACACTAGTTAAAATGACTAAACTCTACTGTTTAGCAGATATTTGTCTTATTCCTGTAAGTACAAATCACTTTTTAAAAACCTTTTTTTTTCATATTACATATTTCAAATTCAATTTCTGTTTTTTAAAATTAAAAAAAAAAAATCACTGAATTTATATTGTTTTTCAAGCAGATTGGCACGCCTACTTCTTCAGTGTCTGAATATGTCACTAAGGTAGTGGAAATTTTTCGGGATAGTGGCCTTAAGTACACGCTACATTCAGCAGGAACGACTATTGAAGGGCCTTGGGATGAAGTTACTGCTGTGATTGGTAAAGCTCACGAAGAGGTTCATGCTATGGGTGTTGTTAGAATTCAAAGCGACATTAGAATCGGTACCAGGTAAGATATCGTCTTGTGTTTTTTTTGATAAGCTTAGTCAACTCAAAAACAAAAATTCATCCTCAGTGGCGTAATCATATGATACAAGTTGTTCTATGTAGAAAATTACTAGCAAACGCGAAAAAACAACAGAAACGCGTCAAAAGTAAACATTAAAAATTAACTAACATACATTAGAACTGACAAACACCAAACTCCTGAAGATAAAGTTAACTCGGTCAAAGCTAAGCTTGAACGCAATTTAAAAAATGCAAATTAATTTCATAAACAGTTAAACATCAAGTTCATTAAAATTACAAAAACATAACATAACAATAAAAATTAAATATAAAAACCAAAAAGAGAAAGAGAAAAACGCCAATTAAGAAGAAGTATACTTGGTAACAGCACGAGTACCTTCTGATATCGCGTGCTTTGCCAGTTCACCAGGGAGAATAAGTCTGACAGCTGTTTGGATTTCTCTAGACGAAATAGTAGATCTCTTGTTGTAAGCAGCAAGCTTGGAAGCTTCGGTGGCAACGCGCTCGAAGATATCATTGACAAACGAATTCATGATAGACATGGCACGAGTAGAAATACCAGTATCGGGATGGGTTTGCTTAAGAACCTTGTAAATGTAAGAGGAGTAAGTCTGCTTGCGGGCCTTAGTGCGCTTTTTCTTGTCACCAGAAACAGAGGAGGTGGTCTTCTTGCCAGCTTCCTTCTTCTCAGCAGGAGCCTTAGCGGGGGCCTTGGAAGCAGGAGCCTTGCCAGCAGTCTTAGGAGGAGCCATTTTTAATTATGTGTGAATTGAGTAAGTTTGGGACAAAAGAGGTTTGTTGGTGAGATATTAATATAATATCAAAGAGTTTAGCAAAAAGGATTATTTGGAGAAAAAAAATAGGATAAAGAAAAAAATATTATAATATGGGGAGGGAAAGAGAGGGTTTATATATTTTTTTGTGGAAGGAAAAAAAGAGAAATTTTGTTAAAAAATTGTGACGCGGAGGGTAGAAGGGGGGCCGAGCGTTGAGCGCATCTATTGGGGAAAATGCTGTGTGGCAAGAAACAGGCTAGTTTTTGGAGAATTTTTGTTTTGGCGCTGTCTGCGAAATTGCAATTTTTTTTGTGTGCAAAGCCTATCTCTGGGCGGGTACTGCTGGCGCCACCATTTGTATCCGGTGATTTGGGCAACACGAAAAAGCGGCCACTACTTCCTTAACGAAAAGCCTTGTTTTGCACTTTTTGGCCTTCTTAGTGGAGGATTACGTGTTCTCAAATATACACCATGTAGATTGCATACCAGACTCTGATCTGCACATGTGTATATTGTAGCACTGCGTTTTTGGGTACTTATGGACCAATAGAATTGCGTAGTTTCTTTTCTTGCAGAAGAAAGTCGAAAATCAAAAGAGCCACTTTGAACTTGCGCGATTGCCAACATCCAAGTTTTTATCATACAGCAACACGCAATGCCGTAGTTTGCACGACGCCTTGCCTACACTAAGAAAAAAAATTACAATGTTTGATTGCAGTCACCGAGCACACCCGTTGCTCTGTCCCGGCGCGCCATTTATTTTTTTCCTTTTTGTCACCGTGACTTTAGATACCCCCTCGCCACTATCTTACCCATACTAGATTTTTTTTTTATAAATACCTGACCTTCTCCCCCATGGCCATTAATTTTTTTTTCTTCATTCCATTTTTATCTAAAAACTCTCTTGACACTCTTATACTATATTAGTATACACTTTTTTCTTTTACAGAAAATTTCAACAACCTTTTTTTTAAACCCCCTCCCTTAATAAATTACACATAAAAATGTCTGGTGGCAAATCTGGCGGAAAGGCTGCTTCTAGTGCCTCTGCAAAGTCTTCCCAATCTCGTTCTTCTAAGGCTGGTCTCACATTCCCCGTTGGCCGTGTTCACCGCATTCTCAGAAAGGGCAACTATGCTCAACGCATTGGTGCTGGTGCCCCCGTCTACCTTGCATCTGTTCTCGAATACCTCGCTGCCGAAATTTTGGAATTGGCTGGTAACGCCGCCCGTGACAACAGAAAGACTCGTATCATTCCCCGTCATCTCCAGCTTGCCATCAGAAATGACGAGGAACTGAATAAGCTTCTTGGACACGTTACTATTGCTCAGGGTGGTGTTTTGCCCAACATTCACCAGAACCTTCGCCCTAAGAAGACTGCAAAGACGGCTAAGACTGGTGCTAGCCAAGAATTATAAATTGTTGATGGAGTTTTTCATCTCAATTTTAATTTGACGCGTTTAATGGTTTATTTCTATTTTGTTTTTATTTTTGTTTATGATTTGTAATTGTATTTTTTTAATGATTTGGTAACTAATGACTTCTTTTACACGTTCTTCTATTTAAATTATAGCCAGGATCAATTATAAACTGGTGCAAATAAAATTTGTAGATTTGCTAAGTAAATCAATAAGCAATTTAAGGTGTTAGGTCACTCAGGCCCGAAAATATTTCAATATCAATTATTTTAATTTAATTTCTTTTTAACTTGGGCCTTTGATAGCGACTTGAACTTCTAGGAAATTGAACGAAATTTATATGTTGAAGGTTGATGTTTTTGATAAGAAACTTAAAGCTGTTCTTCCTGTTTTATTTCATACTGTAGTTTCTAATGAAATTTGAACCATAGCACATATTATTATTTTTAATATACAGCCCTTAAACAGCCACCATAAGTTCGTTATGTTTGCAGATTTTTTGTTACACAAATGATTAAATAACTATTCCTAAACATGTAACAAGACAAACACGCTATTTTTTTAATCTAATCTCGTTCCAAAAATCATATGTTTCATTTTTCTCTCACAAAAAAAACCATCGACAAATACTTCATACAGTATTTTCCACAAAAAATCTTTTGAAAATGGAGTTAAGCCATACTAGGTTTCATAAAGTATTGTGAAATGTCATAATTCAGCCTTGGGTTGTAATGATGTTTTTTTAAAAATTGTCATATGGGAGTACGGGACCCTGTGACGTGAGTGGTTAGGGTTATGGCAAACAAGTGACAATATTCTCAACCATGAAAAAAAACATGGACATCATTGGAAGAACAACGGACGACCGGCGTCTATCTTAATTTCAGATGCTTAAAGATGAGGAGGTTATTTTTGGAGCTGAATATGTGCTAATTATAACCTCACTTTATTTAAATCATAATTGCATTTTATTCTATTGGACACACACGGAGAACTCAACAATGTCTCTGGTATTTCATAAAAAAACGATTCATTTAGTCTGATGGAAAATGAAGAATAGGTGGGGCTAAGCTATGTCAACACAGCTTCTGGAATTTGGTTTTTATGGACTTGGATGTTCTAGGCTTAGAATGGAGGGTTGAATAGAGGGGGATAATGCCTAGGCCAGGAAAATGACGGAGGAATTGACTTTTTTGCAAGGACTTAAGAGAAAGAGAAAGAGAAAGAGAAAGAGAAAGAGAAAGAGAAAGAGAAAGATCACTGAAAGCCTAGAAGAGTTGAAACCGTCAGGAGTGTTTTTGAGTTTGGCAAATTTAACAAAAAAGCAAAGTCAAAATGTGAAATTATCTTTGAAGTCCCTAAATGCAAGTGGAGATTGAATCATGATACCTGAGGAAGCTTGATAGTACCAATGGTGTCAGTTTTTCTAAAATTTCAAGTCAATGAAATGGAGACATCTACAATGGTTCATGTGATACCCTGCAGAAGCGATGAAATATATATTCAGGAGTAATTGAATTTGGAGGCACCAGATGATTGTCAATCCTGTTGATACAGATAGTACAATAGTAAAGTTGATTTAAAGGGAGATAAAGATCAGATAAAACAATCGGGAAGTTAAATAATTTAGTTGATATGAAGAACATAGATGAAATGGGAAAATCATTGAGAAGGAGATCGGCGGCGATGACAGGAGACGGGCCAACATGTGTTATGCCGGAGACGTATTTGGGGCTTAGGAAGACAGTATCTTTACGATACCCCGGGAAGAAAAGGGGTTTGGTAATTAATAGAACATATTTTTACATACTGATAGAGCGACTGGATGAAATTTGGATTACGGATTTATCTGCGTGGAACTAAATGACACTTACATTGTGGAAGAAATACAACGAAAAGATAAATATGATTGTTCAAGTTGGAGAATTATTGATACCTAATCCCCAGACTCCATATGTGTTTCATTTTGTGTGATTTAGAAAAGAAAACGAAATATTAAGGATAATTGCAGATTTAAATACATAAAGACACATTATATTCATTCATTGACTTTAATGTGTATTATAAGTCTAATACCGGGAGCTAATTTTTATTCAGTTATAGATGTGGCACATACTTTTCATCAACTCAAAGTGAGACCGAGTGATAAAAATTATTTTGGGGAAAAGAAGCCAATAGTTTACATGTGAAACGTGACTCCTATTTGATTAAGAAACAGCTATGCACATTGGCAACGATACCTAAATCAGATTCATGATGGTTTGGCGGGAACCGTCTGTTGAGTTTACCTCGATAAGGGCATTATGTTTACAAAGGAATCGATTAATGACTATCGAAATGCGATGAGAGAGGTGTAGAAACATTCTGCAATGTTTAAATATGGAGCAAAACCTAGGAAGTGCCATTTTGTAATAAAATAATGTTAATACTTAGAGCATTAGGTGAATGATAGCAACTTTTAGACTTAGTAAACATGTAAAAGCTTTTGCAGGTATGAAGGTGCCAGGTACATTAAAGCAAATGAAGAGAATCTTGAGCATCGGAAACTGGTTCTGAAAAGTAATATATAAATTTCCAAGCAGAACCGAAGCGATCTAAGAGGTGTTAAGTGAAGTTCGGAAGCGGGTTAACTTGAAAAAGGCTGCTGGAGTCGAGAAGAATAGGAAAGAAGAAAAGTGAACTTAGGTGTACAGCTTAATCAAAAAGAGAATTTGAAAAGCCCAAACAAACTTCGACTAACGATTCTTTTTTTTAAATATATAAACCCTGAGATGAAGACCTTGATATTGACTGACGCATCAGCCTTAGTTGTTGGTGTGGCCTTATTATAAGTATGTAACCGGGTAATTAGGTAATATATCTCAAGAAATACAAGACCAGAGAAGATGTATTAGAAATGACCTAGGGTCGTTGGTAATATTGAGTTGAAAAGAATTTTAGTTGCTTCTTGTACAGTCGTGATTTTGAAATGTTGACCTGACCACGAACCTCTGGAACGGTTCCAAGAACTAATCTTGGCAATACAGTTTAATTAGCTAGAACCGCCGTCCCAATATTAATTTGTGATAAA
Source organism: Magnusiomyces ingens NRRL Y-17630 (assembly GCA_900497715.1). Lineage (NCBI taxonomy): Eukaryota > Fungi > Ascomycota > Dipodascomycetes > Dipodascales > Dipodascaceae > Magnusiomyces > Magnusiomyces ingens. The sequence goes on from UIDE01000002.1 coordinate 1,709,248, forward strand.
TTATGTGAACGAACAAAATAATATGGTTGCATACCTGTTATCGAGACAAGGGGAACAATGATGAGAATAATTTTTATGTCTGGGAAACGAGGAAGCCCAGTTAACTCGAATCTCAGGCAAAAGTCATTAGGACGGAAGAGATATCAGCAATAAGTTGTAAAAATTAGAAAATTTATGCCAGGTTTATGAGGATTCAGATGCATAGCACTTGTGGCAGGTAAAGGGGTACAAGCATTGAGATTTCCCGAGAAGTTGTACTAATCACTGATAGGAAGCTATGAAGACCATCACATTTTGAAGAATTAATAAGAGAAAACCAGAACCTGGAAAAATGAGCAGCCAATAAAAAGCAGATTATTAATTGATGAATGAGGAAGATTAAGGACTTCTCTAGGAACAAAGAATTGACTCAAGCGTCGATTAAAATGGCGCACAAAGCTTTGATGAGAGGGCATGTGGGAATAAAGACAAGTAGCAGTAATTTTGATATCATACATTTGTCATCATATGGCTGAGGAAATAAAGGAAACAGATGAATCTTCATAATATACATCTACTAGGTGTAGCCAGTAGAATACAGATTTCAACGAGACTAGTCATTACTGAGGGCAGATCATATCACCGATTTATCAGACTTGAGCGACTATTAGATTTTGGTGATACAGAATAGATTTTTAAATTGAATAGAATTAGAACAGGTTTGGGCTTGTTATATGAAGAAGAAATATCAGTGAGATTCGTAAAAAAGAAAAACAGTCTAGATAAAATACTTGAAGTCGCTATTTCCGACTGAGTGTCACAATTCACGAGCGACTTTGATAGAGCGTGAGGAAGAAATGATAGTATGCTAGTAAAAAATTACTATTTATTGAGCCCAGTTGCATGAAAAAGTATAAAAGATCAATTTGTCAATAAAAACCCATTGGAAGAAATTTTTCAAAGATGAGTAAACCTTGGTAGATGAGTTAATTCTTGCCGAGGCATGGCTCAACAAAATACAACATAATGTGACGAGGTTTACACCAAACCTGTGATAAAAGTATCTGAAACAATGTCGGTATTCAATGATGCAGTATTAAGAGGCGCTAAGAAAATGATGAAGGAGATGATGAAGAAGACAAGAGAGGATTTAGATTACCCAATGTATAGAAAAATGTAATGGGGCGGCAAATAAGAGTTTCAGGGATTATAAAGAGGGCATTTAATTTAAAACGGAGCTAAAGGAAAAAAAAAATTTAAAGGAGATTTGGTTCGAATGGATGGTAGTATTAAACCAAAAAAAAAAAAAAAATCTAAGGTGCTCAAACTAAAATGGATAAAATTATACAAGATTTTTAAGATACATATGAATCAGGTTTTTAAATTAGAGAATTCAATAAAGCATCACGAATAGTTTCAAGATTAGAAAGTTAATGTAAATGGGCTGTGGCAGGTAGTCGAAAGTGAAAATGGTGGGAACACTCATAGCTTGGGTTTCCAGGATGGGATTTCGACTAAAACAATTGCTATGGATGCTGGGTTTGAAAAACCATTGTTTAAATTTTTTGAAAGCCTGAAAAGCTCTGTGATTATGTCATGTGAGATTACGAGATCCCATAACATGATTGATTAGGGTTATGGACAGCAAGTGACAACATAACATTACCCACAAAAGGACAAACACCAATGGAAAAACAACCACTAGATGCTAAAATAGAACCCAGAGTAAACCTTGAAATTAGAAGTGTGAATATAGACAGGTTATTTTGAGGACTAAGTTGTTGCTAGATACATATACACTTATAATGTTACTTTCATCATTTTTAACACATTGGAAATCCGCCGAGAAGTCGACAATCATTTAAAAGACTTAAGGGAATTTGAAATTAATCCTGATTTTTTTTTCTTCTTTTTTTTTTTGCAAAAAGTTAAGAGTATGAATTTCTTTCTTTTTTGACATAAAAAATGATCCTCAAATATATATATTTAATTTCAAATATATTTTTTTTGTCTACCTTAGTATTTCTGAATATACATTTTCATTATAAGCTGGCCATGATAACGTGTAAAAAGGTTAGTCTATCTCAAATTACGAATATCGGGGTTGAAATTTGTAGACATGGCCCTCAAATGGATAGTTGAACGACATTTTCAAAAGAATTTGAAAAAGGATTCGAAATTTGATATATTTGTCTGATATTGGTCAAGAATTTCTACGACCTAGTTTTGATGGACACATTGTGTTAACCCCCAAGATCTATAATCTAATGAGGGCGCCCATTGTAGCTTAAACTTGATCTTACGACTTGATTAGATTAAGTTTAGACCACTATTGTTGCCTTTTGATCAAAGAGATGATAGTTGATGAGTTAAAACTAATTTTTTATTAAAGTCAAGATCTTTTTTGTTTTGTAAAATTCTAATTCTTATAAAAATTTGTTTTTGCAGGACTTACACAAAAAGCAACCAATTATTGGACAGGTAATACAGTTACAATCTTCGAATCTACTTATCATGATTCTTAGAAACCAGGAAATAGGAGAATAGTAAAGTGCCTATTAAAATTATAAAAAAGCATCAATGATTTTTTTTTAAAAACAATCATTGGGGCATTTATGAAAATAAATTACTAAATTTGATAAAATTATTCAATTTCATTCTATCAAAAATTATTGAATTTTTTCAAACATTTCACATTGGAAATTATAATCACTAGAGAAACGATGGCAAACTGGAAAAAGTAAAACTTTTTCTAGATGAATAATAATTATTAGAGTAAGAAAAAAAATGTGAATGTATTTTACAAATGACTTGACTCTTCTAAATAGTTTAATTTTCTAGCAGAGGATTATATGTGTCATTTCAATTTGAAATGTTTAAAAAGTAAAAAGTTTTAATGTCAATAACGATAATTAGAAATGAATTAAAATGCTTTGGTTTTTGACGCCAAGCTCTTCATAAGCCTGCATTACTGCTTATTTTTGGATGGATGGATGGATAGTGATTTATTTGTTCAAATGTTTTAACAAGATGAAAAACTCACAAAATACTGGTTTTTATAGTCAAAGAAAAAAACTTTGAATAAAATCAAATAGTAGCAAATTTTTTTTTTTGAGGTTAAGCTTACCATTTTTTTGTGTAAATTCTTTTGATTCAAACCAAAAAAATCAAGAAATAAATACATTCTAAATTTTGCCAAAATAATTTATAAACATTCCGTGATGCGGAATTTCAGTTTGATTAATTGAAGTTCTATTTACTTTTAAATCAAAATTCATTTGATCTAGAGCAAAAGTTTTTTATTTTAATGTTTTTTGAAATAAGATAAATCATCAAAGTAAATTTTTTTTGAATTAACCAAATCTAAAAACCAAGAGCAGCAAAGGTACAGCAAATACATTTATGTTTTTTTTATTCAGGGATTTTTTTAACACTCAAACATTTATTTATTAAATCTTTATATAAATTTAATTTTAAGTGAACATGGAAGATTTAAATCATAAAAAACAATGAACTGTTTAATCTTCAAAAGTAAAAGAAGTAAGTGTTTTTATTTTTAATGTCGAATAACTTTTTGTCTAATCGGATTAATGTCTTAAAAACCAAACAGAAATGTACTCCTTTTATTTATTATTTTTAACTTGTAATTTAAGTACTAAACTTATTCCATATACATCTTACAGTTGCTATATATTTAAACAAATAATCATATTTAGCAGGAGTATCATTCTAAATAGTTTGATATTGTTTATTGGTTTGGATATGCAGTTCAATTCTTTATAACATTTGAAAAACTGAGAATTCAGCTATCTATGTTATATAATAATTAAGGACTGATTTCTATATGTAATAGTAAAATGATTAATGGACGGATCCATTTACTATAAACAAAGGAAGCGGTTGGTTTTTAAAAAACCAACTTTCAAAAAAAAAATAAAATGAAAATATCTTTGAAAAGCAATGCACTTATTCAAATAATTAGTTATTATTTTTTTTATTTGCAGTGCAAAAAAATTTTATTCAATACTTCCAATTGAAAATAAGCAAAATTTTTTAACGAAAGTAAAAACAAAGAAAAAAGGAAAAAAGAGGCAATCCGGCTTTTAAAGGGAATTAAAACAACAATTGAACTGGGTTTAACATAAGTTACTTGCTTATTATTTTAGCCCAAGTTTAAGTGAAATCCTATCAGATTTTTCTTTTCTATCCAACGTTGGGCAAGAAAAAAAATTTAGACCAATATTTTGGTATTTGAATATGTGGCAGGTGTATCTCTAGATAGAAGTTAATGCAACGTATTTTGTTAAACATTTTGGGAAATTTCCAAATTAATCAGGTGATTAGCCTTGAGTCAAACCAATAGCCAATAACTATCATATTCCAACTGATGGGTTAAAACCAATCTGTTGACTTTAAAAAAATACTCATAGAAATTTATCTGATCATAGAATTTCTCTAATGATTAACACGTAAGTTTTATTCAAAAATTTACCATATCTTCCATTTGGATAGGAAAATTTTTTTAAAAGCATAGAGATTATCTTTGATAATCCAAATACCCAAACAGGTTCTACGTTTTCAAAAAAAAAAAAAATACTTTTAAGAGTAGGTTACAAAGGTGTTGCATGGTAGTGTAGTTTTACTTTAATTGAATAATTAGTAAATTGAGAATTATTTTTACTGAGTCTTGTAAAAGTACTCAACTATTTTGTACAAATTTTTTTTAAGTCACCAGCTTAAATATGTGTTTTCAAAAATCCCCAGAATTTTCATACAATTCACTATTTCGTATTTTCGTAATGATAGTAAAATTTTTTCCTCGCAAAATTTTTAACAAAAAAAAGAAATGATTAAAAATTAAGAATTGATAGCAGTTAATGACCAAGACCTATACATGTGTCTTAACATAAAGGTCCGGGATTGTATCCATTCTCGGCAAGCCGATGTGGTATTAATGTGATATTGCACTGAAGCTAATTTTTAAGCTAAGTATTAAGAATTTGAGCCTTTTTACCACTTTTGTAACTATACGCTTGATGCTGAAATCTGATGATCATCGTTCTATCAGATTATAAAATGAGCTATTTCCCAAAAAAAATAAATTCATTGGACCCTAAGCTTTACTCTGTTAAACGATCCCCATTGAAAATTAAGATATTCCTTACGATTTCTTAAAACACATTTAAAATAAAAAGTAAAAAAAAAGAACTGATTTTAGAATTAAAGATGCAAATCATAAAATGGATCATTCAACCCAGTTAATGAGTAGATACTCATAAAGCTAATAAACTCGGAGTAGGTTAAAACAAAACTTACCTTTCATCTTTGCAACAAAAATATTTTTTGGTAAAAAGTCAAAACTAAAATTGTAAAATTTACTTGATTACATAACAATTTGTATATTAGGTAAAGTGATATTTCTGAGTTTTACCATCGAGTATTAAAAGAAGAACTTGCATTTGAATTAGCAAACTATCAGTTTCTTTTTATTTAAAAGAATATTTCAGTGGTTACGGTAAGAAAGGAGTTAATTTTTATCAACTGAGTATTTTTTGATTTTATTTTTTTTTTGTTGGACATGGAAGACTTCTTGACAAATTTGCTGATTTTATAGATAAGCTTCACAATTGTACAACTTAAAACCATTTCATCATATTAAGAGAGATATAAGCCATTTAATTAAAAAAAACAAATTTAATAATTTAAATGTAAAACTTTGTCTATTCAGTTTTTTTGTAAAATTATACAGTAAGCAATTTAGAGGGTTTAAAAAATAGGACCCTAAAATCACCTAAAGTAGAGTGTGACACTAAGTTTCCAGTACACCTTATACTCATAATAATAGGAGCCGTATACTTTTAAAAAAACTTAAGAAGGAAGCTCTATGTAAAAAAAAAACATTTCCTATTTAGATCATCTTGTCAAAATTTTTTTTTAGCATACCTTATATCGTTTCCCCTTACTACATACACTCAACTAGTTATTATTACCATCAATACGCCAAATTTTTTTTTGCAAATTGAATTAACTTTTTACTTGAGGCAATAAGGATGGCACTCGAGTTTCTGTTCTGTATTATTTCGAGTCAACAAGACACGGCAACTGCTCTTATATTTTTTATACGTATCAAACAGATATGACCTTTACAGATATTGGTTTTTAAATAGTAAATTACTCAAAAAATTCTTAATATATATGAAATTCTCACAATTGGTAAATTCCGTATAGAGTTTTAACAAATTTTAATTTATAGGAAGGCTTACTGCACTTGTAACCATTTTATTTTCAAACTCAAATATATGAACTCATTGAAAATCTAATAATTCATTGTCCTAAAAACTCTTAGAAAAAACTAGATATGAGTCAATGTGCTTGTTTAAAACTGCTTCTTGATGATGAGATGAGAGAGCCTAGAGAGGTGATATATTTTTCGGGTTTACTTGTATGATGGTAACTGGGTTTACCAATATATACACGTGACAAGTGCTTAAAACGAAACTAAGGGCTCGTCGTGAGAAACTTCGACCATGGTTTGGTGGGTTTATTATAACTATTCTACGACCCGTATTCTTTTTTTATACAAAGACTAAATTAATTTCTCCGTCCTCGAAAAGATTTTTTTATTTTCAAAAAGTTCAGCCGTTTTTATTGTAAAATAAGGTTTATCTATAACCCCCGAGAATTTATTTTTCAAAAAAAAATACCTAGTATTTAAAAGTGAAACTCCAAAACCCATACAAAAAACGAACATCCTAAAGCCAAATAAAAATAAATTAAGGGTTTGAATAACCATCTCGTTTCCATGAAAAACAAAATAGGAATATTAAGGTATATCAATGGTACATTGATGAAATTGATTAAAAACTGATCTGATATGATAAAGATATGTTTTCTAAAACTATAAAAACACTAAATATCCCCGTGGGTTTGTATACTAAAAAATTTTAATTCTTTTTTCATTCAAGCGGTAAATAAGAATTTGAATAATCAGCACAATGAGAAAAAATTCAGTGGCAAGCCTTTCTTCTATTTTTATTTTAACTTTTCTTCTGTCTTCAGTTGTCGAAGGGTATCAAAAACACTATGTGTACATGTGCCAAGCCCTGATCGGCCAGTTTAATTTAAACTGTGGGAAAAAGTCATTTTACGCTTGCCGATGCAAAAGTCCTGTTTTCATGACTTCATTAATCAACTGTCTTGAGGATTATAATCTTTCGGAAAAGGCTGTCAACAAGGAGATTAATACTATCGTTTACAATTGCAATGAATATGGTAATATGAATGTCACTATCGAAGATGTGTTTAATATATACAACGAAAATAAAGAAAACATCATTACTGTTGAACAATTTGGAACAAATGTAACAAAGCCTCTCACAGAGCCGATTACTTTCCCTGCCTATAACTTGACAATGGCCAAAAAGAGTATCACGATGTTTTACTGGCAACTAGCAACGGGTGAAAACTATGGGTAAGAAATCATTCACTTTTATTCCTTAAATATACTAATAAGCTATATAGTGGAATCATGCTCGGATATTGGTGCGGTGTGTTTTTAATTGCAACTATCATCAACTTCATGGGTAAAGCGGCACCTAGTGTACTCATGAAAATGAATAGTCCCACAGTGATCAAGTTCCGTCAGATGTTTGTTACACCTGCGGCGTTTGGTTTCAAGCACTCAATCCCTATTGGATGCTTCAAGAACATCATTGCAATGGCTACTCCTACTCGAGCCCAGTCTATCATTGTTGGTGGTTATCTTATTATGGCTCTTATCCTTGGAATGATTAAATTTCAACCTTTTGAACCAAATATTTGGTTTCCTAATCAGCACAATCAATTGATGCGTTATATTGCAGATAGATGTGGTCTTACTGCCTTAACTCAAATCCCAGTCATCTTTTTATTTGGAGGTCGAAATAACTTGCTCCAGTATCTTACTGGCTTTTCTTTTGACACATTTAACGTCTTTCACCGCTGGATTGCCAGAGTTATGGTTCTTTTTGCATTTCTTCACTCCGTTGCTTATACATGGCTTGAACGCAAATATCTTGCTGAAGAGTTTGCCGAAACTTACTGGCGTTGGGGTGTTGTGGCTACAGTCACTGGATGTATTATGCTTGGCCAAAGTATTTTCATTTTCCGTTCTAAAATCTACGAATTTTTCCTCGCTTTTCACATTGGTCTTGCCGTGTTTTTCGTGATTGGAATGTGGTATCATCTTATTGAGTTAGGATGGATGAACTGGATGTATGCTACTATTGCTTTATGGGGCTTTGATAGAGCCGCACGCTTGGGACGTTTGGTGTGGTCTGGTCTTGGTACTTCTCAAACCAAACTTTATCCTAATGACCTTTTCAGAATGACCATTGACTATCCCAAGAGATGGAAGGCTTACCCCGGCTCCTACGTCTACGTTCATATTTTAAGTCCTTGGGGATTCTGGGAGTCCCATCCTTTCACTGTTTATCAGTCTGCACTTCCTGAGAATGAAGGTAAACTTATGATTGGAGCCACTGTCAAAGAAGGTATGACGAAGAGGCTTGCTAAGAGTCTGACTAAGGCTGGTGGTGACAAGGCTATTAAGGTTTTGATTGATGGTCCCTATGGAAGCTGCCATGAAGTTGCCCGATATGACACAGTTATTTTTGTTTGTGGTGGTATTGGCGTTACCAGTGCCTTTTCTTATCTCATGGACATTATCAAGAACAAATTCCATGATCAGCACTTGATTTTCATTTGGGTTACGCGTCACCAATCATCTTTGGACTGCTTCGAAGATGAACTCCGATTCCTGAATGATAGTGACAAATGCGACGTTGAAATCTATCTTACAAGCCCTGATGCGACTAGTGACGATAGCGGCAGCAGTGATAACGAAAAGAAGTTGAGCGATACAGGTAGCGACAACTCCAGCAGTAGATACTCGGTGATTAAAGGCCAAAGACCAGATGTTACGACACTTCTACCCACTTATATTAGCCAATCTAAGGGTACTACTGCAGTGATGGTTTGCGGACCTCCTACCTTGAATGATTTAACTCGCCGTACGGTCACGGATAATCTGGGTGCCGGCAATGGTCGCGTTGATTATTATGAAGAAGCCTTCTCTTGGTAAATTAGTTTTCTTTAAATTGCGTATTTTTTATGGAAGAAAATTAAAAACTTCACAAGTTAGAATAACCAATAAAAAATCATTAGTTTTTATAGTCAATATATTTTGTTTATTAATGTTTTAAAAATAAGAAAAATGACAGTTATCGATACCTTGTTAGGAGTTCTGACTAAATGATATAATAATAAAAGTTTAACTTTTGAAACCCATTTTTTTATAAAAAATGATTTAAACCCTAGACTGAATTATAACTATAATCAAAAATTTAACTTCTTTTATAATTCAAAACCATAGTCTTTTTATATTCACTTTTAATCCCTGTATTGCATTAATCTCATTTCATGATTCATATTTTTGAATTTATTACATCAAACCAAAGCTATTCTTATCATATTTCTCTAGCTTAGGCAAATTAAATATTGGATTTCTTGAGGGGCAAAATAGATTGATTTGTATGTATCAAATTACTACAGTATACAAAGAAAGATCTAATTTAAACAAATATAAAGAAAAATTTAAACAATATTTAAAAAGTATTTTAAATAAAAGTAAGCTGAGAATCAAAGCTATTATGTCAACCAGTAATTGCTTAAATAGTTTTGAGGCGCTATTAACCAAAACCCGCAACTGAAGATATCCAATACTGTTCATGTCAAAAGTAACGGAAATGAATAAATGTTTCAAGCAATTATGTATAAGCGAATTGAATTAAATTGTAATATTTTTAATATATTATCCTTAAGGAGTAACGACTTCTTTAATTTTTTTATTATCGGTATGGTTGAATCATAATTACAGCGAATCAATAGAAAAAAAATAAGGATATTAAAACTCAACAAGTATAGTTATATTATAGTACAAGTTAATTAATATTTTTTTTTAATACTTGAGTCATCGAGGTTTTATATTTATATAATCAAAACAAGTTTTGATTCAGATGAAATAATAAAGAAAGACCTATTATAATACTATTTTTTTTAAATAAATATTGTTAAAAAGCTACATAAAAAACTACGGAGTCATATAATCACATTATTCAAAATATATTCAACTGAAAAAAAATGTTATTTGTTAAAAAAATCATCTTTACATAAAAATCAACATCAATTGCGATTTTAACTAAAGGTAAATGTCAAATTAATTTAAAAAAATAAAGGCAAATAAACAGTATCTAAATCCCATATTCATTAAATGAAATATATATATATTTAAAAGTCATTTTAAAAACCCTTTTAATTATCATAAAATTCAAAATTAAATATAAACCCTTAAAAGTCTATATTTTTTATTGATTGGTTTGTTCATAGCCCGTAAACTTTTAATTTTTGCGAAACTGCTTAATACGGCCATAGTTCCAAAATTTGACCGTTACGTGTTTCTTTACAGGTGCAAGAACTGGATGACCTTAAAAAAAATGGTTTAATTTATTTAAAAAAAATAGCTTTGAATTTTGACCAAAAGTAGAGTGAGAATAACGCTCCATCCACCTACTCTCTCACCCACCCACCCACTCCTTTCCTAAACTAAACACAAAAGAAATTTAAGGCAACAGAGAAAAGATTTAAACCAAAATTCTTTTTTTGAAAAAAAAAAAAATTCATACAATGTTGAAAATGCGCAAACCAATTCTAAATAATTTGTGGTTTTCACCGTCTAAATCTCAAAAACTGTGAGTTTTAATGCTTTAGGTTTTAAATATTAAACTGTTTCCATATATTCTCATAACCACACCTTAATAAGATTTTTTTTCTTTTTTTTTATATCTAGCCTACCTACAAAGGGAATTTGAAATTAAAAAAACAAAAGATCAGCACATCACTAAAGTTACATGTGCGATGAGAAGACTTAACACCTAATGCTTTTTTTTGATATTATAAATGATAATTATTTTGTAAATGATTCAAGTATAGTTATAAGTTTTTTTTTATAGGAAAAGATATACTTTAAACTACGATCCAAGCGAGAAGGTTAAAAAATTAATTTGTAGTCTTATTATAATATTCCGAAAATTAGTTCGGAAACTTTTTCGGAAACATTTGATGATGTTTGAAAAGTTTTAATGCCCAATAGGTTGCAACTGATTTTATTTAATCTGATTATCTTTAACGAAACTCCATCTGATAAAAATGGGGTTTTGAATATATAAGATCATCTTTTTATTAAAATGGCGTCAAAAAAGATATAAAAACCAAAGAAAATTTCCAATTCAATTAAAAAATCTTTCATACATTTTTCTTTATTACTATATCAATAATCGGTATAGATATCTGAATATACCCAACAAAATGAAAATTCACAGTTTTAGCGGAATCTTGGGGGTTGTTTTATACCTATTGAGTTTCTCTGTAACAGTAGAAGCTCGTAGGAAATATTATTACTCTATGTGTGCCGGAATGCTTGGAAAATATAACCTTAACTGTGGAAAAAAAACTTACTATGGTTGCAGATGTCAAAATCCTGTTTATGTTACGACTATGATGAACTGCTATAACGATTATAATCTTACAGAGGCTACATTGAAAGCTGAAACAAAGTCTTTTTTTGGATGGTGCAACTTGTATGGAAACGTTTCGACTAATTTAGACGAATGGGAAGAAATTTACAATGAAAATAAAGATAGTTTGATTACCATGGAGGAATTTGGAACTAATCTCACAGCACCACTTACTGTTCCAATTATTTTTGAAGAAAAAAATTTAACTCTTGCTTACAAGACCGTCACCACTTATTACTTTCAATACTTTGTGGGCAACGATTATGGGTATGTTTTAAATAAATCAATTAGATTATGATGAAATAGCTGTTAACAAAAATTTAGTGGTGTTTTACTTGGCTACTGGGGTGGTATCGCCGTTATTGGAACTGTCATTAACTTCTTGTCTCATGCTTTACCAAGATTCTTTTTTAAATTGAACAACCCAACTGTTATAAAATTCCGTCAGCTTTTTGTTACGCCGGCTACTTTTGGTTTTAAGCACTCTATTCCTATTGGATGCTGTAAAAATTTGATAGCAATGGCTACTCCTACTCGAGCACAGTCATTGGTAGTCGCAGGATATCTTGTTATGAATTTAATTCTGGGAATGATTAAATATGAACCCATTGAACCAAATATGTGGTACGATGATGCTCATGAACAATTGATGGTGTACATTGCAGTGCGCACAGGAATGTTAGGAACTACTCAAATCATTCCCGTTTTCATATTTGCTGCTCGAAATAACCTTCTTCAATTAGCCACTGGCTGGTCATTTGATACGTTTAACGTTTATCACCGATGGGTCGCGAGAGTGATGGTATTTTATATCTTTTTACACTCAGTTGCCTACACATGGCTTGAACGTGATTATCTTGCTGCAATGTTTAAATACCGGTATTGGAACTGGGGTGTCGCCGCTACAGTTTGCGGATGTATAATGCTTGGCCAGAGTATCCTTTTTTTCCGTTCCAAAGTGTACGAATTTTTCCTCGCTTTCCACATTGCATTAGCAGTTTTCTTTGTTATCGGATGCTGGTACCATCTAGAATGGGTTGGTTGGCTCAATTGGGTTTACCCACTCATTGCCTTCTGGGGCTTTGATAGAGCTGTACGACTGGGACGACTGGTGTGGTCTGGTATTGGTGTTTCTCAAACCAAACTTTATCCTAATGACCTTTTCAGAATGACCGTTGACTATCCCAAAAGATGGAAGGCTTACCCCGGCTCCTACGTCTACGTTCACATTTTACGTCCTTGGGGATTCTGGGAGTCCCATCCTTTCACTGTATATCAATCTGCACTCCCTGAGCATGAAGGTAAACTTATGATTGGAGCCACTGTTAAGGAAGGTATGACAAAGCGGATCGCTAAAGATCTGACTAAGGCTGGTGGTGACAAGGCTATTAAGGTTTTGATTGATGGTCCCTATGGAAGCTGCCACAACGTTGCCCGATATGACACAGTTATTTTTGTTTGTGGTGGTATTGGTGTTACCAGCGCCTTTTCTTATCTCATGGATATTATCAAGAACAAATTCCATGATCAGCACTTGATTTTCATTTGGGTTACGCGTCACCAATCATCTTTGGACTGCTTCGAAGATGAACTCCGATTCCTGAATGATAGTGACAAATGCGACGTTGAAATTTATCTTACGAGCCCTGACGCGACTAGCGACGATAGCGGCAGCAGTGATAACGAAAAGAAGTTGAGCGATACAGGTAGCGACAACTCCAGCAGTAGATACTCGGTGATTAAAGGCCAAAGACCAGATGTTACGACACTTCTACCCACTTATATTAGCCAATCTAAGGGTACTACTGCAGTGATGGTTTGCGGACCTCCTACCTTGAATGATTTAACTCGCCGTACGGTCACGGATAATCTGGGTGCCGGCAATGGTCGTGTTGATTATTATGAAGAAGCCTTTTCATGGTAAACTTTTTTCAAAACCTTAATTTTTAAGGAATTTTAAATTAACAATGTTTTAAGTTATTTTTTTGTTTTTAAATTTGAAATGAGACTGTCGAAAAACTACATACCTGTTGATCAAAATAAATATTATACGACAGTATTTATGATTAATTTTTGCTTTTGATGATTTTTTAAAGATTAATGGTGAGATCAATTGCTATTAGTTCGCTTAAAGTTAGCCTTAAACTTTCGTACCTAATATCTTAAATGCTTTGTGCCTATCTCACCTTTAAAGTATCCCACCGGTATTTATTTATTTCCGAAGGAGCCTTTTAGTTTTTTATAAAAAAATTTCCGAAAAAGGCAATTATACACATTTACTATAAAAAAATATCGTGATTCCCGGAGGCCGGAGTGAGTTCCAAAACGTAACAGTTTTGATGCAAGCGTAGTCATCTTAATTGGATAAAGACGTAATTACAGGCACCACGAGTGAAAAAAAAAGAAATGAAAAAAATATTAATGAGATTGAAGTTAGGCGGTGCAAGTTTACTCTCGTTTGTTAACGAATATTGCGTCTACAAAGATGTAAAAATGTCTTTAAATTTGATAAAATATGTGGGGTTTCGTGAAAATTTTGGGGGTGCTTCAGAAATATTATTTAAGCAGGTCACCCATTGAATTTCACGCTTTTACTGGATTTTACGTCGATTTAAACCCTAGAACAGATTTACTAAATACCCTGTTCACAAAGAAAATTTTTTCTAAAAATTACTGTTTTTTGTTTTATCAATCGCATCACGACTGATCAGTGAAAAAAAAAATTATCTCGCCAATCATACATAGAAGCCCCAACGTCAGTAAATTTATATGGACGACGAGGGGTTCCTTAACTAACATTGGCTTTTTATGCCAATTTATGTATTTTCAACAGATTTTATTTTTCTCTTAAAATAAAATAGATTAAAACAGAATACAATCTCTAATAAGTTTTTTTTTCAGAAAATTTTAAATCGATGTTTAAATTGAACTTTTTTTAAAATTTAAAATAAGCATATGATTGCTGGGTATTGTTAAATACCATCTGATTATCTCTTTTGTGACACTTTGCCAAAACCCCGTTGGTTCTCCCTAAAAAATCTCAGAGCATTTTTTTTGGCTCTAAATAATTATTATATTTAATCCCGCGGTGATTATTTCATCTAATATCGCCAAGTTAGGGAAACGAATCAGTCCGGTGTCAAAATAGAAGTTGTTACCACAGTGCAAACCTATTGTGTAACTTTCAAATAACTTTTGCTAAATTTTCAAAAATAATTAATCTTAAATCACACTTAACAAAAAACCATCCTCGAGTTTTCAAAAGCCGACGTGAATAAAACTGGCCCGACCGCCCTTTAGCAATCAACATAATGTAATGCTTTGTAATGAAATAGTTCGAAACCATCTAATCATCTTTAAAATAAATAAGCAATTTATAAGAAAAACAGCATATTGCTTCAGGAAGAAGTAGTCCCTTATAAATATACAATGTATCCTGTAGAAAAAACCAAAGCTTGAAGATAATTCAGCGCTGGCTTTCACATATTCATATTTGGCTTTGTCTTGTGGGTCCTAAAACCAGGGTTTACCAAGAATATCAATAACCTTTTTACTATCAGAACCGAAAACACAAATCTAGCACACCATGAAAGTGGCCAAGTTTTATAAAGCCTTGGCGCTGGTAATTACTCTCTCTTTCACAGGGGTTCAGGCATACAAAAAAAATTATGTTTACATGTGTGAAGACTTTCTCGAAAACTACAATTTTGGGTGTAACGACGACTTTTACGGATGCTTTTGCAACGACCCTATCTTCCTCACCTCTTTCTACCGATGCCTTTTAGATTACGGGCTTACCGAAAGCTCCATTAAAGGGGAGGCCGAAACATTGGCTTTCAACTGCAATGAGTACGGCATGCAAAACGTTACCGCGCAAGGTTTCATATCGGCTTATGAAGAACACAAAGAAGACCTCATTCCTATTGACGACTTTGGAAGCGACCTCACCAAAAATGTTACGGCTCCTCTTATTCTTTCCCAAGAAAATCTCACCTTAGCTTATGACAGTGTCAACAATTTTTACTGGCAATTGGCCTACGGCGAAAATTACGGGTATGCTTTAAAATTTAACTTCATTTGACGCCTTTTAAACCTCTTCAAAAATTCTAAAACCCAAATAATTTAGTGGTATCATTCTTTCGTACTGGTGTGGTGTTTTCGTGATTGCAATTATTATTCAGCTGATTTCCAAGGCGGCACCCAGATTTTTTCTCACCATTAATAACCCCACGGTCGTTAAATTTCGACAGCTTTTCGTTACTCCGGCTACATTCGGCTTTAAACATTCAATTCCTATTGGATGTCTTCATAATTTAATTGCCATGGCTACACCTACTCGTGCCCAGTCAATAGTTGTAGCTGGATATTTAATCATGTGTACCATTCTGGGAATGATCAAGTTTAACCCTTTTGAGCCAAATATGTGGTTCCCAGACAAGCACGAACAACTTATCCGATATATTGCGGATCGAACCGGTCTCATTTCTTTAACCCAAATCCCACCTATTTTTTTGTTTGCGGGCCGAAATAATCTGCTCCAATGGCTTACTGGCTGGTCCTTTGATACGTTCAATGTGTACCACAGATGGGTTGCCCGCGTTATGGTTCTATTTGCATTTCTCCATTCAGTCACTTATACTTGGTTAGTCCGTGGTTATATTGCTGCTGAGTTTGAGGAGACTTACTGGAGATGGGGTGTCGTCGCTACTGTTACATCATGTATTATGCTTGGCCAGAGTATTTACATCTTCAGATCTAAGATTTACGAATTCTTCCTTGCATTTCACATTATCCTTGCCGTCTTCTTTGTAATTGGTATGTGGTATCATCTAACCATTCTTGGTTGGATGAACTGGATGTATGCTACTATTGCTATTTGGGGCTTTGATAGAGCTGTACGGCTGGGACGTTTGGTATGGTCTGGTCTCGGTACTTCTCAGACTAAACTTTATCCCAATGATCTTTTTAAAATGACAATTGACTATCCCAAGAGATGGAAGGCTTATCCTGGCTCTTACGTTTATATTCATATTTTACGTCCTTGGGGATTTTGGGAGTCCCATCCTTTCACTGTTTACCAGTCTGCGCTTCCTGAAAACGAAGGAAAGCTCATGATTAGTGGTACAGTGAAAAAGGGTATGACTAAAAAGATTGCCAGTGACATAACCAAGTCTGGAGGAGACAAGGCTATTAAGGTTTTGATTGATGGTCCTTATGGAGCCTGTCACGATGTTTCCCGTTATGACTCTATTGTTTTTGTTTGTGGTGGTATCGGTATTACCAGCGGTATTGGTTATGCCATGGATATTATTAAAAACAAGTACCACGACCAGCATCTTACTTTCCTTTGGGTAACCCGCCATCAATCTTCTTTAGACTGTTTTGAGGACGAGTTAAAGTTTTTGTCTCAGAGTGATAAGTGTGATGTTGAAATTTATCTTACCACCTCCGACCTGGAATCTAATCTTGAAAGCAGCAGTGATGCCGAAAAGAAAGTCAGTGACACTGGAAGCAACAGCTCTGGTGGCAGATACAATGTTATTTTGGGACGTCGTCCGGAGGTCGCATCTTTAATTCCCACGTACATTCAACAGTCTATTGGAACTACTGCCATTATGGTCTGCGGCCCTCCCACCTTAAATGACACTACTCGTCGTGTCGTCACTGATAGTCTTGGTTTAGGCAAAGGTCGTGTCGATTATTACGAGGAAGCCTTTTCTTGGTAATTTTTTGATTCTTTTTGATTATTTAGCTTATGATTTTTTTAAATGTTCCGTTCTCAATATAATGTCCAAATACTTGAATTTTTATTAAAAAATAGTCTTCATAAAAACCCCGATTTCCGTTGTTAAGATATCGATGGTACTCATTTAATTTTTTTTCTTTTATCAACCTTGGCTACACTTGGCTTAAACACTTGAGTTACCTACAAAACTATACTAACTCCCAAATGGATATTTGAAAAAATTTCCAGTAGAATGCCAAAATGACAATTTTAAATTCTCAGACTCAAAATCTGGCCATGAATTTGAAAATTTGGTATATATACCAGTTAAAACTTGGTTTAAAAAACTCCAAGAATATATTTTCATTTTTATTCTGTCCAATGAGTAGTTGATATTTTTTTGTATTTTTTCAGTACCAGTGAAATCTATCTTTCAAGTATTTAGTTGCCACAAAACATAAGCATAGAAATTGAGACTGAAAAACAACTTTACAATTACAATATAGCGATTTTTCCATTGATTACATTAATATCTTGATCTTCGAGATATTCATTATCTTAAAAAATATTAAGCATATTTAATCGGTTTAAATACCATAATTTGAGCTCTGACTTATTTACCAAATGAGATTAAAAGTACGATGATGAGGTTTCTAATAAGGGATTCGCAATACTTTTGTTATCCCATGGCATCTCTTACCAGTTATGACAAAACCTACACTTTTAAATTTTCTAACGAAAAATTTTGGGTGATGAACTTTTAATTTGGTGGCGGAAACCTTTTGAATTTTTGTTTGAAAATTCAATGGTATTTTAAAAGTGTTTAAGGGTTTAAAATTTCGAAAAAGTAACATCTTCATGAATTTGAAAACATTTAACAACACGTGACATTTCTAAGGATAGGGGAACAAAAGGGACGACAAACCCTTTATAAACCTATAAAAATAGGGAAAGGGAAGTTGCAATGTGGTATCTTATTTTTTTGAATCTATAAAAAGTCGCTATCCAATGAAAGTGATAGTAAAAAAGTTTTTTTTTGAATCTTTAAGTTAGTGATGCTCATCTATACTAGGAGTTATTTGGAATTTAAAGCTTTATAAAAACTTTTTTCCTTATAGATATATTTTGGCTGGCAACTACTAGCTGTTGACTAGGTTTTTTTTTTTTTTTTGATTTTTTCACTTTCATAAAGAGTTAAACAAACTCCGAGTTGCGGATATTTTATATTTAAAAGTCTCCATTAAAATCATTGAATTTTTACTTGAAAGAATATTTTGAGTTAAACGAAGTTATTAATCTTTTTTAAAAACGTTAACGCTTTTAAAATACTTTCAAATCAAAAAAATTATCAGTAGAAGAACTTTTTTAGTTAAAATATATCTCAATCTTTTTAAAATAAAGTTTTAATTGAATATAAGTTTATTGGTTGAAACTATCTTTTTTTTGTTTGAAATAAACACTTAGACTGTAAGTCCAATATTTTTAAAAAGATGTTGATATTCTGAAGACATTTTCCATTAGTATTTTCATCCAATCGACGTAAAAGATCTAATTTGAGAGTCAAGGATTACGGAACCAGCTAAGAATCCTTGTTTTTGGTTAATTGTAAATTATTATCGTTTCTGTTCCTATAATCATTCAAGTTGGATTTGGCACTTAACAAATCAAATATACTAATAATGACTAATGTTTTTTTCTCTAATTTGTCAAGATTTCAAAAAAAGTTTTAGCTAAAAGTTTTGGTTTTTTCAAACCATTTTATAAATGAAAGTAAGTCAGGATCAATGAGCTCTAAAATACAGTTTTCAAAAAGTCATCTTAACTCTCAGGGTTATCGTTGTCTTTTTAAATAGTCCTGATTAATTTTGACTTGCGGATAGCAGAGTTGAGTCTTTTGTATTGATTTGGAAATATTTAAATCATTTTTTTCATTAAAAGTATTTTGTTAGCAATTCCGTCAATGGCTTTGGTGGAAGTTCTTTGATTAACCACTTGTTCTACACTATCACGGCAATTAAATTTCAAACACCGACAGTGAGACGGTGTAGAAATTTAATAACGACAATTCTCCTTTATTAGGGATTAATTCTAATAAAGAAAGAAAAAAAAGAAATCTCATTTAAAACTTCACAGTCGACCGGGTGATCAGCAAGGAAGTTCCAATTTAGGATGCTTCTTCAAACATATATTTGCAGCAGATTTTCAAAGAACACTTTAGAATAAACCTACTACTACTACCAATTATTCTTCAGGTGTTTTTAAAACTCGAATTGAAGATTAATTTCGGGATTATCAGACAAGTTGTTGGGTGGTGTGAGATAAAATTTGGGAATATATTGTGATGGTTTAAAAATTCAAACGGGAGCATATAATTTTTTAAAAAAACAAAAACAAAACAAAGAAAACGGCTCAGCTTTTGTTGATTTTTGCCAAGTTTTTAAAAACGACGAGAGGTTATGTGCGTCACCACGGTCAGATTCAAAGATGTGATTTACAATTGAAACCAAATGAGTTTTTGTCATGATCTTATTTTGATACGAAGCATAAGTTTAAGCTATACGATATAAGCAAATACCGAACTTCTTACGCGAGCCATTCGGTCCAAAAACTGAATTTTTAACACATTTAAATATTTACTTTGTCCAGCTGAAGAGTTAGAGTGTATTTTCAGCGACTCAATATGATGTTTAAATGCTGAAAGCTTAGTTAATAAGTCCGATATTGATCCAAGGCAGTAAATGTAGATTTAATATATCATTGAGTTTTATGGTAGAATTGTAATAATTTTTTTTAAAATTTCTAAAGGGTCAAGATCTTTATTGGTTTTTTTTTTTTTTTAAAAAAAAGCCTCAAAGAGTATTGTTTTTTTATTCAAAGGTTATAAGAGTCTAAAAGTATATATCGACTGAAGACTTTTGAAACCAAAAGAACTTATAGGTACTTGAGCTTTTTGTAAATCTTTTGTATGAGTAAACAAAAAAGTAACCACTGTCCAAAATTTTTTTTATTCAATGATACTAAAACAGCAAGTTTATGAAATGAAGTTTTATAAGTAATAGCAGCACCATAGTCTTTCATGAACTTCTACAAATGTGAGATTTCAAACTTCTCAAACATAGAGTCTTGCAAATTTTTTTTGAGAATTTTTAAGAGACTTGATGCATATGCATTTTTTTTTTTAAAAAGAAAAAGAAAAGAAAAAAAATAGCTATGGTAGAATCGGATCCAATCTTACTCCGAAATTCCAACTTGCCATCAACAATGATTACTGGCGATATCTATGCCTTAAGAAAACCGTAGAGGTTTACTTTAATTTTATTAAAAATACATATCAAGATTATTCAACGACGAAAACAAAAAGCAAAACACTTGGAATTGAATGTTGAAAATCCCCTCATCCTCACCCCATTTTTTTTCTTCAAAAAGACTTCCGAGTCCATTCAAGGACTCTTTTTTTTCTTCCCCCACTTAATTATGTCAGCGGCGTTTTTTGGGTAAGCCGACGGTTATTACATCGTTGTTACAGCATGTCGAGTTTGTTTAAGCATCGATGTGTAACAAATATAAAGAAAATTAACCAAGTCAGCTTTTTTGGACTTAATCTAATAAAACATCCAGTAAAACATCTATAACTCAGAAACCAAGTAAGTCATTAAGACTGAAGTGCAAGAGTCAAAAGCTCAAAAGCAATTGAAAAAAAGCTGAATTAACAGTTTCTCACATACTAATTTAGGAGAGCAATATCCTGTAATGGTTGACTTACCCATCTTTGATACTACCACAGAAAGGGAGAGATATGTTTAAAACAAATTAAGGACTCCTATTGACCAATATACCAATCTATAAATCCCTTTTGTTTAATTTTTGATTTTTAAGGTCTTTTTAATACGTCTACCGTTCTGTCTTTGCTTGATTGTAGACGGTAAGCTTTAGGGACTCCGTGGATTCTTATGAAAACAACAAACTTATGAAAATGCTCAATATAATACCTCATTTAGAACTTGTTTTTTAATCTAGAAGTTAATGAAAGGAAAAATATGGATATATAGTAAGGGATACGCTGATACATTTCAATGGCCTGGAATTCTTTTAGTATTTTCGCTCGTTAATCGGGGATTTTCCCATGTTTGAAATATTAGTGAATCTAACCTGTAATGTGGTGGAAGTCAATTCAATGGAATCAACTAATTTTAAATCAATTGCTTTTTTTCCAAGAGTTGACTCACTAATCAAGCAGTGAAAAATTTAGTTACGCATACAGGTGAAAGAAGCTCATGCCTTAGGCAAGACAGCTTTGAAAATATGTTTTGTTTTTAGATATGTGATACAATTTGATATTTTAAACTTGATCATTTAAAAATTTTCATAAAAGTATATATGGCTTTTTGTTCAAAGCTTTGTTTTTTAGGCTAGTTGTAATAGTTACACGAATCTAATTGTCATGAAGCTGGGTTATGATAAACCTTCGTTTTTAACTCTAGATGAGGAAGTTAAATGGTCCAAGTTATTTATTTCTTGAAATTTTAAACTGCTACTTATTTCTTAGGAAATACATCTTTTCAGTTTACTAGAACTGTCACTGGCTCCTTTTGTTCAGCAGGAAACGAAAAATAATCTCCACTGATAAAATATATACATCAATAATGTACGGGCAAACTGCTGAAGTTAGATAAATGTTTTTTGTTTTATTTGACAAGCGTAATAGCTCTAAATGGTCTTTTAAAAAAGCAAAAATTGGGTTTCGAAAAAGATTGTTAGTTTAGGTATAAAGTCGAATAAAGAGCTGAGTGAAGTGGTAGTGTATATTCGGAATATTAGTTGTTAAAAACTTCAGAGAATTAATAATTATTTACATTCTAACGAAAAAATTGTCTCTGTAAACCGTCTTATTAGATGATTAAAACCAAAACTTGAAAAATACATTTCAAGAACTCACGCTTCCTATTTAGTAAAGCCTGCAATGAGAATTCGTTTGCTCAAAAGCGTTTTTAAATAATGAGACGGGTCAACAGTCTATCTCTCAAGCTTGATCTTGCTACTTTGATTCAAGTTAATTCAGAGTAATTGTTTAAGACACAGGTAAAAAAAGCAAGCTTGATATCAGGGAAAAGACATGTAAGGAAATATGAGGTACTCATAATCTTTTGACAAACGTTTAGGCATATAAGCAGAAAGATAGCTTAAAATCCAGCCCTTTTGATTTTGGTTCTTATACAATAATGTTAGAAACGTTTGAGTAGTATTTACAAAACGTGTTTAAATTCATACAGTTACTGGTTTATTTCAATGTCAATTTCGGGAAACCTAGTGAATTGATAAATGTTTCTTCATTGCCTTTTTTCCTTATAAATCTGTTTAAAGCTACCTTTAACTTAAAATATGGTCTTGGAAACAGACATGGGTCCTTTCAGTTATTAAAGCTATCTCATGAACAGAATATACTTAGTGTGCTTAAAGGGAATACCTGATATATATTAAACCCAATTTTGGAAAGTGACAAGACTTTATTCTCCAACTGGCTAAATAATACCACATGGCCAGAGATTTCAATTTACAATTTTTAATAAAATCAAGTTTCCGAGCCTTGTATCTCTTCTCATTCACATAGGCTAGGTAATTTCCCATATCTGATATTTTCATTTGCTTGTCTGAAGGTATATAAAACTCTTAAAAAATTAACAAAAGTTGGCTCTTTTGATAGTTAGCTTCAAAGTTCATAGTATGGCTAAAAACACAGCTTAGGAATTGGTATTGGGGCGATTAATGGTACTATGATGGCAACTATTGGGTATCTCAAAACTTTAGTTTTCGTTCATGTCTTTCACCATGCTACGAAACGATTCCATTTTAGTCTTTGATGTGCTTAAATTTTTTGAAAGTCTTTAGGTAATAATGGTGCATTAATGTTTGATAGCTCCAAGTGAATAAATTTAGAGCCAAGATCGGGCTCCGCATATAGTTTTGCTATGTACTTGATTTCTTAGGCTATTGTAGAAGTTTTTGTTGCTTCAACTTGATTTGGAGCTCTTTTTATTTTGCAATCCTTATTTGACTGGTCAATATTGTGCTTTGTAAAAAAACAATAAGGTGAGTTAAAAACATTTTGCAAAATGTGCTAAAAGTAAAAACAACCTGTAGCTTTGGACTTTTTTCCACTGCTGTTTGTGATAGACACAGAAATATGCATTTGAATCAGGAGGTAGAGATAGTAAAGTTGAATTGGAGCTAGAAGAAGGATATGAACGACCAATAATGATGTATAATATTGCATGGAATCGATTGCAATGGAATTATAGCGCTTTGCGTCGTTTAAAAGGATTCGACTTTTCGTATGTTTTTGTATAGATAAAGTTTCTAGTTCCTGAGGATTTCGATAGCATGACGATTATGAGGGTCCAATGGCAGGTAGATTATCAAAGTACAGTACAGAGTCTGTTTTTAAAAGGCTCAGATTCTTTGTGATCAAGCCACCGCTACCACTCAAAAAAAAGCGAAAGATAAAGAAACAAACGTATTATTGGAACCGGTTTTGTTGTTTTTAAGCGACATAGATGGAAAAACCATTGAGCGAGATTAGATGGGAGCGGTTACTTTAAGTCATAACCATTAGAGACAAGCGAAAACATACTGAGCCAAGGATGAGTGTTTAATTTGGTGTAAAGTGGGTTGAGTAGCTGAAGATATCAAAAAAAGTACACATTTTGAAACAGGTTTTCAAGAGAATAGTGGAAATACATGCTCTTGTTCTCCTGCGTGATTAAATTCAATTGGTGAACAGCGGTTGAGGAAGATGTCTAGACAAGCGAATCAGATAGCACCGAGATGAAAGGTGGACAAAGAGGAACAGTGGCCAAGCGTAATGGACAGCTTGATTATATGCAGAGTCAAAGGCTGCCAAGTTATGATGTGAGGCAGAGACGCAAAGTTGAGCGAGAGAGGTTAGGGTGGTTGGTAGATGCCAGCGTCAATAGTGGTTTTTTTTCTTTTTGTTATTGATTAAAGGAGACTTCTCAAGAGTATGAGAAGCGTATAAAATATATTTGAGTGGAAATCCGCATGGCTTTTTCAAAAAGAGATTTTTTTGAGTAATAGGTCTTGATAAACTCCGAGATAAAAAAAGATTTGGGGAATCCCCAAGTACTGAAGTTGATGAGGGTCAAAATAAACCTGAGAGTAAGAGAGTTTTACAGGTGAAGAGTTAAGACTTTGGGCCATGTTTGGCAAGGTTGGCAAACGAAACCCATTTTGGGGGGGAGAGAAAGGCAAACGTGGTGGTTTTTGCAAGAATTTTTTAAAAGGGGAGGACGAAAACAAAAAGGACTTTTTTTGGCTACATGGAGAGGAGTGTTTTCCAGCACAAGTGGGTCAGAAATTTGAAATTTCTTTTTCAGGACAAAAGTTTTGTTGAGATTTTATTAACCGAAACTTGATAAAACTTTTGGCAGTTGGTGCGCCTTTAGGAATTTGAAAACCTCATGGCTTTTCAGTCGACTACCGTTCTAGGGGATTTTTCTCGGTGTTTTTCTTGAGTTGGTTGCAAGGGGTTTCAGGGATTGGGGTGTTTTGAAATTCCTACAAAAAGTTTCCTATTTTTATAAAATCCAATTCTTTCAAGAAACCTGTTTATCTAAATTCCCTTATTGTCATGGATATGTTTTGCAGGATATCCCCTTGCCATGATTTGCTAGAAACGGTACCTAAGGTACTGGCACATGAAAGTTCCCAATGACAGTTAGATCACAGTCCAAAGTTTTACACCCCTTGATATTTTTAAGGCGGGACATTCACCGGGTTCCCTTTTTTATTATTATATATATACGTTATACAATCTGGCCCAGCCAGATGTGGTAAGATTTTCCCCTAATTTTTGATTTTTGTTTAAAGTCATGAAAAAAGACCAGTCATAAACCACTTTTACCTAGACACTCTTTTTGATGGATGATATTCAGGTTGTTGATAAAGGCATGGTTATGAGTGAGCAGCGACGACGCAGAGAGCATGGAGAACACGGGGCCTTCTTTGAGGGGAGGTTTCACGACCGAGTGGCTCTTGTTACGATGCATTTTGGAGATTCCAGAGGTTGATCGGTTGATGACATCAGCGCCGGGGATATTGTACATGTTAAAATAGTTTTGGCCAAAAAGGGCATTGTGGATTGAGGCCATGTTATTTGCATTAGATTGATTTTTCAGCTCGTCCTCTTGGTCATTTGATTTTAATTCCGGTTGTTGCTGTTGTTTATCATTGATTATGGCACAGTCTAATATCGAGACATTTGAGCTGATTGTTTTAAAGGTTTTGCTGCGTGCGAAATCCGCGCGATTGTGGTAAGTTTTTAAAGAGTCCGAAAGAGGGAAGACCAAGACGGGGTTGGAAGTTTGATGCTTGGTCTTGTCGGCGCCAGGAATGTCCGAGGCTTGTTCTTGAGAAAAGAGAGAAAACATTGGCAGCTCGGGATCAATTGCCGAGTTGTTTATGTCCATGTATGCAGAAGAGGATGAGGGTGACTGTTGTGACAAGTCACTGAAAGAGTAGATGGAGTTGGGTAAATGATCGGCAGACTTTTGTACGGCGGACAGAGATACATCCACGACGGCTGCACCAGCAGCAGTGTCATCTCCTGACCAGGCAGAGAGAGATGGGGAAGGAGAGTTTAAGGGCATTTCAATGGTGGGTGGGTGGTAGTCCATATGAGACGTGGAGGTGGAGGATTCTGTGAAGAAGTGGTGGGCAGAGTCGAGGTCCAGGGTCAGGTCCATGTTGCTTAGAGCGGTAGGGTCGTCCAGGTATCCAGCCAGGAAGGGGTCGATTGCAGCATTTAAGAGGTGGTTATCGTCGTCGTCATGGTCGTCAGGGACGGGGCAATCGGAGAAGAATGACTGCTGGGAGAGCAGGGCTGGGGGAGGAGTTGGTGGGGTTAGCAGGGGGAGGTTATTTTGGTGGAGATGCGGCTTTTGGGGGTTGGTTGTTGTTGGGGTTGATGGGAGGATGGGAGGGGATAGGAGGGGCATGGAAGAGTCTCGACCGCCCGTTTGGGACTCTGGGGATTCTGGGAGAGAGGGTCTAGAGGGGGTGATTGCAGGGTGTAAGACTCCGTTTGTTGTTTCTACCGAGTGGATGATTGGGACCACTGATTTTCTGCGGCGTCGAGAAGGGACGCCTTTACATGTTCTTTGATGGCGGACAAGAAGGTCTCTAGAAAGAGGGTGGAGCGAATGTTAATTGGAGTTTATTAAAAGGGGGAGAAGCACTTACTTGCGAGTGAAGCAAGTCCCACATTGTGGGCAACCAAAGGGTCTTTCTAGGGTGTCTAAGGGGGAGTCAGAGAGGTAGAAGAGTGGGGGGTGGACAATACATACGAGAACGTTTATGGCGGATGAGATGCTCTGAGCGTTTGAAGGTGACGTTACAGATTGAGCAGATGAAGTTTGGTTTTGGTTTAGTGCTTGCCCTGCGGCCCTGGGAAGCGGATCCATTTTTGCGGGTCTTTGGAGGGGGTTGAGTGTTGTGTTGGAGGGAGGATGTCATTTTTGGATAGAATTTACGGGAGGGCTGTGAGTGGCAGGGTCATGAAAAGGAGAATCTGGGGTAAAGGAAGGAGGATTTGGACGAGATGTGGAAATATATATATGAAGCAAGAGAAGGTTTTGTCTTTTAAATTTTAAATTGGTCAGCTGGGAAGATGTTTTGGGTTGTATGGTTTATATATTTCAAAGTTAAATAGGAGGACCCAAAAGTATGTGTATATGGGGGAGGGTATTTAGTTTTTGTAAAAAAAAAATAAAAAAAATACAGGAAAGCGAAGTGTTTATATATAAATTAGCCAAATAGAGCATATAAATGTAATAATGGAGAAGGAGGGGGTATTAAAGTCTTCATTGTAGATTTTTTTTAAAAACAGCCATCACTAAGCAACTTTTTTTTTCAACAGCCTTGTAAGGAAACAAAAAAGGGCAGCACCAGCAATCGTTGTCACTACACAGACGGCACGGGGATCTTTGGCGAGGGTTTCTTCTCAGGTTGCTCTTGTCTTTGTTACGAAACAACCAGAATCTCAAAGCATTGAATTGGATAGATGGCTTTTCAAAAAAGACTTGTGCTTCTAAAAAGTCAAGGTTTGTGTCTATACGAGTTGGGATTGACCGGTTGCTTAGGCTGTCTTTTTTCATTTTGCTCGCTCACCACTACATTTCAGAGTTCAAGTCGATTTGCATTTACAATTATCACATTTCAATCTCCTATCTACCAATAGTCCCATACCATTTCTATTTTCAAAAGACTTTAAACTTGTTTTTATATATATTTGTCAAAATTGCAATTTTTTTACACATCACAGACTGTTGCATTTTTTCCTAATTAGGCAACTCTACTGAGGCGGGCGCTCACTCACAGTACCCCGCTTTTTCGTGGGGGAGGAAAGCAAAAGCTGGAAAAGCGACTTTAAGGCTCTGCGCGACTCAAAAAAACCTGCCAGTTCGAACACCGGATAAGCCGGCAAGTTCTTCTCCTCTCAGCTGTGCCCTTTGGAGTTCGTCTTGTAGAAAAGAACAAATAAAGACAACTGGCCTTTTTTTGGGGGGGCATATACCCTTGCTTTTTTTCGGCTAATATTATAAATCCAAAAAAAAAAAGGCCCTTCCTGTTACACTTTCAGCACAATTACAACTCGTCCTCTTCTTGGCCTTTTGTCTAAAAAATCTGCCCAAATCACCAAATTGCCTATTCGGGATAACTTGCCCTCTCGCTGCGTCTCCTCCCTGCAACCGGCCTTCCCTCCGGACCTCCTCCTGCGTGGCTCCGCTGTCCGTCGCCCCCCTGTCAAGCGTGTGCGGAGAACAAAAGCCTTAAACCAGTAAAGCACCGTAACTCCCCTTCTCTGGGCTGGCCTCTCGTCCTCTTTGCCCCGCCCGCCTCCCCGGGTCCGGTACTCACCCGTGGCCAGCTCCTCTCTCTGGAACAAAAAAACCTTATTTCTTTTCTGAGCTAACCACCGAGAAATGGCCCGAGCGTCACCACTCAGCAGGCTCGGTTACGCTCAATGAATCCGGACTTCCTCCCGCCTTTCCTTGCTTGTTGAACTGCTCACAAGACTTTTTTTTTTCAACCCCGCGTTTGCTCGTCTTCCCCTCTTCCCTCCATTTTTTTTTTAACTCGGCGTGTTCACTATAGATACATCCGGTCCACTAATAATTCCCTCTTTTATCTATAAAACTTTTGCCCGGGTCTTAAACCTTTGTCGGTCTTTTAACTTGGTAATCCTCCCAACCCTTAAAACCTTTAAACTTCACACCCCCTCCCCTTCCCCTCTTATTGCTCCTCCCCCTCTCTCCACTCGGTAAGATCCTCGGTCTTATTTTGGTCTTTTGTAGAATTTAAAAAAAAGAAATGTTTTCTAATTCTCTTCACAACCGCCCATTTTTGTCGGTCCTCCCCCAGATTTCCCTGGTGGTGGCCATCGCTCTGGTTGTCCTTCTCTGTTCCCTCCCCCACACATTTTCAACCTTCGCCCCCCCACCTTCGCTCAACAACCATCCCGTTCAACGGTCAAGCTGTGCCACATCACCTCCATCACAACCAGATACAAACGACCCTTTCAAAAATCTCCTTATTCTAAAACAGCTTTGACAAATATGTAAATATCCTTCAATCGCCCTTTCCATCATTTATTTCCTCTCTTCTTCTATAAACAGCTGTTTCCTCCCTCTCTTAGTCACCCCCCTCTTAGTCATCCCTCTCTTGGCTACCCCTCCTCATAACGGCGCAGGCACTATGTTCAAAACATCATCGATAATCAGCTCCGCGTCCCACTTCTTCATCCACTGCGTAACTAGCTTGATGTCGCTCCCGTAGTGCAGCGTCGGCTCATACTCGGGAAGCCGGCACATGTCCACCTTGAGCGGGAACAGCTTGCGTGCAGCCAGCGCCACTAGCGATGGCGTCGCGTACTCGCTGCCATGCACAACACACATGATGCGTAGCAACTTTTCAAAGTCCTTGACTCCCTTGGGTGACACCCCACGCCCGGCCTGCACCAGCCGGTGCGTCCGGAGAAAAACTACAATGTCCTGCATATATATCTTAATCTCGGGGATTATCACTATCCGCCCAATCTGCGAAACCGCCTCGTCAATCATTTCCTTCGAGACCAGCTGCGCAGGCGCAATGTTGGGCAGTCGGTGGCTCAGCTCCCGAATCTCCTCCTTCGACAACGGAATCCCCGCCGCATCCTCCAGACTCACATGATGCCGGAAAAAAAATAAATCCTTGAGATGCGGCATCAGCCCCTCAACTCCCTGCCCCCGTTTCAAGTTGATCAGCGACACGATGAGCGAGTTGGTGTTGGGGAACGGATACTCCACCCCGTTGCAAAACACCGTCTTGGTAACTAGCCCCTGCACAACCGACGACTGGATTTCTCGCGACGCCCGGTCAAGATCCTTCATGATGATAAACCGTGGAAGCCCAGGCCTATGCTTTTTTAGCACGGACTGCGACCCCGTTCGTTCCGGTAACAGCAGCGAGCTAACCTGCCGTGATGCTTCTCTCGATTTGTCTTGTTGGGTGCTGCTCCCCCGCGTTAACGTGCTGCTGTTTTCTCGAGATTGATGGCTTTGCATCTCGCTCTTCATCCGTCGTAGCTCTCCAATCGACAGCAGCGCGTCCTCTACATCCGCCCATACCGTCGTCGGCTTGAATCGGATCGTCGCAACGTCCTCGATCCCCAGGATGTTCGACGCAATCAGCTCCAGCCAGCACTGCACGTAGGACGACGCCTCGCTATTGTCTGCCGTCACAACTATATTCTGGCGTGTTATAAACGACGACAAAACGGTAATAAGTAGCTCCTGGTCCAGATCATAGAGCCCGCTCTTTTCTCGTAGACTTTGGCACTCGTTCCAAAATAACTTGGTTTGGGACATGGATGGGAATATATCTGTGAAACTTTGGCGAAACTCCTAATAAGTCATAGAAGTGATATGGGAAATTATATGGTGGTGGTATGGAAACATGTGCGGCGCTCACACTTGAAAGATAAGTTTCGGGTTAGGGCTTTATCCTAAAAGAAAAAAAAAATTTTATATACACAAAATCACAAAAAATCAATCAACTTCCTCCCCTTTCCTTTCTCTTACAACAAAACATAAATACAAATCATACATCAATGGGATCCTTATCGTTAAGTATACAGAAAAAGCAGCATAGAGAGCGCTCGCAGCCTCTCGAGCGCCGGAAACTCGGCATGCTGGAAAAGAAAAAAGACTACAAACTCAGATCACAAGATTACCATGCCAAACAAGCGCAGCTGCAGCTGCTGCGGAAAAAGGCGCAGGAACGCAACCCCGATGAATACTACCACGAGATGTCGCACGCGCGCCGCGAGGAGGATGGCTCGGGCGTGCTGGTGTACGACAGCAAAAAGGGGCCCGCGGTGTCGACAGACGCGCTGACGGCGGACGCGGTCAAGCTGCTCAAGACGCAGGACAGCTCGTACGTGCAGACGTACCTGTCGAAGGAAAAGAAGGACATTGAGCGGCTGGAGCGGGAGCTGACGTTCCGCAGCACGGGCACGCACACGGTGTTTGTGGACTCGGTGGAGGAGGCCGACAAGTTCTCGGCGGCCAAGTATTTCGACACAGACAAGGCGCTGCTGAACCGCCGCGAAAACAGGTTGCGGCGCCGGCAGCTGGAGCGCGCGGGCGGGATTGTGGTCGGCACGGACGCGCAGGCCGGGCTGGCCGTCGCCTCGGCGCAAGCCACGACGCTCGACGCCAAGCAGCAGAAGGAAATAAACAAGCAGAGACTGGCCAAGTACAAGGAGCTGGAGCAGCGGCTGGAGCGCGAGGCGGATCTGACCAAGGTTAAACAGA
This sequence comes from Magnusiomyces ingens NRRL Y-17630, assembly GCA_900497715.1. NCBI lineage: Eukaryota > Fungi > Ascomycota > Dipodascomycetes > Dipodascales > Dipodascaceae > Magnusiomyces > Magnusiomyces ingens. The sequence continues at coordinate 1,740,432 of UIDE01000002.1, forward strand.
CCATGGATCTTCAGCGAGAGCTGCTGAAAAAGGGCGCAAGAAGAAAAGTCACAGATAAAGACGGTTACTCGAGGTATGTTTGGGCTAATGAGCGCAAACGATGAATATATAACGAAAGGTGTTTTTTTTTTTACATTATTTACAAAACAAACATGCATTTAAATATTTCATGACAAGCCAAAAAAAATCAAAAAGGTGATCTAATATATATACAAAAATAGAATCGTTTTTTCTTCTCCATCCTTATCCCCTCTCATTTTCTTCTAATCTTCAGAAAATCAACGGGGGGCTATATCCAAGCAAAAAAAACAAAAGCCAGAGAGAACACAAAAAACGGGGGAAACCAAAAAACCAAAAAACTTAAAAGTGCTCTGGAGGAACGCGGTTTGTTATTCTGGTCCACTTGCTTTGGCGGTGAGCCGATTTGCGGTACCCCTTGGACTTTTTGTTGAAGATCCAGTACTTGTCTCTGGCCGCCATGTCGCTTTCTTTGGGTGTGTTGGCAATCATCTTCTGGACCGTGGCGCATTGCTGGTTCACGGCCTCCAGGCCCTTTTGGAGGTTCTCCAGAACGGCGTCCACGGTTCTCATGCGCAGTCTGTGTCGCGCCTTTTGGAACTTGGACATGGTGTGCGGGTTCTTCCTGTAAACCAAAAAAGCAAGCCCGCGGGCCGCGTGGTTAGTCAATGTCATGGCGTCTGAGGTGCTCTGCACTTACCAAAGAAGACCGCCGAGAGCCGGCATCGTGGCGCGAAAGGGACCAAACATGGGACCAAACATCTTGTCTGCTTTTTTCTTTGTGTATTTATACGGATCCTTGGATGACCTATCGGTGTGTTGATGGAGGGGGCGGGGGATGCGTTGGGCGGTGTTTGAAGAAAAAGTGGTGGTGGTAGGTTGTGAAAAAAAATTGTCAGTGAAAAGTGGTGGTTACTACTGTGATTGGGTGGTTTTAAGACTTGTAACAAGTTTTTATTTCCTAATCTGTACAGCTCTCTGCTTCGTAAAAAATTTCAACTGGGTTCGTCAGCTTTCCTAATTAGGAAATATTCCTTGAGATCCGCCCTTCTTCCCCCCTAAAAATACCTGCTGCCTGCACTGCTGCAACCGGTCGGTGATGTCCCCTTTCTAAAATTAAAAGGGAAGCCCACATTTTCAGGGCACAAAACTACCCTGAACAAGTCTCCGCCAGCCCAGCCACCTCCTTTCCCCCCAACCTTCCACCTCAACCTCGCGAAGCTATCTTGGGTTATGTAGATTCTCGTGCTGGTTTCGATGAGGAAAAGAAAACCACTGCCACTCTCAATTGAGCAAAAAGCCATGCCAGCTTGTTCTTATGCCCAACGTAAACTCTATCTGTAACGTACTGCCTACGTTGGCCTACGTACTCGCCCAACGTGGCAAGCTTGCCCAAGCACACCCTCTATGAACTTTAATCCTCTCCCGTAGACCACTCGCTCTTTTCTCCCGCCTGTCTCTTTTTTCCCTCTTCTTTTTTCCCCCCCAATCTTATCATGCGATGAATGTTAATTGAATATCTTCCCCAGAAAAACCAACACACTCGTCAGCATGAAATTCAAAAAAAGAATACTCATCCTGCTCGTCCTGCTCACAGGACTCGTCTCCCTCTCTATCTTCTTCTCCCTCCTGTCAACCCCCCCAGATCTCCAGAAAACCTGGCAAAACCTCCAGTCCATCACCCACGAAAACTGGAAAAATGGGGTCGCCATGGGGTCCTCGCTAAACGCGTGGCTCCAGGAATCTGCTAACGCCCGCTGGCCACTGGGTCAACCCCAACAACCTCAAGACTCTGGATCCAAGCTGGATTTGGTCCAATACTACAACCTCAACGTCTCACGCCCAGACGGCTCCTTTTACTTCCTATCTCCCTTATCAACAAAACAAATCAGCTCAATCAACGACAATAAAAAACTTGACAATGAAAAAATAAACCTCAGCCCCTCCAAGTCCCCCTGGATCGACAGCTCCGGCGAACCGGACTCCATCGTCCCCTTACAAAGGCCCGCCAAGGGCAAGCCCGCCAGACGAGTCCGCGCCGCCTTTGTCTCTCTGGTTTGAAACGAGGAGCTAAAGGGCATCATCCAATCCATGAAGGAACTCGAACAAAAGTTCAACTCCAAATTCAACTACCCTTGGATCTTCTTCAACGACAAGGAGTTCACCAAGGACTTTAAAGACATGACGCAGGCTGCAACAAAGGCAAAATGCATATACGTCACCCTGGACCCCAAAGACTGGCTCGAGCCCGAGTGGATCGACACCGACAAGGCGCTGCAGCTCAACAACAAAATGTCCTCCAAAAACCATGTGCAGTACGCCGCCATGGCCTCGTACCACCGCATGTGCAGATGGAACTCGGGCCCATTCTACACCAACCCGGCCCTCAAGGATTACGACTACTACTGGCGCGTCGAGCCAAAGGTCCACTACTACTGCGCCATCGACTACGATGTCTTTGCCTACATGCAAGACAACAACAAAGACTACGGTTTCACCATCGCCGTCTACGATTCCCCCCACACAATCAAGACCCTGTGGCCTACGACCGTCTCCTTTTTCGACGAGCACCCGGAGTACTTGCATCCAAACAGCTCCCGGCAGTGGTTGATACAAAACTCGCGTAAGGACCACAATGACTATACAGGCGGCTACTCCACGTGCCACTTTTGGTCCAACTTTGAGATTGGCCGCCTCGATTTCTTCCGCTCAAAACAGTACCAGGAGTACTTCAACTACCTCGACGCCAAAGGCGGGTTTTTCTACGAGCGCTGGGGCGACGCCCCCGTCCATTCACTGGCCCTGGGCCTCATGACTGACAAGTCCCGAATCCACTGGTTCCAAGATATCGGCTATAACCATCTGCCATATTCAAACTGCCCAAGATCCAAAAAGTGTAGAGGCTGTGTTCCAGGCAAATTCTCGCCTTGGAATGACTTGAATGTAGAAAACTGCATCCATGAGTGGTTTAAAGTCGCAGGTACGGGCTAAAATATTTTGTTTTTTTTTTGTTTATATACTTTTCTATAGAATCTAATTGAACTTTACTGTCCAAGTCTTGACCGTCGCGTCTGCACCTGCAGTAGCAAGAGTCTCGGGGCCTGTCCAGGCAACAGCATTGACTCCGTCCTTGTGCACTCTGGGGTTCTTGATAACCTTGCCAGGCGAGTTGAGCGAGAAAATGTAAACGTCAGCATCGGAGGCTCCAGTGGCTGCATACTCGCCCGTTGGGTGCCATGAAATGCTTGTCACGCGACTCGAGTGCGAAGCCCAACGAGAGGTCTTGAGACTTCGGTCGGCAACATCATACAACGTAATCTTGCCCGAGCTCGTTCCGACCGCAAGGTACTTGCCGTCTGGAGAAAAGGTGGTGTTGCTGGGAATCGACCGCAGGTTGGGGAGCTTTGTGGAGGGAGTGTCTGCGTCAGAAAGATCCTTAATGTGGAATAAGCTGACACCATAATCGCCTGCTCGGCCAACCGAAATCAGGCCGGCCGCTACGCTGACGCCAACGGAACTGGCCGAAAATGAAAGCTTCTTGGAAGACAATTGCTTGCCGGTCGAGTTGTCATAGACCTGGAGACTGTTTTCTGTAACAATCGTCAAAATATCACCGTCATTGGAGGCAGACACGGGCTGGGCCCCAAGTGAAGCCACAGTCTCGCTCTTAAACTTGGTTCCTGAAAAGGCCTTGAGGGTATCATCCCAAGAAATGGACCAAGTGGTGGTGCCATCAGAAGACGGCAAGAGAGCAGTCACAAGAGCTTCATTGCTATCACCCTCGACGGTAGTAGATGCGCCAGTCTTAATATCCCATTGAACAACCTTTCCGTCATAAGAACCAGTGTAAATGTCCTTGGGGGAATCTGGGAAAACCGACAACGATGTAATGTTCTTTTGGTGGCCGCTAATCACCTTGACAGGGGTATCCGAGTCCAGTGTAAGGTAGTTAAGCTCTCCGGAAAGAGAGATAGAAATGATGTAATCGCCCGCAAAAACAACACCGACCTGCTGGTTAGAAATGGTTTTTTCAAACGCCCAAACTTTGGTGGTCTTCCCCGTCTCCACGTCCCATAAACGGACGGTAGCGTCGCCGGACGCCGTGACAAACGTCTTGGAATCAGGGGACCAAGAAGCGGCAAACACGCTCCCGGTGTGGCCCTCTTCTTCGCCAACAAACCTGGCAAACTCGCCAGTCTTGCCGTCGTACAGGACAACTTTGTGGTCCGCGGAAACGGTAACAATGTGCTCGCCATTGGGCGAGAACTTGACGTCATGAATGAAACTGGTGTGCTTTCCTCTGACCGACAAGTTGAAATTGAAGGGCGGGCCGTGGAAGAAAACAAGAGAGCTGTCGTCGGAGACTGTTGCAGCTCTATACGGGCGAACAGGACGAATGTCGACGGCATTGACAATGTTGGAGTGTCCGCTAATTGTGCCCACGGAGTTGCCAGAATCCGCGGTGAAACAGTGGCCATATCTCTCCTTGCCATCGCCAACGGCAATGATGCGCTGGCTGTCAGCATCCCAGGCAATATCATTGATTCTGCCCGAAATGACGTGATATTCACCTTTGGTAATTAAATCCTCGCCAACGCAGTCCCAAACGCGAACAACACCACTGGAGTCGCCCGAAGCAATGTAGAATCCAGAGGGTGAGAATTTTGCGACCGTCGTTGTGGTGGTGTGAGAGGTATATTGGATGCTTTCTTCGGGCTTGTCGACAGATCTAACGTGGATGGACTTATTTGCGGCATAAGCGATACGGTTCGATTTTTTGTCGTAAGACAACTGAACAGAATGGCCTCTTCTGGTGGTGGGAAGAGGAGCCCAGATAGCGTCTAAAAGAGTGTTAAACGTGTTTAATGCTATTAGATTAATGGCATACTTCTTGTGATTGACATTTCTCTTGTTCTTAGGGAGAGGGTTTTGCTTTTTTTAGTAACGTAGGTTGGGGGGGGTTGAGTATTTGATGGAAAGAAAGCAGTGAGCTTAGTGAAGTGCGAGAATTTACAAGTCAATACACGTATCACGTATAATGTAAGATATTATGTAAGCAATTGACGTGGGTGGTAGTCAATTGAGCAAAAAAAATACTTTAAAGATCGCGACCTTTCTGCTTCCCTTTTCTTATTTTATTGAACGTGGTCTGAAACTCGATATCGAGTAGGTTCTACGGGAAAAAATATCATTACCATTAGTTAACTGGTTTTATTTTATTTTTTTCAGTTCATGCAATCGCCTTTGGTGGTAGTGGTGGTGGCGCAGTATGTTGTTTCTTAAAAAATTAGAGAGATAACCCCTTTGATTTGATGGATGCAGAAAAAAAAAATCTCATCTGGGTTAACCTAAGCCTTTGATCCGAGGGTCTCCGAAACCCCGCGGATTAAACTTGGCTTCCAAGTACCCCCATGAATTATTTGGTTGACCGTTGAAGTCTTACGTATTTTCGGTTTAACTTGCGCTAGGGTGTGATGAGGGACGATGTGGGTTGGTTGTTTCGTTTATAATTACCAGAAACACTTGAAGTTTGCTCAAGCTAAAAAATGAGGAATTACTCGGTTGTCACAGTCTTTAGACTCAAGGTCATTTTGAACAAAAGGAGGGGAAAAAATACTTTTGACAATTGGACTTTGCCCTTTTATCAAACGGTTTCCATGTTTTTTATCGATCTTCCTCAAAAAACCTAATGGCTAATTCCCGACCGATAATTTACCTTTGTCTAACCAATCAATGGGCAACTCAACGGTTTTAGTACGCAAAGGCCTTCTAAAACAAGCATATGACGCTGTACCTGGTTAAAAGTGGATTTTTTTAAGGTGAATAATATAGACGCTGGTAAGTGTCCATGACATTCGTTTTAGATCCAGCTCTTTGTTTTTGATGAAAGTTAAAGAAAAATGACCTGTAGCAACACTTGTCCTCAACCCTAACCTTTTTAACAAGGATTTCAAACAGATCCAGCTTTCAATCGTCTTATTTTTATTTTTAGAGAAAAAAGAAAAACCAACTATCCTCCAATGGGAACAAAACTTAGAAACTGTGTTCGTATTTTGGAATATGTTGCTCGGTAGAAACCATGTTTGCCGAATTCAAGAGTACAACCCTACATGTACATGATTTATATCAAACGTGATAGTTGTATAGTTATGTAGCATACAACAGTCAATATTTTTTTGTTAAAAAAAACCAGAATAATATTTTAATCTACTGTTATCAATTTTTGAACCTTTAATCGTGATCAATACTAGATTTTGCACACTTGGGTGTAGTAAATATGCACAGCTGACCCACGTGACCATGTTAGAATGCCCAGCTTTCCTTGTGACTCCTATTTTTTTTTCTCTTTCCCTCATCCCGAAGAAAAGAGTGCTAAAGGAACAACCTTCGATATTAGAACTCAAAAGTTAAACTGGTAAAAAAATCGATAAAGAAAGTGGTGATAGTTTTTTTTCTAAAGCTACGCCACGTTGTATATTATCATGGTACTGTTCTTCAATTTTTTTCCCTTCAAGCTGTAAAACATATCAGTGATTGTTTTTAATATCGAATGAACCATGCGTTCATTGCTATTACCGCTCCAAAGTATTTTTTTCATAATTTTTTTTACTCCCTTTTTTTAATTGAAAACTTATAAATGCCCGGATTTCTCTCCAGTTGTTTTTTTTTTTCTTTTTTATATATTATATAAAAATTCATCTTTAACACCAGAACAAAAAAAAACAATAACCAATCTTTAACAGCAAAGCATCCCCCCTCCAGATAAAAAAACAAAAAATGTCCCAAGATTCCGTCAGATACAACTATGAAAGACACATAACCCAAAAAATAGTCCAACTGGTATTGGTGGGGGAAATCAAGGCACATTATAAAGATATCGGCGAGTACGCGCAAACAGTCTTCAATCACCCCGTTTCTCAATCCACCATGGCCAACTGGTTCAAAGAAGCGGGAGTCACATTGGCTTCAATTCGAAACGGCTCGGAACGATTAAATCGGACACACTGCCAAGTGGACGATTATACGATAGATTATTTTCTAAGGGCGCCAGGGGTCTTTCGAACAAGCTCCAACGTGGACATAGATTTCATGAAGGATATAATATACATTGTTCTCGCAAGAATAATTTCAGGTCACAAACTCTCGATAAAAATATTGTTAGACGTTAAATATCATATGACAAACGTCCGTTACGACCAGAAGGAGCTCGAAAAGAAATGCAAAAAGTTTGCTCTGACCTACAGACTACCTGATGTCGATCTGGGGCTGATCACTTATGAACAATATCTACAAGAAGTTTTCACGACTTTCCCTTCTCTTGCTAAATCCTTAGAACAAAAATGACTTTGGGGGGGAGCGGGGTGCGCTGAACTCTCCATTCCTGTTTATTTTGATATCATACCAATAGAATAAAAAAAAGTATCTTTTTTACAACCTTAAAGTTTTCTATACTTTGTTTATTTTTTTCATCAATAAATATCTTTGTTATTTGTTTTTTCAAGATTCTTTCTTTTTTTTATTTATTGTTTGTAAAGTTTACAAAGTTCTTTATGATTGTTTTCTTTTTATTCCGTCAAATAACCTGATATGCTACTGATAAAGTATTGCTACCGTTTGCTTTGATGAAGCTGTAGAGACGACATACTGTCTCTATACAGTCTCTAGCTTTTGTTTCCATTGGTTACACTAATTGTGTTTATTAATAAAAGGAGTCAGTTCCGGCCTATGACCCATCGCATAAAACTGGACCGAAATTATTACATGCGGGTCAAAAGGAGGTCATTTAGTTTGATCCTCAAATTCCATTATTTTTGTTTGTAAAACTGCTAAATAAATAGAGTAAAAAATAGAGTAACCATCACTTAAAAAAATATCAGGATATGCCGGATGGTGGATGTTCTTAGGGAAACGACGAATATCCATTGTGATGGTCCTAAAAAATAATTGGCAGTTCTTTTTTTTGGTTATTACATCGCGTGGCTGCTCTATTCTACATAAAAACAGGAAAAAAAAATTAGATTACAGCCCCATTATTATCACACATTGCGCTTTTTTATTTGTAGACTTGGTATAAGGATAGAAAATTTTTTTGTCTTCCCCAAAAACCAATGTAGATGAATAATTGAGGATATATCTCAACTTGCAAGTGTTGAATGATTGAACCTTCATATACTAATGCCGTTTTTACTATTAGACAGAATAATCAACAATTTCAGTTTTTTAATATATTTCAAGCCATGTTTATTAATAAGCTGTTCTTCTCTATTGAGGGTGCAGGATTCTTATCCCTGGGAATAGAGTTATCGAGTACAAATTTACCGTTTCATTCATAAACTATTGTTTGCTTTTTCAGAAACCTTATGAATTGTTCAAATGGTGACAGCTGAACCGGATGAGCTTTTTTAAACATCAGGTTTAAAAGAGTATATTAATTAATTTTTTTAACTATATTAATGAATTTCATAAATCTTTTTTTTTAATTGTAGCTATTCCCTCGAGAAAAACGAGAAAATCCAAAAAAAGAAGCTGAATTTCTTTGTGTACTGTTGGTCATTGCATCTGTTTCTTGATGCGCACCCAGAGACCCAAAGGCCGCATTAGTTCTCCTTCTTTCACGACTAAAAAGTCGTCTTTCAGAGTCTTCACTAGATCGGGTACCTGTCCATAAACTCCTTATATAGCGTCTAATTCTTCTATGCGTTTGAAGTTCCTCGTTTTCATCTTCCGGCCTAGTTAATCCGTTGTAATCTTGGTTTCTATAAACTGGTATTCTGTCTTCTTCTTCAAAGCTGGTATCAGTTTGATTTGTATACAAGTCACTCATTTGGGGTTCTCTTTGCGAAGGGTATTCATTACTGGTTGAAAGATTGCGAAACCCAATCCTTCGAATGGTATTTTGGAAATGCAAAGTGAAATTCCGAATTAATGTAAAATGATGAATAGGTTCTTGAGCATCATTCAGCTCATTTTGGACCCGTGTTTCAGGAACTGTTATATTTGCTTGGATTGACTGCGGCGAAATATTAGCTTGTGGTCTTGCGTCGGCGAAACTTTCCTCGTTTGGAGACTCTAAAAGATCAATAGGGTTCCTAAAATGAAAAGAGGTAGTTGCCGGCGAGGTTTCCTCGTTGCTAACATGTGGGTGAGTTGAAAACATGAAACTTGCTACGTCATGTTCCCGTTCAAAGTTTGGTGCGCCAGGGGAGTCTCCAGAACCAGACCAAGTTGTGTTGATATTGGCTTGGGTTGAAACTCGGCGCAATTGTGGGGAGGTGTCACTAGTTTGATCTAAGAAATCAAATAAGGGCGACTCTGCAAAGGATCCAACCACATGTCTCGTGGGTGAATCCAAAGCAAATGAATATTCCGAAGAGTTTGAAGAACTTGAGGTTGGGTTATGGGTTAATGGGACTAGGTCTTTTGAGGTTTGGTTAAAAGGTTTGTATCTAGTTGAAGGTATCTGAGGTATTCCTTTATCATCAATTGTGATATCGGATGGGTAAAAGGGGTGGTAGGCAGGTATCTTATCGCCTCTTTGGTCGTGAGCATGCGTATGAAAACTAGCTACTAGATGTTTCATGCTTGATGAGCAAATCATCGAGTTATTGTCAAGTCCGGGAGAAGGATCACGTAGAAACTCAAACTCGCCGTGGTAATGTTCTGAGTCGCTAGGAGCAGCTGAGATGTTGAAGAAGCCGTTTTCTTTTGGCGGCGAATTATAGAAATAGACATGAGCTTGGTATTCCGCAGGTACATTTTCAATTTCCGATGCTGATTGATATTCATTCATCTGAGTGATTATTTGAAAAAAAAAAAAAAAGAAATTGTAATATATATATATTAACATATATATATATTGCTTTCACGCTATTTAATCAATTATCAAAATGTTGAGAAATATGTGTTGCATTTAAAAATGTATTGATCAGTAAATTTGTTAACCACATTGGATTAGAAACAAGAAATTGAATTATATAATACAAGCACCACATAAAATGGATGACACAAACGCAACTTATAACTTGAAAACCTAACCCATAGTGCTTATGGATTGGGTAATGCTGATTTAATAAAAGTTGCTGGAAATACAGGTACTTTGGGGGGGGGTCTTGTTTGATGAAAGGTTCTGATATAGATGAAAATCAAATACTACCCACGCTTTCTCGGTTGATTTTTTTTTTTGTTTTTATTTCAATGTGACATCATTTTTTTAAAAAAGACGATGATGATCTTGACCTGCCCATATTTTTATGAGTTTCGCTTAAACTATTATCATTTTTCAGAAAAATTCGCAAAAGGTGTGTAATTTAGTAACACGTTATGTAAGCATGAAATGTTGTAATTTATTTCTTTTTTTTCAAAGGGGGAGGCAAAAAGGAAGAGGAAGCGAAAAAACTGGTGCTACAAATATCAGCTCAGAAATCATCTCAATAACAAAAGAAAAGTATGTAGTAGTCTGTTGCTTTTTTTAGTTATCTGGATGAAGTGATAATTTTTGTTGAATACAGTTTAACTGGGTTTGTTTCTTTAAAAATATATATATTTGGATAAATGATATCAGAGTACAAAGGTCAATACAGCTTGTATTTCCAAGAAGCGATCCTGGATAATACACATACGGGCATACAAAAGGTGCAAGGTCATCACTCAAATTCCCATCTTAAACTCCAAACGTGATTGTCTTTTTTGATGGTAGCAGCTGGCAATTTATCCACCTGCTTATTGTGCCTATGATATATAAGTGTGTTATATTTTTAAAATATAAACGCATACCTAAAATTGTCCGGCAATCAACGGTTGTGAATAATTATAATATTTAACGTACGATTGAAAAATGGTTCGATCCTTTTTTTTCATATCAAAAAATTTATACGAAATGCTTGGTTTGAAGAAATGGGAATGATGGTGATATCTTTGAGTTTCCCTTAAACATCACTTGAAGAAGCATTATTTTTTTAAAAAAATGAAGAGCATCAAATGTTGAGAAAAAAAAAAGGGCGGATGTTAGACGAGTTTACGACACCAGTCATTTCCCCGTGTTATACATGTGTGATCAGACAGCCCACCGTGAACGTTCCACAGTCGGTCTTTGGGCCCGAATCAGTATCGTAACCATTGGTAGGCGGGGGAAGGAGGAGGAGAAGATAAAGACCAGAATACAAAAAAAAGAAAAAAGCGCATATTAACAGAAAGATGAGTTTTTGGCCATGAAAAAAAGGAGGATTTTAAAAAGACTACTTGTCCTTCTTGAGACCAACTAGCGAACTATTAAATGAGTAACTCGATTGGATCAAAGTTTAAGCATTCTGTGTCATTAATGGGCCAGCTGGAAGTTTAAAGTCTTCGTCTGCATATCTATAACTAAAATATATTCAGCCATTTACATATCAAAACCTTTTTTTAAAAAAGAAAGAAAAAGTTTAATGCAGTTTGGTATTTTGAACTTGTGGAATGTAGAAAGCGCGCTGAAAATAAAAACTTGATACTTGATACTTAGGTCAGGCGTCTTATGTCAGATTTAAACTTTCATTGAGGGGTATGTGATTATTACGGCACTAAAAGATAAAACTTAGAACATAGGTAGTGTTTCATCAAAGAAGCTAGTGTGAGCCGCTTAAATAAAACTTAATACTTACAATTTAAGTTCATGCAGTCCATATGGGTTATGTCAGTAGGTATTGAATTTAGTGAACGTAACAGCAATTGTGCCTACTAAAAAAAAAGGATAGCTGACTCCAAACGAAATCTGCTACTTCACACCTCAAAGATCTCCCACACCCATTCGTTTTATCACAAAAAATTAAAAAAATGGACGCCGAAACAAAGAGATTCCATCAACGCCGAGTCTTGGAATCGTATATCGAGAGATTAATTAAAGTCACAATAAAAGATGAGCGACAATATATCGGCACACTGATATGCACAGACAAGGTAAGTGGGGGGGGTTTTGGTAACTCCGAGCTCTTGTGCTTTAAAAAAAACTCTTGCTAACCGTTTGGCCAAAGGATCGAAACCTAATTTTACAAAATACATATGAAGTCCAGCCTCTGGATGGCCATATTCGACATATTGGAATGATAGTGCTGCCTGGTGTGGAGGTTGAGAAAATCACCGCCAATCCTGGCCTGGTTGTTCATGAGAGCCAGATCATATAACCGCGTCCCCAACGACTTCACAAGAGCCTTCATTCCAGCTGGCTAATAAGAGAACGACTCTTATTCCATGGCATTAAGATTAAACAAAAACCTATAATTGTAAATACAAAACAACGTAGGGATCAGGGACGTTTTTGAAAAGGAAAGCTGCTATGAACAAAAAGGTTTTTACACCAACTTGTTACATGACATTTTCGCCTGTAATTGTATTTTGCCTTCTCGGTGTGTGGGGGTTTTCTATCCGAGGATCAAAGGCTAGGACATTCCCTTTTCCCTCCCCCGCCAAAAAAGACATCTTTTTCATATATTTCTCATCTCACTTTCAAAAGACCAAGTCCCCTCTTTCATACTCTTCAATCTCATTCAAATCTTATTTCTACTTTTCTTTTTTTTTTTCAAATCCAATCTGCGGAGACAGATCCCAGCATACACACGAAACCCCCCCCCTCCCCCATGCTATCATACCGAACACAAGGCTTCAACCCATACTCGGTGGCCTATTCGCCCTTTTTCGACTCCAAGATCGCCGTGGCGGCCGCGGCCAACTTTGGGCTGGTGGGCAATGGGCGCCTCTACGTCCTCAATCTGACCGACTCGGGCCAGATTCTGCCGCAGACTTACTTTGATACCCAGGACGGGCTGTTTGACCTGGCGTGGTCCGAGGTGCACGAGAACCAGGTCGTCGCGAGCTCAGGCGACGGAACAATCAAGCTGTTTGATTTGGCGACCGCCAGCCCACCCGCGCCTGCACCAGGCGCGGTCGGGGCCGCAGGAGCCCTGCCGCCGACCGCAGGCAAAATCAACTTCCCCATCCAGGTCTACAAGGAGCACACGCGGGAGGTGTTTTCAGTCAACTGGAACCTGGTTCAAAAACACCTCTTTTGCACCAGCTCCTGGGACGGCACCATCAAGATCTGGACGCCGGACCGCCCGCAGTCCATCTCGACGTTCGTCGCCCCGGTCCCCGATACATCCACCGCCGTGGCGCCGCCGGCGACCGGCGCGCCGGCGCAGAAACAAAACAATGCGCACGCGCCGGGCTCGGGGCCTCAGTCAGCCATGGCTGCAGGGGTCGGGGCCGGGGCTGCCGCAGCTCCGTCGTCGATCCACAGCGCCATGTTCTCGCCACACAACCCGAGCCTGGTTGTGTCAGTGCACGCGGACTCGCACGTGCGCGTGTGGGACACGCGGGCGTACCCCGCGCTGACGCACGACTTTCTGGGCCACGCGGGGCTGGAGGCGCTGACGGTGGACTGGAACAAGTACCGGCCAACGGTGCTTGCGACGGGCGGGGTGGACAAGACGGTGAAGATCTGGGACCTGCGGATGGTGCCCGGGGTGGACGCGACCAACTCTGCGGCGGAGCTGAGTGCCGCGCGGGTGGGCGTGGCGCCTGCGCGGGTGCGCCACGCGATTGTGGCGCCGGTCAACGAGCTGCTGGGCCACGACTACGCGGTGCGCAAGGTGGTCTGGTCGCCGCACAGCCCCGAGATGATTCTGTCGACGTCGTACGACATGAGCGCGCGCGTGTGGCGCGACCTGACGGCGGGCGGCGACGCGGCCGGCACGGCGTCGCGGTACATGTCGCGGCTCAACCACGGGAGCGGCATGGTGAATGCGTTCCATAACCATACGGAGTTTGTGATGGGGGCCGACTGGAGTTTGTGGGGGGAGCCTGGGTGGGTTGCGACGGTGGGCTGGGACGAGATGCTGCATGTTTGGAAGGCTGTTTAGCATGGGGGGAGTCCATGAAGGGGATTGAGTTAGGGGGGAGAAGACCTTGGATGAAGATGGCAGAGGCAGTTGACAGCATTTTATTTGTTACCCCGCAGCGCCGTCCGAGAATGCGACGAGTAGCGGGTCGGGATGAGTATGCGGCCCATTTCTTATAGAGGATCCGGGCGGGGTGTATGTCTATATAAAGATAATTGAGCGAAAAAAAAGAAACGTATTTGTGGAGGTTTGGGATTTCAAAAATGGGCAAGTGTCCGTTTTAACGTCTCCCCCCCCACCTTGGATCCGGTGTGACAAAGGTTATTTTGCGACATTGTGATGGTTTCAGAGGGGTTTCTCGCAGAGTATAAAAAAACGAAACCTTGTGTAAGGACCTGATAAACTTTCTGTGCTTGGCTGGAGGACTTTGCGCGTGCAGAGAACAATAAACTTTTGGTCCAGATGACTCCTGGGTTGAAAATGCCCCAGCCATGTTTTGAAAGTTTAAAAATATTAATTGATGCTAAAATGATACAATATAACTATACATTACAAAGAGTGTGATTAACTTTTAACAAAATTTATAACTTTTTCTTTTTTTTTTTTTTTTTTTTTAAAAAAAAAATCGTTATTAAGAAACTAAAGAGTCCGTGGTAAACCCTGGATTAGAGTTTGCCTGAGTCGTAGGTGCCTGTTGCATGTAGAAAGAATAGTTTGGGTCTGAGGGGGATACGTTTTTAGGCTGTGGTTGTTGCTGCTGATTTAAATCCACTTGACCGTCAGGATTAGAATAGTAGTGAAAGTTAACCTCCTGGAAGTCCGGTCGACCCGTGGTGTTTGGGGCAAACCCAGAAAACGACAACGGCAGCCCGTTGCGCAGCATCGTGTTGGGCGTGCTTGTTCCGCTGTCGGAAATGCCCTGGTTGATGCGGTCCGGAGTCGGCGCGAAGATGCCCATGGCGTCGTCGACGGTCCCAATCTCCAGATCCTCGTCAAAGTTGGGGGGGTCCAGCCGGGAGTTGAGAGCCTGCAGTCTGCTGTGAGGACGCGAAACGCCCGAAAACTCCGCCAGCTGGGGGAAGTTGGGCATCGACAAGTCATGGGCCAGATTCATGTTGGGGGTAGCGGCGACTGTAGGGTTGTTGTTGGGATGGGCCATGTGGTCTTTGGGGAACTGAAATTGGTCGACTGGAGGCACGGCCAAAGACATGGGGAAGTCCATATTGTAGGCATCCATGTGGAGGTCTGTTCCAGGGGCCAGGCCGATTGGGAAGGAGAGGTTTTGAGACATTGAGACAGTGTTGGGGAGAGAGTGGGACTCCAGCTGGATGGTGTCATCGATAGAGGGGATTTGGGGGTGGATGGGGATAGCGGCAGTGTGCTGTTGGGTCGAGTTTATTTCCTTAATTGGGAGGTGATGGGGGAAGGTGGCCGCGGTGGGGGTATGGTGCTGAGGGAAATTATTCAGGCCATTATTATCGATATGCATCATAATCATTTCGGGCTCCAGCGAGTTTAGGATGGCATCGACTTCGGATAAGATTGGGATGGTTTGAAGGGAGGTGTCGATGCCGGTGGTGGAGGTGTTGGTAGTATTAGTGGTGGCAGTGGAAGTCTGAGGCCAATGGGTTAAATCCGAGGGAATGTCATCACTGGATTGAGTTTGATCATGAATGGACCAGCCCTCACGAACATTGGCACTCTTTTCCTGGTGAGGATGTTGTGGATGTTGGTGGAATGGAGTATGGTGGCAGAGCGTCGGCTTAGAGCTGTTACCCACATAATGAAAGTGTTCCGACGAGGTGGGGAGCGACGGGGGGATGGTGGCAAAGGTGGTGGTTGCAACAATGGGATTCGATGTTGTAGTCGTGGGAGGGAGAGGAGGAGCAGCTACGACATTGGGTCCAATCACCTGATTTAGGCTCTGCACCAGTTTAGGGGGTTGGGCCAGGTCGCGGGCCAAAGGTAAATGGGAGGACGAGGTGGCCGAGAGTACTGGCGGGTCCATTTCCAAGGAGGTTCCTGGGGTTGTTTGCTGAGTCCCCAAAGTGGACTGGCATTCCGAGCTTAAATTTGTGTTTGGGGTGGACAAATCTGTTGGGGTTGGCGAGATGGAGGTGGGATGGGGGTGGCTAGGGGGCTGAAGGGCTTGGTTGCGAGGGGAGAAGTGCATGGAGTAATTAAGAAGGGAGTTTGGTTCCTGGGTCGGCGGTCGCGCTTCTTGAGCAGGAAACGACGTGAAAGAATCGAGCTGAGGAGGCGGGAGCTGTTGTGGTGGTGGCAAAGGCTGCGTAGTCATCATGGGGTGAGCAGGAGAGGAGGAAGCAGACAAAGGCTTATTTTCGAGCAGGTCTTGCGGCGAGAGGTTGCTGACGGTGTTCCAGCAGGCATCGCCATAGGCCTTGGGGGTCAAGCCAGTGACGGAGCGAAAGACCCGATGGAAATGCCAGGGACTTAGGCCCGCCTTGGCGGCAAGCTCCTTGAACCCCAGAATGCCTCCGCGGCGCTTCTTCCGCTGAGGCTTGAATGTTCGGCGCATGGGGTCTTGGGAGGACGAGCGGGCCGGGCCGAGCGACGTGTTGCGACGGCGGGTGTCGGGCTGGGGGTCCTCGGGCCCGTAAGCGGCCTGGGCGGCGGCGGCGGCGGCAGCAGCAGCAATGTGCATGCAAGCCTCGCTGACGAGTCGAGCATGCTCGCCCTCGCCTTTGGAGACGCGGTCGTCGCGGCGCTTGTTTTGGTTCTGGGGCCTGATTTGGTTGCTCTGGAGGATTTGTTGTTGGAGCTGGAGCTGGAGCTGCTGCTGGGAGATGCTGGGGGAGTCCGACTTGTTGCGGGAGAAGCCAGCGGAGGAGGCGGAGGGCATTTCAAAGTCGATGGCGTTGCCCTCGGCTTTGGAGATCTCGTCGACGGCGGCGGCGACGACGCTGATATGGCCGTTGGCGATGGAGGCGCGCCGGGGGCGCGAGTTCCAAAACTCCTGTTCGATTTGGTCAGGAGGGGTGCCTGCGAGGGAGGGGGTGCGGGAGTGGCCGTAGGTGTTGAATTTGTGCATCTGTGACAAGGGTGGCGAACTGTTTGGGGACGAGATGGCGGCTTCGCAGTACTTGGGGAACTCTGATTTGATGGGAGAGAAGGAGGAGGTTGCGGAAGGTTGGGAGTACGCATCACCTACCAAGGGCAGGGCAGGTTGGACAGGATGAGCCAGAGGGTCAGTTGGATTAGAGGCTTCCTCGGCTATGGAGCCGATGTCAATGTTGAAGCTCGCATTGACAGTTTGGACGGTTTGCTGTACTATGGAGGCGTCGACATGGACGGGGAGGTCCGGGTTGCACTTTACGCAGGGCTTGAAGTTTGCTTGGAGAGCTTGTTGGCAGGTATCGAAGAAGAGGAGGTTGTCGACGTTGACGTTTGGGGGGATGGTTGGGCAGTCTGGGCGGCAGTACAAGGAGGACGGTGGGATGGGCTCAGACGAGGGATTAGATGAGGTTGAGCGGGCGTTGTCGGGGGACTTTTGGTCTGAGACGAGGGCGACGACGAAGCGGCCAGAGGCGTGGGAGTCCTTTGCCAGGACGGCTGCGATGCGGTCTTTTCTAGAGGCGTAAGGAGGATACTGGCCAGCAGAGGTGATGTGTGGGTTGAAGGGGGCAGGATTAAGGTCTGGGTTCATTTTTTTGAACAGGACCCAAGGGGATTTGAGGGGGGGGGTCGAGGTTGGGATGCAAGTCAAGGGAGAAACTTAGTGGGTGTATATATATGTATGAGAGTATATATATATATATATATATACATGAGTCCATACATATATAGATATGTGATGGGATATAGTAAGTTGGTGAGACCTAAATGCGAATAAAAATTTTTTAAAGGTGGTGTGAAATAAAAAAAGAAAATATTGCTAATAAAAGTTGATAAAAACAACAAAGGAAAATACTGGAGGCTATTAGGAGAAAAACCAACGAACCCAGTCTTTTTGAAATGGGGAAGGTTAAAAAAGAGGAATGAAAAAAAAAGAAAGAATATATAAAAAAGATGGGAGATCATGGGGTTTTATATACAATGCTGCCCATATTGAGACCATAAGCAGGATATATAAATACCCTTATGTCTCTTTTGGTTTTCCCATATACTCCTTTTATCAAAAGACTTGTGGGCGTCACAGACCTTGAAACTTTGTTGAGCGCCGCGATTTCGAGGCCGGAGCACACGGAACCCCAAAAAGAAACGCCTTTGTGCGCAGCTCCCAAGGCTTGTGCTCGCTCCCGTCGCCCCTACGCGCGGGCCCAGGTTTCTGGCCAGAGGAACTCAATTGCCCGGGCGGAGTTTTTGTTCAATCGAGATACCGCTTGCTCCCGAGAAGCGGTTCGCTGGCAATCACCCAAAGCCTGTTTCTTTACACACTTCTTTGTTTCTTTTCCCTCCATCTTTTTCTACTTTCGTGGGTCCGCACATGCTCTAGCGATTGTTGGCTCTGCCTGTGCGCCACAGCCAGAAATAAGTTTTTTTTTTGTCTTTTTTACTAATAAATCCGACTCTCCTGCCTGCTTGTTTGGGTTTCGCAGGGGAGACCTGAGGGCTCGTTTTTTGATACGTTCTGCAAGGCTCACTTGATACCCAGCGTCCTGCATCTTCTTGCCAATGGGCTCTATGCCTCCGGAGTCACTCCGCGGATATTTTTAAGCTTTTTGAACAAAGCTAATTAGAGGAATGCGTAAGTTTTTCTTTCTTTTTGAACAAGTCGTAAATGTATGGTACCTGCAACCAGTAAAAAACTCTGGCGAGAGCAGTTTTAAATGGCTTCTTGTATGACATCAATTAGCTGTAACGTGTTATGTAACAACGTCACTAGACGAACGAGTGCTTTTTTAGTCCTGATGTCATAAGACTTAAACCCAAGAGCCTCTTTTGATGACGACATGTGTCGCCAGTGCCTTTTTTTTTTTTGGGCCAAGGTCTAAAGTCGTTTAAAACGTTGAAGTAAGCCTTTATCATGAACGAAATAACGCTCTAGCCGAGATGATTGACTCCAAAAAGGTCTCTTCAGCCTCTGGATAGCCCCTCCGAAACCTCTCAGAGGTGCAGATAAAACCGAGTAATAACGTCAGACCCAAGACCTGAGTCATACTTAGGTAATATCCACTAATCATTAGGTAACCACCATGTAGACTGTTTATCCTTTGGTGATGTCGCAAAAAAAAAAAAACAATGGGCATTGCCGATCTCGGGACTTTCAAAAAAAAGCTTTGGAGTGTCGCATTCACGGCCTTAAAATTCTTCATATCGCCTGTGTTTTCAAAAAGAAAAACCTCAAAATATACACTGGAACCTCTTAAAAGCCCCCCCCTTCGAAACCACCCCCACCTAATCACCTAGAAATTAAACGGTACTATGAATAATCGATAATTCTTTATCGCCTACGCTCCTGTATCAAATCTGATCCACCAAGCCCTTAAAGTTTTGTTGTAATTTTAAACCAACATCTTCCTCTGTTTCTCCGTCGGTCACAAACCAAAAAATGATGTAATCCATTACGTCACCTCCCTCTAGGGAAACGCGGCTCAGCAGTAAGGGTACGCATCACAATGTTCTTCCCTCTGCCAGGGACTAAAATCCTTCATTACACCAATAAAGACCATCGTCATTCTTTTTTTTTAATGTAAATCCACCAAATACCCGTAGAGCTTCGCCCTAACCTGTCCCCAGCCTCTTCCCAAGAAGCACCCGCTCCAACGCCCTCCTTACTGCACTCAAAAAGTCAGGGCAACAGCAAGCGTATAATAAAAAACATCTATAACCGAGGCTTCCCCTCCTTCGGCCTGGGGAAAGACAGCTGCTGAGATCCAAAATGATGGATTATTCACTTAAAAAACTCAAATGGATATACACCAGATCTATACTTTCTCCATGTTTCTTTAGAATCTCTACCCCGCTTGAAATAATACAAGCAATCTAAATGGAATTTGCTGGTACCATGATGATACATTTAAGCTCTTCTTTTCTACTTTTAAAAAAACCTTTTTTTTATACAAGATTTCTTGTGAAATTGTATCGATTAATAACAAAAACCTAGACCGCTCTTGGTTTTTCATATGACACTTAAAACCCTTCATTGATAAAAAAAAAAAAGGAGGGGAAAAGAAGTTTTTCGATGGCCCTTAAACGTTTCCACCAAGACTTCAGATCACCGTTGGTGTCCCGCGGAGGGGTTGGAGTTTCGCAACTTTAAAACCCACCTGCCCCGCTGCTCAAGCCACTCCATTTCACGTGAAAGTCACGTGACTTCTCAACGTGGCTTTTTTTTTTAACCTCTACCCCCACCTCCAAAATAATCTTTAAGGCGGGGGAACTTTTCTCTTTGGAGAATTAAAAACCCAACCTATTAAAGAAATTCTAAACTCATTCGCAAAACCTTCAAGAAAGTACCTTTACTGCTTTGTACCACTTTGAAAAAAAAAAAATTGAATTCGTCGTATGCAGCCTTCTGGTTTGGCTTGACGGCTCTTTTTTTTTCCTCAAAAAAAATAAAACAAAGAAAAAAACCCCTCCTATCAAGAGTCATGGGCGTGTATACAAGTACAGACTCAATAAAAAAGCTAGCCTCGATTAACAAAAATTTTATTAAACTATTTCACCCGCCTTTCATTTTTATGTTAATCTCAAAAGTGGCTGTTAAATCTCTTTTATAATATTTAACAGTAACCCCTCATTTCCCCTTCTCAATCTTCAAAGCCCTTAACTTTCTGTTTAACTAACCACGCTTAACTTTTCACATATCCTAACCGAGTCCATCTGAATTTGTAAAAAAAAATGTGTACAGAAATATACTCCATAACTCAACTCCAATAAATATCTCTATTTTTTCCTTAAACATTTACTCTGGATTTTCATCCATGACCCTTTTTTTTAAAAAAACTAATTTATCCAATTTCCCTCCCAATAAGCACCTTTAACCGAGAAGATCCACGGCCTCAACCTCGTTTCTTAAAAATATCTACATGACATATCCGCATACCCATTAAAAATAAGACTAAATACGCATTTGAAATATCCATTCTGCACTTCTTTTTACTAGCATAAAGACTAAGTTTTCAAGCATTTCTGCGCAACTACGGAAACAAAAGAAATTCACATACCAATACTCGTGAAAAAAAAACCCCCCATTTCAAATAACAAATTCATTGAAAAACGATTAGCTGACATGCTGTATTTTAAATTTCAAATTTTAAACTATGGCCTTTTTTTTTTAAAACACCTAGGATAAAAAAGTTTTTATTAGGGTTCGTAAGGCTTTTTGACCTGATCAACAACTTTTTAAAATCATCCAAATCCAATTTCTATCCACAATATCGATTGTATCGCTCGCTAACAATCCCCCTTTTCAATTGAAATTACTTACACTGCTATTAGAACTTGATTCTTTTTGGCTAATGTGAATTCATCTTGAAGAACAAATTCCCTCAGCTTCTTTCTTAAATCCTTTGCGCTCATGGCCTCCCTCAAATATACACTCTCCCAAAATGCCAACCAAGCTTGTGCTCAAAACGAAGTCAATTTGCAAAATACCTTATAACAAAGCCTCCAATAACCTAAGATGCCATCTCACAAGGTTTTCTCTCTCTCTTTTCACCCGGATCTCCATCGTTTTCACCTCTTCTATTCCCACCGGTAAAAGGCTGGAATTCTAACTGATCAAATCCAATCGGAGCTTATTTTTTAATCTACAGCAATTAGTAGCGAACTAGTAGCCATTATCTCTAAACTAATCGTTTAAAACATATGAAAAACAAACCGTTTACTTATACACTACACATAAAACAAATGCCAATTACACGGGCAAATCAACTAAAAAAAACTTTAATTTCTCTTGCCCCCTCCTCCCACATATTTTGTATCTTAACTTGAAACTCACACTCTCTCCATATTATCTGGATTATCCTTAGCCATTCAAATATGTGCAACAAATAATAACCATTCTGGTTCATTCAAACTTTTCATTAAACTCCGGCACAAAAACACTAATTCGCATTTCTTTTTTGGTGCCCGTTAAAAAGGAATTTGAGTTCATTTTGCATTTTTCGGCGCCATGTATCGAAATTCTAATTGTCACCTAAACCAAAAACATACCATTGAATCTTCATATTGTGACAAAAAAAAAACACAAGAGACCTGAACAGTCTCAGCTAACTTAAATCCCTAAATAAAATTTAAATCAAAAAATACACCACAGATACACATTACTTTTTATATCTCATTTAAAATTCCGTGGCTAACAGTTTTTTAAAAAGAAAATCAAAGCCTTGTGAGTGTCTCTTCTGCAGACTAGCACCTTTCACTTTTCAAACGATATTGGAATCATGAACTTTATATGTTTCCGCAAATAGACTTCTCTCCAAGATTCCGTTTGGAAATTCTCAAAAAAAAAAAAAAAAATTGTACTTCTTTGAGACAACAAAAACAAAATCTTTATATTTATGAGCGTACCTCACAAGCATCTCCCATTTTCCCCTCAATTTTTATAAAATCCTCTTGACCGTAATAAATATCAACAAACTCGCTTAAAGCATTTAACTTGTTTCGGAAATATCTCTTTAGTCTATTACTAGCATCTGGTTTAAAAAAGAACCCAAGAAATCATACTCAAAACCATTTGCTAACTCCACATTGGTTTATAATCATGGTTTGGGTTTGACAAGTAATCAAAATTAAATATCACTTTTCATTTATTAAAAAAATAAAAGCAATTATAAATTCATTCCAAAAACTCAATCCATGCAAATAATTCATCATCAACTCAAAAAAAAATTAAAAATACATTGAATACGTAAAACTCTTTTCTTCTTTTTGCTTTCCATATCTCGCGCCCACTACCTGAAAAGTGAGGTAAGAACCGCAACCCCCAAAAATAGTGCAAGTCCTCTCGCGTGCTGGGCTGCCCACCCGGGCTGCTGTCCTCCCGTATCTTCCTCTTCACTCTCGCTATCTTCACAATCCTCACTTTCCTCTTTATCATCTGATTCTTCCTCCTGACTCAAACTGGCCCCACTCCTTTCGTGGGCTTCTTCCTCATTTCCCTTGTTTGAGGGCTTACCCAACACCTCCTCTTCTTTTGGAGACAACGGGCCTGCCGTGTCTCGTGACGCCTCTCGAGGCCCGCGTACAGGCGTGCTTGTCCACACGGGATTCCCCAGCCTCATTTCTTCGCGCCCGCCGCTACCAAAAACCGACTCAAGCCCCACCATCGGAACCTGCCCCTCTACCATCGGAACCAAGTCTTTCTGAGGAACCGCGTCCTGGATCTTTAAATAAAGATTCCCTGCCGCATCGCGCACTACTACCGGGCCCCCGGCGTGTCCTCCATACATCCACGGAGGAAGCATATAAGGGTATCCATAAGCTGCAGGATGGTGCCCGTGGTGACAGCATAGTGAGGTCTCATGCTCAGAGTAATCATGCGAACAGCCTCGCGAAGCCAAAATTTTGCGCCGGCGCTTCTTCGGTGGCTCCTCCAATCTATCCTCACTCTCACTGTCATCTCTCGTACCACGATTAGGCCGTTTATACGAGGTTTGCAGCAGTCTACGTCCGTCTGGTCGTGCGGCTTCTTCATCACTTGGTAACTGCTCTGCATCCTTGGTAATTGAATTTCTGCAGCTGCTCAAATCCGTCATACTTTCATCTGTAACGCTTTGTCGGTTTTGGCTTCCTTGTGAACTCCTCACTTCTGATTCCGAGTTGTTTCTTTCTTGAGGCAGAACCTCGTGAAACACGTTTTCCTCGGAATTACTCTCAGAATCAGAAACTGGCGCTGCGAGCTGCTGTGCCTCTTTCAGCGGTCTTGAAACTGTTTCTCGCATGAGTCTTTGCCGCATCACACGTCGTGGAGCAACTTGAGTACCCTCAGGACTTGATGTCGTGCTGGGACTAGCAGGTGAACCCGAACAAGTACCCGTAAAATTCGGGCCTTTCGAGCTAGCAGAGGCTTGCAGTTTAAAAGAACCTTGAGAAGCACCTGTGCCTAACTTCAAAGACTCGACTTTAAAAGAGGAAGCATTGGATTCAGGTAGAGCACTGGCAACAGAGGCCGTCGATGACTCCTGAGAATGTGTTGGCGCAGAAATAACCGTAGGTTCAATATTCAAAGGTGCTGCAGTGGTTGATAAATTAGGTGATGGTGACAATATAGAAGATCTAACTCCAGTCTCCAAATTATTCACCTCTTGATCCACACTCATATCCATACTATCAACCTCATGGTCGTTGTTACTAATATTGGTTTGGTCATCTAATGCGAGATTTAAGCCCGCCAGATTGACTTGGTTCTTAGATGACGTTTCAACCCGAATCTCTAGCAAACTCCCATCGCTTTTAGTCGGAATGCTGGGCTCGTAGCAAAACTTCCCTGGAGAAAACTCCTCCGTAGAGTCTTTTAAACAGGAGGAATCACCGGGTATTTTTGCTGCAGCAAAAGTCTCCTGTTTGACAACTTTACTCGAGAAAGCCTTTAGCTCAGCCCTTTTCCTGGGAATCTCCTTTGAGGGGGTATCTTTTTTAACTACCGGCCCAAACAAATTATCAGTGTCATCAGAGTCATCAATGAAAATAGATTTTTCATTCACTGCCTTTTTCTGAGAAGCAGTGGCTCCTTTGGAATTATCGATTGTTCCTGGTACCGATGCTACTTTACCAAAAGATTGAGCCCCACTCGATTCATTGTTTGAGGCAACTTGAGTGCCATTCCCATCTGCAGGTACATAATCACCCAAATTGTCTGCTTCTTGATTTTCCACGCTTTTTTCTGCAGAAATGTCGCCAGAATCACCATCGCCTTTATCAGCTTGTCGTTTAACAACCTTGGGAAAGGCCAAAAACTTATGGGTATACATCATGGGTTCTTTATTTATGCGCTCTTCTAAAACCGTGGACCCCCCAATCTCATCACCAAATGAAGAATTTTTTTGAGGTTTGCCACCATTTCGACTCAGCTTCCTAGTGATGGTTGATTTGCGTTGAGGTAGGACTGCTTTTATCCTACTGACTTGTTGTCTGGTGCGACCTTTAGCTGAACTGTTACTTTTAGCCGGAGTAGTGTTTTCTTCAAACACGTCAATCTCTTCAAAATAATTTATCTTAACTGACGATCGAGGTGGGTTCCCTTTCTTGCCAATAGCTTTATTCGGTATACTGTTAAGGAAATTTACGCTTTGATTTTGAGTTTCTTTGGTCGGTTGATTAATGCTATTGAACAGAATCGAGGAGGTTTGTCTAAATTTATTGGTTTCTGATAAATTAGAATTACCTTCTGTTTCCAAATCACTGTCATGATCTATAAACTAAGGTCAGTAACACGGTTCCACAATGATACATCAATACCTCGCCACACATACCTTTATCAGCAGCTCTGAGAATATCAGCCATGGAATTTTTTGGAAACGAGCTTAGTACTTTGCGGGGCTTAACAGGTCTGGGTAGATCAAATAATCTATGTGGTCCATCTGAGTCTTGAGACTCATTAATACTCGGAGAGTTGGACATTGTCTTTTCTCAGTTTTGGTCTTTAAAAATGGTTACTACTAACTAAAGTAATTTATGCTTTACACAAAAAAAAAAAACACAACAAAACCTGGAGCACCTGATAGATACCAAATATCGTAGAAGTGTAGATAAATGTTACAAATGCAAATGTAATGTAATAGTTTGTTATATGTAATATAAGCCCCGCCATTTCCACTAAGCCATTTCACATATCCCTTGGATCTCCGTAGCTTGGGTTTCAAGTCTTATCAGTAAGTTAATTTCAATAATGAAGCGTGCAAACATATATATTTTGAATTAATTGATTAATCTTAATTTTTTTTAACGCACCATATTAATTGAAAAAGATTACAGTTATCTGCTTTCAATTTTTCCATCTCTCCCCCCCACAATCTCCGGATTTTAGATCTTTTAACCGATCTCATTTATTTCTCTTGCTTCGTTAAGTAGTCAAACATTAGTAACTAGAAGCTGTCGGTACAAACTAATTAGTTACACACGTATGTGAAATTTTTTGATGTTAGGGTTGTGACATTCTCACCGAAGTAATTTACGCGTGTTTGTAGGTAATAGACACCTGGAGCTTTTTTTTTTCCCCATCATACTATTATTCACAACACAAAATAACTCTTCAAGCCTATAAGACCATACTTTAATCAAGGATGGCACCTTTAGACCAATCTAGCCAGTCCTTGCTAAGGTCGCTATCTCCTCTACCTTTCATTACTTCTAAAAACGATGAGAGTATGATTAATTTCCATTTGTCTTTTGAATTGACCACGTAACTAATAATGTCTAGACACTGACCCAAAGTATAAAAAGTACTCTGCAACCATTGACCGGGCTTTAACCACTTGGGATAAAAATGAAGAATGGGCAGATTACATCTCTTTTCTTGGGAAACTTCACAAGGCTCTTAGGTCTTATACTTTCCCAACAATCCCCCATTCTTCTTTAGTTGCTGTGCGACTTGGACAATGTTTACAATCCGATTTGCCTTCTGGTGTTCACCAAAAAGCGCTGGAGTTATATAGCACGATTTTTGCCATACTCGGAGAAAACTTATCAAACGAAATTGATATATGGATACCTGGGTTAATCCCATTAATGCCTTATGCTTCAATTAATGTTAAACCCATTTTGATTGAGCTTTTTAACACGCATATACTCCCTCTGAAAACACTTCGACATTTAGTACTACCACTTCTTTACTCTCTTCTTCCCGGCATTGATGACGAATCAAACGAATCTTTTGACGCAGTGCTCCAGCTATTAGATAATATTAAGAAACGTGTAAATGACGACAGTCATTTTTGGCAATGCTTCTTTCTCGTCATTATAAACTCTAGCGACCGTAGATTAGGCGCTCTAATCTGGGCTAATCGACGACTACCGAAATTTAACTCTACACTCTCTTCAAACTCAGATCCTCCCACCGACAAAACAACAGGATTTCAAGCTCTTTCTTACGAAGCACAAACAGCTATTATTCCGGAAACAGGATTACTCATTCGAGCCTTTTGCAAAGGTTTAGAAGATGACCAGCTACTTGTTCAACGTGGATTTTTGGAGCTTTTAGTTAAAAACATTGAACTCCATAGCCCTGCACTTCAATTTGTCACGTCTGCTAAAGATTTGGAGCTATTAATTTTAAGTGCATGCTCTACTGTTTTACGACGTGACATGTCTCTCAACCGAAGACTTTGGAACTGGCTACTGGGCCCCGACATGTCATCAACTGATTTATCCTCTGGCCCCAATCTCAGCCGAGAAGCTTATTTCATCAAAAATGGCCGCGATTCTCTCGTAAATGGCCTTCTCGGTTACATCAACAGCGACACAAACAATATTACAGAGCGATGCCGACCTTATAGAATATGCCTTAGTATTATGGACCGCTGGGAAATTGGCGCCAGCGTGGTACCCAAAGTGTTTACACCAATAATTAAAAGCGTCAAGCGATGCGAATCTTTATACGATGAACATTATTACACAGAAGTTTTAAGAAGTGCTGGCGCATTTTTCGACGGTGTTGAAACAATCACGATCTGGTCCGACTGTGTTAAACTTATTCAAGATAAAAATGAAGAAAGCCTTTCTTTACTAATTTTTATTTTGCAGTCGTTTAACGTTGAAGAAGAAGAAATGATTGTTCAACAACTGCCCTTAATTCTTATACTTCTCATTATCACTGAAGTCCCAGCGTCTTCAACTGACATCAAACTTCAGCTTATTCAGCTGCTTCTTAATCTTATACCAGATCGCGCCTTTTTGCCTTTATTTGTAAAGTCAGAAGAGGGAGATGTAGATGAAGATCTAGAAGATGAAGTTGTTGTCCAAAAAATAACTAGCTATTACCAAAGCCCACCCGATGAAGCCGATAAATTACCTTTTTCTTTGGCTCAACTTACTAGAATCTTACAGAACAATATCACCAAGTTAACTGTTAAAAACATCAATGAAAAGAAATATGATATGGCAGGTAACTATGCTGTTTTTCTAGCACATTTTTTGCAAAAGGTTCACCATCACGAAAGCAAATGGCGCAACGACGATTTAGTTTTAGCACTTCAAACTCTTTCATTTGAAGAAAACTACGACTATAATTTTGTTTCTGATGTTAATAACTTATTTATTACCATTCTTGACGGCCTTACCACCCGAGAAATTGAAAACTTCTTAACCGTGATTGTCACCATAATTTGGAGATCGTTAATCACTGTTTCTGGAACAAGAGAAGTTGAAGCAGTTAAATCCCTGTGGCAACTTCAAGAAGCTTTTCAAGATCGCAGAATCGAGGCCTGCATTGCGTCGTTATTTGTGAATAATGAATATTCAGCCGAAGAGCGCGGAAGAGCCTTGGGTGCATTATGGAATCATAGCAGCGAAAGATCCAATGCTGATGTCATTCTAAATCGCTGCATATTCTTGGTACTCGAATACCTGAGGAAGCCGTCATCAATTGATTACCTGGTTGCACAACATTGGGTTGAGCAAGTTGTCTCCAGTGGATCTGTAAACCGACTTTTAAGTTTCATTACATCGCCAATTCTTAACACCCAATTTATACATCGAAAAACACCTGTCTTTTTGGAAGAAGACGATTTAGACGTGTTTTCTTATCAATGCGAAACCCTTCTTGTTGTTATCAAATCACATCCTCTACTTAAACATGTGTTTATCAGAGAATTTATCCCCATGGAACATACCATTGCTTTTATTGTGCATAATGAAAACTTAAAGGGGAAGGATTCAACATATGCCATCCTTATTAAGCATGCGATTTTACGTTTATTTTCTTTTGAAATACCATCGTCTTTTAATTCAGATGATGAGTTTTTTAAAACCTATGAGTCAATATTGTCTGTCTGTCTCGATTTATTAAGTCTTCTGGTCGAAAATACCTTGGACGACATTTTAGAAATCACTGAAATTTTAATGCAACTGCTCAAGAAATTTAACAATCATACCCATGCTAAAAACCTATCAGAAATTAGAATCATTGAGCTTCTCTCGCATTTACTAAAGAATCTCAATGAGCTCGGCCCATTCGGCAAAAATCAAATAGCCTCTAATCTTGATTCATCAGTTCAGCCCGACTCAGAATCCGAAAAG
The DNA here is from genome assembly GCA_900497715.1 of Magnusiomyces ingens NRRL Y-17630. Classification (NCBI taxonomy): domain Eukaryota; kingdom Fungi; phylum Ascomycota; class Dipodascomycetes; order Dipodascales; family Dipodascaceae; genus Magnusiomyces; species Magnusiomyces ingens. The sequence goes on from UIDE01000002.1 coordinate 1,769,462, forward strand.
AAGGATGAAACTTCTCAGCGATTGGAAAAACTCAGCAAAGATCTTGTCAACTGTCTCATTGAGGGATTTGCAGCTAACTATGATCTTTATGTGGTGGAAGCCTGGACATCTCTTCTTACTGATTGTATTCCTCTTTTTGGAGAAGTAATTCTACAGGTACTTCTTCCCTTAGTGGAGTCATTAACCACGCAAATATCCAAAAAGTTTGCTATAATTAAAACGACATATGAAAACTTGGAAGAAAACAAAAGCTCAGACCAATCAGTTTCTCTTTCGGTTTTATTTTCTTACATGAAAGCCCTCGAAAAATTACTGGCTGCAGCTCATAGACAGCTATCCACAAGTAATAATGTCACTTCGGGAAAACCTGCTACAGAGCCAGGATTTTTTGGAGCTGTCATGTCTGGAGTTTTCACTGTCGAGTCCCCGATAGCACGCTCTACTGCTGCTAACAATAGACTAACTGTATTGCTTAGTTTCCAAGATACCATCCATGGCTGCTTTGAAATCTGGTCCTGGGTTGAAGAAAACAACAGCTTGAAAAGTAAAAGTCAAAAAGTCGATTCTCACATGTACCACTCGGCTCGCCTAAAATTCTGGACACGAAAGATTATGGAAAGCTTATATAACATGGAAACTATGGAGACGTTGGAGATGTTTATTGAAATTGGCAAAGCTTCTCCATATATTTTTAAAATTCTTCATGGTCTTGATGGCTCTAAACCCAAATCTACGATACCACATTTATTTAACAGTCTCATAAGTCGCGTCAACCCATCAAGCGTTGATCTCAAAGAACGGTCAACATTAACGTCAGATCTTTCCGATATCGAGTTGATGACATTTTTGGTTGATTATTTGAAATCTCTTGAGAATGATGCCGTGGAGGATATCTGGTACGAAAGTATTGGATTTTTGCGAGAAATTCAGGCAAGCAGTTCACTTTATCGCCATTTAATGCCTGACGTTTTCCGGTTTATTGCTGTTTTAGCAAAGAAGGTTGATACATTATCCTTTGGTGAACAACGCAGAATTAGAAGAGATCTTAGTGATGTTTTCATTAGACTATTTAACACAGTGTTATCGTCACGGTCCATTGTTGCTGCATCAGACACTTCTGCCATTTTGACAGAAACAGAACAAACAGAACCGGTTTTATCTAATGAAAATGATTCCACTACAGCACTAGCTGTTGCTCCAACTGGAAAAACAGGAAATGCTCTTCATGAAAATCTTGCTGCATCTCTTATCGATGTTGTTCCTTTTCTCGGGCTTATCCTTAATGATAATGACAAAGTAACGACATCATTATCAACAGTCGTGGCAAACTTTATTGCTCCAGCTGCTAAATCCAAGACCTTCCCAAGCTCGTTTTCGCAGAGGTTGACGAATCTTTTGTTGACTGTCATGTCACAGCCAGGGAGTCAAAAGGCTTGGAAAACATCTGTGGGTGATATTATTTTTGACCAGCGATTTATGAATATGAACCCCGCACAGTCCAGCAACTGGAAAGATATCACCCAAAAATGGGCTCAAGCTGATAAGGACAGACTTCAAGACTATATTAATAGACTATTAAGTCATGGGTCTAACTCTAATGTACTTTTTGGTTGGTCTGATCAAGAAGCTACATATACCCATCGTAATATCAACCGCCTATCGTTTATTTTTTTGAGTGGCTCTAGTGATGGATATATGCTCGACATTAAGAGCGTAACTGAAAAGCTGGAGGAAATCATGTCTTCTGAGACGGTTGCAGATACACTTAGAAGCGAAGTGTTTACATGTTTGCGTGCCATTATTCTTAGAGTCGATCCAACTTATTTATCAACAATCTGGACTTTTGTTTACAGTGAACTTTACAAAACTTTCACCATGGTTTTTTCAATATACAAAAGTGGGGACGTGTCTGCTGAACAATTAGCCAAGCAAAAGATCTTCTTAAAGGGGCTTGTTTCTGCTTGTAAACTTTTGGACATGCTTTTAATGTTGGGACTTGAAGATTTCAATCCGTAAGTAAACTTTTTTTTGAGAAAATGTCTTTCGCTAACTGTTTTTTAAGACACGAATGGATTTTCATTTGTGATAGTATTGATGCAATTTTTAAGGACTCTGAGCATCCTCCTACTGGCATCATTGATAAGATCGCCACTGCTAAAGGACTTAGCATTGCAGGGGTAAGTTTATATGATGCGATTCGCTTCATTACATATTCTAACATTTTATTAGGCATCTTACGAACATAAACAAGATAAAGGCAAGACTCGAAAGCCGTTCTTGACAAACATAAAAAACGTCACTTCTATTTCTCAGCTCCGACCGTTTTTTGATAACATTAGCATTTACAATTATGAGGCTATGTATTCCCTTGTGCCTCCCGATCTTGTTGCTTGTGAGCAAGAGATCCTCCAAGATATTTTTGACTTTTAGTGTTTATGTACAAATTGAAACAATAAAAAAACTTATTCATCGGTTAAATCGCCAAAGACTAAGAACCTCCCAGCCTGCCTTGCGTTCGCCGATTTGTGTTGCTTTTATTCCGCGAGATTGCATTATTTCTGCAATCGATTCCGGCTTGTTTCGTTTACAAAAAATGATGTATGCAGCGCCTCGAGGCGATAATATAGAATCTAGTTCATTTAATACCTTCCAAGTAACTTCCATCCCATCGGTGCCACCTAGCAAAGCAAGATCTAGCCATGCGTAATCATCGTCAGTTGAAGGTATCGCTGGGACAATTTCGTCGGGAACATAAGGAGGGTTGAAAAGTAGTAAGTCAACAATATTGGGTCTCAGCGACGTGGCAAGACTTGCTCGTAAAGTGTCCATATACGTGCACCCTCCATTTTCCTTTGAAGTTTCTATGGAAGCCACGCAGGCATGGATATTAAGATCTGTAGTGAGATATAATCCCTGGGACCCCGGGAGGATGTTTTGCTGTACAAAAGTGGTGACGATGCCTGAACCTGTTCCAATCTCCAGCACGATTGCCGGGTAATTAGATTCGAAACGAGAATGGATATCGGAGGCATCCTTTTCAAGCATGTCGAGGAAAAGAAAAGAATCCTCAGCAGGCTCATACACTTTGAGATAGTCGACGGACTTTGTTGTAGGAGTGGGGAATGACATTGTTGAGGGTTAAGGAAGGAAATTAGTTTAAATTTTGGGCTTATTACAAATCTTTTCTTCTTCCTAAATAAAACACACCAAAAAAAAAGAAAAAAAGAAACTACATCATTCACAATGCAACTTAACTTGAAGGTATGAATGGTTTTTGAAAGATAATTGGTGATTGCTAATAGAAAATTTATAGTCATTAACCGGGGCAAATGTAAGGACGCCAAAAAAAAGATGAATGATTAATGATGGCTAATGGGTTCTTTTAGATCAAAATCGAAGTGGAGCCCAAGGATACTGTAAGTTCCCATTGTTCAAAACCCCAATGCCTAAACACTGACTTTTTTTTAGCCCGCAGATATCAAGGAAATGGTCCAGCAAAAGGAGGGCATCCCTCCTGAACAGCAGAAACTTATTTGGGACGGAAAGCAAATGTGAGTGTTACTGCGTAAAAAGACTACAATTGCAAAAACTAACAATATGTGATAGGGACGACAACAAGACCATTGAAGATTACAAGATTAGTGCTGGCGCAACCCTTCACCTGGTTCTTGCTTTGAGAGGCGGCTACTAGATTATAACATCCATAGGCTATTAAAGAAGAATTCATCCGTTTTTTTTATATTTTTTTTAATAGAGATTTAACACCTGGCCTTGAACCAGCATCTTGAGCTGTACCGTGTAGGCTTAAGTTGGCCTAGATGGCGATGTAGGGTAACTTGCCGCACGACCGCCACTTTTTTTTTTGGAGTGTGTAGTTTTTTTTTTTTTTTTTTTTCTTTTTCAAGTGAATTACATGAAAACAACACCATCAAGATGAGTGAAAACGCCAAACGAAGAGTCAAAAACAAGTCTGTAGCAGAGTTGCAGATTTCTGCTGAGCAGCTATTATTAGAGGCCTATGAACGTAAAGAACAGCCCCTTCAGATACCCCACCAAAAAATCGTGGATCTTGAAGAGGTGAGTATTAAAAAATACATCTTCCTTCCGTGGCTAACTCTTATAGCTCAATGAATATCAAGGCCGCAAGCGACGGGAGTATGAAGATGCGCTTCGCCGAAACCGCCTGAATTTCGGGCAATGGATGCGGTATGCCCAATGGGAGCTTGATCAACAAGAGTTTGCACGCGCACGGTCGGTGTTTGAACGCGCGCTGGACGTGGACTCGACACAGGTGCCGTTATGGATCCGCTACATCAAGTCGGAGCTCAAGACGCGCAACGTGAATCATGCCCGCAATCTGCTCGATCGTGCTGTGACAATTCTTCCTCGAGTCGATAAGCTGTGGTTCACCTATGTTCAGGTTGAAGAGGCGCTGCTTAACATCCCCGGGTGCCGCCAAGTTTTTGAGCGCTGGATGGGATGGCGGCCTGATGCTCCGGGATGGCTCGCATACATTGGCATGGAAAAGCGGTACAAGGAGTATGATCGGGCGAGAGACATTTTCCAACGGTTCACCATGGTGCACCCGGAGCCCGAGAACTGGATCAAGTGGGCGCACTTTGAAGAAGAGCTGGGGAGCGCAGAAAACGTGCGGGATGTGTATACCCTTGGTGTTGACACTCTGGCGGCTGCTGGCGAGGAGTTTTTAGACGAGCGAATCTTGGATTCGTGGGCCAAGTGGGAGGCCCGACAAAAGGAATGGGAACGCGCGCGTGCAATATACCAATATGGGTTGGAGCGGTTAGCCAAGAGCCGGAGCCGGATTCTGTACAACTCATATACGGCATTTACCAAACAGTACGGCGACAAGGACGGGATTGAAGATGTGATTTTGTCGAAACGACGAGTAAAGTACGAGGAAGAGCTCAAGGAGGATCCCAACGACTACGATACATGGTTTGCATACTTGACATTATTAGAAGAAGCGTCTGCAGAGCCCGATGAGGTGAGAGACGTGTATGAACGAGCGATTGCCAACGTTCCGGAAAAACAAGAAAAGCGATACTGGCGACGATACATTTTCCTGTGGATCAAGTATGCCATCTACGAGGAATTGGAGACGCAGGATATATCGCGGGCTCGCGAGGTGTACCGGGAATGCATCAAGATTATTCCACACAAGGCCTTTTCATTCGATAAAATCTGGCTGCTGTATGCCAAGTTTGAGATTCGCCATGGAACGCTGGCGACAGCACGCAAGATTCTGGGCCAAGGACTGGGGTTGTCGGGTAAGCCGCGGATCTTCAAAGGCTACATTGAACTGGAAAAGAGCTTGAAGGAATTCGACCGATGCCGAGTACTATACGAGAAATACATTGAGGGATATGCCGATCTGCCCCAGCCGTGGATCGAGTATGCAATGATGGAGCAGATGTTGGGCGATGTGGAGCGTGGGCGAGCCATTTTCGAGATGGCTGTTGACGAGCCAGAGATGGAGATGCCCGAGCTTGTGTGGAAAAGGTACATTGAGTTTGAGACGGAGGAAGAAGAGTATGAGCGGGCGCGCTCCTTGTACGAGCGGTTGGTAGAGAAGACCGGGCACGTCAAGGTGTGGATCTCGTATGCGCAGTTTGAGGTGTCGATACCCGAAGAGGAAGATGAGGAAAAGGAAGAGGAAGAGTCGCAGGAGGTCGAGGTTTCGGAGGCAGCCAAGGAGCGCGCGCGAGCCGTATTCCAGCGAGGATGGGACTTTTTCAAGGCCAACCACAAGACAGAAGAGCGCGTGATTTTGAACGAAGCGTGGCGCGAGTTTGAAGCTGTGCACGGAACGGCGGCGACGCAGGAGCGCGTGGCTGCGCAGACTCCGCATGTGGTTACCAAGACGCGCAAGCTGGAGGATGGCTCGCTCGAGGAGTACACGGACTACATTTTCCCCACGGACGAAAAGGCGTCGAGCATATCCAAATTTTTGGAGAATGCCAAAAAATGGAAACTCAGTCAGGCTCAGTAGAAAAAACAAATTATACAATACTTACTTGGTTATTTTTAAAATTCTTTTAGGGAAAAAAAAGATAGAGATGTTTTACAAAAGGAAGGAGCAAAAAAAAAAAATAGAGAAAAAAAATCAGAATTGGGGTCATTACTTGGTTCCAGGGGGAGGTGGGGGCGGAAGGCGAGAGCCTGGAGGCCCCTGGGGGGCTCCAGAACGAGCTCCGGGAGGAGGCGGGGGAGGTGCATTTTTGCGAAGTCCTGGAGGTGCACCAGGGAGGCCAGGAGGAGGAGCCAGTCCTGGAGGTGCGCTGGGCAAGCCTGGAGGCGCGGCCATACCCGGGGGCGCAGCCATACCTGGGGGTCTGTGTCGAGCACCCGGGGCGCCAGATGAGACGCCTGGAGGCAAATGTGGAGATTGAGAGCTGCCTTGGGAGTGCGCCCGGTCGTAGCCTTGTTGTGGAGGATAAGAGGATTGGTGTCGCGAAGGACCCCAGCCATTGTTGTTGCCATGTCCTCCAGCGTTCCCGCCAGGGCCTCCCTGGCGGCCGTAGTCGTCAAACCGTCGAGGAGGTGGTGCGCTGTTTCCTGAATTGAGGGACGCACCGTTGCTGCTGCCACGTGAATGCATCCGGTCAAAGTCACGGCCAGGGTTCGGGCCACCACTCCGGTAATTGTCACCGGGAGGTGGGACCCCACCTGGACCTCCAGAACCTGGTGGTAGTCCGTTATTGGCATTATTGCGCTTCTGCCAAGGAAGATCGTGCATGGATGGCAGTTGAGGGGGTTGGCCTCCCCGGTGTTGTTGTTGCGGTTGGGGCTGTTGCCATGGAGCAGCAGCACCGCTGCTGTTTTTAGGAGGTGCGTTACTGCCATTGTTAGGACTAGATCCATCCGTCAGTCGGAATTGGTGGTCGTTTGGCGGCGCGTGGTTGTTCATATTATGAGCACCAAGCGAGCCACTTCCTCCAGCACCCAGTTCCAGCATAAGCTGTTCGTATTCTCTGTCTGCCGCAGACACAGGCATTGCGCCGGACCCAAAGCCATTTCCGGACTTGTAGGAGTTCCCGTAGCCTGCCGAAGGCCGTTCCTTACAGTCGCGAGCAAAGTGACCCACACCACCACAGATATGACATGTGACGGTTGCGGTGAAGTTTTTGCGGTTGGGGCAGTTGTATTTGCGGTGGCCAGTTTCGCCACAGTTTTGGCACGAGTAGCTTTCGTCGTCACGAAGGGTACCGTTGAGGGTGGCGAGTTCGCGAAGTTGGTTGCGCTTGAGCGTGTTTTGTTCTTCGGGTGTGGAGGCGGCGGTTTCAATGACTTTGGTGACAAGAGCAATGGCTTTTTGGATTTTTTCGTCTTCGTCGGCAATGATGAGACAATGTAAGGGCTCGTCCTCGTTCATTTGGTTGGGGACGTCGTTTCTGCGCTTGCCCTCCTTGACGGAGCCTTTACCGCGGATGGCGAGTTTTGCGCCGGATTCACTTTCCATGCGCTTAAGGGAATTACCGCGGGGGCCCATGAGAAGGCCAATGAAGTTAATTTCCGGGTAGTCTTTTGCCGGGATGTATACCTTTTCCTCGATTTTGGAAGGTCTGCGGTAGTCGGAAGGAGGTTTGTAGTTGGGGATAGCCTTGATTGCACGCTGGATGAGTTTGTGGCGCTCTGTTTCCAGAAGCTTGCGATAGCGGACGTCCGGGGTATTGATGCGTTTACCTTGAGCATTGTATTGTGGCGTGGGAGAGGGGGAGCGTTCAGCCTCGCGCGGAACGACGTCATTTTCGCGTAGCTTGAAGCCGATCTCCTCAATGCGCAGAACAAGGGCGTAAGCTTCGAGTTGTTCTGGGGTGAGTGGGGCCTCGACTAAGACGGTAGGGTTGTATATTTTAGTAAAGGGGTTTCTGTCTGAGGAGACTCCCCAGCGATTCTTTTTGCGACGAGATGAGACACGGTCAAGACGTGCTGCAGTATCTGCAAGTTCTTGGGAAGAGGAGGGGTAATTGGAGCGGTGCTCATGTTTGATGCTAGGGGTTCGCTCTGGAGAGAGTGATCGATTGCGGCCTTGTGGCGATTGCTGGCGGCGTCCTAAAGGGATGTTATTTGTGCCTTAAAAAGTTAGTTTAGTAATTGAAATGGGGAAATTTTCTTTAAGTAATACCTGTTATAGAGGCAGATTCACGAGATCGCCTGTCGAACATTTGGAGATATGAAGAAGTATGGATGAAGAGTTTTTTGGGGAGGGGGGTGAGGTGGAGGGAAGAGATTCGGTGGTGATGCCAGTTTTGATCAGACAGAAAGGGAAAAATAGGAATGGAGGTTTTGCAAAAAAAAAAAAATGAAAAATAAACGTTGATATTAATAATGTTTAGTCAAAGATATGTAATGAATATGTAATCAACACGTGATATGTCACATGATTTTGATCATCCAATCAGACATTTTGCGATTATGGTTTTTTTTTTCGCTCTCTCTTTGCCCACTCCATGTGTAAAAAATAATGGCTTTCTCCCAGTTACAGAAAAAAAAAACCTCCCAAATCATCACCACCAAAGAAGAACCTGCAAAAAACTCTCACACACACTTGACTTTTGACACCAAGGTTTTTTTGACGTCCCAGAAAAAAATACCTTCACCAAACAACTATACGCATTTATTATTTTCTATATACATATAATACATAATGGTTTCAGCTATTGGATTGACCGGCGGTTCCAGCAGATGCTTCCCTGGTAGGTTTGGATTAAAGACGGAAGAGAAACATTGACTAACCCGCAGTTCAACAGAATGGCAGAGCTTTTTGGAGTGCTACACTGCCAGCTCGACATCGGACGTGGCCAAGTGCCAGGCCAAGAGCGCAGACTACTACGAGTGCCTGCACCACAAGAAAGAGGTATGGATATGAATGAGAGGAGGGTTGAATCTACGCGTGAATTTGGTGAATGTGTATAACTAACTGGAGGTGTTTTTTTGGAATGTAATATAGAAGGGCCGTGCCATCTTAATAGCAAATGAGATGCTTAAGCGAAAAGACGAAGAGGGCAAGCTCCTGGATGTTGTCAAGAAGCAGTTCTCAATTGACTCACTTGGTCTGGTCAAGGAGTAAGCCAATTATCATATATGAGGAGAGGAGGAAACGTTTATCAGTTAGCATTTTTTGTTTTTTAGAAAAAGATTATAATAATAAAGAATAAAAAAAAATTAATATAATGGTGAAAAAAAAACTTTGGAGATATCTAAAAGCGTGTCCATAGTTTCTGGTCTTTTCTGATTCAAAATGAATCAAAATCATCGGTTTCAACTCGTGTCTTTCCACATACTCTATGGTGAAAATCTATTTTTTGAGAATATTTTTATCAGTGTTCAATAATCTTTTATATATATACATTTCTTGTCTAAGCATAATATTTGAGCAAATTAGGAACTCATTTTAAGGACCTTTGACGTGGTAATTCCAAAAATAAAATAAACATCACCAATTTCTATTCCCGTCTTTATCCAAACACCGATCTCTTTCTTTTTTATTTCTACTCAAATCATCATTAGATATTGGTTTATTGGAACAATCAACAACCATCAATTAGACCAAATCTTGAAATAAACGCACTTTCGGTTTAAAGAAAAAAAAATAGAAACTAGAAAAAACTGATAAACATAAATGCCGAGCTCTTTGATAGCCCGTCACGAAGGCCATGACCATAGCGGGCCTCACTATGCCAACATCAAATACGGATATATCGCGCTTGTGACGGCGTCGAGTCTGCTGATTCTAGCAGGCATCCGGACTCTCATAGGCAGACTAGTTTCAGCCCGAGCCGCAGCAAGAGGCCTCAGTCGGCGACAACGAAGCGTCAAGTGGGTTTCAGCAGTCTTCAACTGGCGCATGCCGCTGCCCGTGATTGTTCTCTTTTGGGTTTTTTTCACCATCCTCTTCTGCACAGTGGGTCTGCCCGAGTTCACGGCCAAGAAGCTGGCAAAACGCGCGGGCCGAATCACGTACGCCATGGTGCCGGTGGTGCTGGCGCTCGCGCTCAAAATCCCCGGCAGCGCCGTCGTGATCCCGTCCTACCTCGACATGCTGACGCTGCACAAGTGGATTGCGCGCGTGGTCCTGGCCGCCGCCGCGGTGCATGTCATCACATACCTCGCGGTGTACATCTCGACGGGCCGCACAGACAAGATCAAAAAGAAGGACAACATGCTGGGCCTAATTGCGGCCGTGTTGATGGCCGTTGTGGCGGTGACCTCGCTGAAGCCCGTGCGCCGCCGCGCGTACCGGCTCTTCTATTTCATCCACTACCCTGCGGCCTGGTTGACGGTTGTGCTGATTATTTTCCACGCGCGGCCCGGGGTGATGGTTCTGGCCGTCTTGTGTCTGTTTATTCTTTTTGTGGGAGCCGTGGTTCGCGTGTGGGTGGCCAAGACGACCAGGGTAGTTTCGGTGACGAGGCTGTCGCCCACGCTTAGCGTTCTGGTGCTGCCACGCCGCGTGCTCCCGGTGTATTTCGAGCCCGGGTCGCATGTGCGCATGGGCCGCGGCCAGATGAGCCTGAGTCTCCACCCGTATACCGTTGCGTCGCTGCCGTCCGACTCGGAGGTGCGGCTACTGGTGCGCGATATGTCGCACCCCATTCTGCCGCAGGACGCCGCCGAGCTGTCGACGTCTACGCCGACAACAAAGCTGCTGGTGACGGGGCCGTACCTGCCGTCGGGGCGGGCGTCGCGGATGGTGCGGGAGGCGCGCTGCGCGCTGATCTTCGCGGGCGGGTCGGGGCTGTCGTTTGCGGCCGGGGTGGCGCGCGCGCTTGAGATGCGGGGGGCCGAGGTGCAGGTTGTGTGGATGGTTCGGCGGCGCGAGGAGATCACGGCGCTTGGGTTGTTGGAGGTGGCGCACGCGGAGGTTTATGTGACGGGCGAGGGCCAGGTCGGCAAGCAGGAGGAGAATCCATTTGACGATGAGTTTGAGTTGGATGAGCTGCTAAGGGATGATGAGGAAGAGCAGGATGGGAATACGGTTGTTCCTCCGACGCCGACGCAAGTGAGGTCCCGAGGTGGGGACGAGGGAGATGAGGAGGGCACGTTAGTTGCGGGAGGAGGGGCAGCAGCAGAGGGAGAGTCGAAAGGGGTGCGGATTCATGAGGGGCGGCCAGACTTGCGGTTAGTTGCGAACGAGTTTTTCCAGGCGGAGGAGCGTGGGGGGGGCCAGTTGGGGTCAGCGTGGGTTTGTGCGTGTGGGCCTGCGGGGCTGGTCAGCCAGGCCCAGCGGTGGGCCGGAACGTATTACGAAGGGGAGGTTGAGTTTGTTGGCGAGGAGTACGTGTTGTAGGGATGGGTTATTTGCGGGTAAGAGTGCGGAGAAGGTGGGTTACTGGGTAAGCTGGGGCGGTTTGAACCGAGCGATGATGTCATTGTTGGGGGTGGTTTGTGTGGGTAAATAAAATGTTTGAGTCCCCACCCTTAATTGGCAGCCCCTCCCACTTTTGAATAAAATAAATATATATACTCCATCACCAAAGTTTAAAGTAAAAACGGTTATCTGTCAACAGTTGGGAACGAGGATTTTCAAAAAAGGTTATTGAAATGGGCTTTTTTTTCTTTTTTACATTTTTTCTTTTGCTCTGGACTGATCTCGTGAGCTGACTTTATTTTTCAGGTTTTTTAAACAATTCAAACTCATAAAACCTTTGTCTCTTTTCATCTTCAAAAATTTTCACGGCCTCCTCCATATATGCCAAGAATCTCATCACTGTTTCCCCCCTTTTTTGTAAATCCAAAACGTCTTCAATTTGCCTGTAAAAAAGCTTCTTTTTAAAACGGTTCAAGACATGTGTATAGAATAGTAACTTTTATATGTAAATATATGTATATATTTGAAAAAAAAAAAAAACGCACTCTCATCTTCCTCTACCTTCCCTCCTGATAAGTCGCACTCATGGCCCGAAATGCCGCTCCTTCATCACAAGCAAGAGCCTTGCACTTGGCCGCCACTGGAAGCTCGCGAAACGCGCGTTCTGCTCGTTTTTGTTGCCGCCACGCCCGCATTTCCGCATAAAACTCACGCACGCTTCCCACTATACTCTTGTGCCGGCCAGAGCTCTTCACCGCGCTACTGCTCTGGCCAAGCCCCAATGACTTGGAATCAGCTTCTGGCTCATCCTTGTTGCTCAAAGACGCCCCCTCATCCTTCTCCTCCTCTGCTGTTTCGCTCCCCGCTAATGGCTTGGCACTAAATAAGCCACAAGATTCGTCATTGACTCGAAATTGCGGTGAGTTTTCGGGCAGAAAAGACACAAAGAGTGAGCCCGGCGGCGGCAGTGTTTGAGCCGGTCTTAGTTGGCGCTGATGAGAGTCGTCCTTTTCCTCCAAGGGAAGAGACTTTTTCCTTTCTTCTTCTTCTGTAGCGGGGACCACCGTAGTGCTGGTGGTACTAATACTAGCAGACCCCCTTTTGTGAAACCCAAACCCCCGCATAAACCAGGGCGATAATAACGACGTAGAGGACCCGCCACTAGCGCTGGGGGCAGCCGGAAGTGTAGTTTTCGACTGCGTCGCATCTGCTGAAGAAGTCGCTGCTTCTGTTGGAGACTTGGTGGCAGCGGCGGCCAGCGCCCGAGCACAAGCCCCAGCCACGGCCGGGTGGGACGACCGGGCCATGAGGTGGGTATAATACTCGACGCCCATGCCTCCTGTGCTATGACTATGGTGATGGTGAGTAGCATAAGAGGCTTTAAAAGGCGAACTGGCCACATCATCATCGTCGTCGTCATCTTGCTGAACAAGAGTGTCGGGAGTAACTTCACGAGTACTGACACTGGGCTCGCGTGAGCTTGATCGGGCCTCAGTCTCAACCAAGGTCTGTGCTTCGGAAGAAGAGATTCCAGTTGAAGTGAAGAAGTCACCTCCATAAGTCACTATAGAAGGTCGTTTTTGATAAGATATGGGATGGTTATCGGGGACAACTCTATTTTCATCTTCCTCCTCCTCCTCCTCTTCTTCTTCGTCATCTTCGGAATCGGCAAAAAAATCATCATTTTCATCAACCTCTTCAATTTCATACACATCTTCTTCTTCGTCGTCGTCGTCGTCTTCTCCTTCAAACTCATCTTCACTATCACTGCTAAGATCCAAATCAGCACGCTCAAAGTACTCCGAGTTAAGTAATCTGTGTCGTAACCGGCGAGCAGACCGTCCCAAACAACAACTGGTCTTTACTTGTGGCTGCTCCCTTTCAGCTGTCGTCGTGGTACCTATACTCAAGTTACTTTCATCGTAGTAAGGTTCTGGTAAAGGTCCAGACCCCATGCTAGGCTTGGCCGTGTCGGCTGAAGCCTCCGAGCATGGCGACAGCTGTCTGAGAGCCATCATTTTGTTTTTATTTGTAGAGAGTAAAGGAGAAGAAGTGTCGTATTGATTGTTAATAATAAAATTATTATTGTTATTATTTGTTGCTGAAGAGTAAATTTTAGTAGTCGTATTTGTAGTAGTCTGATCGGCAATATCATCAACTGCACCATTAAACTTATTGTTTTTGTATGTCTCCTTTGTCGTCTTCCCATATGGTCGTGTCGTCATTCTCGAGTCTGGATCCACCACGGGGCACGTGGCTTGAGTGGTGGGCGACTTAGCCGCGGCAGACTTTGCACCAGCACCAATGCCAGTACTGGGACAAGTACCGTCAGCGAGTAACAGCACATTATTGGTGGTTGGGCCCCCCATAGTAACAGCAGCAGGTGGACATGACGAGCAGCGCGAGCTGGCCACGCTACTTCGGGTGCTGCTGGCCACTGAAAAAATCGCACTAGAGGTGCTGGTTGATTCTGTGGCTGCAGAAGAGAGGGAAGCCACCGAGGCGGCCGAGGCAATCGTTTCCACCGAAGCTCTCGTAGACATTTCAACTCCGCCTTCTCTCCCAAGAGTAGTCAAGGCATTATTGGTGCCACCCGCAGACGACACTCCACTAGATCGCCGGCTAGAAAGGGCAGCTGCGTCGGCAGGCGTGCATTGGCCACAGAGATACGCCGTTGAGTTGGGGTGTGTTCCGCAATGGCAGACCACTTCGTGGTCGGGGCAGTAATATGAGCCTGGGGTGTGTGTGTGGATGAGATCAATGATGCGGTCAAAGGCGGCCAGCATAGTACAATATCGGGGCATGTCGATGGGGGGAGAGTATGGCGAGTCCAGATCGGCGTCCAAATCAGACTCTGTGCGCCGCAGCGGACGGTGGCGATGTTGTGGGCCCGTCGAGTGACCAAAGTGGTCATAAGATCCGTGAGATCCGATAGTTAATGTTGCAGAGGACGACATTTTTTTTTCTTATAATGTTAAGACTATTTTAGTATAATGAAAAAGATTAAAAAAAAAAAAAAGAGTCGATTTTATGGGAGTGAGATGAAGAGTAAAAGGGCGATGATGGACGAGAGGTGATGAAGGGAGACGGGTTGCAAGATGATGCGGGTGTGCGGTATGAAACGGCAAGCGGGTTGAGATAGTTGAGTATTATAGGGCAGTCATGAGATAGATTGGGTAGGTAATTTGAAAGAAGGATGTATTGAAAAGAGAGGTTTATTAAAGAGAAGAGAAAAAAAGGAGAAAGGGATTTAAAAAAGAGCAGGACTTTTGGTTTTATATATAAAAAAATAAATTTAAAGTACCGATGGAAGACTAAGGTCTTTGAAGGTTTTTTGGATAAAAATAAATTTTAGCACCACAGGAATTCCCTAAAAGTGGTGGTGGTTTTCTCTCTCACGCGGAGTTTTGCGTAGTGGGAAAGCTGATAAGTAGCGGTGAGTGAGAAGGGCAAGAAATAAAAATTTTTATAAAAAGTTCCAACTGCAGCAAACGATCAGACCGAAAAAAAAGGGTCCTAAAACATGAAAAAACCAACAAAAAGAGCGAGCTTTTCTTTCTTTTTTTAAAGTTATTGGTAACTTGAGATATATATTTTTATGAGATGATTTTTAAAAAAAAAGTCACATTTGTTCCCCTTTCAGGCTATCCACTCAGAGCAACGTGGTTTGAAACGATCACAATGTGGAGAGAGAGATCTCTTGGGGATTTTAACCGTTGAAGACTTTTCCATGAATTTGAAAAATTTCCCATCTTTCACATATACCATGCCGATTCTTCTTTTTTATCTTTTCTGTCTCAAGATTACAGCCAGCTCCTGGAAATCCTCCTGGCCTTCTCTTGCAACCTCCGTCGGCGGTTATCAGTCCAGCGTGTGTTTAGAGTTATCTCATGTCTAAAATAATAATAACAATGTATGCCCAACCTTAAACACAATATCTTTCACATACGTTGAATTTATGACCTAATAGACCTATGACCTTCCCCAATAGACCTCTGAATTCTACCTGAAATCCCACCTCCTTCCCCCTCCTTATGTCTCTCATCTCTTTCCCTAATCACCGGCTATCAGAGGAAGTCGTTTTTTTTTAAAAGTCTAATGCTTGGAAATCCTTTATTTGTCAAGACTTATATAAGGTTCATATGATCTACTCTTCTTCCCTTGTTTCTCCATTCTTACAAATCAAAACACAATCCCTTCTTCATCCTATAACTTTGCTTCTCTCTGCGCTGAATCACTCAGCCGAAGAAGCCCCTCCTGAATCACCGTCGCTATGTGATCGCCCTCAAGCGAAAAAAACCGCCCTACAACTAACCCACGATCATCCCCCGTCCAGGGAGACTCCACGCAGTGCATCAACCACTCGTCCGCCTTGGGCTGCTTGTGGAAGTAGATGGTGTGGTCCAACGATACCATCATCGACATGTCGGAAAAATGCATGTCATTGGCAATCATGGCCGTCCCCAAAAGAAACGAATCGCTCATGTATGCCAGCGCCATGATGTGCGCCAGCGGGTCCACAATCTCGCCCTGCGCCTTGATCCAGTGGCGGATCCGGCGCTGCGACGGCGCCTGCGCACTGTACTCCTCGCTCGGGGGGATAAACCGAACATCAATACCATTCTCCACTTCCCCCTCCTCTTCCTTGGGCACGGAGCTCTTCTTGTCCGCGCTCGGGGGGACTGGCATGGGAGGAGACAGCTTGTCTGCGTGAACTGCAGCCTCGTTATAACTCGACGCGGCAGTCCCATGCTCAGCAAGTCCCTTCTTCTTGAGCCGAAGGTGGCTCACGTAATTTTGGGACTCGCGGGGAGATGGCACTCCGGGATAAAGAGACTGATGGGATAAAGAAACATGGCCATTGGGAGGAGGAATCATAAACGAAAGACTAGTTGTGAAGATACACTTGCCTCGCTGGATCGCCTTGACTGTACGTGTTGCAAAAGACTAGAAGTAAAAAGAATATATATATTAATATAAAAAGGGTTGTGTTGTTTAAATCTATACTTACTCGACCATCCCGAACTCGTTCAACATTATATACAATAGGAATTTGATTATCTCCCTGTATCATTTAGAAGATTAGATATACATATATACACATTGATCGTCTCGACCTTCCTTCCCATTTTTTTTTTCTAAACAGTTTTTCGGTTATCATATCAATAATAAGCCCCTACTTACAGCAGTCACAAAGTAGCAATGCATACTGTGCACATGAAATTTAGGATCGACCGTACGCACAGCTGCCATCAGAGACTGTGCAATCACAACGCCGCCAAAGACGCCGCGCGCGTTCCGGGGTTTCCACAGCTTCTCCGTGCTGCGGTACATGTTTTCTTCAAACTTCTCCAGTCTGAGCTGGGTTTCGATAGGTGCAACCATGATGGTAATATGAGCTATAACGCTATGGATTTATAGTCAATTGAAATGAAAATGTGTTGAAAGAGAAAAAAAAAAAAAGTAAATGTGGTTAAGTGTATTATTTTTTTTATGATAAGCTAAACCTTCCCCTCTCCTTTTTAAAGGTCACCCCTCAATAAAGGCTAAATAAAACTCAAATACTCCGCTTCGCTCTTCTTCTCACCATCCCCAGAAAACCTAACCTCGGCTATTACCTTCTTGGTACCCTCCACTCCGCTTATGTCGGCCTAACAGGTGCCCTAAAAATTGGCGCCTGGGCTGTGCAGTCACCATCTTCAGGCTGCTCCCTTTACCTCCATCCCCTCCTCCAACAGGCACCGGCCGGTACGTATCATCTGCCTGCTCAGCCAGCGTCATCAACTCTTCCAGCGCAATAAACCCCCTGGCCGGCCTAACAGCCACTGCATCCGTCACCCCAGCGCCTCCCTCATCAGGACCACCTTCTCTACCACCCACGACCCGGCCCCCTCTACTCGCCCCGCCATACCGCTCCACAAACGACACGTCCAGTTTTTTTCTGACCCGCGCCGCGACCCGGTCATAGTACTGCACGGCGAGCCGGTCCGGGTGGTAAAAGTGGCGCACCTTTTCAAAGATGCGCAGAAAGGTCGCATTAAACACCAGCACGGGCACCTCGTGCTCCGGCTGCACCAGCGCGTTAAACTCCAACCGCGCAATCTCCTCCTGCACCTTGATGTGCCCCGCAGCCCTCCGCAAAATGTACTCGTTGACGGCCCGCGAGCTCCCAAACTTGCCCGCGTCCGCAAGAACCGCCAGATCATCAACGTGGTACCATAGCGTGGCGTGGCGCAGGTGCAGGCTGATCCACACCGCGTATCGCTCGGGAACATCGTGCGCTGGCACCCGTAGCGTCCATCGCCAGTAGTTGTATGTCCGCCCAAGCCATGTCGGCAGATAGTCTCGCACAGGATCGTACGGGGGTACCATGGGCGGCACTGAAAACATGGTCTGCACAAGGGCTTTGAGGTCGGCCTTTCTTGTAGCCATCCTTGAAGCTTTGGCCGCGGCCTCATTCGGCGGCTCTTCTTTCCGCTCTTGGTCCTGTGGAGGTGGTGGCGAAGATGCAGGTGTGGGTGGTAATCGGCGTTCTTTCTTAACCCCACCTTTTTCATGGCTAGATACTCCCATATGCGCAGGAGCTTGTTGATGACCATGTACTCCGTACCGTTTATGTGCTCGTTCCTGAGCAGAGGCATATGACCCTCCTGGAGAAGAAGAAGAAGATGAAAACGAGTTTAATGATGGCATATCACTGGAAGATGACGATGTTGATGAAAAGAGCCCATCTCCAGGACGTAGATACTCAATTTCAATCGGCGGATACCGCCCTAAACCGTCTCGTAGAGATGTTTTGTTTCGAACCCATCTTTGCTGCTGCTGCGATCTAGGGGACTGCCCCTCTTGCCGCCGACTGCTGGCAAACGTACTAGGTGAGTTATATTCATCAGTCCCTATGATTGGAATGATTCCTGGTGGAAGTAAATGCGGAGGAACTTGCCCCATTTCCGAGTAAACCAATTCCTCATGCGGCTGGCCTGAGGGTGGTGTAACCTCTGCCGTAGTGCCATGATGACGATGAGGAAGATGGTAGTTATGGGACTTGGAACCCCCACCACTAGGCCTTCTATTCTCTTCTGCTGCAGCTGCCACCGCCGCCGTCCCAGCCACGCGCCCTCTTGCACGGTCCACGAGACTTCCCAGGTCTGGGGTTGAGATAGATTTACGCGGCGATTTACCGCTGTTGTTGCTTCTACTTTTTTTCTTTTTTTTAAATCTATTTCGGGCCATGCTTTCGTCGCCGCCGCTGCTACTATTGTTACCGGTTATGTCGTCATAACTAAGCAGACTCTTTTTTTGTCTTGCCCTTTCTTTTTCTGCGTCTTCGTTGTGGGGTTGCCCTACACTACCGTCATTGCCGCTACTGCCGCCGACAACCTTACGCTGGAACGCCAGCGAATCGTCGCGCGGTGGTGGAGACTCTTCCGGAGATGCAGGGGCGTGTGCGGGGTACGTTTGGTGGTTGTGGGGGACTGTTGCAGCTGCGTTTGCGCTTGGATTTGTAATGGACTCCCCATGGTTCTGCTTTGTCTGCTGCTCTTGTTTTTGCGAGTGGAACACCCTAGTTTCTTCTTCATCGTCTTCATAATCACTGTCCTCGTCGCTTTCCTGCATTACCCTACTACTTACTCGACTTTTGCGTCGCAGCGACTCATGAGTCAGCGAAAAACTGTCACGCGCTAGCGTTAACGCTTCTGCCAAAGCTTCCTGTCGCCTGCTAAGCTGTGTTGCATGCGTTCCCTTGTTAGGTGAAAGTGTTTTGATGAAGGGTAACGTGCGATATATTATGTCGATATCTTCATGGGTGAGGTTTCTTAATGCATAAGTTAAGCTCATTTTTTTTAAAAAATAAAATGATTGATCTATTTCGATTTAAAATTATATATATAAAGAAAAAAAAAAGGAGAAAACAATTTGAAGTAGAAGAAATAAAGTATAAATATTGAAAAGTAATTATATACAGTAAAAAAGAACAAGCAAAAAACATGGAGGATATCTTTCCGTAAGTATACCGATCAGTATATATATATTTCTTTTTCTTGGATTAATGAGAGAAGAGATGTACCCTGAAGATGAACATATTTTGCAAATTGTAGATGAAACATACGAAAAAAAGGCAAAGAAACAAAAAATGGTTCACCAATGTTTTTCCTTTTCCCAGAGTCGGATCCAAAGAACAGTATATTAAATGGCACTCTCTCTATCTTTTTTTTCTGACGCGTTTCAACCATAAACAAGTCATCAAAACGCGAGACATGAAAAAATCAAGAACAGAAAAAAGAAGGTTGCGTGAGTAATAAATTTTGGTCATTAACTTAATATTTGACAATATGTTCAATGTCATTTTCATCAAGTTGTATATAGAAAAAAAAAGCTAAACCATATTCAATCATTGCACCAAAAGTCAAAAAAATTGGATTCCTCAAATTGAATATTATTGTAAAATCCACAAATTTACATTAGAATTGTTTTTTTCCCCGTCTCTTTTTCTTTGGTCATCACTGCTTACAGTTTAAACTAGCCTAGTAATTACTCTTCAGACTACTACTCTATGTGGGATCCCCAAAAGACAAACACTAAAGTGAAAAAAAAATCCTGGGCAGGAACAAGACTGAAATGTACGCTTTCCTAGACTCCAATATCCGCTACGTCTCAAGATATCACCGAGTCTTACATAATTTGCCATTTTTTTTCACGAGTGACAATAATGATGATGCACATAAAGAGGAAGCATTACGCGTAACATTTGACCAACAGCCGTTTTTGATATCCAGCAGAGGATTTAGAAGGAAATAGAAGAAGGGTGGTTCTAGCCAGATTTTTCTAACTGATAAAACAACACGGACCTGGTAAATACCACACCTGTGCTGATGTGAAATTTCCAAAAGGGTTGATTTGGTTTTAACCGAGTGTTGTTTGGGGACTTTTACCGAGGACGGTTTTGTGAATACATTTGGAACAAAAACCCACTTGAGACGGGGTTCACGACGGGGCCCGAAAGGGAGGGCAAAAGATCTGTACAGTTATTATTATTTTCGTTCCGTTTATTTTAATTTTAAGCTTCTCCGGGAAGAACGGTATAAAAAATGAAACTGGGAAAAATGCTCCTTATTTCAATATGGACATGGAATCAAATCCAAAGCAAACCGTAATACACAAAAGATTCTGGGCAATAGTATCCAAGTCTTTATATATATATTTGCTACTTTGAAAAGAAACCACTGAACATGTATGCTGGTCATGTTTAATCTTTTCAACACCAAACAAAGATTACAGAACAAAGAGAGGGCAGACACAGAATGGACTTGCAGTTTCAGAAACAAGTTTTTTCTTCCGATGGGCACTCCTCCACCAGCTATACAGAAACAAGGATTTTAGTGGTGTATCCAAGAAAAGGAGTTTTTAGTTCCAACCGCATTCTCTGTATTATTTACGACCTAAAAACAAGTGAAATCCGCTTGTTTGGGACGATTAAATTATCAGATCACGAGCTTCGGAGTAGTATCTTTCCGGCAGTGTCGGAACAAGAAACGACGGCTATGGGGTCTACACTTTTTTTGTGTGTGAAATAGAGGAAGAGTTTAAGAACACGTCTGTGATGAGAAACCAAAAACAAGGCCTTTTATCTGGTTGGTTTTTTGAATTCCACCACCACCACCATCAATCAACCTTTTTTTGTATGCAAAACTTCAACCCTAAACCCTGGCTTTTCAAAATTTTCAAAGTTTATAAATTTTTTTGTCATCACCACCACCAAAAAACCCAGCCATAAAAAAATCCTCCTCCTCCCCCATTAAAATAACCGGCCCATATCGCTCCCATCAACACATCCCACCCACCACTACAAAAATAACAACAAACATCACCAAAATCCTTTTTTTTTATCCACCACCACCACCACCACAAATCACTAGTGTGCATAGACACGACAAGATTCTTCGCTGCTTAGGCCGCCATCTTTGTCTCGCAAGTCTCCTATTCCTCTTTATAAGACACACTCATTCATTCATTTCCCCTTTTCATTTCTCGACTGGTTTGCTTATATTCTCTTCCTTGTGATGGCACCGATTCCACGTCGTGCAGCCGTGTCTTTTCCTTCATCACAATCACCACAGTCACTCTCTCAAACAACATCTTTTATTAATTACATTATCAAAAACATACCCGCCCCCTCTCTTCCTCTTTCTTCCTCTCACAACTTTTGTCTACCCTTCCCCTTACCTCCCTACCCTACACATCTTCAGAGTTAACTCTCTCTCTCTCCATCTCCCTAAGGGCCTTCCATCTCGACCATGAATGCAAGCGTCTCTCTCACAAGCCAGGCTGCTCCAGCTGCCACCGCGCCCACCCCTACTTCCTCCTCGTCCTCCACACAAAACCACTCCCAATCGGCCGCAACTGCCTCCACAAGTGCGTCCTCTGTGTCTTCGTCCGCTCCCGCAAGTGCCTCTTCATCCGCCTCTTCAACCGCAGGTGTTGCTAATGGCTCAGGCCCTGGTTCCGCAGGAACTGCAAAGGGGGCTGGGGCCCCAGGTGCTCCAGCCGCTGCTTCCACAAATACACCCACAGCCCCACAACAATCCTCTACAACATCTGTCCCTTCAGCCACTGGCCCAAATCCAACGTCTTCAGTAAGCCCAGCGACATCTGGAAACCCGGCTCCACTTGCTGCGGCCTCTTCCACAAGCGCAGGCGTTGCAACCCCTGGTGCGCCAACCGCTAACCCAACAGCTCCTGTCACTGCTGGTCCTGGTGGCTCTGGTGGTGCACTAACAGGTCCAACTCAAGCTTCCGCGGCTTCTTCCCCATCAAAGTCTGATAAAGACATGCTCAACAATTACATTTATGACTACCTAATCAAACAAAACCTTACGGATTCCGCAAAAACCTTTTTCAAGGAAGCCGAAATTACTGCCACTTCAACTGATGCCTCTATAAATCCATCTGCTATATCCTCATCATCCATATCCTCATCTTCTTCTTCAGCCTCAGACAAACCACAGCCACCTCAACCTCCACCGCAGCAACAAGGTTCGCCATCCACTCATACTTCGCGTGCAAATAGTGGTAGTAATAGTCCAGTAAATGGTACGTTACTAACTTCAATCGTTTTCCCCTAACACGCAACAGCGCACCCCTCCCTAACAAATCTTTTTTAGGATCCCACATCCCTAACGGCCACTTGAAATCTTCAAAGGTATGCTTAAAAATTCTTTGCTCTTTGGGAATTTTAAAATTTTTGTTTTTATTTTCTAACACACATACACTTTTAGAATCAAATTAAAAAGGAGGATAAAAATGGTATGTCTTTTAAAGTTTTATTGCGCCCGGATTTAATCAAACCAACACATTTCTTAGACATAGACCCGTCCGAGTGTCCGCGTCCTGCTGGAATTATTGATACAGCCCAAGGATTTTTGCTCGAATGGTGGGGTATTTTTTATGATCTTTATAGTGCTAGAGGTCTCAAGGGTGGCTCTCCAGTAGCCCAACAATATCTCCAAGCTGTATGGACTCGTAATTCAATGATTCACCAAAATCAACAGCAACATGTCCAGCAACTACAGCTCCAACAAGCACAGCAACAAGGACAACAACAACTTTATAACCAGCTACAACAGCAACTGCAACCAGGCCAACATGGCCAGCCTGGCCACCAACAGTCAGCCCAACAACAGCAACTGCTTCAGCAGCTGCAACAACCTCAACAACAAATGCAACATCTTTCTCAACAACCTCAACAACAACAGCAACAGCTGCAACACTTACAGTTTCAACAACAACAGCAACAGCAACAACAACCCCATCTTCAACAATTTATTCATTCCATTGCCGTTCCTCAGCAAGGTTCAATGCAATCAGTCCAACCTGGCCAACCCGGCCAAATCCTTGCAACCTCTGCTCAGCAACCACCCGTTGGTGCAATAGCTGGTTTGCAGCAGCAACAACAACAACAACAGCAGCAGCAGCAACAATCACAGCAATCTCAGCAACAGCAACAACAGCAGCAGTCACAGCAGCAGCAGCAACAACAGCAACAACAACAACAACCTCATCTCCAGGGCCAGCCCCAGCCCATAGCCATGCATATTCCCGGCCAGACCAACCCAGCTTTTTCAATGATGAATTCTGCAGGTCAAATCATCTACAGTAATAATGTTCTCGGCTACAACACTCCCCAACCTGTTTTCCTCAATTCTAGACCTATTCAAGGTCCTTCTCCAGATCAACTCTCTGAAGCTGAAAAGCGCAACAATCTCCAGCGCCAGTCCGTGGTCCGCAGAAGTTTTAGTCAAGTCAACCAACGTCCACCTTCAAATGCTGCTACTGCCGCTGCGGCAGCTGCTGCAGCAGCTGCAGGAACTGGCCAACCCCAGCGTCAGCCAACTCCAGGCCAACAACAACAGAGTCCTCTCGCTCTTAATCAAACAGGCTCCCAGCACTCTCCCATTGGAGATTTTGGCATGGACTCGACAAATCCTTCTCATGTATCTACTCCCCAGACATCATCCCCTTCCAAACGTCAGCGTATCTCTCCTGATGGATCATATACAGTTCCTCCTCATACCGGAGTTCCACAAACTCAACAAGCCATTATGGCTGCAGCTTTACAACAACAACAACAGCAACAACCGCAACAGCAGCAACAGCAGCAACAGCAGCAGCCTCAACAACAACCTGGTCATCCAATTATGGTTTCACAACCAATAAATGGACCGTTTAATCAATTTGGCCAGTTTATACCACAAGTTTTCCCCATGAAAACAATTAATGGCCAGCAATTTCCTCCTGGAATGATTGTAAATTCTCGACCAGGAACCACTATGGCTCAAATGATTCCTCCAGGCAAATTCCCGGGCCAACCTGGCCAAATCCCTTCACAACAACAGCAACACATGGGTATGGCTCCTAGCCCGTCACCACTTCTACCGACTGAATCACTCCCTGGTCAGCCTGTTTATGCGTTTGAATCGCGGCAACATCAAAACAGTGGCACTCCAGGGTCTCACTCAACTGAGGCTCTCCAGCATTATCAGAATCAACTCATGCATATTGAGGAGCAAAGCAAGCTCAAGCTGAAACAAAATCGTGACGACGGAATCGATTCTAATAACCCTCAGCAACTGTTACAACAACAGCGCTCAAAGTCTATTAGTGGACCCGGTCAATTTAAACATGTCCACGGCTCTCGGCCGTCTAGCATTGCCTCGCCTGCTGCAGGTAACGGCAGTGGCAGCAAAAGCAGCGACATTTCACGCCGCGGCACTCCCCAATTGTCCCATCAGATTCCCCCATCCCCGCTCGATCATGCACCATCTCCCGGCGGCGTTCTTGCTGCGGGCAGCACCACAAACAACCACGGGTCGCCGGCCGCCCCTCACATGTGGCAATCGGGCCAGCAGAGCCAGACCCACAGCCCAAGCCTAGCGACCCGCCAAGGCACAACACCTGGAGCTTCCGGAGTGGTGCAATTGGGCGCACCTCAAGCGAGCTCGTCACCAGCAACAGCTGCAAGGCAGCTGCGTAGCCCTGGCCAACAAATGCCCCCACCCAGCGGACCCATTTCTACTGGCACACCTGCATCCAGCACAAGTACAGGCATAGCCACAAGCACTTCGAAAACACAACCTCAATCTCCCAATGTCAATCCACCAACACCTACGACCACACAAAAGCCTACAAAGAAGAAGGAAGGCCAAGGGAAAAAGCGTGGTAAAAAGAATGCAGGGGCTGGCGGAGCCAACAATCCAACAACGCCTGCTGGTATGTCTGAACCACCGACTCCTACAACCCCGGCTACGCCTGCTGCTGCTGCTGTAGCTGCCGCCGCCGCTGCCGCCGCTGCCGCCGCCGCCTCGTTGACGCTTAATGGCGGCGCTACTGCGGGCAGTGGCAACAATGGCAAAGACAAGAATGATAAGGGAGGCACAGACAAACCTGGCAAAGCCAATGGTACCTCTGTTAATGCACCCACACCCGTATCTACAGGATCATCTAATGGGTTCAGCTCAAGCGTCATTGCTGCCAGCACCCCCATTTCACTTGGGGGCGACGTTTTTTCAGCACAGCAAATTGGAATTTCGGCAGGCGATGGCGATGGTTCTGGAGGGATGGGCGGTTCATCTGAAGGAGGAAATGCCAATGGTAATGGTGCCTCATCTGCAGGCACTGGTGCAAATGGAGGTGGTCTTGGTGATACTGATTCTGGGGGTCTCTCTTCGGTTCCTGGGGTTTTGACCGAAATCTCCAACGCACTGGGTCCAGGCAGCATACCTTCCGACTTGCAGAACGAATTTTTGACGTTCCCCAATGATGAGACAATTGAGCTTGATTTTGATATTAATAATTATTTCCACCCTTGGGGAACTGATCCCGTTGAAACTGGACATGAGGTGTAAGGGATTTTTGGAAAAAAAAAATAGGATGAAAGAGATGTATGAAGGAAGAATTTAAAAGATTGGAAAAAAAATATACTAGAAAAAAGATTTTTTTTTTTTGAAAAATGTTAAACAACAGAATAATATAAAGAAATCTTAAGAGTATCAAAAAATTTTATATATTGAGAGAAGAAATCTTTTATCTTTTTTTTTCCGAAGAAAATTGTTTTTATTTATATAAAGAAAAGTCCGTTTAATTTATTTATTTTGGGTCCTTTTTATACAAAATTAGCTTACTGCAAGTTATGATGCCTTTGCTAATAATAAACCATTATGGGATTATACGTAAGGGGTGGAGATGGCTTTATGTGAAAATACTACATCTAAAAATAAACAAAGTATTATCGCCGAATTTTAGACTTTAGAGATGGAGAGGATCTAAGGAACCTGACAAACAAGGTAAACGTATCAGTAATGCAGTGTTGAGAGAAAGCGAGATCTTTTATTCTTTGGGAAATATTTCCGGGAAAGGAATTAACGATTTACGATGTATTTGCTGACATACAGCGTCGCAGACAACGAATGGAAAAAAAAATGTTACACTTGAATAAAAACAATATTTTGTTTTTTCTCAGTCTTATTTGTACATTGGCTTGGACCCTAATGTTTCTTGCTGTCGAGTTCTCGATGCTCATCGAGTAATCCAACTGGTCAACTTAAGCCTAACCTGAGAATCAATTGGCTAAGAGTCTTGATATCTAAAGTAAGCCGATTTGTGAAAATGGTTGGATTATTTGAACGGGGGGGTAAATAGATTAGTAACTAGATGCAGAAAAAAGTTGAAACCGAAAGTTCTGGACTTTGGGGGAAAACAAAATTACACATTAGTAAAACGCTACTAAAAAGGCAAGCTCTTTATTCAGTCAAAGAAGTAATCTCGCTAGGATTTGACATTAGGTGATAGACTAGGAAGCAGCATGTCGTGATCACAACAAAACAAACTGCAACAAGAAGTTAGTAAATAATTTTAAAAAAGTCCCAAAAATTTAGAGCGAAAGGTGACAGATGCTGATGGAAATAGACGAAGAATCACGCTTTAAAGTGTTCAAACAAAAGATAGTACGTGCTTCATAAAGATGATATCAGCCCCAATCACAAGAACAAAAGTCCGTCGATTTTAGATATGTTAGAAACAGAACGTAGGAAAAACAAATAGTGGATATCATAACTCGGAAACGTGGTATTAGTAACAGAAAGCGAGTTTTTTTTAGTCCAACTCAACTATGAAAAGTAGATAAAGAGTAGCTAAGTATTCTCAGAGATATTTTCAACTGAGTAAACATATCATCACTGATATATTGGTATCCTGGGTATTAACAAGGAACAGAAACACTACAAAATCAAAAGGAAGCTGTGGTTTCAAGTTCTATGCCAAATAAAAAATGGATGTGAAAAGAGCTGTGTATGCAGGAAACAACAATTAATGCAACGAGTTGACACGTCGGGTTCCCGTAGATGTTGACATTGGTAGAAAACATTTGTAATGACAAACATTCGTTCATTGAGTGCACTGTTAGATCTGTTACAGCAAACAGACGACGGTGGTACTACCACTACAGTCCCTCCATCTGCAGCAGGATAATATTTTGTTCAGTATCAAACATCGCGTTTAGTCTAGACCGCTTTATTACCAATGTTGATCAATTTTTCTGTCCCTATCTACCAAAAACATCTTTTTGTGCTGTTAATTTTTGGAGGTGTTAGACAGAATAATGTTAAAATCTCAAATGAAACCGAGACACAAACTTGAAAAAAACAATGCAATGCTGCCATAATTAAGCGATACAACTTGGATTCGTTTAAAGAATTGTAAATTTATACCTTAGAGCAAAACTGTATTCATATTTAGTTTTTTTTTATTATTCAAACGAAAACCAGGTGAATAGGACACAGCTGCTGGTTAAATAATATGAAGAAATTTATTTCTAGTCTAAATATATGTATTTAATGGGGGAATGTTTTTGGTTTAGAAGATAGAAGAAAATATGGTACTTATTTTCTGATGCACATAAGTTCGACTTTCTTTAGCTGCAAATAATCTTCTTATCAACATTAGAAACAAAAAAGAACCCTACTAAATTTAAAAAAAAAACATTCAAAAATTACTCTTAACTTTTCAATCTCTTGTTTAAACTTTTTTTCAGCAGTTGTAGTAACCGGAATAACTGAAATATTTAGGATGCTCATAGTTAAAAATACCTTAACAAAGATCATTTTTTATAATCAAGGTTAAAAAAACTAACTTCTACTTTATATGAAATGATTTAGTTTTTTAATACAAAGTTTAAGACTTGAGTTTCATTTTTATATTGAAATTAAAAACAGGTGTAGCTGGTGTGTGATTTTCTCCAAGAGGATGTTTGTACTCCCCTCAAATTTGTATTCAAATGTTGTTACAATCACCCACCACCTGCACGGCAGCCACTCCATTCTTCATGTGTTTTGATTTTTTTTTTCTCAGTCCACAATAAACTCACCCTTAAACTCACACCATCTAATTTTTTTTCAACGCTTTCAACACTTTCAACACTTTCAAACCAGATCTCCAGCTCCAAATTCTATCCACCATGACCGGGCCCGGAGACTCCGGCGCGTCGGCGCACTTGGACGACACTTCAGAAGAAATTATACAACCTCTAGTCTTTAGCGATGGGCCTCTGGCAGAGTATATGAGTAGGTTCAACCTCAGATCTTTATATTTTTCCCAGAGATTTATACTAACAGAAGCGGGTTTGCAGACAAACTTCCCAGAAGCCATACGGCCGCCAATCTTGCAGGATGGGGAATAGAACCCCTAACACTTGACGACGAGGCCGGCGCCTACTACGACGGGTCTTCAAGTGACGAGAACGGAGACTCTGACTTTTTTGAAGAAAACGACGTCAACTTAGACCAAACCGTTAGATTCGAATTCCCACAACCCAGCATTAAATGGCCCACCCATATGCGGGGAACAGATCCTTCTACAACCTCGGATCTTCATAACGTTTCGGCTCCTCCCACTGAACCGACACACGAACACAAAGAACCATTGGACTCCAGTAATAGCCATAGCAGTAACCGTCGCCAGCACCGCTCAACCAAATCTCAAACTTCTTTTCATCCACTCACTCTCGGCACCCCTGATAGCCCTTTGGCGGACAAGTCTCGTCTACGTGCCCGGTTTTTAGGCCTCTTGACAACCGCACTAACGCCCCGCCCTCCGGCACAAGAAGCACTTACATTCCTTGAGCGGTTTCGATATGCAATAGTATCAAGTCGTCTTCTCGATCGTCCTGGCGGCGACCCGCGACGCGTAGGTGGTGGTCCGACCGAAAAACAACCTCCGCTTGGACTTTCCCACACAGATTCAGGGTCAATATCATCACCCCATTTTTTTTCAAAGACACTGGGAAATTGCTCGTCGTGCTTATCAGCAGCTCAAGTCCGTGCCGAGCGGAGATTTTGGACTCGATCATCGGCTTCGGCAAGTTGTGCAATTGTTGTCCTGGCTATGCTTGCCTGGACTCTTTCGTCACGACATTCTGTGTTAGTCAACTCAACCCCCCCTGAAGAATCACCAGTGGCATCAGCTGCCTCCGACAACCCTCTTGCCCTTTTACTTCATTCTCTTCGGTATCTCAATACGCAACCCAGTGATAACATTAACGCTAAGACAATTCATCTTACTGTGCGCTCATTGGCCCTGGTGGCCGTGACGTTTGGTGCCTCGCTGTTTGTTCACGCGTATGCGCGCAGGCGCGCACATCGCATTCTTCGGCTGCGCCTCGTAGCTGCTGCTGAGTCTCTAGCACAGGCATTTGCGGCACTAGATGCAACTGCCACTAAATCACTTGCGGTGCTCCGAGAAATTGATCTTCTTGCGCGGGGGTACCGACCAGACCTGGCGGACACTTCGGCTACGCCGGGACGATCGACTCCAGCTGTTCATAACGTCGCCGCATATATTTCTCAGCTCCGAAAACAACAATCCGACTCTTACGACGTATTTATGGGTCGCCACCTACGCGTAGCTTTGGCATCCGGACTGTGTCTATTGACTACTCAACTTGTGCGTACTATTAGAGGAGTATTGCCCTATTGCAACAATGTCGATCTTGACAAATACCTAGATATTTACGAGCTTGACGTGCACGTTTTGCTTGATCTTGGATGGAACACAATACCTAATGATGAGGAAGAGACCGCAACTGGTTCAAAATTACTACAACTGTTGGATGCACGTGGGCCTATTCCCGAAGAAACAGCTGGGGCCCACGCGACGTTGGCTCGTTTGCGACTCGAGCTTTACAAAGTACAGTTTTTGCGGAGCGTATACGCTTGCTGTTTGCTTTCTGTTCCAGTTCAGTCAACTGGGAAAGAATTTGACAAATGGCGTGCTGTACTTGCTGGTGCGCACGAAACTGTGGGATTAACACAACAGCTTGTACGACCCATGACTGTGAACCAACTTGCCATTGGCATTGAACCAAGCATTGCAGTACCTGAAGAAATACCAGCACCGCAGCCTCCTTTGCAGCAGTTCTCGGAACAGTCGGCTGACGCAGGGGTATGGCGGCGACGACAACGCACCCTTAACACAATATTTGGCTCTTTACAGCACATTGAGGCTCGCATGGAGATGCTTCGTGATACCGCAGCTGTTGCGGCAGGAAACGAAGCTCTACAGCCTAGTTTCGAGACCAACTTTGCTCTAGTTGGGTCTGAAATTGAGAACTTGCTAGAAAACTGGACCCGTGCGCGTAAGGAATTTATAACATCAGGAGCCCTCCGAGATACCAATGAGAATGGAAGGATCAATGACAATGCCACAGGAGAATTGGCACCAAGATTTGAGGCTACGCTTAAAATGCCAGAAAACTCCGCTTTGACAGGCAATCAACGAGTAATGCGCCGTGGTTCATTACCAGCACGTAAGCCTATTTTGTCGACCGCCACGCCCTCCACACCGCAACCGGTGTCATCAAGTATTCGCACTAGACCACAAACTAGCTCGCCACATTCGGTTTCCATGTCTCCGCCTGTCTCGCGAACTGGGATTCCTGTAGGAGGACCATCTCCCGGAATAACAGCACAGCAATTTCGCGCACAACAGCAGCACGTGTATAGTCGAATAATGGAGGAAGTACGCGCACGAGGGGTGCTGCACCACCGACGCGATATTTCAGAACTATCTGGTGTTTCTGGCGTTTCAGGTGTATCCAACCTGACACTTGTGTCCAATGGCAGTGGCTCTGGTTCTGGAATGCGCTCAGGTATAAGTGGTCTTTCAACTGCTGTTGCCTCTCCAGACGAAGAAACTGCCGAGTCGAAGTATGGAATCCACATGTACAGTGGATCTGATAATGAGGATGAGGATGGTATTGATATCAACGGAGACGATAGCTGCATCGACTACTCACGGCCGTCTGCAGATGTGACGCGTAATCTTGTGCTTGAACTTGGGTCTGTATTGGATTTTCGACGCAGCCAAATGAATATTTAAATATTTTCTTTTCTTTTATTTGCATTTTCATATATTCTCTTTATTTTAGTTTCTAATCTTAATAATTTATATTTTTAATCTACCGACTTCTCATATTTAAATAATGTATTCAGGCTTGTCAAAAACAGTGCCATTGAACTTTTCAAGTCCCTCGCCACCATAACTGGTTAAAGGAGAAACTTCAACAACCGTCTCAGAGTTTGGGAAGGTAGCGTTAATAGCCTCGAGCCAACCCTTGGATTGGGCAAGCAAGTGGGCACGAGAAGTCTCGGGGGAATCCTCCTTTGATCCTGGAGCATTCTTCAAGGGAGAAAACTCTTGAGAACGATGAACTTCCATGCTGCCAAACTGACCTTTGGAAAGTGAAAGTGCGGGGAAAACATCAAAAATGAATTGCTCAAGCTTGATGCCATTGGGTTTGGTGGGCTTGGGGTCCTCGACACCAGTGGCCAAGTCGATGTGAGGAATCTTTTTGTGGGCAACATGGTAAGGCAGAACAGAAGCAGGCCATGTAGGGATAGATTGGAGGTATGGAACTGAGTAATAGTGGTTGACAATGTTTGCAGCTCGGAACTTAAGAATCGAGGGGTCGGCGGGATCAGGCAATCCAACAAGGTCCTTTGAAATTTCCGAGTACTCAATTACTGCAGGAGCGCCATTCTTAGCCACAATAAGACCGACCGATTCACCAGCATCGCGCTTGCGAACAACCTTGGTGCCGACCTCAAGCTTAAGATCAGCAGCCCAGCCGATGAAAAGAGGGTCAGCCACCTTGACCAAGCAATTGTCGACGCAGTAGGTGTGCACGTGTTCAATTCCACGCTTTTCAAGGTCTGCAAGGACACCAGCCTTAACAAGAGCCTTGTAAAAACCACCGTTACCATCGGGCGCAACAGCAACTTTACCGGCGTTTTCGAGAATGATCTTACCATCAGTAGTAAGACAGGGCAAAACACCCTGTTCGAAGAAGAAAATATTAGCCTTATCAAGACCAAAGTAGTCGTTCTTTTCAAAGAACTCTTCAGTGGGCTTGCGTGTAGGACCCGAAGTCATGATGTACCAAGGAATAGCCACCTTAGTGGAAGAACCGGCTTTAGCTTGTGCGAGATTTTGAAGACGGTGAATGCGCTCGGCTTGAAGCTGGAAGAGCGACTTATGGGAGGGCAGTGACACATCGTAGCAGCCCTTGGGTGCTGAAGATCCAAGACGCGTACCCTGACCGCCAGCCAGCAGAATGACAGCGACTTTGTTTGCAGCAATGAGGTCGAGACCCTGGGCAAAGTACTTGTCCTGTTGTTCCTTTGACGAGTCGAGCAGTGAGAATGTTGCGGATTCAGGCAAGGGTTCCACAGAAGAATCTTCTGGAGCAGCAGAATCACTTGTCAGCTTGGCAAAAGACTCGATTGTGTCTTTAGCGATAGCGGATATTTCTGAAGGGTCAAATTCGGCAAGTTGTGCGATCAAAGAATCTTGCTGATCCTGGGAGAGTTTGTCCCAAAAAGTGAAGACGTGGTCCTGACCAGCAGCCTTGTAAGATTGCTTAAGAGCTTCAATATCGACAGTCATTTTTGTATTATTTGATGATTATGGGTGAATATTTGAGTAGAATTGATCGTGTTGTTGTTTAGAAACCTGTTGGTTAAAATCTTGAAGCTGTTTATTTATTTATGTTTCGCTGTAGAATGGATGGAGCTGAAAAAATAGGTGTAAACCAATGGTCTGTGATCTTCGCAGAGGACTAAATCTACTCAGAGGCACATGTTTTTTTATCTAAATTTAGACCCTGTGGGGGAGGCGCAAGAAAACACTTTCATTTTTAGTATTGTGCGGCTCTTTTGTTACATTTTTGTGTTATACCGACCCCTGATGACGCAAATGATTATCTTGAGGCCTACAAGTTCTTACCTAATTTAATTCCATGTAACAGCTGTTAAAATAAATTAAAATAACAAATTAAATTATTAAAATAATTAAATAAAATAAATTTTCTTTTTTTTTTATTCAAAGTTTGACTAAAAAGAATAAAACTTGCGGCAACAAAAACTTTCTTTCTTGCTATTCACTTTTTTTATTTATATTTTTAATCAGCCTAGCCATAACATCTCCTCTTTAAAGATACCTATACTATTACCTTCTTACTCTCAAATGTCTTTAAGATCAAATTCTCGCAACTGCCATGGTTCGCGGAGCACAAAGCACACAAAGTCTGGCTCCTCTCAACCGCCATTAAACGATGCTTCTCACTCTACTGGGTCGGGGCCATGTCTTGGTTGCTGCTGTGCTAATGACCAGACATTTCTGGCGCTCAGTGAAATTATCTACTCGCTGTCCTTTTATCTCTCTCAAAAGGCGACCTCCTCAAAGCTTAACTCGAGCTCCGACACAATGCAAACTACAGAAACACCCACAGAGACCCCGCTCCCACCGCCACTAATTTCTGGAGATGAGCATTTTGTCCCACTATCAAAACTGCCAACATCGCTCCCAGGGATGTCAACGCCAACCAAATCTCTCCTTTTAGACCAACTTAACTCGCTGTTCTATAATGCATACACATGTTTTGAAAGCCCTTTTGATTCGCGATTACATCATTTTGTTCCGGAGCCGGCTACGGTTGACACTCCTTCAGAAGACGACCTTTATAGCGACAGCGACGTGGAAAATGATGACGAAGATGACAACGACACATACTCTAATGAATCTAATGATAATGACTCTAGGTCTCTGGATGAGACCTCTAATGATTTTAGTAACAGTTCCAATGATACAACAAGGACCTCCACACACTCTAATGATGACTCCCCCAGCTCTTCCTCCTCCTCCTCTTCT
The DNA here is from genome assembly GCA_900497715.1 of Magnusiomyces ingens NRRL Y-17630. Lineage (NCBI taxonomy): Eukaryota > Fungi > Ascomycota > Dipodascomycetes > Dipodascales > Dipodascaceae > Magnusiomyces > Magnusiomyces ingens. The sequence goes on from UIDE01000002.1 coordinate 1,803,549, forward strand.
TCTTCTTCATCTACTTCTTCTACTGTTTCAACAAAATTTTCTCCCTCTACTCATACAAAAACTCTTTTGGCCGCCCTTTTTAACAAAATTCAAACTCAACAGGCAGATCTTGCCGCCCAATCAGCTCGCATTCATACGCTTGAATCCCAACTTTCAGAGCTTAACCCAGAGTTCTCCAGTCAAAATACGAAATCGCAACCAATTCCTACATCATCGTTTGCGGCAGCAACCCTACAAATACCAAATACCGGCAGCTACGCTACAGGAACTTCCGAAAGCGGACGCCCACCTGCATCCACTGATGTTTTCCTGCATCCTTCAACGTCTCCACGCGATCACTATCTTCTCGACAAAGAACTTACAAAGTCTCAAAATGCAAATAAGGCTTTCCAAAAAGCTCTTCGCGAAATTGGAGAAGTGGTCATTGCTGTCGCTCAGGGTGACCTGTCCAAAAAAGTTACCGTCCATGCTCGTGAAATGGACCCGGAAATTATCAAATTTAAAGAAACAATTAATACCATGATGGACCAGCTCCAACGCTTCGCTAACGAAGTCACAAAGGTCGCAACCGAGGTAGCTGGCGGCACCCTTGGTGGTCAAGCAGAAAGCGATGGTACTGTTGGTGTGTGGCGTGAGCTCACAGATAATGTAAACGTTATGGCATCCAATCTTACGAATCAAGTTCGTGAAATTGCCGACGTAACGCGTGCAGTAGCTCAGGGTGACCTTTCACGCAAAATTAATGTTCATGCTCAGGGTGAAATTCTTGAACTCCAAAAAACAATTAACACAATGGTGGACCAACTGCGAACCTTTGCTTTTGAAGTCACACGAGTTGCACGTGAAACCGGTGTTGAAGGCCGACTTGGCGGCCAAGCTCAAATCGAAGGCGTGGAGGGTATTTGGCGTGAACTTACAGATAATGTAAATGCCATGGCTTCCAATCTTACAGATCAGGTCCGAAATATTGCAAATGTTACCACTGCTGTGGCGCGTGGCGATCTGTCTCAAAAGGTGTCTGCAGATTGTAAGGGTGAAATTCTAGACCTTAAATCAACAATTAACAAGATGGTTGACCGCCTTCAAAACTTTGCCACTGAAGTTACTACTCTTGCCCGCTCCGTAGGTACCGAGGGTATTCTTGGTGGTCAGGCTAAGGTTGAAGATGTCGAGGGCGCTTGGAAGGAAATTACGGAAAATGTCAACGTTATGGCCTCCAATCTTACCACACAGGTGCGCTCCATTGCTCATGTTACTACTGCTGTCGCCCAAGGTGACCTTTCTCAAAAAATCGACGTTCATGCTCAAGGTGAAATGCTTGCACTTAAGTCAACCATTAACAAGATGGTTGACCGATTACAGCTTTTTGCTTCTGAGGTTACTCGTGTTGCTAAGGATGTCGGTATCGATGGTAAACTTGGTGTTCAGGCCCAAGTCAGTGATGTCGATGGTCTCTGGAAAGAAATTACCACCAATGTCAACACCATGGCTGCCAATCTTACAAGCCAGGTCCGTGCCTTTGCTCAAATTACTGCTGCAGCCACCGATGGTGATTTCACATCTTTTATTACTGTCGAAGCTTCAGGTGAAATGGATGCTTTGAAAACTAAGATCAATCAAATGGTGCTCAATCTGCGTGAATCTCTGCAACGTAATACTGCTGCTAGAGAAGCTGCCGAACTGGCTAATCGTGCAAAATCAGAATTTTTGGCTAATATGTCGCATGAAATTCGAACTCCAATGAATGGTATTATTGGAATGACTCAGCTTACCTTAGACACTGAACTTACCCAATACCAACGTGAAATGCTTTCTATTGTTCACAATTTAGCCAATTCTCTTTTGACAATTATTGATGACATTCTTGATATCTCGAAGATTGAGGCAAACCGAATGACGATTGAAAAGATTGCGTTTTCTCTTCGTGGAACTGTATTTGGTGCCCTTAAAACTCTGGCTGTTAAGGCAAATGAAAAACCTCTTGATCTGGTTTACAAAGTTGACAACACTTTCCCTGATAATCTTGTGGGAGATTCATTTCGTTTACGTCAAGTAATTCTTAACCTTGTAGGCAATGCTATCAAGTTTACAGAAAGTGGCGAAGTGGCGCTTAGCGTGCGCAAGGCCTCTGACCAAAGTAGGTGCGAGCCTGATGAAATGATGATTGAGTTTTGCGTATCAGACACGGGTATCGGTATCCAAAGCGATAAACTTGACGTCATCTTCGACACTTTTTGCCAAGCGGACGGTTCTACTACTCGAAAGTTTGGTGGCACTGGTCTTGGTCTTAGTATTTCAAAGCGTCTTATTAATCTTATGGGTGGCGATATTTGGGTCACTTCCGAACTGGGTAAAGGATCGGAATTTTATTTTACACTGGCTGTTCAACCGGCTGATACTGGCTTAACTCAGCTTCTTGAATCTATTGCACCTTTCCGCAATCATTTTGTTTTGTTCATTGATACTGTTCATGAAAGACATGTTACTGAACAGCTTATTGAAAACATGGCACGTCTCCATTTAAATGCCTGGGTTGTTCACTCAGTGGAAGAGGCTCCACTTCCCGAGGACCGTACAGGTCCTAAATTTGACACCATTATTGTGGACACTCTGGAGGTTGCTACTAAACTTCGAACCCTCAATCATCTCAAATATATCCCTCTTGTTTTGCTCAATCCATGCATTCCCCAAGTTAACCTCAAGCTGTGCTTGGACTTGGGTATTACATCTTATGGTAACACGCCATGCTCGGTTCACGATATTGGAAACGTCCTGCGGCCAGCCCTGGAAAGCCGCGCTGCGCCTCTTAACAGTGATGGAGCCAAACAATTCCACATTTTGCTTGCTGAGGATAATGTTGTGAATCAAAAGCTTGCGGTGCGCATTCTAGAAAAGTATAAACATAAGGTGGAAGTTGTTGAAAATGGTTTGGAAGCATTTGAAGCCGTCAAGCGTAAGCGTTATGACGTTGTACTTATGGATGTGCAAATGCCTGTTATGGGTGGTTTTGAGGCCACAGCGAAGATTCGTGAATGGGAAAAGCAAAACATAACCGTTCGCACGCGTACTCCTATTGTGGCATTAACAGCTCACGCTATGTTGGGTGATCGTGAACGGTGTATGCAAGCCCAGATGGACGAATACCTTTCAAAGCCTCTTAAACCGGCCCTTCTTGTTCAGACCATAAACAAATGCGTACATTCCATCAATCAGCTCCGTAACCTTGCATTGGGCCCTCCATCATCGACTGCTGGCGGTGCTACTATGGCCAAGGGCTATGGTGTTGGCACCGCGGATCAAACTATTATTGGTCCTGGTGAAGGCACGGCAGCAGCCGCAGCAGCCGCTAGAGCAGATGGCGCTGGCGCCACCTCATCTCTTCCAGAATCACCTCTTTCTTCTCTTGCATCTCCTTCTGCAGATATTCCTGTGCGGCCAGGTGGATTGTCACATCGCTCCGCCACCATGATAGATGTGCGTAGCCGCGCACGTATTGAAGAAATGGAAAAAGAAAAGAATTCTGAAGATGGTACAAACAAGCTTGCTCGTGGAACAGGTCGCAGTGGTAGTAGCGGCAGTATTATGGATGCTTCGAGCAGTCGTAAAAGCGAGTTTGTACGACCCAATCCTACCAATAGTTCGAATGGTATTTATTCGTATGATGGCTCATCTTCAACACAAAATCCATTGTCCTCATACCCGTTTCCACCCCTGAAGAAGAAAACAGAAATCTTTTCATTTACAAAGCAAATGACTGCTAGCAACAGAATTGAGGTTTTGGAGGATGATCAGCCTGCCCAGAATAGTACAAACATTAGCCCGATGTCCACGACTACTGTGGCCGCTACTGAGGATGCCGGAACTATAGACACAACAAAAGTCACTGAGGTTACAGTGGAAAAATCAGACAATTAATTATGGTGTATATCGGTTTTTCTATTTTCATGAAAATTTATCATTTTGTACAATAAAAACTATTAGAATATTAAATTTCTATTAAGCATCTTTCTTGAATGTTCCTGTACTGTTACGTACTGCACGGTACTTTTGTAATCCGTCAAGCCATAAGCCAAGGACCATAAGGGCTAGAGAGCTGACTACAACTATTGAGCTTATGTTCGTAGAGGGATAAGTATTCCAGGCCCATTCTTGGGCGGCCCAGATTGCTAGGGCCACATAAACCGAGTATACTTTAGATGCACGGTATAGTGCGTATGGCACGGTCCAGTAAAACCATGAGTAGAACTGGTAATGAAGTGATCGGGCAAATAAAACACCAATCAAATTTGATGAAACAAGTGTGGATAACACATAGTCTGGATCCATGTGATCTGCTACACGACGTGCCAGCACGACGCGGCTTTTTTCAAAAAATAAGGATCGGACAAGGGCAGCAAGTGAGTAGTCGGAACCCCCAGGCGCAGCACGAACAGCCTTTGCAGGTTTTAATGGGGCAAGCCACCATCCGGCGCGGTGCGATGCAAAGCCAAATACAATCACAGCAAGATGTGCTCCTAAAAGTGACTTTGCAAATCCAGGAGAAAGAAAAATCTCTTCGGGTACAAACCGCCAATTGACGGTCCATTTGTAAAGAAATATCCGCGAAAATTCAAACGCTCGTGAAAGGTAATCTAAAGCATATGGCGAAATACGGAGTTGTGATACAGCTGCAACAGCTTTTGTGACGGGGATGGATCCAAGTGCTTGAATGTATCCAGCTGCCAAGGGTATAATAGTTTGAATAACTGTAGGAGGTGTTTCTGGTGCTCTTCCAAGCTCGTAAAGTGGAAGGGAGGCAATAGCTAAATGACTTTCAAGAAGGGTAGTAATAGGTGTAAAGTCGACTAAGAATGGGAGTGCAACAATGACTTGGACCAAAATAAATGGTAGTGCCGTACGTTTGGCGGCGCCAAAGATGCCTAGTGCTTGAAGATAGATCACTGCAGCACCAGGAAGAAATAACAGAGCATTCATCTTAACAGACACAGCAAGAGAAAACAAAATTGCTGAAAGAGTCCATTTATGGCGTTGAGCTAGGGCGACTGCAATCACGACGAAGAAGGTGGCAAAACAGTCGTTGAAAAGTCGCAACACGTAAATTGAGTGTAATCTTTTCGACAATGCAAGAAGGACAGCAGCCCATACGTAACCAGGAAGAGAGCGTATAATAGCGCCAATTGAATCGTCTTGATTTGGGGCTGCATTTCCCAGCGTGTTTTTCACGGGTTCGCGTGTAGCTCCTGTGGAAGGCCGCAGAAGATTTCCAGAAGAGCTTAAATCAGATTCACGCTCTGGATCTGCCATCGAAGTGATTCTATATATACCAAAAAGGACAACTGCGTGTGTTAAAGTGTAAAGATAGAGGAATATTTTTTGAGCGCTGAAAATATCTGCCCCTTTACCTGTGAGTGCCCAAAGCAATGTGTAGATGGCAACATGGCCAGCTGGATACACTATGGGACCAGTACCGCCTTCTATTAAAGTATAATTTCGTTGACCGTTTTCCACTACATGTGTGATTTGTTCCATATAAGCAGTCCAATCGATTTCTGTGTCTAAGACGCGTTAGTTTTGAAAATAAAAACAAACAAGATGCCAGTATATACATACAAGATACTTTGCGAATGATAATGAAGCCTAAAACTGCATCAGCAGCCAAGAGAACAATACAGAATGGAATATATAGAAGAGATATAACAGCAGCCACAGAAGCAGCCCTGGAGGTGTTTTGAACCACCAGCATTTTTTAATTTTTTGTGTGTGTTTATTGTTGCAAAATCGTTACTAAGTCCATGGCCGCGATAGTTTTCCGGCAGTTAAAGGAGGTTTTAAATTAATAACGCACGTGATCACGCGGTTTGGGCCAACCACCGACTTCTAAACTTTTCACCTTTACCACCAGAAAATTTTTCCTTTTCTTGTCCTCCCACCTGAAAAACCTCTTTTCATCACCACAAAGCCCCGGGACATAAAGCCCTAGACCTCCCACCCACTTTCAATACCTCCCCGTATCCATCATGAGTTTGAAGCAATGGAGCTCCGGCGCGCGATCTTTGCCTCGTAAGTTTTTTGAATTCCGTTTTTTTTTTCTTTTATTTCAATTCTAACTAGATCATGATTTCTAGGTGCCGCCATGAGACTATACAGCACTGCTGCATCGCCAGCTGTTGACGCTGCTGCTGAGCAGCCTCCTGTCGCCCCCGCTGCTTCCAGTCAACCCCCCGCTAATGTTTACTCTTCTCTTATTTTGTCGCGGATACCCATTGTGACACCCGAGCTGACCGATTTCGAGAAAGCCTACTACAAATATCAGAGCGAACTTGAGCGTAGACTCATGTGGACCTTCCCGGCCTACTTTTACTTCAAAAAGGGTACACTTTCTGAGCGTAAGTTTGCAGCTGCCCAGAAGGGTCCTGTCACTCGTCAACCCGGTGTCTGGTACCCTCAAGGTATTCCCGACGTTAAGTTCAACCGTGAGCGCCGTTTCAAGCAAGAAATTGTGATCCCCCGCGAAACCCCTGCCAACGGAATTGAAGAAGGCAACGAAGATTCCGTTCTTCGTCCTATTGTTGGAAACTCCAGAATTACTGAGGCTGATACCAAGGGTGACACTAAGGCCCTCACACGCCGCCTCGACCGCACTCTGTATCTCCTTGTCAAGCAACAGGAATGGAAGTTCCCTTCATTTGGTCTCCAAGCCAAGGAACCTTTGCATGAGGCTGCTCAGCGTGGTCTCACTGAGATTGGTGGACCCAATATGTACACTTGGACTGTCAGCAATACCCCATGCGCTGTTTTACGATACAGTGATGCTCAGCGCAAGGCCATTCTGAACGGCAACCCAGAGCAGACCCAGAGCAAAGAATACTTCATCAAATCACACATTCTTCATGGCAAGTTTGTCCCAGCAGCAAAGGATGTCACTGATTTTGCATGGCTGACAAAGGAGGAAGTCAAGGAGAAAGTTTCCAGTGGCTACTGGGAACAGGTTGAAGTTTTACTTGCCAACCAGTAAATCGAAAAGAAACAGAGGAAAGGGTGACTGTAAGAAAGAGTTTTTATGTTTTGTAATTATTCATTATTTGTAAATAATTTGATATGTCCATACTATTAGAAATCTAGTACATTCAATAATGTGTACCTGCATAACTCAGTGAACATATGATGTCTTTGAAAAGAGCCACTTAATTTACTGATTTTTTCTTTTTTGTACATCTATCCGATTACTTTAAAATAAATAATCGATATACAATTATAAAACATTAAATTGATTCTTAGGTCTGATTCAGCTTAATTATTATTATTGGAGATCCAATCCAATGTAGAACATGTATATGTTAAAAATGATAATTGCTGAAATTGGCTTGATCTCTTTTCATCTTCCAAATTAAGTTGACGTTACACCATTTTGTAGTACAAACCAATTTTTGTTGTTACATTTTTTCAAGTGTTGAATGACACCCTATTATGTAATATGAATTGACCATTCCGTATGATAGATTTGCACAAAAAGTCCAGAAAGAATCTTGAGCCTTCAATGCCCTCTGCTACCCAAAAGATTTCTGGGTTTCATATAGTACAAAAACTATGGGATCATGTTATTACTTTGTTAAAATCCTTCGTTAAAATTAAATTATTCATATTATTTTAATAATGGGATCAGTTGCAGTAAGTACTTTTTAATCGTTCTTTATTATTTTACCATATGACATATGTATAAATTAATATAAATGATCGAAATTCATTCCATAAAGTAGAGCGGTGTATAACTTTGTTTTTTGTTAAAATTCCTGCCAATTGTTTTGTGAAATGAGATCAAATATTTTTTGGTAACTTTTAGAATTTTAATGAAATTTTATTAAAGAACTACCCATCGGCTCAAAAAAAGGTTGTTTTTTTTTTCAAAAGAAACGGTTTGTATTTTTTATAAAAAAAAAAACTTCAAAAAACTATAACCGGTTAAACTATCATTCCCTCAATTTTTCAAATTGTTTGGTTAAAAATGATACAGTATTAGTCATTATAATTTAGCCAGAATTTCAAACTTCAAAAGAAGCTTTTGATGCAGAAAAGTTATACAAAGTACGAACACTTTTGAAGCAAAAAGGTTACATTACTTATCTGAAAAAAAAAAATAAAAGAAAAATCAATGAAAATGAAAATGAAAGCAGATCTGAAGAATGTAAAAAAAAGAAAAAAAAATTTTTTGTGGGGAAGTCTGAAGAATTATGTATTCAAAATTCCTTATGAGTTGACTCTTGTTTGTTGTTTCCAAAGATAACAGTCCTCGTAATTTTTTAACATTTACTTATACTTTTTATTTATAGGAACGTTACTTCCAGGTATATTTTGTAAATGATAGTAGATCCTATTTTATATTATCCTTTATAAAAAAAAGTTTTTATATGTAAACTTTGGGAAAGTAAAAACTGTTAATATGTATCCGTTGTTATAGAAGACAGTGAATACTAATCGCCATAGTGATTAAGTAAAGGATAAATTCATTTCTAATGCTTTATTGACCAAAATTTTGAAAACATTATTATGGAATACAAATCTTGCGGACCGAAAAGTATATTGAAGTGGTCGAAAAAAAAGGAAAGAAAATGATCTGAAATATTGGCATTCTTCTTTTTGCTTTCCGGCTAAAAACCAGTTTTAAATTTTAAAAGTAAAGATCACATTGACTACTCAATTTGAATTAACGGATGATTTACTAATAAGCAAAGACGTACTTTTGTATTTTGAATAATCCCTATAAGCCCAAACTTATGATGTTTACGTTTAGAAAGTAGGCCACGATATGAACATTTAGATTTTAAGAAATAATTTATATCAAAAATATAACGCTTAGCGAGTGTAAGCAAGCAGTACTACGAGGCTCTTTTTAATGTTTCAAACCTACTTTTGAATTTCCAAACTAATTGAGGTGTGAAGCAAATAAACATGAAATCATGGTAGTGAGGCTCCAACCTTTATTTTCAATAGGAGTAATAAATCTACATCATAAGTGCCTTTCTAAATCACTTTTTATAGTAAGATATTAAACTTTAGATTAATGAAAGCTGTTTTTTTGATTTTTGACTGTTTTTAAACAACCCCTTTTGTGCAAGATATCTGAAAAAAAAACAAATATAGCTTTTGTTTCTATTCAGGGGGATCGACATGCTTTAAAAAAAAAATAATAAATAAAGATATTCAAACAGTTAAAAATCAAAAAAAAGTTTTGGTTCTGCCTCTAAAAAATGAATTTACCTTCAATTTGCTCTAAAGTTTTCCTAGAGCTTTCCTAAAGGATTTATTTACTTATTTATTTTTTGCTGTCTGCTGGTTTCTAAGGCACCGTTGCTACCCAATCCTTGAAGTAAACTTTAATCACGATCATACAACCCATATCAAAGAAATTAATGTAAAAGCGTATTTAAATTCATAGAAATGTGAAAAATAAGCTTGCGAATAAAAAATGTTGGTAATATTCATGGTATCACATTGAAATTTTTTCCTTTATATTCCTTAAGTTTTAAAATAACCAAATTCCAAGCAAAAAACCACAAATTATTGAAACGAAAATAAATTTGATTTAACCTGTTTTTATATATTCAATGGTTATAGAAATTGATTTAACCTGTGTTTTGTTTTTTTAAAAAAAACTTCTATATTGTACAATTTTTTCACTCTAATAAATGTGTTTAAAACCGCCCTAATATCATCAATGGGAGAGATCCACCACGCTCAGTTTGTGCAGATCCTCCGCTGCCTCCACTTCCTGAACTGTAGGTCATATCAGCAGAGTATAAAAGATAGTACCTTAGTGGATGCCACATAACAAGGGGGCGGGTTCCCTTGGAACGAGCAAGTTGTAGATTATGATTTATGTGAGTGTTTGAACTGCTAATAGGATAAAGATGATCGCTGCCATAATCAATTGCATCACTTCTTGGAATCCCACCATTAATATTGGGTGTACCTCCTCCACTGTGTGGTAGACTTCCCGAATAATTTAAAACATCAGGACCTCCTGCTAACCCATTCAGATTGTTACCGGAGCCGTGTGCGCTAATACTGGAGCCACTAGCTAAAAAGAAATGAGGGTAATCAATAGAATGCACATATTCGCCGGATTCGACACAGCCTATTATAATGGGCATGTCCCCAATATTCTGCAGGTTTACACTACTGCCGTGACCTGGGGGTTGTATACTGTTGCTGGTATTTCCTGAAGCCCCCTCAACACCTATCGCTATGTACATGCCGTCATGAGAAATAGATATCGAACTAATAGCATGATCCGGTTTGTTAAACGTGCGGAAACATATGAAGTCTGAAGAAGAGATATCCCATAAGCTAACAATTCCCTCGTTAGAGCCGACAGCTATATAGCAACCTTTTGGATCAAAAGCCACGCAGCTTGCAGCAGTTCGGTGGCCTCGTAGGGTATGGAAGACCTGAAGAGATGCTTCTATTTTTGAATTGCTAGAAAGAGAATTATTTATATCTGCTGGTATATCTGTCATTGCAACATCGTCTGTAGTCGATTGATTCGTAGATTTTACATCAGATGCCTTTTGCGATTCTAAAACTTCCTTAAAGTCAAAAAGAAAAATGCGAATGTTTCCATTGCCCAGAGATAAGGCAAAGATATTTGAAGTATTTGACCAGCATAAATCATAAATCTCGTCATGCTCCTTGTGTGAACAGAGTTTGACCAGGGTTATCACTAGTTTTGGTTTGTTTGCTTGACTCGAAATTCTTGAGTTTTGATTGCTATTTTTAGACCTTCTGCCATTGTGGTTCTGATTTTCCTGTAGTTGCGAAACAGGGACAATTTTGTATTCTTTTAAAATGTGATAAATAATAACTTGGTCAGAGCGAGTGCCAATTCCCAAAAACTGCCCACAAGGTGAGTATTTTACCACATAGTTATCAATATCTGTAGATGTAGTTGCTAAAAGAGCAGAAGAAGATGCCGCATTGGCAATGGAACGGACGCGTGACCCTGACATTTGTGAAGAGGAGAAGTTAAGGGGATTCGTCAAATGAGGAGCGGTATCCCAAATACGCACTGCACCATCAGCACTGCATGAAGCAAGCCTGTTTGGGTGGAGGGGATCCCAAGAGATTCCTTCTATTGATCTATCATGAGCACTCCTCAGTACTACCGTAACTAACAGGTCTGAGTTAGAGTTGTTCGATGCCCGCGATGATTTTTGGTCACTAGCGGAACTGCTACCCATATTTCCAGCTGCATCGGCCACGGGCCAGATAGAAATTGATCGGTCGGCGTGTGCACAGGCCACTCGTGTGCCAACCGCGTTCCAAGCAATAGCTTTGATTGGAGAATCAATGGAAGAGAATGAAGATAAGGAGGACGCCGAAAGAGTGTGGGCAATGTCGCGCACTGATAAAGTCCTTAGGTCTTGGAAGTATTGTGGAGCCTTTTGTCTAGGAGTGGAAGGATCCTGCTGGAGTTGCTGGCCAGGTCCAGTAGATCCATTTAGTGCCCTATGTTGCTGAGGCATGGTAACGTGGTGGGCAATGTTTAACCTATTTTTATTCTACCAGATAGATCAAGCAAAGTACTCTATTACGATTATCTCGAGACAGAAATCTAAAATATCCAACGACACGAGAGTAGAGTTTTGCTGGAATTTTTATTAGTTTAGGTGGTGGTGAAAAGGCTTGCTTGCAAATGAGCGGAGAGGCTGTTTCTGTTGGAATTTTCACACGGTGGGCTCGTGAGTATAATGAACCATAAAAAAAAACTTATGTCAAAATAAAAAAAGTTGTAATATATCACATGACATTTATATGTGTTTTGTATTTTTCCCAAGTGGGAAATTTTTTTGGTGGAGAGAAGGAAGACGTTAAGAAAGGTTAATTTCCGCTGGGATTATCCATTCCCAATTTACAACATGTAGCATTCTCTGAAAAGAAAACAACTAGTGTATAAATATGGGCTTTATTTTTCTTAATTAATAAGTATTTTTTATATCAGATTAATATAGCTATATAATTTAGCAACCGTCGAAATAAATCTAATTGACTTAACTGGTGTAAATGAAAAATGGAAAGAGGTAATAATCTTCAAACTTCAGCGTGCAATACTTTTATTATTATGATTTAAGGATTAATATTGAAAAGGTACCCTAACCTTGAATGATAGCCATAAATCTATATTAATGTTTTAAATTTGTGTACTTTTGAAACCTTCTTTAAAAGCCATTCGCACTTCTTTTTTTGATCCCGCCCTCAGTCCATCAAAAAGTTCATGAAATAACTTACTCCTTTTTTTATTCTCCCCCTCAATTCGATTGATACATAACATTTATATAAAAGACCTTGTTTCTGGTATAAAAAGAATTCAAATTTCCTCTAATGTTTTAGTTTATTCTATTCTCTCTTTCTTTTTTTTTTTTCTTCATCGCTTATGCTCTTATTGAGATAAATCTTCAAACTATCTACATTCGTTTAATTAAAAAAACAACTAAAAAAACTAAAAATGCAGTTCTTCATCGCCCTTTCTGTCTTTGCCGCCGCCGCTCAAGCTGCTATCCAAGGAAACACTGCCTTTGGTCTTGTTGTCATCCGTTCCGGTAGCTCTGTTCAATACTCCTCTCTTAAGCTCAGCAGCAGCAATAAGCTTGTTATTGATCCTTCTATCACCACCGACTTCACCGGTTTTTTCCTTCCTGATGGTCGCGTTCGTGTTGGCGGTACTGACCAGTGGCTCGCCGTTGATTCTGCACAAGAATTGGTTGTCCATACTGCCTCACCCCAAAACTTTGGTGTTGATGACAACGACTCATTGACCTTGAGTGACGGTACTTCCAACTTTTACATTGTTTCCAGTGGTGAAAATACTTACGGCGTTTACAACGGTGATGGTTATACCCAGAGCAATGCTACTGGTATCAGCCTCCGTGTTGTCTGGGATTCTAGCTCTTCTTCCTCTTCTTCTGCTGCTGCTTCTTCATCTATTGCTTCTTCTGCTGCCCCCTCTTCTGTTGTCAGCTCCCACGTCACCTCTGCTCCTACCGCTGCTTCCACTGCTGTTAGTCAAGTGGTTGAGACTGTGACTGTCTGCCACAAGAACGGTACTTGCACTCATGCCTCCTCTTCTGTTGCCCAGGTCAATGCTGCTGCCAATGTTGGTTCTTACTTTGGTGCCGCCTTTGCCGCTGCCGCTGGTGCTCTTTTCCTCTAAATTCAAATCTAAGTCTAAAGATTAAACTTGTTAAATAATTTGTAGTAGTTTAAGTTAATAGCTGTACATGTATAACTGAATTTTTTTTAATATCGTACATTAATTACTAATATATTTCTGGTTAAAGCCTTTGGAAAAAAACCAAAAGTTTAATGAATACACGTCGACTGACCAGCAACTTTATTTCGCAAGGTGATATATAAGACTTTGTAGAATTACGGATATATAAGATTCGAATTTGTTGGGTTTTTAATAGCTACTTTATTTTAATCATCACAAACTTGGGAGAAAAACAAAATATTAAGAAAAAACAATTACATTTAAATACAATAAAAATGGGGAAATTAGATACTTCATATGATTCCTGGGACCCTCAAACAAAGGCTTTAGTATGTTCATCTAAAGTATCGCATAAGGAACCCTCTGCGTTTTCACGTGCCAATTCTTCGTCCCCAACCACCACTTCGACTAAGCTTACCACTACCACAACAACAGGCCATGCGTTATCAGACTTTTTCTCTCAACAAGACTCGCAAAGCCAAATGAGCTCACTCCTTGGATTCTCTTCTTCTCCTTCTTTCCCTGCAACCATTTTTTCTACAAACAAAAGTGACCGCGGAAGTTTTACACCTAAAAAAGAGGAGGAACAAGAAAAACAAGAAGAAAAGAAAGAAACCTCGGGGTCTGCAGATAATAATAACTTTACTACTAGTTTATTATCAGAGTCTCCGAAAACACTATTAGAAACCTCTCGGAGTGACGGGTCGGAATCAAACTTCGCAACAGACAGTTCATCATCGCCAGACCCATCCTCTCTTCTTTCCACTCGAAACATTAGCACAGCTTCAAGTGTCATGTCCTCTGAACAAGATTTAAAGGATGACGGGACTATTTGGTCCGCGGCAAAACTACAGAAGGAAGGCCCACCACCACCACAGGATAATGCATCACAAGACCCACCCAAAGAACCAAAAACTCCGGTAGAAGCCGTTTCATCTACTCCGACACTACGGGACCGATTAAATGAAAAGACAGCGTTAATTTTTAATACTATTTCAGCTGTGAATAACTCCAAAGACAAACGTGCGGCAGTGAACGAAGTCGTGGCGGATATCACATCACACGTGCGCTCGAAAAGCATTAACAGTCTTTCATCGTTGGCCGGCGGATTTGGGTCTTGGGCTGTACCAGCTGCAGTCACTACTTCCGAGTCTGAGACCACCAAAACAGAGTCTTTATCTGAAGCTGAAGGGTTGGAAATACTCTTAAAGAAACCTGATGATGTCGTTTCGGCTACGCATCTCAGTGTTGCTACACCTAATGAATCAGCTGATACTTCAGTTGAAAGTGATAAAGGTAATAACGAAGACAATAAAGAGGCAGCAGACGATAATGCTAGCTATTATAGCGATGGAAACCTTAGAGGCGTTCCAAATCCATATACCGGAAGCGTAGAGGCTTCTTCTGAAAGCAGCGTTGCTGATTCAGTTCGAACAACGGTGCCAGGAACTCCACGTAGAGTGGATGTTTGTACCAAGTATGAAAAGGACGCAGATACCTCTAACGTCGCAAGTAGTATTTCGTCCAAAGCAGAGTCAAAAGATACCCCACAAGGCTCTTATATTGGTACCCCAGATACTTCCTCTATCAAAGCCCCAGCTTCAACTTGGAAACGCGAGGCTGATCAATCTTTTCATATTTTAACGTTAGGATTGGCTCAGCTGAATAAAGACCCACAGCTGGGTCGTACATTAACTGTCCATGGTCTTGGTCGTCTAGCGGGTGCTGTTCTCTCTGAGCTTGAACAAGGGTCTAACGGTACTCAAAAGCTTAGTGAGCATGAACATGAACAGATGCTTGTTACTTGCTTGACTCCATTGATGCGAGGACGAACGTTTTCAGTGCAAATGGATCCCGAAAATCCTAGAGTTAATTCTGCGATTATTGAAGAAACTGGCATTGGGGAGATAGGTGTAGATGGAGATATTGACCAAGTACTTACAGTGTTGAAAGAATCACCTGCTAGGCGAAATAGCATGGATACATTGCCGAATACCCTTGTTCACTCATCTAAGCAATCTATACCTCAAAGTGGTAAAAAAGTCCGCAGAACTTCTCATACATATGGACGCTCTTCGACACCGCCACCGGTGTATGAACCACAAAATTTTGCTGAGCGGTTTGTTGTGACATCAGTACGTTCCAGCTGTCTTGCTCTTAAGACTGCAGCACCATATGGCAGGGAGCTCATTAGCGCACTTGCCGCAGAAGAACGGAAATTAAAGATTTTTGAAAAGCTAGGTACTATGGCCGTCAAAGCGACCCGCGTTGCCTTTTTTGCTGCTATTTTGATTGCAGGTGCATTAAAAAAGGTGTTGTTGGATAGTGAGTTTGGTCGGAAAATTGGGAAGTCACTTCAAGGACTATTATTGGCATTTGTTGTGGGACTAAGCCAGTCGATGATTATCATGGCTGCTGGTACTAACAATAATGACAATAGAAGATGGAAGGGAGACTACTATTATGATGGTGAGGAATATGAGGATTGTGAGCAGTACGAAGATGAGTCTGCAAGTGCAGAAGACTACGAAGAAGATAAAGAGCAAGATGAGGAAGAAGAGGACACGACACGGGTCGAGTATCAAGACAATGAGAAGGATTCTTGGTGGACTACAGCTCTTAAAATGGGTAATTCTAGTGGAATGCCCATCTTATCAGGTTACATGGCTACACTCTATCCTGAAAGGAATAGTGGTGTGTCCAGTGGGAGCACAGGTTACTCCCAAAGCAATCTGGGTCAAGGTACGATGAAGCGTCGCACTTGGTCTCGTTCTCAAAAAAAAAAACCAAATGTCACTCAATTGGATGGTTCAGATGGTGTTTCTTCAGGGCTAGTTACGCCTTCATCCTCGGTTATGGCGGCAGCCGGATGGACAATAGACCAGTTGGATAAGCTTTGGGCTACTTATAATGCACAGCAGGCACAGGCACAGTTCCAGCAGCAGCGGCAAAGACCACCATCTCAGTTCAAGAGAGCCAATGGAGGGGCTGGAGTTAAAGCCTATGGACCCAAAAGAAGTTGAATATGGAGAAAAAAATAAATATAATTAAATTAGATGGTGTAAGTAAATAAAAAAGGTTATTGACGGTTAATATTGATTTGGGCAAGAGAAAGAGAAATAAAACTAGGAGCGATTACCAAAGGGTTCTGTCTTATCTTTTGGGCTTTATTCAAATTTTAATTTTTCACTTAAAAGTTTAGATAGCCGTTTATCTCAGATAGGTTTTTTTTTCTTGATAATATTTGTTGAAAGTACCGTGTACCGTACTTAAACATGCCAACGTAACCGAAGTGCCGTGCCTTGATAAATTTGTAAAAACCATTTAGTAACCTTAGGATGTAAACTCACACGTGGAAATATTTCTGATGGAACAATATATGTTTAAAAAGGAATTTAATTTGAGTTTTTCAACAATGCTAGGACTTCCTCTTATCTTGAAATGTTGAGAGCGCTAATTTGGCAAACTTCTAAGATTTCTTTGACAATTGGGTGTTTTTTCAGCTTCTAATTACAAATAAATCAAATTTACTATTAAATACATATATAAAACTGATTTCAACTGATAAATATGACGAACAGATGCGTTACAGTCTAAACAGATCATTGACCTAATAACTGACATTTTCATAAGAGATATTATATGAGTTGGTTAAGCAAGCTGATATATAGTATCGCCGTTGTTGAAACTTTTCTAATCCTTAACATTATTTTTTAAACAGCGCTAAAAAAACCTGGGGAAATGAAAAAAAAAGTAGTACAACTTACAAATCTGGTAACACATTGTACTTGTTCCATTATCATCATCACAAATAAGTTAAAATGAGTACACTCATTTTAGTACCATTTCTCTCTGTGACGATTCATACTCCTAGACTTATTATTAGTGAAAGAGATGATGTTGTCTATTGAAAAAATAGAAAATACACGGCACCATTAGCTTTGCTGATGGAATTTTCCGTATTGGCTGTGAGAGTGAATGGGGCAATTTTGCCGTAAAGGCCTATGCTGTCACTTGCTCTCTTTCTCTATTCAAATGAACGGATTTACGTAATGATATTATGGAAAACAAATCAAGAAGCACCGAGTTCTGAGCGAATCTTTGAACGAGGATCATCTCTTGGCGTGGAGAGTGGAGTGAGATTATACGAGGTGTGATATCAAAAGGTAATTAATTGAATACTTGTAGTTTTCATCCTATTGCACAACTTGTTAAAGAATCCATCACTTGATCTTTAACTCGTTGTGACTTGGGAATAACCGAGCACACAGACTTTTCTTTTGTGTCTCCAGCTTGTTAGATGGGAGGAATGATCCTCGGTTAATGTTCTTTCGGCTTTAATGAAATATTATCCGTTCAAATTTAGTAGCTGAACCAGCGGAAATTGTACACTAACAGATTTTTCTTTCATTTTCAGATAAAAAAATAAAAACAAGCAATTGATATAGTTTGAATATGGTGATTATTGAAATTTTCATTTAAATGTGGAGATAGCGCAATTTTTTTATTGGCCTTGACTGTTTTTCTCATCCACTTTGTAGATGTTGGGAAAAGAGGGGGAGGAGGGTGTGAGATATTTGTGTAAACTATTTTACTGTTACGGACTTAACAGTTAACCGAGAGGTTTTTTTTGTGAACCATGAAAAGTCGGTAAGCTCGGATGTGGGTGATGAGACGGCATTTAATGTAGCTTAAAGTAATTATTTTTTCCCCACAAAACCAATTCCGTCGGTGATTAGAATCGTCTGTTTGGCTGGTTCCAAATTCTTATGAGCTGGTTGATGTTTCTTTATCGGCTGTCTTTTTTTTTTATATTTTTAAAATATACTGCTCAGTCTCCTGACTTGAAAAAAAATTAGTAAATTTAAACCAAGGCTTCAGACTGTTAAAAGTCCCCTTCTCTAGGCAGTCATTTGGTTAACGTTAGTCTGGGTCCCTGTTTGCTTCATTTTCTGATATCTCCTGTCACGCAGCCAAAGTCCCTTTCACTACTTTTGTAATTTTTTTTTGTACGGCACCGTTGAACGGCATCAACATACGCCGCACACTGAAAACAATTGCCTAATCCAGGAGGTACCCAAAGTCCTGTTCCTGTGGCACTACAAACCATGGGCTGCTTTTGTAAATACTTTTGCTACTATCGCCGGCTGGTTGATTCGCAAGAATAAAGATTAAAAAAAAGACAAGAAAAGTCGTGGCATTACTCGGTGATTTTCCCGCTGAGTCTTGAATGCTTGGATTTTGAAAGATGTTAAAGAAGAGCCTGAAGGTGTTTATTTTGCTTTATCTGTCCCAGACTACTTGAAACTAGCTAGTAAAAAGCAAATGCCTATGTTCTTACAAAAGCACCATAAAGTTGATCTAGTCACCAAAAGAATATCAGGACGATTCTGGGGTTAAAAGATCAAGGTTGTAAAATAAATTCATAATTTTTCAAATACTTGGGAAGCGTTATTGGAAGATGACACGAAAATACGGTCTGCTTCGATGTGTCGGCAATTCACGGTAAATCAAGCAAACGGGGTTGTTGTGGATGATGTAGTTTGTTTGAACAAATGAAGAAATGAAAGGCCCTACTGCAACTATTTGTGAAAAAAATTGGCGGAACGCGTCATACGGCACTAATATCTGGCCAGAACTGCCTGCGTATCAAGGAAAGGCTAGTATTGTTTTTTTGTTTTTGGCGCGGGTGCTCTCTCTCTCGCACACACAAAGATACATTGGGAAATAGTTAGAGTGGGGTATCTCGAGGTGAGATCGGTGCCGTTAGAAATTTTAGTACGAGTGAGAGAGATAGAGAGAGGGCTGTGATTTTGAAAAAGCAACAAGACGTAATTGATTTTTTTGTTCTGGTTTATCAAACGACCCATCACGGAGAATATCTCGATATAATGATGATAGAAATCAGCCTGAAAAAAAGAGCTCGAATAACCGCAACGTTTTATTTTTCAATAAACGGCAAAGAAGAATAAAGAACTAGTGGTGAATCTGCCAATGAATGATGAAACCATGTTTGAAAAGTTCTTGTTGCCGGTTTAAGATTTGAAATCAAAGTGAAAGAAATACATCAATGTGTTTCAGCTGTTCCATTGAAACGATGACAATTTGTGGGGTTTGAAAGAATTGATTGTCACCAATAGAAACCAATCAGAATAAAGATTGAATGGATCAGCTCGGTAAATCGATTCTTCGGGGGAAAAAAGGGACAGTTTTTCATATATTAAAAGTGTCTGTGTAAAAAATACTATACCACTTCGAAGAAGCAATTAAATAGTGCAAACAATAGCCGACGGTATATCTGTTCCCTTATCTACTTAGGAATCAAGGTTCATACATTGTAAAAAAATAACAACTACTTATATTTTTCTCTCCTCATATCAACCTTTGATAAGTCCATGATAATGCAATGTCTTGGTTTTTGTATGATCTTGGTTCTATCTAAAAAATAGCTACGCTGTAATCAGAAAAAAAAAATTCTCTTCTTCTTGTTCAGGTTTATCTTATGTTTGTGCCAATCAAGTAAAACTAATAACAATGTATAGAATATGGGTTAGAATATACGTATTGGGTAAAAGCGGAAAGCAAAAAAAAAAAAATAGACATTTTTTTACCTTTTTGTGTGGAGCCTTTTCATTTCCTTTTTGGGAACAAGCCACTGGCCTTATTTTTCTTTTATTTTTTTCCCTCTCCCCTTCCAATCTTGTTTGTTGTTCTCCAAATCAATTCATATGGTCTAATTTATTTCGTTTTATATATAAATATAAGGGTATTCCATCTATTTGAAAAAAAAAATTCTATCTCTCTCTTTTTTATTCTTCTCCATTATCATTCGTCACATTACACCGAGGCATTAAATCAACAATCCTTCTGATTCCTCAACTTCAGACCACCTCATTTTATTCTGCAACATTTAAATAAAGACGCCTTCAAAAATGGCCAACAACGATACCGTTACCGTCGACAACAAGGAGCTCGAGGAAAAGCTCGACATTGAATTCGAAAACAGAGAGCTCGCTCTGGGAGCGACCTCATCTGTCGGACTCGAAGAGGTTTACGATGGAAAGCAAAACTTTAAGGGCTACGCCCCCACCGAAGAAGAACTCGAGTCGCTGCGCAAGGTCCCCGACTCTCTTCCCATGTCTGCTTGGTCAGTTGCGGTTGTTGAGCTGTGCGAGCGATTCACATACTATGGCATTACTGGGCCGTTTCAAAACTACATGCAGAACCCGCGGGGCGGGCTGCGACCCGGCGCTATTGGTCTGGGCCAACAGGGTGCCAGTGCGCTCAGTTACTTTTTCCAGTTTTGGTGCTACATTACTCCCATTTTCGCCGCCATCATTTCCGATCAGTACTGGGGAAAGTTTAAGACTATTTGTGTCTTTTCTGGCGTTTATGTTGTTGGTACCCTCATTTTGTTTCTCACATCCCTGCCCACCGCTATTGAACACAATGCAGCCCTGGGTGGCCTCGTTGCTTCCATGATTATCATTGGTCTGGGTACTGGTGGTATCAAGTCGAACGTTTCTCCTCTGATTGCTGAGCAGTACACTGTTACAAAGCCTTATGTCAAGACCCTCAAGTCTGGGGAGCGTGTTATCGTGGACCCCTCAACTACTGTTCAGTCTATCTTTATGGTCTTTTACATGTGCATTAATGTGGGATCTCTTTCTGCTATTGCCACTACCGAGATGGAGCTTCACATTGACTTTTGGGCCGCTTATTTGCTTCCCTTTTGCTTTTTCTTTGTGGCTATTATCTCTTTGGCAGTCTTTGGCAAGCACTACGTTAAGAAGCCTCCTACTGGTTCGGTCATGCCTCAAGCCTTTAAAATCATTACAATTGCTGTCAAGAACAAGTTTAGCCTGGAGAAGGCCAAGCCTTCTGTGCGCGAAGCTGAGGGTCTTTCAGCTGTTCCCTGGTCCGACCTGTTTGTTGATGAGTTGAAGCGTGCTTTGGTTGCTTGCAAGGTGTTTATCATCTACCCCATTTACTGGGTTGTTTACGGCCAAATGATTAACAATTTCATTTCGCAAGCTGGTCAGATGAACACTCACGGCATCCCCAATGATATTATGCAAAACATTGACCCCATTGCCATTATCATCTTCATTCCCATTATGGATCGTCTTGTTTACCCGCTCTTGCGCAAGTGGGGCATTCCTTTCAAGCCCGTTACTCGTATCTTCTTTGGCTTTATGTTTGCCGCTATCTCCATGGCCTATGCCGCTATTGTCCAGCACTTGATTTACAATACCGGACCTTGTTACGATGCACCTCTAGCCTGCGCTGCCTCAATGGACGGCTCTATCCCCAACAACATTCACGTGGCTGTCCAGACCCCGGCCTACTTTTTCATTGCACTTTCCGAAATCTTTGCCTCAATTACTGGTCTCGAGTATGCTTATACCAAGGCTCCCACTAATATGAAGTCATTCATCATGTCAATGTTTTTGGTTACAAATGCATTTGGTGCTGCTCTTGGTATTGCGCTCTCGTCGACCGCCGTGGATCCTAAGCTTGTGTGGATGTACACTGGTTTGGCTGTGGCTACTGCCATTGCTGGTGTCATTTTCTGGTTTCTCTTTAAGGATCTTAACAAGGTGGAAGAAGAGCTCAATGCTATTGATGCTGAGTATAATGCGGAGGTTATTGCCCATGTCACTGAAAGTGATAAGAAGAATGATAGAGGAGAGGTTACATATGAATCTGCCTAAGTTTAGTTTTAATTTTTTTGTTTATGTAAAAGTGTTTTTTTTCAATTTATGATTTGTGATTTATAATTTATGATGGGGTTTTTTCAGCTTATGATTTATAATTTATGATGGTTTATTTTCAGCTTATAATTTATAATTTATGATGGTTTTTTTAACTTATGATTTGTGATTTATTATTTATGATGGGTTTTTTTTCTCTTGGTCATTAAAAGTCGTTACAATGTATTATTTTATATATTTTCTAAGCAAATGCAACCTTCTTTTTCTTTTTAGCAGGCTCAGCAGAAGCATTTCTGGTATCCTTTTGCTTTCTATTCTTGGTATCATTACTGCTATTATTGCCAGCGCTCTTTTTGCCCTTTAGCTCCTTCTTCTTTTGCTCCAGCTTGTCGGCCTTTTGCTTCTCCTTGGCCTCGATTTCCTTGCGCTTTGTTTCACGAATTGTCTCGAGCTGGCGGGCCTTTTCCAGCTTGGACGCGTTGCGGTTGTCCACCTGCTCAGTGACACTGTAGAGAATTCGCATCATGGCGTCCTTGTCGGCAAAAATCTTGCCCTTTTTGCCGCGCGCCCGTTTCACGCCCTCTGGGTCTATTGCCTTGTTGAGTTTGGGGATTCCCAGCTCTTTTTCTGTATACACTCTTGGTTTTTTCTATTCAAAAAAGTTAGCATTGGAAATAAAGATGTTAAAAGGATCAACAAACCTTTTTGGGTAACAGGGGATTCACCTTGGTCACCTTGCCCGTTGTGTTTTTCTTCTTTTTGTTGTCGGTCGCGTTCAGATAGTTCTTTGACTTGTGAGCCAGGCGGTTAGCTGCCAGCTTATCTGTCTTAACCTGGGATTCATTTTCACGGGTAATGGTAGTGACTTTCTTCTTGAACTTGGCCATTTTGATTGTTTCTGTTGTTTAACAGTGTGTATATATTGATATATATATTGTGTATATTCGTGTGTGGGCTGAAAAAAAAAGGATCCAGGAAAAATTTTGTCTAAAAAAAAAAAAAAATTTTAAGAATTCCTAAATAGGTGAAAACCGCAACCCTTATAACATCTAATAGACTATACCGACATTACCTAAAATACAACAGATAATAAGAATAGTTAAGTTTTTGAGATAACCATCTTTAAAAAAAAAAAAAGATTGTAAATTTTACTGTTCATCCTGGTATGTGGTAACGGGAACCTTCAAATGCTCTGTATTTCCAAAATCGGCAAGTTTTCCTTGCTTATGGATCTTGCCTTCCTTGAGATCATTTTTCTCAGAGTCCTCGTCGAGATCAAGGGGAATAAGCAAGGTTGTAACCGAGGTGTTTGGTGGGACGGCAATCGATTCGATGGGGACTTCCTCTGCGATTTTGACCGAGCCAGTGTTGACAAGATCTGCGCAGAGTTTGGAGATGGCGCCGCCGTGAGACACAATCATGACAGTGGAGATGTCTGGATTCTTTCGAGCAGTATCAATGAGATCTGCCCAAACAAGACGCAGTCTCCCACGCACGCTCTTCATGGACTCGCCGTAGTCGACAAACTGCTTGCCCTCGGAAGCCGCCAACGCATGGGCGTCCTTGACGGGCATTGACTGGAGAGGCCCGAGGTCGCGTTCGCGCAAGTTGGAGGTGAAGGTGATGGGGACGGCGTACTTGTGGGTGTTGATATCGGGGTTAATTGTCGACTGGTCGGGGTCCTCGTCGGCTGGAGCCACGAGGCCGAGCTCGGTGAGAATGAGGTTGTTTGTGGTGATGCAGCGCTGGAGGTCGGAAGAAAAGACGGCGTCGATTTTCTGGGCAGTGGCCGGGGCAGCCCAGTACTTGCCGAGAAGCGAGGCTTGGGAGCGGCCCTGGTCGTTGAGTCTTGTGTTGAGATGGCCCTGGAGGATGCGGCGGATGTTATGGTCAGTTTGGCCATGACGTACCACAAGCACCGTAAGGGTTCGAGGGGCGGTGGGATCAGGGGTAGAGGCAGTCATTATTGATAGGTTTTGTAGGATAAAAAGAAATGGATAATGAAGGGATTGGGAGTTGTTTGAGCAGATTGAACAACAAAAAAAGAAAAAAAAATGTTAATCAGCGGATGGGGGAGTTTCACGGATGGTAATCGGGAAGATTAGGGGTGTTTGTTTTTTTGTTTTTTTTTTAGGAGAGCGTCGGAGAGATAATAAAGTCATTTAGGGGCAAGGGTTATAAATAGCACATAGGATTTATGCCGTAAAGTTTATGTGTTATGAGTCTGAAGATATTAGATTTTATGACATGTAACTTAAATTAGTGAGATTTTCTTTTTGTGGTCGGCATGTTTAGGACTTGAGCTAAGAAGCTTGGTGGTTTTTACTAATGGCAAGATTTAGCGAAAAAGACGCATTTGCCACAGATGCGTTTCAACGCCTTTTATTTTTTTCTTTGTTGTTTTCTTTTCTTTTTTTACAAAAAAGAAATTAGTTTTTAGGCACACTTTCTAGAAAAACAAAATACGAGGGAAAAAATCCACAATAAAGGAGGGTAACTGTTACGATAACAACAACAGCAACCGCCGCGGACAACCTGGCAGGATTATCACCGCCGGGTGAGAGAGGAGACAAGCTGCTTACTTACGGTGGCTTGCAAGTCCCGGTCCTTATTTCTAGGTGACCCGTACGTAAACGGAACATCCGGTACACCTGGCCTCGTTTTTTTGGGCGGCCTTCTTTGGGCCAACGTCAAAAGATGCAACAGCTCAATCAATGACAACATTTTTTTTTTTAATTTCACGCGCATGTCAATGTGGCTATTAGCAAGTGCCACCGTCGCTTTTTTGAGGGGTTAAAGAGAGTCGGACGTATCATAAGGTTGCATCGCCAAATCTCCCAACAAAACACGACGCTGAGATTTGTTGCCATCAAAAGGTCTGTCAGCCGCTTTTTGGTCCATTGACAGGTCTTGTTTTTTAAAAAATCGGGTCTCAGTTTGAAAAAAAAAAGACCTCCACGCAGGTAATCTTCATCTTCTTTTCAGCTCCATTATTGTTTCGAGCTTAATATAATTAAAATAAAAATAAGTTAATACTCAGAGCCCTTTTTTTTCCTTTGGCTATTACCAACATTCTATTTTGTTGTTATTAAAAAGCAAATAAATACCCAGTGTATCCACTACCCACCTTACCATTATCTCCACCTCTACACTACCACCACCACCACTACCAAGAAAAAAATGTCCAGCACTACTACCGGGTCCAGCCCCCACTCAACCTCCGCAGCCGCTACCAAGGCTACTGCCGGGGCCACCTCATACGGTGCAACAGGGTCCACCAACTCTGTTTCGCCCCAGGATGCCGCAAAGGCCCGCATCCTGACCCACATGAACAAGGACCACACGCTGTCGCTGTTCGACTACCTGTCGTATTTCATGCACCGCGAGTTCGACCCAGACAATGCCACCTCCAGCGTCGAGATGGTCGACATCAACAACAACTACGTGACCCTGCGCTACACATACCCGGGCTCCCCCAACACCCAGTACGCCCAGTTCCCCATCAACCCGCCCATGGAGTCGCTGCGCGACGCCCGCACCGCCCTCGTCACCATGGCCAAAACCGCAGCAGGGTCCCGCGGCTATGCGACCCACCGCATCGCCTCCTACGTCCCGCCCTGGGCCGGCGCCACCCCCGTCCACGACACGGCTCTGCTCCTCATCGTCGCCATCCTCATTCTGCCACCCCTCCGCACCCCCGTCTTCACCGCGCTCGCCGGCCTCTTGGGGATCCCTGCTAACGGCGGCCCTATCTGGGGACCCATTGTCTCCTTCCTGTCCAGCTGGCCGTGGATCCCGGCCATTGTGACCTACACGGCCCACCTTGCTGAAACATTGTTTGTGATCCGGCCCAAGGTTACCAAGTACCGTGTCCCAAAACAGGAGCGCACCTGGTGGTACATTTCAAACTTTCTTGAGGGTTTCCCAGCAATCTTACGTTTTAACCGGCTCATCAATAAGATTGAGGGCCAGCACTAAGTCCAATTGGTAGAAGTTTATTAGGGAAATGTCATGTAAAATGTTATATTTTGTTTTTTTTGGAATCGAAGGGTTATTGTTAAAAAAATTTCATTAATCGTTAAATCAAATTCTATCATAAAATCATTACTTCCTTTATCATTATCACTCAATAGACCTTTGCCAGGCTCCAATGGCTTGCCCAAGACATTCTATCGTTAAATTTCCACGCTGCAACCGCCGCAGCAGGTCCACGTCTTCCTTAGACCGTACCATTTTGCTAATCTTAGCCACATTGATGATATTGGTCTTGGGGGAGCAGGCAACTGTAAGTTCCTGCAGAGTCACTTCTTCATGGCCATCAGAGCCCTCTCTTTCTTCATGGCCTGCCACCATAGGCGACACCAAAATTAGCTCAATCACCGTATACTCCGGGTTCCACTTGAACGCTACCACACACGGCGGCAGCAGCTCCTGCTTGGGGCTCTCCCGCCCAGACTCAGTCCAGGAAGCCCGCCGCTCGTGCTCATCCAGGGCGGCCTCGAAGAACTGCCGCCGGGCATTGTAGAACACCAAGTACTCACGCAGCTTGCGCGCAAACACAGTGGTGTTTGAGTTCAGGTGGCGGAGGGCCAGCCGCTCGACGGGCACAAACGCGGGCATCGAGTGGCGGTACACCTCGAGCGTCGAGTTCTGTTTGGGCGAAGAGTGCGTGCCGGCCACGGCCTCGCGCAGAATGACGTAGTGCGGCCGCAGATGGTCTGCGCCTGGAGGCGGGTCCACGCAAAAATCAAACCGTAGGCCCAGGTACCGGGCCGAGAGCGTGGACGACGACGGCTTGCCCATATCCGCCATGCTCTTGTCGTACAAAAGTGCGTCATTTTGGTCCAAAATAAACGCGCCAACCCCGAGTAACCGGTCCAAATCCAGGTCTGCTGGCGGCAGGTTTTTGGTATGCAGGGCAATGGCGTCGGCTTGTGTGTCACGTGCCACAGCCCCCACACGCTCCAGCACGTCGCCGGTAGCTGAGTGAGTGTCGGTGTCCCAGGCGAGATCAAAGTCGGGGTTTATTCGCTGGGTGGGTTTCCTAGGGGCGGCAACACGCGTGTAGGGTTTGTTTTGGGCTGAGTCGACATCTACGTCAGATGGCGGAAGAGGGTTTGTGAGTTGGTTTAGCTGGTCCTTGTGGATGAATTTGAAGAAGTCGTCCACAGAGTCTTCTTCCTCCGTGTCTTCTTTGGAGTATATATCCTCGTCCTCCTCGTCCTCCTCGTCCTCGGCCTCGGGCTCGCTCAAAATGCGCGGACTAAGTTGCATGGTGAGCCCTTGTTTGGAGTGTTGTTGGGAGGGTGGAGGAGAGGAGAAGGATTTTTGCGAGGGGGTGTTAGATAACGAGTCTTCAGAGGGCGGTCTGACTTCGATGACGAAGTCCGATTGAGAAAGCCAGCTTGTGAGTCGTCTGTTATTTCCTAAGACTACCATTTGGTTGATTTAAAAGGTATATATTGATGTAGACAAGCGGTTGATAATCTTTGGAAAAGGTGTATTGTGAATGTTGTGGTGGGAAAAAAAAAAAATTTATAAACAAAAATAAATAAAAAACGCGTGTTCATGTGACTTCGTGTTTGTAATGGCAGCCGTATGTAACATATCATGTGACGTGTATTTTGCATTCTTTAGGCAAAGGAGTTTGTTGCTTTTGGTCCTCGATTTTTGATCAAAATCAATCAAAGATCTCGTAAAAGAGTGGGAGATGGACGTAAATAAGTGATTTCTTTTTTTTAGTAATAAATTAGACATAAATAGATTTCTCATAAAAAATTCAACATGTTCACTTTTTTTTTCTATTTGAATGTTTGGATTAAAACCGAATCTTTAAAAAAGCCAGCACATATTAGATTATCAGCAAATTTTGTTAAAAAACAACAACTTGAAAAAAAACGGTCTTCACCTCCTCCTCTTTTCTCACCACCCACAACTTTAACTTTTTTTCTCTTCCTATTTCCTTCTCTCTTCTTATATTGCACTGCTGGTTGTTCATTAAAAAGAGTTTTTATTATCAGTAACCCTTTCCCTCCCGTACACTCACACACCCCTTTGCATTTCTGCTCCCAATTGCTTTGGTTGGGTGTCATTTAAATCTTACACTCTGGACCCAACTCTCGCTTCCAATCTTTCTAAAACCAAATAGTCTCTAGTTGTTGCCAGATCATAAACCTGCCTAGAATACTCCTCCTGCCTCCAATAGGTGTCTGTTTCAACCACATCAACAAAACCCCCCAACACCAGTTATGGATGGCATAGAACTTTCCCATAGAAAACGGACCACCCCGGCACAGTCGTCGCCTTCAGGAACAGGCGCCTCCATCGACTATGAAACAGGAACTTACCTGCCTACGGCCTCCGCCGATTGGGCAGAGGGGGCTGCGCTCGGCGAACCCATGTTTATTCCATCCATTGACTCGTCCAGCTCCCAGTTCCGAAGCCACACCCATACTCTATCATCAACGTCCACCGGCACTCTAGGCACACCAGCATCCTTGAACCCCTATGAAAAGACGGGCGGCAGCTATGGCGACGGGATAACAGAAGATACCAAGATGGAGCAAGGGAATGGTAGTGAAGAAGACGAGGACGGGACACGCAAGTCGCTTAGTTTCTCGCAGCTCAAGACCATTGACCGTCGCAACTTCCTTGTGTTGGTGTTTTTGTATCTGCTGCAAGGAATCCCCGTGGGGCTTGCGTTTGGGTCGATTCCGTTTCTGCTCAAAAGCCGGCTCTCGTACGGCCAGGTGGGGATCTTCACGCTGGCATCCTACCCCTACTCGCTGAAACTGCTGTGGTCACCTATTGTGGACGCCTTTTACAGCGCGCGCTTTGGCCGCCGCAAGTCGTGGATCGTGCCGATCCAAACGGTCTCCGCGCTCGTGCTCATCTACCTGAGCACGACCGTCGAGGGGCTGCTGGAAAAGGCCCAGGAAAACCTCTTCAAAATCACAATGTCCTTCTTCACGCTGGTGTTCCTTTGCGCTACCCAGGATATCGCCGTGGATGGATGGGCCCTCACGCTGCTGTCACCAGAAGCGCTGTCGTACGCGTCGACAGCGCAGACCGTCGGCCTCAATACGGGCTATTTTATGTCGTTTACGGTGTTTCTGGCCTTCAACTCGCCCGACTTTGCAAACAAGTACCTGCGTGCGGCGCCGTCGGATGTGCCGCCGATCTCGCTTAGCCAGTACCTGGCCATGTGGGGGTGGATCTACTTGGTTGCGACGGCGTTTGTTGCGGTGCTGAAGCGGGAGGAGCGCACGCACAATGAGTCCGGGGGGATTTTATCCGTGTACCGGTCCATGTACAAGGTGCTGCGGCTGTCCAACATCCAGGCGCTTATTCTAGTCCACCTGGTGGCCAAGATTGGGTTCCAAGCCAACGAGGCCGTGACGAATCTCAAGCTGCTGGAGCGAGGGCTGTCGAAGGAAGACCTGGCGCTGACGGTGCTCATTGATTTCCCGTTTGAAATCATCTTCGGGTACTACGCGGCCAAGTGGTCGACGGGCGCGCGGCCGCTGCGCCCCTGGATGCTGGGGTACTTGGGGCGGCTAGCGTGCGCGGTGCTGTCGATGCTGGCGGTGGCGGCGTTCCCGCGCTCCGGCAAGGTGGGGGCCGGGTACCTGCTGGTGATTATCCTGACGCACGTGCTGGGCTCGTTCATGTCGACGATCCAGTTTGTGTCCATCAACGCGTTCCACACGCAGATCGCGGACCCGGCCATTGGCGGCACCTACATGACCACGCTCAACACCATCTCGAACCTGGGCGGCCAGTGGCCGCGCCTGATTGTGCTGTACGCCGTGGACTGGCTCACGAGCGCGACGTGCCACCCGCCGTCGGCACCCGACGCCGCGGCCGGCTCGGTGTTTGAGCCGTTTTCGTGTGCGCGAGAGGCCGACAAGGCGACGTGCCGGTCGTTGCAGGGCGTGTGCAGCGTCAAGACGGATGGCTACTATGTGGCTAATGTGATGTGTGTTGGAGTTGGGCTTATTTTATTTTTTGCGTGGATCAAGAGAAAGATGACACGGCTCCAAGCTCTTAATACGGCTGCATGGCGAGTTGAGTCGCCTAGTTATTAAAAAAAAGAAATTTTATAGATGGTATATAAAAAAGAAAAAAAAAATTTTAAAAAAAGCAGGTTTTATTATCTTTCAATTCTACATTATTTTTATTTTTTTTCAAAAAGATGCTTAGACTTTACTCGCTGTCAATGTATAGGGCACTCTTAGCAGCCTTGACAATAATTTCGGGAGTAGGGAAGGCAAAGTTCTCAAGCTCAATGGCATAGGGAGTAGGGACCTCGGCGCCGGTGACACGGCCGACGGGAGCGTCGAGGTAGTCAAAGGCCTCGGACTCCATGATTTGGGCGCAAATCTCCGAGCCGACGCCAAAGGCGGGGAAGCCGGACTCGACGGAGATGATACGGTTCGTCTTCTTCACGGAGGCAATGATGGCGGGCACGTCGAGGGGCTTGATGGTACGGAGGTTGATGACTTCGGCCTCGACGTCGTAGTCCTTCTTGAGGATATCGGCGGCCTTGAGGGAGAACTCGACGTTACGCGAGTGGGCGACAATGGTGATGTCCTTGCCTGGGCGCTCGATCTTGGCCTGGCCAAAGGGCAAGACAAAGTCTGGGGAGAGGGCTTCCTCGGACACGGGGAAGGACTCACCGTAGAGGATTTCATTTTCGAGGAAAATGGTCACGTTGGGGTCGCGGATGGAGGCCTTGAGCAGACCGCGGCAGTCTTCTGCGGAGTACGGCGAGACAACCTTGAGGCCCGGGATAGAGCCGTACCAGGCGGAGTAGTCTTGGGAGTGCTGGGCGCCGACGCCTGCGGCGGCGCCGTTGGGGCCGCGGAAGGTGACGTTGCATTGCTGGGTGCCACCGGACATGTAGTAGGTTTTGGCGCCGGAGTTGATGATTTGGTCGATGGACTGCATGGCAAAGTTGAAGGTCATGAACTCGCAGATGGGTTTGAGGCCGGCAAGAGCGGCGCCCACGCAGAGACCTGTGAAGCCCATTTCGGTGATGGGGGTATCGATGACGCGGTGCTCGCCGAAGCGGTCCAGCAGGCCACGGGAGATTTTGTAGGCGCCGTTGTATTGGCCGACTTCTTCGCCCATGAGGAAGACCTTATCGTCGCGGTCCATTTCTTCGGCCATAGCGGTATTGAGGGCATCACGGACCGTCATCTAGAAAAGTGGGGGGGGTAGGTTAGATGTTAGGGTTTTGGGTACATTTAGGATAAGCAAGGATGTAGACGGCAAAAAAAAGGGGAGAGGGTTTGGGTTGTTCGGCGGAGAGTAGAGCGAAGACCGCTTGTGCTAGCCGATAGCCATTGTGTGGAGCCCCTCAGACGGGTAGAGGGAGGGGTAGAAGATAATGTGAGGCAGTAGGGATTTTTTTTCAGCAGCAGCAGTAGGAAAGGCTGACAGTGGCCCATACAAACGCGGGCTGGATGACACGCGGCCCCGCGTCCTTTAAAGGAGATAGAGAGAGCCCCGCCTGGAGGGTAAAAGAAGAAGGGGGGGAAGAGATTGAAAAGACCAGTCGTCTGGTGATATTCATGAGAAGGTCGGATAAACGTTTACTTCTCTTGGATGCATAAGGCAGCCATTGAGTGGTTTGTGTGCTTATCAGGTCAGCAAGAGTCGCTCCTCTTTTTCTCCTCCCCACGCACACACGGGCCCTAGGCTTCCATTCAAGGGAAAAGCAAAAAAATAAAAAAACCTTTGCAGTTTGAAAACTTCCAGAATAAGAAAAGGACTCAAGTTCCAGATATATGTAGCTCTGGTTTAATAAAAGATCAAGTCGCAGCCGAATTGAGTTTTGAAAAGGGACAAGGGGTTTTGGGAGGGGCAAAAAATAATACTTACGGTAGTAGTGGCACCACCAACAGTGGAAGACTCTCTGTGAGGGAAAGACGTTCTCAGAGCAGCCTGGAAACCGATTGAGGGCGAGACAATGGAGGCGCGCTTGGGAGTCAGGACGGCAGAGGATGCGGATTGTTTGGCGACGGCGGCGGCGGCGACCACGCGCTTAGCAGCAGCAGAGACTTGAGAAACACGCATTGTTGGTTTCAAGAGAGTTGTGTGGAGGTGATATGCGATTGAGAGTGGGGGGGGGAAGAGTCGAAGGGGTTTGTTTTCGGGCTCAGGGTTGGTGGAGGGTATTTATAAATTGATGGTGAAAGTGTTTTTTATAAATATATATATATGAAAGAAATATATATACTTTAACAAGAAGCTTGATATAAAAGAGAAAAAAGGTGTGGTGTGGAAGAAGAAGAAGAAAACTGGTGGTGGGAGGGAATTTATTTGTAGGTGAGTGAGTGGGTGGCATAACGTGTAACGAGATAACATTGAGGGGTCGTGACTTTAAAGCAACTGGGATAGGCAGAAAGATCAATGGAGGGGAGAAATATATAACGTTTAATTTTCTATTTGAAAATCAGAGAAAAGGAAATTCATATTTATATATCAGGGTATATACTTATATAGATATATATAATTAAAACTGTTCATTCATTCATCAATCATTATACTATACGACCATAGTTTGGATCCAATTCATAGCCTAGAGCTCGGCTCACGCTCTTGATCCAGTCATAGGCCGTGCCTATGATGACCTTGGCCAGGCCGGTGCTTCTTGCACGAGCCTTTGCAGAGGCGGCGCCGTTATCGTCGAGGGCCGGGTCGGTCATTGGGAGGACATTGTCGTTTGCACTGAGGGAGATGAAGAGCGCAAAGGGAATCATCCAGACGCAGATGCCCAGGAAGGACGCGACCTGGGAGAAGGGCGGGTGGGTTTTGCCTGCAAAGTGGGGGTTTGTTTTGTAGATGGCATAGGGCGGGACGGCGGGGTCGGTAAAGTAGCGGAACCACAGGTAGTGGTTTGAGACGACGCAGATGCACGACAGAATGAAGGTGCCGGAGGTGAGGGAGATGAAGGGGAAGCGCGTTAGGTTGCGGAGATAGACAAAGTTTGCGGCTATGGAGAACAGGGTTGTCCAGAGCGGGAAGTGGTCGAAGAGAAGCAGCAGAATGTGGATGGCGACGATTGCGTGAATCAAGCGAGTCAGCAGGCGTTTGGTGGTGACTGTATGTTCTTCCACCTGTTCCGATAAGATGTATAATCCGGAGGCGATTGCCAGCGTAAGGGCGACAAATGCGGATGCGATTCCTACGTAAGAGAGAAGGGTAAGAACAACTGCCATTGTGGGGGGAGTGTGATTTGAAGAGAAGAAGAGAAAGATTTTGAACTAATGATATAATAGAAGAAAAAAAGAAAGAGAAGAAAAGAGTTTAAGTTGATTTTTTTTTTCCCGCCCTCGAATATGTAGGGGCAGGAAAAAAAAATACCAAAAAAAGAGTCGTTTAGTATGTAGTGTCAAGTAATCACGTGATATAGCCTTTCAGTTTGCAGTATTTTTTGTGTGATTTTCATATTCAAGAGAGGTTTATTTGTGTTATTTTAATATACATTTAATCTTCAATTGTGACACCCTTTGATTTAAGATCCTTTTTAGCTTCATCGATTTCCTAGAAAAAAAAAGTTAATAAAAAGTAATAGATAAAAAGCTAAACCAGTACCTTTAACAGAGTATGATACTCGGCCTCCTTGTCCTTGAAGGAGAAAATGCCCCAGCCCAGCGTAGCGAGGGAGTAGGATCCAAAGGCAACCAGCCCCCACCAGGGAAGCACGGGCACAATTTCCGAGTGCACCGTGGCTGGCAGAGGAATAAGACCGATGACGAGGGCGACGTAGACGGAGACGGCAAGGGCAGCCTGTGCGAGGGTTTGTTGAGCTATAGTCATTGTGATATGGGGCTTGAGATGGATTAATGGTGGTGGTGATGGGGGGGGGGGGGTGGAAAAAAAACAAAAAGTTGGAGGAGAAGGGGAGGACGTGGCCAAAGTGCAAGAAGGAGGGGGGGGGAAAGAGTTAATGGTAATGATATGTGAAGATGATTTAGAAAGCATAAGGAATTAGTTGTTACAAGTAATTTATTACAATATGTAAGACACAATTTTTCAAAGAAGCTTGGAGTTGTAGCTGTAATAAAATACACCGACGCACTTGGGTGCCGGCGGAGACAGAGAGTAATGACGTATCTGATTACAGGACCAGTTTTCTGGGAGGACGTGCCAACCAAAGGGAGATCCTTTTACCATATCATGTGACATTTTCCAAAGGTTACACGGAACTAATCTGATTTAGGCCACATAAGAGTCGAGCCAAACCACCTGGATTCGGCAAGTCACAGAACAAACATGGAGCATGGGATAAACAAACACAGGACGGCAGAACAAAGTATGTGGAACAGTTTAGATATATAATAGGACTATTCCGGAATAGTGTAGGTGCGCGCGCTTGGGCTAGAAGGCAAGCAGGCACTTTAAATTATTATTTATTTTGAATTTCGAAATTTTTGTATATATTTTGGCTATACACCCGGGCGGCACGGTTAACGAGGTTGCGGCTTTAGGCAAAAGTTTCTCCCCCCCTTTTTTTTTATTTTAAAATTTAGGAAAAGTGTAGCTGGAAGACAAATGATGTCATCGAATTATATTTGAAGGATTATGGAGCCAACAAAAACATTAGATTAGGAGGGAAAAAAAAAGTATAGAACAAGATAAAAAATTAGGAAAAAAAAACTAATATGTGGAAACAAAGAAGAGAAGATAAGTGGTTACGAGACATGTGAAAGGTGAAGTTTTTGAGTAATTTCAAATGATGTATTTTTTTGATTAGTTTTTTGACGTATTTTTTTTAAAACCTCGCACCCCAAATGTCATTTTAAGAAAAGGTATTGGCTTTTTTTTTCTTTTTTGGTTGTTGCAATATTTGGTTTTCTTCGACTTCAATGACTCTGAGTCTAAGGAATATAGGAGGATAAGATGAACATCAAGAGGTCGGGGTTGGAAAAAAAAAAAGAAAAAAAAAAAGGGATTTGAATTAGAATATGAAAGTTGGAGATTTTAAGATAAACTTATCATGGCGTTTGATCGACAGAAACCTTTGATATTTTGTATATATTATT
The DNA here is from genome assembly GCA_900497715.1 of Magnusiomyces ingens NRRL Y-17630. Lineage (NCBI taxonomy): Eukaryota > Fungi > Ascomycota > Dipodascomycetes > Dipodascales > Dipodascaceae > Magnusiomyces > Magnusiomyces ingens. The sequence continues at coordinate 1,838,579 of UIDE01000002.1, forward strand.
TTTGTAGATAACATTCAGGTTTCTTTCACTTCACATTTTTGTAAACGAACCTGTCATTTTCAATAGCTGAGCCCAAAAAAACAAATGACAATAAAAAGAAAGAAGAAAACGAGAGTCGTTAGGTCCACGGAGTCTTTGACAGCTGGCGGGTATATTAAATGAGGATATCAACACATTATCTTTATTTCATGGGTTTGAATTCTGGTAAAATTTTCCAGTGCCATAGTGGCAACGCTTTAGGTAAATTTCTTTCCCGGCAATTGCTCTCTGGCTTTCCCGAGAGATGAAACGATTTTTTTGAGTGAATCCGAAAGCTTCGCATTGATTTTAAAAAAAAACCTAGTCAGTAGAACAAGGTGGATTATCAAACTTGTCGGTATGTGAGATCCGTCAAATAAAAAAACGAGTGACTGGTGAAAAAGAAAAAAAAAAAAAATTTAAGCAAATTTGCTTGTTTGCTTGCTTTTTTTTTTTTTATTATTATTAATTTTCGTAACGGCGTTGCCACAACAACACATTGTATAAGGTTCTTGTTTGCAAGCTTTTCTACTGTGGCTCATATCATCTTCATCCCATCCAAAAAATCCCAGAGAGACTTGGAAACAAAAAGCAACCTTTTAAAGTCGTCTGACTTGTGAGGGCTATTAGTAACAGGAATACCAGCTATGTATTATCCGTTACTCTAGGACAGCGCTTTCCTCCAAAGACAATAAACAGCGACGGACGTAAACACTCACAGGCTTGCCCGAAAAAAAAGAAACGTTGCCCGCGCGCGCTTACCTAAGCCTGAGCTAATACCCGTGACTCGTGCCATAACCGGGACTTATAGCCATTCCGTCATTTCTTTTCCCACGAACCTCTCGCGCTTCGTCCTCACCGCACAAAAACCTGCCCTTTTTGAGGATTTTTCTCTTTTTCCCTCCTTTCTTTTTATTCATACCACATCCGCAGCGTGCGCTTATTACATCTTTTTGCTCAGACCCCCTGCGGCTGTATCGACCGCACGCGTGGGAACTTTCTCTCCAAGTGATTCCCAATATTTGAAAATATTAAATAAATAAAAGACTTGGTTCAAATTTTCATTTATTTTGGCACTTTTTTTTTCTTGTTGATTTTTAAATCTTTCTTTTTTTGTGTTGAGTTGAAAATTAATCAATTCTTATCTTTTTAACTCCTTTTTCTTCTTCCTTTTTTTACCACAGACTAATCTTATAAATATATTTTATAACCATCTAATCCATACCCTTTACCCTAATATATATATACATATATATTTCGTTATAAACACCTCCTCCATTCATATATCACAGAACAGGTTTCTTTTAACATCTTATTAAACCAAAAAAAAAAAACTTTATATTCCAATTTTTTTCTTTTTTTCATTTAAAAAAGAAAAACGCTTTTTTATTTTTTCTCTTTTTTTTTTTCCCCCCCCCCCCATCTGATTCTTCTTTCATGTCGTGGCCCAGCCACTGATTCCCCGTTTCTTCGGTCCCAGCCTCTTTCGGCCTATTCTCGTCGTCTCTGTGCTCATCATTGTTTAGAACTTTGAAGAAAAGAAATTAAAATACCCAGATTCTTCTCCCCTCTTTTTTTTTTTTTACAACATTCACGCACAAAGTTAAGAAAAATCCTATAAAATCAACTTACCACACTCACACACACACCCCCACCTACAAATCCCGGCCTTTATTTCTTTCGCGTCTTATTCATAATGAACTCGGGCTCAGGTTCGTTTGGGTCAAACAGTAATAGTAGATACTATTCTGCCCAGCAGCAACAGCAGCAACAGCAACAACAACAACAGCAACAACAACAACAGCAACAATTACAGCAAAATCAATACAACTATGGCCATCTGGGCTACGGATCACAACAACTACAACAAAACCAACAAAACCAACAGTCCTACATGATCCAACAAGGCCTCTATCAAAACTCGTACCTCCAACAGTCTCATAACCACTACTCTCCAGCCCAAAGCCAAATCGTCCCCCAAATGCAATACCAGCATCACCAACAACAACCCTCCCATCTTTATTACCAGAAAAACATCCAACAATCGTCCAACTCTTCCTCCTCTCCCTCTCAAAACCAACAGCCCACATCCTCCTCCTCCTCTACTCCCTTTGATGCCCAAATCCAAGCTCAAACCCAATTTAACGCCCAGATGGCCCAGATGGGCGCCCTCCATGGCCTCCCTCATCATCAGCAGCATTCGTCGTCTTCCTCTTCCTCCAACTCTCAAAATCATCACTCTAACTCTACTCAAAATTCCCCCCATCTTCAAAACCCTTCCATCTTCAAACCGCAGTTCTCTTCTTCTCAATCTTCATCCTCATCAACAACTTCCTCTTCCTCATCCTCCATCTCCGCTCCTTCTTCTTCTACCCAGCAAAACATCATAGACAATGACCCAGCAGCAGCTTCCACTCTAACCTCTCCAAACCATCATCCTTCACCTCTGCATCAGCATAGTACTAACCATCACTCTCATTCTACTCATAAAAACCATACATGGGGGGATTACCACTCAAGCTCTTATCCTTTTACTAATCAAACTTCAGATTCTGCCTCTAATTCAACTAAAATCTTTTCCAAGTCTCAATACTCTCTGCCCTCTTCATCATCTTCTTCTTCATCTAATTCCTCTTCTTCTAACCCTACTCAATCTTCCTCTTCTTCTTCACAGCACTTCTTCTCTCCACAGTCTAATATTGGCAATCTACCCCAGCAACTATCCTCCCAATTTGCAACCCCTTCGCGCAAAGAGCAACAACCCTCGGACCAACAACCTTATTCAACCTTGCCATCTTCTTCGGCCGCCACAGCTACGGCCCCATCCTCCTCCTCCTCTTCAACCTCCCCCTACTACGAGGGCTCGGTTGCAACCCCTCAAGGCCCTTCCTCTCCAGGCCAAAGACAAGCAGCCTCAACGGGCCTCCCATCATCAAGCACAGCCTCCTCGGCAGTCCATGGCCCAGACGTCTCGGCCGCTGCTGAAGCTGCCGCTGCTGTTGTTGCATCTTCAACCCCCCCGCATCTTCTCCCCCCACCTCTCCAACGTCAACAACGCTTAAACATTCCACAGTCGACTTCCTCCGTGGGGATAGGTGGTGTCTCCTCTCTACCTCACGGACAACAAACCTCCGCGGGGGCAACTTCGGGGCCACAGTCAACACAAATGCCAACTCTCAACGGCATGACTTCCATTCACCAAGATTATCAATATGATTATTCTAAACAGCAACAACACCAGCAGGACCCTGCTTCCACCTCATCCCCTTACCTAACCTCCGGGTCTTTGGCACAACCATACCACCATCAATTACATTTACACCACAACCACTCTACCCCTGCTTCCCAGCTAGTCTCGGGTTCTGCTAACCATTCAGCCGCAGGCGGCAGCAGCGCAAACAACAATAATTCAATGTCGGTTGCAGCTGCTCTTTCGGCTGATGGATTACCCGGGTCCTATGCCATGTATTCAAATACTCAACATCACCATCATCATAATCAGCAACAACATGAAATTGACCATCATCGGCTGGGAATGGGATATAGAGGTGGTGACCCCAATACTGCCTCCAATCCCGGCTCTATGGACTCCTCCTCTTCCCCCTCTATGTTAAGCAACACAAACAGAACTAATAATACAATAATCACCCCAGTTGCTTATCCCGGAGGTTATTTAGGCGGTGGTAGTGGAGGACCCGGCGGTAATACCAGTGGTGCTGCCAGTGGTGCTGCCAGTGGCTCTAATAATATTGATGGTTCTCAGCCGTTCGACTCCCATACACTTGTGTCCGCGGACCAAAAACGGCGTGGCTTTGCAGACGTACTCGGGAATAACGGCACCACAGGCGACCATTCGCTTGGCTCAGGCGTGATGGTTATCGGTTCAGACACTAGGGAAAGTGCTGGCGACTCGCCTGGAGCAGGCCCCGGGCCAGCGGTTAACAACCCAAGAAATTTGATTTCTGTGGCAAGTGTTGGCGGCGATGGCCGCAGCAGCACTGGTATGGATACGGCACTTCCAAACGCAGGCGGACCCACAACACTTTCCGACGCCTCCGAGGAAAATGAAAAGTCCCGAACACGACGGGGCAGAGGAAGCACGGGCGATGCCCGAAAAAATAAAGGCGTTACACATAAATTGGGTGAGGAAGGACTAGTTGAAGTTAAAAGTGAGGGTGGCTCAGGAGGAGGTAGAAGAAGAAGAAAAAGAAGTGGGGGCCTCACTTCGCCGCCGCCACCATCATCACAATCTTCAAACTTATCCTCCGAACCGGTTCTTGGTGAGGGAGACCTCAAGATTGGAGCCACCCAGGTGGACAAGATGATGCTGATTATCCAGGCTCAAGAGCACCTGGAAAAAAAACTAATGGAGGGTGAATCCGTGGTGCCCGTGGAGTTTGATAACGAGAAAACGCTTGTTCCATCCAAGGGCATGCTGAATGGAGGCGTAGGCAAGCGCGAGAGCAAGGCCGATAACAAGTACAAGTGCGGGTTCCCCGACTGTAACAAGTCGTTTTCGCAAAAAACCCACCTGGTCATCCACGGGCGCTCGCACACGGGCGACCGGCCCTACGTTTGTGATATCGACGGGTGCGGCAAGCGGTTCTCGCAGCACGGCAACCTGCGGACTCACAAGCGGTCGCACACGGGCGAAAAGCCATACACGTGCGAGTCGTGTGGCAAGCGGTTTGCGCAGTGCGGCAACTACAAGGCGCACCTGTTGATCCACAAGTCGTTCCGCCCGTTTGTGTGCAGGCTCGACAACTGTGGCAAGACGTTTTCGCAGCTCGGGAACCTCAAGGCTCACCAAAACAAGTTCCACCAGGGCCCGCTGCTCCGGCTCACAGAGCTGTTCAAGATCTACGCGAAATCCAAGTTGTTGTCCGGCGGCAGCGGGCTCAACGGGTCGCCTGGGGCGTCGGGCGACTCGGCCAGTCCTGGCGCCAGTGACCAGCCTCCCATCTCCAACGAGGACCTGGAGATGTTGCGGTACTTTGCGGATCTCTACAAAAACTCGAACCGTGGCATCAAGGGCCGTGGCAAAGAGTCGCGGTATGGCAACAGCAGTGGCCGCAGTAAACGCAGCACCAAGTCCGCCGATGGCGCTGGTGCTGCAGCCCCCAATGATGTCAGCCACGAAACCGATGGTGGAAGTAGTGGCGCTGCCGCCATGGTACACAAACTGGAACCAATGAATAATGGGTTACTTTTGGCAGCACAGTCCTCCTCAACCTCATCGTCTGCACCGGGTGTAGAGTCTACGTCGCAACTGCAAATGCAGCAGCATTCCATGCTGGGTTCGCTTGGTGAGCCTGGGTCGGGGTCTCTTGTATACGCCCAACCGTCTTCTGCAGCGCCGCCACTGCCCAACCCCTCGCTCGCTTCGTCGACGCCGGCGGCGGGCGGAATGGCTCAGCAGCACCTGCCTCAACTGCCGCCGCATGGGGGAAATTCGGCGGGGTACCACCACCCGGGGTTTTAAACGGTGAGTTGGAGGTTCAGGATTATGATTGAATTGATGGAAAGAAAAATCTTTTTCTCGTTTTTTTTTGTAAGAATTAATAATAGTAACAAGTATATAAAAAATGAAGAACTTTTCTAATAATTAAAAAAATGTTCGTCATTGCGGGTCATTGTATATACATTGGGAAATGTGGCCCAAGCTCAATAACGTTTGAGTAGATTCGAGTAATTTAAAGGGTGGCTTCAAGTTGATATTTTTTTTAAAAAAATTACGTTTTTTAGGAGAATATTTCATAACTAGTATGTAGAAGAAAAAAAAAACGCACTCTTTTAGTCCCCCCAAAAAAGAAACAAAAGTTAGCCTAGTTATTTACGTTATTGAAATGTCCATCATCATAGTAAAAGCCGGCCGAACGATGAAACCATGTACTTGATACAAAAACGCAGATTACTCTACAAGCCCAATTCTGACGACCCCTTTTGCAGATGCCGCGCAATAGAAGATTTTCTCCCCCGCCCGTCGAAGACGCACCTTTAGGGAGGTTCTGGGCTCCAGAATGCCCCGAGCTCGATTATTGCGTGAATAATCTGTTGAAGTGGTACTTTTTTTTTCCGTCGTTATATCCATGTATATAGCAATTGATTCTCATTTACTTAAAGGGGAAAAACGTCTCGATTCATGGATTTCAATCGGTGAGACTGGTAGAAAATACCCTCGTGCCGACCATATCGTCGTCATCCTCTCTCTCGCCCCCCTTTTTTATAAGCGAGGACGAAGTTCCTGAGGATTGATGATTGGTTTGATTTGACGCCTTACAGTTCACCGTTTTCTGGCAAATCATAAAATGTATTGACATGTTGCTTTTTTTTTTACAAATGAAGGAGAATAGTGCGTCTTAACTCCAGTCCACCTTCCTTGGTCTGGAGTCTTTAGCGAAAGAGCTTGCCTTGGAATGATTCAAATGAAGTCTAGAAGGACTTTCTTTTTTTTGTCTCACGACATTTTTTGTTAATTTTAAATTCTTCGTTTCTTTTTTTTTTAACTCTCTACTATCAAATGTCATTTTTTTTCTTTTTAAATAAAAAATGATCTTCTTGGCTTATATTTTCCTCCCCCGCTTCATTTGCTTGTCTTTAGGCCCTCTTCTTTATCTTGTTGCTTGTTTTTCAGTCTGAAGAAACAACAAAGGAGTCACGGTGAAGATACAGCCTTTTGCGCAGCTCTTTAAGTTGGACTTAAAATGTTAGCATTGACTATTTTTTTATAAAAATAAAAAAATCAAGTTTGTATATGTTTGACACTTGATGTATATATTTGCTATATAACTTTATATGTAGGACCATTTCAACCTGTTCTTCAAGCAAAAAGGTGACATGTAATCTTGAGATATTTACCTCTCAGCTGCTTCTTTCTCTATTTATTTCTAAAGTAAAAAAAAATACTCAAATCTTTCTTTTTGCTCAAGAAAAAGGCAAACCAATTTCTTTTTTTATTGTCTTTTCTTGTTATTTAATAAACACGGTTGTAACCTGAGTATTTCTTAAGTTATAAAGAAGAGCACCTCGTAATACATCTAAAAGATGTCTAATTCTGGTAGCCATAAATCTTTTTTAACGCACATTCCAACCAATATCTATATATCTCTACTCAGCATATTCAAAATGAACAAAAAACAAAAGAAAAAAATGACTTGAGGGGCTGCGATTTTATTTTCCTTCTATTGTGGCTCATGAGAGTGATTCTTAACACGCGCACCATAAACTGTCTCCAAAAAAAAAATATGTAGATTATACTGATATTACAAAAAATGGAAAATGAAAAAAGAAAGGTTAAAAATGCCATTTTAAGATGATTACCGATCAAATAACATGGCTTTTTTGTGACCTGTTGGGCTCCGAAAGAAAAAATTCGATAGAACTTCCATCAATGTCTGTTTTCTCTCTTAGCCAAGTATGACACAGGTCTTTGTTTATAATCGAAATGGCCAAACTAACGAGAAAAAGAAGAGGGGCAGGAAAGAGGCGGAAAAGTAAAAAGGATAACTCTTTAAACATTGTACTTTTCCCATTAGCATCACCACCCTCTGGAAGGGGATTTTCAGGGTTTTTGTGCATTTTTGTCGAAGTGAAATAAACTCTATGGATTTCCGTCGGGTCAGATTGATTTAAACAGCAAGCATAAAGAGAGCGAGAGAGAGGAGGAAGCGGGAAAAAGAAAAGTGGCCTTGTCAAGGTTCAATACCAAATATGTGAGGCATGATGTAGATTAAGGATGGAATATTTTCCAAAATAAGATATATCCATGTTTAAGGCTTTCTCGTTTTTAAAAAAAACTAACATGAATAAAATATTCAGGAAAACTTGAACTTCCTGTTTTTTTCTACGGCGTTTTGCAGTTTATGAGTTTTTTTCTTTTTAGCAGCTTTCTTTGGTTCCTGGTAAAATGGTTTCAATCACCGTCGTGGAGTATTCCGCAAAAAACACTACCAATTGTACATAAACGTTTATCACCAATATTTGAACTGGCCTCTGTCATTAACCTTGTGTGATTACTTCAGTTTTTCTTTGTTTTGAACAAGTATTCCAACTTATTGCTGTCGCTGTTGCCTGCTACTTATTATTGTATATATCATTAAAACCTCAGTCTTTTTTTAATGATTATTGGGACGCCCTTTCTAACAAAAGAAACTGAGTTGCTATATTTTTTTTTTGTTTCTCAAGTGGAATCATTCGATTTGCTTTAATATTATTTTTTTTCTTTTGTTTTCATTCCCATGTAATCTTTGGAAATAGACAATCAGTCTATATGTATAAACTTATTATCTCCGTGGTCTTAACGATATCATCCTCCCTTCCCCCCAGCTTTCTTTCCAGGCACCCCATGTTTCCACTATTCAATGTATTTACGCTCTCTCACTCACTCACTCACACACGTAGTAAAACGGCTTTTTTATTTTGACCAATCAAAATATACGTCGGTACAAACACAAAAGAAAACAAAATAGACCCTGATCGCACACAGACAAACTCAGATATGTAGATACATCATAACACGGTATCAAATTTTTTTGCTCAAGTACAGTACAGGTTACTCTTTTAAATGATATTTATATACAAATATGCTATCACAATAATAAAACTCAGCTGATTGTGGTAGTTACTGTGAATATCGCCAAAGTATAACCACCATCACAGCAATACATGCATGACTAATTTAGTTTGCATAAATATATATCTACTTAACGTTACTCTCTCATTTTCAAATGTTGGTTTCTCAAAGAGAAGAGGCAAAAACAGACTCAGACCAAAAAAACTTAGTTACTACGGATAAAAAAAAAGCAAAGAATGTTACCAGATTGTTCTTGATAGTTTATTTGTAAAAGAAATATGTGATCCCGAAAAATCACATTTGACCTAAGAACCCTTTATTGTCATCGCATCAAGCTAAATGAGTTAAGGTTTCTTTTTTTTCTTGTGCTTTTTAAAAAAACAAACTATATTATCTTGATGATTAGCGTGGGGACCATCAATCTTTAGATGTATACGTTAAAAACAAAAAACAAGGGAAAAAAGATTCCTGTTCCTGATTTTTTATTTTTGATAAGTCCCTCCCCCTTTTCTCCGATTCATATAAAAAACACTCCAAATCTTTGATGGGGATTATTGTAATAAATTATTAGCTTACTGATGGGAACAAAAAAAAATCCAAAGTTTATAGTTAGCCAAAAATAAAAAAAACCATACTCTTGGATTCCTTTAGTGTTGCTTAATCGGCAGGCCATGGACATGCGCGCGCCATGTTTTGAATACTAGATAAATATGGAAAAATTTGCCTAAAGCGATATAATCCTTGACGGACTTATGATATTACAGAAGGGAAGAAAGTAAAAATAACATCAAAGTCTTACCCAAGCTAGATATTGTAAACAGCTGTACCCTGATGGTTGGATAATAATTGCCATTACTATCGCCATACTTGACAATTTTGCCTTATGGCCGAGCCCACCGCCTTGATATCAAAAAAAGGATAATACCGTTAGTGCCACGGGAGGTCATTTAGTCCGAGTTAAGTATCCGATGGAGATACCAGAAATAATAAATAATGTAGTATTAAGTGTGCGATGTGGAGAGGAGTAGAAGGGAGTAGGAAGAGGTTGAATGATTGCACGATAGTAGTATATATTTGCTACAATACGTTTCAATAAATCCAGGAAAATGGAAATGCCCTTTTTCTTTTAGTAAACATGCTGTTCTAATTAGTGTTCCGGTGAAAGGTATCTAAGACAATTAGGAATCATTGATGTGACCGGTTGTATACATGACTTTGTAAGATGCAAACCTTTAATGGATTCAATATCGAAAGGGGGGTTTTCAATATACAAAAACCTATATATATATAAGAGTTTACTGGACCACACACCCTCCTTTGATGTTTCCTCTTCGAATGACAAGGAGTGCAAATGATCTTGAAAGATACACCTGCTACTGGTTGATTTTATTTTTTCCTAGGTGGCTTTTTAAAGGACCTGTGTTCTTCCAGTAGCATGAAATACAAACATTCATCCAATCTCTTTCACTCAAAGATTATGGCAAATGTAAAAAAATCATCTCAAGAGTTTACATGACGTACAGTTTTATCATCTTCATAGCTGTCTTCTTAAAGGTGGGAGGGAAGAACTCAGGAAACCAATTAAGAGTAATCCCATTCTACAGAGCCAATAGCAAGAAGGGTGCGTTTTCTTTTCTCATTATCTATTTGAACTTATTGCCCATCAATTTCCAATCATTTCTTTTCTACTCATTTATTCACTGAGCCTTTATTTCTGCCCAGTTAAATTCCCAAAAAACCATAACAACCCTGTGAAATGCCAGGACACGCGTGATTTTATTTCACGAGCCCCGAGGGGATTTAAGATAATATTTATCGAGCAAGAGATTGGCGAGTGTGTAAAAGCCAAACAGGAGGTGAACAAAAGTGGGAGCCGCAGTCGGGTAACTACGGGAGCCAGAAAAGGGGGGGGGGGGGGAAGGAGGACGAGGGGGACTCGGCGAGCATTTTTTTTAAATTTTTTATAAAAATGAAAGCACCGAGTCTGTCCGAATTGCTCCGAAAAGAAAAAGAGTGATAGACAACGATGATGACAACATGCACCCAAAAAAAAAAAGGGAGGAGGCAGCGGCAGCAACAATGGTGAGAAACATCCCATTGATTGAGGTCCGAGCATATGCTGTCCTCGAGGAAAGCGAGTTACGTTTGAAGGGTGTAGGTTTTTTGAAAGGGGGAGTGGAGGCAAAAAAGAAATTTGCAGATAGTCTAGTAGAATGGAGCTGAGATTTACAGAGTATAACGAGTTTCTAAAGACAATGGAGTTAAGTAGTAACTGGGGGTGTGATATGTGTATCTTAGATTATTGGGTTGTTAAATTTCTTATCATGATTATTTGAACTTTAAACGTTGGAATCCTCTCTTTGCCCTTTTGAGTCCCACACCCAAAAAAAGAAGGCGCCTTTGAATGATTTAAGGCCTTTTCCCTTTTAATTAAAATTTGTAATCTTTAGATTCGGAGATTTCCGGAAGGTTCAATCATATTATTAAGGAAATTTCCAATTAAAAACGTATATATGGGTTAAAATGGTTTGGGTTATTACTCGCGCACCTTGGGATAAAAAACGTTCACCACCATTTTTTGCCCTTCAGCAAATGAACGTCTTTTTGGTGGATGTGAAAAATCCCCAAGAAAATAATTCCCAAGGGGTTAGGGCTACATGACACAGCCAATTGGCTGCTGGCGTCGTAGTAAATAACGTGTGGTGACAGCACCAAAGGCTGCCTCGAGTCGTTTAGGTAATTTCTCAAGAGACCATCCAAGCCATGCACCACGTTAAAACGACTTTCAACAGGAGAGGTTATCTCATTAGATTTAGCTGCTAGATATCTACTACGATTACAGTTTCATTATATATGGTTGACTTTTTGTCACCCTATCAAACTTTTATTTACATAAAAAAAGTAGAGGGGGGAAGGCAAGGAGCTTTTGATTTAAATTGCGCTTAAAAGGATGGCAGCAACAGAATCAAGGCTTTGAGCATATAAAATAATCGCAGCTCTTGTTGGAGACCACCCAGCTAGAAATTGCGCGCGGGTTACCCGGCCAGAAAAGGCCCAGGGCTTGTCATAGGCTGTTTGACCATTTGGTGTAGGTCAATCGCCCCCCCCCCAAAAAAAAAACTCAATATGGAATGGTTGTTTTGCCAAAAAATAAAGACACCAGTAGAGAGAGCTACAAGTGGTGGTGGTGCTGCTGCTTCAACTGCTGCTTCTAATCCTGTAAACTGATTAGCCTACCACACTTCCATATATCCATTATCTTCACCGCCAGTGCGTACTGTTATTTGATGATGAAAACGTAAAAAAAAAAAGCCACCTACTAGTAATAAAACGGTAATTTGCCATGGTAGACAATCAAAAAACCCTCCTCACAAAAGTTGACCCTGCTGGACTGGCAAAGAGGGCTTTTGATTAGCCTGGGCAGGCAACAGCTCCCTCTGCCCTCCAACCAGCCAATATGCGCTCCCACCAAACGCTGGCCTCCATATATCCTTCCACGCTTCCTATTGGCTGCACACACTGGCAATATTAGACACCCTCCATTTTTAGTCTCAACAACTTTTTTTTTTTTTTTTATAAAAAGCTTCTTTCCTTTCTCTTCTTCTTCTCTTTTTTTTTTTTTCATCCTCATCCTCTTTTGAGAATCCCGTCCACACACACACATTAACAATGTCTTCCGACTTGAATGTAAGTAATAATTATATATCCTTTTGAATATCTAATTAATCCATCATTATATCAACAATGATGATTGATTTAAGATTTGTCAAATTATTATAAAACAATTCTAATTGGGAATTTTTACAATAGAACTTCCTCATCGACTTTTTGATGGGTGGTGTTTCTGCCGCTGTCTCTAAGACTGCTGCCGCCCCCATTGAGCGTGTCAAGCTCCTTATCCAGAACCAGGATGAGATGATTAAGCAAGGCCGTCTTGCTAAGAGATACGATGGTATCGTCGACTGCTTTAAGCGTACCTCCGCTGACGAGGGTATCGTTGCCTTCTGGAGAGGTAACACCGCCAACGTTATCAGATACTTCCCCACCCAGGCCCTTAACTTTGCCTTCAAGGACAAGTTCAAGGCCCTTTTCGGTTTCAAGAAGTCTGAGGGCTACTGGCCCTGGTTTGCCGGTAACCTTGCCTCTGGTGGTCTTGCCGGTGCCACTTCCCTCTTGTTTGTCTACTCCCTTGATTACGCCCGTACCCGTCTCGCTAACGATGCCAAGGCTGCTAAGGGTGGCGGTGACCGTGAGTTCAACGGTCTTGTTGATGTTTACAAGAAGACTCTTGCTTCTGACGGTATTGCTGGTCTCTACCGTGGTTTCGGTCCCTCTGTCGTTGGTATCATTGTTTACCGTGGTCTCTACTTTGGTCTTTACGATTCTCTTAAGCCTGTTGTCCTCGTTGGTCCTCTTGAGGGCAACTTCTTTGCCTCCTTCCTTCTCGGTTGGTGCGTCACCACCGGTGCCTCTACCGCTTCTTACCCTCTTGACACTGTCCGTCGTCGTATGATGATGACTTCTGGTCAGGCCGTTAAGTACAAGGGTGCCTTTGATGCCTTCTCTAAGATTGTCGCTGCTGAGGGTGTTAAGTCTCTTTTCAAGGGTTGCGGTGCCAACATTCTTCGTGGTGTTGCCGGCGCTGGTGTTATCTCCCTTTACGATCAGCTCCAGCTCATCCTCTTCGGTAAGAAGTTCAAATAAACAATTTCGCCCCTATTTTATAGATAAAGTGAAGTTGGTTTTTTGAAAATAAAATGTTGACTATTTTAATGTTGTGTGTCTATTTCTATATATTCCTCAATTGAAAATTTTAAAAATGAACACTCTGTCTTTTTGTATTAGCTTTGTAAGCTCTTGAAATTAGAAGTTGCTACAATTGTAAGTTTCAACTTATACCCAAGTTGAAGTTAATGTTTTTCAAATTTCAAATTTCAAATATGGATTAATACTGATAAATTCCTCAAGTATTTAGTTGATATATACTACTGGGTTTTGTATGGGTCTAAAAAATATCAAAAAACGCTCATTGGGCATAACCAAACCTGGTAACACCGACTTGGCCCATTGAAAACCCCCCGGGAGATGCGTTGATATAATTTTTTTCTTGATTATTTCTCGAGTCTTTTCCAGTAATTTTTATAAAAATCGCTCTTTTCTTTTTCAAAAAGTAAACCTATACGACTCAAGCCATCCTCACAAATAAAACGTTTGACTTCTCTATCATCATCATCTTTATTTTTTCCAGGTGGCAATGTAGATTTATAATCTTGAATAACCTCCAAAAAAAAATTGAGCGCAGCCAAAAAACGCAGTCACGTGAACAACTAGATTTTTTTGATTAGCCTGCAAAGTCGAGACTGCTTTGTTTTATTACCTAATCATTACCTAACATCGGCCCTTCCCCACGATATGATTTTCTTAGCTCCTGCACCGTGCTGACTCATCTCACCTCCGTTACTCGTCCAGAACGCGCTTTCGGAACCCGTAGAACTCATTGTCGTTCCGCGTCAAACGTACAAAATGTCTTAGCACGAAAGGCTTCTTCATCCAAAGTTTATAAAACCTACCGTTTTTTTGTTAATTGATTTCAATCATTAGTTTTTTTTTTAACTTGCTACTCTTCTTCTTCTATATTATATCTCATCAAATCATTTATGTTTTAGCTTCTGAGATTATAACCAATCCCCCCCTAATCATTCTCCTCCCCCTCCTCCTTTCATCTCTCCACAATATAATATATCTCCATCAGAATGGTCCAAGGTGCGGGCCTACCATCTACAGCTTCCCACTCTTCGCAGCAAATGTCCCAGCATCAAACACAAACACGACAAATCCCCTCTCTAAAACACGAAGCCGACGATGATGACCTCTACGATATGGAGGATTTGGATGACGACGTGAATGACGATGATGACCACTCAGTCACTTCCTCCCAACAACCCAAACCAAAACGCCAACGCGTCTCCATTGCCTGCGATCTGTGTCGTAAAAAGAAAATCAAATGCGATGGCAAAACTCCCTCATGCTCTTCCTGTGCCGCAAACAGATTACCTTGTGTCTATGCTCAACCCGAGCGCAAACAAAAGCAAAAGAAAAGGTGGGCCTCGAATCTAAGATAATTATTTCTTCCCCCTCCCCCAAACATAAAATGCTAACAAACCTTAGTCGAGTAAGCACACTTTCTCTTTTAGACTCTAGATTACGACGGATCGAAACGCTCCTTGAAACGGTGGCACCGCTTATAGAGCAAAACATTCCGCAGTTGGTCACCCTTGCTAGCTCCGCGGTCAAAAACCAGTCCCTGATCACTAATACCAGCAAACGGCACCGCCGCCGTAAAAACCGCCACCAACAGAACCAAAATGACTCTGGCCTTGATTCCGAGGATGCTCATCTCACAGACGACCCCGATTCGGATGATGAATCTCATAGCATTGCTAGTACAACAAACGGCGATAGTGACAGCGACGACCTCGAAGGTCGTGACCTAGAAGAAAAATCAAAAAAACCTCATGATACCTCGGCTTGTGTGTTTAAAGATGAACAAGATACCTCAAAGAAATTGCGCAAGGTCCTCACAAAAATTTCCACAGCCTCTCAGAATGAAGGAACAAAATCTACTGCTCTCATCACATTCAATAAGCCTTCGGAACCTGACAAGAAATCCTCCTCTTCAGCCTTACCAACCGGTACCACAGTCAACCCAGATACTCCTGAGAAATCACTCAATGTTAACTGGAATATCCCCAATCTTCCTACGGGCTCTTACATTGCTCCGAGATTTGATCCCGCCCGTGCTCCTCAGGTGGAGCCTAGTAATATTGCATCTGTCACGGTTCTCAATAGCTTCGAGCAAATGTACTTCCAGGGCGTCTCTCTCATGTTTTGCTCCCCCCATGGCTTTGCCTGGATCGCACGCCAGCTCGAGGATCGTGCGCTCTACGGCCAGCTCTCTCTTGCATTTCAAGTCACACAAGAAAACACCAAAGCAAACCTCACTAGCCTTCTAAACAGCTCCATTTTACCAATCACCTTTGATAAGGATATAGTGTTGCGCGGATTTCAAGAGTTTGTTTCGGGCCTTGGTCTTTGGCATGTTTTTTCTCTCGAGGAACTCGATTTCATGTACTTTAATGAGTTTGCTGCCCATATCCCCCAAACTGAACAATATCAACATGCTCGCGAGTACCAAAACTGCGTCAATAAAAAGTTTGAACAATATGCCGAGGAAATTAGAATCAATACCAAATCCCATCCTGCAACCGAACCAAACCTCCCTCCGGCCTTTGGAACCCCCACGGGGCTAAACGGCTACGCCGAAAAGCTTTGTGTTGCTGCCATCACCGCAATGGGCCTAACTCTCGAGATAAACGCCCCAGGCTGGGTCCCCAGTGGAATGCCCAAACAAGCATACTATGAGCTCGTCACAAAATACATTACCAGCGGCATCTACTATCTCGAGAGACTGGCCCTCGCCGGCCACTCCATCTTGGCCGTCAAGGGCAGTATTTTGCTAATAGCCTTGACCACATGCAGCCCCAACATTGTCCCACCCTGGTCTCTGCTTTCAATTGTTGTCCGCATTGCCCAAAATGTGGGACTCCACCGCCGCGAGCACTACGAAAACCTGCCTCCAGAAGAGCTGGGGTATCGGTTGCATACCTGGTGGCTGCTTTACTGCATGGAGAAGGACATTTCGCTCAAGTTTGGGCGGCCCTCTACAGTTTTTGACGGCGACATTTCCACCCCTCTGCCGTGCCGTATTGAGTTTGACATTCTGTCGCAACACAACTTCCCCAACTTCAACTTCCTGCTGCATTTCGTTCTCATTTACCGTCTCTGGAACCAAATCCACATTGAGCTCACCCAAAACCGCCAAAAACCCTCTCGTGAAACACTGCTCAAAATCCTGGCCTTTGACCGCGACCTCGAAAAATGGAAAAACAGCTTACCTCTGCCTCTCCAGCCTGACTCCAAAGAAATGTCTATCCAGCTCAATATCGGCGCCAAATTTACCATGCGCGACTGGGTCTTCAAGTTTGGCGTGACTTATTGCCATGCCATTTACTACTACGCTCTCTCCTATCTTCACCGGCACGTAGCAAGTCGCCCCAGTTGGGTCTTCCGCGTGACTCGTGTCTCTGCATCCGAGGATGACAAGCCCAATGGAGGTGATAATGCTTCCCCAGCTCTTTCGTCGCATACTGACTCGGAAAATGATCTTGAGCAGTTTGACACGGAGACCGTCACTTCACTTTTGGGAGAAATGCGCAACGACTACAAGACGGGCACAGTTTACAAAGCTCGAACAAAAAATGGAATCAAGCTATCAGTGCGTCGCATTGCTAAGGAGCACCCGCGGCTGTTGGGATCCCCGCACTTGGTGGCCGAGTACTCACGCAAAACCATAGTGAGCATCATGCGTCTCCATCCTTGGACCATTCCCTACATCTGGCGCATTTCTTATTTTGGATTCAATGCGTTTCTTGGTCTTTTTGTGTCTAGTTCTTTCCTCCACTCGAGCGACGAGGCCGTCTCCAGCATCTTCTACATGCGCAACTTGATTGACGTTCTGGAACGATTGTTTGAGGAGACTCGTGGGTTCATGTTCATTTACCACCCAGACCGGATGCTCCGCACCATGGTCGATGGGCTCACGGCCCATATCGAGCGGAAGCGACATGAATTGAATCTCAAAGACCCCGACATTCCGGAAATTATAACCTCGGGGGATTTGCGCAAAGAGGAGAAGGAAAAGACTGGCGAGTCGCAGAACAGTAACAGCAATAGCAGGCGCGTTTCTCCAGCCCTACCACCGCTATTAAGGACGCACAATAAACAAAAAGCGATATCTGCCCAAACCTTTAATAAGCGGTCTAATCAACTAGCTAGTGATTATTTGACTACACGTCCCAGTCCATTGGACAATAGTCATACTACCCTTTCTTCACTTCCGCCTCCCCCCAAACAACAAAAACCATCAAATGTGGTTCTCCATGGGCTTTCACCTGTTTCGACAACTGATAAGATTTCTCAGAGCAGTAGTCCTCAGTTTTTAAACACACAAGTCTCTGCGGGACCTAGCACCTCACCACCATATTCGTCTTCTGGTATTCATACCCTGTCTCCACTTTCAGGGACTACTCCACTGACAGAGATATCAGGAACAGCGTCCACCACCCCTGGATACTTGGATTCGCGAGGACCTGGGTTCACGGCGACGAGAAGTAACACCAATCTTTCAATGTCAGCAATTCCCCCCGGCGTATCTGGATTGAATCCACCACAACATGAGCAACAAACTCTCCCGTCCCAGCCGTCTACAGAGTTTTCGGGAATTCCTCTCGTGGATCCATTTACGGCCATGACCAGCGACTCGAAATGCGAGGACCCGTTTGGGGGAGTTCACTTTATGGGGTCAGGCTCGTGGGCCAATGTCGATTCCATGTACAATTCAATGTTTGGCATGCTTCCCATACCCGTTCCTTCAGACGTTGAGGGTGCGCCGGTTGGATCCGGAGCAGATGATGGCGGACAACAGCGAGGCGGGCTTGATGGGAGCGGTGCTGGAGGAAATGAGGGGCCGCGAAACGGCGCCGATGGGATTTACGGGAAGCGGGGAAGCTTTGGGATTGGGTTTGGAGACTTTGATACGTTTGGAGGGCTTTTCCCGGAGTTTTCCAATAGCAACAGTGTAAGTGGGCCATCGTCGTCTGCTAATACACAAGCTGCTGCAACTACAATGAACGACCTTAACGATATAGACGGTATGAGAGAATGAGCGAGGGAGTGGGGTAGAATTGAGAACGATGAGTGCAAAGGTGTTGGACAATTTAGGAGCTTTTAAATGCATTTTTTTAATGAATATAGATGACGGATGTAGATTTTTTTTTCATGTTTAATCAATTATATATAATTTTTTCATTTACAATAAAAGAATGAGTCGATAAATCCAAAATGAACTGAACTAATTTACACTTTTGCGGTTTGATCTAATGATTAGAAGGTATGGGAATAACAATTACTCCGAACACCATTGAAATAACTAGGTTAAAAAACAGGCCATATTATTAAGGACAGAAAAATGTACTATGAATTATTGCGTCTATACAAACTAGAAAATTGAGTGAATATTGACGAGAGGTAATCATGAGGGAAATAAGACAATATTTCACTAAAGAAAGATATATTTTTTTATTTTAATAGGCCAAATGAGCAGTTTTTAGGCATGTATCACTGTAAACCAATGTTTAAAGACAGCTCAGTTTAAGGTGTTTTTTTGCTAGTAAACAGACAAGAATGGGATCAAGACAAGAGTACTCTAGAATGAAATCAGTTTTGGAAGAATAGGGAGGGGGGAAAGAGGTCAAGAGCGATTTAAACATCGGAATTTAAAGACGGATTTAAAATCAAAGATGAATCGCAAGTTTAGCGGGGTAGACAATTAGATTATACCAGAATGAAATCAGAGCTTTAGGATCTTCGGATCACGGAAAAAGTTATACTTGACGGAGGAGGGGCAAAAAAAGGGAAAAACAGGGCGCATGGCAAGATATAGTTTGAATGGAAATTTTACTTTTTTTGAACAAGGAATACATAATTAGTAATGGCCAGTAAAGTTAGTTCCTTAAGATCCTGATTGTCGGCGGTCTCGAAAAAGGGAGGAAAAGAGAGATCGTCACATAGAAACTTGTATAATTTGAAGCTTAAAACTGAACGACCAATCTTAAGCCAAACTGTGATTAGAAATGGTTACAAGTTTAATTGGTACATGGATCAAATTCACAGGTTTTACTTTTTTTAGAAATATGAAAGAGAAATATGGAGAATAAAGAAGTATAACAGTTATATAGAATAGAAGAGGCATTGTCTTTTTGAAGTAGAGCTAATAAAATATTTATCAGCTAATAATGGAAGTAAGAAAAGAGATGCTCTGACTCAGGAAACACATAGAGTATTAGATCCGCATTTGATTTTTTTAAAAGTAAAACCTTTGAACTTTACTAAGTTCCTTTTTAGTAGGTGTTCTGGGTTATTATCACAACCAGGATATTTTTTTTGGTCAAGATTAGATATCGTGAAATTAAGACTAGCAAAGGCTTGGTTGGTTTTTGATAGAAGCAGAAAAACTTTGCGTTTATTTTATGTTTTTTTGGGAGGGGAGAATGTCATCACGCAAACGCTTCCTCCCTCTTTTTGTAGTTTAAGAGAAATAAAGACTCCGCTTTGTAAATTTTAAAATCCTAAAACAAAAAAACAAACAAAAATTTATGAATGACAAAGGATAAATTCTTAATTTACAAGACAGTTGTTTTTTTTGTTAGAAACAATTATTTTCTCGAGTACAAAGGATTGATGGAATTACCCGTTATTGATAGTACATTTAAGAATTTAAGCTAAGCCTCAATTCCTATGAAGCGTTTAATTCATAAAAAATGGAGGTTTTCATTCCATGGGACCAAGAAAAAAACGGCCGGTTAGTTTCACCGAAATGTTTAAAGTGATCCGAAGGGAGAAATAAAAGGTGTATCTGATACGTCAAAAATATTTTACTAAGAAAAAAAAAACTAGAAAAGCTTTTGATTTAAAATTTTTTTTAACATTTCGTGGCTCAGCTATTTTAACAATAAAGATACAAAATGCAAGAAGCAGGAGAGAGATATTTATGAAAATGGCTAAGGACATTCCCCCCCCAAAACAAGCCAGAAAGGGATTTAAATGGTCTTTTAAGACCATTTCATAAGAATCGAGTTGGTGACATTCCCGATATCTCCTGAGAAGCATTACCAAGATAGCTTCAGGATGGGGGGGAGAGAAAAAGAGTTTACTTTATTTTCAAGTCAGTTGATTGATGGAAAAGAGTCTGGCTTTTGTTGAAGATGTATACACATCCAAATCGACTATTACCTAATTAGGCAACTAGTACAAAATGATTCGGGTTTCTATCAAAAGGGTGTCTTTTTTTTGTGTGCGGTAGCGGCGTGAAACCAAAGATTTACATAATGCATTAACGGGCGCTGACATAATTTTCCCCCTGTGAAAAAGAGGCTGGGCGCAGCCGTGTTTGACTTACATAAGGCAACTGCGGGGTATGACTAACGTCCGTAGCAGGGCTGCATGCTTGGCGGGTGGCCGGATTGCCTTGGAGCCGAAAGAGGAGGGCAGAAGAGGCTGGCGCAGGTTGTGCAGTTTTGCAGGTAGGCAATGACACACACCCAATACCAGCATTTTCTTCTGTCGATGTTGCTGCTACTCGACGTACAGAAGACGGGCTATTTCCACACTCCCCCCATTTAAAAAAACACAACTTCTTTCTTTTTACTTCTTTTCTGTCACGTAGATTTTTATATTTAACAGTGGAAACTTTTTTTTTTAATATATATGTATATATATAATTTTTTTTTTAAAAAAAAAACAAAGAAATTTAGATTTCATGTTATTTTTCATCCTCGAATCTAATAATATTAACAATTTATGGAAGAAGAAGAAAAAGAAGAAAAAAACCTGAGTGAGTAATCTCTAATCATTTTATTAAAAAAAGAAATATTAAAAAACGGAGATCTATATATTATATATATATATATATATATTGAAAATATCTGAATCAAAATCTTTCTTGATATTATACTTATTCTGGAATAACCCATCTTAATACCCTTTATATATATCCATAATAAGTCATATCCACTCATACATACATATATATCTCCATCTTTCCGCTTTTTTTTTTCCCTCTTATCCCCGCTTCCTTGTTCTCAATCATTACCAATCAACCTATGAACTTCTTCTAATGGATCAAAACCTTCCTCAGGGTCAGCCCGCACAGGCAATCCCAGGAAACTCACAGTCTCTTTTTTCATCCCTTCTGCCAACACAGCACTACAACCACCATCAACTCTCCACCTCACCATCCCTTTCCTTCACCCATCCTGATCTCGCAACCGCTACTTCCCCCTTTGATCACTACCGCCCCCAGCTTGACTCTCCATCCCATCAAGTCTACAGCAACACAATGTCGTCGGATCACAGCTCCCAGCAGCAGCAACATCAGCACCCACAACAACCTGATCTGCCATTACGCAAACCAAAACGTCAACGTGTGTCGCGAGCCTGCGATTCATGTCGCAAGAAAAAAACAAAATGTGACGGGAAAACACCTTGCACTCACTGTATCACCAATGCCTACCATTGCTTGTACACTGAACCAGAGCCCAAGCCCAGAATCAAAAAAGTGTACGTATTGAATGTGCAGAGTTTCTCTCTTTTTTTTTTAGTTTCTTTCTCCCATTGCACTGTGAAAATATTTGTTGTGGGCTTTCTTTTGTTTTTATTATCAAAGACAACACGATTAGCAGCTTCTAACGTCAGAATATTTTTTTTTATCTTTCAGCCGTCCCAGTCCTTCGTCTGCTCTCGAAACCCGACTGCAGCGTATTGAAGCCATGCTTGAGATTGTAACTCCGCTTATCGAGCAACACCTACCCCAGTTGATGTCTTTGACAACATCTGCAATTCGCACAGGAAACAGTACCAATTCTGCTTCCAGCAATGGCAAGACTAATAATACCAATAACTTATCTTCTGATTCAAAGTCATCCTCTCCTTCGTCATCAACAACTAAGAAAAAACCTTCGGCTTCTTTCAAAAAACTGACGTCTACATCCTTTAGTAAAGAAGACAAAAAACATCACACAGGGAAAAGCAAGGAGGACAGTAACGAACAAGGAAAAGATTGTAATGATCATGACAATGATAACAATAACAACGAAGACGACGACGACGAAGATGAAGATGACGACGACGACGAAGAAGACGATGATGAAGACAATGATGAAGAAGACGATGAAGAAGAAGATGACGGCGACGACGATGAAGACACTAACAGTAAAAACGAAAATAATCCCGACTACGAAGTAAAAGAGAGTGCTGAAAAAGGTCAAAAAGAAGCTGTCGAGAATGATAAATCCATCATCAACAAAAATCAACCCAAAGCTGTAAAACCTTTGAAATCTAAATCATCCCCCCAAGGAATGATTGTAGGTATGCCTACCCTTTCCAGTTTCTGTGCCTCAAAATCCTCCAAAGCCCCAATAATCAATACAACCACAGAAACAAATACAGCCATGTGGGAAACCTCCAAAGAAGAAGAAATCCCCTACCGCCCCGTGGTTCTCCACTTTACTAAGCGTGATATGGCTCACCATTCAGTCAAGGCCAAAAAAAACGACCTCATGGCCATCACTGTCCAAAACAGTTATACCCAACTTTTTGTCGAGTCCGCGCCATTGTTCTTTTGTTCTCCTAATGGGTTTCGCTGGATATCCTACCAAATGAATGACCCCACCCTGCTGTCAAAGCTCACGGAAACTTACACCCATGCTCAGACTGGAATCCGCGAGGGCATGATTCGGTTTTTGCGCAAAACGGAAAATCCAATTCAGTTTGACAAAGATATGGTTTTTCTTGGAATCTACGGGTTTCTTCGCAGTTTCCCAATCGCATGTATGTTTTCCTTTGAAGAGCTCGACAGAATAATCTTTGCTGAGTTTGGCTGCCATATTCCCAATTGTGACACCTCCACCGAATATAAAAAACACCATACCATGTATATGCAGGACTTCAAACTTCCAGCCACTTTCCGCTACAAGGGTAGCGCTAGCCGACGAAGCAGTAACGGCAGTAGTAGTGGTAATAATAGTAGCAGTAGTGGGAACACTAGTACCACCAGTGGAGGAAATGATTCATATACACCTTACGGAGTTGCAGCTCCAACAGATAATCTCATGCCCGGAGAAACTTTGACTGGTTTTAACGGATATGCCGAAAAATTGTGTATTGCTGCAGCTACTAGCCTTGGTCTTTTGACCCTTATTGCTATCCCTAGCTCCCAATACACAAATAAAACACCCGACGATCACCCTCATGATTCGCCATTTCTTGCAGCCATTGAGCAAGGGTTTATCCCCAAGGATTTTGATACTAGCAGAGTTACATACCAGGCTTCAAGCGAATACCTCTCTTCTGCACTTTTCCATCTTGAGCGTCTTTCTTTCATTGGAAACTCTCTAAGTGGCATCAAAGGCGGAACTCTACTACTCTTCCTCTTCACCTGCTGCCTCAACTTTATGCCCGCCATTCCAATCTCCTCAATCCTGGTCCGTTTTGCTCAAGATCTGGGCCTTCATCGCAAAGAATCCTACGAAAACTTGCCAGAAGACGAAGCAAAGTCTTGCTTAGCCATGTGGTGGACTCTCTATTGCCTGGAAAAAGATGTGTGCCTTAAGCTAGGTAGACCATCTCATATTTTCGAGCAAGATATTTCTACACCAATTTATGGTGTCCCGTTATCACTTCAATATCCCGAAATTGATGAGGATCTCAGAGACTTTAGTATTGTCACCAAATCAGTAGAGCTTTACCAAATCTGGGACCGCATCTACGTTGAACTCAACTCTCCAAAATCAAAGTCTCTTAGTATTAAAGATCGTCTCACAAAAGTAGTCGCTTTTGACAAAGAACTGATCAAGTGGAAAAATGACTTGCCAGCTTCAGTGCAGCCTGGATCTTCTACCATCTCCAGCCTGCTAAATATGAGCTTTGAAGTTGATGCCTCGCTCTGGGTCCTTAAACACCTCCTGTACTACATACACACAACCTACTACTTTATTCTTTCGGGCTTGCACCGCCACGTCGCCAGTCATCCAAGTTGGATCTACCGCGTTGCACGCGTGGGCGACAAAAAGACTGAAAAAGGGCTTGAGCACTTTGATGCGGAAACTGTTGACTATCTGTTGCGCGAGGTGCGCGAGGACTATAAGCTAGGGAAACCCTACGTGTCGAAAATCAAAAACGGAGTCCGACTCATCACACGCAACATTGCTCAAGAATACCCACGCCTATTGGCTTCTCCAGACATTTGTATCGAGTCGGCACGCAACACCATTAAGTGTATTCTTGCGTTGCACCCTTGGACATATGTGCCTCTATGGCGCTGTGCCTTTTTCGGTTTCAATGCCTTCGTGACACTCTTTGTCAATGGCATCTTTACGCATTCCCGCAAGGAAGCGCTCACCGATCTCGTCTACATGCGCAACATGATTGAGGTCTATGACCGCCTTTTTGATCGGAGTAAAGAGTTCATGCACCAAACCCGGGCACATTATCTACTCAATTTGCTGGTTGATTGCTTGGGCACTTATATTGAACACAAGCAACAACGCGACTCTGCAAACAAGAATAATGCTACCCCAGCTTCAAATAAGAAGACCAACATTCCGCAAACAACTAATTCTGAGAGCCCACTGAAGAATAGGCCCCAACAAGACAAAAAGGAACCTGCCACAAAATCTAAGGTTCCTGTGGCACTACCAGAAACTGACCTTAGCGAAGAGCTGTCCTCATGTGTCCATGTACCTAGTGAGTCTAATTTCCCAGGCCATGTTCCACCTTTACCTGTTGCAAATATTCAATCTCAATATCAGCAACAACAACAGCAACACCTGCATCAACAGCAATTGCTTCAAACTCAGTTGAATCAACAGCATCAGTTGAATCAACAGGAACACCTGCATCAACAACAGTTGCATCAACAACAATTACACATTCAAAATCAGCTACAACAACAGCAGATCAACAGCAATGCAACATCACTAGAGCCGACTTTGTTACCTTATTCACAATCGCAGCAACAAACAATCCATGGAAATGTGCATCTGGTAAATCCCATGCGCCACACACCACCATCATTGCTTTCTCCCTCTGTTTCGCATAATAGGGTTGCTATGCCAAACGATTTATATAATCTACAGCAACCTCAGTTTTTACCTGGATATCCCAACGGCCAAAGTTCTTTTTCCCTCCAACAGCAATCTACCGCCAATTCGGAATTTTCCCCAGTCGGATATAACGCATCCCCATCCCAACTGCACAATCCGCAGTTCCACCCTCCATCGCAGCCACAAAATGTCTCTTTCCCCTCATCAGAGCCGTCCAGCGCTTCTCCGATAAATGCTCTAGGAAATACAGGAACATCTACTACTACTTCTACTCCTGGTGTAGCTGCGGCGTCTAACCCAGGAGCAACAGGTGTCGATGTGCTAGACTATGACCTGGATTCTGAATTTTACAATAGTCTTTTTATGGGGCCTGCAACTTGGGCAAATCTCGACTCAGTCTACAACTCCGTATTTGGCTTGAATACAAATACCTTTGGAATTGGGTCTGGAGGTGATGATTCCAATGTTCCGTACTCGCAAGAGGGAAATATTGACATGGGATCCAATGGATGGACTGCTTCACCCGCAAATGAATTTACACCCGGTGCTCCGGATTCTGGAAATGGTCCTCTAAACAGAACACCGACTTCAACTACTACAACGCCGTCAACAATGCCTGGAAAATGAAACAAAAATGTAAATATGTATATTATTGGTACATAAACCGTCTTATGGTTTTAGATAGTTATGAAAAAAAAATACAAATAATAAAAATTGTCAGTAACCAAATGTGATTTTTATGACTTAAAACTTAAAACATATGAAGCCCTTTTTTCTACTTTCATTGTGATTTGGGCCGCCACAGACTTTTTCACTACAATAACTGTATAGGTTTTTTTTTCTTATTTTCTTTTCTTTTCTTGTTCTTTTTTTTTTTCGATTCTGGGCTCACCACATTTTTCTATAAATCATATTGTTTTAACCATTTTTTTCACTCATGAGAGGCTCATTATAGGGGGATTATCCTTTGAGCTCCATTCTTATAGTTAACTTTTTTTTCCCCTTGTTCTTGATCTTGCATACACACCATATTTGTTGCGTCTTTTCATTGCTAATATTTACCCATCAAAAAGCATTGCCAATATACCACTCAGATTAGGTCCTTGCAAACATGAACATTTTCAAACGACTTTTTTTTTCTAATACAAGTGATCCGCAAACACCTGGATCACCGCAGAGCGGGCGTGCCGGTCTGAGCAGCGGACCGCAAACGCTGGGCCGACAATCCAGTCGTACCAATTATAACAATAACCCAACTACGACCAACAATGCTAGTTTTGCAGACGCACGCAATAGCTTAAGTAGCCCACTCTTTGGGACTCAGACAAATGTTCCAGCCAGCGGGAATGGCTCAGATGAATTATCGGATGTCTCATTGACGGCTGATCTGTTTGAAGAAGACCGCAAGGCATGTGCGGACTACGTATACCTTGGTGAGGAGATTAAGTTTGAGATACCCATTGATGATGAGGGGGATGATGTACAAAGCTCAAGAAGCAGTAGTATCGATGAACAGGGGGGGAGTCGATGGGGATGGTTATCTGGACGAAGAATCTCACGGGGGAAACGAGAAACTGGGGGGAGCAATAGTTCTACAAGTTCGAAAAATGTGGTTCCACTACAGAAGAAATACCTGGATGCTCATGAGCGCAATATGCGGAGGGACTTTAGACAGCGTATGTCACATTTCCGAGCGGAGACAGAGCCGCAGATGGTGGAATTTCTGGCGGTTGGCGGGCCTACGCCAACCATGCGACTTGTACCACCTCCTGAGGCAATTTTGGTTGACGTGTGTCCCGAGTATGCTGAAGAGTTTGGGGTGAAGGGTGACAAACAAGAAGCACCGGGAACCCCCCACACAACGCTAGCGAACGATGCTATGTGTCGTGTGCTGACCAAGTGTGGCCGCACATTTCTATATACGGCGCAGGTCAATTCTTCCTATCTAGATCCAAACCACTGGCCAGTGCATTCTGGGGAACCGACGGCACAAGAAAGTTTAGACTTCCAGGATTTAAATGAAAGTTTACGGAAGTTGAAGGAGACAGAACGAGCTGGGGGTGAAAATGATGAAGAAAAAAAGGAGCACGAAGGTGACAAGGAGGGGAAAAGGCCTAGGGAGAATACAGATGATGCTGTCAAAACAACCTCAGAGGATTCACTATCACCAGCACCGCAAGGGCCGATTCGAGGGTTTGACAAGCTCGAATACTGGGACCCTGAAAAATATCTCGAGCCGGACTCTCCTGAATGGGACCAAAAGGCCCGCGAAGTCCGGACGTATCGTCGACTTGTTCAGCGCCACTACTACGCAACGGAGCTGGACTTAGCACATGACGGGGACTTCTCAGACATGTACAATTATTCGGATTTCTCAAGTCGCATGGGAGGTCGACTTGGGCGTGGGCCAAGCGGCCCAAATGGTCCCAAGTCAAGGTCAAGTAGCACGCATCAGAGAGTGAAGGGTCAGGCGTAGAGGCCATTATGACGGTCGACGACGACGACAACTGAATGTTTGCGGGTATTTATTTCATGAGGGTTATATATACATATACGCTCACAGCACGCAAGTTACCCACAGGTATCTCCCCAGGATCCCCGCATGTTACTGTAACTTTACTGGGTATGTAGACGTTACTTGGTAAGCTTGCGCTCTGACGGGATTTGGTTGCTGGGCCCGTCTGCTCCACCGCAAAGGCCTTACGTGAGAAAGCGCGAAAAAATTTTGTTCACTACCACCATTAATAGCCACTAATAAAAGCTCCCCACCAGCACCACCGGTCGGGCCAGTTAATTTTCTTATCCCGCCAGTTTTTTTTTATTTGCCTCTTTTTTCCCCTCTTCTTCTCTCCTTCCTAACACATATCACTCTTTCATCATTGTATATTTCATTATAAATCTTCATCACCACCATCATTCCCCCCACAACCTTCCTATATATACATTTGTTTTTAAACCTCCCTTCCTCATAGACTCTATACAATGGCCACCACAGCTGTGATGCTGGGTCGCGCCATTGCTGCGGCCCCGAGGACATGTGCCTCCCCAGCTTCCTCATCCACCTATGCCATTCGCGGAGCCCGCTCAACATTACTTGCTTTGCAACGACCTGTTTCTCTGCGCACCACCAATAGTAATATTTTGCTGTTTCGCTCCTTTTCTGCATCGGCGGCATGTCGAGAGGCACCAAATGATAACAATAATAACAACTCTAACAACAATTCCAGCGAAAGCGAAGATGATTTGACGAGCCGTAAACGGCGTTTGGCTCGCATGCGCCGGCGTCTCTCTGCAAACAAAAATGGATTGCCAAATATTAGCGACAGTACACGAGATAGACTCGATCGAGCCAAGTGGACAAATGTGAGTGGCAACAGCGAGTCGAAAAACAATGACGAGCAATTGAAGAACAGCGAAGATGAAAAAAGTGCAGATAACATAGGTAAACAACCCGAATGGTACCGTGCGGAAAAGCCTGCGGAAGATACCCAGAAATCCAGCAGTAGCAGCAAGAGTGACGAATCTTCGAAAAAGGACGACAATGATGCTGATAAAAATAACGACAGTGATAAAACTTCCAAGCAAAAGAATGGCAAGCCTATGCCCCCGGGCTTTGATTTCAACTCGCAAAACTTCCGTGTCTTTGAAATTAAAATCACACCCATGCACATTCTCATTTTCTTCATTCTTACCTCCTTTTTCTTCACGCTCATGAGCCAAGGCGGCATGAGCAACAGTGAGATCAGTTGGCAAGATTTCAAGACTGAGTATCTGGATAAGGGTTCTGTTCGCAAGTTGACTGTTGTCAACAAATCTACCGTTTATGTTACCACGACTTTTGGCTCCACTGTCTTCTTCACAATTGGTTCCGTCGATACGTTTGAGAAGCGCATGGACGAGGCCCAGGTTGGTGTTCCTGCAAATGAGCGCATTCCTATTTCCTACATTGAACAAGGCTCTTTCCTCGGCGCTCTCTTTGGATTTCTTCCCACTTTGCTTCTTCTTGGTGCTCTCTTTTGGATGACTAGACGCCCAAGCGGCGGTTCCGGCGGTGGTCTTGGTGGCGGTATCTTTGGCATGGGCCAAAGCCGCGCCAAGCTCTACAATAAGGCTACCGACGTTAACGTCAAGTTCGCCGATGTGGCTGGTATGGAAGAGGCCAAGGAAGAGATTATGGAGTTTGTCAAGTTCCTTAAGGAACCTGCCAAGTACGAAGAACTCGGTGCTAAGATCCCCCGTGGTGCTATTCTTTCTGGTCCCCCCGGTACCGGTAAGACATTGCTTGCCAAGGCTACCGCTGGCGAAGCCGGTGTTCCCTTTTTTTCGGTTTCCGGTTCTGAATTCATTGAAATGTTTGCTGGTGTTGGTGCTTCGCGTGTTCGTGATTTGTTCAAGGCTGCTCGTGCCAAGGCCCCTAGTATTATTTTCATTGACGAAATTGATGCAATTGGTAAGGCCCGTAACAAGAGCTTTGTGTCTGGTGGTCATGATGAGCGTGAAGCCACTTTAAATCAGCTCCTTGTTGAAATGGACGGTTTTGAGAGTTCTGATCACGTTGTTGTCCTTGCCGGTACTAACCGTGCTGATGTCCTCGACCCTGCTCTTTTGCGTCCCGGTCGTTTTGATCGCCACATCACCATCGATAGACCCGACATTGAGGGCCGTATCTCTATCTACAAGGTCCACTTGAAGAAGATTCTCTACAATAAAGACATTCCTGAGCTCCCAGGTAAGCTTGCTGCCATGACTCCTGGATTTTCTGGTGCCGATATTGCCAACGTTGTTAATGAGGCTGCCCTCATTGCTGCTCGCCAAGAGGCCCCTCTTGTTGAGTTGAAGCACTTTGAGCAGGCCATTGAGCGTGTTATTGCTGGTTTGGAAAAGAAGTCGCGCGTTTTGGTTCCTGAGAAGAAGAAGATTGTTGCTTACCACGAAGCCGGCCACGCTATCTGCGGTTGGTATCTCAAGTATGCTGATCCTCTTGTTAAGGTTTCTATTATCCCTCGTGGCTCTGCCGCTTTGGGTTATGCCCAATACCTTCCTCCTGACCAGTACCTGATTTCCGAGGAGCAGTTTAAGGACAAGATGGCCATGTCTCTTGGTGGTCGTGTTTCTGAGGAGATTAACTTCCCCAGCGTTACCCTTGGTGGTAGTGACGATTTCAAGAAGGTGACACAGATGGCCAAGGCCATGGTGACACAGCTCGGCATGTCTGACAAGGTTGGCCAGGTTTACTATGAGCAGAACCAGGAGTCCATCACTAAGCCTTACAGTGAGCATACTGGTGAGCTCATTGACAGCGAGATTAGACGGATTGTCAGAGAGGCTCATGAGCGATGCCACAAGCTTCTTACAGAGAAGAAGAAGGAGGTTGAGATTGTGGCCGAGGAGCTTCTCAAAAAAGAGGTTATTTCCCGTGAGGACATGATTCGTCTTCTCGGACCCAGACCTTTCCCCGAGCGCAATGATGCTTTCGACAAGTATCTGTCACAAACACCACAGAAGCACGATGACAATGGGGCATCTTCTGCACCTGCTGCGTCGGCATAGATTTAATGATTCTGGTTTGGGGCGGTATTATTATAAATATATTGTTTTAATGTAAATTTCTTATTGTATATATTCACATGAATAAAGATGTTTTTAAAAAAATGAAAATGGCTTGAACTCCATCTGAGGAAAGTTGTGAGTTTAGAAGATGTGGTTACAAGGATTTCAAGAGAAACAGTTAAGTAAAAAGTTGCTTCAAAAGTTAGAGCTTTTGCAATTAAAAAAAAGCTGTTCATTTGACAAGTAGATTTACTTTTTTTTTTTCAGTCGAACTATTTACAGGACTAGTACCTGGTTAAGTATCTTATTTGGGTCATATTGGATTAGAAAGCACACTCTAATCCTTGAACAGACATATAGTTTGAAAGTCCTAGTCTACAATGACTAAAGGCTAATTCTGTACAGTCTGTGTTAGCAGGTTTGTTGAAGCTTTGTTTGGTTAGTGACTTAAAGTGGTTCAGTGAAAGATCAGCATGTAACAATGAAATATAAACTGTGTTTATTCGAGGGATACAAATATCTAAAATCAACGTCATCGCTATTCTTCCTGCTCTACCTACATAACCTTTGATTTTTATTGAACTTTTCATCCATTCTCAACATGCTTCTCCAACAACCCGAAATACTGGTGCCCGCTTACAAGGAACAGGGAGCCTAAGCCAAATCTTCCCAGCTTATTTTCACTGGTCTTTATCAGCACCCAAAGTACTTTATTTACTATTCTCCCCAAACAGCGATAAGGCGTGCAATCTCTTGCGAGTCAGTTAGGAGATTTAAGAGGGTCGACATATCCATTTCAGGTGATATCCTTCTGTCTTCTTTTTCCAATAAAGTACATTCAACCAGAGTGTGTCTAGCTGTTTTCAGTTTGCCATCCTCTCGGTTCAGTGCCAAACTTTTGGTGCCATGCACCCAAGTTGCCATGGCCCATGCAAAATTGAGTAATGGTGTCCAAGATTATTTGATTCTTTTTCTTCATAATACCTCCCATGGTCATTTTAGAAAGCATATCAAAACATTTTGTTTCTGCTGTGATATCATGATACCACTGATCCGCCTTGCTATGCCAATATGCATCTTGCCAATTTGCTATCGCGTAACTTCAAGCTAGTGAATTGGGGATTTTGTGGGACCAAACATCGGTATCATATTCAATAAGTGGCCTAACACAGACCATGTACAAGGATCTTACAAAATACCCTCGTAAAGTTTCTGTTTCGCAAGTCGCCAACATAGCTCCTATTGCTTTTTTTGCTTTTTATTTTACTTTTAATATGAGATTTTCAATCAAGAGTATAATTCAGAATAGCTTCAAGTAATTTGATTTCTCTTTGGCGTTCACGAACCTCTCCATCTGGTAGTGTTGGCTGTGCATTTCGGTCGTTGGCTTTAACGTTTTTCTTTGGCAACATAAATTAAAACGCAACTTGTCGCCAAGATCAATGTTGGTCATTCTTGACTTCGCCCATCCATGACATTTAGCCAAACTATTGCTGAGTCAATGTTACTGTTAATGCCTTCTACTGTGATTATATCATCAATGAATTCAAAAGTTTGATTGCCCCATTGCTGAATGGTTTTATACATTGGCGTAGAAGATATTAGGAATAGTAAAGGGGATATAGGAAAGCCTTGGGTGTCGGTAGTTATCTGTTGAATTGGTCCTTTTCATTAATCCGTGAGCAAGCTGTATTTTCTTGGAACAAGCTCCCAAACTGCATCAGTTGGACAGTATGCTCTTGTGCTTTCATGTTGTTCTAGTGGTAATAGCTTTTTGGTGAGCTTTGTCATTGTAACTTGTACCATCTTTTTCCAGAGCGTTGGAACGTATCTTAAGCAAGGGTATGTCTATAGGCTCTTGTTTATGAATAATCAGGCTTTTTTAAATCTGGGTATTATCACCATAACTCCATGCCTCCAGACTTGAGTGGTATCCAAAGTCAATGCGAGCTTGTAGTGGCTTGTAAAACCTTGATTTTGTAGTTTTTTTTCTCGTGTCCCTTTTCGATACTAATCCATTCTGCGACGTAATCTCGAAGGTAACCTAAGTCGTTTACTTTGTGAATCAAAACAAATTTTCACAGTTGTCGCGTTACTGCTGGGTTTTTCTGGGCAGTTAGGAAAACTGTCCTGGCGAAGGAATACACGGTCTAAACCTTTAACAGAGTACACACCCACATTTTCATAGACCTTCACAGCCGGCATACGGTATTACAAAAAGATTATAAGAGCTTTTTAACTGTAACATTTTTTTGCGGTACAGTAAGGTGGAAATAGATTAAGTAACTTCTAAAAAATATACTAATCCAGCTACGCAGTCATCTCCAGTAGTTTTGTCGGTTGGGGTATTAGCCAAAGCATTATCAGCTTCCTTCTTTTCCAATTGAGGTCATTTTGAGTCTTCATCAACGTCCAAAGGTTAATCAAGGCCATGGTCAATTTCTGGCGGTAAAGCCTTCTATACTGCTTCTTTTTTCTTTTCTCAGCCATCTTCTTTTCTTGTCTGTGGCATAATAGTATTATCCCATTTTCGGGTTGATGTATTTTTCTGCCTTTGAAATGTTATTTTCCTTTACCCAGGCAAATTTTTATTTTAGTTATCAATATTAGCTGCATAATTCACCGTAGATTTAGTGTGATAGTTTTTCGGGAAGTAATAGTGTATATATAAATATGTTTTAATTGACTTATCTTCAACACTGCTTAGTAAGCGGATTTAGCTCAGTTGGGAGAGCGTCAGACTGAAGATACAACTTCGGTCTAAGTAATCTGAAGGTCCTGTGTTCGATCCACAGAATTCGCATTTCTTTTTTAAAAAATAGTTTTTTTTTTTTTGCTTACTTGCCATTGCTCTTTCTCCCTCTCGCTCAATTGCCTTTTTTGTTTTTTTCTTAAATTTTTATATAATAAAATGAAACCCTTTAAGACGAAAATCAAAACCAGCAAGGTGCCACGAAATGTCAGCTCTTTGTGGGTTTCCCGCCACGGAGAGGTTGGGCGAAGCGACATCTGTCTTGGCAAAAACACAAGGTTGGGTACGAAAATAAGAGCGGGGCGACGTGCACCATCTCGGTGGGGGGGGGGGGGGGGGGGGGGGGAGACCGGCGGTGTCAAAGAAGCCGTAGTCGAAGGTAACAAAGAAGTGCTGGATATCGTCATTAACTCCAGGTTTAATGAAAGTTCATTAGGTCTATTCCAAAATAAATAAAAAACTCCAAATAGCAGCGTAGTTCATGTCTGATGCCTCGCCATGCTAACTGACACGCAGCCCTAACATCCCAGTGTCACGTGCTTTAAGCTCTGCCTTCAAGCTTTGGCCGAAGCTGCAACTCAAAAGTAACTTTAACTCGAGCCTTAAATCTCGGACTTTGGAAAGTTTTTCCTCTGAGCCCATCAACCTTTTATTTTCAAAGACCTAACTTATAAATGTATATATATAAACCTCTACTTTCAACTCCCATTAAAAACAAAAACTTGCTCCCAGGTCCACTACTGCGTAACCTCCTTCTTCTGTTCGTGACAGGGCCAAACCTGCACTGTCCCCATCTCTCTCCCTTTCGTGCTTCTTCGTATTATAACCCAGCATCAAAACTCTAAGCAGGTGGCCTAAGCCTGGCTCGCTAAGGTGGCTCTCCAGGTACTTGCGGAGGTAGTTCCTGCGCCCGAAACGCGGGCTGGTGAGGGGGTGACGAGGCACGAAACTGCCGTTTGCAGTCATTTCGGCCTCTCACGCTCGTTAGAGCAAATCCTTCTCTCTTGTTGCTTTTTGTGAAAATCACCCGAAAACTCCCGTGCCTACTACTTCTCAAATAGTAACAGACTCCACACTCCATCAGGAACCAACTAGCTCTGTTTTGGGCTAATCCTTTCTTTTTCGTATTACCTTGGACATATAGACTTATATATAAGCTTCATTCGCCCTCGAGTGGAACTTTTTATCTTCATATATCCTCTATTCTCACCTACTCCTCTTCTCTTCCCCCACAAACCTTATTCTTGCCATATCCCTCTGACTATTCCTTCCTCCACTTCAAAAATATGTTAGGCCCCGATCCCCTGAGCTTCGAGCCCGGCTACATCGGGCGGCGCGAGTGCTCGTCCACCACCACGTTTGGCGGCCAGCTGGGGCTGCGCATCTCCTCCGTGCCCGTCGTGTTTGTGGCCTCGCTGATTGGCGTCATGTTCCCGCTGGTCTCGTCTCGCGTGCGCAGAATCCACATGCCCCCCATGGTTTATTTCTTTGCAAAGTACTTTGGTAGCGGCGTCATCATCGGCACCTCCTTCGTCCACCTGCTCTACGAGGCCATGAACTCGCTCTCCGATCCGTGCCTGCCCCCAGCCTTCCACGAGTTCCCCTACTCCATCGGCATTGCCCTCGTCGGAATCTTCTTCACCTTTTGGATCGAAATCATCACCAGATTCTCAATCCGAAAGAAAAACGGAGGAAAAGACATCCCCCACACTCACGGGCCTTCCGGGCTCTCCTCGTCGTCCAAAGCCTTGGATGACCAGCATTCGCCCCACCACCATCACCACCCACATGACCACCCAGACCTCGAGCACCCATCGGTCGTCAAGATTGAAGAAGGCATCACAGTCTGCCCCAAAGACCTTACTGTCGAGGAAAAGTCCAAATCACCCTCTATGGAAATCACAGCCATCGACCAGGCCTCCCTGCATGCATCGGCCTCACATAAGCAGCTCGACTCCAAGGTCGTCGGGCCGCTGCCTGCTTCTGCCTCTTCTCCTGATCTGACGATGATCGACACCGAGCGCTTGCGGAACCTGGAGCGCACCGCGTCGGTGAATGCCGAGGCCCGGCTCAGCACGCAGGTGGCCACCATCTGTCTGCTCGAGTTTGGTATCGTCTTCCACTCCATCTTCGTCGGCCTTACGCTGGCCGTCACCAACCAGTCCTTCGCCACGCTCTACGTCGTCATTTGCTTCCACCAGATGTTCGAGGGCATGGGTTTGGGCTCGCGTCTGGCCGAAACCCCCTGGAGCGAACGCAACTCCTGGGTCCCCTGGGTCTTTGCCGTGGCCTTTGCAATCACCACGCCCCTCGGAATCGCAGTCGGCCTGGCTGTCCGCAACACCTACCCTCCTGGCTCCGCCCGCTCCCTCATTACCAACGGCGTCTTCGATAGTATTTCAGCTGGTATTTTGATCTACACTTCCCTCGTCGAGCTCATGGGTGCTGAGTTTTTGCACTCGGAGGAATTCGCAGACGCTTCCCTTAGCAAAGTCATGCTGGCTTTTGGCTTCATGTGTTTGGGATGCGGCTTGATGTCTATGCTGGGCAAATGGGCATAAATAGGTTGTTTTTGTTAACATTAGCATATATAACTATTTTTTTATTTCTAATTCTTTTTTTTTAATAGCACATCTATATCGAGCATATATATCATAAAGGTACATAAAAAAAGTTCCCGTTATCAAAATTCAGTTTGGTCTATCATGAATCAAGAAATGAGAATAACAAAAATAAACACCAAAGTGTATCCAACACTTGAAAAAAAGATTTTTCCCAAAAAAAAAAAAAGGCATCTCGTATTTTAGCAATCCATATCGCCAAATACTCCTTGGTCATCTGCAATCGCACGTTCCGTCATAACATCCTCATCTTGAGAATCTTCCTCATCTTCAAGCCCAGGTTGATCCGGATCACTTTGCGGGGAGTTGGAGCCACAGTTAGCCTGGCGCGTAGTCCCGTTAGCTGTCCCGTTGCTTGTTTCCACAAAGCCGCCGGTTGACGCTCCTCCGAGAGACATGTGCGGACTGCCAGCGCCGTAGTTTACTGCTGGAGACCCGGAAAAGGACCCCGAGTGAGTGGAGCTGTTTCCGCTGCCGCCCGAGCGATACGGACCTGTAGTGGCGCCGTGGCGGTGGGCCGAGTGGTTCTGTCCCGGTCGACGGTGTCGTCTCACGTCATCTAAAGTCGATCGCGTGCTCACGCGCAGCGGGGGGTCAAGGGCCGACGGGCGGCGTTGTCGGGGCCCAGTGCCCCTGCCTGAGTACGAAGAAGACAGTGACGACGAAGCAGGAGACGACCCACTGACCATAGAGGACGAGATTGGCGAAGAAGACGGAAGAGAGCCTGTGACCGTGGCGGGGTTCGGGGTTGTACGAAACACCCCAAGATATGACGAAAAAGAGGGGGGTGGAGGGGTATGACTTAATGAGGATGAGGTTTGTCCTGAAACAATGTCGGTAGAGGCACGTGAGTTGGTTGCTGTTTTGGCACCAGGAATATTAACGGAAGGTGAGGATGACGAGGACATTCCAGAAGATGCTACAGAGGAAGAAGACGACGACGATCCTTGAGTAGCTCTGCGAACAGCAACTGCTACAGCTGCCGCTGCAGTAGCTTGAGCTGCTGTTGAGGTGGAGTATCGTCGTGTACGAGCCGCTGTTGTTGCGTGGTGGAGAGCTGCAGGGGGTTCAGTTTTTGTGTGTGCAACGGCAATGGATCCGCCACGCTTCTTCTTCTGGATATAGCCCGCGTGCACGGTGGTAATACTAGGGGTGGAGGAGTTAGTTGCTAGGGCTTGAGAAGCCGATGTGTCATCAACCATAGGATAGAGCGAATCGGTGATGAACGACCCTGAGGAGCCGTCTGTCGTTTTTGCAGATGCTGCCAGAGCACTTCCTGGAAGAATAAGGTCTGGAGGAGGTGGAGAGGATAAGTTGGCCGAGCGAGTAGTGACGGGGCCTGGTTGGGTACGGGGAGAAGAAGAGATGGAGGAGGCGGCCAGGGATGATGACAGAGAAGAGATTTGGCCATTATGGAGTCTCAGTTGGAAGCTTTGAAGCTGAGGTGATGGCGAAGGGGTTGGGCCATTATTTGTTGAAGATGGAGATACAGATGATGAATGGCCTTTATTGTAGGTGGTGGTAGTGGAGGCAGAAGTAGAGGTAGAAGTGGAGGTGATGGAAGGCGAAGAGGGCTTATGAAGGTATTGAGGATAGAGAGAAGGCGACATTGTAGGGTTCGGGATGGCCGAGGGGGAAGATGATGAAGAGGACGAGGGGGTGGAAAGAACACCGTCAATCCTGGCTGAACCAGCAGCCAGGGCGCCATTGTTGGGGGAGCCGAGAAAGTTTGGAGATGGGGAGGCCGAGCTACTTTCCGGCTCACCTTCATCTGGTTCGTTGATGGAAACCAGAATGGAGGCGGCTTCGAGAAGCTGGACCTGTTGGTGCTTTGAAATGAGCAGCTTGGAGGTCATTCTCCACTCGGGCGTGTGTTCCCAGAGATGTTTTGCGAGGGAGGAGATGTGCTTGTAGCCTTTGCCACAAGCCTGGCACTTGAGTTCTTCCTTAAGACGGCCTGTCTCGCCCTCCGAGATCCGGCGAGCTACAAACTTTCGTGAGAGTATAGCTGGAGGAGGTGGTGGTTGTTGCTGTTGTTGGGCAGCAGCTGCTGCAGTTGGTGGGGGGGCTTGTTGAGAGTGTATAGAAGAGACTTGAGTCTGGGCAGTTGGGCCCGGAATGTGTGAAGGATGGGCTGTTTGTTGATGCTGGCCAAAAGTCTGCTGTATTATGACTGGGCCAGCCGTTGACAAGGCAGGGGGGGAGGAGAAGGAAGAAGATGTGTATGAACTTTTTCTTGCACGAACCTTGGGTGCGGAGAGGGACGAGGCGGAGGATGGAGAGGGATAGGGATTGGGGATGTTGGAGAGATTGGCGGAGGCGGAGCCAGCCGACGGCCCGGCTGCAGGCACACGAGGAGCCGACGACTTTGGGAGAAAGGTGTAAGCCGAGTTTTGGGGGGTGGCAGTTGTGGTTGGGATGTTATTGTTTCTGTTTGCAGAGCCTAAAGCTTCCGGCCCGCCGGACAGAGGGGAGTGTGAGCGGAGGTCGGTGCTGCTGCTTTTGAAAGCCACGGTTGCTTGCTGGGGCCGGTGGTGAATCATTGCTGGAGACGAGGGGATCGGGGATGACGAGGGAGGGGGTGCTGGCGGGTATGAGGTGTTTTGAGCAGAGGCCGGGTTGACCATTGTGGGAGATGATTCGGACATGGTTGGGGAGGGGGAATAGTGAGGATGTTTGATTAGAGTGGTTTTAAGAGGTGAATTTATATATGTATAAAATGCGCAAGGGATTTTGATTAGTTCACAGCAATGTTTTAAAGGCAGTTCGAGAGGGCAAACAAGAGCTGTGAAGGTGTTGATTTAAGAAGAAATAAAAGTGTGGATATTTTTTAGACTGGAAAAAAAAAAAGACTTGTAGAATTTTATTTTTTATTTTTTCAGGGCCTTTTCAGAGATTTGCTGAAAAAAAGTTCTGGGCGGCACAAAACAATAGCAGGCATTCAAGTGTAAAAAAAAAATTTTAAAAAAAAAATTTTTAAACAGGAAACTTTTCATTTCCCAAATAGGTAATCAGCGCACACGTGACCTTATGTCATGGGCCTTTCTGCGTTCTCGCTCACCCCAAAAGAGCGCAGGGTTGTCAATTGTCAAATCACACAACCAGGCAGGGAGCTGTCGTAGGGAATCGCGTTGGTTATCTGCTGGTGAGATTTGCGTTTGGAATGAATAAGAGATGGCGAGGGGTATATGTGATTTGTATGATCCTGCCTGTGAATTGGAGAAAGAGGGGGGTAGCAGTGGCAGGATAGGTTTCGGGCAGTAGGAAAGGCCACCAGATTCACCACACTCTTATCATTGGAAAAAAGAGAAAGGGCGTTTTGTAGCTGAGAGAGATCTGGGTATCAATATTCCAATTCAATATGCTGATGAGCTCTGGGAGAAAAAGAAGATGGAGAAATATATGGGCTTTTCCTAATTGGTGTGAGCATACAAGTAGAAACTAGAGATATTAGATTGGGGTATTTACAGTAGAAGGTAACCTCGGGAGTTTCTAGCGAACGCTCCTGAACAACAACGCGTCTAATTTAAAAAAGGTGAAAATGAAATTGGTATTGAGCTGATTAAATTTTTAATGTATAATTTAATTTATATATATATAATGTATAAACGAATTGAGTGATTTATAAAAAGAGAGAAGAAAAAGTGAGAAATTATTTTTCTTTGTAGATTTATGCTTATCGCGTGTGAGTAATATGAAATTTAAACACTGGAGATGAAGATAC
Source organism: Magnusiomyces ingens NRRL Y-17630 (assembly GCA_900497715.1). Classification (NCBI taxonomy): domain Eukaryota; kingdom Fungi; phylum Ascomycota; class Dipodascomycetes; order Dipodascales; family Dipodascaceae; genus Magnusiomyces; species Magnusiomyces ingens. The sequence goes on from UIDE01000002.1 coordinate 1,878,594, forward strand.
CGGGATTTTAACATTCGGCCTGTCTTACCATTTAGTTAATCAGATGCCCTGGCCTATTTTGCTGGCCAAAAAAATAAAATAACAGCAGCAGCTGAAGCAGCAATCAAACAGATGTACACATGAAGTACAAATAGCGTCCATAAAATCACCGGGACAGGGTAATGGGCAAGTCCCACAAAATTAATTCTAACTCTGATTAGAGTTACTGTTAAACCAGAGCAACTTTAGTCTAACAAGCCGTTTTACAACTTCAAAGACCTTTCGATCAAGCCATATAACACCACAATTACTAGCCCCTTGAATTCAATCAATTGGCCAATTAGAAATATAAGTCCATTTTTTTTTCTTTCTCCGTTAATAATTTTTGTTTTTTTAAATTCAAGTTTACGGCTCTGAGTCTTATATAACAAACCCACTTAAAGCCCATCTTTCTTTTGACTACGTGGAAACTCCATATTGGGGACCAATCTGAAAATTTTCACAATAACAAACTTGACAAAGACTTTTTTTTTCAATCAGCTGAAAAGTTAAAATAAAAAGTGTTAAACATATCTCAACGGATTTCTTCTTTAAGAAATTATAGACTAATAATTATCTTATTTCTTTTTCTTGAAAAAAAATAAAGACTAAAAAGGAAAGTAGTTGGATTAGAAAAATTTTTTTTTTATTATTATTTCAAACCAATCGTTACATTATTATCACCACCACCACCACCACAACTCCTTAACATCATCCTTCACACTACAAATAACATCCTCATCAACAACAACAGCAATAACACCAAAATGAGCGGCGAATCCAGACAAGAACTGGTCAACTGGGTCAACTCCACTCTACATCTAAACATCTCCAAAGTGGACGAGTGCGGCAAGGGCTTTGTCTACTGCCAGCTGCTCGACTCCATCTACCGCGACATACCTCTCAAACGCGTCAACTTCCGCGCCCGCAACGAGTACGAATACCTGGCCAACTTCAAGGTCCTCCAGGCAGCCTTCACCTCGCACGGAATTGAGCGACCCATTGAGGTCGACAGACTGGCAAAGTGCCGCCTCCAAGACAACCTCGAGTTCCTGCAATGGTTCAAGCGCTTTTGGGACGCAAACTACCCCACAGGCACCGAATACGATGCCTCCGCGGTCAGATCCTCCTTCGGAATCACATCACTGCCAGGCCCTCCTTCCTCTTCCCCGGCGTCCAGCTCGTCCCTGGGTCATAGGCCCTCCTCAACTACCTCCAGATCACCCTCGGTCGTCTCAGGTAGACTCTCCGCCGTAGGCTCGGCTAACCATGTACGACCCACGGCGGCATCGAGACCGTCAGTCACAGGCAAATACCGTGTGACCCGCCCACCTGCATCAACCTCATCTGCATCATCCCCTTCTACAACCTCCACAACCTCCACAACTCGCCCCGGCTCAAGCGCAACAGCCTTACACTCCCGCTCATCAATTACCCCCCACACGTCCTCTCCCTCTTCTTCTTCCTCCTCTCGACTTTTTACAACTTCCGCTCGCACAACTCAGGGCCGACTCTCGGCCGCAGGAACCCACACAGGTCCGGCCTCCACGGCTGCCGCCCGACAAGGAACCGCCGCCGCCGGCCGTGGCAGCTCCGTGGGCCTGCGATCGGCATCGGCCCTCGGGGGCCACCCCTCCTCGGCCTCGGCCGCCGCGGCGGCTGCTGCAGTCACTGCTGCGCGGGAAGAAGCCGCGGCGGCGCAACAAGCAGCCACCGAGGCCCAGACACAGCTTGCGATTGTTCAGCAGGAGCTGGAGGAAACACGACAGGCCTACGAGGGCTTGGGAAACGACTACACCCAAATAATGGACCATGCGGAGCTGTTGACGTCTGAGCGTGAATTCTACTTTACCAAGCTGCGTGAAATTGAGATCTTAATGCAGAGTGTCTCGGAGATGCTCAAGAAGAAAGAAGAGGAGCAAACCGAGGCAAAGAAAAGCAATGGCGATAGCGCCGGGAAAAGTGAAGGCGGGGCTGACGATGAGAATCCTGACAAGGCCACGAATGCCCACGATGCTGAGGAAGGTGACGAAGCGTCACGTGCGAATGGCACCGTCAGCATGCTGGAACCAAAAATCTTCATCAAGGCCATCATGGACATTTTATATTCCACGGCTGAAGGGTTCGAGCCTCCCAGTGATACAATCATGGAAGTCGACAATGAAGATACGTTTATGCACATGGATCAAGAAGATGGTGAAGAAGAAACGTTTTAGCATCATAATGTGTAGCCAAGGGGAAAAAGACACTTTTAACGGTAAGCAAAAGAATGAGGGTTAGGGGATTTGTTTTTCACATAGAATCACTTTGGTATTCATTTTAAAAGCTTTTTTTTATATATACATTTTCATAACTTGCTTTAAAACATACTACTCAAAACAAGATCATGGGCTACTGTTTCCTCTTTTAAAAAAAAGAATAAGTTTACAGATTTTGATAAAGTTTCTTTTCGTTTTTTAAATTTTTTTCTTTTACACCCGTATAAACATTACAAAATTTCTTTAGGCGGCAGTGGCAGGGGTAGGGGCGACGGGAGCGCTCTCAGAAGCCCAGTCATCGGCAGCAGCCCAGTCGCCAGAGGCGTCGACAGCGGCAGCAGCGTCCCACTCCTCGGTGGTGGCAGCAACCTCGGCAACAAACTCCTCAGCAGGCTCCTCCTCGGTGACAGTGGTGGTTTCTGGCTCCTCGGGATCTCTGTAGAAGTACAAATCGGGCATGACGTTCCACTGGGTCTGTCTGTCGGGGAGGATACCCTTGAGTCTAAGGACCTCACGGGAGATCAGCCACCAGACAAGACCAACGGCGTTCTTGGATCTGTTGTTGCAAGGAATGGCAACATCAACGTACTCAACAGGAGAGTCAACGTCGCAAAGAGCAATGACGGGGATGTTGACGTAAGAAGACTCCTTGATGGCCTGGGCGTCAAGACGAGTGTCAGTGACGACAATCAATCTAGGCTCCTTGAAAGAGCGGGTGTTGTAGTTGGTGAAAGAACCAGGGGTGAAGCGACCAGCAATGGCGGTAGCACCGGTGTGGCTGGCAAACTTAAGGACAGCACGTTGACCATAGATACGAGCAGAGATGGCAACAACGTCAGCAGCGTTGGGAACAGCGGCAATGACACGAGCGGCAAGGACAATCTTCTCCCAGGTCTTGCTAATGTTGATAATGTTGACACCGTCGGGACGGGTAGCGTGGATGTAGGACTCCATGTTGACAACCTTGTTCTTGGAACCAAGGTGGACGCCAGCAGCAAGGAGGAGCTGAGCATCCTCAGGGGTGAGGTTGAAAATGTCTGACATTGTCGCTATATTGAGAAACTTCAAGTTAGTACTTTCCGGTCAATGTGTGTAAAGAGAGAGAAAGGATATTTGTGGCCATTTTTTTTTGGTGATATGGAAAAAAAAAAATTTTTTTTGTAGTGTATTTGGTTTGGCTGTAACAATACTTCTTGTAACATCTTGGAGTCGTAACAAATTAGAATGGAATCCTTCTCTTCAAAAAACAAAAAACTGAGATAGAACATCCAGACTTCATCAACCATTTTCAGTTTCTCAACCTCTAAATGATGATGATTGGAGTCATTTTTTATATATAATTTTGTGGAGAACTCTCTACATGGGTAGTTTTTGCCTTGTTTTTCTTGGGAAAAGTCCTTTATTTCGCTCTGTTTCTTTAAACATGGGTATTCTCTAAGCACACCTTTTTTCGTTTTTATTTACAAAGGTCTTCTAATATTGAAATATAAATCTTTTTGCATTCATACGGTTGTTGATTATTGATATTCGTCTTTTCCAATCAGCTCAAAAAAGACCTCTTCATTCCCTCCTTTCTCTCTCTGTTAAGTCCACAATAAATAGCATCTCTATAAATTCATACCTTTCTGTTGTATGTATTAGGCCCGAGGTTGGATTTGACTCAAGTCTCTATCGTGCAGTGGGACAGGGTGCGAAAAAATTGCAAAAAGTAACGCGAACTGGAAAAGTTGCGAGGGGGGAGGGGCACCGGGCTCTTGGGGGAATTCTCTCATACGTGCTGAAATATTCACAATTAATGCTTTTTGACGCGTACAGATAGGTACTGGAGTTGCATTTTTTTGTAATATGTGCTTATGTCATCATGGAATTGAAAAAAAGTGATTTTCTCCACTCCAAAAGCGTCAGCACTTGGACCCACAAACCTTAATTTCCTAGCTTCACACGCTCATCAAATTATCTATGTATTTATTTTATTTAATTTTCTGTTTAATCTCATTATCATTTTTTTGTAGTTTCTTTAGGCTTGTTTTGATCTTAGAACGGGAATCTAAAACAAAAAAGCTTGATGCTCGCTCAAGCTATATTTTTCTAAGTGGCAGATCTAGGGTGCTAGGGCTTTTTTGTCAATTATTTGTTAGGGTTGACAACCTTTTACTTGTGAAATTTCCTATTTAGGGTTTAACAGTCACTTAATTTTGTTACAACATTGTTTGAATACGGCTGACAAAGGCACCGAAACGTATATTTTGGGATAATCTATCGGTACCCGGGTCTCGGGTTTTTCCAAAAAATCAAAGAAGCGGACATTGTCCTGTTTCCCCTATATTTTTTTTTTTTCAATTTTTTTTTAACAAAAATCACATTCCCAATATTCTTTAATTTTAATCACTGCTTTTTCTTTTTGAATTGAGGATGCTTCGAAAGGCCCAGTCATCATAACCTTTATGCCAGTCCTGTTTCAGTAGTTTGTGTGATTGTTATAATGAATAAAACAAACAAACCCTACCCTTGTTGACAATAATAATTTTGTAAATCTCATATTTGTAATTGTAGATATCCATGCGAAACGTACAGCCATCAAGCTTTACTCGAGATATCATATACTTACACTCAAACCAATAAACTCCAAGGGTTTGTTCGGGTTTTGCAAGTTTCATTTTCCTCACCTCCCGCGACAACTCACAAAACCCTAATATGTTCACTAACCAACAGGCATGGTTTTGATTGATGGCTGGCTTTTTGATAGTTTCGGGACTTGCGCCTAACTCCATTTTCCTTTCTTTACGCCACTGCAAGTGGCCCTAGTTGGCCTGAACTAATCAGCCTTACAGCTGTGGGTCTTTTTGTAAACATATTCCCTATTATGGAAACAACTATCGTTCACTCTCAACTCTTAGTTTTTTTTTTTAAAAAAAAATTCATTTGTGACTTCAAATTGCCAAGCGTAAATAAAATACACAATTATTGAAAAGGATCCTGTTGGTCAGACGAAAAACTGTAAAAAAAAATGATCTGATACTTTTGACTTTACCCATTATCTACAAACAAAAAAACGGGGGATCGAGACGCTTTCAAATGCAGGGTTAGCGTAAGGAGCGTTGCTTAAAAACCTTATAAAGTTTAAAATATAGCGAATTTTTATTTTGGTCTTTTCTTTTAAATATTTGTATTGATCCCCTTTTCTTCCCACAGTTGCAAGTGCCGCCATCAGTTTTTCTTCCAAAATAGACCAGCTTATGAAAAATTAAACTCAGACAAGTCTCACAATCATATCACGTTTGCCAGACGGCTGTTGACAAAAGGTTTGGCTGCTGGGTATCAGGTTTGAACGTTTGGCAAAAGAGCAATAACAAACCTATCCCGCCCTCCACTCTCCACCCCCCCTGAATCTACAGAAGTGTGTGGAGCCACTAGAACCATAATTTCCAAGGTTTATCCTTGTGAAAGGAGGGGAAAATACGAAACTAACAACGGTTAGCGAGAGGGGTGTGTTTTGAAAAGGCTGGAGGTTCCACTTGAGGAGGAGTCCTTAAGGCGCACTGGCTAAATGCAACAGAGTAATGGATAATTTCCATTTCTTTTTTTCTATGTCTAGTCTTCAATGTCGAAACCAATTAAGCAGCCAAGTCGCTCAGTTACGTAGTTTTTAATGTCAGGAGAGTCCAATGATTTTTAAATAACCGTCAAAAAGGAATGTTGCCTTAAGCCTTCATAATCCCCCCCCCCCCCCCCCCCCCCCCCCCCCCCCCCTCTTCAATGATTAAACTGTTCATTTTTTTATTTGACAAAGAGTTTAAATCTTTTTTCATTCTTGAATTCTTCCAAAATTGCAATGCATAAGTCTTCTATTCTAAGTTTCTTGAATTATTTCTCGTTATTATTATTTTTTTATGGAGGTTGAGCTCATGTCTATGGATATTATTGTGATTATTATTAATTTTTTTTTAATTCATTTGCATGTAATAATTGTCAGTCGTCTATGCACCATTCTACAATCCCAAAATTCCTTCCTAAATAGGAAATTTGTAAATAAACAAATCCGTACAAACTACCCACCGCGGCGGATAGGGTCTCTCCAAATGGTAAACAAACCAACCACCACCATCGTGAAAATCCCAAATGGAATTTTTTTTTCCCTCTTTAAAGTCTGGAATCCCGTGTGCTTAAATATTTATATATGAATATAATTTTTTTCTTAAACAATATTATTCCCACTCTCCTTTTTTTTTTTTTTCCCTTTTCTCTTTTGCTACCACCAAATATCTTCATATTTAATACCATCACCATCATAGTTATCATCATCGTCGTCTTTATACTACCTTAATCATCATCCACGATTGTTGTCATAAATCGCCACTTGTTAACCATCAATATTATTGCTCATGAGATCACTTTTAAAAATATAGCCGTCAAAAATATTAGCACCATAAAAACTAAGCCGCCTTTACAAATAAACTCAAAAATTGTAAAACAAAAAAAAAAAGGACGCGTCGTTTTAATATAGTCACTCTTTTCCCTCTTAGGCATAAGTCTATTTTTTCAACAAATATACTCTTCTTCCTCCTCTATCCATCTAAATAAATTCATGGCAAAAAAACAGTCTTCGGTCGCCGTGACCGCGACAACTGCCATCGGCAAACCTATGCCTCCAAATGGCCAGGTTTCGTCCCTTATCCTCCCTAACGTTCTTGTCCCATACATTTGGCCCACTTCGCCAGCCTCCTTCTGCACCGGCGTTGTGGTTGGCCTTATAGTCGCCTTCTTAAGGCCCATCATCGAGTTTTACGTCGACGTTGGCGCGTCCTACATTGCCGTATGCATGCGGTTCCTTCTCATCTGGGGCTCCGTGGCTTTCATTGCCTGGCTTGTCTTGCGCATTCTTCAACAAACCAGCGCTGCCACGCTCGTCATCAACCCCTCCGCCAAAAAGGCAGCCAAACAACAGGAAGCACTTGAGCAGGAACAAGATTTGCAAGATGATGCTGACGATGCCCCTAGCTACCAACAAACTTCTCCTCAACAACAGTTGTTGCAGCTCCAACAACAACAACAACAATCTCAACTCTACTCCGGAATTCAGCCCCTTCCCCTACCGGACCCCCCAACAGCCCAGCAACAACTTCAGGCTCAACTGCGCTTACAATCGCGATCTCTTCACAACCTCAAACTCCAACAACAGCCTTCCGTCTATGATGTTAGCCCAAGTAATCAAACCCCTATTCTTCAACTATATGAGCGCGCGTCGCCAGACCTTGAATTCGCTCAAGGCCCTCCAGGTACCACCATCGCATATCAGCCTTCTGTCGCATCTGGATCGCCCCCCATGGCCTCTACAACTCATCTCTACGTGCCCACTACCACCCTGACCTCCGGAGGCCAAGTCATGTCGTCTGCTGCCTCCGTTTTCTCCGATATTACGCTGTCGTCTGGAAGCAGTGGCCAGTCTTCCGGCAGCGCCGGTAGTGCCAACTACTATACACCACCCACCCAACAACAGTTCAACCCGTATAACCAAAAGACTCCATCGCCTGCTCCGATTGTGTCTCGTCGCGTCGTCAATCACTATCCCACTACTGAAGATGGCTACATGATGATGCACACAGCCAAGTCGCGCAGCTCTTCTCCTACGCGTCCATCCCCCGTGCGCAAGGCTGTGCCGGGTCCCTCTGTTGCAGCAGCTGCAAACGCTCTTAACCAAGCATCGGCGGCATCTGCAAACGCCGGTCTTGCAGGTGCAACTACGGGCTACACTCGAGCTGCCCGCGCCGCTTCGCCCGTGCGTCGGACAGTCGTTGGGGGTGTTGCCCCGTCGTCTCCTACTAAACATAGTTCCATGGAACCTCGCATAGTCACAATGGAAGATGAGGATAGTACGCAGCATCAGGCGTACCGACCTTACCCTTCACGCGTCCAACAGATCCAGGCTATTTACAGTAGCGCAGCTAGTTCTGGAGCTCCTGGAAAAGAAAACTATCATCCTGAAAATGTCACCATTCTGGAAAAGCCGGCGGGTCAAACAGCTTTCAGAATGAAACGCCGACCGTGAAGAAAATTTTTTTTTTCTTTTTGTTTATAACCCATACACAAAAGAGATGAAAAAATACAACTCTTAACATCATAGAATCTTCAAAATCTTTCAAATTAACGCTTTTTAGACACTTATTTGCTTCAAAAAAAAAGTTTTTATAATCGTTCTGCTGCATATAGTAATTTATTCATTTTTTTGTAAAATTTCTTTTTTAAGTAAAAATATTCAATAATCACAAAAATTTAAAGCTCATGTTTAAATGTTTTTATAACTTTTTGCATTTATCATTACACGTTTATGGGAAAGGGTGAGAAGAAAAAAAAGAAATCAGAAAACCATAAGAATGAAAAAGAGGGAAAAAAGAAAAATTCACTTTTTTTTTATTTTATTTTAGTCATTCCATCAATGCAGCCTATATTGTTTAGTAGACCTCGCCCTGGGCAGCAGGGATCTCGAAGACAACCTTCTTGCCAGTGAGCTTGTTGTAAACAGACTGGAAAGACTCGAGCTTGTAGTCAATGACAGCAGAGTCCTTGTTGTCGAGAATAACCTTCTGGAGCTTGTTGCCACCAACCTGGTATCTGACACGCTTGCCAATGATCTCGCTGGGGAAAACGAGGTCCTCAAGGATAGCGTCGTGGACAGCAGTCAAAGTTCTGGAGTGAGGGCGCTTCTGAGCAGGCTTAGCCTTGCGGCTAGGCTTGGGAAGGATGGTGCGCTCAGCGACGAAGACGACGTGACGGTCAGAGAACTTCTTCTCGAGCTCACGGGTCAGTCGCTGCTGAACCTTGTGAACGGTGGGGAGAAGAGGAGGGGAAACGAAAATGACAATAGCCTTCTTGCCTCCGCTAACCTCAAGCTATAAAAATGTATTAGAACATGTGGTTTCATAAATATACGGAATCCCATTGTTTTTACTAGAAAAAAATTTCACATTGCATCTCAACGCGTATGCAAAAAAAGCCAGCTTTTTTCTTCAATAGCAACTCTTAACATCAAAATTTCCAACAAGAGCAACGGGTATCATAATAAAAATAGGAGTATAACATTTATGGTATAAAATTTTTTCTAAAACGCAACAATCAGGATATCCTCTCAAATAGCATTTCAACAAATACTAACCTCACGAACGGACTTGAGCTGGATAAGTCTGAGGGAAGACTTCTGCTCGGGAGCAGAGTTCTCAAGATCAATGAGGGCCTGGCCAACCTGGAGCTCGAGCTCGGTGGCATTGTCGTGAAGGATCTTAGCAGCAGCAGACATGTTGGATGTATGGGCGAAGGCGAAACTTGTCGTCGTTGTCGTGGGCTCAATGACACAGAACTATTCCAAAGGGGAAAGGGAGGACGGGGGGGAGGGGGGACAGGCGGGAGTGGGAAAAAAAAAAAGAGAAAAAACGCAGTCACACACAAACTCACTCTACGATTAGCTAAGACATCTGAGTACGCTTAGCAAATGCCGTCATTACATATCTCTCAGTTACACTCTTTGTTACAATTCTTTGCAATGCCATTTTTTTATTTTTATTTATTTTAATTTTTTTTAGTAATTATTTTGTTTCCAACTTTTTTTTTCAAAGTGAAAATTTTTCATTATCCCTTGCCCTGACTTGCACTTATGTCGAAATGGTCTCAAATGTACTGAGGAAAATAAGAATCATTCTGTAATATACATTATAATATATATTTGGCAATTTCATCCTAATTTTGTGACTGTTTTTTAATTCAGACAGCCGTATTCATTAACACCTGCCACACCTAATTTGCAACACCTTAAAATGCTCAATAGTTGGTTTAAAGATCTAAAATTAATCATCCCTGTACTAAGAAGATGCAAATAGTAAAAAAAAACTTCATTGAAAATTATAACTAGAATCACAGCTCTGAATTTAATACAACTTCAATCTCTATGTAAAAATATAATTAATTCATCTAATCATCATGACATCTTTGCCCGTGGCAATGGTGCTTGTGTTTGTATTATGCGTCTTTCTACCGACGGTTTCAAATATCTTCCAAAACTTGAGATTCTCATCAGAAGCGCAAGTTGCCAGCGTTTGTCCATCTGGAGATAGGGCGCTGTGTAAAACACGAGAATCGTGTGCAACAATGTCAACATTCTTGGTGAGACTGGGGTAGCTCCAGATTGTAAGCACGTTATTGGGGAATCCATGGGTGGACACAATCTCCTTGTAAGTTGTACTCCACCTGAGCGATGTGACTTGTGATCCAGTATCAATCGAGTTTACGCGCGCACCTGTGGTTGAATTCCAAAAATGAATGTGTTTATCTTGAGAACCTCCACCTGAGCTTAATAAATTAAGCTGCCATGGACACCATGCCAATGCACGTACCGCAGCATGATGGTTTGTCTTTGAAAACTTGGGTGCAGCTGCTGAGCGAGGGTCCCAAATATTTACAACATTGTCATTCCCCCCACTCGCCAGCTGTTGTCCGTCTGAGCGCCATTCTAGGCCGCATACTTCGGCAGCATGGTTATTAAACTCTGAAACCTTGTGTTCTGCTATTCTTACATCATGGTTCCAAATGGATCCATCCCGGCATCCACTAGACAAAATATGCTTATCCCATGACATAACTCCCACACGACCTGTATGTCCTCGCATTGAACGTAGTTTCACTGATTCTTCTACATCCCAAATCTGAATGTCACCGTCACTAAAACCAACAGAAAGGTAGGCACCATCGCCAGACCATCGCACGCTTGACACATAACTATTCATGGGTCCTTCCAAAAGATTGGAAACTGAGCCTGTGCTTGCGTTCCAAACAAACACATTACGTTCGAGGGCAATGGCTACTTGATTGTCATTAGACCAGTCGAGAAGGTTGAGATAATAATCATCAATAAGACCGGGTGCATCCAGAACGCGTTCTGGGGTAGTTGGAACTTTACGGCGCAATTGTGCATTAACAGCCTTGAGGGGTTTATTATATTGACTGCGAAGATCAATTGGTTTTGAGGATTGTGGTGCTGCAGGTTGAAATTCGAGGATGCGTGTATTGAGCGAAATACCACAAGCCTCAGCTACTGAGCTTTGATATGCTTTTGAAGTTGGTGAGGAAATGCTAGAAGAAATGCTGGAAGTGGCTTGAGGTCCAAGTGACGCGCTAGCGGAAGCCACCAAGTCGTCACCGGCAACGCTGCCAAATGAGTTATGTAACGCGAGGCCTGAGATTGATGAACTGCCTCCCACGCCATTGATACCGAGACTACCGGATGCTGAAAGGTCGGCTGGTTTGTCTAATTTAGAGCGAATTGGAAAAGATGATTGTCTGTTAGGAATAAATCTGTCCGCTTGAGCAGATGTTCTGCCAGATCGCGAATGTGAAGGCGATCCCGGGATGGAACGCGTACTTGATGCAGTTGAACTGGAGGCACCGGCGACGGTTGCAATGCCAGACGTAACTCCACCTGTGCTGTTTGTATTTCCACTGCTGGTGCCATTGTTAATGGAGGTGTTACTACTACCGACCCAGTCGGCAGCCACAACATCAAACTTAAGAGGTGACGAGCCTACTGTAGCGGTAGATGACGTGAGTGAGATACACTGACTACTCATGCTAGAGGTTGTACTGTTATTCTGAATGGCGCGAAACATAGGCGATGAAGGGATATTTCTTGGAGTTCCGTGCATAAGATGTGTACGATATGGGCTTTTGGTTGGAGTCTTTGCGACCCGCGAAGTGGTTGGCGAGTCGAAAAAATATGTCGTCTTTGTCTTTTTCGTTGGTGTAGCAAAGCTCATTTTATTATTAGGTATTAAAAATTAAGGAAATGTCTTGACCAGCAAGAAACGAATAAAGAACAGAAAAAAAAACAAGAACAAATAGATGGAACGGGTTAAACAGGATCAATTCCATCCAGCAAAAGAATGGTTCCTGAAGAAGGATGGAAAAAAAAAGTGAGAGTAAAAAGAGAGAGAGAAGAAAATATTTAATACGGAAATGTACTGAAATATATATAACGGTGAACCTTTTTGTCTATTTATTTATTTTTTATTTTTTTTTCTTTTCTATCTTTCCGAAATATAATAAATAAACAAACAAACAAAGCTGTGATTGTGATGGTTACCACCGACGCGTTGTGGGTATTTATATATTTTTTTAATGTATTTACATATTTCCTATTATGGCAATTGGTCGATTGAGTACCTGCAGCCGTTTATTAATCACGTGAAAATATTAAAATAAAAATCATGTGACATTAACGTGATTCTTTTTTTTTACTTTCCTGACAAAAGATATTTATTAATAATGAATTAGATAAGATTCATTACTTTTTTTTTCTAAAGCACACATCGTTCTTAGTCTTACTACAGGTACCCCGCCGCAATTGCGCCTATGCACTGCCTGGTCCTTGTGTGAAAAGCCTTATTACCTCAATACCCCCCCATCTCCACCATCAGTTGTGCTCAGCAAGTTCTTCTCTCTTTCCATACTTCATTTATTTCTCTTTCAAATTAACAAAATTTCAACTTCAAGACTGGTCCCAATTTTTTTTTGGAGATTTCAAACCTTTCTCCTTTTGGTTTCAGCATTTTTTGGTTTAAATAAAACCATTACTTCTCCTCTTTTTTTTTTTAATTAAAGATACCTCGTATTATCATACATCCTTTGTATTACAGCAACTTCTATCGCCACATTTCCTAAACTATGTCAGACTTTGAAGATAACAATCCTTTTTCTGGAACGGACCGCCGTCTTTCTTCATCTTCTGGTCTCACATCTAACTTTGCATCGCTTTCCGTTAATAACCCAACACCCATTGGAGATAACGCTAGCAATCCACATGAGCCCAGTAACGGTACTCTCTCTAGCGCCATAGTTGATGATGATACCGATCTTATAGGAAACCCAGGGTTTTCTAGTGCCGTTCCAGAAAAGAAAAATACTACAGAATCCGATGCTGCTGACCCTACCTCTCCTCGTGTTTACTCTTCTCGCGTCGAGCTTATTCTTTTTACTGATCCCAACGCCACGATTACCATTGTCGAAGCGGGCAAGAGTCGTGAAGGAAGCAGCAGAGGATTTATTTCTTATACAATTAAAATAAACGATCTTACTGTACGCAGAAGATACTCTGAGTTTGAAAGTTTAAGAAACGCGCTTGTTCAACTCTTCCCCACTCTTATTATTCCTCCAATTCCTGAAAAGCATACCATGTGTAAGTTGACAAAGATTCCTATTGCTCCATTTCTTGGTTTTTTTCTAACATCACTTAGCCGATTATGCCTCTTCCCCGACAAAAGCAAAAGAAGATACAACCATAATTGAGCATCGGCGCCGCATGTTAGCCGTCTTTTTGAACCGGTGTAAATCCATGCCTCAAGTCAAAGCCAGCTCTGTCTTCCAGCGGTTTCTGGATCCAAACTCGAGCTGGAGCGAAGTTCTTAACTCCCCTCCACTATCCAATCTTCCGAAAAATGTGCTTAAGGCTCCTCCTTTGGACCCATCAAAAGAATCAATTGCACATACCTACCTTCCAATTCCCCCAAGCTCAGCTAAACTACGCACACAAGAAGACCCGGCATTTAAAGAGGCGGAACAGAATGCAAAAGAATACGAAAACGTGATTGTCAATGGATTAGAAAAGGTCAATCAACGAATAATGAAACGTTACTCCGATGAGTCTAAAGATTTGTCAAGTCTGGGTGCACGATTCAATGCATTTAGTCTTGAAGAAAATGGAGCACTGGCTACCTCGATTGAAATGGTAGGTCAGGCCATTGATAGTAGTTATATTGCAACAGGTACGTTGGTAGAGGCACTTTCGTCTTCTTTTAGTGAACCCTTGGGCGAATCTGCCCAATTTGCATCTGTGGTACGATCTGTACTCAAGTTTCGGCGCCAAAAGGCTCTACAGCTTGAAATGACTGCGGATAGCCTTGCAAACAAAAAGGCATCGTTGGCTTCTCTTGAGAAAGTGGAGCAGGAAGCCCAGCGTATTCAGGCTTATCTCTACAAGGATAGCATTGGTGAGACAAACGGGGGTGTCGAACACTCACCCACATCTACACGTGTTTTGAACAATGACGATAATGAAACTTTACGCAACTCCGTTAGTGCTGGCAGTAATGGCAATGGTGATGCTGAGAGCAACAATAGCGCCACTAGCGAAACAACTGCTAATATTCAACCCCCGACTGCACCTGCCTCGTCTGGTGAAGAGAGTGCCGAATTTCCACCAACACATGCTGATGCGGTTCCTGTTGCACGACCGCTTTGGAAGCCAAAGGCTAGTGGAAGCGGATTTAAGATACCTGGGATTGGAAAACTCAACAGTGCAATTCATGGTATCATAGACAACGACCCCGAAACCACGCGACGCAATAACATCAGCAAGATCAGGGAGCAGATTGCACAGCTTGAAGAAGCGCTTACTGCGGCACAAACAGACGTGGAGAAAGCTTCGGGATCAGTTAAAGCTGACATGGCACGGTTTCAGCGGACTAAGGAAGAAGATCTGCGGCAGATGATGCGTGCATATGTTCAGTGTCACTTGGAGTGGGCTCAAAACAATCTGGAAAGCTGGCAGCGGGCCAAAGCTGAAATTGACAAGATTTAAAATTTGTAGACGAAAAAAAAAAGAAATATATATACTCCCACACATACTACATTAAGAAACCCCGAAATAAACTGCGAGTAGTTTCCGTTTAAACCAAATTATGATGAAAAAAAACAGTTCATTTAGCTGGAATGCTTTTTGAAATAGGGCGGCTATCAAAGGGCTTAGGTAATCTCGCCATGACATGCCGTGTCAACCATCAATAGCGCTATTATTATGGGGTAATCTCATGAATTTATCTTGGTTTAAACATATAAAAAGAGAGGAAAAGGTCCCATAACGGTAACTTTTCATTTTTCACATCAGCTTATCGCTTGTTATCATTTATCGCACACACATATATACATATCTAATTTCATAATTTTGTTAATTTCTACAAACTAAAGGTCAAATAAAATGGGAAATCCAATTGTCATTGTCGGGTAAGTATCGCAGCCATCTAAAGCAAGTCGCAATCTCACCTTTCAGATCGGGAATCGTGGGGCTATACACTGGGTTTGTTCTGGCACAGCAGGACCGGGCCAAGGACATTACCTTTGTTGCTGAGTTTATGCCCGGAGATCAGTCGCATATGTACACTTCACCATGGTATGTTGATAAATTTCCACGTTGAAAAAGTTCCTCTTTTGTTTTTAGCTAACCGGGGTCTAGGGCTGTGAGTATCAAAACAGTGATCAAGCTAGTAGCACATGCTAACGATTCGATAGGGCGGGAACTTTTCCATTGTGTCTGGAGATTCTGATGCGGAGCTGGAGTATGACCGCGTTTCGTTTGTTAACTTGAAAAAAATCCATGACCAGTTCGGACCAGAGGCCGGAATTGCAATGCTTCCGACAATCGAGTATTATGAGTGCGATCTCCCGTCTCCTAAAAAAATCACCTCATTACAGAGCTATATTTCAGACGTAAGTAGTGCTCCATATTTCAAAAAAAAATATGTTTCTTATCTAACCCCAATGCGCCACAGTTGAAAATTTTCGACAAAAAAGAGCTGATTGGAAACGCAGTATATGGTATCAAGTTTACCACGTTTAATTTCTACTGTCCTAAATTTATTGCCTTTTTAAAACAGTACTTGACGGCCCGTGGAGCCACTTTTATTCGTCGCCGTTTGGACAACATTGACGAGGCATTCGAGCTTGGAAACAAGCCTGGCGTCACACCAATTGTATTCAACTGCACCGGCATTGGCGCACATAATCTAGGCGGTGTTGCTGATAAGAACGTGTACCCGACCAGAGGACAGGTGGTTGTGATTCGCGCGCCCCATATTCGCGAGAACCGAGGACTGGTGACCCCACATTTCGAGACCTACGTGATCCCGCGGCCGTATTCGATCGGGGGGCATGTCATATTGGGTGGCTACATGCAGAAGGGAAACTGGGACGGCACGGCCACCTATGGCGCGGAAAGCGCGTCGATTCTTGAGCGCACCCGCCAACTATACCCGGAAATTGATGACTACGGGCGCAAACCTATCGAGATTGTCCGGGAGGCAGCTGGCCTGCGTCCAAGTAGAACCGGTGGGACACGGATCGAGCGCGAAGACCGTGGTCAGGGACGCGTGGTGATTCATAATTATGGTGCAGGAGGGACTGGATACCAGTCGGGTTACGGAATGGCCATTAAGGCTGTTTCTTTGATGCAGCCAAATAAAGCGAAACTTTAAACAGCAATGTAAGTATAGGTTTTAAATCATGTCATATATTAATCATAATTAAAATACTACAGTTATAGACGAGATGTGGTTAAGATAGGTTGGGGGAAAAATAGCGGATTTTTTAATGAAATTAGTCAAAAGACCCTTGTATATCTTAATAGTATCAATTGATAGATATTGGGTAAAGTCATTGTTTCTTTTCTATATTAAACTAAATATATTTGCAATTTCTAGAGAAACTAAAAAAAAGCTAGCGACTTTTTTCCCCAAGTAAAATTCAAGCAAATGTACATGATAATAGCTCGATTTCTCGACTGAGTTTGACCAATTTCTTCTAGGATATTGGAGTCAAACTAACTAAAACCGGTTCTAGAATGGTGTTAAATTTACAGGTAAAAAAATGTACCTAAATGCAAAAAATAGACATACCATCATCGTCGTCATCACTTCTTTTGCCCTTTTCATCTTTAGTATCACAATCACTGTCGCTATAATCGCAGGATTTTATTTTGATAAACACGGGTAAAAGTACTTTTTTATATTTTGATTTCTTTTTAAAAGATTCATTGTTATGGTCCTTCTGGACTCTATCACAGGTACGCTGGGGTTTCTTTGTATTGTGGGAACTGTTTAATGGTTGCTGTTTGAAAAAAGATGTGGCCCAGGCCGTGTACTCGGCACTTATATTTTCCTTAAAATCATTTTTTGAGGTACCTGTAGCGTGTGTCGAATTCTCATGGAGGGTATTTGAAACATGTATCTGGCTAGGTGCAGAAGGGGCTGCATTTTGTGGGTGTTGGTAAAGTCGAAGCGGGGGTAACTGGTTCAGTATATGGCGAGATCTCTGTTGATATTCTACAGAAAGTGGATGTTTCTGGTAAACAAAGGGTTGTTTTGAAGAGTAGCTTAACATTGGCTGATTAGAAATTGGATTAGCCTGGGTTTGAGCATATAGCTGTTGCTGACGCTGTGTCTCGTACTGTTTTTCCAGCTGGTTATTTTGCTGCATTTGCTGCATTTGCTGCTCCTGGTACTGTATGTACTGTCTCTGTTTTTCAATCTGGGTCTTTTGTTGCTGAATATGGTGGTGTAGAATACACACATCACAGAAGCACAGACTGGTATTTGGATTGGGGTATGAAGACGAGCTAGTAGAATAAGTCTGGGTCTCACGGGCTATACTGTTGATAGAATGAGATGGGTATCGTTTTTCTTCATTCGGAGGCAAGATATAGCGGGAGAGGTGATCTAAATGAGTCCCATGGGGCGGGCAAGCGGGGTTGGTATGATTTGCTAGGTTCGGTGAGGTTATATCATGAAGCTTGTTACAGCTCAAGTGTTTAGAAGAGAATTCTGAGTTCATTTAATTTGGGTTGAATAGGGTATTGGTTTAGAAGAAGGGATTTCAAAAAATTAAAGAGTTAATTTTAAAAAAAATACATTCAGGGCTCTTGTCAAAAATCTCATCATGCTATAAATCTCATCTGCTTAACTAATCAACAAGAATCCAATCTGCTGAGTAGCTTTGATTCTATTTACCTTGTAAGCGTTTAAATATTCCATCTCCAATTAGATACTTCAGTTCTGTTTTTTCCTGTTCCTAGCACCATTAACTCAACTCTATTAGTACAAGTTTAACAGTAGGTATCTAATATGGTGGCTCCAGCTGAACTCGGTCAAACCAGGTGAGCGTGGAAAACCAAATCGGGTAGCTATTCCAGACAACAAGCTCCTCAAGCAAACGACTCGAGCACTAGATGGAATGGAAGCGGATGTTTCTGCTGTAGCGCACAATCTCCAACTTTTGCCAAACTCCTCGTCAAACAAATACGAGTGTGGTTCATAAAAAAGAAAAGAAAAATTTGCGCATTTTTCATATTTTTATGTCACCACTCCTGCTTTCTTCCAAGCAATGACACTTTTTTTCTTTTAATGGCGATAAACTCACCTTTTCTTCCCCCACAAAAAGTAAAGTAACAAAGTAGTTACAGGTGACTCAGATGACTCGCGTCCCAACACAGCCTTGCAGGGGTGACTCAAATGACTCACGGCGTGTGGTCTCAAGAATTCAAATCTTTAAAAAAAAAGAGGAGACGCCAAGTAGACGACCTCCATTTTAAAGATTTTAATATGTGATTGTTATTGGCCAAGAAGTCAATCGAGGATTTTTTTTTCTGGTTTAAAAGAACCTCCCCAACATCCACCTTCTTCAAATCCTTCTTCCCCATTACCCATTTTGAATCTCCAACTTGGTCTGTCCTAAAAAAATGCAAGCTCCTGACAAATTTCTTCTTCACCTCGAATCGATTCTCGCCGCGCGGGCGTCCAAGTCGCAGCTCCGGAAACTGACAACCTTCGACTCCTCGCACGCACGCCCGCTCGCAGACTTCTCCAGCAACGACTACCTCTCGCTGGCCTCCGATCCGGACCTCCACGCCACCTTTCTGGCCGAGCTGGGGGCCGCCAAAGCCGCAGCAGCCACAGCCGTGTCTTCTGCACCCGCCCGCACCACCGGCAGCGGCGGGTCGCGGCTTCTCGACGGCAACTCGCGCTACGCAGAGGCCCTCGAACACGACCTGGCCCGGGTCCATGGCGCCCCGGCCGCCCTGCTGTTTGGGTCCGGGTACGACGCCAACGTGGCCGTGTACACGTGTGTTCCGCAGCCCGGCGACGTGGTGGTCTACGATGAGTATATCCACGCGAGCGTGCACGACGGGATGCGCGCGTCGCGCGCCGCAAAACTGTATCCGTTTGCGCACAACTGTGTAAGAAGAGAAAGAGGAGAACGTGACGCTGGAAAGGAGCCCTCCCGCGCGAACCAGCTCGACAGCCTGGAACAGGTGCTGCAAAAAGTCGACGATCTGCATGGACCCACAACCCGGGTCTTTGTGGCCATCGAAAGCGTCTACAGCATGGACGGCGACGTGGCGCCCCTCGCGGAGATCGCGGCCGCCATTTCCCAGCGCCACACCCGCCGCGAGCTGTCCCCGCCGGGCCCCACTTATCTAATTGTCGACGAAGCCCACGCCACAGGCGTGCTGGGAGCCCCAACCGGCCCCGCGCTGGGGCTCGTCAACGCGGCGGGTCTCGAGAGCGCGTGCCTGGTGCGCGTGCACACGTTCGGGAAGGCCGTGGGCGCTGCGGGCGCCGTGGTGCTGTGTCCGGCGGTTCTGCGCGAGTACCTCGTCAACTACGCGCGCCCGCTCATCTACTCGACGGCCCCCCCGCTCGCGGCCCTGGCGGCCGTGCGGGCGTCGTACGCGCTCCTGGGGGCGGCCGTCGCGTGCGCCGGGGTCGCCGATCCCCGTGCCACGGCCGCCCGCGCCGCAGCCCGCCACGCCACGCTCTGGGCCCGCGTCACGTACCTGCACGCCCGGCTCCGGGCGCTTTTCCCCAAGCCCGGGCCTGCCCCGCCGGCGGTGGCGCGGATCGAGTACGCGGCGGGTGGGGAGGGCGCGCCCGCGAGCTCCATATTTTCGGTGCGGTGCGCGGGCCCCGCGGATACGCGGGCGCGGGCGCTGGCGGCGTACTGCCAAGCGCGCGGGTACATCGTGCGGGCGATTGTGTATCCGACGGTACCGCGGGGCATGGAGCGGGTCCGGGTATGTGTGCACGCGGGGAACTCGGTGGCTGAGATTGACGGGTTGTTGGGGTGTATGAGTTCGTGGCAGGCGCTGCAAACCGGACCTGAGGTTAGTGCCAAACTGTAAAAAAACAGATTAGAACGGAAGGATGAGTTTGGATGTGTTGAACAAATGTTTGATCGGCAAGCACCTTAGTTTGAAAAGTCATTATTATTTTTAACATAAAAAAAAAGTAGAATAAGCATAAGGTACGATTATATAATTCACACAAGTCGAAATAAAAAGCGGGCGAGGAAGAACAAGCAGCTAGAGCCTGCAGGCAAATTAGTGGAGACGGGGAATCAAGATGATCTCTCGTAATGAAAAACTCAAGTACTTCTTTTCCTTCCCCTGCGTGTCCACTAACTCATATCCCAGATTCATTGATCTGCAACAGGCGCCTGGCTCAAATCCGCACCGCCTGCATGCTCTATGGCTTCGTGGAGATGCTGCGCCATTTCGGCTTCCGCCACGGCTGCGGCAGCTTCCGCAGCGGCCACTGCGGCCTCGGCGTCCTCTTGGGCGTTGGCCGCAAGCGCCTGTTCGGCCATGAGGACGTCGGCCGCGGCAGCAGCTGCTGCAGACCGCTTGGCTTCTTCATCGTCATCAACCACCACCTCCTCTTCCCCAACTCCCAGGCTGACCTGGCCGTTTTCGTTAACTCCGGCAGTCACGTCGTCGACATTGACGCCGGAAACGTCCACGTCAACAACGTCGCCAACGTCACCAACAACGCCCATGTCCTCCATCTCCATCTCTTGGCCCTGGTCCTGCACCTGCTGTTGTTGCTCCTTGGCTTCTTCGTCATTGTCCACAACGTGCTGCTGCTCTTGTTCTTGGGGCTCATTCTCGGATTGTTGGGGTCCTTGTTGCTCCACCATCTCATTAGTATTTTGCTCGACAATCGCATGTAGATCCACCTCGTCCTCGGGAGCTACATCCTTGTCTTTATCACCAACATCGGCCATCACCACATCCTGATCTTCAACCACGCCAACATCGTACATTTCATGTTCCGCGTGGTGCTCCTGTTCCTCGACAGCAGCCACAGCTGCAGCGGCCGCAGCAACGGCCTCGACATCAACAGCAGACCCAGAGGCCTCATTCTCATCGTGTCCGTGTCCGTGATGGACATGTTGGTGATGAGCATGGTGATGATGCGCGGCAGCTGCAGAGTCCTGTTCCTGAGACGTTCCGGCTCTTTGATCCTCATCTTCCTGGCCAGCACCGGTGAGTGAAGGATCAACCATACCTGCAGCCGCGACGGCAGCTGCAGCTGCTGCGGCCGCCTCGTCATCCTTGTCTTCGTCGTCCTGTTGCTGTTGTTCCTGTTCCTGCTGCTGCTGTTCCTGCTGTTGTATTAAAGCAGGGTGGATCATTGAAGATACAATGGAGTTCTGCTGCTGGTATGCGCTCTGAGACAATGGGATCGGCAGTTGGTAAGAACCATTGTAGTGCTGCTGCTGTTCTTGTTCCTGCTGTTGCTCTTGCTCCTGTTGCTCTTGCTCTTCTTGTTCCTGCTGCTGTTGCTGTTGCTGTTGCTCTTGTTCCTGTTGTTCGTGGGCAGCTTGAACGTCTTCCTCATCCTGAGTAGGTTGGGCCTGATGTTCTTCAGGCTGACCCTGGCCCTGGTTAAATGTTTGATACTCATTCAGAGGATTTTCGACGCCGATTTTTTCCGCGAGTTTAGAGAAAAACTGGCTACAAATGGATGTGAATTGTTCAAATCGAGTTTGGTGTGCACCAAGTGATTTATACAGATTATCCATCCGCTTTTCAAGCGCTTGAATTCGTACTTCGGACTCGATTGATATTTGGCCTGAACAAAGTTAGTCAAAGAATTAGAGAGAAAAAAAAAACATACCATCATCATAACCAGTTTTGAATTTTTTCCTGCTACCGTAAATATCCGTAGGATTTAGGTATCGTTTTTCACCTTGGCCAAGGGCTTGACCAAGTAACGCAGAAGCGTGGCGCGATGATCCGGCGCCTCCAGTGCTGCCACGAGACCCGGGCTTGCCAACCCCTGGGGTTGGAGAGAGCGGGTTCTGGACGCCATCATTAGCTGTAGTTGCGCTGGAGGTCACCACGGTGTATCGATGAAGAGGGAGACCTTGATCCATAGAGTCTTGGTACTCATCCGGAGACTCCTGGTGGTGGTGATGGTGGTTGCCCAGGGCGCCAACCTTGTGATGGTGGCCCGAGGCTGAGCCGGCAGCACCACCGCCATTGTGCATGGGGGTGCTTGTGAGGCTGCTGCTACCACTTGTGAGCCCGAGGGTAGAGCGTTTAATGCGCTTTTCCTTCATCTCCTTACGGCTCTGAAACATTGACACAGCCCGTTCGACGTACTTGGAGAAGTCGTCTTCAGCACGACGCCGCGCACCGCCTGCTCCGGCATGCATATCGATTCCGTATGCATCAGCAGATGATCCTGCGCTTCCAGGGGGGGGAGTGGAACCGTCGTCGGGGACTCCGGAAGCGCTTGGGCCGCCAGCAGAGCGGTTGGCGGCAGCTACGGCAGCAGCCAAAACGGCGTTGGGACCATCGGGGGTGCCACCAGCTCCAGTTTCTTTTTCTTCACCCTCTGCCGACTTGACGTAGCGGTAGATGGCCTGGCGGGCAGTTTTAAAGGGTCGTGAGATGCGGGCCGAGAACTCCTTGTTGATGGTGATCCAAAAGTCACGGTTGCGTACATTGGCGTCGAAAAACTCGCGCTCATGGTCCACAAATGTTTTGACAAGAAGAAGTTTTTCTTGGCCGCTGAGATTGACGCGCCGCGCAGACTCCTCACCGAGCTGGCTGCCTGTTTCATGGATATCGCCGCTGCCATCGTCATGGTGGCCGGAATGTTGTTGCTGTTGTTGCTGAACATCAAGATCAGTTCCATCATCGTGCTGTTGATGGTGCACATTCATGTTATCATCCACAGCGGCAGCAGCGGCGGCAGCTGCTGCGGCCACGGCAAGATCTCCAGCAGTGACGGCGGCGGCAGCGGCAGCTACGGCTGCTGAGGATGCCGAGCGACTGGAATGAACGAGGCCGGGTGAACCGCCGGTGGAGGTGGTTAGCAGGGGGTTGATTTGTTGGGAGGAGACAGTGGAGGAAATGGAGCCTCTTTGGTGAGATTGTTGTTGTTGCGATTGTTTATGAAGCGAGGAAGATTCCATGCCCAGAAGCTGTTGATGGGAGGACGCGTTGGTGTAAGCGAGTTGAGCAGCCGAGTATCTCTGCTGAGCAGATTGTTGTGTTGATTGTTGTACCGACTGCGCGGATTGTTGTTGAGAAGCTTGTTGTTGGGGCTGTTGTTGTTGTTGCTGCTGCTGCTGCTGCTGGGCGCCTTGGTCTGATTGAAGGTTGTCTGTAATGTAAAGTTGGTTTTGATATAGGGGGGGTGACGATGAATTGGGGTCACCGAGAACCTGTATGGAGCGTTCGTCCTTGACCGAGACCATTTATAATTAGAGAATCTGGAGATAAGTGTATGGAGATTAATAAAGTTGAATATTAAAACAACTTGGGAAAAAACGCGTTTTTTTAATGTTGGGAGTTTGTGGGGGGGGAGTGAGTGTGTGTGTAAAAGACTGGATTTAAGAGATTAAGACGCGTTTTTTGTGAGTCCAAGATCGAAGAGGTCGCGTTTTTAAAAGATGGAAGTTGCAGTAAGACTTTTTATAAGGAGGTGGATGATAAAAAAAGTAAGGAGGCCTTTGTTTTTTTATATATTACAAACGAAGACGCCAGAGACGGGTGATTATAGAATTTAGCCAAAGTGGAGGTTTTATAAATATATATATATGAAGATATAAATATTTGAATATATATATATAAAAGAGCTGTGTGTGTTGTTTCGTTTAGTATCGCACACGCAGAGCCCTGTTTGGAATAGAAATGTATTTCAACAAACCCAGCAGTGACTGAAATGTTGCAAGATTTTTGAAATATCTGTTGAAATATAAATTCAGTGTAAATGGGAATTTTAAAAAAAAAAAAAAAGAGGAATAGAAAATTTGTCACAAAAAAGTTGGAATAAAAACAAAATGGTGGTGGTGGTGAAGAAAAAAATAAAATTTTTCTGATTAATAAACTAAATTGTGTGACATTACAAAAAGGGCTTTCAGGCAGCAAATCGCCTCCTGTTTGGCTCCCAGCTGTCGGGCTTTGTTGTAAGTCACATGCAGAGAGACACCACGTGGCTAAATTAAATTAGTCATCATTAGTCATTGTTTATAATGAATACTATTAATACAGATTTATATATGACGTTATAGAAAGTAACTTGGGAAATAGAAAAAAAGAAAGACAAAGGTAACCTTGCCTAGGATGAAAATAACCATCGGATCGAAGGAGGGGGGGGGAGCGAAGAACTAGAACCCTTGGGCTATCATCGCTCCAAATGACCAGTAAAGTTGCCCTCGCGATAATCCAAGTGAACAAACGCACGCTCAACAAACGGAACTGTCTCCAGGGCATACTGTAAGGCCTCGCCAATGTCGTGCGAATCACGAAGACTCGACTTGGGCTCTAGTACAATGTCCACCTCAACAGTCAGGTGGTCGCCAGAGTGGTAGGCATTCAAAGCAGTAACTTGCTTGATTGTCTCGGCAAAACGCGCACACAGGTAGAGAAGAACCTGGCGGTCCTCGGGCTCTGCGGCGGCGCCTGTCAGGTGGTCAATGTGCTCGAGAGCAGTCTCGCCCCAAGACCAGGAAATGTAACAGGAGAGCAACAAGGCTCCCAGGGGATCCAGCCACCAAATGTCAAAGTAGTGGCCTGCAAGAGGCATGATGATGGAAAAGGAATTAAACACAATGTCAGACAAAGCATCTTGGGCCAAGGCCTGTACCGCGCTCGAGTCAATGGTCTTGCACCAGAGCCAGCAAAAGAACTTGGTCACGACAGTCACGGCCATAATGGCGACGGATCCCAGGCCAATGGCGACCGCGATGCGCTTACCCCAGAGAAGTCGCTGAACAGCCTCGTCGCCGACCTGCAAAAACGAGACAATGATGAGAATGGAAAAAACCAATACGCCGATTGGTTCGAGACGGGTACGGCCGACGGGGTAAAGGTGCTTGGTGCGCCAGTCGCGACGTTCGACGAGCCGTGTGGACACCCAGATGATGGCAGTAGATAAAAAGTCGAGGACGGAGTCCACGAGCGAGGCCACAATGGTCAGGGAATCTGTGAGAAGAGCCACAATGATTTTGCCGATAAGAAGGAAGATGTTGATAACTAGGTTGACGTAGATTGCAGTCATGACTATTTGGGACTGCGATTCTCTGTCCTGGCCATTGCCAATGAGGGGCGACTCCTGGTCAATACGACCGGGCACACCCTGACGAGTAGTAAGCTTTAATTTGGAAGTGGAGCTGTTTCCGGATCCGCTGCGGATCCCATTTCCCACGGGTATTCCGTTATCTATGGTATTATTGCTATTGTCTCCGTCACCATTGGCGACGGTAGTGAGGCTTTCTGTTGAAGAGCCTGAGGGGACCTCTTCTTCTTCTTGAATGACTTCATGGGTTTCAGCCAGGTCAGAGCCATATTCTCTAAGCATATCAATCTGGAGACCGGAATCCAAAAGCCGATCAATCTCCATGTAGCGGTCAATGAGAGCGTTTTGTTTTTCATAGTATTCTCGGACACCCTTGTTTTGGATGGTTTCGAGCACCTCCTCTGGTTTGCGATACGCCTCCCAGTCGCAAAAGGGGCTGGAAAAGCCCACCAGATGGAACGGCCGCATTTCCTGGAGGTTGCCGACACGAACCATGGTTTCCCGTGGGGAAGGGGTAGCCGAGAGCGAGATGACGGATTGGCGGTGGAGGCGCTGGTAGACGCTTGTGGGGAGAGGGACTGCGTGGTTCATGACGTATGGTTCTGGGGAGAAGATGATTGAGTTGCGAGGGGAGTGCATGGCAGTCGAGTGGTGGGAATCGTAGGCCTTGAGGCCGTCAATGGTGCCGTAGGAGGCAAAGCTGTTGAGTCCGCTGGAGGGCGTTGGGTGGAGGATGCCAGATCGGGACCCGGCGCGCGACATGGGCCGCGAGAGGGCGTGGCGGGGGTGGGTGGCAAACGCCGAGGCGGAGGAGTCTTCGCGAATGGCCGAGGTGATGTCGTTTGGGTCGGGCAGAGTGGATGCGTTGGAAGGGTTGAGGGGGCCTGAGGGGGGGCCCGATGGAGGGAACGAGGGAGACTGGGGGGCAGTTTTTGAGTAGATGGGGTGGCCTATGGAAGGCTGTGATGGCGGGGGCATTTTGAAGAGGGTATAGATGGGATTTGGGTGATTAGGATGGATATAGAAGGGTGTTTGAAAAAAGAATGATGAACAGGGAGGATAAGAGGGGAAAGAAGAGGAAGGGAAAAAAAAATTCCAATAAAAGCAGGAATTTGAAATTTTTAAAAAAAAAAATTTTCCTAATCAACAGTTGCTATTGATATTTTTTTTGTGAGGATTATTATTCCCAATATAAGTTATTGCTGCTGCCCAAACGTAAAAAGCTCGTAAAAGAAGCAGAAGGTTGTTAAGCTGCCAAGTGTGTTGAGAGATAAGAAAGTTTTTTACACGTTCGTGCAACAGCAGAAAATTAAAGGTTTGGCCCGGAAACTTTTAGTTCAAAGTCCCGTTATATATATACAGTCTTTGGCGGTCTCAGTTTTACATTAGCATGAAAAAAAGCGTGGATTTTGTATAAATCTGGCTGTTTTATCAATGTTAAAAGATTGAGATCAGTAGGAGTTTTGGCAAAGTGTGCGTTTTTTTTTTTGGGAGCTTAAAAAATTCAACCACCTACAACCAATCAATCAGCCACTCAACACACCCAGCCACCCCTCCCAGATGTACGTTGTATGTATTTTGGGTGTGCTGAACTTAAAAATCCCACTTCAACATTCGGACTTCCATCGTCCATTTCGCACCGTTATGTCTCTTTGTGCTATCGTAAAAAAAAATTTCTTTTCTCGGGCCCCTCGCTCAGTTTGCAATAATTGCCGAGAAGGGTTTCATTGTTGATGGCTTAATGTGAGGACTTTAGTTAAGATCGTACTTATAAGATCTATTAAGCCCTGCCCCCTTTGCACTAACCTCCAAACGACCAACCTTTTTCATTTTCGGGAAGGATGGAAAAAAAAATAAAAGGACCGGCTCATGAAAGCGATACTGGAATTTACCCTATTTGAAATTAAAAGATAAAGAGGTTGTATAAAAGTCTCAAATTTGTGCGAGATTATTATCTTTATTATTTTAGGAGATGATGTTCCGCGGCGATTTCTAAATTACTTGTGACATGTTTTATGGGTGCTATTTATGTAATATATATCTTGCGTGAAACCCTAATATCTCCCATGTGAAATTTAAACTTTTAAACTTTAAAATTAAGATTGGAAAAAAAAAAATACTGGACGCGTTGTAGTTTACCCATTTATTTTCGCGTTTATTACTCATCACTGACAAACTATAACTAATCTTGACATTAGATATTACAATTACACTTTTCTGTTACACTCCCCACCAACCAATAACACACCGCCCGAATAATCTACATCAATCCTCTGCTCTCTTACAACCCACCACCCGCTACAGCCGCACACAAAACCACACCACTTTTCTCCTCCCGCGCAAACCCTCCACGTCCAAACCCCCCCAAAGGCTGTGTGTTTTGGCTCTTTAGAAATTCCTTGTCACGCCTTTTTTTTTTGATAGGGAAATCTCACCTTTCTGCCGCCCTCCCGTTGGCTGGCAAAGTCCGTCACCGCCGCACACCCAACCTCTTCTTACACAAATTTTCTTCTCTAAAAAAATCCTTTCCTTCCTCCTTCTCTCTCCCTCTTTTTAAAAAAATCCCATAATCACCACAACCACCTCCTCATCACACACCTTCACAATGGTATGTCCTAATACTACTACTATCGCCACCTCCATCTTCCACTTAATCCCTAATAAATACCCCCTCTATATTTGCCCCCTATCCACTAACACCTCTCTCTAGCCCAAGAACCACGTTATCGACTACCAGAAGTTTTACCAGGCTAACGCCAACACCCCTCTGTGGCTCAGACACCCCCGCTCCAAGTTCCTCGTCTACCCTGCCTACGCTCTTTTCTGGACCACCTCTGTCGCTGTTCCTCTTTACTACTTCAGCAGAGCCGTCCTCGGTATCAGAGAGCGCGAGTAAATTTCTTGAAAAAAAATAAACCAATCAGCTACATGTTATTAATTTTTCAAAGAATTTGAACCTTTTCGAATCCCTTCTGCAGTACTAAATAATATAAAAAAACAAAAAAAAAAACAAAAAGCTTTTTTTTTTTCACTATTCTCATTTATCTTCTCCATCTTTGGATTTCACTATAGATTGTATTTTAATCTCTGAATTGACTTTAAAAAATCATTAATCACTAAATTATATATAATCCCTGAATTTTCAAACTCCTTTCCTCCTCCAAATACCACCAAAACTACTTCTCTTCATCCTTCTCAGTCGTGATAATGGCACTTGATTGCCATCCTCCTGCGGCTATAGCAACTACCTTGCCCGCTGTTTTCACTTCAACCGGCTCATCAACAATGAAATCATGCCCTGCAAATCTCCCGCCTTGTATCGTTTCCTTGGCCTCGGTTCCTCCCAACCCAAGATCTCCACACTTTTGACACTCTGTTCCCCAAGACATCATCCGCCCTCCCCGTAGTAACGCAAGGAAGTGATGATCCCCAGCAGCCACGGATATGCACCCGGCATTTTGCAGTGCCGCCGGCGCTTTCGGATGCTCCAGCTGCGCCCCATTGTTTTCTAGCCCATCCGCATAAAAGACTTGATCGCTATCGCTCAGCGCTGCAACGTACCGGTACCCGCCCCGTACCCGATCAAACTTGGGCCGGTCCTCTCCTGTCAGCGCTGCCCGCTTTTCCTCGCTCAACCCTGCGTCAAAATTCTTCTGAAGCATCGCCTCAAACTCCTTCAACTCCTTCCGGCCTTGTCCCACAAGACTCTCCTGGCTATTCGTGTCCACCCGGTACAACTTGCCTGCCGCCGTCACATACACAATAAATTTGTCTCCAGCATGGAAATCAACCACTCGCTCGGGGCTATTAGATCTCTGGTCTGTCAGCGGCACAACCGTAGTCTGCACAACTCCTCCTGTCTTGTCCTCCCTCTTCCATTTCTTCTCTTCCGTCTTATTCTTCGCAAGAAGCTGCGAATTACCAAACCTGTCCCACCATACAACTAGCCCCTTCCCATCAACAAGCGCCGCGTTACAGTTCCATGCTGCAGAAAGCTTCCGAATCTTTAATGGCTTCGCAGCACCTTGGTTAAAGTCCAGCTCAACCTTGGTTCCCGGCGCATTAAATAACTTATCCCATACCCACACATTGTTTTCCTTATCCAACCCAAGTAAATGGGTTCTTCCGCCGCCCCCCAAATTTACAAACTCAATCTTTTTTGAAGAAAGTGTTTCAAGTAACTTGGGCCGTTTCCGCTCTTCCCTATCCACACGAGCTTGGTAATCGATCCCATCATCATCTCCCTCCTCCTTCTCTTCGGCCTTATTTGTAAATGCACTCATGTTTTCTTCGCCAGGAAGGACTATATTACTTGTAAATGGCTGTGCTTCATCCTCTGGCTCCTCCTCGTTTGACTCTTGCGTTCGAGGCATTGACAAGTGCGCTGGTCGGTCAATGCGCGGGCGGTGCGGCGTTAATGGGAAATTACGTGCGTTATTATTCCCCACCCCCAAATCCGGTGCTGGATCCACACTCCGGTCAATCACTCCGCCAACTCGAAACGGCCACAAAACCTGTCTAAGCCTGGGCCCTACCGGTCCACCAAATCGCAAATTGTCGAATGTTGATCGATTCTCTGCGCTTGGTGTCGAATAATTGGGCAAGCCCCAACCGTCTCCTAGCTCTCCAATCGCGTAAATATCTCCATCTGCTGTTAATACAGCCGTCCAAAACCCACCAGTCACCAGGTCCGAAATCACCATGTCGTTAAGACCAGGAACCTTTTGTGGCAATGTCACACCCCGCGGGTAAAAATCGGACGTAAGCGCATTTTTATCAATAGACGGGTCCGTCACATTGTATCCCAGGCGGCCCTGAGATGCTTCGCCCCAGGTGTAGAGTGCAGCACTCCGACGCCACCGATACATTTCCGGCCAATTATAAGCTGTAAACGGGTTTGGTTGCAAGCCAAATGTCTTGAAATAAAGATCGTGCCATACCGCAGGGTCATTGGCGTATTCCCGTAGGATTGGCGACATACTGGCAAGTGTCATGATATCTTTTTCCGAGAGATTTGGGAACACATAGTTGACCAGAATGTCGTGGCCCAACGATTCCAAGTAAGGCTTTTTAGGGTCTGGACTCAAGCTCATTGTTTTTTTTGAGTATCGCAATTTGTTGTCCAGTTTGGTTATTTTTAAATTCGAGATAATAATGAGATATTAGATTTAGAAAATAATGGAGAGAAAAATCAAATTTTATATTGCTCAGAGCAATTATAAGATTATTTATATTCTTTTTATATTGAACTTGAATAACTTTGAAATCTTACGTAGAGGTACTGCTCTCCGCCTCCGAGCTGAGCCAAATCCAGTTATCGTTATAGCAGCTTAGAAACAAGGTTCATGCTAATAGCTTTCCCTCATTAACAAAAAACCTGGGGGAGGGGACAACACAGCCGCAAAAAAATATAAATCACATGATAGCGTGAGGCTGAGGCTCGTTAAACAGGTGAACGACGCGATAAACTTGGGCTTTTAAAAGGGCGTGAGTTTGTTTTTTATTATATTTGTTATTAAAGATAAATAGTAGCAATTGATGCCGTCGAACGTAAGATTAATTGACGATGGTGTTTTCAAAGTAATCTAAGTCCTACCAAGACTTAATACCAGGTAAAAATTTGAAAATTCATTCAGTTAGATTTTTTTCCACGTTCTTTCAAGTCTTTTGAAAGTTTGACGTGTTGAAATTATTCACTTTAGTGTTATCAATATATATGTGTATATTTTTTGATATTTCAAAAGCGGCTTTTGAAAAAAGGACACAGGGAACAATAAAATGAAGTTTCAATAATACCCAGCCTGTTATTTACTCCTCGCAGTGTCATTCATAAACAAAAATAACTTAGGGTACAGCCCTAATACTGTTACAAATTTATGTTACATTACTTACATTTTAATCACATGACTCACTCAAAATACAAACCATCAAAAAAAACGAAACCGCCAAAAAAACCAAAATCAAAAAAACCAAAAAAATCAAAAAAAAATGAAAAATTTTCATGCACAACCAACAAGATTAGTCATCATGTTACACAATTAGTTACAGAAAGTACCTACTTTCCTTTTTTTTTCTCTCGCTTTCTCAGTCTATGTACGTGCCCCGTCGCCTCTGAGAGTGCAGAAAAAAAAAATCCTCTACCCACTCAATTTTTTTTTTCCCTTTCCGCCCCCTCCCCTCTTTGTACCCTTTTTGCTGCCCTTGTTGAACCGATAGCATCAATCCTTAGACAGACACAACCACCCAAAATGGCTCCATCCACTAAGCAAAGAAGCGCCATCTCTGACGTTGTTACCCGTGAATACACCATCCACCTCCACAAGCGGGTACGTTGAAACCGACATGCTCTTCTTCCTGTCGACGTTGTTGATGAGAGACGGAGAACTGCTATTGAAATAAAATTATCTGTTATAAATGCTAACACCTCTTTGTAGGTCTTTGGTCTTCAGTTCAAGAAGCGTGCTCCCCGTGCCGTTAAGGCCATCAAGGAGTTCACCAAGAGACACATGGGTACCACCGATGTCCGCATCGACCCCGTCTTGAACAAGAAGCTCTGGGAGCGTGGCATCAGAGGTGTTCCCCACAGACTCAGACTCCGCATCTCTAGAAAGAGAAACGACGAGGAGGGTGCCAAGGAGAAGCTTTTCTCTTACGTCCAGGCTGTTGATGTTCCCTCTGTCAAGGGTCTCCAGACTGAGGTTGTTGCTGAGGACAACTAAAAAATGAAAATAGACTTCTATTTTTAATATAATGATGCCATTTCTTGAAAAAAAAATAAAAAAAAGGGCTAACCGGAGATCATTTTTCGAAAATCTTTTTTTTTAAATCACTAGTTCTCGTAATGTTTTGTGCCATGTATTTATAAATTTGGATGTTGATTTTTTTTTTTTAAAAAATTTTTATTTTACTAAACTTTTGCTATTTTAAACATGAGTGAAATAAATGATGCTTGTTTCACTTCTTTGATCTCATTACATCCTTCGTCTGTACAACTTGTTGACGTGCAAATGCTCTTTTCTGCCATTTGATTTTCTCGTTCTTGTATCCGAAACTCGATTCCCCTTATAACAATCAAAATCACCGATGAAACAAAAAACAAGAGCCCTGTAAAGATCTGCGAATACAGATATGTGTCGTTGACAGTCGTCAGCCCAATCGCCACAGGCGTCGAAAAAACATTGAGGGCGCCGATGACGGTCCAGCTCATCGACATCATCGCACTCAAGTCCTCCAGATCAACCAGCGAGGCGCATATGGGCGGGAACCCTGCCGAAAACGAGCTCACAACACTCCCCAAGCAAAACGATAGCGCTATGAGCGAGCCGTAGCTTTTGCTTGGAATCCACCACGCCAAAATGAAAATCGTGCTCAGCACAGTCGTCACCAACGCAATGTTGAGGCTCCCGATCTTATCTGCACAGTACCCCATGACTGGCCGCCCTACAACTATACCCGCGCTGACGACGGATGAAAGCACGGAGCCCTGGTGGTGCGTCAACCCCACGCTCACGGCATATGGCGCCATTGTATACAACACAATGCCGTAACAAAGCATGGTGATGATTCCCCAAAATATCGCCAGCAGGAGGTCGGGTCGTTTCAGTAGAGCAAAGTTATATGCGTTGGCTCCTCGGCTCTTGTATACGCTCCGGCGCTCCTTGATGAAGATGCCTGAAAACACGCAGAATCCAAACGTCATGAACCCCACGTATCGCTGCGCCCAAGCTAGTCCTACCCGGTCAATCAACGACTGAACAGACAAACTGAAGATGATACTCCCAAGGCCGGCGCCGCACGTAAATATCCCGTAGGCCACGCCGCGACGCTGCACAAACCACATGGGCACTGCTGCGTTGGCAGTCACAAAAACCATTCCTATTCCGACGCCGCTCAGCAGACCCTGCGTAAGATAAAGGTGCCAGATCCGAGTCGCAAACGACGCCGCTATATTTCCTCCCGCTAGCACAAACGACCCGGCGATAATAAAGACTGTGAAGGAAACCTTTTGGATGGCCTGAACAACAAACGGCGACACCATCAGCCCAAGCCCAAACTGCAGACCTCCCACAAATGCAAAGTCCATCCGCGTGGCTCCAGGGTACTTGTTGGTATCCAGGAAGGTGGCCAAGAAGACGCCAAATGCTCCGGATGCTCCCCAGCTAAATGCATTAATGAGTGTTCCAGCAATGAGCACAACCCATGCATACCCATGATCGAATTCCAGCTCTGGTTCTTCGTCTTCCTCCGTCGAATTGGCGACCGTTGCACCGCCTGCCTCAGTGTCTTCTCGACTACAACGTATATTGCTGGCCGTTGGACTTATATGTCCACTAAGGTCTTGGCCTTCCATGAGCATTGTTTCCGCAGCGCCATAGTCTACATTGCTTATTGTGTTATGAAGATGATGATGACGGTGGGTAGCAGTAACTGAGAGATTTAGGTTTGAACCGGTTTCCCCACAATAGAACGTGTCGGACATATGTCCTTCCTTTTCTTGACTTGAGGTTGGTTGCGGTACATTAATGGTGACTTCTATGGACTTTTCTTTTAAAGGGGAAGACATTATTAGTCTAGAGTTTTTTATATATAGAGGGGATTTAAAATTCGTGGGGGGTAACTTTTTTCAATAGTCTTTGAGACCAACCGTTGGTTACTAAATTCGATTTAATAGAAATTTCAAAACAAATGAAAATAATAAGAACAACAGAGAAAATTAAAAGGTTGAGTAAACTGGACTCTTTAAGTACTAAAATCATATAAACAATTCAAATGGTGTGGGTGAGATTTCCATCATTTAAACTGATTTGAAGTTAAATTTTCTTCTTAAGTAATCTAGCATTTCTATCAAGTCGGAAAGCCATTTCCTTTTTAAAATTTTTTTTTGCTGTTGAACAAAAAAATCAGTCATATTAAAGTTGGTTCCGTTAGTCAGAATCTACCATTTATGTTATTGAATAGTTGATCATTCTTTGTTCCTTGTAGCTTCTATTTTGATTTTTTTCTTCTTAAAAAACCCCAACTGGAAGACAGATCTTCTTATAAGAAGAGTCATCCAAAAATTCCTCTAATACCTTGAATTCTTGGTTTTTCATTCAATATTTGATATAAATACACCGTTGGCGGAGCGTACACAAAGGGAGGAGTTGGCATAGTTTTTGACCCCCCACTAAATCTTACTCTTCCTATTTTAACGACGTCGTTAAGCAGTTTAACTTCCCCGCAAAACGAAACAGCCTAACAAAACCCGAGCATCGTATTACCTTTTTTTTATTACTTTCTTATTTCCCGTGTGCATTCGGGTTGGTATAGGCAAGCTCAGAGAAGCTCGCTCAACGCTCACAAAAACAAAAATTCCATTTCGGGAAACTACATACGAGTGGGTCACTCTCTAGGTATTACAGTACCAGCCCTATCTTCCTCCTAGCAGCTTTCCTTGGTGCCGTTTATACTGCCGTCAGGCATGCGGATAAATTTTAATAGGTTAAAAATACATGAGCAAGCTCGAGAATCGCCGAGGAGATCCACCAGGTGTTCAGAGTAAAATGGGATTATTATGATACGGGTTATATCTAAATAAAGCTACACAACGTGAAACGAGAACCGTGCTCATTTCTAGTGAATCAAGAGCCCGGGTTTTTGAATAGAAATATTATTCATCTTAAGGTCAACGCCTAAGATATTTAAAAAAATATATTATCAGAAAACATCTGATAGAGGTTCAATATCGGTACTCATACTTTTTTATTGTAGAAAATTCATTAAAATTCAAATGAAACCAAGTAGACGTTGAACTTTTTAGTAAACATATCCACCAAATTTATTGTGATATTGGATTGAGCTAATAGGCCAATTTTTTCTCATAATAATAAGAAATGTAGTTTCATTGGAATATGCACATTAAAAAAAAGCAAAGGCCGGTTTTTCGTTGAATACTACCATGGCCATATTCACTTTATTTTAATCCTTTCATTTTTTAATTCGTTTGATCTGAGATAAATTTGAAATTAATTGCCTAGCGATTACACTAAATAGAAAAATTTCAATTCTCAATGAGAAGTTACTCAGGTTTTTTAAGCTGGTTTGTTTATTCAAAGGGTAGATTATAACACTAGAGTCATCGTTATCACTCTAATATTTATCCTGGTTGCTCTGTAATTGGCCTGACCTTTTCAGTACACCTCTCAGTTTAGCCGTCACGGATTGTTCTAACCCTCCTGGGTCTTGATACCTGGCAACGGGAATCTTAAGAGATCAATCTCTCAATCGAGAATCTCCCCGAGTAACCTCTATTTATCTTTATATACATCCCTTGGTTTCACTATCTCCCCTGCCAAAGTAATAACAACCAATCTCTTGTGCACCTAATTGGACTAAAAAAAGAGCATTTTTTAGTGCTAGGCCTTTTGAAAGTTTATAGGTTATAACATTACGAATTAGGGTGTATGAGCGTTAAACTCTCTTTTTCCAGAAAAAATATTAATCACAAAGCTAAGCTCTTCCGCTCTCTTTTCGTCTAGGCATTTTTGTTTGTTTTCATTTAAACGCCATACCATAGGCTTCATTTATATTTCTTTATCAGCTATATACAATTTTGATTTTCGTTGAAAGTTTCATTTGGTTTCAGCACATGTTTTTTTAACTGCCCGAGTCTTGATCCTGATGTTAAGTTAAAGATCCATCCTTCTTGACTTATTTCCATATGTTCAAAATGTGAAATTTAAATAAGGATGCTATTCAAAATTACTTCAAGCAATGGAACTTCTTTGTGAGGCTCACAAGAAATTTCATTAAATGGCATCAATCAAAAATATGACATTGGATTTGACTTTTTTTTTGCAAGGTGAATAAAACCAAGGTTACTTTTTAGGTCAATCGTGGACATGATCTTGATTCCATTTGATAATTTTTTAAGTATACTGTTAAGAGTTCTGGTATTATTCTCAATGCTCTATTCCATGAATACTGTTCCATAGTCAATAAAGTGAAATACATTACGCCAGAACACCTGCTCCTTTTTTATTCAATAATTATAGATATACATAACTTTAGTAACGTTGCTTTCATTATTGTTCCAGATGTATCACTTCTCTTTTTTTTAGTTGGAATCATTATTTGGTTTCCGTAAACACATATTTTTGTCAGTTGTTTTCGAATTCCTTATTGCTTGTTGCCTTATTGCTCGTTGTATTCAAGAGGCGTAGAATTATATAATGTCAGCATTATTGCTGGCATTCTTGCTTTAGTTATATATATTTTTATTTTAATTCAAAGTTTAATAGATTTAAATATCCCTTACATTAACCACTGTTTCTATTAAAGGATTAAAAAATTACAAAATGTCAGCTTCATTGCCATA
Source organism: Magnusiomyces ingens NRRL Y-17630 (assembly GCA_900497715.1). Taxonomy (NCBI): domain Eukaryota; kingdom Fungi; phylum Ascomycota; class Dipodascomycetes; order Dipodascales; family Dipodascaceae; genus Magnusiomyces; species Magnusiomyces ingens. The sequence goes on from UIDE01000002.1 coordinate 1,915,403, forward strand.
TTCCTTGGTCCAGCTATATAGATTTTTAGTTTTTATCAAACTTTTTTTCCAGTGTTACAATGTTTCTCCAACAACCCTAACACAAGTCCTGAAGCCAGCATACGAAGAACAAGGACCCAAGCCAAATATTCCCAACTCACTTCCATTTGGCTTCTTCAAAATTTCAAATTTCAAATTTCAAATTCTTTTGTCAGCTAAATATTAGTTTAAAAAATACTGCTTCCAGATTGTTTGTGTGTTTGTTTTTATTCTAGGGTTATAAAAATATATAACATCAGTGTCATCGCTATCCTTCTTGTTCCATCTATATAAGTTCCTATCTTTAATTGAACTTTTTATCCAGCTTTAAAATGCTTTTTAATAACCCAAAAATAAATTCTGATGCCAGCATACGAGGAATAGGGAGTCTTAACCAAACCTTCCCAATTTATTTACACTTTTCTTCATCAACGCTTAAAATTTATTTCTTATTCTCTCCAAATTAAGATAAAGCGTGAAATATCTTGAAAACCAGTTACTGTTTAAGCGGATCAACATGTCTGTTTTAGGAGATATCGTTTTGAGTCCTTTTTTTTTCTTTCAATAGAGGACATTCAACTGGAATGCGTTTACCAGTTTCCAGCTCACCACACTCACTGTTGTAGCTATCCTTTTGACTGCCAAACTTTTTAAACCATGCCCCAAAATTGTCTTTGCTTGTGCAATATTATGCGATAATCTTAATGTTTTGCGATAATCTTTGTTAAAAACTACTACTACCAGCCTATTGTTTGTTTGTTTGTTTTTATTCAAGGGTTATAGAAATATATAACATCAGTGTCAACGCTATCCTTCTTGTTCTACCTATATAAGTTTCCATCATTCTTTGAACTTTTCATCCAGTTTCAAACATGCTTCTGCTACCAGCCCATTTTATTTATTTATTTTATTTATTTATATTCAAGGGTTATAGAAGTATATAACATCAGCGTTATCGCTATCCTTATTAATTTCTAACTAATGTGTGTCGGTCATGTAGTACCTTTTCAGTACAAGTGTCGGTCAGGACGTCTCGGATAGCCCGGAGCGCATGGGCCCTGATGCCAGCCTACGAGGAACAGGGGTGAATCAGTATGTCGATCCCAAACCTTCCCGACCCAATTTCCACTTATCTTCACAGACGCTTCACGGAAAACCGTGATTTTATTTCTTATTCCGCCCTGCCAGAGATACGGCCCGCAATCACCTGCGTAGCTAATTAGACTGACAGGACGGTCGGCGGTTAGGCCCTTTATGTCGGACTATGGTAAGCTCCCGCAAACCATTTAAAGAGTGGGTGGTGTGGGGCTCGAACCCACGCCTCTCGCATATAGCGAACGTCTTTTCCAACTCGACTAACCGGTCCCACTCTGCTACCAGCCCATAATAGGTGCATTTTTATAAACTATTTACTACGCATTATAAATTAACATGAAAGGTCTTATAAATAAATCACGTGGGCGTCTGGTGTAGTTGGCTATCACGTTCGCTTAGCATGCGAAAGGTCCCCGGTTCAACTCCGGTGTCGTCCAAAGTTTACTTTTTTGCAGGCTCTTTTACTTATTAAAGATCTTGTTTTAATTTTTTTTTCCATAATCTCAAGATTTATTGTCCTGATATTCTAAAGGGGAAAGTAAAAGCAAGAGCTAACCACTAAAGAAATTGGTCAGGACAGCTTGAAGATCCAAGTTAAGTAACTGTGTCTTGGGGACTTCTAAAAACCTGCGCCGCACACACCCAAAAATATTAGGAACTGAGAGTGTCGATATTCTGAGGGCTTGCTTGATCTCAACAGGGGACACCATAATACCAGCCAACGCAGCCGGTTTGACGATCGGGGCTTTTGTTTCCAAAAAAACAAGGTCGTCGAAACTCCCGCAAAAATAAATAAAGTGGACCTCGGCCCGTGTCAAGAAATAGTAATGCAAAAAGTCTTCATCCACTGTTCCGTAAATAGCTACAAGGCCCCAACCCAAGTTGTAATAGCGAATGATGTTGGGCCATTTCCAAAAAGGTATGCAAAAAGCTTAGAAACATTTTTTTTGGAGCTCAGCATAAGTTTCAGCTTATCACAGAGCCCCACGGCGAGCCATTTTAGCATCTTCAATAGCCATGGTCTGACTCACTTGCACTTCTGGATTTACAGCCTAGCGAGTTGAAGCCAGTGTTGTTTAAGCTAATGTGCCTTAGGCATTTTCAACATTAACACACCAGTAAACCATTTAATCTTAAAAGCCTTTATTGAAAGAGTTATCGAGGATAGAAGAAAGAGGTATGCAAAAGTAAAGAAGTTACAATTTGTATATTTGCACGGACGTGAAGTGCGAGGTATTGGTCAACACTTTTTTATTTGAACTTATAACAAGCTGATGGCTCGCTTCATTTGAACTTTCCAACAATACGACAGAGAACGATAATTTATCTATGATAATCAATATTAAACTTGCGCTTATCTGCTCAGTAGCCTGGGAGCATTATTGAAAGCAAAGATTATGTCCAAGTATATATTTGTTTAGGCTGTGAAAAACTACGTTTAATGATATTAGGCTTTAAAGATAAGGTATTGAAAGCAATGGCAGTTTAGAATCTGGGTAAGTGGATCTACTGCAAAGTTAGGATTGAAAAGAGTTGCTCATTGCAAGGCCTTTGACAAGCCTCAAAAAACTTCCCTTTTTGCATATCTTTTAAAAGCATATCTTTTATATTAAGTTGTTTTAGGAACCTCCTATCGAACAGAGGGTTTATTAAAGAGGATCAAGTTATACTAGTATTGGTAACAGATCATTGTTTTGTTTTAGCCCGGTTATGGACACGAACGACATCATTCCAGACTTAATCAAAAACAATTGAATCGGTTAGAGCTACATTTAGAGTAAATGAAAAGGCTTTACGATGGGGATCAGGGAAGATACACAATGGCGACACGGGCAGCTTACACTTTTACGAGAAGAAGGTTGATGCGGGCATGGAGAAATCTGTTTTAAACTCGGGTATCAGAAAACTGGGCCTCGAGATGTTTTTAAAAAAAAAATAAACTCATAGATAGCGCAGATAAGCAGTTCAGTAACAGGGGTAGCCCTAATCATGGAGTATGTGTGTAGGTAGTAGTATCATCGTTACAGGCAAGTAGGCTAACGCACAAGTTTTTTTTCTGGGAGTGAGAGAGGGAGAAGAATGTGGAGGTGGAGAGAAACAACTAAAAAAAACCGGAACAATATATCGATTACATAGCAAGAGGAAAGCTTTTTTTTGATTACATAGCAATAGATAACAAAGCAAACAAGTCGAGGCGACCATTAGGAACTCGGGCCAGACGAGAAACATCGGAGACACGTCCACCCGAACGGCGGATCAATATATAAATGTCTAGTAGGATATCAGTTTTTCAATTTTTTATTTTTTATTTTTTTATTTTTCACAAAAAATATCCACTATCCAAACCACCTTTTAATTCCACTAGCTTAAAAAACACTCTTTATATCCTCATAATTTTCATAATTTACAACATTAAAACAAAATGGCCGTTACTATTCGTTTGATCACTGAAGCAGACAAGCCCCAATGGGTTGTCCTCTGGCACAAGTACCTTAAGTTCTACGCTTCAACTGGCGTCGCCGCTGATCTGTCTGATAATATCACCGACACTACCTTTGCTCGTTTTCTCGATGACAAGGAGCCCATGGCATGTTTTGTGGCCGAGGACGACGAGACTCACAAGCTTGTGGGCTTTGCCAATTTCCTCTGGCATCGCAACACCTGGGCCATCGAAGACCGCGTCTACTTGAACGACTTGTATGTTGACGAGTCTGTCCGCAGCGGTGGTACTGGCCGCAAGCTGATTGAGGCCATTTACAAATTTGGTGACGAGAATGGTATGCCCAGCGTGTACTGGATGACCCAGGTTTTCAATCATCGTGCCCAGTTGCTTTACACCAAGGTCGCTGCCCGCGATGGATTTGTGACATACTCGCGTCTTTAAATTTTTTCTCGAGGACTATCAAGAGCAAATTTTTGCTGAGATTGGTCTGTTTTGAGTAATAGTAACTATTCAAAGCTTGGTTTGTTAGCTGGACCCAATAAACTAGTTAGTACCTGATATGGTAGTTAGTAACAAGAAGATTCTATCCTAATATATGAAATAAACTTTAAATAAACTTGCGTTTTTGGCAGCCTGCGTGACATTACAGAGTAAAATAGGAGCTGGCAAAAGAGACACGTAATACATGCCCCAAATGTTTTTAAATATGGGTTGGGTAGAGATGGCAGGGTCTTTCTTGGGGGGTGTTGACGGTGACTGGTGCTAACGCTTGTGACAAGATCCAAGAACGCTTTTACTTCTAGAAGTACTTACAACCAGCGCTCTTAAGTAGTCTCAACTTCTATGCTAGCTAAATGAGAATCTTATGTTTTCAAAGGTGCTTCTTTTCTTTGTTCTTTGTGGTAGTTGCTAAGTTATTACATTTATACACGGCTGAGCTCAGTTTGGAGGACACAGCTGTTTTCATGTACGGTTAATATATATCCCGCTTCTAACGACAGGGTTTGATTTTAATTATAATTACTACAGTCTTGATTATAAAAACCGTTGAGAATAGAATGACAATAGGTATTGTTTCAGGGTAGTCCAATTTACAAGAAGCCCCTGGAGATTGGATGTGAACCGGATGGATGTCTACAAAGTCTAAGTCAACGGATCAAAGTTTGGGTAATTTTGTTAGGCAGTTAATTTTATGCAAAAAGCGTCTTGAAGTACCCCAATGAAGATTTAATTGTAAGGTTGTCATTAATCAGCGTGCTTGGTTTTAGGGATTTTTCTTTCGGATTCAAACAAAAATGCCTTGTTAAAAAATACCAGATAATATCAAAATACCACAAACAACCCATAAGCTATTTAGGTGATAATTTAGCGGCCTAGGTCATCTGTTATAATAAGATTATGAGTGATGGCTGCTTACTGAAAAAAAATACCCAGATATAAAAGGCTCTCAATTTAAAAGACGCGGGCCGATAGTTTTATTAGAGCGCAGAAAATGCTGATTTTAAACTGTACCTGAACACCGGAGATTCGTGTTGAGAAGCGACAAAGTCCGTTATTTTGCAATCTACAAGAAATAATTTTGTTAGGGAGAAGTGGACTGTTAATTCCAGAAAATAGCCTCACTACTGAAATACACGTTCATGTGTAGTAAAGTTAAGCCATTTTCTATACAAGAAGATAGTTAACCAGGTAAACTCATTCAGTGATTTGCCTAAAATTCAAGATAATAGGGTTCTTTTCCCCTTTTTTCCACTTGAACCCTCTTTGTGTTGAGTCTATGACGTTCCAGAAACAAAAGTCAGCCTTCTAAATTAATTTTAATAATTCAACATGGTTACAATAGTGGAGCGTTTTTTAATATTATATTTTAGGCTCCAGCGTTTGACGTCAATCGCTTTCCTATTAAACCGCCCCATCTGAAAGTAATCACCGCGGTCATTATCGACCATGTAAAGGAGCTCCGACCGTCAGCGAGCTTTTTTACTTCGATAAGCGGACTTAAATGATGGGATCTTGATTCGGACTCCGGGGGGCGATAAAGATGTGACAACTGTGACAGAGCGACGTAGTGCTACAGCTGCTTATACAGCTATGCGCGTTATACCGAAGTTAATACGATTGTGCAATCTAATCATATATATTGCAACTTATTTAATGACTATAACCTCCAATATACAGTTTTAATGGGTATACTCGAGACATGAAAGGCCGATACAGATTACACCATTGAGAGATGAAATTTCTATATGTTAAAGTGAAACTCCGATTAGTTTTTTTTTGAGCGGAGTAGATTGATCGTTTATGACGGTTTTGAAAGCCACAAAACCAAATGATTCTGAATCAAAAGATAAGTATAAAAGATGGTAGATATTCGTAAAATCATAAAAGTATACCCCGCAATCACTTCAACCCCATCAGTTTTGTATCATCTTTAAAAAAAAAAACCTTTCTCCAATCAATATGGCTGCCTTTACCGATCTCCAGTTCGCTATCAACGACTCAAGTAAATTCCCCGAACAGAAACTCATTTCTGGTCCCTCACCATACTGGGACAAATACCTCGAGGGCCCTTCATACATCAAGCCTGAAGACCGTCAAAAGCCGTTGGTGTCTTCTGGAAAACTCGACGAAAAGTACTCCAAGTATACTACAGAGTTGTCCCCACTGTTGGGCACCACCTACTCCGAAGATGTTAATCTTGCCGACATTCTCGCGGACGACGAGTTGCTCCGCGACTTGGCCATCCAGGTTTCCCAGCGCGGCGTTGTTTTCTTCAAGAAGCAGGAAGACCTGACGATCCAGCAGCAAAAGGACCTGATCCAGAAGCTCGGTCTTCTTTCCGGGAAGCCCCCGGCCAACGGCCTCCACAAGCACCAAACCACTCCGGGCGCAGGTATCGTTGGCGAGTCCGGGCTCGTGGACCCCGAAATCACCTTCATCACGAACCGCCGCAAGAACCTGATTGTGGACGTGGCCGGCGACCGCACCGCGGCCGAGGGCTGGCACTCGGACATCACCTTCGAGCCGGTTCCCGCCGACTACTCGTCGCTTCGCATCTTCGAGCAGCCCCCCTCGGGCGGCGACACTCTGTGGGCCAACGGGTACGCCTTGTACGAGAAGCTGTCGCCTTCGTTGCGCGCGTACTTCGATACGCTGACCGGGACGTACTCGCAGCCACTGTTCAAGCGCGCGGCAGTCAAGTTCCAGATTTACTCTGAGGCACGCGGCGCGCCCGAGAACACCGGAGACGAGAGCATTGCGGTGCACCCCATCATCCGCACCAACCCCGTGACCGGGTGGAAGGCCTTTTTCGGCATCGGATCCAACTTCACCCACTTGAACGAGGTGACACCTTTGGAGGCCGAGGCCCTGCAGAAGCTGGTGTGGGACTTGTTGGTGCAGTCGCACGATATCCACATCCGCCACAAGTGGGACAAGTACGATATTGCAATTTGGGATAACCGATCGACCCTGCACGCTGCTAACCGCGATATCCGATTGCTTGGAGATGAGTTCCGCAGTGGTGTGAGAACCGTTGGTATTGCTGAGCGCCCATACTTGGACGTCAACAGTCTTACCCAGACCGAGGGTCTTGAAGTTCTTGCCAAGCAGCAAGAAGAGAAGAAGTTTACCGAGTCTCTTGAAAAAACATCTATTTAAGATTTGTATTTTGTTTAAAAAAAATTAGTTATTAATTTATTACATTTGTATACAGATAAAGCGTTCCTTTACTCATCGCCAGCAATAATCTTTTCAAAAGAAAAGGGGAGATAAGGTCTACCCTCGCCGACAAAGAACTTGGACATGGACTCGACCCAGTGGAGACGGAGCGAGTGCAACATGGCAGAGGTACCTTCCATGACAACGAGAATACAGACAGTAAGAACAAACCACATGCCAAACAAAAAGACAGTCATGAAGACGCCAAAGGGTCCAGTCATGCCAAAAGAGCCGGCAATGGTCATGGACCACAAGACAGTGGAAAGCTGAGCGTGAGCAAGCGACAGAGCCCAAAGACGGAGGTATGAGGCAGTGTGGGAAACGCAATTAAGACAAAACTCAATGGTGTGAATGACCTGGTGAATCATAATGTCACCAAAGTTGTCGCCGTGGCCGTGTGGCTCGTCGTCATCGTCATCAGCAGCAGAGTGAGGAGCCTCAGGTTCGCTGGCCTGGCCATTGGCCTCGCCGATAACCTCGTAGCTGTGGCCAGCCTCCTTCTCCTGGAGCTTCTTGCGAAGGTAAAGGGGCTTGAGGAGCAGGAGCCAGGGAACGCAAATGAATGCAATAAGCAAGAGGGCAACTTGGACCTTTGCCTGGTGAGGGTAAAGGGGCTCGTCAACGGTACCAGGAGACAAAAACATGGAAATAAGCATGTTGAGGAGACCTGGGGGGCTCTTGCCGAGACCGACCCAGTCAACGGACCACTTGTAAACAATGCAGATAGCAAGATAACCAAAGATACTCTGCATGAACAAGAGACCAGGAACAAAGTTACCCCAAATGTCAATACCCGACTTGAAGAAGCGGTGGTTGACAAGAGAAAACATATAACTGTAAGACATGTGGATGAAACCCATGAGAATGGAAAGCTTCATCTTGTAGGAGTTGGTAAAGAGAAGGTTATTCTCAGTGCCATGCCATGCCGAGTCAAGACCAAAGGCGTAAACACCAACTTGGCGACCGATAATGGTCTCGCCCTCCTTCCAATGCTCAGGCCAAGCCCAGCCAGACTTGAAGAGAGTAAGAGAGCGGGAGAAGAGATCATTGTAAAGAAGACCAGTGTAGATGGAAAAGAGACCCATGAGAAGCAAAATGTAACGACCGCCATAAGCCATATCAAAGATTTCATCGCGCTTAATCTTGGCAATTTTTTTCTCGTTAATGACCAAGGCAAGAGCAGCAAGGGAAAGAAGGATACCGTGACCACAGTCACCAAACATAATGGCGAACATAAAGGGGAAGGTGATAACGGTGGGGAGACCTGGGTTGACTTCGCGGTAAGTGGCGACGGCGTAAACATCGACAATGGCCTGGAAAGCCGAGGTAAACTTGTTGACGCGGTGGTAAGTGGGGGGGATCTTGTTTGTGGAGAGCTCGTTAACAATTGAAGGCATGTCGACGCCGGCACCTTCAGTAATGGTGCGAAGAGTGTTTTGGACCGATTGGATGCTGTCCTTGGGGACCCAACCCTCGGCAATCAAGCACTTGCGACGGGGGTCGTAGATGAAAAGGTTGAGGGCGGCGTAAATGGCCTTTTCCTTAGCAATGACAATGGACCAGTTGTTAATCTTTGCGGCAAGAGTAACGAGTTCCGTCTCAATGGTGGAGCGAGTGTTGGAAACAACCTTCTTGATGTCGTCAATGCTGCCGTTAACGTCGTTGAGAGCCTCGCCGCGAATCTCGTTGTCGTGGTCAACGTGGTAAATGTCGCCGTCAAGGGCCTCTGAGATGCGCTTGACCTTGGCGAGAAGAGTGGCACCGTGGGTAAAGACAACAAAGACGGACTTGGGGATCTTCTTGCCGGACTTGGGGTCGTAGATAGGTTCTTGAATATCGATTTGGCGAAGAAGCAAGTTACCGCGAAGAGCTCTCCAGAGAATGCGCTCGAGGATGGGGACCTTTTCCTTAGCAATGACGCCAGCAACAAAGTCGACATTGGCGAGGGAGGCGCCGGGGCCCGCCTCAATGTCATCTTCGGGCTCAATGGCGTCGTCGGTAAGAAGAGGAACAGTTTCATTCGAGTCAGAAGAAGTCTGCTTGGAAAAAACGGAGCCGGCACCGCGGAGGACGTAGCGGCGTTCTACAAGCTCCATTTCCTTCTTGAGGAGAGTGCTTTCCGATTCCTTGAGCTGAGAGACGCGCTCTTCAAGACCGCTGAGTTTTTCGCAGAGATCGTCAATGTCGGAGGAGTTAGGGGCGACGGAAACGTGCTCAGCGGGAGGGGCGGCAACAATTGAGCGGGTCTCGAGCTCGGACTTGAGGAAACGAATCTGGCGCTCCGAGTTGTCGAGCTTACGAATCTCCTTGACAAAGGAGCGCTGGAAGGCACTGACCTTGGAGTTAAGGTCGCGGAACTGGACATTGCCTCGCTCGCCGAGAGCGGAAACAACCTCGCGCTTGATATCGCTAGCAATGTAAAATTGGACAAGACCCATTTCCGCAGAGCCTAGAGGATAGTCATTGTTAGTAAAATGTGCATATATTTCAGGTTCCCTATATTCGGTTGCTGTGGTACTTACGGAAGATGGCCTCGTTAACAACCATTTTGGAAGATGAGAGAGGGAAGTAAAGAGTGAAGGGTTAACTTCAAAGAAAAATAAAAAATAAACCCGTGAAGAGGTTTGTATTTGACTTTCTCAGAAGATGGGGTGGGAGAAAAGGAGGTTTTATAAAAAAAAAAAGGTGGTGGTGGTGGTGATGTAAAAAGTTATGGGACAAATACGGTGTGCAGCCAAAAATTTTTGCAGCTGTGATGCAGCACCACTCTGCTTGCATGAGGGAGTTGTCTGTGTCGGCATGGCGTAGGCAGGCGGTGGTTGGAGGAGGCGGGGGAGGCCGTCAGCGTTTGGTATTTTTATGTGGTATGACAGAAATGTGTGACAGTTGTATGTTTGCAACAGATTTTGCATAACTTTTGTAACAAAGGTTGTCACCGTTATTTATTTGTCATGTGACCGGGATATCCAAGGAAGAAGCGGAACAAAAAAAAACTGGGGGGGGTTGGTGGCAGCAACAGCGGCGGGTCGATTCGGTCCGGAACAGTGGGTTTAAACGTTAACGAGTAGGCTTATATTTTCTAAAAGTATTCAAAAAAAAAAAAAGAGAAGAGTGGATCAGAAGATGCCAAACTAAGGAGATCTGAAAAATTACGTTTATCACAGTAAATATACCATTATTCTTAGGGACCCATTTTGCACAAGTATCTTGTCCATCATTGTTCAAACATTGGATTAAATCTGCTCGCCACAGGGATCATGCGGACCGACAGAAAAGGCTCAAAAAAGATTTATTCCAGGTCAATGCTCCGGAAATGCCAGTGGTATGTTGTTTACGGGCCGATTGGAAAATAGAAAAAAAAATAGGGAAGGGGGATCCGGCTGAAGATTTGGAAAACTCCCAAATACATCACTAAAATCAAGATAAGGCATGTGATTGGACTATCGTGAAAAAAATTTGTTACTGGAAAAAAAATAACATGGAGATCTCTAAATGTCCATTGATCTAAGAGCAAGATAACACAAAACTTGGAAATGAAGTAAACAAAAATCGTCAACTTTCATCAAGCTTGTAGAAAAAAACAAATAACATGCCAATTTTTTGTCTATAAACTAAAAAAAGAAAAAAAAGAAAAAAAAAAGAAAAAAAGAAAAAAACTTTCATAAACCGAGAGAATAGAATCCTTTTTTTTTTGTTCTAATATCAACACATTGTAAAAAATAATATCAACATCTAGTCCATTTAAGCAGAAGGAGCCTCCTCAGCCTTGGTCTCTTCCACTTGGGTAACTTCGTTAGAAAGAGAAGAAGCCTCGGTCTTGGCTCTCTTGGGAGCAGGCTCGTCGCCAACAGGACCGAGCCTTGGGGTGTTGACCTCGGCGTGGAAATCACGAATGATGGAATCAACATCATCGATATTCAGAGGTCTAATGTCACCGAGCTTCTTAATCTTGGCAGTAACTTCCTTGCACTGGTCATCAGTAAGGTGGAGGTTGAGCTGGTCAACTCTCGACTTGATGGCGTTCCAGCCAGTGAGACGGTTAGCAAAGTGGATATATCTGGAGAGACCAAAGTCGCTTGGGTTGAGAATCTCGTAGGTGGATGGGTTGGCAAGAATGGCCTTGGCGTGGATACCGGCCTTGTGGGTAAAGGCGCAGAAACCAGTGATGGGGTTGTTGAAGGGAATGTTGACGTGGACGGCCTCAGCAACCAGGTTCTCGAGATCTCTCAGCTTGTGGAGCTTGTACTTGGAAAGAACATAGTCGCGGTCAGCAGCAATCATACGGGCCATGAGGCCACCAAGAGGAGTGATACCGTTTCTCTCGCCGATACCCAGGACGGAGACGTCAATGAGGGTGGCACCAGCCTCGAGAGCGGAGTAGGCGTTGGCAATAGCGCAGCCAGTGTCATTGTGGAAATGGCACTCAATCTCGCAAGAGACAATGGAGCGGAGGGTTCTGACAAGGTCGTAAACCTGTCTGGGGTTGGCGCAGCCGACAGTGTCGGCAATACCAACACGGTTGACGCCAATCTTGTCGACGGTTCTGTAAATGTTGAGAAGATCGACGAGGTCTGATCGGAACGAGTCTTCAGAAGAAAATCGAATCTCGATATTGTGCGACTTGACAAACTCAATGACTTCAATGGCAGACTGGGCAATGTAGCTCATGTCCTTGCCGTGGGAGAATTGTCTCAGGAACTGGGAGGTACCAATGACAACGTCGACACCGTCGACGCCGGTCGCGACGGCTAACCGGGCGTCGTCCATGTGGCATCTAATGTGGGTGAGGATCTTAGCCTTGAGGCCGAGTTTGCAGATGGCTTCGCAGTCCTTGCGCGACTGTTCCGAGGCAGCTGGGGAGGTCAGTTCAATGTAGTCGACGCCAAAGTCGTCGAGAGCCTTGGCGATTTCAATCTTCTTTTCCGTGTCGAAAAAGGCATTGGCAAACTGTTCACCTTCTCTCAGGGTGGACTCAATCAGCTTGAAACTGCTGACATTGGAGAGGAAATCGCTGGGGTTGGGGCCATAAGGGTTAGACTTGGGCAGGAGAGATTCGGTGCCGTTAGTGGAAGCGGCAGGGGCTTCAGGCTTGGTAGTAGTAGGTTCAGTCATGGTAAAAAGATACTGGTATATGGAAAGAGGTGGGTGTTTACTGGGTAGAAATATAGATTTCAAATGCTGAGGTTATGATGATGAGGGGTTTTTAAAATGTATATATATGTTTTTATATATATAGATGATATCAGATGAAATTTTTTTCTTTGGAAAAAAATAAAAAGCAGAGTGGGTAGGTAGAAGGTAAGATGAAGGGGGGTGGGAAAGAGGGAAAGAAAAGGTTTTGAGTGTGAGAGTAAAAAAGAAGAAGGGAAAAAAAAAAAATTTTTTGAAATGTCAAGGGAAATGAAAGGGACTTTTATAGTTTTTTTTGGTGGTTTTTGGATGGGTTTCCCAAAGATAAGTCACTCTGCTACAAAAAAAATATTACGGGTATTGGGATAATGTATTGGAGTGGATAGACCAAAAAAAATTTACTACTATGACTATTTTCTTAATCACAAGGGCTCTCATAAGGTTAATATGTATGTATATGTATGGGCTCTTCAGCAGTGGTAATAATGAGTGCTATTGCTTTTTTAATTGCTAAGACTGAAAAATTTTTTTTTTTTTTTGGAAAATTTTTAAATCATCACAAGAAAAAAAATTAGTCATTATTTTGCAGTCCATTTGTTAAAGATTATGTAATTATTACTAAAAATGTGGGGATGGACTAGATGACTCAGCCTGCAGTCTGGATCGAAGGATGAATTTGTATGGCAGCGATAAAAAAAAAGTGCAATGACAGCTTTACAAAAGAACACCAGAAAACTTCTCATCCGCTCCCGATTAGACCGACGTTTAGTTGAGTGGCTGGTTATGTCAAGACTTTTTTTTTTCGCGATACGAGCAACAAGGAGAAACTTTGGGTTCGATAGATATATAGATACTTAAATTTTAAATGAAAAATTTTTCACCCTTTAATAAAACTGGAGTCTATATATATAAGTGACTATTTTATAAAAAGATATTAAGGTGACTCATTGAAAAAAAAAATCTTTTTCAAAACTTCTTAAACTCTCAATTCATAACATGTTTTTTAATACTTAAATCAATGATGTCAATATATATAGATTATTACTAGTTTTTGATTATTTTTAATTCTTTTTACATATGCTCTTGTTTCAATCACTACCATTTACAGTAACTTTTAGTATACTGCTTATGGAAACTCCGTTGATTTTGATTATGATAACGATCTGTTTAATCGATAGCCGATTGCCCTAAGTCCTAAGTTCTAAATCATATCTGTGCGTATCTTTGATTTTGATAACAAAGACTCCCTTAAATTTCTCCCGTAGGCTTAGTGAAAAATTTCACTGTTAACTACCGCAAGTATATGTGAGCTATTTTAATATCATATATGAAAAACATCTAATGAAATTACAAAAAGCCATTTCATCACATGATTATATTACACGTGTATTACATTATTATATTTGCAAAATTCACGTGTAGCACCCAGCCCCTCCACCCCTCACTATTTACTTAATGAGGAAATATTAATAGTCTCTTCCTCCACATCAGAAATACGTAAAATACAGTTGTTAAATTACCTCCCCCCTTTAAAAAAAAAACCAAAAGATTAGATGTTTCCAAGATACATTTTTTGTATCATTATCCATATTTCACCACCTCTTTTCTCCAATGCTCGGAATTGCTTTTAATTGCTATCAAATATTCCGATTTTAACCTTTTAAAACCAATTGCTCCAGTCTAGAAAGAGAAGCAAGAAAAAAACATACAATGGGAACTTAAAAAAAAGAGCTCATACACTAATGAACGCACGTAAATCAATCAAACAACTTCTAAATGGGCACTAGTCAAGAGATCTTTTTTTTTTTTCAAGTATCTTTGGGTATTTTGAACAATTAAAGCCCATTCCATAAGCAAAAAAATAAACAAAGATAAAATCAACTTCCTTTACAACCTTATGCAACTTTTTCTTCCTTCCTTCCGAAAAAAAATACAATAACGTAGAGCTTTTTAATTTGAGAATTGAGTGATAAAGATGAAGATGGAGCCAAAAAAATATGATATGGGAATCTTTTCAAATAAAGTAGTAGTCGTAATAGTAAGGCTAAAAAAAATCTGGAGCTTAAAATTTTTTCTTTTAAAATTTTTTTGCGCGCGCGCCTCGATAAGCTTACATGGACAGAAGTGGCAACTGAATCGTGTCAATGTTGAAAAAATATATATAATAGCTTCGACTTAATTTACAAAAAAACACACATCTAGCGAGAATTTAATGTGGGCATGACATACTTTTGACGCTGGGAATGTTCTAAATGGCATGTGTTTCAGTTTTGTTTGCTTTCTAAGAATAAAAAAAAAGTAAAAGGCCAACGGTAAAAAAAAGTTAAGGAGAGCTAAAAGGCCTTGGTGATTTTATTAGGGAGGAGAGAATGTGTGTCAATGTTTTAATAGTTAACTACCGTGATATTTTATATATGATAGTTGTGGTGGTAGTGCTGAGTAACATTATTGAGTGTGAATTCCGAGAGAAAAAAAAAAAAAAACAAAAGAGGCAGGGCTTATTGGCCAAAAATCTGGTGTTTATTTTTGCACCAAGTGACATCCCAAAAAGTATATATATGGCGCACACCCTGCCTTCTTTTTTTCCCAGAAAAATTCAAAATAAATTAAAAAAAAATTTATAGAGTGGCAACACCACCAAAAAAAATTACACACACAAAATATACAAACCCTCTGCCCTCACCCTAACCCTCTTACTTGATTTGTGCACACCCTAACCCACTTTTTTTTTTTTGGGCTACGCGTGCAACAAACTCGATCTGAGGAAATCCTGACCTAAACGCGTCGATTTAAATCCCCAATCTTAGCCACCCTTTCATCAACGCGTCATTTTAACCACAATTTCAACCTTCCCCCCCCATAATTATGAGATTTGATCTTCCATATTAGATATACAACAATAACCCTACTGTACATACATATATCCACCTCCATTGACACATAGTATCATCGCCTATTCACTTTTTGCACATTTTCATGTCTTTCTAAAGTCAATTTCCGTATACTTTAGTAATGTATTTTTATCATCACTACAAAATCATTCTCATATTCTTCAATAACTTAAAATGTCGCGATTAGATCGATTAGTACTGTATGTAATCTCTTTTTTTTTTATATCCACACCTCCCCAGTATTAACTTTAAATTTTTTTTCATCCAGACTCTTAGATACAGGCTCTTCTGCATTTGTACGCAATACCGCTGCAGATCAGCTGGCAGATGTCCAAAAAGCCCATCCTGAAGACCTCCTAAACTTACTCGGCAGAGTCTTCCCCTACATGAAATCAAAAAAATGGGACACAAGAATCTCAGCTGCTCGTGCCCTAGGCGGAATTGTCGCCAACTGCCCAAAATGGGACCCAAATGAAGAAGAAGAATCAGCAATTAAACCCGACCCTGAACATTCTAATGGATCTCATCCCATAAAGTCTGAACAAGACTCCAAACCTATCAAATCAGAACCCTCCGACTCATCCATCAAATCGGAGCCTTCTGATACTCCCATCAAACAAGAAGACTCCTCTTCTGCACTAACCGTTATAAAAAAGGAAGAATCGGATAAATCCGCCAATCCTCAAGGTAATACCCCCCTTGATGACGTTTCCGAAACAATGTTTTCCTTCAAGACGTTTGACTTGAAGAAAATCATCAAAAAAGGAAAGAAGCTCGTCGCCTCAGCCGGCAGTGAGTACGACCAACCTATCGAAAATACAGACTCAATTGACCAACTCCGTCGCCAAAAATTGGACCTCAAACGCCGTCTTGGTCTTGGAAACGAGTACCTAGACGACGAAATTCTCAACGATTCTGACCTCGCTCAACCTGCCCCAAAATCAAGCTCTCCTGCTTCTCCCATCGTTGGTACACCCACCGACAAACCAAAGCGACCTTCTTCTCGCTCAAAAAATAACTCCTTCCCTGCACCAAAATCAGGCCGGGCCACTCCAGAACAATCTCAACACGGTCACTCTCCTGCTCCTGCTACCGCTGCTGCCCAATCGGCCCCAGACCCTGTTTCCGCTTCTAATGCACGACTCCGCGCTATGGCCCGCAGAAAAGCTAAAAATGATGCTAAAAACAACCAAAATAAGGTTCGTGTGGTCGACTTGGCTGCTAGTTCGGCTGCTCGCCGCATGGACCAAGAAAGCCCTGCCCCCTCGGCTGTCAAACTCCAGCAAGACGGAAGTCAACCTGAGTGGACTACAACCGAACAAGCACACAATGACAAGGTTGTCATTGAGCACAAGGCACCAAAGACATCCCCCCTGCTGCAAATGGAGGGCTCCGCTGGCCGCGTTTGGCCATTCGAGGGCATTTGCGAGCTTCTCATGATTGATCTTTTTGACGCGGTCTGGGAGGTCCGCCACGGCGCTGCGTTGGGCCTGCGTGAAGTCATTAAGGTCCACGGCGCTGGCGCTGGCAGAGTCATTGGCAAGTCTCGCGATGAAAACAATGAACGCAATAGAGCATGGCTCGAGGACCTTTCCTGCCGTCTTTGCTGCATCTTTGCACTCGACCGGTTTGGCGACTACGTTGCTGACCAGGTTGTCGCTCCTGTGCGCGAATCCGCCGCCCAAACCTTAGGTGCCCTGCTTTTACATCTCCCCGATTCCGTCATTAAAAGCACCTTTGACGTCTTGACTCGTCTCGTTCTTCAAACAGACTTGGATCTTCCTGCCCCGCTCTGGGAAGCTTGCCATGGTGGCATGCTTGGTCTTCGCTACCTTGTCTCTGTCCGCAATGACATTTTATTCAAAAGCTCAGATTATCTTGATGGCCTCATTGCATGCGTAATCCACGGCCTCAAGGAATCCGACGACGATGTCCAGGCCATGAGTGCTGCTACCCTTATCCCAATTTCAAACGAGTTTGTCACTCTCCGCTCTAAAACCATCCCCGCTCTACTCGATGTTCTCTGGGGTTGCTTGGCAGAGCTTAGAGATGAACTTAGTGCCAGTATTGGTAACGTCATGGACCTGCTTGCCAAGCTCAGTGAATACCCTCAAGTCCTGCAAATCATTAAGGAGAATGCCGAACATGACCCCTCCAAATCCTTTTCCATGCTGGTCCCCCATCTT
Organism: Magnusiomyces ingens NRRL Y-17630; assembly: GCA_900497715.1. NCBI lineage: Eukaryota > Fungi > Ascomycota > Dipodascomycetes > Dipodascales > Dipodascaceae > Magnusiomyces > Magnusiomyces ingens. The sequence continues at coordinate 1,932,886 of UIDE01000002.1, forward strand.
TCTCCATTTTTACGCCATTCTATCACAAATGTTCGGAAATCTGTTTTACGTGCGCTCTTAACCTTTTTGGCAATTGATGGCCCTGGCACTAAGGACTGGATTAACTCAATCATCCTTCGCCTGGTATTTCAAAACCTTTTGGTCGAGCAAAATGAAGATGTTTTGACCCTTTCTCTCAATCTTTGGAACGCCCTTTTGGATCATTCCGTTGAGCACTCTCCAAATGGCACATATAGCATTACCAAACTTTTAGGACCTCATGTAAAGTCTTTGCTTACTTTGCTAATGACTCCGATCGGCGCATCCAGAACCACATACAAGATGGATACCACCCTCATGATCAAACCTACCGGCGCACCACTTACTCTCCCTGTTTCTAATGGCAACGGCTCAGACTCGAAATCCGTAAATAAGCGGAAACGTCGCACTGCCACTCCCGTTGCTCCAAAGGAATCCTCAATCCCGGTTTCTTTTGAAGTCAATATTGACAGCCCTATGCTCAAGGGCGATGTCACGTTAATTGGATTCTCGACTTTCCTTCGCACTAAAATTGCATCCTCAAAGGCTTTTGGTCGTTTAATTGCAATGTGGGAACCTGCTGAGGTGTCAACCCTCTTTGTTTTCAGCAATTATATTTTTTCTACCTTTTCTACCCAGCGTCTGTTAACTGGAATCATTCTTGAAGAGTATGGTCGCTCACTTTCTCCAGAAATGGCTACCAATCCTATCCATGTTCAATACAAGAGTAATAATATTGAGCTCTTCACCACCATTCTTAACAATGATCAGCCCATCCCCATGTACAGAGATTTTGTCCCCTATCTGAAGGCTGTGCGCACACAGTGTCTTACTCTTTTCAGTGTCTTTGTCGACTCTGCAAAACTTTCTACAAGTAAGATCCCCCAGCTTGCCGTTGTTGTTCAAGGTGAGGCCGAAGCTGGCCCCGAGTCTTTTAGCATTGAAACTGCTCATTCTGTTGCTACTGTTACTTACGACAAGCTTCGCCGATCGCTCTCCGCTGGTTACCGCATCACTTATGCTAAAGTCCTTGACGACGCCCACCGAAACCTCCTTCATTCAATTCAGGAAGCCCAGGATGCCAAATCTTCGCGTGATATTAGCATTTTCTCAGCGGTTGCCGCCGCATATGTCAGCTTTAACACTCTCCCCAAGAAGCTTAACCCCATTATTCGCAGCCTCATGGATAGCGTGAAAGCCGAGGAGCACCGCCAGCTGCAGCTTCGAGCTGCCTCTTCTATTTCTCGCTTGGTCGCTATGTTTGTCGACATGGGCAAGACTGGTGCTTCTGACAAGATTGTTAAGAATCTTTGCTCATTTCTTTGTGTTGACACCTCCGAAGTCCCCGAGTTTCATCCAAACCAACTCTTTTTGGATAAGATTTTGTCTTTGCGCAAGGAAGAGGCCAAGTCGGATCCCGCAGACATTATTGCTCATCAGCGCGAAGTTCACGCAGCTAAGATTAAGCGCTTGGGTGCCCAAACTGCTTTGGAAAATATGACGCGCCATTATGGCTCAGAGATCTTTAACAAGCTTCCAAAGCTCAAGGAATGCATGTTTAGCGCTCTTCCCGACGCTGATTATGACATTACGAAGCTGCCTTCCGATATTGAAGATTCGGAATCTACTTATGGACAAGACATTATTGATGCTCTCTCAGTCATTCGTGCCTTGCTTCCGTTTATAGATTCTTCTCTCCACGAAGATTTCAAGCCAATCTTTCCTTTGATACAAAAGATTCTTACAGTCAAGTATTCGGTTCTTAGATATGCCGCGGCTAAGTGTTTTGCGTCCATCTGCAGCGTTATGCCCATCACGGGCATTACTTTCCTTGTGGAGAATATTCTTCCCATGGTATCCAATGCTCTTGAGATTTACTCTCGTCAAGGTGCAATTGAGTGCATCTACCATCTGACTGCCACTATGGGCTCCGACATTTTGCCCTATGTTGTCTTTTTGATTGTGCCTGTTTTGGGCCGCATGAGTGATGCTGACCAGGATATCCGTTTGTTGGCCACCACCACTTTTGCCTCAATCATCAAACTTGTTCCCCTTGAGTCGGGTATTCCTGACCCCCCAGGAATGTCAGGAAAGCTTTTGGAAGGAAGAGACCGCGAGCGAGAATTTATTTCTCAAATGCTCGACGTCAGTAAAGTCCAAACATTTAAACTCCCAGTTGCTATCAAAGCCAGTCTGCGATCATACCAACAAGAAGGTGTCAACTGGCTCGCTTTCCTTAATAAGTACCATCTGCACGGTATTTTGTGTGATGATATGGGTCTTGGTAAAACTCTTCAAACAATTTGCATCATTGCCAGTGACCACCATCTTCGCGCTGAGGAGTATTCTAAAACGCATTTGCCAGAATCACGACGTTTACCCTCCATTATCATTTGCCCGCCCACTCTTACGGGTCATTGGATGCATGAGTTTAATACTTATGCCCCATTCATCAAGTGTTTATGTTATGTGGGACCTCCGAATGTGCGACAAAAACTTATTCCAACTTTCAATGATTATGACGTTGTTATAACATCGTATGACATTACCAGAAATGATATCAGTCACATTTATCAACAAAACTGGAACTACTGTGCTCTAGACGAAGGTCACATTATTCGCAATGCATCGTCCAAACTTACCCAAGCTGTCAAGAAGCTCATTGCAAACCACCGACTCATTCTTTCCGGTACTCCTATTCAGAACAATGTTTTGGAACTTTGGTCACTCTTTGACTTTTTGATGCCTGGATTCCTGGGCACTGAAAAGGTTTTCAATGAGCGGTTTGCCAAACCTATTGCGGCCAGCCGCAATAGCAAGAGTTCTTCTAAGGAGCAAGAGGCCGGTGCTTTGGCTCTCGAAGCTCTTCACAAGCAAGTTCTTCCGTTTTTGCTTCGTCGTCTTAAGGAGGATGTTTTGTCTGACTTACCGCCAAAGATTATCCAGGACTACTATTGCGAGCTCAGCGATTTGCAAAAGCAATTATACGAAAGCTTTGCCAAGAAACAAAAGCCTGCAGTTTCTTCTGAAGTCGGATCCAAAGAAGGCAAACAGCATATTTTCCAGGCATTGCAATACATGCGCAAGTTGTGCAACCACCCGGCGCTTATTATGAACCCCAAGCATCCTCAGTACCAATTGGTTATGCACCAACTTCAAGCGCATCATGACAATATCCGTTCTATACAGCACGCACCCAAGCTTCTTGCTTTACAGGAACTACTTAAATCGAGCGGTATTGGCGTCAACAATAACGACGCGGTGGCCACGACTAACGGTAACAGTAACAGCGTTGTCGCGAACCAGTTGAATGAGCTTAATGCAGGCGTGACTTCGCAGCATCGTGCTTTGATTTTTTGCCAGCTCAAAGATATGCTTGATATTGTAGAGAACGACTTGCTGAAGAAGTACATGCCTTCAGTAACTTATATGCGTCTCGACGGTAGTAAGGATGCACGCATTCGTCACGAGATTGTGCAAAAATTTAACAGCGATCCATCGATTGATGTTTTATTACTGACAACGCACGTTGGTGGTCTCGGCCTAAACTTGACGGGTGCCGACACTGTTATTTTTGTTGAGCACGACTGGAACCCGATGAATGATTTACAAGCCATGGACCGTGCCCATCGTATTGGCCAGAAGAAGGTGGTGAATGTGTATCGGCTGATTACGCGCGGGACGTTGGAGGAGAAGATTATGGGTCTGCAAAAGTTCAAGCTGAACATTGCGTCGACCGTCATCAACCAGCAGAACTCGGGGCTGGCGTCCATGGACACGGATCAGCTACTGGATCTATTTGAGACGGATGCCAGCTTGGAGGGAGTGGGCAAGAGCGGGTCTGGCGGCGCGGGCGATGATGAAGGCGCGCTTGACGAGACGGGCCAGATTAAGGGCAAGGGTGCCAATAATCCCATTGGCGAGCTGGGCGAGCTTTGGGACGAGAAGGATTACGAGGAGGAGTACAATTTGGACAATTTCATTCAAAATCTCAAAGTATAATAGAAGTCAAAAAAAAAGAGATTTTCGTAAAATTTTTTATTTTTTTTATTTTTTTTTTCTTGATTTTTTTTTTTATAATTTCTAAATCAAATTGATTTTGTATTTTGAAAAAACAAGGTATATGGACCTGAATAGGTTTTTACAAGATGTAGGATCTTCAGACACGGACATTGTTTGCCCAGAGTTTGATTAAAAAGTGGCCCGGGGCTAATAAATTCCAAAAGGTTTCTAACCAAGTTCCACAATAGGGTTCATTTTGGTACAAACTACATCTTTCTAGTTAATTGATATCGTTAAAATCTAACCGCTTGCATAAATGGCGCATCCCAGGCGCCTCCCCTCCCGTTTTCGAGCTCCCTTGGCGCACAGTCCACTGGAACTTCTCTCTCGTTTTTATGGTCGAGGCGTGCCTCAGCTGTCTCGAGCCCATCTGCAAGACTTTCCCCGATCCCAAGCAGTCGACTAGCCAAGCACGTGGCTCGGCTGCGCACGATTTCCCCTAGGCCTCTTTTGCCTGTCACCGGGGAATTCGATCATGAGGTTAACAATGGCAAACTGACTAGCCTTAAGACAAAGTAATGTTGTATTTTCTCCCCGCCAAGTACTCTGCATTGCATCGACAATTCGTCTGCGATAAGGCCCAGGCTATTACGAGTCTAACTGGTAACGAGGGTGCGATTATGCACATTTACACGCTCTTTGAAGCCGATCGAGTTTGGGGGGGGGGAGGTTTCCATTTTAAAAAATTCTTTTATTATTCAAGGATAGACGATTTTTTTTCCAAAATAAACTACCTAGCACCGTGCGCGTTCCATCACTCGGTATACCGGAAATCGCCCAAGATAAAAGGCTTATTGGGCAGCCGGCCGTGGATGGGCATCAGAATCCGCATCTTGCGGCGGTTGTCGTCCGCCTCGACGACGTGCACAAAGCACCGGACCGCGGCCTTCGCAATCACATCAATTGAGTCGTCGACGCCGGCATCCACCACGGCCAGAAGCCCGTTTTCGACAATGGAGCTGGGCTCCAGTTTGATGAGGTATTTGGGCTTTTTGGGCGCCGGAGCTCCCGAGGCCGCAGTGGCCCCCACGCCGTCTTCCAGCGGCTCGTAGTAGTCGTCGTCGTCATCCTCCACGATCTTGTCAGTGGCTGCAGCGTCGCCGTCGGCGGCCGGGTTGCTTGGCAGCACCTCGCCCGAGTCGGACAGCTTGTCTTCGGCAATACGGAAAATGTGCAGCATGGAGTAGTCGACTGTGATGGTGTATGGCGAGAGGGGCTGCTTCGGGGTGCCGTAGAAGTACTCGTTGATGAGCTGGGATTGCGCGGAAACCAGGAACTCTGGCGCGCGCGCAACTGCACCCCCTGATTTGGGGGCAGAGACCACGGTGACTTTGTGGGTGATTTGGGGAGATATCAGTGACGACGGAGAAGAAGAGGGGGCTGCAGACTTGGTATCTGGAGAGGTAGTTTTCGAGGAATCGGGATCTTCAGTAGCAGAAGGAGGCTCTGACGAAGGTGGTTGCTGGCTGGTGGTAGGTGGTTCCACAATCTTTTTGATTTCCTTTACAAGATCAGAGCCATCGGCCCCGACCACGAGGACCACGTTGATTGCAAACTCGGCAATGATGCGGGCTACGATGTTTCGCGCCAGGTCTTTGTTTTGCGGGGCGACGAGCTCCGCAGGGGTATCGACGTAGATTCCTGTAGCGGCCGCAATTGAGTCTTGGTCGAGTCTTGCGCGGACGTCTTTGGCCAGCAGGGCGATGCTTTCCGCGTAGTAGGCGGCGTTTTTCATGGGGTTGTCGAGGCCAAAGAAGCGCACCAGGGGCTGTTTGGGGTGGAACAGTGCGGGGCCGGTGATGGCGCTGCCGCCCCAGCCCTGCTCGACCTCCAGAATGTCGGCAAGAACGGTGGCCGAGAGCGCGCCAGGGGCGCAAAACACAGACTCGACGGGATCCAGGTTGACGAGCAGTGGGGTGCGTCCTCGCTTGCAATCGTACGATACTAGGGTCTTGCACAGGGATGTTTTGCCTGTGTCGCGCGGGCCCAGAAGCAACACGCGCGGGCAGCCATTTGTCGAAGGAGGCGGGGGTGAAGATGACGATGATAGCGCGGCTGCTTCGTTCTGACGGATGTTTTCAAATGCAAAATGTAGGTTTGCATAAATGGTCATTTGGGATTTCTCCGAAATGTGCTCGGAAATGACGGTGGTATTGGTAGTATTTACAGGGGGTATTGAGGAGGGTGTTTGTGGAATGCCATTTGAGTTGGTCGAGCTGTTAGCATTTTGGTTTGAATCCGAGGGTTTATCATCTGTCTGATCGTCATCTACCGTGGAACCTTCCAAGCCACCTCCGGGCAAGAAGTCTGAGATGTTAGATACGCCGGCGCCCAGGGACCCGGTGGCGGACCCTCCGGGGATGGGTTTGTATGAGGCGGCTGAAGCTCCGGTGCTACGGATGCTTGCGAGGCCAAGCGTTTGCATGCCGAGACCGTTTTTCGAGATGTTTTTGTACTCAAAGGTACAGCCATGCCAGGTGTAGATGGCGCCCTTGTAGTTTGAAAAGGTGTACTCGGGGCCCTGGGAGATTTCCGTTCCAAAGAGTTCGGCGGTGCCTTTTAACAGCTATATGGATAGATTGAAGTGATCCGGGTGGCGGTGGTTAGATGCAAGCTTTGGGAAGAGGGTTCGGGTCCCATGGGTGGGGATTTAGACAAAATGGCATACCTTGATGCTGTATTTACATCGCTGAGGAATCTCGAACCGCCATTCATAATGTGGTTGCAGTGTGATGATTGAGGTTTCTGGTTTTCCCTATAATACAAGGAAAGAAGGTTTATAAAGCAAACAATGGTCAATATACGATGAAAGATTTTTTTTAAAGAACAATTCCCAATTTGTGACATGCCTAACATTTTCATTCAACCAGAGTCAAAATGTGAAATGCAGGAATCCATGAAAAACCGTTTTAAGATCGCCCACAATTTAATTTCTTTAAGGTCTTTCATGAAGTAAATGAAAAGAAAAAAAAAAGATTCTTACATTTGTATCTGAATTTGCAAACGAATTAAAACCCGGAATGCTTGTTGTCATTTTTCTCTTTTTCTTATAGTTCTTTTTTCAAACGTTCAGATCTGTTTATAGATTACAGGAAAAAATAAAGAATAACAATGGATAGTAAAATTCCCCCTTTTTTCTTTCGTTCTCTTGTGAGGTCTAAACCAAGGATTTCTCTCAAAATGAAAGATAATGTACTTTTTTCCCTGCCAAAGTAGTAGGGGGATGGAAACTTTAAAAGAGTTAGAAGATTAAGGATAACTGAATATTTGGGAACGGTGGAGTGAAATTTTAAAGGGGGGGAGACTGAAAGAAGTAAAAAAAACTGAGAAAGAGAAATTAAAAGTTCAGCATGACTAATCATGACAAACATATTACTAATATCCACGCGTATTGTATTTTTTTCACTGCTTAATTTTTTTTTCAATAATTACCATCTTTTAACATTTAAATCAACATTGAACAAAACTTTGAGAATCAACCAAAAAACCATGTCTTCATTAGAATCACAAGCACTAAGCCGTAAGGAACGATTAGCTAAGCTGCGCAACATTAAGAAGGGTACTAGCAATGGGTAAGTTTAGCGCTTAAGTTGACTCATTTTTTGCTGACAGAAGGATATAGAGCTTCAGATGCCATTGAAGAATCTGGTGGTTCGACGCCACTAAAGCCAATTGGTAAGAATTATAACGTGGAGCTACGTGGGCCTCAGTCTGGGTTTAATGCCCCGCCGACGCTGCGGCTTGGGGCGAACGAGACGGTGGAGGCAGTTTCAGCTGAGTTTGAGCAGCAGACTCTGGCGCGACTTCGTGAGCGAGGCATTTCGTCATCTGGCGATGCGGCTGGCGAAGGCGACGAGGCGGTGGTTGCTAGGAGTGGGCTTGATCTGGAGAGCTTGCAGCCCAAGCGGGCGAACTGGGACTTGAAGCGCGACGTGGAGCCGCAGCTGAAGGTGTTGGAGGCTCAGACACAGAACGCAATTGTGCGGATAGTGCGAGAACGGTTGAAGGCCGATGTGAAGGAGTACGGAGAGAAAGAGGAGGGTAGGTGAGTGCGAATGGGGAAAAAAAAGCAAGAAGGTTTTAGAGCAATTGTTAGGAGGTATATTGATATCGCTTTTGATTACTGAAGTGATGTGGAGGATGAATGGAATAACTCCAAAAAAGAAACCCCCGCTCAGGCTTTGAAGATCTACTAAATCAATTAAAGAACGATATAGTTTGATTTTTTTTGACTAAGAATATTACCATGATTGGGGTATTTTTTAATGTTATTGATGTGACATGCCAATATTAGAGAATACCCTTTTTTTATAAGATTTGAGTCCTTTTGAGGCCCACTGGGGTTAAACGTTTTTTACTAAAAAGAAAAGCTGGAGAAAGGGTTTGGATTTCGTTTGATCTGTTGGCTCTGAGTTTGAATATTGAGAGGGGAAGTTGGTGATAAAACATGTGGCTAATAGAAGACCTAAAACTCAAACTATTTTGACATGCGACTAAATTGCGTGGGCTCAGAAGAGTTTTTTCGAAATAGAAGGGGATGCTAGGGGAGGATCAATGTGGCTCAAGGATATTATTGCTTAGACGGCCCATTTTGTGATGACGTTTGATGATGATGGAATGGATTTTGACCTTTTGCGGCTGATAAATACGAGGAATTCCAAACTTTACCAAAAACAACATTGAAGGATGTTTAAATTTCTTTTTTTCCTTTTTAGAGACAAGGGCATATTAGGCACAGACGTTATCAAGAAGTTTCTTTATGACTGCGTCCCCCAAATAAGGACATTTGCTACTTATGTTCGACTTTGGTTATAGATATATTTTTTAATTACTTTAATGTTAAAGTCGTTCACTAATATTCACGGCTTTATATATGAATTTCTGATTTTTTAAAGATTTTTTTAAAAAAAATTGAATTACAAATTGTTAATTTTTTCTTTTTTTTTTCAACTCAAATGTTGGAAAAAAGCGGCTGATAGTTTCACCGGAGCGGTTTTTTTATTATCATTTTGATCCTCGGCCTACATTTAAAACCAATTGTGATAACGTAATTAAATAGCCTTTCTTACGTAAGAAACAGCCGTGTGGGTGTCTTCGAAGTTGTCTGTTTTGTGCAAAAGCCATTTTGGTATTCTCGAAAAGGACAAAAAAAGAAGCAACGACTTCTTAAAGATACAAATAAGAACGATCTCAATAATAGTAATCAAACTAAATCTTTATTTCTAACATTCTTATGATCAGACGCCAGCTTTTGGCTATATTAAACCAACTACCGTATACAAATATCTTCAAATGAATTGACTTTGTTTTGATGATATTGAGCCAATTTTTGTGTGTCGGCACCCCAGATATTCCTAGTTATCCATATATATATTCAATATCAAAATAATAAAAGATTTGGGTAGCGAAAAAGAAGCCTTGTCATTTAAATGAAACTCCATGACTTCAATCCACGACCAGCCACTTCATTCTAAATGCTTTTAACAAAAAACAAACCGACTTTAACGGCTTTTGTTTCTTTTCCTTGCACGTGATTGCATTTCGATTTGAAAAGGCTTTTTTTTTTTTTTTGATATTCAACAATAATTGACTTCTAAGTTTTACTACCGAGGCCACGCCCATACGGATTAATAATAATAATAATATAATAATCAGCAACAACAACAATAATCACACAAATAACAACTTCCCTCCAAGTTCCCAGCTCAAGCCAAAATGGACCGTGGCTCAAGATGCCGACATAGCCAAATATATATAGAGTACTTTTATTTGTATATATACTCTATGGAAACACCTGAAATCAAATCAAAAAACCCTCCCCCTATAAATACTCATTCAATCCCATCCTTTTTTGTGTTTATTCTGTATTTCTGTCCTCTCTCTTTAACTTGAATATATATATTCCTATATATAATAGTATTGTATATATACTATAAATCTTTTTACTTACTCTCTTAACTTCATTTATATATCTATCCCTATAGAACCATATAAAAATGTCAAGTAGTGGTGCCCTTACACCAGAAACCTACGGCGAAAAACCCGCCAATGAAGATAAAATCTCCGACTCTTCCTCAGATAACTCAAATGACATTTACTCGCCAGATAACGACGAAATCCCATTACCTCTCACCGAGAAACCAAACGCACACCGCCCACTACACAGGACCCCACAGCCTGATTCAGACGAACCCGTCCCACTAGAGTCCCTCGACTGGGACAGCCCCGACGACCCGGAAAACCCGCAGAACTGGAGCGACTTTAAAAAATGGGTCATCACAATGACAGCTGCTTTCATGTGTCTCTCCGTCACATGCGGCTCCTCCCTCTTCGTTTCAGGCACCTTCGACATGATGGCCAAGTTCCATGCCTCCCAGACCCTCGTCCTATCCGGCCTCACCTTCTACCTCATTGGCCTGTCCCTGGGCCCCGTCCTGGGCGCTCCACTCTCCGAGATCTTTGGCCGCAAAATCGTCTACCTCACCTCCATGCCCATCTCCATGCTTTTCGTCATGGGCGTCGGCCTCTCCACAAACATCTGGTCGGTCCTCATTCTCCGCTTTTTCTCCGGCTTCTTCGCCTCCCCCGTCATGGCCATTGCCGGCGGCACCATCAGCGATCTCTGGTCCATTGAAATGCTTGGCGTCACCATGACTGCCTTTTGCTTCGCTCCTTTTGCTGGCCCTGTTCTCGGTCCCATCATGGGCGGCTTTGCCGTTGCTGCCAAGGGCTGGAAATGGACAATGTGGATCAGTCTTATGCTCTCCGGCGTCACCATCCCCTTCATTCTTTGGATGCCCGAGACTTATAAGCGCACTATCATGCGCCGCCGAGCTAAGAAGCGCGGTATCACTCTCCAAAAGCCCCAGATGGGTCTTGGAGGTTTCCTCAAGCTCATTCTCGTCCTCACCGTCCTCCGCCCCTTGCAGATGCTTTTCGCCCGCGAACCCATCGTCATTGTGCTTTCCATCTACTCCGCCTTTGTCTTTGCCATTCTTTTCGGTTTCTTCGAGGCTTACCCTGTCATTTACACCGGCGTTTACGGCATGTCCCACTCAATCACCGGCCTCACCTTTATCGGTATTGGCGTTGGTCTCTGCTTCGGTGTCGTGGTTTTCCTTTCTATCGACCGCTTCGTCTTCTATCCCAGACAGCCCGACGGCACCCGTATCCCCAAGGACGAGAATGGCAACCCTGTCATCCCCACTGCAGAGTCGCGCCTGCTTCCAGCAAAGATTGGCGCAATCCTGCTCCCCGTGTCGCTCTTTTGGCAGGCATGGACCGCGCGCACAAATGTCCACTGGATGGCCCCGCTTGCTGCGGGTGTGCCCTTTGGCATGTCGTTGCTGCTCATTTTCTTTTCGGTTCTCCTCTACTTTATGCTTTCATACCCCACCATCATTCTGGCCTCTGCGCTTGCCGCAAACAACCTGGCCCGTTACATTATTGCCTCTGTCTTCCCTCTCTTCACCGTCCAGATGTACAAGCGCATGCACATTTCCTGGGCCTCCTCCTTCTTTGCCTTCGTTGCTCTTGCCATGATGCCCATTCCATGGCTCTTTGAGATTTACGGACCCAAACTGCGAGCCCGCTCTTACTTCAACCGCCTTATTGCCGAGGAGGAGCGCAAGAGAAAGGAGCGCGAGGAGGCTGGCGAGCCCGAAGACGAGGAAGACAACATATCTCTTGCTCTTGCCAGAACCATGTCTCGATCGGAATCTATGGTGTAAAGCCCTCTACATATGGGATTATTATTTACACTATACAAAACAAGGCATTTTCATTTTTATACATGGCATTTTAATATTTTGATGATTTTACGACACTCCCCCTCCCACCCTCTCTTTCTCTTTCCTTTATTTCATTTTTAAAAAAGAAAATCTTCTGTGTTAATATTTAGTTTTTTTTTAATAGGTTTTTTTTTAAAAAAATGGTTTACTACTAATTTTTTCTTTTCATTTGTAAAACAAAAAACATCGACAGGCGCTAAATAAATTGCCTTTTTGTTTTTGCTGGCTTTGCTCGGAAAAACCTTTGTGCATATCTCGACAGCCAGTAATTTTTCCGAGCCTTTCAAAGTCATCTACAACCTAGAACGGATATATATCGGACCGGTTTCATATCCACAAAGTTAGGTGGATATGGGATGGGGAACAATTCAATTGAGCATACAAAAAAAATAAAGGGCACACATTGTATATATATGGGCATCGGACTACGACCTTATTAAGATTAGTTTGCTGGATTCAAATATACTTAAATCCTTGTCGTGCTATTATGAGACTTAAAAAGAAAAAAAAAAGCTTCCGAGGGATACCCGAATGACAGTATCATTAAAAAGACTCCCCCAGAACCACTCCAGGGTCGGCCTGTAGGATCTTTTGATAGACGAACCACAAATGTTGCTCCACCGAGCCGCTTATGGGGAATGTGGGAGGCAACTTCCATAATGGCGTTTGCTGGACCAAACCACCACAAATAAACTATCGAGAAAGAGAGTTTTTATATTTTTAATTTCAAATAATCTCAAGTACCGAGTAAAAAAAATTGTGGCTATTTTCACAAGTCAAAAAAAAAAAAGTTACTTGCCCTTTATCTTTTTCATCTTCATATGAAGGAAATACTCAAGAGACCGACGTTGTTCCGACTTGGACGTTTTTTATTTTAAAATGGTGCTACTGTTTGCACCCGTTACTAGGCCACCAAGCTTTTTTTCCAGTGTTTTTTTTTTTTGGGAAAGTATGCACACACAGCCTCTTCTTTGGTCTTAAAGGTTTCTCATATTCGTAATCATCTTTGTATCCAAGTCGGGTTTCTATGAAGGAACGATTCTTAACAGGCAAATCATAATAAAACAGACTGGGGATGTTTCTTTTAAGAATCACTGGACCAAATTTGGCTGCCTATTTTTTTGTTAATACTCTATATAGTCAATCTTGACGATCAATTATTTACTATCTGATTGATCCTTCTCGTTATCCAAAACCGCCCCTTTAGCATTCCAATAAGAAATTACAGTATCCTCATTTTTTAATCCCTCATTGTGAAATCGTCTACGTTTATTTTGTCATTAATATGCATAATACCAACTCAAAAATAAAAAAGACGTTGGACCGAATAGCTCGGAGGTCTTTTTTTAGACCTTTGAATAATCCTTATTTGTGATGATATCCTTGGGAAACAATAGAAGCTCGAGATTATTCTAAACTCTATTTAAGAGCCGAGGTTTAAATTTGCACACACGTACATGTCACATGACCATATGGATTAGGGTAATTATTTTATCATATCCTCAAAAAAAAAAAAAGTTCCAAACCACCATTTTAAACATCACGAAATACAAACACGGACAGCCATCAAGCGTTTTGTACCAAAAAAAAAATAACGTCTAGACATATCGGATTTTTTCCACACCCTCTGATTTCCTATGAGACTACGCGTTATTTAAAAAAATTCAACGCGTCATATCTATCAACAGTAATTCCATTTATATCCTTTTCCCTTTTTTAATATCCATAGAATTATACCCGCACGATCAAGCGCGTTAATTGATCTTTCCATTTATTTTCAAATCAATCTCTTGGTTTTTCTTCACCGAAAAAAATGACTTCGCAAAATGGTATCACAACAACCATGGAACTGACGCCAGAAAAGGACGAGTACGTGCCCATTTTGTTTGACGATGCCGGAGAAAAAAAAATCTCAGCAGATGGCGAACTACTGGGAGGCCGTGAGTACCGAATCCACGCATTCACCCTCCCGGGCCGCGGCAATAAGCTTTTCATGATGGCCACCGAGTGCGCCAAAGAACTCAATTATCGCGACTCGTATCTCTTATTCAACAAAAACAAGTCCTTATATAAAATGATAGCCTCACAAAGCGACAAGGAAAAACTAATTGCGCTCAAAATTCTTTCCTACTCGTTCCGGTCGCGCCAAATAGCCCTGGTAACAGCTAGGTCTATCTTCCGCGAGTTTGGAGCAAAGGTGGTAAAAGACGGATACCGCGTCAAAGACGACTACTGGGAACAAAAGGCTATCGAGGCAGGCTTCACAGAACACGACAGAGTTATCTTTGATGCAAAACGATACGGCGGAGGCCCATCTTCCGTCACAGTGGGCCCAGTCGCCCCAGCTCAGGACTCCTATTCCTCTTCTCGCGGAGGCGCCGGTGGTACAGGTGGAGGTGGGATAGGTGGTGGAGGCGGCAGCGGGAACAATAGTAGTAACGGCCATTATGGATCAGGAAGCCATCACTACCATCACCACCAGTCGCATTATGGGCACCACGGCCAGTACCAAAATTTTACAGCTACAAACACTTACAATTCCCATAACCCTCTACACCCGCCACCAAAGAGTATGGCTTCTCATAAACCTTTGCCCTACCTTTCCGGTCCTGCTGCACAGTTCAATAATTCTGCATTACATTATCCCATTGGACTCTCGAGTAGCAGCACTTTTCGCTATGCAACAACACCCATCCCCTCAAACCATGGCGTCGGCGTTGTCCCAATGATTCCTCCACCTCTGGGATTTAACTTCAATCCAGCTCTAGGCGTGTTCACTAAAAATCCAGCAACCGCCCCCCCAGACGCCTTTCTGCCCGGTTCAGACATCTCGGGATCATTCGAGTTCCAAGACCATGCCGGCTTCGCAGCCATTCTTTCCGCAAACAGCCGCAAATTGGCAGAAGGCCTTGCAAGATTCTCACCTAACACTGGCGCATCTGGCTCTTCCTCGGGAACGGATGCTTCTACTGTTACCCCTGTCATTGGCGGTCCAGGTCGAGGCTCGAGCAAAATGCTGACGGCCAAACTGGCTCTCTATGTTGGGTCGGCGGAGCGCGCACAAGACGTGGAAACATTCCATTCTGTCCTCAACTTTACCCATTACATTAACCAGCAGCGCAACCATCGGCGGCTATTGTGGGAAACGTTCTGGCAGCCCAAATCGCGCGTGCAGATGGACTTTGACAAGCATGCCGTCGAGGACAACCGCAAACGGCGGAAGCTCTTCCATGAGCAGGTGGAGGAACGGACCAAGAAGATTGAGGAAATCAAGGTTGAGCATGCAACCCTGGTACGCGAGGCTGAGGAAAAGAAGAGGCGACTGGCCCAAGAGGCAGAAGAAGCAGCACGCAAAAAGGCTGCGGCATCAATATCCCTCGAAAAATCGGATTCCTCTAAAAGCCTTTTTGATGACACATCCAAAGAACCATCGTCGCTATTCTTTAACGATCAAGATGACCCTATGAGCTTTTTGAACACGGACAGCCTCATGAATGACGATGAAGACGACTTGTTTGGAACAAAACCTAAAGACCTCGGGAAACCCTTCCCAGAAATTACACCTGCAGCAGCTTCCACAAACTCTCCAGAACCTACTTCTCCAGTGCCTGTCGTTGAGGAGGTCAAGCCCGTGGAGTCTCTGGAGTCGATGATTGCGCGGGTTCCGATCCCACGTGAACCTTCTCCCGAACCCAAGATTGTGTCGTTTAGCGAGACCGGAGTGTACATTGAGCGTGCGCCCCAAACTGTCCCAATTGAATTCACAAAGTACGTGGCTGGTGAGCTGGAAATGCCGCGCTCCGAAATGAAGCTTCTCCCAGACCCGCCGCTTGCTGTTCAGCCTTACGAGCCCACCGTGCGTCGGCCTCTAGTCTCCAAAGCTAATCGCCCTCCAGCTCCTGCTGCTCCCGCGCCTATTCCCACCCAAGCTCCAGTTCCAGGTCCTCGCCAACCTGGATCTCTTCCCAAGCAAATGCCTCCTGGAATGTCTCCTGGAATGCCTCCTAAGCAACAAATGATTCCTCCAGGACAAGCACCATTAGTATTCCCGCAACAACAGCAGCAACAAGGCCCACCAGGCAAAATGATGCCTCCTGTAAATCCTGCAATGCAATCGCCTATAACCAACCCCGGTGCTCCTGCACGCCGAGGCCGCACCCCTGGTACCAGAGGCCGGCCTCCTAACCGCCAAGTGAACCGCGGAGGCGGCCATATGGTTCATGGCAATACTGGTGGAGGTCCGATGCAGGTCAAAGGACTGCCACAGGGTCTCCAAGGTCCTCAAAAGGGACTTCCTCAGGGCGTGATCCCCCCACAGTCGCCACAACAGCAGCAGCAGCAGCCTCAAGGGTCTCTAATGCAACAACAAAATTCTGCTCAGATACAAGCACAAGCTCAGGCGTTGCTGGCAGCAGCAGCCCAGAACCGACTGACGCCGCAGCAGCTGCGCAGTTTGACGCCACAGCAGATTCATGTTTTACAGCTTGCCCAGCAGCAACAGCAACAACAATTTGCGCAGAAGCAAGGTGGGTTAGCTGCCGGTTCAGGAAATCAGTTACAGCAGCAGCCTCTACTGCAAGGTGGAGGGATGATACCTCAGCAGCAGCAACAACAACAACCGCAGCAGCAACAACCGCAGCAGCAACAACCGCAGCAGCAACAACCGCAGCAGCAACAACCGCAGCAGCAACAACCGCAGCAGCAAAGAATGCCACCACAAATGCAGCAGCAAATGACACCGCAGATGCAGGCCCAGCTCCTACAACAGCAGCAGGACTGGCGGATGGGCGGGGTTCCTGGTAGCGGAAACTCTAGACCCGGAGGGTTTTAAAATAAGAGAGGGGGATGGGTTGGGTGGTATTTAATGTTACCCAAAAAAAACCAGATTGAGGATGACGGAGATGTCTTTAAGATAAAAATTAAAAAAAAAAAACGTTACTGTACCAGGGATATCTGAACATATATATATAAACTCGGTGCGTTTTTGGGTATGATGTCGCATTCTAATAGGAGATAGTCTAGAATATTTTTTTAGCCATGTGTAAATATTTATTGTAAATGGTATTGGGAGGTGAATTGGTTTTTTTTTCATAAACGTTGAGATTATACCACCTAAATTTCATAAAATGGGAGAGACTCAGGGGGTTTGAGAAAAAAAAAAGTAAAAGGCTGATAACGACTTAACAATGGGAGGAGGGGAAGACGGAGAAAGCGCTTTTAGCCTCAGGGTTCAGCCTATTCTATTAACAATGGAATACTACACATTTACGTCATAAGTGTGGGGAGGGATAAATCAGGTCAAGATTAAGCTTTTTCCACCATCACTCTTTGCTCTTTGGAAAGGTTTCAATGTTTCAAGCATCTCACCAAAGACATTTATCTTTTTATTTTTTTCATTTATTTTTTATTATTATCAAGTCCTTTTTAATATTTTTTTTGCCAATCCTATAAAACTATCACATTCATCTAAAGAAGTTTGGCATGGTACCCCTTTTGTCTAAGAGAGTAAAGATAGTAACCCAGTCCAACAATAGCTTGCACCACAAACACAACCGAAAGAATGGTCCAGATCGAGTGTCCACCCTCAATCACAGCCGTGTGAAGTGACTGTGGCAGATTACCCAAGTGGGTCGAGTGTTCCCGAAGGGACCGCGTGATATCATCCACGCGCGAATTGAGCTTATTAATCTCGCCGGAAATGTGTGCCTTGGTGTCCGCGGTGCGGCCCTCCAGCGAGCTACGCTGCAGCTCAATCAGCTCCTTAATCACGGCCTCCAGCTTGTTGACTCTTTGCTCAAACTTGTTGTTGATATCGTTCAGCGAGTTTTGGAACACCTTGCGCTGCTCCTTAAGCTCGCTCAGTGCCTGTTGAGTCATCGCGCTAACCGCGCCTTCGGTGTGCTCCTTCCATTCCTTGCCATTGTGCCAAACCTGATTGAGCTTCTCAATCATCTTGGTGATTTCCTCATCATTAAGAAGAGAGCTAGTGAAAGAGGACGACGAGGAAGATTGTGCGACAACCTTTTGTTGCTCTTTTTGTTCTTGTTTTTGTTCTTGTTTTTGTTCTTGTTTTTGTTCTTGTTTTTGTTCTTGTTTTTGTTCTTGTTTTTGCTCTTGTTTTTGCTCTTGTTTTTGCTCTTGTTGTTGTTTTTGTTGTTGTTGCTGCTGCTGCTGCTTTTCCTTTTCACCCTTAATGGCGTTATCAACCTGCTCAACACTGGGCTGAACATTGACAAAAGTCTCTACTCTATACAGAGAAAAGTTGTCCACATTTCCGCTGCCACCCGCAGAGACACCAAAGTAGCCACCCTTAGGTAAGACAATCTTGTCAGTTTGGACGCATACCTGGTTGTTGACCAAAATTCTAAACAACCCAGGCGCATAAGAAATCTTGACTTGTGTGAGGTATCCTGTATTTCTGTAGTTGACGTGGCATAACGAGAATGCATGAGATTTAGGATCTTTGCTGATGGTGTTGGTAAAAGAAGTGGTGCCGTCATTCAGGTGACCATGGACCGATCCAGAATCTTCATTTCCAGATTCGTCTTTAATTGAACTGTCAATGAAAATACCCAGGCCATCCCAAGTATCCTTGTTGCCGTGTGCAGGACCAGGGAAACCCTGATCTGTGGTATACCAAATGGCCAGGCCGCCGCCAGCCTCTACAAGACCACCTGCAGTGAAATCAACATCAAGAGTCCAACTCTCGAGATTGTTGCCCAGGTTGGTCCAGATAGAATTTTGCAAGTCCTTGCCGCCCAGTCCGGTTAAAACAACGCGGCCAGCCTCGACTTGGACACTACCATGAGTAGTCCAGTTGGGAATTGGTTTACCGGCTTCCTTGTTCTGAGGAATAGAAAGAGCGCTGATTGCTTCAATGGCAGAAACAACTGATGATAGCGAGAGTATCGCAGGTAAAATGCTCCAAGCTTTCATTTTTTATTTATGGCGAAAGAGAAGAACGGGGAGTTATTGGAAAACGCGAAAGGATACGATGTGATGTTTAAATCAATTGAATAATGGTGACCAATAAGCTTGAGATATCGAAGTGGGATAATGAGGTATTGACGAACGATAGAACTAAAAAAGTCGAGGAAATTGTTTGAAGTAAAGAAGGAAAAAGAAAAAAAATAATGCTGTCCAAGTTATTTTCTGGATATGAGAATTTCCTTCTGGTTTATGAAAATTATCAAACTGTTGGTTTATGATTGTGGGGACAGGTTTTTTTCTCTGGGTATTCTTTTTTTTTACCGGCGATTTTAAGACACGTATGCGGATCTCTTAGCACACAGACATGTGCACAAGCACAAAAGACGTTGGAAATTACAAAAAAAAACTCTCCGTTGCATTTAAGGGTATTTTATCATTTGTTACAAGCACACAAAACACAACGTTCTCATAAAATTTAAAACCGGCGTATATTTCAGGATGGTGAAAAATTTTGCTTCTGTGCAGCACAATGAAATCGTAAAATTTCCTTTTCTCTACCACCAAAAATACATCACCAAATAGGGCCTTGTCGTTTGCTACGCCAATCCATCCGCCATCTAGACATCACTGGTTCTTGCCTTTTTTTTCTTGCAACTAAATATACCCCTTTGACTCAAATTAATTAAAAATGTCTTCCTTGTTTGGTTTTGGTGGTGGCTCTGCTGCCAATGGTATCTCCAACCCTGCTAAGATTGCTGCCGCTGAGGCTGAGCTCGACATGGTCACCGATATGTTCAACAGACTCGTCGATTCTTGTTACACCAAGTGCATCAGCGTCAAGTACGAAGAAGGTGTTGTTAACAAGAGCGAGGCTCTGTGTCTTGACAGATGTGTTGCCAAGTACTTCGAGGTCAACACCAAGGTTGGCGAGGTAAGTGTCAATAGTATTAGTTAATGCTTTTTTTTTTATTTACTAACATTTCATCTTTTAGAACATGCAAAAGGTTGGCCAGGCTTCTGGCGGTGCTGGCTTCATGGGCAGACCATAAATTTCTTTATGACTTTTTTTTCAAAAAAATTTCTTACTTTTATGAACAAATTAAATCACCTGCCAAGTACACACACCAATAAGTACAAAGCTCAATTGTAAATATGTAAAAAAAACATGCGGTAATGATAATGTATTTTTACTGGGGAAATAAAATAAAATAAAAATATTTGAAATGAGTTCGTTAATATGGAAATGTCAATCTTTTGTTTTTTTTTTTTCAAATAACGACCTGATAGAGTTAAGAAACACAAAAAACAAATATTTTATTATGAGATTATCAGAATTTATTTACACGCAAGTAACGAAAACACAAAAATTAAACACAAGAGCAACAATGTAAACACATCTATTATTTGAGACCAAGCCATTTAAAGAGTCTCATGCGGCAGCCCTCTATCGAGTTGAGCTTTGGTCGAACATCAATGTAGAAACTGGGCATTTCGGGCATCAGTGGATTGGGCTTACCAGAGTAAAAATCCAATACGTACTCCACCTGAGTGCCGCAACGATCGACAAGCCAGTCATGACGATCAAAGGGTTTTTGGTATCCAAAAATCATGTTAAATCGAGCCTTAGGTGTGATTTTCTTCGAGTCTCCTTGGAAGCGAACCAGTTGCGGTCCACCGCACGACTCACCACCTTCACCATGTTCCCACTTAAGAATCTCCATCCATGCACGCTCGTTGACTGCATTGTGGATAGGAACCACGGTCTTCATGTCGTCGGCATTCGGGTCCCAATTTTTGCGCTGCATTGCGCTAAAAAACTGTTGTTGAGAAGGGTACACCCAGTTATCACCTGTGCTTGCTCTAGGAATTGTGGATATCTCGCGTTCTGTAGAAAGAATATGACCTCTCGAATCTATAGCAGTAGACGGACTGCTTGTGTTACTTCCTAACCGGTCCGATGAGCAGTTTTCAATGTTGACACGACCCTCGCCGCCGTTTTGCAACCAAACGGCTCTAGACTCGTGGTTGACTGGACATTTTGCTTCATCAGATCCGGCAGTTACTGGATGAGGCGCGGGTGCCGATTGTTGCTGGTTAAGTTTGTCTTCAAGTAATGGTTTCTGGTTGCTTCCCGCATTGCGGATCCAAGCTTCACGGGTGGTATGATCCACGGGGCATACGCCCTGAGGCTTTGTGGTATCTGTCGACATTTTTAATACTGTTTATAATGCGTAGGTAAATATATGAAGCTTGGTTTTTTTAAAAAAAGAAAAACTATTAGATTTTTTAAAAAAATGAAATGTAAAAAATGGTCGGGAAATTGTACCTGAGCAGCGGTCTTTTTATGTAGATTTGCTTAGAATAGCTTAGAAATTCCAAGTGGTGATAGGCTTAAAAAAAAAGGAATCTTGGCTTGTAAATGAAAACCCTTTCCCTAAAAATATCATATCACGTGAATATAAGTATCACCTGGGCAAATTTCAGTCCGGCATGAGAAATAAATTGAAAAGTTTCAGCTATGTCATAATACATAATTTTCTTAAAAAAAGTAAAATAATCAAGTAATAGTAATATATATATATATATATATTTAAACAGCAAGTCTTATAATTAATATATAATATATTCTAACCTAGCTTTTGTGTTAAAAATCAACGTCCGCGCCAGTATATTCCGTGGCCCAAAAACTGACAGGAATGGAGAGAGGCGCATGCGATCAAGATAAACAAACGGGAATACGACTAAAGTAGATAAAGGTATTTTTTTTTAAAAAAACTAAGCTCATGTACCAACCTAGTAATGTGCCAGAATACTAGGCAATTAAGTGCATTGCAATATTTCTAAAAAAATTTAAATTTAACATGGTACGCCTCATAATGATCTGTTACTCAATAAGCTTTTATTTCGGGGAGTCCATTTGTGTCTGATCGTGATGTATGATGGCGATCTAAGTTTTTTGGCTTGCATTGTTTTCTGGAGAAAGATAGTGCCAAGTAACTATGGGACTGGCAGCGTATAATACAGTATGATATAATTATTATTGTAGTCATTATGGGCAGTTACCTTAGCAGACCATATTACTTGCTTTTTCTTGATGACACGAATAAACAATCATATTAAACCACCAAAATAATATTAAAAGAAAATCAAAACAACCAAGAAAAAAAAAACAAATATTTCTAATTACTAGAAATTGATTTTTTTTAATACTCTCTTTCTTAACATCCTATCTTTTTTTGTCTAAAAAGGAAGGAAAAACTCTTTCTTTTTTTTTTGCTACAGTCGTTTTTGATATCACCTTTGATCTTTTGATTTACATTAACAGTGTGGTCAGTTGACTTTAATAGATATTATCCCCTTGTTTCTCATATCATCTGAATTTCGTATTCAATAATGCCTTCTGAATGGACCGTAGATCCTGATAACCGAAGACGTTTGTTGGTATGTTTTTTTTATTTTTTCTATATTTGATTTCAAAATAATTCATTTTTTTATCTTAAATTTCTAACTTTTACATTGACGATTGTCTCGTGCTGCACGGACAATCTACAAAACATTTTAGACTCTTCAAAAACAAGGCGCAAACAAACAATGCTTCGACTGTGGTGCTTCTAACCCTCAATGGGCTTCGCCAAAGTATGGCATTTTTATCTGCTTGGATTGTGCCGGTGTTCACCGTGGTCTCGGTGTTCACATTTCTTTCGTTAGATCTGTTACCATGGACCAGTTCAAGCCCGAAGAAATGAAAGCAATGGAAATTGGAGGTAACGAGCGTGCACGCGAATGGATGGAAAAGGAAGGTCTTGACATGACTCTCAAGCCACAAGAAAAGTATAACTCCGATATTGCTCAAGATTACAAGGATATGCTTGCAGCTGAAGTTCAAGGCGTTGAATGGGTCCGCCAAAAGCGTGAGCCCAAAGCTTCCTCCGAGACGGCTAAAGCCAAAACCCCGGTGGCTAGCAGCAACTCTGGCGGAAACACAATCATCACCAACAGACGTTTTGGAGATGGTAACACTAGTACTTCCGCCGACCCCTCCCAGAAGGCTCGTAACGAAGAATACTTTTCATCCCTCGGTAAAGCTAATGAAAGCAGACCAGACAATCTTCCCCCCTCGCAAGGTGGTAAATATACAGGCTTTGGAAATACTTCTTCGGCGCCTCACCCCGATAGCGCTGCCTCTGTTTTTGACAATTTTTCCAATGATCCTCTTGGTTCCATGACCAAAGGTTGGGGCATTTTCACTCGTACCATCACCAAGAGTGTGGATCAAGTTAATGAACAGTATATCAAGCCTGGGGTAAAGAATTTCCAGGAGGGCGAATACGGTCAGACAACTAGAAAGGCTGTGTTGCAGTTTGGTCAAAAGGTCCAGGAAACTAGCAAGTATGGCATAGAAACATTCAATTCTTTCACCACAACCTCCACTTCAACAAGCAGACAACAAGGCGGTAATACTTACTCAAAGCTTTTTGATGATTTGGGTGAAGAAAATTATATAGCTGATAGCCCTGAGATTGAGCCTGCTTTTGGCCTGTCCAAGCCGGATGCTCGCACTAATTTGCAGGGAATTGAAAACCCAGAAGCGAAAAACAAGAAGGGTGATTGGGATGATTGGTAATTTAAACTTTTGGAGGCAGAATATATAAGTGGTTTTATTTGATTTCTTGTTTTAGGCTTAAATTTTTTTTTCTTTAGTTAAGCATACTATCATTATTATTATTATTTATTTTTTTTTTTTTTGCGTTTCGTTTGCTTTAAACCACATGGAACTGTTTTCTTAGTACTATTGACCAATATGAACGGGGTTCAGTTATAAGCTTCTTAAAAGGCACTCGTTCAATTCTTGGTTTAATCGACAGAAATTTGTCGATCAAAATAATTTGCTCAAGATAAGAGCACTGAAGAAAATCCTACTTAAACCAAAGTGCCACACCTTCAAGTAACTCTAACCGAATTCAAGGATTTACAAGCATGATTATAGGCATATTTGATTACTGAATTTACCACCATCATATGATGAAATATCATTCATTTCAGTTTTCCGATTATATTTAACTCTTTGTTTTTAAAAAATATCCCGACCGTTAAAAACGTATAAATACATGCTTATCCCCCCCTTTTTTTGGGTCGTAAAATTAAATTAGCGTCAACGAAATCTTTCAATAACTCTATTCCTGTCTCTAATATTTTTTCATAAAACAAATTAAAAAAATGACTGGTTCATACATTTTTAAACAAGTCAATTCTCCAGAAGATATTCAAGCTGCTCGTAAAATCCAGCATAAACAATGGTTTAATCAAATATCTTTTGACAGATTTAACGAAAAGCTAGCATTCATGAACAGTTTTTATAATAAACCAGTAACCACAACACAATGGGTTCTTCTCGACTCTAAAAATCAAACAAAAGATGATGGCCAGCTCAACGTCCTATCCTCATTAGCTGTCGTTTACCGTCCAGTGACTATAGTTGAAAAAGGCAAAGCTCCCCAAGAAGTTATTTCACCTTCCATTACAGCAGTAGTTACTCCTCCTGAATACCGTGGCAAGGGTTATGCGTCTTACATGCTGCGAGAAATTACAAAAATTATTGATCAGCAGACTAAGGACGATAAAATTAACTTTTCAACACTATGGTCTGAAGTAGGAGAGTATTATTCGGCCTTTGGATTTAAATCTATCACTCCCGAAGAGATCTATATAGACCTGACGAAAGCCGCACCCGTTGAAAGGACATCTTACACGGATCTTAAAGGATTTTCTTGGCTCGGACCTGCAGACTTTGACAGAATTGCTCAGGCCGACAAAGCCAACTTGGTAAAAGAAATGATTGTGGCTACAGAAAAAGATGGCATCACTCGTGTGGCCATTAATCCAGATTCAGACTTTTTCCGATTTTTCTGGACTACCTCTATTTTTGACGCCCATGCAAAATACCCGGAAGTTATACCATCTTTACCTGCCATTGGGGATGCCGACAACAGCTCCTTGCCTTTGAAGATCGGGGCTCATTATGGTCCTGTAAATATGCTTTGGGAATTTGGTATCGCCAAAGATACGGTTCGTGTTATGCGAATCCATGTAGACGATACTCCTACTCTCACCAAACAGGAGTTGGCCAACCATATTGCTGTTCTATTGGGTGTTGCAGCTTCTCTGGGTCTTAAATGGAAAATATCTTCAGTAACATTTTGGAAAGGCGATCTCCCTGTTGGTCTGAAGTTTGATATTACCCTTAAAGATGTCGAGACTGCTTTTAATGCAGCCAATGCTAAAGGTACGGATGACGTTAAAGCAGTGGTAACTAATCGGAAGCTTTCTGTTCCTATGATTAGAATTTCAAATCAATATAATGAGACACCGGTAGAATGGTATTCTCCTGGATACTATCCTTGGCGTTAATTGTCTTTTTTTTTGCTGCTGACTGATATTTTTTAAGTATTGCGTTACTTGCTTACTTTTGAAGAGAAAATGCACCATTGTGCTGCTTTTAACTTAACATTTCATTTTTCAAAACAATAAAGATTAATATTAGCAAAGTACATCAACAAAGTTGAATTTTGATGAAAGTTAAAAAGTTGACTTTCACATCAGTATCTTAGCTGTAATAACTACAAATATATATACTATTGGAAACTTAGAAAAAACGTATCATTGTATTACAGTACAATGATACTTTTTTAATAAAGAAACATTGAAGTTTGTATTAGAATCTCCCTTAATACTATCTATGTTAAGTTTACTAAGGGTTTACAAGTTGAAATTTAAAAGCTGGAGATATTTTCTGTTTAAATACCCAATATTTTCTTTATTTTATTTCATTTTTTTATATCTGACCCCTTTTAAAAAATATATGTTATAAAATACTTCAATTGAAACTTAAAGATTAAACCTTTAAAAAATTTAAACAGTAGAAATTTTTTTTTTATTTGCAACCTTCGCAATTGCACTTATCGACTGGGCAAGAGCATGTTTCCCTAGTGCAAGATTTGGTATTGCAGCCCTCGCATTTACAATTTCCAGATGGACAAACACATGTTTCTTTTGAGCAATTGGAGTTTGTCAAAACATTGCAAGAACATTTAATATCATTGCAAGAGCAAGAGTTTTTAGAGCAACAAGAACTTTTGCAATTATTGCATTTGCATTGATCTGCGGGGCAAGAACAATTATCTTTGGAACAAGATGCATTTTTGCATCCAGTGCACTTGCACAAACAGGAAGACTTAGAGGCCTTGCAGCTGCAAACCTTTTCTTTGCAAGACTGCTTTCCCTGGCACTTGCAAGGGTTGACACAAGTGCAGGTAGGTTGAATAGGAGTAACACAGCAGCAGTTAGAAGACATTTGAAAAGATTTAATTTTGATTTTAGAATTTGAGTATTGAATGTTTATGAGATTAAGAGAAAAAGTGATTGAAGAAAGCTTTGATGAATAAAAAAAAGTGATTACAAGAAGAAATCTTATCTTTTTTATAGTTTTTGAATTATCAAAAGAAAAGTTTTGATTAGTATCAACTTGCTTTTTGTGATTCCACTTTTTTTCTTTCAAGGAGTAAAAACCAAATTAGGAAAAATGAGGAGTAAGATTAATATTCACAGCAAAATGAGCTCAGATAATCGTAATGCTTGTAGCGAAATATGCTCGTTGAAATTTGCAGCAAAACGCACTCTATCAAATTGAATTTTCATAGCTAAAAAAACTCATACCATGAAAACTGGTTGTTCAGCCTCACATCATGCCCATATCAAGAAAAAAATATTTTCAAGATACAACAGAAAACATTTTCACATGGTGGTTTTCAATCGAATAATAAATCTACACCATTATTTACAAGTATATTTTTGTCCCTTTCTTATGACCTCATGAAGCTTACCTACTTGGAAAATATTCTTGATATAAGAATCACTGACTGAAAAAAATGAACACATGTCTATGACTACTTTTCTAAGATATCTAAAGGCACAATATTCTAGATAATACCATCTTCACATTGTTTTTCGTTTGAAATACGTCATATCAATTGAATAATCATTAAAGCTAAGTTATTTTCTTCTTTAGTAGTGACGTTTGATATCTCAAATTTCTTGATCTTTATCACAAGATCTCAAAATGAATAATTTATCTATTTTCAAAAATTAGTTTGTTAATAACTTTCTGTTTAAAAAGACTGCCAAAATCTATTGTTACTATATTATTATTAATAAACAACTAAGGTTTATGATAGCAACAGTGTGAAGTTTTCTAAAAACATCGTTAACTCATTTTATATAACATAATCATAAATACAAGACTGTTTAAATTGTTTGATAAATTGTTATTGTTTAGCTGAATACCAGATTTAACTTAAAAACATCATTTTCCAGCATTTCTAATATTTCATTTATTTTTTTAAAAGAAAGAACTGGAAATACTATCTAAATCTGAAACCATAAAATTACCATATCTTCAAATGGCTTGTTCCTAGTGATAAAATAATAAGCGTTAGTTTTTTAATTAGTAAATTGTCTTTCGAGGATTTGATTTTCCTATCAAACACTCATTGTAAGTCTCGCTATTTCTCACTTTGCGTCTAGTTGAATCGTTTTTTTTAAATTCTACTATAAAATTAAATTAAAAACAATTTAATTCTATCACATCATGATAATAATTGTAGTTTTTAACCTACATTTTATTACACGTTCTGAACTGAGTTTAACCAAAAACATTACAAGTCATCATTATCATAAATATCTAAAAAACATATTGAAATCATAAACAAAAATTTCTAAAACAAGTAACCAATCGAATGATTGTAAATCTTTTTAGCCACGGTAGGTGGATTTTCAATGTTTTCCTTCAGTTGTCTCTCCAAAAACTCTTGTTCTTCACAATCAATCTCGTGTCTTAAGGGCGGATAGAAATCGATTTCTGTAGACTTAATATATTGAGTTTTCATAATAAACTTGTAGCCTATAATCAAAATCAAGAAAATAGGGATGCCAATGTAACCGGTAATGAAGGAAGTTTTGTCAAAAGAGAAGACAAATGCAGTGAAATTTTTAATGATGGCGATTATAACGCAGAAAATGAGAGCAATCCAACTGCCAATTTCTCCAAAAGGAGCCTTGTAAACAATCTCGCTTTCTGGGATACCTTGGGCTTTTCTACCTCTGACAAAGCAAATATGAGTGACTAAAATGCAGATCCAGGTAAGAAGGCCCATGATGGAAACAACGTTGACAAAATAGTTGAAAACCTTGGCAGAGTTTTGAGCCGTGCACAGGTATGCCAAGCAGCAGAACATGGCGGAGCATCCCAGTGCAACATATGGGATACCCCATCTATTAATTCTGAGGAAAATCTTGGGAGCCTTTCCATTCTTAGCCATGCCGTAGAGGGTTCTTGTAGCAATATACAAGTCTGAATTAGAACTGGAAAAAATAAAAATCAAAATACAAGCATTGATGATTTGATTAAGTTTGGGAATTCCGGCATTGGTAATAGCAACAACGAATGGTGAAGCAGCAGCACTAGTACTGGCCTTGTTGGCAAATGCAAGCTTGGTATCATTGTAAGGAACGCACATTCCAAGAAAGAAAATAGCAACGATGTAAAACAAGAGAATGCGAAAGAAGGTAAGCTTGATAGCTCTTGGGATGTTTCTGCGAGGATTTTCGGCTTCACCAACAGTAACACCAACTAGTTCAGTACCCAAGAAAGCAAAAACAGCGGTAACTAAAACGGAGGCCCAAGCAACAAACTTTCCTTCAGGTCCCTCAATTGTATGAGTTCCTTTAGAATAGTTTTTAAAAGCACCTGGATCCTTCCAATATCTAAATCCACGTCGATCATGATCTGGGCCACCACCAAGAGCAATGATGAGAGTAATCATAATAAGGCCAAGCATTGTAATGACTTTAAGACAAGAAAGCCAAAATTCCAGTTCGCCAAAAATTTTTACACCAAAGAGATTTAAAAAGATAATTACCACAAGAAAAATAGTAATCCAAACACCTGGATTAACCTTTTCTCGTGGTAACCAATACTGTATAACAAGCGCACCAGCTACTAATTGATTGGGTGTTACGATAATGTACTTTATGTAGTAAACCCAACCAACAGCGAAACCAAGACAAGGGTCACAGAAGCGCGAAGCATAACCAGGAAATCCTTCAGAAAGAGGGATCCAAGTAGCCATTTCACCTAAAGCACACATAACCAAATAAACAATAAAACCAACAATAAGATAGGCAATCAGTAAAGAAGCAGGACCAGCCTGAGCCAGAGCGGAACCAGAGCCAATAACAAGACCTGTACCAATGGCACCGCCAATGGCAATCATGGTGATATGGCGAGCTCTAAGATCACGCTGGAGACGGCCAGAGTTTTCTGTTGTCTCCATGATGCTGCCATTAGTGACACCCGCATCATTATTTGCAACAGGATTTGAGTATACGTATGCATCTTTTTTCTCGTTAACAGAGTTGCTGCTGAAGTCACTTCCTCCGTATATAATTTGACCATTTCGTTCAAGGTCATTAGTATAAGATTTGTCCATAGTTTTAAATAAAATGAGCTGCTGATATTATTTATTTGATTGAAATATTAAAAAATTAATAAAACTAAAAAGATTGAAAAAAAATAATAAAAATAAAACTCATGTTTACAAGGAATTGATTCACTATTTATAATTTGCAAGGATTATATATTTGAATTTATATATAAAAATAAAAATAAAGATAAAATAAGAATAAAAAAAGCTTAATTAAGGGCTTAGATAGCGGCAATGTTATTTACCTAAACTTTTGTAATTTTTAACACAAGAATTTCTAAAGTAGTTTAAATGCTAGTAGTTTGTTTGCTTTGTTAAAATCTCTATACAACAAAAAGAAAAGAAACAATAAAAAGTTTTGTGATGGATAGCTTGGGTGAACTATTTGCTCCAGATAAATACGCAATTAATTTTTTTTTTTCAATATTTCAAGGCTTGCTCTTAAACTTTTAACATATGCCGTATCATTGATGAAGTTAAACAGTTGAAATACCTCAATCATAATTAAAAATAGTGATTTGAAGCAAACTTTTATCATGTTTAAATGTATTAGTATGCTTAAATCAAATGTTTTTGAAAGAAAAAATAATGTGATGACCCGGCTTATCGTGATACGCTTTTTTAGAAATACGGGTAATGTGTGGGGGGTTCACTAATTCGATTGGGTACTCTATGGAGGTAATATTCCCATGGCTACCATCAAAGGTACCGACAGTAGCTACAATATGATTTCCATTAAAATAAGTCCCAAAATACGAAACGTTTTGAACTTTTCAGTTTTCATCTTTTAAACGATTTTTTTACACTCTCTATAAAAAAAATTACAATTACCGCGGCTTTTGAGAGAAAGCTATTTTAAAAGGGTATTTTTAATGAACTCATACAAGATAGTGCCCACATTGTATATATTCTTCAAGATGATTCTTTTTTCGATATTAGAAAAAAGAATGTTTTGATGTTAAAAAAAGATGTTCTGTATGGTTATCATGATGCCTTTTATGGAAATAAAAAAGTTTTTTTTTGCTGAGATAACGCTTATATCAACGGTTGGAAACCTTGCCAAGACTTTTGATTTGAACTCTTCCAGGTCAACAAGTGAAAAAGGCCCTGTCAAAGTTGAAGAAAAAAATCAGCCATTGCCAACAAACAAATATAAACTATGAGCTTAGGCGGCTATCGAAATTGAGCAAAAAAAAAAATAAAAGACGTCAGAAACTTAAATCCTTGATATTTTTTCATGATAGTTTGGCAGGCTAGAAGATGCCAGGTTTATTCAGTTACTATAGGATAATTGGAGGACCGTGTAGATTTCACATTTGTACCCGTGTATATATTGTCAATTACATTTAATCAAAGCTTTTACAATAAAAATAACATTTCTAGTTACTGTAAAATTAAGTAGTCTACATTTTCAGCAAATTTTCTTGTTTTCAAACTTGATTAGCCTTTTTTTTATATCTTTTGCTGAAGGTTCTTCATTCAGTTGTGAATTGCTGTGAATGAGAAAAGGGCCCCAGATTAATTGGTAAAAAGCTTAGGTATTTCTTTTAGGAGCAAACTTTATCAATGACGGCCATAAAGAGGGGTATCATTTTCTTTATTTTTGGTCGCCAGGACTTTTGTTCATTGAGTTAAACCTTTTTACTACTGTTTTCTTAACATCTTAATCAGTTACAACATTTTAAAATCCCAAGGGTTGAAGACATGCAATGTGGCCGTTTGCAAACCAAATTAGGCATCAAGATAGACACATATGCACAAGCCCAATAAGAAAAGTGGGAGAAAATTTTTTATAGTGAATAACCACCTATAGCCGACGGTGATAGTCAACTCAGCTCCACACCATGGGTTATTGCAAGCCATCACATTATTGAATAAAAGTGGATAAGATGATCTTTAGAATACAATGGCCAACAGAGATTTAAATCCATAAATTTATAATGTATAAAAATTTTTATTTATTACAAAAGTTTCGGTTATAGACATATCATTACGGACTAATACAATTAAGTCTAAAGTTTTTTCGTTAGATTAAACAAATTTATGGAGCATAATAGTTGACTATAAACGTTATAACCTTCAAATATTCGGTTTTTATATATTTTGATTCATTATTGATATAAAGAAAAAAATTGAATGATCTTTAAGCTGTTTGATTTAACAAATAACTACTGATTCGTTTACTTGAAATTATTCAATAATTGTTAGTTGGGTACTTTTCTAGTTATTTTTTCACTTCAAAGGTACCATTTACATGTAAAATGCTTATAATTGTGTTACAACTGATTAACAAAAATAAAAATGGTAATTGTAGCTTTAGATTTTTCTTTTAAACTTGCTTCTAATCAGCTGAAATTTTCATTAACTGTGACTTGAATGAACGTAGCATTTATAGTTTGCCTGTAACCGATGTCATGTATAAAAAAAGTAATTGTGTTCCAGAATTTTTTTATACAAAATCATTCATTTTATATTTTTATACATTTTACATTTTACAAGTTACTTATTGTATATAAGTTTTTTATGTATATAAGCATACATATCAGTATATGATTATCTACAAATAAAAATATTGAATGAAAGAAACAAAAAAGAATATGCTTTTTGAAAAAGTCTTTCAAAAAAATAAAAAGAATAAAAAAAATAAAACCAATATAAATTCTCAAATATATTTCTATTTTTCTGTGAAAAATCATGAATAAAAAACAAAACTCTTGATGGATGTTTTGTAGTTTCAAGTTGTATTAAAAGTTCTGAAATTTCAATTTCCTAAGTTATGGTCTATCTGGAAGTCATGAGTCTCTCAGATTTTCATTTACCGCTTATTAAATAATTGGATAATTTTTATCGTCTCCAATAAATAATTTTAAGCAGTATTACTTAAAGTAGACCAAGAGCTCATTAACAATGTACCAAGCGATATCGCATACGAGTTTCCTAACATCTTCCTGATAAACAAAGCTGATAGCCAATAGCCAATAAAAACATTCAAAGCCACAGAATGAGACTTATCATTTAATATATATAGATTAATATAAATGAAAAAAAAAAAAAAGAAAGCCGATTTCGAATTGACACGAAAACTACTCTTGACCAGCGCTGTTAAAAGGAAATACATCCGAACTTCATATTTTTAAAATCATTAAGTTTAAAAAAAGTTGATTATTTATTTCACTCAATAAAAAAAATTCGAAAATTCAAAACTAACTCTTAACATATTAATGAAAAAGTTAGGACGAACACTCGACTAATGATTTAAATCTCTGAAAAAGTCAAATCAAGTATTACATTAATTCATTTTTTAATATGGTATTAATAAAAAAGAATTTTCTTTTACATTTTAGTCGGGGTTATAAAATTGTGTTATTTGGTAAATTTTTCAATAAAAAGTACAGTCTCCGTCTTATATTCCCTTTGCGCTCGTGTTTTAGGGCTCGAGTGTCTAGAGAATTTATAATATGGTATTAATTTTGCATTTAGTTACTCAATTATCATAAACAATTAATAAAATTACAATACCCTGGGTCAAGAATCCAATATCTTTTTAATATTAACCACTTAAAAAAATTGGATTATAACCTTCAACCAAATCAGCTCAATAAGCGCAAGGTTATTTAACCATAAAAAATTGGGTATCTATTCCATTCATTAAACTTTTTAATTTCGGGTCGGATTTAATATACTGTTTTACATTAAATTTATCCATAAAGCTTGATTGAATATTCAAATTTATAATGAGAAATAATAACATTATTCCATCCACAACTAACGTTTTTATGGCGTTTTAATATCAGGTATCATTGATCAACCACCATTGACTTATTTTTCACTAAAATCGAATCTTTTAAAAGATTAGTTAATATTTGGACAAGCATCGCCATCTTCCTGAGGATGTTGTTTTTCTTCTTTTTGCTCTTTTGTTGGAGCCGGTTTATCATTCTTGCTATGCTTGTCAACATGCCCCAGATCTCTGTTTGGCTGAATAATGTCCCTCACTAATTGCTTAAGTTCTTTCGAGTCTATGGTAATAAATTAATAAGAGTTTTTTACAGTATATAATTATGAACTCACCAGGAAACCCTCCTTTATCTTTTCTGTCCCAGATAACAATGGGATTGGCATCTTTTTCTGGAATAACGGTGACAATAAAGGTTCCGGCAGATGAAGGGAGCAAAGCGACTTCACCGAGACTACTTCCAAAAGTAGAAAGAAGTTCTTGCATGTACCATGCTGATCTAAGATTCCATTTGCACTGAGTGCAAAACTCAATTGAGACTCGAGGATACGCGAAAGTCATTTTATCGCTTAAATAAGGTGTTTAGTTATGTGTGGTTTGAATGAAACTGGTGATTAGTAAAAAGTGTCGTTCCCAATATCGGTTTGTTGTAATAACTTGTTACATATATTGTTACATATTGTCTTGTAACATATAGTGTCACTAACCGTTGAAACACCCACGCCTCTCCTTTTTTTTCTTTTAATAGAAAAGACCACACAGCTACATTCAAAGCAGCTTTACGTAAATGACACAGGCGATGGATTTTTATTTTAGTTAGCAAAGCACTAACACTGTTATCCTTTTTCCCAGCCCCATTAGATAAATGTACACAGCCTTCAGATCCTGATTAAAAAAATACTTCACCACTAATTTTTTTTATCTTTCTATCTTACTCCTTTTATTGTTGTTTCTACTTGGTTCTAATAAAATCATATTTACAGAGAACTCAAGTAAATAATAATAACCTGTGTATCTCCCCCGGATTGGAGCTGTCATTTATTTTTCGATAAAAAACAAAAAAAAAGTACCAAAGCAGTCAAATATCATGTCTTTTACCTCCAACTTCTGGACCCCCGATTACATTGGCGGTAAGTAAACGAATTATTAAAGTCAATTGAAGGTCTAATTCTAGTATTTGTATAGGTCTGGATGCTTTGTTCAAAAAACTTGTTCAAGGCTGCAGCGAAAACGAAGAAATTTTGGCTTTGGCAAATGTCCGCGCTGAAGCAGAGTACGCCTACGGCTCTAAACTAAACGAGATTCCAATCTCTCTGGCTCCACGAAAGGATGGATTTGGTGCCGATGAAGGTGCCAGTCTTCGCCGATCTTACGAAGGTATTATCAAGGAGATGGGCGAAGAAGGCCAGCATCACATCCAAGTGGCTGAGAATATTCGTAAGCTGGTGATTCAGCCTTTTGGGAAATGGGCTGCAGAACATAAGGAACGTGTAGATTTTTCTTATGATTTTCTTAAGGGTAAAGTCAAATCATATGAAAAGGAAGGTCAAGACGTTCAAAAGATTCAAAACCGTTATTTTAACAAATGTCGATTATACGATGAGGCCAAGCAAGAAGAAGAAACAAAACTTCTAGAAGAGCAAGCAAAAAAGGAGTATCTGGATTCACAAGGGGGATTGCCAACTTCTGATGCTAATCCTCCTACCACAACCGAATCTGAATCGTCACCACAGCCATCTTCATCAGCTGCAACCTCTGCAGAAACCCCAGCAGAAACCCCAGTTAACAGCGCAGAGCAAGTGGTGGAGGAAGAAGACGACGAGGAAATAGAGCTGGCCGACGTACCCTACACTCTTGTCATGTTGAGAAAACTTCTCTCCAACATGCTTGCTGAAATCCCTCAGAAGGATGTCAAAATTCCTATCCTTGGTACCTATGATCATGTCTCGACCGGTTCGGAGATTGTCACTTGGCTTACAAAAAACGTCACGAGTGGATCGATCCCTGTTGCTGAGAGACTTGGGCAGGATCTAATTCAAAACGGATTCCTTCGTCTTGTTGGCCAGGTCGGAAGCAAATTCGCCAATTCTTCCGTGTTTAATTACCAATGGAAGCGCTTAGCCTTTGTTCGTGCAGGCCTTGAACAAAAGCAAAAGGGTGGAAGCGATATCATTTCTTCCATGGCTGGAGATTATCTCCCTGATGCTATCTCCAACTACTTATCTAATCCCAACCCTAACGAGACTCCTGTTGAAAAGCTTGCGCGCGAAGTTAAGGAACTTGATCAGAAAACTTTTGAAGCCATTTCAAAATACGACACAACTAGAACCACTTTGGAGGAGGCCATCGTTAGACATTTGAGCTACATGGAAAGATGCGAAAACGATCGTCTTAAGGCTATTAAGGTTGTCTTACTGGACTTTACAGCCGCTATCTCAAATAAAGTTGCAGGTCTCAAAGCCGCCCTTGAAAGATGTCTTCTTTACCAGGAATCAATTGTTCCTGAGCGTGACTTGCGCTATCTTATTGAGGAAAATAAGACTGGATTTTTTGCTCCCAAGGTCACAGTCTATGACAACTACTACAATCCTGACGAAGGGTGGACATTTGGTGGTGACATTGAAATGCGTGCTCGTGGTGATGGAAAGAGAATGCCTATCATTGTTTCCGCCATTTTGCGTCACCTAGATGAACAATATCCATTGCTTCAGAATGATGAAGTACGTCTTGGCGTTTGGACCGTAGATGTCCCATTGGAAGAAACACACAAACTTCGAAAGGCACTGAACAATGGGCTTCCAGTTACTTCTGAAATGTTGAGTAAATTTAAGCCACCGATCGTTGCAAGTGCCCTTAAGCTTTATCTTTTAGAATTGCCTGATTCGTTGGTTCCTAGTAGATCTTACGAATTAGTTAAAGCCATTTACAATGAACAAGGTGAGAAGGAAAATCAAGTTATACGATTCAAGGAAATCCAGGCTATATTGCAGCCTCTTAAGCTTTCAAACATTGCAACAATTGATGCTATTGCTAAGCATTTGGCGCGTTTGATGGAAATTGCGAAACCTCCTGAAGAATACCGTGTGTCTTTGGGCCAAGAGTTGAGCTTTTTGTTCCTGCGCCCCAAGACGCAAAATTTGGTTACAATGAGCGACCGCCATGGATACCTTCTTGCGCGCGACTTTTTGGAGCACCGCAATGCCATTTTTGATGAGCTTAAGCGCAGAAACTCTGCAACATCGCGTCGCACTTCTACATTTAACAGCAGCGCCTCGTCTTCTGTGGGCTCCTCAAAGTTTCTCCAGCGTTCAGGCCCTGTGTCAGGTCGTCATCAACAGCGTGCATCTTCAAGCTCTTCATCTTTGCAACCTGATGCACAGGCTGCAGCCAACCCTTTGAACAGTAGTTATCGTTTTAACGAAAGTACCGCATTTCATGTCAAACCACTTAACAGAGCAGGTACTGAAGAATCCACTGGTACCAGTCGCTTGAAATTTGAAACTACTGCTGCCCCAACCGAGGCTCAAAGGGGAGGTGCATCAAATGGCGTCGAAGTGATTGAGGTAGATGACGATGATGAGGTTCAAGTTGTAAACCCTCCCTCCTAGATATGATATTACACTTAACTTTTTTTTCTTTATTTTTATAGCGTAGCTTTATGGATTTTTTTAAAAAAAAATACAATATGATGATTATTATTTTCGTTCATATAAAAAAATACAAATGTTATACAAGTATTAGCTCTCGTAAACGAATAGGAGAAAAGCTAGTGATAATGCAAATGTTAAAAATACAGTGAGATTTTTTTTTTTTTTTTTCAAAATCATCTGAAAAATCTTTGGTTCCGCTTAATGCTTGTGCGTGGAGTGTGAGGATGCTGGTGATGGGGGTAATGATTATGAGAATGTTGATGGTGTTGAGTGTTTGGTGAAGAGGATGTAGATTGAGGAAGAGTCACGGTTGCTGCTGCTAAAACGCCATGACTGGATGAGACCGTCATCACAGCGCCCATGGGCGAGCCTTTGCGAGGTGTTACTGTTCCGATAAGTGGTGCACCGTCTTCATGGTCGGTCAGTTCGTCTTCCAAATCTGTCATTGAGACTGTTGCTGTCAAAGAATGCGAGTCCGAAGCAACAGATGTTGGTATTGGGTGAGGTAGTAATGTTCCTTGTAATTGCTTTTGAGCTATTAAAAGGCTCTTGGACCGGGTGATACGCTCTGAAAAAGATGGTGAAGGCACCATTAGGCGTCTGCGTTTTTTGGGTGATGACGATGGGTGTGGCACGGAAGATGCTGAGCCAGAAATTACCGAAGCTGGAAGACTTAAATCGTCACCTTCATGCAGCGAAAGCGCTGGGCTCATGGACCGTTTTCTGCTTCTGTTGGACGATTCGACTTGTGGAAAAGACGACAGCGGAATCATTGGAGTTGCGCTAGGACTGTGAAGAGAGCTAGATGTAGCCACAGCTACAGCGACAGGAGATTGAGATGTACTTCGTTTGGTAATAGGGGTACACGACTCTTCAAGCGAACGAGAATCCTTCTTAGGAAACAAAACACAAGGTGTGATTTTATTCCATTTAGGATCGCCTTCTGGAAAGGGTCTAAAAACTTTCTTCCCACGAAACACACACCACATTCCTGGGACTGTTGCATAGTCAACAGGATGATGAGGGTGGTTCTTATAGTATTCTTCGTCCTCCGCGTCGACCTCATCTAAAAGACCTTTGGGAATACCTTCCATGTCATATTCAGTCTTGTCAGCTCCGCGCTTAACGTTTTTGGTAAAAATGTCATTATCCTCAATCTTTTTACTTAATTCTGGAGCTGCTAATGTTGAAATAAAAGAAAGATTCTTGTGAGTTGGCTGGTTCTTGGGCTTTTTTGCAGAGAGTAAAAGTTTCGAAACAAAAGTATCTTGTGCTTTTTTAGCCGGGCTCTGGTGAATTTTATGGGAATGCGACTTGCTGGAGGCTTGTTGCATATCATGAAAAATCTGAAAATGCGGTTGCTGTTGAGAATGTTGTTGTTCATGAATCTGGTTCTTTCGAGGTGATAGATGATCCTGCCGTAATGGTGATGGTACCCTACATGCAGATGTATCAGTTTTTTGTGGTCGTGGAGTCGATAGAGTGCTAGACACTTCATGCAGTTGATGACGTGTTGATGGTGATGGTGCTTGATTATTGTCAGCTTTAAGATCTTTAGCTGAAGGGACAGCTTCCGGTAGGGAAGGCTCAGCCGAGACCTGCTCAGCTGGTCTGACAAGAGCAGAAACTGGTCGCAAGCGATGGTATGAGCGGCCGCTTCCAACTATATTTGTGTTTGGAGGGAATATTATTCTACCAGAAGAAGAAGTCTGGCCTGGGTGACGAAGTTGAGTTGTAGAAGTTGTATTTGTTATGGGCTCGGCTGCTGAAGAATTGGAAGTTTGGCGCTGGATGGTATCAAGCTCTCGCTTCTTCTTGCGAGCAGGTGTTTGTTCTGGAGTAAGAGGAAAGTAAAGAGCAGAAGGACCTTTCATTACACCCATACTGTGACCCCAGGGCGACATTTCGCCAGAGATATGCCTCCTGTGGTTTCTGTCAACAATCTGTTGTGCTGGAGTGCGCGTAAGGAGTTTAGAGGATCTTTGAGCAGCTTGAGAAGCAGCAGCTTGTTCAAGTCTACGCGACTTTGCAATATAAGATTTCGAGATGCCAGGAAAGTTATCAGGCTCATCAATTGGTGCATAACGAGGGGTAGGTGGAACCCACATTGCCGGGTCCGGTGCAGACGACGGTGGGGACGGTGTGCGAGGAGGGTTCTGGGTATTCATTGATGATGAAAATTAAAACAGAAGAAAAAAGCTAAAGCGGTTCTTATAAAGATAAATAATAAACAAAAAGATAAGGAAAGAAGAATTAAGGGGGAGAAGAGAGATTTGTGGTAAAAAAAATGAGGAAAGAACAGTTGAAGATTGAATGGCCTTAATTTTTTTGTTCGATGTGTCTTTTAGTTTAATGTTTTGAATAAAGACCCAGACCAAAATAGTATTTTTCAGTATCCAAGACCAGGAAAAAAACCAATAGGGGGTGAAAATGCTGGGAGTTCGAAACGATCAGTGTCTGGTAATGACTGGGATGAGTTGATAGAAGGCGGGTTTGGGATATTAAAGATGTTGTTATTGTTGTTGTTATGTTGGTGGTAGTGGATGTCAAAGTTT
Source organism: Magnusiomyces ingens NRRL Y-17630 (assembly GCA_900497715.1). Classification (NCBI taxonomy): domain Eukaryota; kingdom Fungi; phylum Ascomycota; class Dipodascomycetes; order Dipodascales; family Dipodascaceae; genus Magnusiomyces; species Magnusiomyces ingens. The sequence continues at coordinate 1,972,165 of UIDE01000002.1, forward strand.
ATTTTGGCTGGCCCATCACAACGCCAGAAAACGCGTTTCTCTAGTGCGGTTTGTTTTGATTGTTTGTTTACTTTTTTTTCTAGGTAACTGGATTTTGGTTTTGAGGCTGCCATGGAAACGCTGCGCGTTACAACCAGCATTTAGGGCTCTTCAAACGCGTCGTGTCTCATCCCAAAATAATAATACGCGTCAACCTTTTTTAAACGCCGTTACCCGGCCTCAGCTTGCTTAAAACTGCCACCACCGCAAGTAAGCCACCCAAAGGTGCGTGATACCCTTGTACTAAAACTAAACTCTCTGCTATCATCCAAACTTCCGTCCATTATCGAAATCTCTTATCATCCTCTCCCTACTATAAATGTCAATTCGCCGTCGCCACACATTCTTCATCCAATTTGACGATCCAAATGCTATAGAAAAGTTTGACTTTTCTCAGGAAAACGCGTCGGTCTTGTACTCACACTTTACTTCGCCACGTGAAGACAAAATTACCGTACCCTACAACCTGATAGCCAGTAACTCAAAGGTATGTTCCGTCTTGTTTCTGATTTTTTATCCATAATTATCATGCTTATTTTTGTTTCTAACTTGTTTTGTTTTAAATTTCTTTACACTTTTAGCTCCTTTCCCTGCTTGATTCAATTGATAAACTCCAAGTAAAGTGGTCGCGCGATGTTCCGTTTGACCACAACTACCCCGCTTTTATTGTACGCGAACCTGGTCTGCACGTAGAAATCGTCCCCAAAAAAAGTGTTTCTATTGATGTCGAGAATTTTTCTGCTCTTCTCAAGACATTTTTTAACGTTGAATTTACTGGGAAAAAAGTATGTTTTATCAGCTACTTGAGTTAAACCCTTTTCCATCTAACGTGTTTCTCTTTAGCAATTTGTCAATGGTTTCCAATGGAAATCTATATACGCCCCATTAGACACCCTCCAACCTCTTTCTGAGGCGCTCCAGAATACCCTGTGTGAAAAATCCAATACACTATGTACATTCCAACTTGCCGAGTTAACCTATGCAGACTCATTTTCCTTAACTTACGGGTCACTCCCCAGTAATGCTCGTCCAATCAATCAGGAGTCCGATCTTGTTTTTGAGGTCTTTTGGAGCAATCGCACCTCAATAGCTTCGGACTTAGACTTAACCACATCCAGTATATCGAAATTATATCCGAATGAAAAAGTGGAGGTGGGACTGCTGGCAGTCCATCCAGAGTATACCACAAAGAACTCCATCTGGGGTCTTGCTGGGTTTTCCAGAGATTTGGATTTAAATAAAACAGAAAAATTACTTTTTCAGTATACCACCAAACATAGAAACACTGAATCCTCTTACTACGTGGACTTTGTCCGGCCTACAGGTTTACATCCAAAGCATGAGATACACATGTCTAACGTCAGAGTCCCGCAACGTGGATGCGCTCTTTTTGCAAAATATACGTTTGACAAGTCCCTTTTCTTGGACAAGTACCAGCTTAAGGACCTTGCAGAAGCCACTCCTAACCGCCCACCAATAGGTCGTCTTTTTGGTGTATGGGGCGAAACTGACCTCGAGGCACCAGTATGGGCAGTAGGAGGCTGGGGTAGTGAAGCGCTTGTTCAGATTTATACCGCCACTGCTTCTGACAAGTTAGACTTGGACTTTGAATTACCTACCCACTCTCGGTACGAGGTTCCACAACAGAACGCTTCCCTTGTCCATGAGTATCAACCTTGGCCCGTTGTGTTTTGGGCCTGTCAATCAGTTTCAGACAAGGATGGCGAGTTGGAAGCCAAAATTCCAGCTTCGATTGAAACTAAGAGCATTGGCTATGAGAGCATTTTCCCCAATGACACCGTCTTTTACTATTTCAATCCCACGATTCCTAATCATTTTACCAGCTCTCATCTGCAATCCGAATTTGACATCCCTGTGGCTCCATTTTCATCTTACTCCACCGTCCAAGTTGTTTCTGTGGTGGTGATCTTTACATGTTTCTTTTACCTGCTCTACGAAATTCTTCGTAGTTTCCTCGGCTACAATAAACCGCCTACTGTTGACACGAATAAAAAGAATTCTTAGAGTATTTATATATATGGGGAGTTGTGTAACATTAATATTAATAATAAATGGCAAGTTATCAAATTGATTAAACACCTGCTCTGTAACACCCTAATTAGGTAATTTTGCAAATACCTTTTTCTTAAACACATACTCTTCTTGCTTACAACTTGATTGAAATCACACTATTTTTTTTTTTTTTTTTTTTTTTTTTTTTGCAACTCAATATCTATTCCCATACATAGGTTATATATAAATACCTATATTTTCGTTGCACTAGACTATCATCTATTTTACAAGTATTTTTTCTTTGCCCTAATGATGAAATCTGAAAATTGGCACCACAGAAGTAATGAAAACAACAAGTTTATTCATCAACAATATTCCTCGGCAGCTTCAACCACGGCAGCTGCGGCCGCAACTGCAGCTACATCCCAGGGATCCAAGAAAAAGTCGCATAGATTCAGCGTGGTGGTTGCTAAAGCTATGCACAAGGTACGACGGATATTTTTTTACAAACGTGGCATGGGGACCGGCGATCCTGCCAACGCCGGGGCTCTTGTATTGGCGGGGAAACGTGGTCGATCTCCCAGTGTCACAATACGGGGAGGAAGTAGGATTCGCAGTACGAGTAACGGGTCGCTGCTTCCTGTAAACGATGGAGGGAAAGGGGGCAGCAGCAGAAGAAGCTATCCCTCAGGATCACGCAAAACTAAAACGAGAAGAAGTAGCTACCGGAGTAGCAGCAATGCGATGATATTCCCTTACAACTCGTTATCACGGTGTGCAAAAGTTCCTGAAAAATATAGCTCAACGAAGATCTATACGCGGTTGTCGCAAGTTTCTGGGCAGCGCCAACATCAGCCAGAAATAGTGACTGAAAGTCCTCGCACAGAAGGAAGTAAGAATGAGGAACATTCAGAAAGCGCAAGATTTGAGACCAAAGATACAAATGATATCCCGTTGAAATTCCATCGTGCAAGCAGCTATATTGCTTGTCTGACCATGCCCCATAAGTATTTAGACGTTGACGGGACTGCAAGTACATTACGCAAACAAAAGGAGCTTGAAAATAAGGTCAATATCAAGAAAACTCAAGAAAAAGAGATGGAGAAAAAAGAAGAAACAGGTGTCTATAATGTAACTGCCGAACCAGAACTTGAGGAAGAGAACGAAAAGGAGGACGAGCTGGATGAAAATCACGCTTGGGTACCTGGATGGACACACTCTATTCGAATTGAAGAACCATATCCTCCATCTGTGGCTGAATTTGCTAGCTCGCCTAAGAAAACAAAAAAGCCGCCTTCTATACCAGGTGAATTAAGAGAGAATACCTTTGGATATCCAGAGCCTACATCTACGCCCTCATCAATTGCGCCACCCACGATGGTTTCTCATCCCCCAGATGAAGATATATGTAAAGTCTTGCCCTTGGATCAAGCGTTTGAAAGCATTATCAAGCAAGGCGCGAGTGCCGCAATCTCGGTTATGGACCACGAGGTTGTCATCAATACCTATCGCAACAAGTACCTGGCGGATTTAGGGTACTCGCCGACAAATATTTTCGAGAATGAGCCTGACCGCAAGTCGCTTTTGGAAACCACGGAGTGTGATTCCAAACCAGTAGATAATGGAGGTAACGTGGGTGCAAGGCGCGTAAAGAACACTGAAAAAGAGTATTCATTTGTGATTGATCATGATGGAGTGCACTACCCAAAACAAGGATCAGCAATAAGTGTCTCTGGAATACCTCAAAATGATACTCAACCGGTGAGTGCAAACAGCTTGGACACAGAGATATCATCCGGATCAGTGTCTAGCAAAGACACTCCAGGAAATCCAATCATGTATTATTTTTCTGAAAACAGCCCTCAATACCCGCGACCACCCCCGAGCCTAGACAATACAGACTCGGGCGAAACATTGAAACAGCGATACCATCAACATCACACTCACCTTGGTCCTGCACACCATACGGTGCGGCGCCGGTTTTCAGCGTCCTCGTACTCATCCACTTCTTCCACCCAAAAGTTTCAGTCAACGTGGCGACGGCATGCCAATAAACCTCCACTTAAATCGTGCATTAAGAAAAAAACATCAGTCCTAACAGAGGCGTCGGGAACCAAAGAGGATACCTCACTTACTAGTATTTCTGTGAACCAGGCGTCGCCTAGGAATGTGACACCAAAAAGAAACACCCGAACTGACATGTGCGACGCTGATATCTGGGAAGAAGTGGGCCCCCCAGGCTCAAGTGTGAGATTTGAAGGGAACCGCAAGAGTGGGCATGGGTTGCGCGGCAAATCTTCATTGACGTCGTTGTCATTGGACTGCGCAGAAGCTAATACAAGCATTGGCACCAACGGGAGCAGCATTAGTGGTAGCGACAGTTCAGCGAGCAAACGCTCACGATCCAAACGAGTGCGGTTTTTGATTGATGTAGAGAGCGTGGCTAGCAAAAGTCCAGTTCTTACACACCTCATGCGCCGCAGTAACGTCAACACTTCACTGTTTGCCTCGGCCCCACCACAGAAACCACAACAGAACGCTCCGGTAATGGCTGCAGCCGACACCAGTAACGGCCCTAAAGACGACTGTGCCAGGAATTCGTTCGCGCATCCATTTACATCTGTCGCCGAGGCTGTAGCGGCGTCACCTACCTATGCGTTTCACCCTCCACATCGCGCAACCTCGCCACCTCCGTCGCAGCAGCCACTCTGGAGCTCGGCAGAGGAGGAATCGCGCGAAAGCTCCATGTCGCCCGGCATGGCGACGTCCCCCGCACTGTACTCGCCTCCTGAATCTCCATTTCTGACACCGCCTAGTGTCTCACCCCTATATAGCACGGGCACGGCGGCGGCCGGGTTCTTGAATCCGATGGGAGGTGCGGCCAAGCTCTCACGACTAGCACTGGGTACTGGTGTGCATGGTGGATTTCTCGACCCCGTATCTGCCGTCTTTGGAGGTAACGGGTTATCCTCGCTGCAGCCTCAAGTACCTTTATCGCAGTCCGCACAGGGACGTCGCGGGAAAAGAGGGGCTGCGGAAATCGGAATCAGCTCGGGTTACTCTGGTGTCTGGGGGCGTAGAATATAAACAGAACGCGAGAGATGAGCTTTGTGTAACCTCCTCGTATAATACCCTTGCTCCAAAGATCCTGATTCGTTATATAGCTTTTAGAAAGAGGAACCCCAAGAAATGAAAGGTTAAATGACAGTATACAATAAATTTATGAAAAAAAACACATTTATATGAATCTATATATTTGATAACTGCATGCAAATAAAATCTGCTTCGTCACTTGTAATGTTGTACTCGAGGACCTGGCGCGCCATGTCGACAATAGCAGGGGAAAACAGCGGGGGCACAAAGTTACGAGGATTATCGTCCTTGTCGTTGCCGGCCTCGTGCATGTTTTCGTCGCTGCCGGTCGTTCCCTCCCCGCTGAAACCGATGCGTGACATTGCAATCACAAGCTCGTAGCTGACGCCATAAGGAAGCGTGGCGAGGATTTTCGTGAGCGGATGGGCTTCTGAAAACTGCGAGTCGGCCATGCCTGTGCCCATGGGCGGCGCGGAGACCGAGGGCAGGGCCAGCGGCGGGGGCATGAGTAGGTCCCAAAGGCTGTGCAAAAGGGTGACGCAGTCGGCAATGAGAGCAACGGCACCTGGGTCCGGTTCAACGCTTTGATACACTGTGTCAAGATGGCGCGCCATGCATTGGACAATAGCTACCATGGCGTGACGGGAGTGCGCAATGACAGTAGGTGATTTGGTGAGCGCGCACAATAAAAAGAATTTAATGACTGCACGCCGCAAAACCAGCGTTGTTGCTGTGTTGAGTCCAGCTAACTCATGGTAGTACTGTTCCGTGCTCTTGTACAGTGTTGCAAACGTGAAGGGCGCCGAAAACGAGATGCTTATTTGCTGGCTATTTGATCCGCCGCTAGATGTTGTGAATGTGGAAGCGGCTGTTTTCCCCAGGCTATGGATATCATTGTAGTAAATATACGTGAACGAATGGCTCAACAGCGAGGGGTTTTGTTTGGTAAAAGAGAGGTTTTCAAGACCAGCAAAAAGGAGCACATGTCGTGCGTTAATGTCATCAACTAGGAGGGCCGAAAGTGATGAAATGAGGTCGCGCTCATTGCGTTCCTGTGGAGTACTCGATCGATCAAAAAGGTTTGATGACGGCGTTGTAGATCGGGAAAGTCCAGGGGTTGTACCGCGTTTATCGGCTGTGGATGCAGTAGCTGATGTAAGAGCAGCGGCCGCCGCTTCTTCTGCGACGCGTGCATTATTTGAGAGGACTTCGCGACGAATGGGGCCAATGGTACTATCGGAAACTGAAGAAAGCAGTGCCAGCACGACTTTCAAAAGTATATTTGAAGTGATTTTGTTGCTCAGAAGCAGAGAAATGGTGTTGTAGGGGACGCTCCCCCAAACAGCCTTGTACGCGTCGGACGATAGTGCACCAGCACGAGTGGATACGTTTTCAAGAAGATCTAGCGAATAGATGATGCTTATTTCCTTGAAGGCGTCGTTGGGGTATATTTGGGAATCCATGTTAACGGTATGCAAGTATGAGGAGTCTGGGAGTTTAAAAGGATCGTAGGTCCACTTGGAGATTTTATCAGAGTTGGGGAGAGATTTAAGGTAAGGAGTATGGGTTTCAATGAAAGAGCAGATGAAAGATGCAAGCGAGTGTTCAAAGAGAATTGCATCGGGGAAATAATTGATGGTAGAGCTGATGAGCTGGAAAATAATAGGAATGGGACCGTAACGATTATCGTCAATGCATTTGAATATTACAGTCTTGCATCGCTCGAGAAAGCCATCGACAATTTGTGCAAGTGTGGGCGACAATGAGGCGCCAGAGTCGTCCAAAAAAAGTGCGGCTTGAAGGATACGCGAAATTGGAAGGACGTTGGAATCAACCTTCATGCTCCATTTGCTAAGGAGATCCCAAGATGATGTGAAGTTTCCGTAGACGGTGTGGGTTAGGAGCATTTCAATGTACGCCACAATCCGATCTTTGGCATCACCTAGAGTGGTATTTTCAACGACTTTATTGCGTAATCCGTCGATTTCGGTTTTCTGGGCCTCGAGTTTGACTGTAATGGCAGGGGGCGGGGTATCTAGTTTCTTTGGTAATTGTGGTTGTTGCTGAGCCTTGAGTTTCTTGTGTTGCAAAATTGGAGGTGGTTGTAGCGGACCGAGAGGTTCTTGTTCTGGTTGATTGTCCTGAAGCTGTTGGCCTTCAGACATGAGGTTTCGCAGCTCGATGGCCTTGTCTGGCAGGTTTTGTGCAGTTCGTCTTTTCTTTGGCGATGCAGCTCCACCGCCGTGAATATTTGCAAACCCATCTCTGAACGACGGTGCAAGGTCTCCCCCACCAGCGCCTCTTCCGCGCCTTCGTTCGTATGCAGCCGCCAGTGGGGATCCCTGGGTCATCAACACTTCTTGGTGGCCCATTGGGGGTCCTGAAGTGCCTGGGCCTTGTCCAGTCGCAGCTCCTGGGCCTCTCTGTTGTTGATTCACAGGGCTGTTGATATTAGCAGCCACGTTTTGTGATAATGCACGTACACGAGCCTGCAAACTAGTCAAGTCGTTTTGCATGAGCACCTTTTCATTCTGGACAACTTCGACCTCATGTTTGAGCTGCTGGACAGTACTCTGGTGAGCTACACGCTGGACTTCGTTTTCATGAACCAGTTTGTCTAGGCGGGTTTTGTGGTCTATAGAGGCGCGGGCGAGGTTTGTTTCGAGGATCGTGACTTTTCCGCGAGCCATGTTGCGGTCATCTTCAGCTTGACGGAGTTGATTCTTAAGCCTCTCGATTTCGTTTTCAAGCTATAAGGAGGTTAGCTTAGATTCTGGTTAATTTTTTATAAATCTGAAAAGATAAATAATAGGACGCTGTTTTTTTTTTTTTTTCAAGCTCACCTGCTTATTCCGATCAGAGCTGGTGACGTTGCCAGAGGGGATAGCAGCCAAAGTCACGGAAGTGTCGCTAGAGGACGATGTGGTTTGTGGCGAAAGCTGTTTCGGATGGTCATTTCTGTTTTTTGCAGACGAGGTTCGAAGCTGTCTCTGAGGAGAAGGTTGGAGTCGGTGTTGTTTTTGCTGCTGTTGCGGATCTGGTGGCGGGGGGTTGTTATTGAAGGACTGGAAAATGTCGGAATCAGAGAGATCGTCAAATTGTTCATCAAAGTCCTTGTCGCTGATAAAACTCATGAGGAGGAGGGTTCTTTGGGCCGTAGAGTTTTCCTTTGGGCCATTGCTTTTGGTATGTCGTATGATTAATATACCAGTTAGTTAAAATGAAGCTAACTATATAGTTAATTAGTTAGATGTTTAGATGGTGAACGTTACTGTGGAGGTTTCGACTCGGTCCTCTTGCCCTTTGACGGAGGGGCGAGTTTTTCGAGCTCCCAGTCGAGGATTTAATTACCCGGACATCACGAACATGACGCGTGGCGCGCATTTTTTGACGCGTGTGCCTCGAGGTTAGGGTTGCTAAAAAGTTTTGAAAATTTTAGCGCCGCACTGTTTCGCAATCAAATTTTTATATTTTCCGTTTGGAGGCAAATCTGAAAAAAAGGGCTTCAAAATGTTCCTTTCAAAGCCGTGGGAAAACTTGATTTATATAAATTTAATGAAATAGATTGTTGTTTTTTAATATTTCTATCAAAAGTCTATATCTGTATATATATACCTATTTGTTCTTTTGAAAATATCTATACCAACTCTCTAATTCCCCTAAAATACCTTAAAACCTCTTATAACTTTCACATTCACCTTAACGCCGCACCAGAACACACTTTTCACATTCTCTCAGGAAATTCGCCCAACCACACCGCTGCCATCGCCCCACATACTTTGGTCATTCAGAAGCCTAAAACTCAAACTTATTGCCACGGAATCTCCCCAGACAGCCTTTTTTCTTATCTGTCACTTTTTTCTTTACGCTTTTATCAAAGTTCCAGGACTGTTTCTTCATCCTGTTGACTATTCAAATAATATCGTAAATCTTTTGTTTTTATCCGTTTAGATCCATTCACAACAGCCCCCCGTCGCCCTCTCGCCCTATTATGACATCGCCGCTCACAGTCACTAGCATCGACACGGACCCTCTTCCAACAGAATTTGTTTCTCTGGCCGAGTACCGGTCCTCGACCCCAGCCTCCTTTGCTCTCGAAGAATCGCCAGTCCTCTACTACGCCGCTGACAGCCTACCCCTCGAGGCCCCGCACCTGGACGAGCTGCTGCGTTGTGCGGGCACAAACGTGCCAGATGCGGTTCTGGCAAAAGTCAGGGCTGCATGTGAAAGCGGCCACCAAGTTCTGGCCAATGTGAAAATTGCATCTTCGTAAGTAATCCCACTATGCATTAGATATACAAAAAAAACAAAACAAACCAAAAAAAAAAGAAAAAAAAAACTAATCTTTACTCTAAACTCTTCTCTCAAAACAAAATACAGTCGTTTATTCCTATGGCTTCCAGAATATAACCAGGGAGTTGCTATCCCTTACACTTCCATCTCTCTCCATGGAATTACGCGCGTCTCCGTTCTCTATCTCCAGCTCTCGCTTCCAGATCCGTTCCCCTTCCTCGAGCTGTGGCTCGCCACGCCAACAGCCCCCACGGCGCACTCCATGTACGAGTCTCTGAACGCGTGCGCCAATCTCCACGCCGACCCGCCGTCTCCCTCGTCCTCGTCGCCCGTCGCCTCCGCCTACGACGACTGGGACATGACCCAGCCCCGGGCCTTTGATCTCGCCGACTTTGGCACCGACGCAGACGTCGACGTCGAGCTCGAGGAGTACGCCGTCGCCCGCACAACAGGCACCGCCGATGACCTCGACGGCGGGCTGGGCGGCGGCGGCGATGCAGGGCTGGAAATTAGTTTCCCGGAAGACTCGGTCGCGCGGGCGGGAACGCGACGCGCGCGGGAGGATGAGGACGAGGATGAAAATGATGGCGTGCGAGTGTGTGGGGTTGGCGAACGACCGGTAGATTCCACTTCAGAAGGAACGGGGAAATGGCGACGTGTTTCATGATTACTACTACCGTTGGCATTTGGAAATCCCTCCCTTCTCCGACTAAAGAAAACACAAAACACCTACTCTAATGATCAACCTGCTTTCTTATTTTTTTTATACTACTCGCTATTATTTTTTGCATGTGGACCATAGCCAATTGCTCAACTCAGGCTAAAAACGGTTCTTATAGATTCCCGCTTCATCTCGAGCGTCTTTTTTTTTTCTGCTATATGATTTGCTTTTACTGTTTAAAATTGTGTATAATAAATTAAACTGTCAACTTCTTTCCATTAAATAATCATTACTTTAAACAATGTCAATTCTAAAAGTTTTGCTTTTATCCCAAAAAAAATATAATTTCCCCAAAAAAAAAAAATTTATCATAACTTGACAACAATTTCTCCAATCCATAACGTTTTTTAAATTTCACATTCCTTCCTCTTTACTTTTCAAATTTCCCCAAAAACAATAAAAAGAAAAGAATTAATGTCCTGAACTCGTGGCTTGAACCACTGGCACAGCCTGTCCTGCTGTCACCGAGTTATTACTAATCATCCCACTCAATCGCTCTCGCTCATCTCGTAGCCGATCCAGCTCGCTCGACAAGTCGCTCAACGTCTGGTCAGCTTCCTCAGGGTATACCGGACTTTCTGGTGACTGCGCAGAGGCCGCTGCTGCTCCGGCCAGTCGCTCCAGCGGTGTTCCATAACCTCCTACTCCACCTCCAAGACCTGTGGACCCACTACCGTTGGACCGCGGTGGAGTACTTGGGTGGTTCTGAAGCGTTCTAGGAGATGTCTTGTTGTTCGAAATCGATACGGCACTACCACCCAGGGCTCTGCGTTCCCGTGTCAGCCGTTCAATCTGCTCCTGTGCATCCTTTAATTCCTCATCCTGCGTAATCAACTTCTTTTTCAGATCCAAAGACTTGCCACGCAAATCATCACGCTCTTCTTGTAGAATGATAATCTGAGCTCGCAAATCACGGAGCTGTAAATCGATTTGACGCGAGTTCCAGCGTCCAGTTCCTCCGGCTCCAGAAGTCAAGCTTCGTGTAACGCTGTCACCATCCCCTATGGACCCAGACTCATCGTCGTCGTCCTTTATCTGCAATTTCAAGCTATTGACTTCTTCCAGAAGCTTAGCATTCAAATCTTTATATTTGGCTAATTCCTCACGCGTCTTGAGCAAAGCCTTCTCAGACGTGTTGGTGTACTGCAGCGAAGTGTCATGCTCGCTCTCCAGAGCACGGTACTTTTCGTCGTATTCGGCCATATCTTGTTTCAATCTGACTAACTGAGATTCAAGCGTTGCAACACGGCCATCGCTTTCCTCTGCAGATTGGCGTTGAATTTTTTGGTGTTGATTTAGTTCTTGTTCAGCAGAATCAAGCTTCTCTTGTAACGTCTTAATCAGAGTTTCGGACTCAGTCACTTGCTGCTTTAAATCAGCAACCTGGTCCATGGTCAGTGCCAAATCACGGGTCGCAACAGCACTTGTCTTTTGCTGTTTCTTGTACAAGGCAGTGACTTCCTCAATTTGCTTTCGCAATAATCCAGATTCACTGTCATCTTCCTCTTGATCATCGTCTAGGCCACGAGATGTGGACAAAGACGATTTGCCGCGTTGAAACATCTTGGCGCCGGTCCACATGGCTGTGATCGATGCCACGTGAGAATTAAGGGTATCGACATTCCGCTGACTTTCTGCTACAACACCAGAAGCAAACTGCTTCGTCTCTTCGAGTTGCTTTTGCGCGCTTTCGAGTTGAGACTTGGCTGATTCCAATTCAGACTTAAGTGATGCATTTTCAGCAGAAATCCTTGTGCATTCTTCGTTCTTAGCCGTGAGGATTCTATCAGTCTCGGAGAGATGCGCTTGAGTGGTGGTCAGGGTCAGAGTTGCAGCAGTGAGTGTGCTCACATGACTTTCAGTCGAGTCCTCGAGCACTTTAAATCGTCCTTGAACGTCTTCCAGCTGAGTCTTAAGAAGTGAGGATTCATGGTTGGCCAGAATCAATTTGTCGGAAAGATCGTGGACTTGTTGTTCCAGGCTCACATTCTTAGCCATGACCTTTTCCAGATTGGGGTCTGCGTCAAGAATAGTGCGCGAAGCCGCAATGGTGGTGGCCGAGTCTTCGGATTGCAATTGTGCTTCCAGGGCCTTGATGCGAGAAAGAGCTTCGTCACGTTCCGTCTCAACGGCTGACAGTTTTTGTGACGCCTCGAGAGCCTGATCTTTAAGGTTTCCACGGACCTCCTCGACTTCTTGTTTAAGCTCAGAAAGAGCTGTGACGAGAGCAGATTTTTCTGCATCTTCCTCGGGTTTTTCGCGGGGTTTAATAATAGTAGGGGTGGTCGTAGTTGTAGTATTAGTAGAAACACTAGTAACCAAAGGTTTCCCTGCAGGAGCAGCAGTAGCAGCCGCTGCTGCAGCCGCTGCTGCTATAACCTCTGGATGAGCCGATTTAGCGTCATCTGGTTTTTCTAAGTCTCGTTTATCATCATTTTGCTGCACCAGTGGTTGTACTTGTACCTGTTGTGGTTGTTGTGGTTGTGGTTGCTGCTGCTGTTGTGGTTGCTGCTGCTGTTGTGGTTGCTGATGCTGAAACTTCTGTTGTTCGCCATCAGTGCCATCGATATGTCTTGGAGTTGCTGCCGCACTTCTTACACCTCCAGCTGCAGATTCGCTGGCCGAAGGCGGATAATTAATGCGCGAGGTGTCCAAAACGTAAACAGTGTTTGTTGGAGTAATGTCTTGGTCATCGAATTCAGGCGATTCTCCGCCCATGATAAGAATCTTATGGCCGGCAAAAGCGCTCATGGTATGGCCTGAACGGGGAGTAGGCCCTGGTCCCATATTTTGAAAGCTGAACCACTTGCGCGAGGGGATCTTGAGAGCGGACAGATACCCCAAGTCCTTCCCATCTGAAGACCGACCACCAAAGATGTACATGATATCACCAACAATGGTTGCGGAATGGCCTTCACAGGGCGATGGAATATATCCGGCGCAGTCGAGATTTATCCAGGCATTTTCACGAGGGTCGTAGCACCAAGTATCACAGTACCAAATTTTCCCGTCTGTGCCACCAAAGAGATATAATTTATCCTCAAAAGTCACCATAGTGTGGTTTGTGCGGCGAGGGGGGGACGGACCCGAGGGACGGATAAAAGTCCATTTAGTGTCTGGGGATTGGAGGGTCGAGAGGTCGTAGGCAATCAGGTCATTGAAGAAGTAGTCGTCAAGCTGTCCGCCAAAGACGTAAAGAGTAGAACCAATTGTTGAAACAGTGTGACCGTAGCGGCCTGAAGGTCTTGGGCCGACTGGGTTGGGAACTGTCCATTTAAGGGTGTTTGTATTGAGAAGATAAAGATTATCGTCGAGAATATCTGTTTCCTCAATTTTGGTGTCACCACCAAATACGATGAAGGCGTTTCCGAGAGAGAGGGCTGAATGACCCACTCTGGGGCTGGGGCAGCCTTCAGTTTCCAAGAGGTATCCCGTGAGAGTATCTAGATAGAGTAATAGAGGAGGGGGGGATGTTAGGGAGAATGTTAAGTTTCAGGGGGAGAGGGGGATAAAAGATGAGAGAGGTAAATAGAATAAAAAAAGCAAATATATCACAATTTCATACCGGTTTCAATTACCCAAAGATCTCCAAAAACGTTTGAGCCTTTGAGACCACCCATGACAAATACTTCACCATCACGAGCTGCAATGTGGTTTGCAGCGTGGCCGTAGCGAGGAAAGGGGGACGCGTTTGAAATGTATCTTTGAGACCAGGGGTACTGTGGTGCGAGTCCTTGCTGGGATGGCTGTTGTTGAAGCTGGTGCTGTTGAGGTTGGGGGGGTTGTTGTTGTAGTTGTTGTTGTTGCGGCTGCGGCTGCTGTTGTTGACCTTGCTGAGGGCCTTGTTGCGGAACCTGTTGCATGGGGTTCTGTTGTTGTCCGTTCCAATTTTGAGGGGGAGTATTTCCAGGGGGGTATTGGGAGCGTTGTTGAATCTGGACGGGGGGTTTCAATTTTTGCTGAGAATGTTGTTGTTGCAGCTGAGGATGAGGTTGTTGTTGTTGTTGTTGCAACAATTGCGGGTGAGATTGCTGCTGCTGTGGTTGGCCATGTTGCTGAGGCCCTAGATAAGGATACTTTTGTTGAACACCCTGCATAGAACTCTGTGGATGAGGTTGTTGTGGGTTCATTCGTTGTTGCTGTTGATTAGGAAAGCCATGGCCATTGAGATTTGGATGGTTTTGGTAACCCTGAGGAGGGGGTTGTTTGTTATTGTTAGGAGCTGTAGGATTGTTACCCGAGTAAAGGGCTTGTTGAGATCCATTTTGATTGTATGAAGGGTCAAAGTATTGTTGATGTTGTTGCTGCGGGTGCTGCTGCGGGTGCTGCTGCAGGTGCGGTTGTTGCTGCTGAGGTGGGCCCTGATGATTTTGTTGCTGCGAGCCCTGAGGATATGCACCAAATGCCGAGTTTGAAGACTTTGTGTTGAGCATGCTTGCAGCAGCCGAGTTGTCTGAGTAGTTGCTTGTTGGCGATTTTAAGTCATCGGTAGTGCCTGAGCTAGAGGGGGCATTTGTTCCTCTGTGGGTATGTGGGGTTTCAGGAGAAGCTGGGGTAGAAGAGGGAGCTTGACCATGAGCCGAGCCCACATCGGAGGACTTTGGGCTAGAGGTAGCGGAGGAAGCTGAGACAGATGGATCTTGGGTGCCGTTTATCGACGATGAAGATATCTGGGCCTTAGCTTCCTTTTTGCTTTTGTTCCACTTTTTGATGATTGCCATATGCGGGATGGAATTTAAAAAAGGAGAGGAGTGTTTATAGTTTTAAATTTAGACAAAAGTATGAATATCTGAAGAGCGAGAAAATAAAAATAAAAGATACTTGTAAAGAAAAAAAAAATTTCAATATTGTCAAGTTTAAAAAAAAAAAAAAAGAGTTAAAGAAGGTTTTGAGTTTAAAAAAAAAAATTAAAATAATTTGATTTTTGATGAGATTTCCTTTTTTTTTTTTTTCTATAGGAGCCCAGCCCTGTGGTCAAGTATATCACACGTATAGATTCCCTTTTGTTAATGTAGTGTATGCAAAAACGATAGCGTCCGACTTGATGTAAGAAAATAATGTCTTTTCCACTTTAGCCCTTAATATCGTATAGCTAAGTGTGGCTGCTGGCTTTTATTTTCATGTAAATTAGTGATGATGGTTGTGCGACGGTTGTGGTGGCCTTTGCAGCTTCTCATTGCAGCCATCTAGCCAACCAGTCCGCCAGAAATAGATGTGACAGACCGGTGATGTTACAGTGCATGACATTACAACTCGATGGGCGGCAGTCGTAGCCGGTGCGCACATGGCTGGGCTCGTGACTAGCAGGCGGACGGGACCCATCGAGGGCTGGGTTTGTTGTTATGGCTACACGGGAACTGGTGGTCTCTGGGCTGAATCTGTGGGGAGGATAGGGACTAAGATGGGTTTCGGGAAGATTCTGCCTGAAAAAAAAACAATAACAAAAAGGCTGGGTTATTTTTCTTCAAGGGTTTAAAAAAATAATATTATTTCTACTAGATCCTTAGTTATACTGGTTTGAAGAGTCCAACTTTAGGAGCTGGTGATGTTGTCGAAGAAGATCAGCCGGAGTGCACGCGCGCGCACACATACGGGGTTTATTTTTTTGAGAGAGAGAGAGATTGGCCCGTGTTTTGTCAAGCTGCGAGGGGGACAATCACAGGCAGTGAGCACGTGAACAGGTGTTGAGCGTGTTGCATGATGACGTAATATTGGCTTTAATTTTCAGCTAAAAAGTGTGATTAGCAGTTTAGATAATACTTTGTCATGGATTAGCTAACAAGGTTGTTACACGGTTAAATTCTCTGACATTACAACTCTTTGTTACAACGTTTCATATTACGCGTTGGTTCCCCCTTGATGTAACAAGCGTTATAATTTCTTTTTTTTTCTAAATTCCCCTTGTTGTTTATTTTTTTTTGCCCAAGTCTCTCCTGCATTCCTTAGTGACTTTTCTTTTTCTGGTCACCTTTTAGTCGTGATTTCCCGCCTCCCCTTAAAAGTTACTTTGATGCCACCCACCAGCCAGCCTAAAACAGCTCCCAAGCGCACACACAAAAGTTAATTTCCACCACCACCAGCTAAAACCTGTGGAATTCCATCTCAAAACACCCAGAAAGTCTACATGGAAATTCTCGAGATTTTTTTTACACGCGATAATCTCTAACCCTTTTTTTGAAAACCTCCTGAATTGTTCACTAAAAAGTCCTTTCTTTCTCAGCTTTTTTTTTTCTCTTCAGCTTTTCTCATCACTCTTTTTTTTAAAAATCATAAATACTCGGAGTTCTAAGTGATCAATCTATCAAAACTTGTTTGATTCTGATCAAGCCAAGTTTTTTTTTTTTTTTTTCCACTCTGGTTATATAAAGATTGTTATTGTTTTTTCATTGCCCAATAGTACTATATACACCATAATCGGCCTTCAGTCATATCCATTCTTTATAAATCCTCAGAAAAACATTAACTGCTCCCATTCTGGCGTTATAACTATATACTCAACCACCAGTATATACCCATACTACTGCATTCCACTAGATTATCCCAAAAACCTCCTTTTTCTTCCTCTCCTTCCCTTCCTCTCGCTTCCTACTTTCTTGTTTCCTCTCGTCTAAACAATGTCGGCCAACCCATCATCTACACAGGCCCAATCCCCTATACCTCTACAGCTTCAAGCCCACTCTCCTATGGCGGTCCTTAACCCTGCATCTTCCTCCTCCTCGGCAGATGCCACAGCCCCTGGAACCCTCAAACCTAGCAGAACCCGTAAACGTCTCTCCATTTCGTTCACAAACTTTGCTCCAACCGCAGACCATCACAGCCTCCAACAGCGTCGCTCAGTCTCTCTTACAACTAACAACAGTGGCCTCCATCAAGCACAGTCCCCATCAAGAATGCCCTCCTCTCAGTCGTCCATGACTCTATCCTCTCATCTGACCCCTACCTCTTCAGCAACACCTACCACTAGTAGCCCTTTATCTGCTTATTCTCCTGCCTCCTCTCTATCCCAACCAAATACCCCCTCGGGACTTTCCCGATCAATGACAGTCTCCTCTCTGGCTGCAATAAAAGATGCCCCAGATGAGGACAAACCCTCTCCCGCAGAACACCACCCCCAGCATCCAGCCTATACTTACCGCTCGGCAAAATACTCCCACAGCGCGCAAAACTCGGCCTCATCCATCGGCTCAGCTGGCTCCATCGGGTCTTACAGTTCTGCAGGTACATCTCCAGACTCACCAGCCGCCATCCCTTCAGGTGGTCTCAAAAACAGACCGTTCCGCTCATCCTCAATCACCCTCTCGCCTAATAGATCTCCCGGAACCACGCATGTCTCGCTTAACTCTAACTTAGATGATAAATCTGCATCAATCTCGGACCCAAAATCTGAAGCAGCCAGCACCACAGGGCTCCAACCACAACCGCCCCCACAAGCTAATAATGATGATGCTGGCCTTTCTTCCGGACCAGAAAGTCTCCCGGAAGCCTCGGCCTCTACAACCACCTTGACTGACTCTAGAGCCCAAACCGGACTCTCGACTTCGTCCTCGACAACAACCCTGGTGCTTCAGCCAGTGGCTGCTTCCTCCGCACCCATCCAACCATCTCAATTTAGTCCCCTCAATATCTCCCCTGTGAATGCTGCCGGCCCAACAATATCATCCTCAAACAGCAACAGCGTTTACAATCAACAGCAATATCAAAACCAACCAGCTTCTGCGCCATCCCCTGCATCAGCAGCCTCATCTGCAATTGAGTACTACTTCTCACAGCTGGCCTACCGTGAGCGTCGCATTGTTGAGCTGCGTGACGAAATCAAGCGCATGCAGCAAAAACTCAAGCAAGCCGAATCCGATCTCGAGGACTTTAAGAAACAGGTCCCCACATCGGACCTCATCCCACGCCAATCGGCGTCTTCCAAACCTAGTGGGTCTCAAAGCCACCTCCATTCACAATCGGCCGCCGCGGCTGCAGTGGCACTAGCAGCCACCGCAGGTGCTTCTTCTTCATCTTCTTCTGCAAACAATGGACCCAGCACATTCTCACCCGCCTCCTCCTCCAATAACAATAATAGTAACAATCAACATGCATCACCCCTTACCTCGTCTAATCAACAGCCTACCTCGTCTCTCCGCAGATCCCAGTCTCAGTCTCGCAGACTCGTCATTTCGCACTCGCCAATGGCTTCTGCTGACACCCCACTTACGACTTTTTCTAGCCACAAGACAGGTAGCAGCGCCGGCGGCTCGGGTGGTTCATCTCCAGCCCCCTCGGTTTCGCGTCAAGGTTCGATTTCCAGAAGACACATCCCCCTGCAGTCTTCCACATCATCTGCTTCCTCCTTCTCTTCGCGCCACTCGGTCTCGCTTTCAGACTCATCCACATCCTCAGTCACGTCTTCTCTCATTGATCCGCTGATGGAGGAGGCCGACGAAGACGATTATAACACGTCGACCACTACTATTGGCAGCAGCACTCCCATTCAGGGCGCCTTTGGATCGGGCTTTGGTGCCACCCGCAAAGAAATGCTTGCCCATGCTTCAAACGTCCATAATACCTCATCTACGTCGCCAGACCCCAATCTTCAACGGTACCCTGCCCACCAAATAGTCGTTGACGAGGCCGGCATTCATACTGGGCTCTACGACTCCAAGATGAATCCACATGCTCCCGGAGCTGGAACTACTGATCAGGTGCTGCATCTTGGCAAGCGCGTGGTCGAGGAGCTCGGGACCCAGTTCTGGTCCTTCTTTGAGGATATTAAGAATGTGACTGTGGGCGAAGATGCGCGCGATCCCCTTAGTAGACCCGGCGCGCCGGGAAGTACGGCTGCAACACCCGCCGCCGCAGGGTCGTCTTTGTCAGCGCCCGGACATGCCAATGGAACAAGCAGTGCAAGACAAACGCATGCCAAGTCACGTTCAGTCATGGTGGGTGGATCGACACGCACGCCTGTCGCAAGCAATGTGGGACCTGCGTCGCAACAAGCCTCCTCCCCTTCTTCTTCTTCCCCTTCGTTCCCAACTGCTTCATCCTCCATGGCTGCTCCTGTCATCTCGCCGCCACCAGCAGCCGCCTCTACCAGTGCCGTGTCGCGCAACAGACACGCTCGAGCCCCCAGTTTGCGCCGGTTCCGGGGATCAATGTCGATGCATAACTTGAAGGGACATTTGAACGATATCGAAGATGAAGACATGCAAGCTACATCTACGATGGAACCAACCCGCCAAGTTGCACCTCGAGGCTCCTTGACCGATTTGAAGGTTGCTCATACAAAGGCTTCTGAAAACTCGTACTTTATAGTATGAGCTTACAAAGAGTTATCAATATTTTCTTGTTCATGTGTAGTATAGTTATTTTCTTTTTGCTTTGTTCTTTTTTTAGATATAATTGGTATAGTAAAAAAAACTCCAAAAAAACACTTTTCATCAACCCAATGATCTATATATATACTGATAAAACCTCCTTTTTTCTCCCGCTTCTCATTTCCTTACTCCTCTTTGGCTTTGACAGAATCATCCTGGATCGCAGCAATGGCAGTCCATCGAGGATAAATGCTGGCCAAAGCAGCTGTAGCACCCAAAAAGCCGACGGCAATATCAGGCAAGCAGCCCTTTTCAAGGGACCAGTGGACCGTGAGAGGCAAGTACGACAGATTGATAACAATCGACTGCCACCACTGGGACAGCTTGACCTTCTTCTCGCCTGCCTTTTCGCTTGCAGCCGCCGCCCGTTTGGCCAGCGCGTACTCGCGCGCAATGCGAATAAAGTCCAGCACGACGTGGGCTGCCCAGAGGTAGCACGAGTAGATCCACAGCTTCATCTGGGCGCTGTCCGAGACCCCGCCAATGACGCCGTGCATGGCCAGGTAGGCCACGTTCTCGAGGGGCTGGTACAGCAGGTTGGCGGCCACCTGGGTGTAGGCCACTGCGCGCAGCACAGGGTCACTTGGCGGCGCGGCGGCCGTGTCGAAGGCCCACACGGCGAGCGGGACCAAGCCCCAGAGACGGTTGAAGATGCGAATGTCGGAGATCAACGAGGAGAGGGTGCGTGAGCGAGTGGCCACGTCGGCGACGGTGGCTGGGGACACAAGAGGCGAGCCTGTGAGGGTGCTGCGGGCAAACAGGAGCTTGGCGATAAGCGCAATTGCCGGGTTGGTTGTGGAGGCTGTTGCTGCTGGGGTCGCGGGGGAATCAGGGGATTGCGCGGCGGCGGCAGCAACCCGCTTGAGGACCTCGGACACAAACAGGAGGCCGTAGCCGGTGAACGCGAGGTTTGCGTCATGGGTCGAGTAGGAGCCCAGGTTTGTGTTTGTTGCGCGCAGACGAGACTCGCTGCGGAGCGCGGGCGGCGCAACGAAGCGTAGAAAGTAAGACACTGTGGCAGCAGCTGAGTTGCTTGCAGGTTGGGTAGAGGAGGAGGTCATTGTGACAGTGTGGTGATTTTCGAGAGGTGTATATAAAAATTGGGAGAAAGGAGGGGCGGAGGGAAATAGAGGGGTGGAAGGACCTTTGGGAGCCTTGATGATTCCTAATGAACAAGTCTCGTGTGGTTGGCTGGAAAAAGAGGGAAGAGAGAAAAAGGGGAGAAGAGCCAAAATAGAATTTTTTTTATGCGGAGAAATGGGGGAGAGGAGGAGGATCTTTAAGGTCAGCTTATTTAGGCTATGGGAGTTCAAAGGCTATCAAGAGACAGGAAAACTAAAGGAAGAGTTTTGTGATGGCACGTGACCCATCCAAGGAGGAGCCTCGGCGGATAATTTGGAAAGGTTTTTATGGGTGTTATTTGGTTGTTGTATGTTGGGTAGGGATTAGCAACGGCAATATCGCGTTAAAGACTCGATGGGTGGTTTAAAGCGGGGCTAAACATTTAAATACTCGGAAGAAGATGCTTTTTTCAGGCCTCGGAAGCGAGCCAAAATTTGGTACAGGGACTTTTTTAATGGAATTCTTCATCTACTTCACTACCGAGCTTAAAACTGGGCTGTTTTCCTGTTTTCTGACAAGTATCAAGAGGGCAGAGTAAAGATAAAGACGGTAGGAGAAGAGCTGGTTGCGACGCAAAGTTGTATAAACAGAAGGAAATATATATACCGAATGGTCCCTAAACTTATCTTTGGTTAATACCTTCTTTCTGAGCCTGAATCTTCAAAGCTGATCAGGAAAACCTCGTTAAAGAGATCGCACCCAGCCGTAAAAAACCCTAACCACTGTGGTCGCGTCTCCAATTTGCCTCAAGTGCAGGAATCGGTTGAAAAGTGGAGTTTTGATAGATGCGCCCAGCCAAACCTACAAATGGGCACCATTGGGGCGTCAAGCCTCCTTAAGGCTAACAAACGGACGGCCTTTGTTTTTCCAGCACTTATTCAACGGAGACAGTTAAGAGGTATACACCATCAGCGTCATTGCTTTCATTTTCCCCCAGCTTTCTATCTAAACATTGGTATATCATCAAGCTTTTCCTAAATCCTCTTTGCAAGTAATACTTCTTCTTCAGCCACCCCCCCCTACAATAGCTTTGACTCTATCTTTTGAAGCACAAGGACTCTCAAAGCCCCAGTTATTTCCACGTCATGCTTTATTATCGGGCGGCCAAACATGCCTAGATTGAAACGTAGCACCCCTTCTACTTCATTAATTCCGTTTTAAGAAGTTATGTAGATTGGTACTAGTAAAAAAGACACGGAACATAACTATGGACTATATACATTTCGCCAGGCTCACAACCATCTTTTCCCTCCCCTGGTCTAATTGTTCCAAACTCTTAGACTATTAATATTTGAAAAATATTTACAGGGATTAGCCGTGTAGTCAAGTCAAGACTTTTTCGGGCACTCAAGTGTTGCTAAGGGGGCACTTCTAATACTCAATTCATCTTCCCTATTTAGGTTTTTTGAATTGATTCTTTCCCAGTCCTCCAACTATAAATTTGCCACTTTCCCATTTAATTTTTTTTTCTTTTAATTTTTACTATAATCTTTTATAAACTTTCAAAAACACCACTTTTCACAATGTCCGACGTTACTATTGATCTCTCCAAAGTTTCTCATATTGTTGTTGATTGGGACGAAACCATCACAAAGATTGAGACATTGCATATCCTAGGCGCGGCTGCGTACCAACTCAAGCCCAACTTCGAGCCCAAATGGGAAGCCTTTGTGGAGAACATCATTGCCGAGTACACAAAGTACGCCCAGTCTTTTAAGCCAACAACTTTGCCCCACTCCAGCACCCCGGAACTGGACGCGGAGATTGAGTTCCTCGAGGGCCTCAAGGCCGTGGAGTACAGCCTGGCCAAAAAGGTGGAGGACTCGAAGCTGTTTAAGGATTTCGATCCCGCCGTTTTCCCGGCCCTTGTCCCGCAGATTGAGTTTATCGAGGGCTGGTGGGATTTCGCAAGAAGGGTGGAATCGGCCGACGACCCCCCCGTGATTGTCATTCTGAACCAGGGCCTTTCTTCCGAGTTTGTGCGTACGGTTGTCGATGCAAACTACCCGGAAAATAAAATCATCATCTATGGCAACGACATTGACTGGAGCACGGGCAGCCTTTTCCCCGAGGGTTACCAAGTCGACGCCAAGTTTGAGGAGAGTCTGGTGGATCCCGCAGTTGCCCATGGCTATGTGCGCAACATCACTGACAAGGAGCGCATTGTGTCTACTCTCAAGAAGGAGGCTCTGAAGGTTGGCAAAGACCTGTGGTACTTTGGAGATAGTCCGAGCGACACTCTTTCCTTGTTGGTTGCCAGTAGAGGCGTGGTTGTGAACAAGAAGGAGACTTTTGACAAGCTTACAGATCAGCTCAAGGTTCCTGATCTCGGGTACATTTCCAATTGGAATGACGTTACTTTTGAAAGCACTTGAACAGAAGTATACGACTTAGATAATTAGTATATTATAAATTCACAAGGTCTCATGTTACAAGAGAAGTGTCAAATAACCCGCTAAGCAGGTCTTTTGTTTTCTGACTAAGCCCTCTTAACCCTAAGCTAAACTCGGGCTGCCAAGCTGAGTTTGCGTGGCTGTCACATTAGAATTAGCCATGAAGCTTTGGAGTTTCGCTAGATGTGAGCGCAGCAAGTTTTGTTTACTGAATGTCGGCACCAACATCGCCACTAAAGGTTTTTATTGAGCGACTGGGTGTAGTAATTGGATAGCTCTATTTTTTCTGAATCGTCAACATCGTTTCTGTTTAAAGGTTACGCTTGGTTAAAAATCAACTTCTGACTATTAGTGACCAGCTCTTGAAACTTGTGCTTAGACTTTCTTTTTTTGCGAGATTTTGTTCGTAACACCTTTGGTAACAAATTTAGGCTTTTTGCTATATCGAACCCTGGATTTTGACATTTGCATCGGCACTTGTATTTTTCTAGTCTGCTACATCGCCAGAAATGTATCCTTAAGCTTTTAAGCTAATAATACACCTGCATTAACTCAATTGAGAATTTCACGGCCAACTGAAAAAGAACCCTTAAATGTCACCTTGACAGAGTTGAATCGTCATTAAGATTTAAAAGAAATACATTCAATAAGCCAATGTTAATTTCAAAAAATACAATTCGTATAGTCCTTACAAAATCCCCTTTTTAACAAGCAGTGCCTAACCAGAAACAAAAATTGTCCTAAAGATGGATGTGACTGCACAAATCGATGATGAGATTTTTGACAGACTAATCAAAATTACCATTAGATGTTTAGCCAAGATGATAAAAAATGACCACCTGTTTAGCTATATAAAGCAGAGGAGCTCCCCTTCTCTTCTCACTTTTTTTTTCACTTTCTTTTGGATCTTCATTAACCATCAACCAAATCATCTAAGATCTCTTCATTTGAAATTCACGGTAAGTCGCTTGGTATCAAAGCACATCCAGAAATACTAACTCAATAAGAAGATGAAGTTGAATACTCTGACTGGCGCCCTTTTGTGTTTCGGCACTTTGGCCAAGGCCTCCACGTACTACTCAAATGTCACGCTCTCATGTACCACCGACTCGGAACCAGAAACTGTTTTGGCTTCAAACGAGGAGTTCTCCGGAACCCCGACCTTGGACATCTTGGCCGATGAAACCGAACTCTGTCTCCCGACCCTGGATTACGACTTCAACCAGTTTGGCTGCCAGGTCGCGTGCCCCTCTGCTTCTGCTGCTGCTGCAAACACCTACCTAATCTGCGAGGATCTGATTGAGGGCTACCATGATGAATTTATCTACTGCTTGCGCTGCTCTGTGGAGCTTGCTGGATTCTCTAATGCCCTTAGCAATGCTGCCATAAACAGATTTGTGGAATGTGGTGTTAGCATTAGCTGTGAGACTACAAGTTCATCTTCTTTAGCCACTTCTATTCCTTCTACTATTACTCCCACCCCCACCCCCACCTCTTCTTCAAGCGTCCCACCGTTAACCTCAGAAACTACTAGTATTATCCCCATCACCTCGTACACTACCCACTCTACAGTTTCTGGTACAGTAACAGTTACGGTCGTCGAGCCATGTGAGACTACTACAGTGACAGTTGTTATCTGCCCAGTAACTTCTGACTCGACAACGTCGTATTCAACTTCGACCGTAACTGAGCCTGCAGTAACATCAACAATCACATCCAAATACACCAGCTATGTCACTCTTACTTCCTATTCCACTCGTTCCACTGTCAGTGGAACTGTGACGGTGACTATTGTTGAGCCATGTGAGGTCACGGAAACCTTGATTGTCGAGCCTGTTACCTTGAAAGATACAACCGTGCTATCCACATTGACTTTGACTCTCGACGAGATCACTCGGTACATTACTCGCACAACGTTTTTGACAAGTACAGAGGTCAGTGGCTTAGTGAGTACCGTCGTTGTCAAGCCTTCGGAGTTTACTGAGACTTTGGTTATTGAGGCAGCTCCTTCGAGTGACACAGCTTCCAGCTCAACATCAACCATAGGCACCCCGGAAATCACCACAATCCCTGCTACTGAAACTAAAAAAATCACAAGTTACATCACATTGACTTCTTATTCGACCTACACTAGTGCCTCCGATATTGTGACGGTCACTGTTGTTGAGCCCTGTGAAGTTACACAAACGGTGGTCATTGAAGCCATCACTTCAAGCAATGTTGTGCTGCTTTCTACATCAACTGTGAGCTCCACCAGTAGTGTACCCGTTGAATCTCTTACCTCGAGTGGTTCTGTCGAGTCTTCCACATCAACTGTGAGCTCCTCGGAAGATACCACTTCTACACCCGAATCTAAGGTCACTAGTTACGTTACCATCACTTCTTATTTGGAATACATTAGCATTTATGGTACTATCACTCAGACCAAATCGTTAGAAGTCCCTGTAACTTTGGTCGTCGAAGAAACCTCGCCCACCGGCGTTACTGTACCTTCTGTTTCCACTGCTAGTCCCTCCGAAATTGCCTACGAGTCTGTGCCCGAAAAACTCACCGCTGCTTCAGTTTCCGAGTCAGAGGAAATCACCAGCCATATCACTATCACTTCTTATTTAACACAGACCTTTGTGGGAACTTCGGTTGTCTCGGTCATCCCATCCGCCTCTAGCTCTGAGGCTGTCACACCATCAGCATCGCTTTCTTCTCTTGCAACCAACGCGACACCAATTGGATCAACTGCTACCAGTCAAAACATTTCAGTTCCTCACGAAACCACAGTAACACAGGTCAATGGAGGTAACCGCTTCACAGCGTCACTTTATACTATTGGTATCATCCTTATCTTGATATATGCCATTTAAAACGGCTAATACCAGATCAATTGAAAAAAAAAATTTTTCTTCGTGTTTACTCCCCTGCTTGTTTTTGTGTATTCTATAATAATTTTTTAATGTAATTCATATATTTTTTAAAATTATACTTGACTTATTTCTATCCCAGGTATTTTAATTGTATAATATCTCATCAAAGTATCAGTTCCCCCATTATAACTCTAATCCGAATCATCGTCGCTATCAGAATCCTCAGCGTATTTTGGCGCCGCCTCGTCATCATCGTCGTCATCATCCGTTTGTTTGGGCAATCCAGACGCCGGCGCAGCAGCGGGAACACTGGTCGCCGAGTCAAGGGCCGAGCCGCCCGTCGCCTCGATCTCCTTGTTGATGCGCTCGGAAATGTTGTCCATCTCGGTATCATCGTCGGTAAACACCTTCTTGGTGGGCTGGGGCACGTCGTCGTCTCCAAAGACGATTTTCTTGGGTTTTTTGGCAGCAGAAAGCGCGGCCGACGAAGAGGTGGCGGTTGAAGAAAAGGATGAATTGGAGCCGTCTGATGACGTCTTGCTGTATGTGCTATTGCCGTCACGCAGAGTACCCTGCACGGATATTAATCGCCCGGAAACAAGAACGCGCTTGATGGAGAAATTGATAACCTCGTAAACCTTGTCGCCATTACCGTCCACCCAGTATCCTAGCGACTTGGAAGCACCGGCAAGTTTGTTTGCGTCGGCTTTATCCTTATTGTCTGCTGCGCCGTCAGCTGTGGTGGCCGAGGCCTCCTTGGCTTGGTCCTTTTGTTGCTGGTCCTTTTCCATGCTTTCGACGGCTGCATCGACTGCATTGGCGGTTTCGTCATTGTCGTCGTAGTAAGTTTCGTCGGCCTCGAAGTACACAAACTCCCAGTCTTCTGGAATGCTGTCGCGGCGAATGCTGGCGTGGAACACGTCGTTGACAAGCAGCGACAAGTGGGAGGGGGCCTGGAGGTTGATTACACCCTGGACAACGTCTCCCTGTTGGGGTTTCCAGATAAGCTGATCAACTGCGATCCACAGAAATGCGTAAGGACTTTCATGAACGATCTTTCCGACGGGCAGCAGTATTTCGTCATCACCGTCGTCCGTTGTGTGGGCTGCAGCCTTCTTGCGCGCACGGTACTCGCCCTCGTCTTGGCCCAAGAGCTGGAGTGAGTTGTATGCAAGAACAACACCGCCGACGGGCGCGTACCACGTCATGAGCAGCGGGTCGAGGTGCTGCGACTTGATACCGTAGACCGGGTTGAGAGAGTACATGGGCGCGAGAGAAACGTACATGGTGGTGGTGACTTTGCGGAAACACTGCGAAAGGCCTGTGGCCGGGTCAACAGGATTCTTCAGCTCGGCATATGACTTGACGCGTTGGCGGGTCGCTCGGCCAGAGGCGGGTTTTTGACGCTTTGTTGTGGGCGCGTGTTCTGTGACAACGGTCGATTCGGTAGTCATGATATATGTGTGGATGGTGATGGGAAATGTTGGTTGGAAGGATGTAAAAAAAATTTTTTTTCTCTCTCAAGTCCTTTGAAAAAAAAAAAATTATATAAGCACATTGAAAGAAAACCAAACCTCCAAAACTTAAATCACCAACTAGGACTTTGGCAAAAAAACTCGTAAACCATTAAAGAGAATTTACTCATGAAGAGCTGAAAACCTAAAATCAAAGAAAATATAGATTCGCTGCTCGCGATCTACAACGTACTTAGATTGGATACCCATGAACCCGTTCCAATCGCAGCGGATGTTTTGTGTTTCTCCAATGCTGATTCCCTCGATAGCCATCGTGATTTGCCTAAAGTCGTACCAAAACGTGGCCACGTCCTCGTCCATGGCCTGGTCTCCGTCGCTGGACTCTTCGTCCTGGTCGTCGCCCTCCTTTCGCGGGCTGGTGCGCATGGGTTTGGGCTGCGTCCACAGGAAAAAGCGCTCGATACTCGGGAACGCGTCCATTTCCGGGAAGTACTGCGCCGAGTCGGACATCTCTGCCTTGGACACAAACGAGAGCCGCGGCGCCTCGTTCGACGCCCGGATCTGCAGCCGCGACGTCTGCAATACAATCATCTCGTGGAGCTTCTGCGCCAAAATCTTGCCGCGAAATAGCACCTTGAACCGTAGATTGGAAATGTCAAGCCCCATTACGCGGCCGGTTTGATGCTCGAGCCGCCGCTGCTCGCGCCGCTGCTCTCGACGTAGTTCACGCTGTATTTTTCGACGTTCTTCACGCGCCTGCTCGCGTTCTTGTTGCCGTGACTTTTTCTCGTCGTCTTTCTTGCGCCCGAAAAAAAGCTCATTATCTTCTTCTTCCGAGTCAGAGATCTGGGACTCAGGAGGCTCTTCCTCGTCTTCTTCCTCGTCCTCTTCGTCCTCATCATCATCTTCTTCACTAAGATCATCCTCCTCGTCACTGCCGAGTGGCAAGGTCTCACTATAGGGATCTACAGTGAGCACTGGAAACTCACATTTGATTGCCATATTCTGGCCGTCCTCAAATACAAGTACAAACGTCTCGTCTCCCGTTGCCTTATACTTGATACGACAAATCATATTTGACCGTACATCGTCGTCCTCACCTTCTGCCCGATTGGCTCGCTGATGTAAGTTTCTTCTCCTTGCTCCGTCTTCTCCCATCCTCGAAAACTCATCCTCCTCATTGTATCCTCTATTGACCCCACCACCAGCAGCGCCGCCCATTCCAAGTCCGGCTGCTCCACTTCGCGATGCCGCGCTTTCACTGGCCGCCAGAATCTTGAGGCACTGCAACAGTCTGTGCATAGGTAGTGCAAATGTATACAACGCGTCGGGATCCGATTTCCGGTAAGTTGCGAAAAGAGAGCGCTCCAAGTACACCCGCGCAATCCCCATGTGCACGCGGCCCATATTAAACGCAAGCCCGTTCTCGTCAATCATGACCGTCACTGGAACGTCCTTGCTCACCATCCGGGCCAGCGCCTCATCCTCCTCGGTCCCAAGATGCGCTCCGGGACCCAAGTCCCCGTCGCTGTCATGGTCGTCAAACCCGGGTATCTGCATTGCGGCCAGAGAGTCTCCTTTTCGGTGCCGCTGCGTGCTTTGTGTGGTGAACGGGTTCCCTCGGCCGGTCCCCATTGAGCGCGCGTACGACGAGGCACCGACGCCCTGTCCTCCTTCGTAGACTTTTGCGGCGGGCTGGATCGCCTTGAGTGCACGGTATATATGTGCTATATGTTTTGTGGACGCGTAAAAGTCGTACTCTGAATCGTCTACCACGTCGCCTTGGTGTACCTGGGCCTGCGAGCCATTTTTTTCGGATCCGTCGTCGGAGGCTGTGGATGCATCGGAGTCCCGCTCATGGCCGTTGGAGTGATCTTCATCTTCAATGAGTCCCTCGAGATCAAGCTCGAGATTGCGTACTGTCGGTTCACGGAACGACGTGGTTGTTTGCGAGGCACTCCGAGACGCGGCTCTTCGCGCAGCCTGCTGCGCGGCCTGCTGTTGAGAATCAAGATCTTGGTTTTCTTGATGAGATTCTGTATTCATTAATGGAATTGGCAATACTCTAATGAAACTCCTAGATCAGCGTTTTTTGTTTTCAAGTCTTTAAGACTTTAAGAGGATGGTTGAAGAATCTGAGGTGTGTCGGCATTTTTTTTAGCCCCGCCACTCTTTTTTTTTCTTTTTTTTGATCTCTCCACTCTCTAGAAACCCTTACGCTATTCAACACACATAAACTTTGCATCCACAGTTTACACGCCAATCTAATGTCCCGCTCTAGACGCCAAAACGCTTTACCCGTGGCTCTGATAGCCACCATTGGAGCCGCTACTGTGGCCGCGGCTACAGCTGCTTATTTTTATTTTTCTTCGGCTCCATCTGAATCGGACGGGTCGGTGCACCCCCCGCACAAACAAGGAGCCGAATCCAAGAAGCGAACTAGCACCCAGCAGGTGGCCCTGATATTGTCCAAGGTAAAGTGACTGTAAACTTTTCTGCATAAATTTTTGCAGCTTAGACTGACACACAGATTTCAACATAGGACCTGGTGGATAATGGCGACATTCCATTTGCCGATCTCTTGTCCAAGTTCCCCAACCTTGTTTTCATCTACTTCCCAGCAGACTTTTCTCCCTTCAATACTTCAGAAGAAGAGCTCCCCCGCGATATCGAGCAGCTAGAACTACCTGAACCCATTGCGGATGCTATCGATGTTGCCCAGGACGCATACAGGTTTCTTCCGTGTGGATCAGCGACTGGTGCCACACACATTGTTAAACACCTGCGCCCACAAGTTTTGTTGGTTCCACGCAGCCATAATGACCTTGAAGATAGACATGTCAAAGAACAAGACGTTTCAAGGTTTGTAGGCTCAGTCGAGGAGATTGTAGACGATGAGGCTGCCGATTTTTTCGCGTCGATGCTAGCTTAAACTGCTTTATCACTACCTGCTTCAGATAAATATATACACTTTCAAATAAAAAGCCTTTTATCAATTCAAACCAGTCGACACTATATAATAGACTTGTATATATTTATATATATTTTGTATTTTTAAGAACCCCCCTAACATTGAAGTAGTTTACCTTCATTCTCATGACGGATGACTGCTCTTGGAATCCACCAGCCATCGCCAAACATCATGCTGCCGCGCCGCAGCAGGATTGCAGCTGTTGTGGAGCTCCCACTTGCGTTTCCGAGACCAGCGGCGTTCGGCGGCATGGCCTCGCCAGAGTCGGTACATGAGCGCCCACATCTTGTCTGTGCGCGACAGTTCGTGTTTGAGAGCACGAATGCTGTGATGGTGTTGCGGTCGCGGTTGCGAGAGTGGGGTTTGGTGATGGTGGGGTTGGGAAGAAGCAGAAGAGGAAGCTGACTGTGAAGAGACCGACTTCCGAGCCATCTTGGCTGCGTTGAGAATGGCGCTACGGGCCGCCATAGCTGCGCTGGAGGAGGAAGCTGAAGCAGATGCTGCGGCCGCGGCAGCTGAGGTAGCAGATGGAGCGTTTTGCAGAATGCCTGTACCCATCATTGTAACTCTGCGAATGTTTCTAAGTTGAGCAAAGTTAAAGACAGAAACTCCGACGGCTAAAGCCACAATGATGCCCGATACTGAGCCGAACCCGTATGTTGTTTCCTCAATAAAGTTTTCGAGATTCATTCCGTAGAGAGATGCGAAAAAGGCGCCCGTGGTGAAGCCGAGAGTGGTGATTGTGACCTTGAGCTCCATGAGCATGAGCGAGTTGCGGTTTGCATCTAGGATGATGTTGATAATTTCCTCCGTGTTTTTTACGTTGGCGATAACTTGGCCCGACTGCTGCACCATTTCGTCGCATTGCTTGTAGTAGGACTCTAGCAGCAGTTCCATATCTGCGTGGTCGTCCTCTGAGCGATGAGCAAACGCTTCGGGGTTCTCAAACTTTTCAGTCAGGTACATGCCCACAAGATCGTCGTCTGAGTCAAGCACCTCATTGAGCAAATTTTTGATGAGCAAGGACTTTTGGTGGAACTTGATTAACGACTTGTTGCGGATCAGGAGCTCTTTGAGCTGGTCGCGGTCAATGTGGTCTTCAAGGGAGGCCAAGATGGAGTTGACTGTGGAGATATGTTGCTTGAGTTCTGTTTCGAGGGTCGATACGACATTGATAAGAATGGACTCTAGGGCCTTCATTTCAAAAGTCTGAACAAACACGGTGCCGCTGGAATCGTTGCTGTTTACGTTGTGGATGCACATGGGCGACTGGAGCTTAGACTCGAGGTCGTACATGAAAAGTCCAAGCTTGGAGTTATTTGCCGGGTCATCGTGGGTATCAAAGACAAGCACACGGTCATGTTTGATCATCGCCTTGATGTGGAGCAAGTTGATGAGAATGCACTGGTCGCGCACGAGAATAGAGGGGATGATAGAGACAGGCGTATGATCAATGGAGCGGAGATCACGGGCATACAGCTTGTTATCGGAAAGAAACTTGGCCTTGGGAATAGTCTCTGAGATGTTAATGACGTGCCCATGGGAATCAATGGTTGTGCAAGAAAGCGTGTTGTCGACAATGTGCTTGGACAGTGGGTGTGCCGAGGCTCCAGGTGGCGGGACAAAGTTTGACGAGTGTTGGGGGCCCATTTGAGGTGGCGACTGGGGTGAAGATGATGCAAATGAAGGGCCTGCGGACAAACCGTCGGTTGGGTTTGACGTGTTTGCTGTGTTCGGTGATTTTAAGTCTGTTGCTGCTGTTGCTGCCGAGTGCTGAAACCTGGCCGGCAGAACCAGCACCTTTCTGGTACCCCTATTGCCGATGGTACTGCTGCGGCGACGATCCGAGTAGCGAGAGGGAAAGAAGATAGAGACAGAGGTAGCGGTCGAATCATTGTTATGACACGAGCAGTAGTCTGAGAGGACTGCACGCCGGAGGTGGTCCGGGGCCCGGGGCCTGGCAGCTGCTCTTGCAAGAAACATGTGTGTGTGGATGATTTATATGGGCTTGTTGACTGGTTAATGTGAAGGGACAAAAAAGCAAAAAAAAAAAAACTTTTAGAGTTGAGTTTTTGGGTGGTGAGAGATTAAAACAGTGACGTAATACCTTAGTCAGACATGCGATATTGAACATTAGCTACAAGGCCAGATAGACACCTTTTAATACCATGATTAAAGTCTTTAAAGAGATACAGGTCAAGAGATTATTATATTATTATATATATATAAGATAA
This sequence comes from Magnusiomyces ingens NRRL Y-17630, assembly GCA_900497715.1. Classification (NCBI taxonomy): domain Eukaryota; kingdom Fungi; phylum Ascomycota; class Dipodascomycetes; order Dipodascales; family Dipodascaceae; genus Magnusiomyces; species Magnusiomyces ingens. The sequence continues at coordinate 2,004,739 of UIDE01000002.1, forward strand.
AGAGAGAGAGAGAGAAGCAAGAAAACAATTAGTTGAAGAACTTTCGGGACTCGGAAGGACCAAAAATGGCAAGACGGATGGCAGGAAGCGACTGGTCCTCGAGCAGCTTGAGGCGCTCCTCAAAGGTATTGTTGACCTGGATTTTGCCAGAGGCATTGAGGACAATGACACCGCCAGCGGAGCCTTCAGGAAGCTCCGAGTCGGTGTCAAGAGAGATTTCGACGTCACGGCCAGACTTCTCCTTGTAGGCCTTTGCTGCGGCGTCAAAGGTTTCCTTGACAAGCTTAGCGTCAGCCTTGCGGGCGCGGACGCGGACCTTGGGCTCGAGGAGGGTGAGGGCGGCTTCCTCGATAAGTCCGGTGATAACGGTCTTGTACTTCTTAGCGTCCTTGGAGAGCTCCTTGAGCTTCTCGGTGGCGCTCTCGAAAACAGAGGTGACGACGTCTTCGCGGGCCTCAAGGACTTTCAGACGGGTCTTGTTGGCGACGGTGGACTTGGCAATTTGCTGAGCAAGCTGGGCCTGCTTGTATTTGCGTTCGTAGAGAGCGTCAATGGCGGCGGATTCCGAGCGGACGACGCTGGCCTTTTCAATTTCGTATTCTTCATTGGCCTTATTTAAAAGTTAGAGTGCGTTGGATAAAACGAAAAAAAAACTCACCTTGAGTTCAATCTCCTTGGCCTTTTCATCGGCTTCCTTCTTGATGAACTCCACCATCTTCTTGAGTTCGGAGTTGACCTAGACAGTTAATGTTAGCATTGTAACAGTTTCAGTTTGGAAAAGACTATTAAAAAACGTACTTGGTCATCGCTGAGCGACTGGGAGGCAACGGCAGGCATTGTGATAAGTTGTGATTATGTGAAGATTAAGTGAATATTAGGGGTGCTGTTGTTGGTTTTTTTGCGAGTTAGCTGGTATTGACAATTCAAACGAAGATAATCGGTGAGTTATATTAGTTCTGTTGTCAATTAGTCCGTCAGTCAGGGGCTTGTGCAGGAGAAGGCTGGGTGGGAAAGGGGAGTGTGGATTTTTATATGAGAATTTACGTGATGTGTAGAGGGATTGGGAGGTTGTGGTGGTGGTGGTGGTGAAGAAAAAAAAAAAAGAGAATTTTTGGCTGCTTTGATGCTGCTGCTGCCTGTTGGTGCTGCCTTTTTATGCGCTCTCTGTTTTTTTCCAGTCATGCCAAACAGCCAAAAAGGGCTGCACATTGCAGGCGGGCACAAAAAGGCAGCAACAGAGAAGTGCAGCCAGCAGGAAGTGGCATCTAAGGTGTTTACGTATTTGTAATGATGACAAGGGAATTACTAATATTATGTGACATAAACCAAAATTTTAAAAGAGATAAGTGCCAAGTGCCAAATGCTAAACCCCAAGTGCTAAATGCTTCGACCCAAAATTTCTATATTGGAAACTCCAGAAAAACGAAAACTCCACTTTTCATCTTTTTTTTATTTTCATTCTGTTTATATTTACTCAAAAAGATTATCCATATAGTTATAAAAAAACCATACTTCCAACTCAAATTATTCCCCCTTTTAATCCATATACGTTTCTATTTTCCTTATACACCATTGGGGAAATATGGTCAGGGGCACCGACCATGATCTGAAAATGAAAAAAAACTTTTTATATATCCCAATGGAACCAACCAACTCATGATATTATCAATTGGGCGGTTTAACAAGATTGACTGAAGACTTGATGGCAATTTTTCCCGTTTTTAAAGGTAAATTCGTAAATATAAGAAAAAAAAGAAACTTCCTCAACTTTTTTTTTCAAGACCTTAAAAATATATTCCCCCCTTCATATCGACTCCCCCCCCTCCATTACCATATAACTATAAAACCGACAAACGAGAGATTTATTTTAACAATTAAAAAAAAACAATAAATATCGTGAAAAGGAAAGAAAGTGATTAAAGACAATTAAGAAAGACACCAAAAGTATTACAAGACATATTCATAACCCAAAAAAAAAACAAGACAAGATTTTTAAAAAACAAAATAAAACACCCATCATCAATCATAAAACTTTTACGCCTGCGTGGCGAGACTTAAACTTTTTTTTTTTCACCATTTTAATTAGCAGAATCTTCTTTTGAAAAGTTTTCATTTCATGGTCCAGGATGATGAGAATATGGAGGAACCCCACCATCCGACGACCGGTGTCGTCGGTCACTCCCATTCTCTCCAACGCGTCCAGCTCCACTTTCTTCGCCACCACCACTACCGCCCCCCATCGTGTAAGATGCTAATGTCGACAGGGACAAAATCGAAGACGTCGATGCCGATCCTCCCCCTGACCCAGCACCATTTCCTCCATAATATCCACCATTGTTGCTTCCATAACCCCCCGTGGTCGCAGAGTACCCGGAATACCCAGGATATCCAGAATACCCAGAGTACCCGGAATACCCGCTGCTACTAGTGCTGCTACTGCTGCTGCTGCTGCCGTTATTTGACGCAGACGCAGAAGACGATACCGAAGAAGAAGACGATGATGAAGAGGAGGATGAATACGCTCCTGAGTTATTGACGCCATACCCACCTGGCTCCAGGTACGCTGGTCCCATAGAATACCCCGTTGGTGATGACAACCCTTGGCTCGGCGGGGAATTCAACAAAGAACTAAACGCAGTTACAATCGATGGCCGATTCCGGCTATATCCACTATTTGAAGTAGTTCCATAGTTTCCAGATCCAGGCACGGTTTCGCCACCACTGCCGCTACTGCTCGCAACGCTATTGCCACCATTGGTAGTACCACTGCTACCTAGCCCCCCATATGTCGTGTTCGTCAATGTACTGTGATACTGTCCAGATGCTGCAGAGGGCAGACTTGAAAGTCCACTGGTTGTGGCACTCACCGTGGGTGTTGTTGATCCAGGTCCACTACCGGCGCTGTCACCGCTGCCATTATTTCCCGTGTTTGCGTTATTAGATCCGTTACCCAAGGGCATCATGGACAAAACAGATGATCCATGCCCATAACCGGAAAATGAGTTGCGCGCAGAATTATCGGTGCTGCTTGTTCCACTGCTACTTGCGGTGCCACTCCCACTACTGCTATTGCCACCATAATGCAACCCAGTTGGCGATGTAGGCGACGCAAGACTACTTCCACTAAAGCCTGCAATGTGCATTGCGGACGACGGTCCTGGAGACCCAATAAAGTTTGTTGAAATTGGGAATGAAAATCCAACTGCTGCAACTGCAGCAGCTGCAACAGCTGCCGCCGATTGTGTCGATGAAGAAACTGACGACGACGACGAAGACAAAGAAGATGGGTGTCCTGACAACGGGGCAATCTGAGAGTTACTTGCAATATTAGTCAAGCTGCTGGCGGTGGTACTGGTACTCAAGTTACTAGCAATGCTGCTGACACTGTTTGTGCGACTCAGCGTACTGCTACCACTCACGGATCCACTGCCAAACGACGGTGGAGCCATTCCGGGGCTTGTAGGGCCGCCGAAGATAACAGGGCTAGTCAAATACAGGGACGAGGATGATGGTACGCTTGATTGACGTCCTCGAGCCATGGCCCCCCCACTGCTGCTAGTAGCTGTTGTCCCGCCAAAACTCCCTACTCGAATGTGTCTGCTGCTGCTCGAGCTACTTGTGCGCCGGCGCTTAGGAGACTCTGCAGAATCTGCGGACGACAATGACGAAGATGAAGAAGAAGATAGCGAGCCAGGAGTCATGGGAACGCCTCCTGCGCCGCTGTTAATTGGATACATGTAACTGCTGCTGAAGACAGAAGACATTGGCGACGACATACTGAGGCTGCGGTGGTGATTATGGTTTGCGCTAGTATTCACACTAATACTGGTGTTAGTGTTGCTAACTGCAGCAGATCCCGTGGGCAAAAAAGAAGTCGACTGTTGAAGTTGCTGATTTTGTAACGATGTCAACGCTGCAGAGTATGGAGTGAACGAGTGACTTTCTGCGGGGCCTGGAGGACCTGCGAGAGGTCCCATCAAAATTTCGACTGGAGATCTCATGGGCGGCTCTTCAACAAGTCCTGCGGGGTGATCTGCAGGTGAGGGCGCCTGCTCTGGTGTTGTTTGGCCCATTTTGGCTTCGATCTCTTCGCGATATTTAGACAGGGCATAAATTAGTCGTTGGTTAAGTTCTTCGAGCCCTCCGTTTATACTCAAATGGTGGTTCTGGTGGTGGTAATAGTTCTGGATGCTTCGTTTCCTAAAGCTTTGTTCGCGATCAATGGCAAGGTCCACTGCACGCAGGGCCAGAGCCAGCTCTTCAGCGGGGAGTGGGGGTGCACGGGGCGATAAGGGCGGTGTAGGGAGCGCTCGGAATTGTGCTGTGGCAATTTCCACAAAGTCTGAAGGTGCCTCAATCACATACTCGACGGCTGGGTGTGCGTAATATTCTGCACTTAAGGCTGCTGTTGACGGAACGAGGTTCGGGGTGATGGTTTGCAGTTGGGCTATAAGGGCTTTAAGTTGATCGAGTATAAATTGTGGCACATAGTGGGGAGCTTGAGCAGCTGGGTAGTAGTACGCAGCAGATGAGTTTGAGGTTGGGACAGTAGAGGAGGAGGAGGAAGGAGCCCTAGCAGAGCCGATTGTGTCATCAGTTAGTAGCAACCCAGAGCGTTGCCATGCATCGCAGAGAACACCAACAGGCACACTTGCCCATGCTTCTTGGATCCAGTTTAACACGGCAATCATTGGAAGGAACCAGAACGGGTCTATCGAAGAGTCCAATAGCGAAAGGTCGCCGGCATCATCGGGCCCGGGTGGCGTTGGGTTTCCGGTGGCACCTGTTGTGCCTGTTGCTTCTCCTTCGCCGCCACCACTGCAACCAATTGTACTAAAAAGATCCTTGACGAAATACAGCAAGTGTGAGCGGTAGTTGGCTTTGAAAGCTTGGATAGGCCCCAGATCAATGGGCATGTGCATTGCAGCCACATTACCTGGAAGGAAAACAACCTTGACATTCTTGAGGCCCACGGTGTCATGTGAAAGAAGATCATTGTCTTCTGTTTTGAAGAGGGGTGTTGTCTGGCGCTGGCGCTGTTCGTGCATATATAAGCGCATTCCGACCTCATGGCACTTGAACGGGTCCAGAATAAGCAGAACTTTTCTGCCCTGCATGCGGGCATCAAACCACTCAAGCCATTGCTTAAAGTCGGCCAGCGTGAGCCAGGCTAGCGGGTTGGCCGAGTACTCGACTCCGAGCGATTGCAAATCTGCGCGCGTTTCCGAAAGCTGATGAGTGTTTGTTCTATTATCTGGATCCAGGACTCCGCCCACAATGAGGCCTCCTGTTGGGACTCTGGCTCCTAAGTTATTTGCAATGTTGTCGCCCAAAGATCCTTGTCCGTTTGCCGCCGTAGCAGCGGTAGCGGCGGCAGCAGTGGCTGGATGGATGTATTTTTGCGGGTACTCTTGTTGGCCAATGACCCATGGGGGAAGACGCTCGGTACCGGAAGCATTGCAAGCAAGCATTACGGTGAGGGTACCTGGAGAATCTCGGGTGGCGGTTGCGGCGTCTATGGCTCTTTGGGTTGGTGCTGCACGGTAAGCCAAGATTGTTTCACTCATGGAATAGACATTGTCGGGGCCATAGTAGCGGTTTATTTCTCCGCGGATTATTTCGAGCTGGCGTTGAGCCTCTTCATAAGCCTTGAGCGATATGGAGGTTGTATGAGGGGACTGTGAAAGATAGTGTGCCGAAGGTATTGATGCTGCTGTTGCTGATGATGGTATGGGTCCTGCTGAATGTGGGATGTAGGTATTTGAAGAAGAGGCTGAAGTAGATGATGGAGACGATACCGGTATGGAAATGGAGTGAGAGCGCAGATAGGGGTTTTGTTGGCTAGAGCCGGGATTAAATCCAGGGGCGTATAGGCCATGTGTATAAGACCCGGAGCGTCGGTGGTAGCTTCCGTTGTTGCTTTCTGGGTGTTGTTGGTGATAATTGTAGAGGTCTGCAGGTGCAGCTGATGTGGCGATTGTAGAAGACCCATGTCCAGGCATTCCTGCTGCTGCTGCCGCCGCTGCTGCTGCTGCCGTTGCTGCCGCTGCTGCTGCTGCGTTTCGTGCGGACGTATGTTTGGCATAAAAGGCGTTTCCTGGCAATGGGGACGGGTAGAGAGAGGCGGCTTCGCCGACCTGGGAGAGGGTTTTGATACTGTGACGCAGCTTGAACTTCTCGACCCACCCCCCGGAGAGCGAGGGACAGGGCTGGCCGTGGTATTTGGGGATGTGGGGCCACAGAGCATAGGCGAGGTTGAGCAGAGTGGAGCCCGAGACGTCGGTGCCCATGGCCTTTGTGCGCAGAATGCACTCGGTGAGGGCGATTTCGAGGTCGGGATATTTGGGGGGGCGGCAGCGCTTGTTGTCGTCGTAGTCGGCGCCCAGGGTGTCGAGGTGGTCGAACTTGGACGAGAGGATATTGGAGATTGTGGAGAAGGGGAGCTCGATGTTGTATTCCTGTTTGAACCAAGCCCGCACATGCTTATGGCCCAAGCGTGGCTCCTGGGCCCGGTAGTAAGCCCGAATAGCCTTTTTTTGCGCGACCGAAATCTTAAGCCGTTCTTCGGTGTGAGCCATTGTACAAAGGGAATTGAGATTATGGAGAGGGGTAAAGCTTAGTTTTTTGTGGATGTTATCTTTTGAGTAGAAATATTATGAATAATGATGATGAAGAATATATAGACTATATTGAAACAAATTATATATAATAATTGAATGGATGATAAATTGAAAATTGTTAAAGAGTTATAAAAAGTGGCGATAACAAAAAAAAATGGCCTATCGTTAAAATAAAAAAAAACTTTACATGTGCGTATTTTCTTCAAATTCTTTAAACACCAGAGGAGAGAAATAAAAAAGCAAAAATCTGTTATCACCCTTCACGTGGGTATTATGTAATCTTATTATGTACACTAGTTTATTATTTAAAAAAAGAGAGCATTAACTATACAGAGAGCATTTTTTGGGTTTTTTTGGTGGAAAAGGAGGAGGGGAGAGGATTTAAGAACGGGTTCTTAAATAAAAGTCGTCGTCAGTCATTAAAAAAAGTGGGCAGCAGATAAACACCGAATTTCTTTTACAAGGCATTTACTCCTTCTTCTCCTCAGAGGAAGAGGAAGAAGAAGAGTCATTCTGCTGAGCCTTGGACTTGTAGACCTGCTCAAAGAGCTTGAGGGAAGCGTTCTGGACCTCGTCGGTCTTCTCCTTAATCAGAGCAGAGTCAACCTCCTCACCGGCCTGGGCACGGGCAACAACCTCACGGAGCTCAGTGATCTTCTCACGGATCTTGTCAGCCTCAGCCTTGTCAATCTGGGCCTCAAACTCGTTAAGAGAGTTCTCAGTCTCATTCATGATAGAGTCGGCACGGTTGGCAGTCTCAACAGACTCACGGCGAGCCTTGTCCTGCTCCTTGTACTTCTCAGCATCGTTAACCATCTTCTCAATCTCATTGTCGGAAAGACCAGAAGAGCCAGCAACAGTGATGGAAGCATCCTTGTTGGTGCCCTTGTCCTTGGCAGAGACGTTGATGATACCATCAGCATCAATGTCAAAGGTGACCTCAATTTGAGGAACACCCTTGGGAGCAGGAGGAATACCGGAAAGGGTAAAGTTGCCAATGAGCTTATTGTCACGGACAAGCTCACGCTCACCCTGGTAGACACGGATCTCGACAGAGGTCTGGCCAGTGGCGGCGGTAGAGAAGACCTGGGACTTCTTGGTGGGGATAGTGGTGTTTCTGTTAATCAGTCTGGTAAAGACACCACCGAGGGTCTCAATACCAAGAGAGAGAGGAGTAACATCAAGGAGCAAAACGTCCTGGACCTCGCCGGCAAGGACGGCACCCTGAATGGCAGCACCAATGGCAACAGCCTCATCGGGGTTGACGGATTTGTTAGGCTCCTTGCCAAAGAGAGACTTGACAGTCTCGTTGACCTTGGGCATACGGGACATACCACCGACAAGGATGACCTCGTCAACCTCGTTGGTCTTAAGGCTGGCATCCTTGAGGGCCTTCTTAACGGGGTCAATGGTGCGCTTGATCAGAGACTCGGTGAGGTTCTCAAACTGGGCACGGGAGATGGTAAGGTTGATGTGCTTGGGGCCGGAAGCATCGGCAGTGATGAAAGGAAGGTTGATATCAGTCTTAAGAGCGGAGGAAAGCTCGACCTTGGCCTTCTCGGAAGCCTCACGGATACGCTGGATGGCCATGCGGTCATTCTCAAGATCAATACCATTCTCCTTCTTGAACTGCTCGACAATGTGTCTGACAAGGTAAATGTCGAAATCCTCACCACCAAGGTGGGTATCACCGTTGGTAGACTTGACCTCAAAGACACCCTTCTGGATCTCAAGAATGGAAATATCGAAGGTACCACCACCGAGATCGAAAACAGCAACCACCTTGTCCTCAGTCTTCTCAAGACCGTAGGCAAGAGCAGCAGCAGTGGGCTCGTTAACGACACGGAGAACATTGAGACCGACAATCTGACCAGCATCCTTGGTAGCCTGTCTCTGGGAGTCGTTGAAATAAGCGGGGACGGTAACGACGGCGTTCTTGGCGGGCTTGCCAAGGTAAGCCTCAGCAGTCTCCTTCATCTTGTTGAGGACGAAACCACCAATCTGGGCAGGAGAGTACTTCTCGCCACGGGCCTCAAGCCAGGCATCACCGTTAGTGTGCTTGACAATCTTGTAGGGGACCTGTTTGATGTCCTTCTGAACCTCAGCATCGTCGAAGCGGCGACCAATCAAACGCTTGGTAGCGAAGAAGGTGTTGGTAGGGTTGACAACGGCCTGACGCTTGGCGGCAACACCGACGAGACGCTCACCTTCCTTGGTGAAGGCAACGACAGAGGGAGTGGTACGACCACCCTCGGCGTTCTCAATGACCTTGGGGATCTTACCTTCCATGACGGCGACGGCAGAGTTGGTGGTACCAAGATCGATACCGATGACGGTACCCTGGACCTTGCCAGAGTTGAATCTAGCCTGGACGGCAGGAGCAAAGCTTCTAGTCTGGGAAAACAAGTTAGAACAGATGAATTAAGCAATTATCAGTGAGAGAACATACGTTTCTAAGAGCAGAACGGGCAAAGCGTGAAGCCAGCATTTTTCTTATTGTGTGTGAAAAAGAGGGGGGGATATGATGATGTTTTTTAAAAAATCAAAAACAATATAGAAGAAAGAGTAGAAGAGGAAAAAAAAAAATCTTTCATAAACCATTGGAGGGGGGGCGAGATCGTCCGTTTATATAAGACCGGCGGTGGCGGCGCCTGGAAGGCCGTGGAAGATTTGGGAAGAAAATTTTTCACTCTGACGGATTTGGCTGGAAGTTTTGTTTGTTTGAGGGAGTGTGGTGGTGGTGGTAGTGACAAATTTCCCTGGTGGTTCCTCACAACCAATCGCTGCGCCGCATTTCAGCCATTTTCTCGCACCTTCTAGACGTTCAAGTCGTTCACGTGACCTGGCCGTGCGAGTACCGGCCCCTCCGCCAGCGGTGACTAACCTTGTGCGCCCAGATTAGTCATCTTGAGCGGTAGATTTCTCGTTTTCTGAGAGCAGCGTGGGGTAAAAAAAGCAGCGTGGTTGAGCAATTGACCTTGAAAAGTCGCACCAGAAAAAAGGACTTGTGCAGCCCACCATCGGCTCGGGACTCGGGTGTTCGGGATTCGGTCTTGGGTCGAAGGCATTCCGGGCAGCAATAGGAGAACTCCAAAAAACAGAAAATAAGTGGAGACATTCAAAGGCTCAGGCAACTGACGGAGACATTTGACCGGCCTGAAAGACGGAGAATTGCGGGGTTCCTTGAAACTTTTTTAGAAACAACCCTTAGGGGATTTATTGAAAGCCCCCTCTACTTCTAAACTTTGTATTCGTGATATATACTTTAGTAGTTTATGTTTTTCACATAGAAATTCCATCACAGCGTCCTTTAACAGTTTCCATAGTTATCTTCTCTTCATTTAATAATGCGTCATTTTAAAACACACATAATTGCTACTGTGGATTTCTTCACAAAAAGCAAAAAAATTCATAACCTGAGAGGGAAAAAAAAGGTCTCGAAGTTAACACCCTTGCGGGCTTTTTTTTCTCCCTTCTTCTTCATCCTCCGTTGTAATTTTTGTCTGGTGCGACTTTTATGTGCACATGGATGACTGCGTATATGGATGTGGGCCAGTAATTTTATATACGGGATACATCAGCCCTTCAACCGCCATTAGGAAAAGCCCTCATCGTAACGTTTTCCCCTCGTTTCCTGCTGGGTCGTCAACCGGTGCTTCGGCGCTCTCGGGTTTAAATCCCGTGTAACAACTTAACTCTGGACTTTCCTCAAAAAAATAATAAAACGTTGCACTCTAAACAAATGTAACACGGCTAGTAACTGTCACATAACGCGTCGCGAAACAACCACGGTTTGTTTACGCGACGTGTTTGTTTACTTTTCAACAGCTCGCCTTTTTTGGTGTTTTGTTTATTATTCTAGCCGAATTGAAAAAAAAAAAGTAAATAGAGATTGTTTTTTAAACAAACGAGTCTGATTTGTAAATAAATAACTGAAAATTAATTCTTCTTTTTTTGTTTCATTTCCTCTCTTTCTCTTTTGTTTTCTTTTGCACTCTCTAATCATCATCATTCTTAACCAAATGACTCCCATAATTGACCTCCAGCTTGCATTTTCCCCGCTTACCCGTCAATACCTTATTGATGCTCTTAAAGATGCTCTCATCCACGAAGGCTACTTTGTCGTCACAAACTACGAGGACTTTCTGGACCCTAAAATCGTTTCAGACGTAACAAAACTGGTCCCTAAGTTCTTCAACCTCCCTCAACTCACTAAAGAGTCTATGGACATTAAGAAATCAAGACACTTTCGTGGCTACTATAACAATGCTAAACAAAAATCGGATCCAGTCAAACCCTCATCTTCCTCCCTCGAAGCAGCATTCCCTGCACTCGAACACCCTTCAATCGCATCTTCTACAAAATCATCCTCACATCATTCATCGAAGGGACCAGTTCTCTCCGAGCAAATCGTCTTTGGTATCGACTCGGTAGCTACCTCGCATCTTCTCTCTACTGGAGAACCAATCAAAGAACACAAACTCGTGGCCATGCTACGGGGACCTAACCAGTACCCTTCCTCACTCACAATCCCCAGATTCAAGCAAAAAATCAACAAGTATGCTGACTCAATGGCTACCTTTTCGTACCGATTTGTCTCGGAACTCGTCACTGAGGCTCTGGGGCTGGCAGATTCGCCCTTCCATGTTCTTTTCGAACAATCGCCCATGCTTGCATGCCACAAAATCAAACTCACCCAACACGCACCTCTAAAGAAAAAAAATCCCCTGATCCCGCATAACCCCAACGAAGAGGACCAGCTCTCCAGCCACGAATTGCCTGTCAAAGATACATATGGCACAAAAGATGATGGATCCCTCTTCACTTTTGTCACTCCTTCTACCAATGCATCGTCCATTTCCATCATCAAGCCTTCCGGAAAAACTGTTACCATTCCACAAAGCAGTCTGCCGCAAAAATATTTCATCGTGACAGCCAGCGAGTACCTTACCGTGCTTACCCAAGGTTTCTGCACAAGCGCCGTTCTCAAGGTTTCCGCGCCGGCCGTGGAGGAGTACGACGAGATAGATCTTGTGTCGCCAATCCCAACCATCACTCCTATTCACACCACCTGCTTCTCTCAGTGCATCTCTGTCGATTTTGTTTATCAAAATTTCACCTTCCCCAGTAGTGCGCTTCCAAGAGCCCAAGAAGCTCGAAAGGCGCGATTGGCGCGCCTGGGTCAAGAAGCATATCAGGACCCCACACCCAGCATATTCATCGACTTTGGCATGAAAGTTTTTACAAACACGGCACGACTCCATCCTCACACAACCTCCAAATGGTATCCACGATTTGCTAGACGGGCTCTCAATAGCGGTGATGAAAATTCTGACAGAAGCGCGGAAAACAATATGGCACGCGCAAAACTCGAAGACGAGCTTTCACGTTTACGCCAAATCTTTGCGTCTGTAGATGCCAGTATCGTTGAACACTCCATTTCCTCGCTCGTGCCTATTACTCTTCCCAAGCTTAAAGAATCCGCCGCGCTAAATTCAGAGTACCTGGTGGATCTCAATGCGCTAAGACAAATTAATAGTATCTGGCCCGACGCTTATTACATGAGCGTGTCTGCACTTGATGATAAAACACCCACAGTCCAATTTGGTTCTTCAGCAGAACCCCCTCAACTATCCACTAACAGCCCAGCCCGCAGAGCCCCAAGATCTCCCCAAAAACGCAAGCAGGTGTTTGCAAGCAAATGCCACGACTGGGTGGATAATGCGTTCCCCAAGAACTCGGATGAAGTCAACGAGGAGTACTTAGAGATCCCACTAGCCCCGGTTAATCCGGTTGTTTTGGGCAGTCCACGCAAGCGGTCATTGGATGAGATGGCGTGCTCCAGTGCAGCACTTCCTGCCGCAGAGAGTCCTCAAGCTCCAACATCCATTAAACGCCAGCGTATCATGGGGCTTGTGCGCGGATCGCCATCACCCACAAAAATGAAACTCTCCAGCAGACCCTTTACCATAGGCTCTCCCATGGCATCACGTGCAAGCTCTTCGCTCTCGTTTAACGCGCGGCTCGCGAGTACCGCTCCCAATACTCCGCGCGCCCTTCGCCAATCAAGTTTTGGTTCTCCTTCCGTTTCGTCATCGCCTGCATCGCCCTCCAAGGTTTTGGAGCGCATCCGCGCCAAGGAGCAGGCGCAGCGCGAAGAAAACATGAGTCTTGCCTTCCCCCCCATCAGTGGCAAAGAAGGTTTGTCTCTCCAAGCTGAGTCGTCATCAGCTTCAGCTGCCCAGCCTCTTTCACCCTACAAAGAATACGTTCTTGGCAAACTGCCGTCGGTGGCCGGTGTCGTTATTGGTCTGCGCAAGCCTCGCTCGGCCGTCGAAGTTTTGTCGCTTGCTGATGCCATCAAGAAGATTCGTGACAGTTTGGGCTCGGGTCTGAGCGAGCGGGAGACAACCGATAGCTTGCAGATGCTTGCAACGCGCGTCCCACGACTTGTTACGTTGACGACCATCGGCGCTCTTACCAGTGTGCGTGTGTATGGTGGTGTCACGTTAGAAGACGCAAAGCTTGCAATCGCAAGTTACGGAACAGTGCTGACGAGCGACTCATCCACGGACGAAGACGATAAGGGCAAGAAGATTCTGCGAAGCGCAAGAAAAACGTCTCCAAGAAAACAGCGGGCAGCAGCAACAGGCTCTCCATCAATAAACAAGACCAAAGAATCGCCATTGATGACTCCTCCGCAAACACCAACCAGAAGAGATCGGGCACGTTTGGAAGCCTTGGAAACAACACCGATGTCAGCACGTCAATTGCTGCGATCAGCTGCTCGTCGTCTTCAGATAAAAAATGAACTTCTTGAGTGATACTTGATTGAGATCACTTTTTTGCATATTACATATCACTACTTTTTTTTTCATAAATTCATATAATGTTGCTAGCATAGAATAGAGTCTTAATAAACGGTTAAAAACTGATAAGATGGACCCTTAAAAGTCCGTTTCTTTTTTGGAAAAAAAAATCCGAAAGCTCTTTGAGGAATTTGTAACAGCCGAGCCGCACGTGCAACCACTTTAATTATCATGTAAATGAACAAGGCTTTTCAAGCCTTGATATTTGAAAACGTTAAGTGGCTAAAGGCTTTACTAATGTGAAAGATAAGTTAGGATTAGGGTGGGAGAGATATGAATTTCATGGCGGGATAATTTGCAAGTCTATTTAAGTATTTAAAGTTGAATACTTGCTATAAATTTTATTAAGCCGTTGGCTCAGGTACACAAAGGGCACAGCTAAAATAGGGCATATCAGCACTAATAGGCAAGATTACGGTTATTAAAGATGACAGTAAATTAACTTTGAAAAAATAGATTGAATGTTTTGAAATATAAAACGTTAAAAGTATAAATTGTAAAAAAAAAAAAGTGAAATCCAAAAGAATAAATTTAAAAAAATTATGTCATAGCTTTCCAAAATATTTGGCACGTGATTAAAAGGTTTAAGGTTCTGGCCATGTATTTCTACATATTAAGTTAATATCACGTGAGGGAGTTTGGCCGAGTGGTCTAAGGCGCCAGCTTCAGGTGCTGGTCTCTTCGGAGGCGGGAGTTCGAACCTCCCAGCTCTCATTATCTTTTTTTAAAAAAATCTGACATTTAAAGCCCATTTAAGCGACAGTCCAATTTTTTTTAAAAAAAAACTAGTAGTTTTTCTGAATTAAAGTCAATTACTTAATTAGATTGTTTAGGTCTGGGTGGGAAAAAAATGTCTTACTGTTAGCATGTCTTTTATTTCTCTTTCTGCTGTGGTTATTGCTGCGTCATTTTGGTCTTTAAAAGTTGCGGTTTTTTTTTCCACTGCCATCATCATCACCATCATCCTCTTCATCTTCTTCTTCGTTTATTTTCTTTAGTATATTAAAACAAAGGACTAATAAGGCATTTTCTAAACAAACAAAAAACCTTATTGATTCGGTTCCCTAAAATCTATTGACATAGAGAGAGAAAAAAAAGAACCCAATTGTCCCGCGTCCCGATCGGAACTTCCCTCTTTGTATATATATATATATAGAAAAAGAAAAGGGCTCCGCTACTTTTACACCCAATTGCTCCATTTAAATTCTTCACTCCATGAAAATCTCCGTCTTTTATTTCATTCAAACCTCCCGAGGTCCCCGCGTAGTCCGGCTGTCTTTCCATTTTTTTTGACGGCTGTATAAGCCACCACCATAGATGCATCGTAAATTTAAATAAGCTGTCCACGTGACTTTCACTTTTCACTGCCACTTTTAAAAAAAGCCTCGTTTTTTTGCTTTTTTTTTTTGTTTGGCCCTTTAAAAATCTTCCTTTTCTTAACGTCACACCCAAAGATACCACAACCACCACTTTTTTTTAAACCTCTTCTTTCCCATTTATACAACTCCTTTTCACGCGAATTCTATACCAAATATCTCCCTTTAAATCAACTTTTTTTTTTGTTTCTTATTGCTTCAAATATTACTACCATCCTTTGAAAAACCACTTAGTTCTGTCTTTCTACTGCCATGGCTAAAACTCAAAGAGCCGGACGAAAAGACGCAAAACGCGCGCCGCCCCCAAAACGCGCAGCCGCCAGCGGTGGTATTCAAAAAGCAGCCTTTGATATAACCAAGAAAAAGGAAGTCGGTGTCTCCGACCTCACACTGCTATCAAAGGTCTCCGATGAGGCTATTAACGATAACCTTCAAAAGCGTTTTGAAAACGGTATCATTTACACGTATATTGGCCACGTTTTAATCTCTGTCAACCCATTCCGCGACCTGGGAATCTACACCGACGCGGTGCTCGAAAGCTATCGTGGTAAAAATCGTCTGGAGGTCAGTCATCATCTTTCCAACTAATCTATATCCATCTTTTTAACATTTTTCTAGGTTCCTCCACACGTCTTTGCTGTTGCAGAGGCAATGTACTACAATATGAAGTCGTATTCAGAAAGCCAGTGTGTCATTATTTCTGGTGAGTCTGGTGCAGGTAAAACTGAGGCCGCAAAACGCATCATGCAGTACATTGCCTCGGTCTCTGGTCAATCGTCTACAAACATTCAGAAAATCAAGGATATGGTCCTCGCTACTAACCCTCTTCTCGAGTCCTTTGGTTGCGCTAAAACCCTCAGAAATAACAACTCGTCGCGCCATGGAAAATACCTCCAAATTCAGTTTAACCGCCAAGCCGAACCAATAGGCGCAAGCATTACAAACTATCTCTTGGAAAAGGCTCGTGTTGTGGGCCAAATCCAAAACGAGCGTAACTTCCACATTTTTTACCAACTCACAAAGGGTGCCACAGATAGCCAGCGTCAGACCTTGGGTATCCAAACGCCTGAGGCCTATGCATACACATCTGCCAGTAAATGTGTCTCTGTTCAAGGTATTGATGATATCAAAGATTTCAAGGAAACTATTCGTGCAATGGAAATTATTGGGCTCCACCAAACGGAACAGGATCAAATCTTCCGAATGCTCTCGGCAATTTTGTGGATTGGTAACATTGACTTTGCCGAAAACGAGGAAGGTAACGCCAAAATCCGCGATGAATCCGTCCCCAACTTTGTAGCCTATCTTCTGGAAGTTAATGCTGCTGATATTGAAAAGGCCCTGACTGAGCGTATCATCGAGACCTTCCGTGGTACTGGCCGTCGTGGTTCTGTTTATGAGTCTCCCCTTAACCTTGTCCAAGCCCGCGCTGTTCGTGATGCCCTGGCAAAAGCCATTTACAATAATCTGTTTGATTGGATCGTTGACCGTCTTAATCAATCCCTTGAGGCCAAGGAGGGTCTTGATAAGACTATTGGTATTTTGGATATCTATGGCTTTGAGATTTTCGAAAACAACAGTTTTGAGCAACTTTGTATCAACTACGTCAATGAAAAGCTTCAACAAATCTTCATCCAACTCACCCTCAAGACAGAACAAGATGAATACGTTCGCGAACAGATCAAATGGACACCAATTGATTACTTTAACAATAAAATTGTCTGCGATCTTATTGAAGAAAAACGTCCTCCAGGTATCTTCTCTGCTCTTAATGACTCATGTGCTACTGCTCATGCTGATTCAAATGCTGCCGACCAAAACTTTGCTCAGCGTCTTTCCATGCTTACTAGCAATCCCCACTTTGAAACTCGTCAAACAAAGTTCCTTATCAAGCATTATGCCGGTGATGTGTATTACGATATTAAGGGCATGACAGATAAAAATAAAGATCAACTGCTCAAAGATCTCCTTATTCTTGTCTCTAAAACCGCCAACCCCTTCTTGCATTCAATCTTCCCCAACCACGTCGATACAGAATCAAAGCGTCGTCCTCCTACTGCTGGTGACAAAATTAAGTCCTCGGCCAATGCCCTCACATCCACTCTTTCTCAGTCTCAGCCCTCGTATATTCGTACTATCAAGCCGAACCAGACCAAAAATCCCTCCGACTATGATACCAAGATGGTTCTGCATCAAATCAAATATTTGGGTCTTCATGAAAACGTCCGCATTCGTCGTGCCGGTTTTGCCTACCGTCAAACTTACGAAAAGTTTACAGAGCGCTTTTACTTGCTCTCCGGCAAAACTTCCTACGCTGGTGATTACATTTGGAAGGGCGATGCTCGCACTGCAACGACAGAAATTCTCCGCGATGCCGGTGTCCCAGCTGGTGAGTTCCAAATGGGTACGACCAAGGTGTTCATCAAGACTCCCGAAACTCTCTTTTCACTCGAGCATATGCGCGATATGTACTGGCATAATATGGCAGCTCGTATCCAGCGTGCATGGCGCAAGTACCAGCAAAAGAAGATTAATGCTGCTATCAAGATTCAGCGCGCGTGGCGCAAAGAAAAGGATGGTGATATTTACTTGGTTCTCCGCGATAAGGGCCACAAAATTCTCAACAACCGCAAGGAACGCCGCCGTCTTTCTCTCAATGGCTACCGTCGCTTCATGGGTGACTATCTTTACTGCAATAGTCCCAAGAGTTCAGGTGGCTTCACTGCTCGCGCCGTAGGCCTTAACGAAAACGCCATATTCTCCATGACTGGTGAGACCCTTGTCCACAAATTTGGCCGCTCCTCCATGCGTGTTCCTCGAACTTTCATCTTGACCAAGACCAAGTTGCTCATCATTGCCAACCAGGTTGTCAATCACCAGCTCACCGTGGTTGTCGAGCGAAACATTCCTGTCCCCTCCATCAAGTACCTGGCTATGTCCAGTTTGCGTGATGACTGGCTTGTTATCTCCGTCCAGTCTCCCAGCGAACCCGACCCCTTCATCTCTTGTCTGTTCAAGACTGAGCTTGTCACACACCTCAAGCAGCTACGGCCCAACCTCGACTTGCGTATTGGCCCCACTGTACAATACTTTAAAAAGCCTGGTAAGGTGGCTACCGTCAAGTTCCAAACTGACTCCACAGCCGGTCGCACTGACCTTTACAAGTCGGGTGTCGTCCATGTTGCCCCAGGCTGCCCTCCCAACTCAGTGTCGGATCCTACTCCGCGCAAGAATCCTCGTGTTGCCGGTGCCCAAGCTGCCAGACGCCCGCCTCCCGCACGCACCGCGGCTCCAGTTGCAAAGCGCAACCCTCCACCCGCGGCTCCTCTCCCCACCTCAAACGCACGCCGCAACCCGCCACCCCCTCCTCCAGCTACGCGTCAGCAAAAGTCCCCCTCTCTCCACATGCCTGCCTCGCCCTTCCAGAAGCAGCCCGTCCGCATGCCCGAGCCCTTTGGCCATAACAACAAGAACGCGGCTGTTGCTGCTGCCAGTGCCGCATACAACCCATCTGTAGCAGCATCTGCTGCCTCGTCCCCGTCATCGCCCACACCCACTGCCACTAAGCGTATGTCCTCAGTCAACAGGAAACCTGTTGCTCCTACTTCGCGACCAACTCACCATGCCACACCGCAGCCCAAGCCTGCTCCTGCCCCCGTGGCTGCTACTCCTGTGGCCGCTCCTGCTCCTCCACCACCTCCACCACCTCCAGCTGCACCCCCTGCCGCCCCTACAGATCCTCTTTACAAGGCTCTGTATGACTTCCCCAGTTCTGCTGCTAACCAGCTGTCGGTGTCCAAGGACGAGGTTTTGATCATGAAGCAGAAGGGCAGCGAAGGCTGGTGTCTTGTCCAGCGTCGTGATGGCTCTGCTGAGGGCTGGGCACCCTTGTCATACCTAGAGGAGCTTAGACAGGCATTGCCTTCGCTCTCTAGCAATGGCACAAGTACACCTGCTTCCGGGTATTCTCAGGCATCCGCAGCCTCTACTCTTGCCTCCGCACCCCAGCAACAACAACAGCAACAGCCCCAATTAGCTATGGGTCTTGCAGATGCACTTAAGCAAAAGACACAGCAGAGCAACCAACTTGCTGGTGGTCTTGCCGAAGCTCTTAAAGCTCGTTCTGGTCGCCAGGATAGCGACGACGAAGATGATGACGATTGGTAAATACAGGGCCAATGATGGAACCATATAGTTACAATTTCTACAGTTTATTTTGAAATCAACATATATATTACTGAGTTAAAATAGAAAAAAATGTGTTAAAATAGAAAATTACTACAAACTACTAATATACAAAACAAGACAAAAAAAATTTAAGGCACACTTCTTCCTCCTGAGTATCTATCAATTCCGGCGCTGGTTTTGGTGATGGTGATGTTGCTGTTGTTGATGATGTTGCTGGAGCAGAGCAGTCGCCATTTGCTGTGTCATGTTGAACGGAAGCTGGCCGCCATTACCCATGGGTGCACCCATCGGCCCACCCATTGGTGAACCACCAAGTCCCGGAGGCGGCGGTGCGCCATTGCCATTACGGCCACCTTGGTTGCCTGCCTGCTGGAGCTGGAATAGCGCCGCCGACAAATTTGAAGACACCCCAGGAGCACCATAAGACTGAGGAGGTGCGCCACCATATGGAGGAGGTCCTCCCATCGGTGCGCCTCCTCCCATTCCAAACTGCTGGGCAGCTGCTGCCGCCGAGAGCTGTTGTGTAAGTTGCGCCAGAAGCTGCTGTGGGTTATTGTTGTTGCCGTTATTATTGTTTCCTCCATTGTTGTTGTTATTATTGTGTCGGTTTCCTCCCCGGCCCCGGTCATATCGCTGGTTGTGGTTATTTTGAGGGGGTTGCTGCATAGGTGCACCGCCCGGTGCCATTCCCTGTGGATTTAAACTTGAAATGAGGGTTGCGAGATTTGCTGGCAAATTAAATCCTCCGGCTCCAGGCATATTCATTCCAGGCATTCCCATATTTGGCATCCCCACGGGACCACCAAAGTTTGGCATGCCACCATTGAAATTGCCACCGCCATTGTTGCTTTGTCGGCCACCACCACGTTGATCACGGAAGCCACCGCCGCCGCCTCCATTGCGATCCCCATTTCCATAACGGCCACCATTGCGATTACCACTACCGCTGCCACCTCCATTGCGGCCCCGGTCGCGATCACGTCCTGATCTCCGGTCATGGCGGCCACCATCTCTTCTTCTACCATGACTACTGCCGCCGCTACTACCACTGTTACTGCCACTGGGTGCTCCTCCGTTAAAAGTAGGCTCGGGTCGATCAAGACGTTCGCCGCGAGAAGATTTTGGTCCGTTACGAGATGAGTTACTAGGCATGCGCTGGCTAATGGCCTTGGAAGAAACTCCGGCACCAATTTCAATGTCAGGCTCTTCAATACAAAGCCCAGTGTCTAACGGTGCACCTCCAGTACCACCAAACTCAGCTTCAACAATCCACCGACGATCGGCTTCAGTGAGCTTAGAAAGTGGAATAATACTAATACCAGTCTGGTAGTCACAGCACTCGCGTGGGCCAAAACCTACACCCCAACGAGCTCGCAGTCCCAAACGACCAGATTTATTTTCTTCTTCCAACCGTTCGCGCGAGATTTCAGCCTCGGCACGAGAGTACAGCTTAACGAAGGCATGACGCATCTCCTTATGAAATACCATGCTCTGAACCTCAGCAAATGGCTTGAAAATTTGTACCAAAGACTCTTCAGTGGTATCAGAAGTGACACCACCAATAAAGAGTGTACGACTAAGAACCTTGATAGAACCATCGGGAATAGTAGGGTCCCTAGTAACATTTCGTTCACGAGTAATTTCATGGTCAGGCTTAATATCCAATTGCTTACCACGCTTTGGACTATTATTGCGAGCACGCTTACTGTTGCCTCGGCCATCTGGAGATCGAGATCTACGACGACGGTCAAAGCCACGCTTGTCGTCACTTCCTGAATCTTCTTCCTGGTGTTCATTTTGCTCTGTCTGTTCATTCCATGATTGCTCAGCATTAGTTGAAGGAGCAGATGATGCATCAGCCACAGTAGTTGATCCTTGTTGATTTTGTTTAAGAAGTTGAGTGATCAAATCCGATTGCAACGCAGCGGTAGCTGTACTAGATGCACTATTCGAATCATCACTAACCAAGATGTTGGCACTTGGTTCTCCTCCCTCAGTTTTGCTGTCAAGAGTATTGTCACTACTACTACTAGTACCGTCATCCTCTGTGGTTGGTTTAGAGTCTTGCTTAATTTTTTCAAGAAACTTTGCAATAAAAGCCGCATCCGAAACAGGGGCCGATGCTACGGCAGGGGCTTCAGAAGAAATTTCTGATGGTGCTTCGGAAGTCGCAGAGGTTTCTTGTGCTCTCAGAGAAGGTGAAAGAAGTTCTTGATTAGGTTCTTCATCTTGTTTTTGAGCTTTATGTTCCTCCGTAAGTTTACGAACAGCTTCTACGATATGTGATGGTGGTGATGATGGTGGTGTGGTGGAGTTATCTATAACTAAAATTAGTGTCTGAGACCAGAAAAAATTTAATAAAAAAACATACCGTTAAACCATTTACGCTTGATTGTATCGAGAGTCTCTTGAGGGAATGTCTCGCAACGTTCCCAAATGTCAATGACTTTTTTCATCTTGTCCTGTAAAATACCTGTTAGTAATGAAAGACCAAAAGAAGACTTCAAACTTACCTTTATGTCTTCAGCAGGAGGAATGCCAAAAATATTGACGAACATATTTTCAACCAGTTGGGAAATTCTGTATACAGCAGCTGTATATGTTCCTTCAGGGGCCTCAGACTGAGTGGAGTAGGTTTCATTTACAGCGAGATCCTGATAACCACGAGCAATGGCATCCACAACATACAATATACCAAGCTTATGAGAATAGGGTGTTTTTATCAGATGATTGTACAATGCATCTATCATAGATTTTTCCAGCTACATTCAAACGTTAGTTATCATGAACGACAAGAGAACTTTTTGTTCCTAAAAAAAGTTGAAAATAAAAATAAATACCTTTACATTAGAAACTGCAAGAGAAGTTAAACTCCTAATTTTGGATCCCGAAACTCCAGGAGGCTTTACAGAAAGTAGAGCATCCAAGATATTGGTAAACTCCGTAAAAGGATCAGCAACAGGTGCAGAAGTTTCTGACATTATAAACCACGTCGAATAAATTTAAAAAAAATTGCGTGCCTTGCTTAAAATACGAATAAAGGGCAAATTTTAATAAACCAGTGCAAGCAGAGATACCTTTTACTACTACTCCTACTAATAAAATAGTGCGTGTATTTCCTGTATCGGTCTGATTGTGAGAGAAAAAAAAAAGGCAAACGTCACACTACTAACCAACTTGTGTTGTGTGACTTACTAGTGGTTAAATAAATGTTCTGATATCCTTAAGAACGTGTAAATTATTTACTGATGACGTGTTATTCTTTTAGTCGGACGCTAAATTGATTTGAAAGGTCTTATAACTTATAGATTCTTAAAAACCAATAGTATTAAAGGTTAAGCTAAGAGAGTGTAAATTTTTATATGCTGTAAAAATTTTATTAAGTTGCAAAAATAAAAATTTTGGTAAGATGTAGAGAAGACAAAAGGTGTTAAAATTTTAGAGGCTCTTAAATACCTTTTAATTTTGTTCTCAGTATACTACAGAATGATGTATATCAAGGTCTTTAAAAAAGCCGGGTAAGCTAATGATTTTCATGTGACTTGCATCTTTTTGTGAAGTGCTGAATTAGCCGCCGCTGGCTAAGGTTTCCCCAACGAGAAAAAAAACCTCCGATAGCATAAACTTCAAAAGTTTGTCCTGAACTTCTTTTTTCTCAGTACACTTAATCTGAAAACTGAAGTAAAAAAATATATTTTTTTTAGATTTGGTTAATTCAATATACGTTTTTCCTTTTTTTTTTATACGGATAATCCATATTGCAATGTTTGTTTGCTGACATCGCCTATAATCTCAGTAGCTTAACTTTTTCTTTGTACGTCAAAACTCTATTGATTTCTCCAGTTTTCTTAAATATCACGTTAACACATTGTAGATTCCAAACTGTTAGTTCTAAAGAATGTCACCCTCGGGCTCTCAAAATTATCCTTTGGGTAGGGATGAAAATCCTGCACCTTATTCCCCGAGAATTTCTCACCATGGTCATCATACCTCTAGAAGACGATCTACCTCTGTAGCTACCAATCGCAGCGAAGCCATAGATACTGATTGGGACGAAGAAGACGAATATTTAGCGGAACCTGCCAGCGAAGAAATCTTCTCTGGTCCAGTGTCAGAATCGGTTCCGTCGGCATATTCTTCTTTTCATCACCGCCGCTATTCTTCTCGTCAACCCTCGATCAGCAGACGTGACTCATCAGTCGATAGACATGCGCCTCCGTCTGCAGATAACGTAGAAGGAGAAATGGCTTCT
Source organism: Magnusiomyces ingens NRRL Y-17630 (assembly GCA_900497715.1). Lineage (NCBI taxonomy): Eukaryota > Fungi > Ascomycota > Dipodascomycetes > Dipodascales > Dipodascaceae > Magnusiomyces > Magnusiomyces ingens. Next base: position 2,028,044 of record UIDE01000002.1, read on the forward strand.
TCTATGGGTTCACGTCATAGTTTTAGCTTTTTTCGTGCAGGAAGTGTTACTAGTCAGTCCAACCTTCCTCCGCCGGATTCTGCCATTGGTGAAACTGAGGGTTCTTTAGATAATCGTCGTGATTCCATGGCTTCTTTAAGCTCGGAAATTTCATTTAGACATCGCTCTGAACCCAATAATGCATCTTTTAGATTTTTTTCTCAAGACGAAATTGAACATGCCGAAAGTGCTAGTACAGTTCCTAATGAAGTTGATCCAGTTGAATACGAAATTTTGCGTCGTGAAAATGAAGAATATAATCCAGAAGACGATGTTTCTGATTATATTACACGTACACCTCATCAGCACCCCTCTCGATATGCTTATGAAGACACCAGCGTACTTTTGAGACATGAAGCCGAAATTGAGCTGGCTCGTGATGAGTTGGAATTCGCTGAAGAAAATGAACAGGAGGAGTCAGCTATTGAAAATGGAGATGCTGCTGCTACAAGATCGGTTTATAGTCGGCGCCGTTCAAGTGATAATCACCTTAATCGGTGGACCACTCATGATTCTAATGAGCCCTTACTTCTTAGTCGTATAAACTCTCAAATTTCTCCTCAGCCTACTCCCAAGAAGTACTCTTCTAGTTCCAATTCTCAGCAGCGGTTTTACATTTCTGAAGAAGATATGGTCATTGTCATCGCTGGCTATAGTAGCAGCAAAATGCGTGCAGCGTTGTATTATGCATTATGTATATGCACTCTTGGAATGGCTTACCTTATTTTGCGCTGGATTCCGCGCTGGCATATTGCCTGCTTGGGTAAGCCCGTACCTCTTGGTCAGTGCGACTGGGTTGTTGTTGAAAATCAGTGGGGAGAGCTGAGCATCATTAATGTCAACTCCTTTTACTTTAACCGTCCCATGTCTCACGTGTTTCGCCTTAAAAATCCTGAAAAAGAACCTGAAAGAACTGCAGAAGTTTCTAATGGATCATCTACAGCTGGTAGCGGCAATATACAGGCTTCTCAGGGCTTAAATACACCTGCAAACCGAAACTACGATACGGATGGAGAGGATGAATATCAAGAAGACCCGATTTTGCATACATTGCGCTCTATTGAATACCGTTACATTAAGTTTTACTATAACCCCCAGGAAGACATTTTCCTTACAAACTATGACTGGGTTGATCCCTCTTGGACCGGAACAGAACGTGTTCGTGAAGGAATTGAACCTGAAACACAGGCTGAACGGAAGCTCATTTTTGGACCTAATTTGATTGATATTAAAGAAAAAACTACTGTTGAACTTCTCGTTGATGAGATTTTACATCCGTTTTACGTTTTCCAAGTATTCTCTATGCTTCTCTGGGCCTTTGATGAATACTACTACTATGCGACTTGTATTCTTTTTATTTCCGTCATTTCTGTTGGAAACACTTTGATTGAAACTAAGCAAACGATGCGTCGTCTTCGTGAGATCTCGAGATATGTTTCTGATATTCGTGTTTTACGATCTGGGTATTGGATCACAATTCTTTCTTCTGAACTAATGCCTGGTGATATTTACGAAGTTTCCGATCCCTCAATTTCTATTTTCCCATGTGATTCTCTTTTGCTCTCAGGTGATTGTGTTGTCAATGAAAGTATGCTTACTGGTGAGTCAGTGCCAGTATCAAAATATCCGATCACTGAAAACGCGTTGAAATCTTTCGTTAATGGCCCCAGTCAGGGTTCTAGTGTTCCAGCTGATGTGACAAAGCATTTTTTGTTTTCTGGAACAAAGGTTGTTCAAGTTCGTCGTCCAGTTGCTCAAAATACTGATTCTAGAAATGGAAACTCATCTTTTGACCAGCTTGATGTCGCTGTTGCCATGGTTGTACGCACTGGTTTCATGACTACAAAAGGTTCCCTTGTCCGTTCAATGTTGTTCCCTAAGCCTAGTGGCTTCAAGTTTTATCAGGACTCATTTAAGTACATTGGTGTTATGGCTTTTGTTGCTGTTTTGGGTTTTTCTTACTCCATTTTCGACTTTATCAAAATGCACATGGCTACAAAGCTCATTATTTTCCGTGCTTTGGATTTGATTACGATCGTTGTTCCTCCTGCCCTACCTGCCACTCTAACAATTGGCACCAACATTTCTCTTTCGCGATTGCGCAAAAAAAAGATCTTCTGTATCAGTCCTAGTCGTGTTAATGTTGGTGGAAAATTGGATATTGTTTGCTTTGACAAGACTGGAACACTCACTGAAGATGGCTTGGATGTTTTAGGTTTGCATGTTCAAGAAAATGGTCGGTTTAGTGATTTGCTGCAGAGTATTGAGGATGTATTCCCCTTTAGCGATTTAGATTTTGAGGAGCCCATACCAGGAAAGACCAACGGTGGAATCATGAAAAATAGTAAGCTTTCAAAGCATCAGCGATCGTCATTTGTTGCCGCACTCACTACTTGTCATTTGTTGAGAAAGATTGACGGAGAAATGCTTGGTGATCCTCTTGATTTTAAAATGTTTTCCTTTACGGGTTGGGATTTTGAAGAAGAAGGAGGTGCTAAACTTTTTGCCGCTGATTACACTCATGAATACCCAGTTCCAATTTCTTGTCCCCCCACTACAAACGAAGCCAAGTTTTCACTTCCAAGCAATACTTTGGGAACAATTTTATCGTTTGATTTTGTTCCCCGTCTTCGCCGCATGAGTGTTTTGGTCAAGAGTTTGGGATCTTCGGGTGCCAATGACACTACGAACATCTATGCTTACGTTAAGGGTGCCCCAGAAATTATGCCTGAGGTTTGCGATCCATCAACATTCCCTGAAGACTACGATGATCTTCTTTATCAATACACACACCGTGGATACCGTGTCATTGCTTGTGCTACAAAGACATATACTGATTTGAGTACAGCAGACGCTCGCAAGCTCAAGCGAGAAGAAGTTGAATCTGGCCTCAAGTTTTTAGGTTTTATTGTTTTTGAGAATCGTCTTAAGCCCACAACGACCCGTGCAATTGAGCAACTTAATGAGGCTCATATCCGTACTGTTATGTGTACAGGAGATAACGTTTTAACAGCCATCAGTGTAGCTAAGGAATGTCATATGGTTAGCGAAAATACTAAGATTTTTGTTCCTAGGTTTGAGCAACTGCCAGACGGTGTTTCTCCCGATGAATTCAACCCTATTTCATGGGAGTACATTGATGATCGTCAATTGCAACTTGACCCAGTCACGTTCCAACCCTTTTTTGTTCCAGAAAATGGTGAAATTAATGCTCAAACTGAAAGAAATTTTCAACAAGTGCATCATTACCAGGAATTTGGTTTTGATTATGCACTGGCGGTCACTGGTGATGCTTTTAGATATATTGTGCAATTTGGGCGTGACCGACAGCTTGAGTTTGTGTTGATGAAGGGGGCTATTTTCGCACGTATGTCTCCTGACGAGAAGCACGAGTTGGTTGAAAAGCTTCAAAGCTTGGATTATACTACCGGCTTTTGCGGTGATGGTGCCAACGATGTTGGTGCTTTGAAGGCTGCTGATGTTGGTATTTCTCTGTCTGAAGCCGAGGCTTCTGTTGCTGCTCCTTTTACTTCGCAGGTTTTTGAGATTTCTTGTGTTTTGGATGTGATTTCTGAGGGTCGTTCTGCGCTCGTGACAAGTTTCAGTTGCTTCAAGTATATGTCACTTTATTCTGCAATCCAATTTATCACGGTCTCAATTCTCTACTCTTTAGGTTCCAACCTTGGTGATTTCCAATTTCTATGGATTGATTTATTTCTGATTCTCCCCATTGCTATTGTCATGGCGTGGTCTGAGCCTTATCCAACCTTGTCAATCAAGAGGCCTACTGCTAACTTGGTTTCACCCAAAATTCTTGTTCCCCTATTAGGCCAGATTGTTATTTTGGCGCTGTTCCAACTCGGGATTTGGCATGCAGTGCGAAAAGAGCCCTATTACGTTCCTCCAGTCATGGGAGGTGATGATGAGGATGTGGACTCGACAGACAATACGGCTCTGTTTTTCTTTTCGAGTTACCAGTATATTTTTGTGTCCATTTTGCTTACGGTTGGCCCTCCTTATCACGAGCCCATTATCAAAAATAGGCCATTTGTTATCACCATCATTGCCACATGCATGCTTACTGGTTCTTTCATGCTGGTTCCTGCCGACACGGGCCTGGGTCAGTTTATGAATCTGACAGATATTAGCACCAATTTTAAGTTAATCATTCTTATTACGGTTTTGATTAATTTCTTTGTGTGCAAGTTCTTTGAGGATCGTGTATTTCTACCATTGGCAGTGTTTTTGCGACGACTCTGCGTCATGCTTAAGCTACCCGCAAAGACTGTTTCAAACAAGCTCTACAAGCGCATTGTCAAGGCCATGGAACATCACAAGCAGGCTTAAACAAAAGGAGAACAATTGGTATTTTCCTTTTAATATAGAGTCGGTTTTTTTATATTGAAAAATGTTTGTAATTTTTTTATTTGAATTTGATATTAAAAAACAAAACCCCTGTATGACATTAAAAAAAAAAAAAAGGAAAGAAAAAGCATCTTTATTGGTTCGTAAAAGGTGTGTAGTCCTATATGGTATTTGGCACACGTTTTGTTGTGTTTGTTATTCTAAGGTATTCATATGCGCGAGATTTAAATATGGAGAAAAATAAGTTTAGTGGTGTTCTTCCTTGCCCTCCTCGATCTCATGGTGGCCAGAACCATGGTCCCAAGGGTGTCGTAAACCAAGAATGACACCGCCATCCTAAAATAAAAAAATAACAAGTTAGTATTTCAATGGTAATTGGAGACATGTCGAAGGGACTGGGTGTCAATGTTATTTAAGAGTAGATCATTAATGCCGGTCATCTGTGAGCTAGGTTTGTGTTTTCGTGTGCCGAGTGTAAGTTTGATTTGAAGCTCATTTTTCCAAAAAAACAAAACAAAAAATAGAATCGCATATTACTCCAGTCCCTTCGTTATGAAATATTGGTGTTTAAAGATAAACGCACCTCTCTAACACGGTAGAAGATCCAGAACCACATGGTGGCACCAAGGAACTTGGAAATGAAGCGGTGTGACTTTGCGACGTGGGGGAAAGGGACAGGGCCGTAAGGCTTGTAGTGACCGTGAGAAGCACCCATTGTATATAATCTGTGGTGGTTTGTAGTTGTGGTGGTGGTGGTGGTGATAGTCTTTAGGGATATACTAGAAAATTTTGGAGGGGTTTAGTATCAAACAAAAGAGTAGAAATTTATTGGAAGGGTGGAGAGTTTGAGTAGTTGCAAAGCCACGCAGCCAATCACTGAACGATGATATCAAAGGTTACTTTCAAAAAAAAATCATAACTTAGATAATGATTTGTTATAAATGACTAATTAATTTATCATGTGATGTACTACAGTTATGTTACAATATTTTGTGACAAATTTGTTACACTTGAACATTGTATTTTTGAAAACTTCACAGTTGCCACTACTTCCACCTACTTTCATATACATACTAATAAGCGGTGCGTACCGGCACCTTCTCTAATCTCATCACCACCACCCAAAAAAATTTTCAGCAGTGGGCGTCCCAACTCTTTTTTTTTTATTTGTTTTACGTTTCTTGTCCAGAACCCAGCATATCTAGTCTCTCTTGATCCCACCACATTTTTGGCTCCAACACATACCACATACAATGGAAAACACTCTCGCCAACAAGCCCTCTACTCGCCCCGAGGCCATCAGCGAGCTGCTGCGGGGCCTCGACCGTTTTGACTTGTCTAAAGTCCCTGTGTTCCAGGATTATGTCAAACAGCAATGCACGGATGGTACCTTCGACATTGAGGCCAATCTTGCCCTTCTCAAGCTCTATCAGATGAATGCCCAGGCCATCCCAGACGAGGACACTATTCTCGCCATTCTTTCCAAGGGTCTTGTCCGCTTCTACGCCTCCGACTTTACTCTCGCTCTTCACCTGCTTCCCTGTCACGTTCTCGGTGACATTACCCCTCTTTCCACCCTCAAGGAAGAGAAGAAGGCTGCTGCCGCCGCTGCTTCTGCTGCTGCTGCTTCCGCCGCTGCTGCCAATGCCGCTAACTCTCCTGCCGCTGTTTTTGCTGCTCAATCTACACAAGATACCGCAACTGCTGCTGCTGCCGCTACCGCATCCGAAAGCAGTAGCGCACCTACCACTGACCCCACCGTCGGAACTGACAGTCTTTCCGAGTCAATCCAGCGCCTGTGCTCGCTGTACACCCTTTTAGATGATGCCAAGTTTGCTGACTTCTGGAGCACATATGAGAAAGATGATGCTTTTGCTGACGCGGTGTGCGGCGTCACCGACTTTGAGGACGCGTTGCGTCTCTCTATCGCCAAGGCTGTTGGTCTGTCATCGCGCAAGTTCCCTGTTTCAGTGCTTCAAGAGTGGACCAACATTTCCGGTAACAAGTTTAACGACTGGGTCGTCAAGACACTTGGCTGGTCCTTTGATGATTCTAAGGAGGTTGTAATTATTCCTTCTAACAAGGACAATGAGATCAAGACTGTCGTCACCAACGAAACTGTTCACTTTGAGCAGCTTGGTCGTCTGATCAAGAGAGGCTATGAGATAAAATAAACATGTAGGCTTATGACTTGATAAAATGAAGGATTTTTGTTGTAATGTTTTTTCGGTTTTTAAAAAAAAAAAAAGGAATAGAATAAACAAAATCAATTGAATTTTTGTTTTTTATGGAAATAAATCCATCTTATTTATGAATGCTATTTTAATAATGCATGTTTTAAATTAATGCGGCTGATGCTGGTTATTTAACGAGCAATACATCATTATTTTACCATCAAAAAAAAATTTTAACAGATGCGTTTACAATAAATGCTAAACTGGTAGACAAAGAAACATTGAACGGGGATCAGCATTGAGTTGAATGCGCAATAAAAAAGGAAGCTCGTGATAATTCATCTAATAAAAAACTCTTAATTATCGTAAAAATACAACTAAAGAAAACCTTAAAGGCTCAGTAAAGCGCAATAAAGAATATGATAGAGAGGCATAAACATCATTTACCCAAAAATAAGATAAAATTTTATTCAAAAAAAAAAAAAGAAAAAAAAAATTAAAAAAAAACTAAAAATAAAAAAAAAAGGCTAAGGGATTTTAATGACCGACATTAAGTAATCTCTTGAGGTCATTTTCCAAAGCAAAGTTCTCTTGATTCTTATGAAATCCCAATGGCTGAGCAATTTGTTGCTGCTGCTGTGGAAGCAGTTGTGGAAGCTGCTGCTGAGGCTGCATAGGGTAAGGCATATTCGAAAGAGGAGGGGCATAAAAAGGATTATTAGGTTCATAAAAGTAGGGTGAAGGCGCCGGATTATTCATGGCAACAGGGACAGGCATAGCACCATTCTGAGAAGGATAAGGTCCAGCAGGGCCAAAGGTATATGGGTAGATGGGTCCATTCACATAAGGAGGGGCAGCGCCGGAAACAAGACCATAGAAAGGAGAAGCCTGCTGAGGTTGTTGTTGTTGTTGTTGTTGAACATCTGCAAATTGGATTGAAGGAGGAGAAGGAGGAGATATTTGCTTCAGCTGTTCTTGAGACTGCTTCAAAGAAACCTCTTTAGGAGAGGGAGGCGCAACCTGCTTAATAGGCGAGGTGCTCACGGAAGAAGGAGAAGAAGCTGATGATGTAGTAGCATCTTGGTCCGAAAGGTGGTCAGAGGTATCAACGCTTAAAGTACTATGGTGGGACTTGGGAGAAACCTTGCCCATAAAGGCAGGTTTGGGGAGAGCAGAAGGGTCGGGCGTGTTTGAGAAGCTTGAACCAGCAAAGCAGATTTTAGAAGGTGAAGTCGTAGAAGGGCCACCGTTAGTACCACTGCCAGCAGTGGCAGTAGCAGGGTTATTATCAAAATTAGGAGTACAGTTGTTGTGAATATTATTATTATTGTTGTTATTAGTATTGTAAAGTTTGCAACGTTGGGAAGAAGTTGGCCCATTATTAGAGCTCTTGTGGCCAAATAAGTCAGGGAACAAGACTTCCTTGAGATCTTTTTCCTCTTCAGAGTTTTCTGAATCATCAAGTTGTTTGGATCTCTTACCACCACGGCGTGAGGGGCGCGACACACTATCCAAGTTAGATTTACTTGATTTACCGCGTCTACCAGAGCTGGGAAGGTTAGGCAAAGAAATGGTGGAAGAGGTGAGCAAAGGGTCGGCTGAGTCTAAAGGCTTTGTGGGTTGTTGTCGCGAGCCTTTATTACGTTTCGAAGGGGAGGGGGCATTATTGTTGTTGTTATTATTATTATTGTTACTATTATTATTTGTGCCGGAAGAAGAGTTGCTACCAGAGCTTCTAATTCTGCGACGCTGCGAGTCAGGCAAGGGGTTTGTCTCACTAGCGTCGTTAGTGGCGGTATAGTTAGAGTCCTGCTCCTGCTGTTCCAGAGGCGAGAGTTTAGCACGGTTTCTTCTGCCGCCAGAAGTGATACTGTCGGTGATTTTTCCCTGCTGCTGTTGTTGCTGCTTTGGAGCACGAGATTTTGAAGAGTTTCCACTTCTATTGGAAAACGGCTGGGAGGTTCCGCTTTCGTTTCCATTGTAAAGAGTCAAACCCTTACGGCCGCGGTTGGAGAAAGATCCTTCAGAAGGTTGAGAGTTGGAGTTGTTGGTATTTGAGTTATTTTTGCCATTATTACGACGGCCAGACCCGCGAGGTTTGTTGAGAGCGTTTCGAACAATCGCTTGGTTGGTTATGACTGAAGTAGCTTTAGGCATAGTCGGAGTTATAATCGGGGAGGAATGTGCGTGCGACATATTTGCAATATTTTCATAGGAATAAAATATTTAAATGATATATAAAAAAAGGCACGTTTTGTTATATTTTTACAATATCTTTCAAGGTTTGCAAAAGAAAAGTAAAAAAAACTAAAAAATATAAAAATAGAAAGACGCGCGAAGTTATTCCAAAAGAAAAAAAAGTAGTTAAAAGATGGGGAAATAAGGGGGTTTAAATATAAAAAAGATAAAAAAAAATTTGAGATACAAATAAAAACAAAAAAGTAGACTAAGTAAAGTCGGTTATTTGGTTAATAAAAAATATATTGAACAAAAATGAGAGTTTTGTGGGTAGAGAATAAAAAAAAAAAAAAGAAGGAAAAAGAATAAAATGGTGATGCATGTTTGGAGGTTTTGAGAAAAAAAGCATAAAACTTATGCACTGCCACCACATGCTTTTACTTTTCAGCATTATAAATCATTACATAAACATTATATAAACACGTGATAAATTCAGGTGATAGCATTAAAGCTTTTGAAAATTGACTGTTGGGTGCATCTCGAAAGCATATCGTCTCTGCACATTTGCATTTTTTTTACTTGAAAAAGATGGTTCTGCATAATTCGAAATGGCATAAGAAGGCCACCAAAGATTATTATAGAAAGCATGGAATTAAACCGCCACCCTCGAAGCATTTCGGAGACAAATCAAAAGAAGAAGAAGATGATGAGAACAGCCGTTCAAGCAGCGAAGAAATCAGCGGGGAAGAGTACAGCAATGATGAACAAGTCGAAGAAAAAGAAGATGGAATTTTGAGTGATGATGAGAAGAACATAAATGAATCCGAGGACAAGCCACAGGATGAGTTTGGTGATAAGACCAAGACTGGATCGACCACACTTGCAAAAGTCGTGATTGATGCGGCTGGGCTGACGGAAGACGACATAGCGAGAATGAAGAGTGGTCGCAAAAAGAAACCAGGATCTAATTCATGGAGGTATAGCAAGAAAAATAAACTTGGATACAATAAGGACGACACCGTGGCCGAGTTGTTGGCAGCTCAAGAGAAGAATCCTCAGCTTAAGTACGATCCGGAATTTCAAGAAGTGCTCAAGGAACGGCAGGAAGAAGAGGTTTTTGAGGAAGATCAAATACGGTTGGCACGAGACATTACAGTGAAGAAGGCGATTGAAGAAGAAGAGCGAATTAAGCGAGAGGAAGAAGAAGAAGAAGAGCGGGAGGCACGTGAAGAGAAAGAAGAGCTGGAGCGGCTACGTCGAGAACGTGAGGAAAGAGAATTGCGTGGCGAGACCAAGACGTATACTCTTGCGGAGCTTGAAGACTCAGACGACGAAGACATCAAGGGTCGCTGGCAAAAGGGGAAGTGGAATGATGAGAAAATGGAAGATATGTTTAAGAAGAAGGGTAATTTAAAGAAGCTCAAAGACACCTCGGAGTACTATTCGATTCAGCGGGAAATTGATAAAGCGGCGACGGAAGACGCCATCAGAAAGCGGTTATCGGGGAAAAGCATTATGAGCCGTGGAGCAGGCAAGATAGGAGGCAGCAAGGCCAAAGTGCTAGACATTACGCGACGGGAGAATAAGGAGGACGACGAGCGACTAAAGCAGTTTGTCAAGGACGAGAAGAAGCATGGGCCTAGAGCTGAAAATGAGCGACTACAGGGGGCCGGGGCCAGGTTTGTAGAAAAGGGAGAAGAGGATATAGATTCGTTTTTGAGCACGTTGGACTCGCTCAGTGTGAAGGACAAGAAGGATCCGATACTGGGTGCAAGCCAGGAGTCGGAGGGAGAATTGGAGAAGGAGCACCAGTTTACATTTCACAGCATACCTGGGCTTGATTTTGATGATGATGATGATGATGGCAAGGCATCTTCTAAGTTTAAGCTCTCAGCCACAGGGGGTATTAATAAAGATCAAGAGGCTTGGCTGGACAATTTACTTGGATAGCCGAGATAATTTCGAGAGAGGTTATGATTAGGTTTTGCTACAGAATGCAGTTTTAGCTGAAAAAGCTGAAGTAATTTAACCTTTGTTAAACAAGAACGAGGCTCGGATGATCCATTAGTTTTTTCTTTTTATTATTAAATGTATTTTACCAATAATTTTATTCTGGGTTAAAGTTTATTTAACCCCAAAAGTATACATTTTTTTGAGAGTATCTGATGATGATTGTCAAAGGTGAGCCTATGAGGGTACTGAACAATTAGGTTTTACCAAGTTATGCTGAATCACCAACAGTTTTTCTATGATTTAAGACTTTTATGCATCGGGTATGGAAGGTATTCGGTATATGTTTTTTCCTTGTCTTTTTATTGCTATCCTTTTCTTTAAGTTTTGACGGTGATAGATTGGATACTCAAGAATGAGGATTCAAATAAATGGAGTTATTTCTAAGATAAACACAGGTATAAAAGTTTTATAAAGTAAAGGTATATCTAATATCCAATTGATAATGTTTTGTATAGAAGACAAACTAGGACAACTATGAGCTGTTTGACATTTTAGATCAAAGATCATGTAATGATTTAATTTACGTTTTTTTCATTCAGCTGGGAATTTGAAATCAGTGTAAAGTGCAAAGTTATTTCCATGGACTATTTAATCAAAGGCGCGCAATGATAAAGATGATATATTTAAAATATTCTTAATACTGAGAAAAAGTATTATTTTCGATCTCGTTAATGGCCCATCAGAACTAATGGGGAATATTCAAAAAACCTTCACATGTTATCAATAAATAACCGTGCTCATAAAAGCCTATCAAGATGAATGAGATACATAGAAATTTGAAACTATCACTTGGTATCTCTAGAAAAAAACAAAGGGGCCCGAGTTTCATGTTACTTTCAGTATAACATTGACCTCGGTTTTTTTTTGTTGATTATATCGGTTAAACCGAGGAAGAATTCAAACTCAGTACCCGGTCAATTTATGTGTGTGATTATAAAAAAAAAGATTCCTCGGTAGATTAGAATGGTATTTAAATTTTTTTTTCAACAAATGGTTTATTTGAAGAAATATATCAGGTATTTTAATAGGAATTATATTTCACGCTAAGACTGAAAATCTAGAGAATTTAGAGTATACTCAAAAAAAAAAAACAATGGGGAGGTATTCAAGTTGGGGATTTGAATGAAAAAGGGAAATAAGGTTTAACCTATGGCTTGGCCACTTTATAATTTTTTTTCTTTCTCAGGCGCCCATATCGGTATTTCGAAGAATTTTTTTAGGGAGCAGAGCGAGAAGTAATTTTCGTACGGCAGTAGTTTTGTTGATTTAAGGGGCTGGAGAGAGGAACCAAGTGGGTAAGTTTGACTAACCGCCGTTGTGAGGTAACTTGGAGGGGGGGTTCTTAAAGGGTATGAGTTATTCGGATCGATATTGTTGAAATGTGCACGTAAACCGGGGATTTGCGTTTTTGCTTTTTGTTTTCAACATGAAAAAACAATTAGGTCTAAATAATGACCGAACTCCTTGGTTTGCCTAAAAAAAATTGAAAGGCTTACATAAAAAAAACCAAAAACTTTCTTTTTTTTTAATGACGAACCAAAAGGAGAGACTAACGGGTGGAAGTACGACATAGTTTAGTTCCGGTAACATGAAGTGAGATTGCCAATAACACTTTAAGGAACCGGGTTGAGGTAAGATGTAGCAAGATGAGTGTATATCTTTCATCAGTGGTTTTAAAAGAGTATCTAACTCCATCATGGTTTTTTTTTGAGGGACCCTCAAATCCGTGGAGGTGATAAAAGACTTGATAGATCTACTGATGATTTTCTTAAAACACGACATATCTGACCTGTTTACTTACAAGATAAAGATGATCACTAATAGATTTTTTTAAAGTATTGAACCCATCGTTTATTCTTGTTATTTGTGAAATGACGATAGCATGACGAGGGAAGACAGATGTGGGGTCATTTAGATGTAGAGGAACGGCGGAAATAAAGCGGAAATCCCTGTCTTCGGAGAGAATAGAGCTGATTAACAATTGAGTTTTTCTTAAACCCATATGAATTCTGTCCTTTAAAAAAAAGAAATGAGCAAAAGTCCGTTTGGTCATATAAAAATTTTTGAAGTGTTAAAGTCCACTTAAGAGCGCTTACAAATGGAGGTGTGGAGCGGGTAAGCTGAAAAGAAAAAGCAGAAGGTTTAGTCTAGATTGGATTAGTAAGTGTGTACGCACCGGTTATGTAACATTTCTGTCTTTTCTCCACAAATGTGGACATTAAAAGGTTAACTGACTCAGCGCGCCTGCCCATCCGCGGTGATAGCAGAGAAATGAGCGGACATGTGGACCTCAAGTTGAGGATGGACAAAGAAGGGGGGAAAGACAGGTAGATGAGTGATTATGTGTGAATCATCATTGTAAAGAAGAGTATTGATGGATGGCTTTTTTTGTTAGCTTCAGGTGGATCTGAGCTAGGGAAGACTCTACATTCAAAGTAGCTGAAAAAGATCAGTATAACAATATTGTTCATGTAAACTAAAAACGAACCCCCAAATGTGGATTAATGTGAACCGATAAATTTTTATCTGCTCTTATTGATCTGAAAAGGGTAATTTAACCAGTTTTTAAAAGAAATCAAGGATAGAAAAGTTGCTTTCAATAAAATTGATATTCTTTGCTCCGGCCTCCGCATATAATTTTTAATCCATCATTTCCAAATATACATTTCTACAAACGGTTGGTTCGGATGGTTATAAAGATATTGCTGTTATTCCGTGATTACAATCTTAGATATCATATTCCATTTAAAAAAAACCAAACCCATCTAGTTTGATGAAGGGCCATACCATTTTAAGATATCACGACTATTTTCTGGAGTTACAGCTAGTTACTGGAAGGTATTAAAGTAACCCTGAACTTGTACGGTAACTTTGTGCCCACACGTTAAAATTTTTAAAGGCCAGAAAAAAATATTTATTTCCGATTTTGAATAAATCGGTGAATATCAAAACATCGGTAAACAAACTCTGATCCGTGAATTGTATGGAAAGAAAAAATTCTTCTTCTTTCATTTTCCTTTTTGTTTTTTGTACGCGCCTTTAAATTCCTCTATGTAAACAAAGATAGGCTCCCGAGATGTACAAAAGATGCTGTTCGGGTCAGAAGACCAATCAGATGGTCGGACCAGATGGTTATTTTTTTTTCTCTTTAGGGAGGCCCTCTTGACATTCTCCTTCCCTTTTTCGATATTTTTTGTGATCAGTCCTAAACCGTTTATGGGCATACAAGAGGCACTAGAAATATGAAAAATGATGGAGAGGACTATTGGTACGTTCTCTCTTTAAACCATGGTAATACTATTGAGAAATGTTGACTTGTTCTTGTAGATGCTTCTTTGTAGCTTATGAAACAATCCTGTTACAGTTTCAATCCACTGACTATGGATCAAGTGGTTATCTTTTTCTGCTTGCCAAAATAAATTATCTAGAGATATATGTACGTCTTTCAATATACAAAATATATTTGTTTATTTTTTTTGAAAAAAATATCGCTCAATTCTTGAATGAATGATAATATTGATAACCATCTCTAATAAAAAATTCCTCATCTATTGTAAATGTTTATTTGAATCATGAGATGGTGATTTAAAAGTAAGAAACATGTGTTTCTGTTGACTTCCCCACATTTTCCTTTTAGCTTTTTCAAGTCTTTTGGATTTTTATTTAAATATTAAAAACAACCATCTTTTAAAGTCAAATAAAGACCCTTGAGTTTTTTTTACATTTTCTCGTGATCTTGTTAGGGCTCTCCGGTTGTATGTTGCGTATGTATTGGTGGTGGTACTTGACCTAGTACGTAACTTGTTTACCAGCATTGCCAAAGCTACCACCACCACCGCCAATCCGCAACAATACAGCCTTATTTGCGACTAGTCTTGCCCTGTGGTGGTGATAATACAAGGAACTGACAGGTGCTCAGTACCCTCACAAGTATATTTTCCTTAAAGATGAAAAAAAAAAAGCTTTTCCAAGCCGTACGTATTTTTCACTTCTCCATCTTCATTTCCATTTGAATTTATACATTTATATGAAGATGATGGAAAATAGGACAAATGGATATTTTCATATGACCACAATTTTTACAAATAATTAAAAAAAAAATCATTCCAGAAATTTTAAAGGGCATTTTTTCCTCATTCCCTTTTTGATTCCCGTCAAAGTCCTTATTAGCTTCACGGCGGGTTTGGTCCCGTTGGGTGGAAGTCGTGCTTTTGTATCTTTTGGTGAGTGTGTGGGGGAAAGTAGGAAAGGCAGCCCTTTGTTGCTTACAAAGCCGAAAAAAGGGTTTCCTCCTTCGGGTTTTGCATACGAGAATCTGGAGCCAACTTCAAAAGCTCTTGATTCAGGTTTTTTTAATATCAACTGATATATATCCAAGTGCACTGCATATTTTCCTTCTCTCTTGCTTGATTTGTTAGTGTGTAGAAAGAGCCCGAACGTATTTGTTGAATCGAGTTCACCAGCTCAATTGGGAATTTTTAGTGCCAGGATTCAGCTCTTAGGGCTTTGAGTTGCACCCGATGAGAATCCGCCCAAGAAAAAGTGAAGAACCTCCCAGAGATCCTGGACTTGTGAAGCTAACAAAGGTGTAGCCTAAAATACCAGCTCGACTCCGTTAAAACCTTCTTATGTGAGAAATAAACGGAAAAAGGCAATTCACTACTTTATCACGAAGATTAAAAAAGAAATCTTAAGCTCAAAGTTTATTAAATCGCAACTCTTTTTAGGTCCTTTTTAAGCAAATGATCACGCATCACCATTCTATCTTCTCCTTCATCTTATAATAATTGCGTCTTCGCTTCTAACACATTCCTTTAAAATCGACCACCTCGCTGTCATCCCACCCTCCCCTCCGTGCACTCCCAGTATTGCTCGCCTTTCATTGTTGCAACGGCTGACTCAAACGCCCAAAAAGGTTTGCTTTTTATCTTTCTTGGTGACTCAACTGCAATTAAACCTTTTTTTAAGCAAAAAGTCCTGACATTTCTCTCTACTTCCTTTTTTTTAAATAACCTGTTATTATAATGCTTTAAAAATTTATACAATTCATCATTAATTATTAAATGTAGCTGTACTTTTTATTTTTTGCTCATATCATCATTAATCGTCATCATTAACCTTGTTTTGGTTTTAATCTCATGCATTTTATAAAAATATAACGTAACACAGAAACTCCACAAGACCTGTATTATTCAAAGTGGAATACCCCTCCGTTCCTCATCCAAACAAATGAGGAATCATCTTGGTATACCACTTGCCAGAACTTGCGGCTCCAGAGGGTTGCTCACCAGCAAGCCCTTGGCCCTCGCGGTCATCTTTCCGCTGGCCTCGAGACCCCCGTCGCCGTGACTTGCGCTTCGAATTTCTTTCGTCATCCTCACCTGACGACAGTGACGACTCCGAATTCAAGGGCGAGTCACGGCGGAGACTCTTTTTGCGCAAGACTCGGGAACTTTGCTGCTCTTGGGTTTGCTTCGACCCATTTTGCTCCTTCTCAAGCTGGGCCATCCGGCACCGTATGCCGTGGTCAAGATTCAAAAGCAACATGATGGCAACCATCGATAACGCATCATTCACCCGCACCCGCTGATTGGTGTGCGAATGCCCCGCCAAGTGCTTGGTTGTTTGTAACGTATTGGGACACACCTTGACTGGAATGGTGGGAGGACTCAGCCCGCCAGACACGGTTGAAACCTTGTTGAGACCCCCATTCACTTCATCGCTCGAACTATAAAACTCATCGTCATCTCCACCCGCAATTTGGCGTTGGAGCTGCTGCTGCTGCTTCTTCATCCGGTTAATGTACTTCAAACGCAGGTGTTTCAAGTACTCATCCAGATAAAACTGGCGCAGAGGAGAGTCTTGGGAGTCCACCATTCGCAGCTCGTAGCCCTTGAGACTGGCAATCACGGTCCAGCCGCCCTTAGCCTTGCCGCGGTTGACCAAGAAACACCATTCTTCGTCTTGAGCCGCCAGTGCAGCTGCCGTTGCCGCCCGGCTGCTGCTGCTACCACCGCTGTTATTGTAGTTGATATTATTCATGTTGCCTCCGTTGCTGCCTGCTGCAAGAGAATAAACCTCTCCTGAGAAAAACGGGCGAGAGGCTGACCCGCGCCGGTTGAGAAAATAACGAGTGGCTGCCGTGCGAGTAAAGTTTGGCGGTTCCAGACCATTCTTTATGTTGGATGTGCAATCGTCAAACTCTCCCCCACCGACTACCGTGCTCTCGTCGCTACTTGCCGTGGTTTTACGAGCAAGTGCGCGCGAGCTGGAGCGGCCACACCCGGCCGGGGTTAGAGCACTGCGACGCTTCCATTTGCCGACAAGCATTCCTGTCGACTTGTCGTAGACCTTGTAAGTCGAGGCGCGATATAAGGAAGAAGTCTGGGTGGCATTCCCCCGTTGCTTTTCTTCCTCAGGAACCATGTACCAGCTGACGGCATTGTTTCCGGAAAAGAGTTGCTCAAGCTGGAGCATGGTGTAGTCGTCGGCCATGCGACTGCTGCCGCTTCCACGGTCCAGCCGCGTAAAGCGTGAAAGCAGGGGCACTGTTTTGGGGGCAAACGCCAGTTCGAACCGATTGAAGACGGCAATTGGCGGGTCCTTAGGGCTGGCTTCTCTATCGACGATTGAAAAGGTGGGTTCTTTAGACGTGCAGGCTGAGCAAGTAGTGTTTGCGCATGGAGAAGAGCTGGAAGAAGAGTTGGCCATTGGGCATGGGAAATGGGGGGCGGAAGATTGTGAGGAGCCGGAGATGGTGTGTGCGCGGCGGGGTCTGGAGCCTCCGCTTTTGGCGAAGATGAGCTCTTCAGGAGACACAATTGCGGTGGGAGAGCCTGGGGGGGATGACTGAGAGGAGACGAGAGTATCTTGTGGAGAGAAGGGAGAAGAAGGGGAAAAGGAGGAAGAGGAGCTCGGGTTTTCGTCGTATAAAGGGTCGGGTAAGATGGAGCCAACAGCCATGTTGAGAGACCGGACCTTATTTAGGAGGCGGGTGATGGGCCGGGCATTCTGCTTGACGTCAAAAACAGGCTCGACGGGTGCTGGGGCATAAGGGTCCACGCGCTGGGCTTGAAGAACGAGAGAGGAGTTTGGTTTAGGAGACCGAGCTAAGTAGATTGATTCTGCGAGGGGCGCGAATGTGACTGAGGTTTGTTTCTTTGATTTGGACATTTTTTGGTAAGTCGGTTTATGTATTTACATATATATGTGAGTATATGTATATTATATATAAAAAATTGAAATGGTATATAAGGAAATATTAATATTGTACAAATCCAAGATTAGAAAAAAAAAAGTCCCGTAAAAAAACGGGAAATGGAATTGAATATATACTTTTTTTTAAACTTTTTTCTTGTTGTTCCAGGGAGACCCAAACCAGATTGATAAATGCCAGTTATTGATGATGATGATATCTGCATGGAATCTCGGCTCAACAGTCACTGCCCGTCAGCCCCGTCAGCCGCGCGCGTCAAGGAAAGGCTCTTACGTGAGGTCCGGACTGACTAAGCGCCGTTCGGAGAGATTATTAATGATGATCTCATCCGAGGCCGCTGCACGTTTGCTTCGTTCCGCCAAGTTACCAGCGGTAAGTCTGGCAGAGTGTTGACGATGGCAGCAATTTCTGCCGCTTCTTTTTCAACGGCACATTACAACTGATGATGACTATTCAAGGTCTTTTTTAAGAAAAACCCCCTTCGTTAAAACTTTCAGGCTTGGGTCTTTTGGAGGCTATTCAGCGGTCGTTTACTGCTGAGCTGCGCCACATTTTTTATCGATGGTAGATTTGACCTGAACAGCCACCAAGAGAGCCTGAGGGAACTCCTTCAGGTTATATGTATATGCGTGTGCCAAATAGCTCTCACAAAAAACACAAAAACTAGCCGATTTGAAATTTAACACAAACCTCGCCAGCTCAGGCTCGATTCCAAGCTCATCAAATTTCAAATCACTTCAAGTATTGTGGATATTCCTAAAGTATATAAATATCGACATTCCCCAGTTCTGAATTTTTTCATAAAAATTTAAATCCTTCAATTCTAACATAAAAAATATACCCAACCTCAAACGTGCAGCGGCTTCAATGACTTCATTTGCCATTTAACTTTTTCTTTTTGTGCCAATTAACTACCATAAAAATTTTTCACACGGCAGTTGCCTTAGGTTCTACTTTTTCACAGAGTGGTGGAGATCACACAAAGCCTGGCAAGTTTCTAGCGTTGCAAATAAAAATTTTCCTTTACAAAAAAAAAATTCTCAGTTTAGCAAATAAGTATTACTCATAAATAAACCCACTAAATACTACAAAAAAACCCTATTTCAAATATCAAACCAATTTTTTTTTGTTTTTTTTTAAAAAAAATCTCACTAAAGATCTCTCTCTCTCTCTTGCAATCATCTCAAAACCATTAAAAATCAAACCCCTCCTCTTTTACCAAATTATACCCATCAACTTACCTCTTCAAATATGGATACCCATAATGCCTCGCTAGACAAAGACCTTGTCCATGTCCAACAGGTCCTTGCTGAGCTCGGTTTCAAATCTTCTCTCTCAGAACTCACCCTCTCCCTTCAACCTTTGCTCCAGTCTTCGGATGACAACCGCTCAGATTCCACAGATCATGCTTATACCCCCTCAGCTACCTCCGAAGATGAAGATCAAGAACTTGCCGAACCCTCTTCTTCCAAAGTTGCTGCAACCCCTACATCCACAGCCACCCCCAACCAGCTCCCCCAGGAAATTTCACCCGCGGATCTTCACCACCCTAGAGCATCCTCTCTTGCCGCCAACCAACCCTCCATCCTCTCCTCCCCCCTTGCAAACCCCATCGTTGCCCGTAACCTCTCCCCCCTCAACACAAAGCGCGCATCCTCTCCCTACACTGCAAGCCCTCCCATCGACTACGACGGCCTCTCCTGGCCCAGCATCGGCGCCCGCAACCGCCTCGAAGCCACGCCCTCCGAGGCACGCGCCCGCGAGCTCCGCATCGCCTCCGCAGTCCGCACCATTCTCTCCGAGCTAGGCGAGGACCCCGACCGCGAGGGTCTGCGTGAGACTCCAGAGCGTTATGCGCGCGCCATGCTCTACTTCACCAAGGGCTACGAAGACAATGTCCGTGACGTTATCAACCACGCCCTGTTTGAGGAGGACCACGACGAAATGGTCATCGTCAAGGATATTGACGTCTTCTCGCTCTGCGAGCACCACCTCGTCCCCTTCTACGGGAAAATCCACATTGGCTACATCCCAAACTCAAAGGTTCTTGGTCTTTCCAAGCTCGCTAGAATCGCCGAAATGTTTGCTCGCAGACTCCAGGTTCAAGAACGTCTTACCAAACAGGTCGCCATGGCTCTTTGGGAAATCCTCCAGCCTCAGGGTGTTGCGGTGGTCATGGAGGCTTCCCACATGTGCATGGTCATGCGCGGCGTTCAAAAACCCGGCTCCAGCACAACCACCTCTTGCATGCTTGGCCGGTTCCGTGAAACCCACAAGACCCGTGAAGAATTTCTGAGTCTTTTGAGAAGATGAACGAAGAGAATTATTTTTTTTGGCAAAAAAGAAAAAAAAAAATTCAACAATTTTTACTTTTTTATTATTATTGCGACGGCGGCAAAAAAAAAAAAAAATTCTTCAACACGGAAAAAAAAAACTCACCTATACTTTCAACTGTTTTTTATGCATTAACGACCTTCAACTGTACTTTTAACGACATGCCCCCTACCTTATTTATGTTTCATGCTTTCATCAGCTTTTTTTGTTTACGATTTTTTATTTGATTTGCTTTTTAGGATTCAACTTCATGACTTGCTTCGTTTGTTTGTTATAAACTCGCTTTTTTTTTTCAAAGATTCCCTTCTCTATTCTTGTTTTTCTGTGGAATTATATAGTATAAAAGTAACCAAAAACCAAATATATTATGATAGAAAAAACCATGAACCTTTTTTTCAATATAAATATAAATTTTTACTTTTTTTTATCGCCAAAAAAAAACTATTTCATGCTGCACTGCTCACAATGCTCTCAGACCCTAATAGCGACTGCTGCTCCGCTAACCCACTCGCATTCCCCTCTAGGGCCGCAGCAGCAGCGCGCGCAGCCCGCTTCTTCTTCTTGATGCGTGCTCGGCGCTCCGCAAGCGTCTCGCCAGGAGGCTCCTCCTCGTCGTCCTCCAAGCCCCCTTCTCCAGGAATCGACACCCCGCTCTCGATCGACGCCATCAGCGCCTCCATCTTGCTGCGCTCCTCCTGCTTCTTGCGCTTCAGCCGCGCCCGCCGCTCCTTGAGCGTCTCGTTCGGGTTCTCGGGCTCCTCGGTCGCCGGCGCTTGCAGCAGCCCCATGTGGTTCAGCATCGCCTTCGACCCATTGAACCCACCATACACATACGCCTGGCGCTCCGCGTCCTTGAGGTCCTGCAGCCGGCGGCGGTGCTGCAGCTCGCCCCGATAGTCTTGCTGGGCAATCTGCTGCAGCTCCAACAAACTCTTGTTTATGCGCTCGTTCAAAGGATGCTCCGAGTTCGGGTACCGAATCAGCTGGTCTGGATCCGGCGCCTGTCGCCCGTACATGTCTGCCGCAATCGCGTTACCCGTGTTAATGTCGTAGTATACTTTTTGCACGCGAGCCTTGCGCTCAGCCTTGCGAATCTCCAGCTCTTCTATAAGAGATCGTGGTTGCACTCCAATCGCTGGGTATAAGCCGCTAGAATAGGAAAGCGATCCCGCAAGAAGTCCGCGGTCTGTGACTGCTGAGTTGGGATTGAATGATGTGAATGCAAAGTCGTCCAGATTCATACCACCCATACCAAGTCGCTCCGCTTCCCGCTCAGCCTCCGTCTTGTTCTTCTCAGCATCTGAGTCATCTTCAAGCATGTCTTCCTGGTATTCTTCGTCACTTGGCAATGTCGCACAGTCACTCATAACCTCATCATTAAGATAATGCCAGAAGTTAGTCATGTACTCGCCTTCCTCGTCTTCTTCTTCCTCATCCTCCTCAATTGGACTCTCGTAATCTTCATCTTCGTAGTCATCGTCCCAGTCGTCTCGCTCACCATCAATATAACTGATTTTGGAGACGGTCGACATGCGCTTCGACTTTCGTTGCTTAGGAACATTGAGGCCTCCTAGTTTGATGATCTTTTCAGGATCTTCAGATGCCTCGGGTTGTGCTTCTTCGGTTCCTTGAATATATCTACCCTCAACATTTTCTTCACCTGGATTAAGCTCGCGATTCACATCTTCCTCGCCAACTTGTTGTTCCTCAGACGAAGGACCGGCAGCGGCAGCGGCGGCGGCAGCAGCAGCAGCTTTTTTGGCCTTCCTAGCTTTTTTGGCTTTTTTAGATTTTTTGCCTTTCTTCTTTTTCTTCTTCTTCTTTGGACTTTCACCCAATTCTTGTCCTTCTGCTACGTCACCAGCTCCAGACTTGTTGATGTCATCTGCCTCACCATCATGGACTTCTTCACGCTTGGATTCACCTGTCTCATTCTTAAGTTCATCCTTGTTGATATCATCTGTTCCATCCCCGTGGTTTTCATCGCTTCCATAATGAGACTCATCGCCGTTGGTTTCCCTAGTATCATTACTGACATTACTCTCATCATCGTGGTCGACTTCGTCCTTGTTGACAACAACTAATCTGATTTTGTTTGTACCATCAATACCATTCTCCACTTCGCCATTACCATCATCCTTGACGTTTTTGTCCTTGACTTCAGACTCCTCATCGGTGTCGCTCTCGCACTCTGTTTCGGTCTCATCATAATCATCGTCATCATCATCCGAATCTGAGTCTGAATCAAAATCACTGTCCTCTGTTGGAGCAATCTCTGTCCCAATGGATCCTTGTGATTCCTTTCGTTTATGCCGAAAAGTCACAATGGTCCCCAGAGTCCCTGTAGACGACTTTCTGCGGTGATGCGATCTTCCTTCACCCCCGTCAATTGGTAACATATCAGTATTCATGGACAACATACTAAGTCTGCTGGATGATCTGCGACGATCAAGCATAATAGAAGAACCTGAAGACGTTGTGCGCTTATGCTTCATAACAGACTCAGGTATAACAGTCGGATCCACGTTCCACACTGGCGGCGGAGGAATTATAAACGTCTTGGGTCGGTTTTTCTTGGCAATAGCCTTGGACGAGATTCGCGTCAACCCGGCACCACGCGGCATAACCATGCGATCGCCTTGACGAGCCGCCTTAAGCATGGCAGCATTCCGAAGCTCTTGGGCACGTTTAGACAATAATGGGGGAAGCTTGAGTTGAACAGGAATTGGGGCAGGGTAGTAGACTAGTGGGTCTCCCGTAATGTCGTCAACGATAACCGGTGCAGGAATGTGAGCGTTTTTGAAATTGTCTTGAACACTCACCGTAGCAACTCCAGCTTTACCTCCCGAAGCCTGACGGTTCATGAGCATCTCATTGGTTCTTGTCAACAGCTGCTGGGCACCTGGGTTTGGACCATCATCACCCAAGTTTAAAGGTGCAACGTGACCACCTGGAGGAACAACTATTTCATTGTCCACCAAATCGCCCGCAGAGAGAGCAGGTCCATTTTTCATAGTGCCTGTACTGACGGTTGAGTATATACTCATATCGTCGTTCTGGAGATGGCCAGAGTTATTCAACTCGGACATGTCCATATCTCGACTCAAGCTCCCATTGTTTCCATGGCTGCTTCCGCTGCCACTTCTGCTCAAATTGTTGAGCGAGACATTACTGGATTCGGAAAGATTAGGAATACCGCCCGATGAATCCAAAATAGCAGAGCTGGCTGTTGAGATGATGGAGGTACGAGCAGGCGAATTGGGATCAGGCGCATTGAGTTGGCGGCGGCCACTAATGCTACTAGACATAGAAACTGAATAAGCATGGCCGGCTCCGTGCACTGGGGGGTGCATGCTGGAGGCAAACGAGCCATGTTTGGGGTGGTATTTTTGTAAAATGTGCTGGGGGTCATGTGCAATGCTGGTGGTGGGGGTGGCAGAAGCGGGGGGTGGAACATGGAGATTTTCATCGTCGGCATAAAATGAAGATGTCTCACTCGACATAATGGACGCTGCTTGGTCACCATACGTCTCTTGGTAGTGCTGGGACTCTAGGGCAGTATGATAAGCTGTCTCATCCTGATGCAGTAATTGTTGCTGTTGTAGTCCGTGATCTGGATTACTTTGAAAGCTATTAATGCTTTGTCGTTGTTTATGCGCTGCAAGTAGATTTGGGACTGGCTTTAAGTTATTTTCTGGGAGAAGATCGTCATGCTCCTCTTCTTGTTGCTTTTCGTGGTTTGGATTTGTGCCCATGGAGGAAGGAGACCCAAGAGACAAATCGTGGAAACTGGATTCGATCGAATTGCTTCTGTCGTTCCCAACGTGTACATAAGATGAGGAAGAATCGCTGGGAGTCCCATGTAAGACGGTTCCAGGATTTTCAAAGTGCTGCATACCTGGATGGGTGAATGTAGAGGTCCCCACTCCAGCAGCGGAAGATGCCACAGGGGCTGCCATAGAAGTTGCATTTCCTTGAGTAAATGCATATGTAGGAGAATGGAATAATGCATCTGATGGGGTATCGTTGTAGCTTTCAATCACGTCTGAAAAGGTGGAATGAATGCTGTCTTGGGACGGAGAGAGGGTCATTTCCTTTTTAGAACTTTGGCTAGCCTCATCACCATAGTAGTACTGAGCGCTTTGAGCCTCTACAGGGTTGTGGGCATGGAAATTGTAGTAGCCATGTTGAGCAAAAGCAGAGTTGTCATCATTTAGATCAGCGGCAGAGATGGCGCTGACCTCGGCCTCGTCGTCCCCGCTATCCTCGGAAGCGACATAGGGGACCACGGTGGCTGCAGAGCCGGCAACCACAGGAACTGCGGGCATGACAGCTGGAGAATCGACGATTCGGATGCGACCAGACTTGACGTGGGAGGAAGAGGAAGAGGCTAAGGCGGCGGCAGCGGCGGAAGGCGATGTGTGGTAGTGGCTTTTTGCACTTTTTATTGATTTGGAAGGCGAGGTAGAATACTCGGGGTAAGCGTAGGACTTGGAAGGAGAGGAGTTGGAAGAGACGGGGGTTTTGACGGGGGGAGGTGAGGTTGCGAGTGGAATGTTTGTATTTATAGGGTCCATATGGAGTTTTTCAGAAGACTGGCCTACCGAGTCGAAGTTATCGAAGGAAACCTGGTAATCTTCCAGTTGGATATGGCTCGACTGATTTTGAGCGTCTTGATGCTCGGATGTGGTTGGTGAAGTCGGGTCGGTTGGAAGTTGAGCCAGGGATAATTTTTGGCGGGAAGATGGGGACATGGATAGGGCAGATTTAAGGGCGTCGAGCGCTCCGGAGCCCCTGCGTTTTGGGGAGCGGGTAGGAGGTTCTTTATCAGACATGCTGTAATGGAGGGAATGTATTTTTCTTGGTTATTGAAGATGATTTCGGTGTGTTTTTCCTTTTGTTTTGGTCGTAATTGTTGGTATGAAGAGGAAGCTTTTTGTTTCCTGCAATGCTTTTGGATGTATGGTTATGATGCGCCTTTTAAATAGGTTGAAAGAAATTAAAGACGGTACTTTAAAAAAAGCTATTAATTTTTTTTGGGAAACTTTATTTTGACATTTAGATATGAGCAGGTCTCTTTTAAGACGCTCTAAAAAGGGTTCACAGAACTAAGTCTCCAAAAAAAGCCTTTGCGGTCCCTAGTTGGTGATGATTTGCTTGAAGGGAAAGGGGGTGAAAAAGGAATCCACAAGAAAATGGACACATGCACATACAAAAAAACAACAACAGGTGCTATTAATAGATGCCGAGTTATGTAATTACAATCTGGTATGAAAAAAAATATTTTTAAAAGGTCCTCCAGAACCACTCAGCACTTATTCAACAACCTTTTGAAGAGAAAGATATTTAAGCAAAGAGAGAAAAAAACCTAACATTACTAATAGAACCAAATATATAAGAAAAAAAAAAAAGAGGAATAGAGTCATGAGATAAGTGAAACAAAAAAACCAACTACAAGATGATATTCTTGGCCAGCTTAGCCTTGTATGCCAGAATGGTGTCGTCCCATCTGGTGGCAGTCTTGTCCTCGCAGACGTAAATGTCCTTGGCAATCTTATCCAAAAGACGGAAATCGTGGGAAACAACAACGGTACCACCCTCGAAAGCGTTGATGGCATCGGCAAGCGAGTCAATGGTGGGGATATCGAGACCGTTGGTAGGTTCGTCCAGTAAAATCATATTGGGGGACTCAATAGCCAGCAAAGCAAACACAACACGAGAACGCTGACCCTCGGAAAGAGTGGCCATGGTGGCAGTCTGGCCCTCGCCGGTAAGACCGTAGCGGCCGAGCTGACCACGCCAGTACTGGAAGTCCTGGGAGATGCTAGAGAACTTGTCACGAACAAACTCAAGCGAAGACTTGGACAGGTCGAGTTGGTCAGCAGAGTGCTGGGAGTAAACACCAATCTTAAGATGGGTGTGTCTGGAAACACGACCAGAGGTAGGGGTAAGTTGACCAGTCATGAGCTTAAGCAGGGTAGACTTACCGACACCATTAGGGCCGACAAGAGCAATACGCGAGTCCATATCAACACCAAAGTTGAGGTTTTCATACAGATTGTCCTCTGCGTTGCCAGAGTATGAGAAAGTAACGTCGTCAAAAGACAAGACGGGAGGAGGGAGCTTCTCAACATCGGGGAAGCGGAAAGAGAAAACCTTATCAGGAACGACCTTCTCAATAAGACCGTCAGCCTCCATCTTATCCAGAATCTTTTGACGAGACTTGGCCTGACGAACCAAGTTGGCGTAGGTACCGGCAGAAGCAATGAACTTCTTAATGTGGGCAATTTCTTCCTGTTGCTTGTTGTATTGCTTCATCTGGTTGGTTTCCTGTTCAGTACGGGTCTTGATGTAAGAATCGTAGTTACCACCGTACATCATCAGCTTGCGCTGGCGCATATCAATCATGTTGGTACAGACACCGTTGAGGAAATCCTGAGAGTGGGAAACAAGGACAAGGGTACGGTCGAATCTCTTAAGGTACTCTTCAAGCCAGACGCAGGCTTCGAGATCCAAATGGGCAGTGGGATCATCGAGAAGAAGTAAAGTGGGCTTGACGAAAAGGGCCTTAGCAAGGGCCACACGCATACGCCAACCACCAGACATGTCCTTGGTCATCTTCTTGATGGTCTTGTTGTTGAAACCAAGACCATTGAGGATAACAGATGCTCTGGACTCAAAAGTGTTGGGATCCATGGTGTCAATGCGTTCATAAAGGTCGTCAAGGGAAGGAGACTCGGGGCCTTCCTGCTCCAAAATCTCCTCAACAAGAGTCTCGAGACGCTTGAGCTCGTGCTCAGCCTCACGAACAACGTACTCCAAGGCGCTAAACTCGGTAGCCTCGGCGGGCTCGTTAAGGAGGTAGATATCAATGTGTTCGGGAATGGGGTATTCACGGGCAGCAATTGCCTTAAGAAGGGTGGACTTGCCGCAACCATTCTCACCCAGAAGACCATATCTGCGACCAAAGTTAAGTTCAAGGGTGGTATCCTGAATCAAAACTTTACCGTGGAACACGAGGGAAACAGAGTCAACCTTGACGTCACGAGAAGTACCCAAACTGGCAAGAACACCGGTGGTGACACGGTCCGAAAGACCGTGCTTATCCTTCTGGAGCTTGAGGGTAGCAATCTTCTCGGCGGCCTCTTCGGCGGCGTCCTTGGTGACCTTGGACTTCTTGCCCTTTTCAGCCTTTTTAGCCTCTCTCTTAGCTTTGGAAGCGGAAACAGCCATTTTGAAATATCTTGTTCCTGTGGAAATATATAAATGGAAACGATCCGGATTAAAGCGTCCTGGGAAAGTTGTTGAAGAGAGAAAGAAATAAAAAAAAACCTGCCAGCAAAAATTTTCTGGCGATAAAAAAAAAAAAAAATTAAAAGATCAAACACGTGACTAATTACCCGGCTCATTCCAGGATATTTAATACGTTCTGACAAATACACTTTTGGCTATTCGACGATGACGAAACCCCACAACAAAGTTTTCTTTTGACAAGAATTAAAAAACAAAAAACCATGCCGGCCTATACGGAGCAGCCTACGTCCCATGAAGTGAATGTTGAAGAGTATGATAAGGTGAGAAGTAAACTCCGTGAGCTCATAACGAAGAAGCGTGCTCTGGATAAGAATTTGGTATGTATTGGTGGTGGTAATGACCAAAAAAAGAAAAAAGAGATTGAAAACCTTAAAATTTCACATGAAGAAAGCAGCCAGCTAACATTATGTTTTTTCAAAATAGAATGCATTGGAAGAGCAAATATATAAAGCTGAAGGAGTATATTTAGAAGACACAACCGCAGGAAACGTTGTTAAGGGATTTGACAACTACATTAAAGGATCACAGACTAAGAAAAAGACGGGATTAAATGAACAGGATCGGATATTTTCCATGAGTTCTGCGATATTTATCAAGGTAAAGATGAAGGAAGATGACGACAAGAATTAAACCAAGCTGCTGGTCAGCCATTTAAAAAAAATATCTAATTTCAATAATAGTCAATCTACATTTTTATCTTATATGTATATATATTTATATTTTCAAACACACTTTAAGTTCTGTAGTCACCGTTGATGGTAACGTATTCGTGAGAAAAGTCGCAGGTCCAGTACTCAGTGGAGTGGCCACCGCCAGTGCCCAGAGACACACGAATGTTGACATCTTCCTCATCAAGAAGCTGACTGGCACGAGCCTCATCGACATTTTCAGGCTCACCGTTGACAAGAAGCTTGAGCTCAGCAGAGCCATCGTTGGGAATGAAGGAAACGTTTGTTTTGGCAGGATCAACTTCAACACCAGCATAGCCGGTAGCGCAGAGAATACGGCCCCAGTTGGCGTCCTTACCAAACATAGCTGTCTTGACCAAAGGAGAGGTGGCAATTGTGGAGGCGACCTTCTTAGCATCCTCAAAGGTCTTAGCGTCCTCGATTTTGATGGTGATAAACTTGGTGGCACCTTCACCGTCGCGAACCACGAGCTGAGCCAGGGAAATGGCAAAAGAAGTGATGGCATCGCGAAGAATCTGGTAGCCCTCGGAGCCCTCGGTGATGACGGGGCCGCCGGCAGCACCGTTGGCAAGAGCAGCAATGGTATCGTTAGTGGAGGTATCACCGTCAACAGAGATTGAGTTGAAAGAGCGGTCGGCAGCATACTTGAGGATAGACTTCAAGGCAGCAGGCTCGACGGCAGCATCAGTGACAAAGAAGCCGAGAAGGGTAGCCATGTTTGGGTGAATCATACCGGCACCCTTTGCGAGACCAGCAATGCGATAAGTATTTGAGCCAATGGAGAATTCCTTAGAGACAAGCTTAGGAAAGGTATCAGTGGTGCAGATTGCCTTGGCACCACGAAGCCATGACTCATGGTCGGAGCCCAGGTGCTTGGTCAAGAGTTCTGGGATTCCCGCTTCGATCTTGTCCATTTTGAGATGCTGTCCAATAACACCAGTAGACATGACCAGAGACTTAGCAATGATGCCAGAGGGAGCAGGCTTTTCAAGGGTTTTGTCAACCAGCTGGACCATTGTGGTTGCATCTTGGAGACCGCCTTCGCCAGTCACGGCGTTGGCGCAGCCACTGTTGATGATGATGGCATTGATGCCTTCACCATGGGTTTCATCAAGAACCTTTTTAGAGATTTGCACAGGAGCAGCTCTAAAGACATTGGTGGTGAAGACGGCCGAGGCGGCGGCAGGGATATCAGAGACGATTGCAGCCAAGTCGAGAAGCTCGGGGCGCTTCTTGACACCTGAGTAATAGCCGCCGACACGGAAGCCCTTGGGGTAGACTCCGGATTTGGGGACGAAACGGGACTTGTCAGGAGCTGTGAGACGGGCTGAGGAAGAAGAGAAAAAACGGGTCGCTTGCAGAGCCCGGGAGGCTTGTTTGAAAGAACTTGAGAGCATTGTAATTGGATTAAGGTGAAAGATGTTGGATGAGATGAAAAGAGCTGAGAAAAAAAAAAGGCAGCGGCTTTTATATGAATTGAAAAATTAATACGAAATGGGCCATAAAAAAAGGGGGAGGTCGAAGAGTCACTTTGATTTAAAAGACAAATCCAGCCGAAGAACACACGCGACGAAAAATAAAAACCAATGACTGGAGTCGAACACACGCAATAGAGGGTTTAGGGTTGTGGCTATTTTTTTTTTGGTGGTAGTAAAAATTTTTTTTTTGAATCCACAACTTCAATCCATTAAATCCAAAAAATTTTCCTTCTCTCTTCCTTTCCCTTTTTATTTTAACCCATCAAATCAATTCAATCTACTATAATTCAAAATGGCCAAACCTGCTGCTAAGGAAGGTAAGTGATCAAAAAAAAAACAAAAAGAACGAGAAAATAGATGGATAATCTTGATGTTTCGTCACCATGTTAAATTTTCTTTGTTTTTAACCCGCAAACCTATCTAGTCGACCGCACTTTTAAGAACCCCGAGACTCTTGCCAAGTACAAGGCCGCCGGTGTCATTGCCAACGCTGCTTTGGCTCACGTCAAGTCTCTTGCCGTTGAAGGCGCTAAGATCATCGATCTGACTGTCGCTGGTGACAAGTTCATCACTGAAGAGCTTGCCAAGGTCTACACTGAGAACTCTAAGATCCCCAAGGCTGTTGCCTTCCCCACTTCTATCTCCCCCAACAACATTGTTGCTCACCTCTCCCCCCTCAAGACCGACAAGGAGGCCGAGATCACTCTCAAGGCTGGTGATGTCGTCAAGATCACTCTGGGTGCCCAGATTGACGGCTTTGGCAGTGTTGCTGCTGACACCATTGTTATCCCCACTGCTGATGGCAAGGTTGATCTCAAGGCCGCTGACGCCATTGCTGCTGCCTGGAACGCTTCCCAGGCCGCTATCGCCACCATCAAGCCTGGTAACAAGAACTGGGATGTGACCAAGATTGTTGACGAGGTTGTCAAGGACTTTGGCTGCACTGCTCTCGAAGGCATGCTTTCTCACCAACAGCTCCACAACAATGTTGAGGGCGACAAGGAGATTATCCTCAACCCCACCGAGAACCAGAAGCGCAGCTTCAAGACCCAGACCTTTGCCGAGAACGAGGTTTACGGTCTCGACATTTTGGTTTCCTCTGGCGAGGGCAAGGTCCGCCAGAGCGAGATCCCCACTACTATTTACCGCAAGGGTAGCATTACTTACCAGCTCAAGCTTCAGTCGTCTCGTAACATTTTCACTGAGATCAACAAGAAGGCTGGTGCCTTCCCCTACACTCTCCGTGAGACTGCCGATATTCGCAAGGCTCGTCTTGGTCTTAAGGAGTGCGTTTCCCACAACCTGTTGATTGCCTACGACGTTGTTGAGGAGAAGCCCGACGCTGTTGTTGCTCAGTTCTTCACCACCTTTGCCATCACTCCTGAGGGCACTGTCATTCTTGCTGGACCAGCCACCCCCACTTTGACTTCCGACAAAAAGGTTTCTAACGAGGAGACTGCTAAGCTGATTGCCAGCCCTTTGTAATGATGAGTTTATGACCCATGATAGTAATAATAATGATGATAATGATTGTTAATGACACAAGTGATATATATTGAGGGGATAATGTTGAATAGAATTAGTATTTTTATTACTCCCTTCCTTTCAACACTAGATATACACAATTTGACTTATTTATATGTATATAAGAGATATATATATGAAACTATCGAAAAATACATGTAGGAAAATTTACCGGTTTGAATGCCCGTGGGTATTGTACGTTTTAAAAAAATTAACTGCCAAAACAATAAATCTGCAGATGGCACGCGTTGGTAATTTTTTTGTTTTGTTGTTATTTGTTGTTTTGTTGTTGTTTACAACCACTGAGGTTTGGTTTTCACTCTTTTTTTTTATAAACAATTTTTTTTCTCCTTAATATATACAT
This sequence comes from Magnusiomyces ingens NRRL Y-17630, assembly GCA_900497715.1. Classification (NCBI taxonomy): domain Eukaryota; kingdom Fungi; phylum Ascomycota; class Dipodascomycetes; order Dipodascales; family Dipodascaceae; genus Magnusiomyces; species Magnusiomyces ingens. Next base: position 2,059,732 of record UIDE01000002.1, read on the forward strand.
GTTTTCAAAGTAAATGGACATTTTAATTCTATATATCTTCAAGAGAATTAAAATAACTTAAATATTCAATTAAAAACATTGAAAAGCTTGATAGTCTGATATCCGGATCTTTTGATTGTTTTATTTTGATTTTAGCCGTTTTGTTTATAACAAACTTTGACTGGATTCTGTCATTTTAATTTTTTTGTCACTGCTACCAAAATTTATTTTCAAATACCACATCATCAACACCCTTTTTCTTTTTATAAAACCAAAAAGCGCGTTTTTTCTTTTTTACATTTAAAAAAAAGGCTCTTCTAATTCTCATCTTTGATCTTCTCTATTTCTCACGAATGAATAGAGCTAATCAAGTCTCTGCATCAGAACCCATGATAGCCCCCTCTTCTATCCCTGGTTCAGTATCTTCTTCTTTTAGGCCAATTTTACCTTCCCCCCCAAACTCTTCCTCCTCATCAACAACAAACCCTTCTTCTTTACCATCATCGTCATCCTCTTCTTCATCCTCCAATCCTAAAAAATCTTCTTCTCATCGCAACATGCGCCACCATAACGCCGTTTTCCTCTCGTATGACGATATTCCAGATCTTTGGATGGAACCCGAGATCGCACAGCTCGCCCCTTCCTCCACCGGTTATCCTCTCGACGCGCCACCGCCTCAAAAACTCTTACCAAAGGTCAAGAAACCAAATGCCCATCATCGTGGCAGAAAACAACAAGGTTCCGGTTCTAATGGCTCATCCTCAAATGGTGTGGCCCCTATTCAACTCCCAGATGCTCCATCCTCTGCCGACAAGGCAGCGCCATTCAAATCTTTTGCTTTGCCCCCAAACACTCTCAACAACTCTATAGCAAGCACCGATTTAAACAACTCGGGAGATCCAGACTCGGAAAACTCAGAATTGTATGAATATCAGCAATATATCCCATTCTCTTTAAAAGTAGGCGTTGAAAACCCTTCTTGGTCTTCCTCTGAATCAAATAATTCCAGCATACCTGCCACCAACACCACTACTAATATTACCCCCTCCAATACAAATCCCCAACCGCCACCCAAATCAAACCCTGCAGACTTGGATTCGACTTCACTACCTGTCAGTACTTCCCCAACTCCTTCAGCAAACAGTCACGGAAATGTCCAAGCCTCTTCTTCAGACCTGGCCTCTAATGATGTCACATCTTCGCCACCTCCTGTATCATCGACATTTCCCTCAAATTTGTACAAAAATTACATTTCTTCCAGAAGATCACAGCTTATTGTCAAGCTTAAAACAAATTTAACTGAAAACCTCACAAATGGTAGTTATGTCAGAAGCTCTGCAAAATCAGACCCTTCTGCCCCTAAATATAACACAACGAAGGCTTTATCGGTACAAGATCTTGAGGATGCTGACAACAATAAAAACAAAAGTAGCTCACAATCTCAAGCAACCACAACTGCACCCTCTGATCAAAACAAAAATCAAAATGCCATCAACAATTATTTTCCACCCTCACAGTCCTCACCAACATCTGATATCTCCACTCACCAAATTCAAAATAGCATCATCACCGACAACAATCAACTGACCAATAATACCACTACTCATGATTCAGATCTTAATGCAAACCCCGAGGATTCTACCGATTTAAATTTATCGACTGCAACACCGCCTCCAGGTTTATCGATTGAGGATGGCAGTGGAATTCATAATACCCATTCTGATGTGGACCTGAATATGTTATCGTCACCAATAAAACGTCAAGCAGAAGATATTTTCAAAGGAAAACGTTCAAATAAACGAAGAAAAAATGCAAAGTAAGTTTGAATATTGAAAAAGTGAAAGATTATATATATATCTTATCTATATCATACTAACTATTTTTTTAGTGATGAAAGAATCACTCCGGATCATCCAAATACTATCCATACAAGAACGCGTCAACATCATGAGATTGATGAAGCAGCTGCAAATGATGATTTCTGTGCCACTTGTCATGGTGCTGGCCGGTTTCTTTGTTGCGAAGGGTGCCCCAAATCCTTTCACTTTAGCTGTGTTGATCCACCTTTGGATGAAAGTATGCTTCCTGAAGGAGCATGGTTTTGTAAAGAATGCGTGGCCAAACAAAACCCACCAAAACAATACAAACGCGGCTTATTTTCTCAGCTTTTATACCAACTTGATAGACGTAACCCAATTCAGTTTGTCTTACCGAAAAAGATTCGCACCAGATTTGAGGGTGTCTCCTCAAATGAACTTGGAGAATATATGGACTCCGACACAAAGGTTTTTAAAGGTACCCGATCAGGATTTGTTGAGGAAGACCCATATCGCCTTACTGACAAAAACGGCAACCCCATTTTTTGCTACAAGTGCAAAAAATCCTCTTTAAGTGGAGGCCCTATTGCGCGCTGCGATTACTGCTCTCTCAACTGGCACCTGGATTGCTTAAATCCACCTCTTCCCACAGTGAAAACCATAGGTACAAAATGGAAATGCCCTAACCACGCTGATCATGCCTACAAAAAGAAGCGGAAACCCAAAACAGCCAAAATCCAGGACACAGCTCTTCGTCGTGGATTCAAAAATGATGGCAATATTGAGGTCCTCAACTCTTCAGATGAAGAGCTTAATGAACAGTTTGCCCGCAACGTGCCTCTTAATGATTACTACGATACCCCTACGGGTATATCTGCTCCTGTCCCAAGCTCCATTTTGAAGCCGATTACACAAAATGGCGTCATTTATCGCATTCCGGAGCGCGGCGTCAAGCTTGACTTTATTCAGGCGGTCCACGAGCGCAATGCAGAACCTTACCAAGACACTCATAACTCCGACATTTTGTTGGCTCTTGATGAACTTGCGACGCGCGAAAAAGACGTTCGCGAGGGTGTTCGAAACTTGTGCTATTTACAGGCGAAGGATGGCCCCGATGAGGCAACGGCCCTGGCGCGCAAACATCTAGAGATTTTGATTGATGCAGCTCTGGGCAACTCCAATGATCTGGGCGAACTTCTTGTGAAGGATGCTTCTTCTGGAAGTGGTAATACACGCAGCAGTAGCGGCGGCGAAAGTGGCTCGTTGTCAGGATCCATGTTGCGCAAAGCTACGGGCTCGCGACGTGCATCTCAAATTGCAAACAATAAGATTCACGCAGCAGCCGAAGAAGGTCGCTATAATACCCGACGTACAGGCTCGGGTCTGCGTAACGAGATTTCTTCCAGCCCGGAACCGCCAGCAAGCCGAGTTTCTTCGAGGTTGAGATCCGGCGGATCTTCGTCTTCTAGCAACGATGATCGCAATAGCAATAGTGGTAACTACGATTTTTCTGTGACTTTGGATGGATACATGTCTCCAGAAGAACGGACTCATTTAATTGCCATTCAAAAGCTCATAAAACTCAGAGGAAAGGACGCTCTTATGGATTTTTTGTTACCCCGAGCGGATATATAAAATTATAATTTTTTTTCTTCTTTTTTCTTTTTTTTTTTTTTTTTTCTTGGTAGTTTTGTATATTATATATAATGTTTTTTTTTTAAAAAATAAAGAAAACACCTCCATAATGAAAGAATGTATTACTATTCTTAAACTTAAGATTTGATATTTTGTGTTTTGGAGTTGAATTCTTGTATTCAAAAACGAATAAAAAATTTGAATACTGAGTCAAAATTTTTTTTTTTTTGTTTTTTCTACTTTAGCTACTTCCTCAAATTTACACTAGTGACAAGTCCTTAAGCGTCTAGAACAAAACAAAATAGCAATCGCTTTTGACTCATCTAAGCAAAAACCGTCATCATACACGAGAATTTTGAATAGTAATACTGAGCCGTGGTTTCATGTAATTTTGTTGCCTACCTACGGGAAAACCCATGAATTGACAATTTGCTAACGTTGATAACTCGATAATTCACCCAGACCTTGTTCTACACCGACAAAGCCGCCCGACAGGCTTCTTTCATAGAGCTGAGAACTAAACCCAAAAAATTGGTTTTCTCAGTGCTGAGAAGAGCGCTGGCCACTAAAAACTGTAGCACCCGCCTCCCAAAGATAAGAGCTTTTTCACGAACGGTTCAACTCAGCCCCCAATCAAAAATTGTGACTTGTGTCAGACAACCTATGTTACCAAGTCCATATTACAAGGATTTTCGTCGCTTGTAGCTCTCTTAGGATAATCCAACTACATTCATATCACAATTTTCCCAAGCTAGAAAAGTACTCTTGTAACCACATGCCTCAAGGAACTAAATTTCATATCGTCAAAATTTGATTACATTACTACTTAAAGATCCATATATTTTTTGGAAACATCATTAAAATCCTCCTCATCGTCGTACTCTTCAGTTCTTATAACTTCGCCGTCTTCTGTCTTGTACTCCTCCACAAAGGATGGATCAACAAATATAGAGAGATCTCCATCATTGATTAACCAAACAGGGCAGATAATATCTCTTAGCGGTATGACCTGCATCTCTGAGGAAAAAAAGTTCTGTGGGCTAGTGATGAACTCCTTCTCATCAATATAATATCCTATTGTCGTGTACCCGCTATTGCTCCTATCATTAAAAAACTTAAGCTGGAAATTGCGAGGTTTCACAACATCCGAGCTAAAATTTCTCCCGATGACAAATTGCGTTGGAATATCCTCTCCCAAAGAGTCGATTTCGATAATTTGGTCAATCATTATGTGGTAAGATGAATTGTATTCATCTCTGACACGAGCGTATTCTCTTATTTTCGCATCGAAGTTTCTCTGCAAAAAGCAAATATTTTGATAAAACTTTGCTCTTATGTGGACATCACCTGAAGATCTTTTAGAAGGCTTTTTAAGAAATTTCTCTTGAATGAGATATTCATAAATCTTAGAGATATATGGAGCTCGTCTATTCTCTTCTTCTTCGGTCTCAGCGTCGCTTAAGGGATTCCGTAGTTCCCTTAGGCCTTTTGACCAAATATACTTGGGTAGGCAAAGACCCTCAGTTATTGATTCGTAAACGTATCGATCAGAAAAAGTCAAATAGGGGACCTTTCCGCGCTTCATCTGCCACCTTAACGACCAACAGGCACTATTAGTTCCAAAACCCCATATTGCTCTGAGAGGGCCCACATTACGAATAGCCACCACCAGATGACGCAGCGTATGTATCGGCAAAGCCAAGAAAGGCAAATTTTCAGGACGGGTTAGATAAACCTCTTCAAAGAAATTTAAAAATTTGTCCATTCCATTCTGTAGTCTTTGGAGAAGATTTTCAGAGAATCTAGGTAACGAGAGTAATTTAAAAAGGAGGACCAGTTCCGTAACAAGTGCTAAATAATCAGGGTCTGTGCTTTCATACTGTGACTTCATCACAATACCAAATAAAAAGTTGAGGATTTGCTTTGTTTCGTCGGCGGTAAGCTCTGCTGGTGTAGAAGTTCTAATTCCTTCAGTTATTGTAGTCATGTTAAGTTTTGTCTTAACAAAATTGATGTCAATTTCATTGAAACTCTCCAAAAACTTGACAATGGAATCCTGAGCTGTAGATTTGAATTCAGAAGGACCATCTTTCCCGTAAATTACGGTGTTGAGGATTTCTGTCCCAATGTTTGAATAAGACAAATACATTAAATCGGGAGGGAAGGACTTATCTGGCACCATCGAGCCCAAACAGAATATAGTCGAAATTCGACTTAACCCCCGTTTAGTATATGGCGAGCTTTCTGGTACTGGCCCGGTTAAATCCTTTGACATTTGCTTATAAACAGTATAATACCATTCGATACTCCGAGCTTTTGAGCGAAATATGTATGGTTTAGAAAACTGTATATTAGGGTGGTAATGTGAAACCAATCCTTTCACTTTTTTATGAACTCCACCGCGATTGGATATCGGTTTACTCTTACGAGTTTTATTAGTTGATGAAGATACTGTAGGTGTATTTGATGGGCTTATCGTATCATTCTGAGAACCACTACTTGAATTTAATGTTGCAGATCGTTTCCGGTCCAGACAGTAAAGACAAGGGAAGTCTGATGTATATCCACTGAATCCAGATAATTCACAGCTAGCTGGCGTATCCGTAACTGATAAAACAAAATGGTGCCTAACAGTCACCATCAGCTCAATATCCGCGTCATAAACTGTATACCCTAATGTACTGGCTAATGCACTATCCTTTATAAATGGGTAAAAAAATGAATCCCAATCTTTCACGGCAGATTTTTCATTTTTAGCAACTGGGTTCACTCCATCTGGAAATGCCATTAATTTGATTATGTTTGATGCTTTATTGCGTTCTGCAGGTGGAAGGTTTAAACACCGAGCAACAACGATATTGTAAGATGAGTTGCCGGACGTAACTGGAATAGATTCAAATGATAACATAAAGGCTAAGTCCCAAGGACTCTCAAAATATTTAAGACATATTTTTTCCTGATAGTCTTCACCTAACTGTGCATTTTGAATGTCCATCCGGGAGAGAAGCTTATAAAGTTTTCCATTAAAAAAATCATCTACTCCTCCCTCAGTGTTTTTTCTATTCCGAGCATCCTTTATTGCTCTGGCCAATGCTTTGTTTTCAAAAAAATCCCTGACTTTTTCACGCGGCGAAAAATAAAAATATTTATACATTGAATCGCGAGGTGTCCCGCACTGAGCACATTCAGCCAAATGGCTACTTGAACCTGTAAATGCCATGCATTTATTTTTGCAAAACTCAACAACTTCAGCTCCCGTAGACCAGTCACCACGACGATATATATCCACTCTTTCTCTTGAAAAAAAGTTGGCATTGGGAAAAAGCTCTCCAAGATTCTCGCAGTAGTTTGCTACGGGGCATCCTTTTAATGCACTGAGCCATCCAGATTTAATTCCCAGCTTTTGTGCTATATCTTTATTTGTTGTGAATGCAACAACAGGATCAGAATCCGGTCTAACTTTGCCCGCTTTAAAAGTTAAAAAGCAGATCTTTTTGATCATCGAAAGTATGGTTTGACAGTATGCAGGCGCCACCTCTTCAGAATATGATAATTCATTAATAAACTCCTCCGCCTGGTGGAATGAAACACTAGTATCAGACGCGAGATATTCATTAAGGAGAATAAGTATGGGAACCCCTTTCGAATCCAATTTGTTATCCTCGATATATGATATTAGTTCTCGACGATATGCCCTAAGTTTGGGTTCCCTAGTCCATTCTTCAGGAGCATACTTCTCGTTATTATCAAGTCTAGCAATATGAGATAATTTATTATCTCGAAAAACCATCATTTCAACAATAGATGATATAAGTTCTAAAGTAATGCGTTCATAATATATTCCGCAGCTCGTGAAATGCTTTTCTTCCTTATCAGGTTCGTTTAATTCGCTGTTTTGTGTTGTGGATTCTAACGAAGCTTTGTTTTCCTGTGTAGTAGTTAGGCCGTTCCTAAGTAACTTCAAAGTGCCAGGTTGCTGATTAGTTTTCTCTGCTAGCGCATCAAAGAACTTCTCACTTTCAACCGATTTCACCACATCTTCTTCCAAGGTTAAAAAATCAGAATCTTTGTTTTGAAACTGTGGCAGTTCATCTTCTAAATAGATATCTTTTTTGAATTCATCGACCTCATCTAAAAATAACTTGTCAATAAATAAAAAAAATTTCCAATTAAATTAAATCTCACCTTCTTCTTCTTCATCTGTGCAACTTTCCTCTTCCAGTTTATTAACAAACTTTTTTATACAAATTTGCATAGGCATATCCAAATCTTTAGAGTCGGTTTTAGATAGGTACTCAAAAAATAGCTCCAGGTTTTTTTGGTCTGCTATCATTTCTGTGTTTTGATTATCTGTCATTCGGGAACTTTCTTTATCAGTTTTTATAAAAAATCCGGGGTAGCTCATCATTTTTAGAAGCTCTTTTTCTCTTGTTTGGACCAAATTGGATTCATATTCGTCTCCCGACATAAACTGTACTCTTTGCGCATATTTTTTTAGTTGATCAATTCTCCACTTGTCGTCAGTATCAAAATCGTGGCAAAATATGTTATTTCCCCCGTCGTTACATAACTGCGATCTTCTAATGGTTCTTATTGAACTTTTCTTCCTTTTGTATTTTTCCGTATAGTATTGAAATATCTTTGCTGGATCATAGCATCCAAGATCTTTGAAAAGAAAATTTTCACTATAACCGATATCTGGCTCACCGGGACTTTTCAATATCTCAAACATAATCCTGGCTTTTTCCATATCAGTTAAAACCCAACGCCTTTTATCTAAGCCCATTTTTCTCCGGTATTCTGATGTATGTATGGGGCTACAAATCCAAGTATCCACAAGGTCGAATATGTATGTGTTCTGGAGCATAAACGACCTTAAGCTTTTGTCTACCGCTTGAAGAACATGAGGATTTGAAGAAATGGAACCGCAAACCTCAAGAAGTAGTTTTGGGGTATATATTTTTTTCCATTCTTCAATACAGTAAGTTGATTGATATGTATCATTACAAGCAGTTTTTATCATCTCATTAGGATCGTAGTACTCTTCTAACGGGTCTAAATCTTCAAGACATAACCAAAACTCTTTGCATATTAAGTTAGTTAAGCTCAATAAAGCTACACAAAGTTAGTACTTACTAATTATCAGGCTTATACGGCCTGTTTTTCTTCTAACCACCCTTTTCGTCGCCTTTTTACTTTGTTTCTTGTCTGTTTTCATATTTATCTGATATCAAATAAATGGCGACAGTGAGTCACGATAAATTTGAAAGGTACGTGCTTACGTTAATATGTCTAAATAGTTAGAGTGTTGCATCACTACTTAAAAATTTTTCCTCTCACTATATTGCTGAAAAGTTTTTATTCACCCAATAATAAATTCATCAAAAAAGTTAAACAACAGCGGTTTTTTTTACCTCACAGTTGTTTAATATTACTTTTATCTTCTCTAAATTTATATGCTGTGTATAAAAAATGGAGCTAATACTCGAGATTATATAAAAGCATCCCATCTTTTTTCAGCAACCAATGCTGTTAGGATTCTGTTCTCTTTTGATCGCAGTAGCATCTTTTTTTTCCTATCTACATATTAGCAGTTACACTAACCTCCATATGATTACAATACCGATATGACCATGATTCCCATTCAACTTTTACAACGGAACAGAATCTATTCTTAAGAAAAATTAAAATCCGTCAAAGTGACTCAAAATAACTATCTTTTTATGCTTAAAAGCACAGTGGTCACTAATAATATTTTTTTTTCTTAAATCTAAGGGTATCCCTATTTGTTACTTCAAGTCAGTTCCTTGAATTAAGCATAAAATTCCTGGATTTTCCTCAAAAGTACAAATTTGAAGATAAAGTGACATTTATTTGAAAACAACTTTTTCGCATCACTAAATATATTTTTACTTGAATTTTTACATTGTTCCGTCCAGCAGTACAATATTGCTTAATATCAGGTTTAAAACATAGTTCATAAAACCATTAGATTTAAGAACTCTTGGCGTTTCCTCCAGTCCCGGATCCACCGGACCCTGCAACTACAGACCCGCCCGATCCTCCTGTTCCATTTCCTCCGGTTGCACTTCCGCTTGATCCCGTTGTTTTTGCTGATCCTCCAGTTCCAGATCCTCCAGATCCTCCGGTTGCAGACCCACCGGACCCCCCAGTCCCGTTGCCTCCTGTGGCACTAGACGAGGTCGAGCTGCCGCTACTCCCAGTTGCAGAGCCACCGGTTCCTGAGCCACCTGATCCCCCTGTTCCGGACCCACCAGTAGCCTTGTTAGTAGTTCCAGTGGCACTTGAGGTTGAACCTGTTGATGTTTTGGTTGCAGAAGAGCCAGTAGTGGAACCAGTAGTAGAGCCAGTTGAGCCAGTTGAACCAGTTGAACCAGTTGAACCAGTTGAACCAGTTGAACCAGTTGAACCAGTTGAACCAGTTGAACCAGTTGAACCAGTTGAACTTCCTTTATTAGAGCTAGTCGAACCAGTCGAACTAGTTGAGCCAGTTGAGCCAGTTGAGCCAGTTGAGCCAGTTGAGCCAGTAATAGAGCCCGTTGAGCCGGTGGTAGAACCAGTTGAACCGGTGGTAGAACCAGTTGAACCAGTTGAGCCCGTCTTTGATCCAGATGAACCTGAGCTAGAACCTGAGCCTGAGCCAGAGCCAGTTCCAGAACCAGAACCGGCACCTGATCCGGAGCCTGAGCCTGAGCCTGAGCCTGAACTAGAACCGGAGCTTGATTTTGAACCTTTAGATCCACTTGTAGAACCAGTCGTGCCTTTTGAAGTGGTAGCAGCACTACCACTGGTGGTAGTGGTAGCACCAGTACCACTAGTAGTAGTTGCACCAGTTGAACCAGTAGATCCAGTTGAACCAGTAGATCCAGTTGAACCAGTAGATCCAGTTGAACCAGTAGATCCAGTTGAACCAGTAGATCCAGTTGAACCAGTAGATCCAGTAGATCCAGTAGATCCAGTAGATCCAGTAGATCCAGTTGAACCTGTTGAACCTGTGGTAGAACCTGTTGAACCTGTTGAACTCTTGTTAGAGCTGTTAGTATTTGAACTAGTAGATCCTGTAGAACCAGTTGACCCGGAGGAGCCCGTTGAGCCTGTTGTTCCCGTTGTCGAGCCAGTCGAGCCAGTTGAGGAACCCTTTGAATTGGTGTTTGATCCGGTAGAACCACTTGTAGTGCCAGTGGACCCAGAAACAGTGCCCGTGTTACCAGTTCCAGAGCCCGAGCTGGTCACTCCAGAAGAGGCGGATCCACCAATGCCGGTACCTCCAGTACTTCCAGTTCCAGACGCATTTCCACCGGTTCCATTTCCTCCAGTAACCTTGTTAATGGTCGTGGACCCCGTAGAACCAGTGGAACCAGTAGACCCTGAAGAACCGGTCGAGGTGCTGGTTGCAGCCCCAGAACTGGTGGTGGTAGTAGCCGTTCCGGTAGTTCCTGTAGAACCTGTAGAACCCGTTGAACTCGTTGAACCAGTCGAACCAGTCGAACCAGTCGAACCAGTCGAACCAGTCGAACCAGTCGAACCAGTCGAACCAGTCGAACCAGTCGAACCAGTCGAACCAGTCGAACCAGTCGAACCAGTTTTAGATCCTGTAGAACCAGATGTAGATCCCGATGATCCAGTACTCGATTTTAAAGGTCCTGAAGAAGTGTTGCCAGTTACAGGAGCTGCAATTGGAGCAGCCACAGCAGAGGCAATAAGCATAAGGTAGAGAGCATTGTTGAATTTCATTTTTTTTTTATTTAATTGAAAAGAAAAAATTGATTAGATAGAATGAATAATCAAATTTGATAACTTATTTTTTTTTTTTTTGTAATGAGCTAGAATGATAATAAAATGAAGCAGAAGAAACTGTTGATAGAGAAAAAAAGAGAAAAAATAACAGAAATAAGAGAAAAAAAAGTCCATTTAAATGATTTTTAAAAATTCAAAAATATATCAATTTTATTGCCAAAATCAATTGAAAATTTGATTTAAAAATATTTAAACTCGGAAAAAAAGTATTAGCTAACCTTCTTTTCATTAAGCTTTTGAACCCTATGTTTGAGAAAACCACATATAAATTCAGAATGTATTTGTGACAATAGCAACTTAATTTCAATTCAAATGAAGCCAATTATTGTTAATCTGACATAATTTGCCCTGAATCATTAGAATTCTGAAATAAAAGCTTCTTCTATTTCATCTGCACATTCAAATTATTAATCAAAAAGAAGCTGTGCCTAGTAATATACTGCTCATGTTCTCGATGGAAACATAGCGATTGAGTTTATCATCCCCCTAGAACTAAATTTAATTATGAAGAAAAGATATCCAATGAATGGTTCTAGAAACAAACATTGACTCATTAAATGAGAAACTCTTATTTCAAATTAAAGACTTACCGAATTGCTTGAAAGAATAACACTAAATAATGTTAGCTTTTTTCTATTTAAAGTAAAATGGCCATTTTTTTAAAAAATTGATTTAAATTAAAATTCATTTAAAAAGATAGAAATAATCTAAGATTTCTTAAAACTTTTGGGATCTGTAATTAACAGTTGAGTAAAATTTAATAGGATCAAAAAAAATTCTTTTTAGATTGAGAGTGTTTAGTAGAATATCTTTTAATTTTAAATTTTTTTTAAAAAATTGAAACTTGAATTGTTGATAGCAAGGAACATGCTGGTATCAGTTTTTTCTTCTCTCAAAAAAAAATCTCAGTTTAATATTAAACATTTACCGAGATTTGGTAAGAATTTACAGTTGCAATGTTTTAATATCGGAATTCAAACTTCAATTTTCAAAGAGAAAAGTAAAACGGCTTGAAAAACTCCTAAATTTAGCAACTTTTAAAAGATGTCTGATTTTAACAAAAACCAAAAAATATATAGATTTGTCTGCTATTCAAATCAATTGAAAGTGCAGAAGATATCTTAAAATTTCATAAGCTTATGCTTGACTTTCTGTTGATGAGTTTCACAACATCTAGTCCAACCATAGATACTTTTTATGAAAAAATGGTAGTTAGTAATATTCACCTAATCATGCAAAATGGAATAAAGTAAAACCTATTTTTTTTCTTTTAAATATATTCTTCTAAGAAAAGTACCGATCTCAATAAGGGTATATGCGTTATGAACTATTAGTTATTAAGACCTGCGTCAAAGGCTTTTTGACTCAAATTTTATATCACTAAAATACACTGAAAATGATTAACAAGCTTTGATAGGCGCTACGCTTGAGCTGCGCATCATATCAAAAAAAATGAGTCCATTATTATTATTACATTCATTCTGAACTTCTAAAATTCTCTTTAACTGGTAGTTTCTTAGAAAATAATGACAGATTATTATGAATTAAATCACGTTAATAATCATCAACAGTACGTTAATGGTTGTTTCGATTATTATTTTTCAATAAGACTAAGGCCCTTTAGTCGAACTTACGCCAAAAAACTAGGCTACGAAATACATACTAGCATTTTAAAAACAGCAAAAAAAAGTTTCCACTAAACGCAGCCAAATGAAAAACCAACTTGTAAGAACACTTGAATGTTATTTCTTTTGCTGCTTTATTCGTCATGATGACACAAAATAGCTGAAATGTGTTGTTTGCGTAATCGTATAAGTGGAGAATAGATGTAAAGAAGAAAATTAGGAAAACTAGTTTTGCGTGCTTTATTTCATTTAGACATTTAAAGTATAGGTTTCTTTTCTGAATCTTATCACATCATCTTGCAAACAAACGTGGGTTCTAATTTTTTTCTTTTTCGTTCTTCTCACCTTTGCTAGAGCAACCACTAAGGCAAAAAAAGGTACCAATAAACCGTCTGCCCTTCAATTCAAGTGACGTTGCAGGGTATTTGTGGGGTGGAAGAAGAAAAGCTAAAACAGAAGAGAAATGAGGCAGCAGCTGTAACAAGAACGTGCTTCAGACAATCAAAGTAGATGCGAGACTAATGTATAATTTTTAGATATGTGGCCATGTGATGATTTGTAAAAGTATTGAGTTTTTTAAAATGATAATTTTTCCCTCTAAATTTTCTATTCCCTCTTCTTTTTTTTTTATATGGTAGTAATTTGATTTTCACAATCAATAATTAAAACCTGGGGACATAAGTTATCAGTTATTACCAAGCTTAAAAAATATTAATTATCAATATCCCAATTTCTTTATATGAAAAGCTGATTTTGAAAATGAGTATTGGAACTATTAACGGAATGGTTTTAATGAAGAAACTTTTATCATGATTCAAATAAATAAAAATGTATAAATACAAGAGACTTTTAAATAGTGCACAAAAGAAATAAACATAAAAATGTAAATGTAAATGAAAAAAAACCATGTTCCTTTTTGACAAATCACCTAGTTAACTTTACTCAACTCTTTTTAGCAACCTTAGGACTTGTCCGATGTTTGGGCGACATGTGTTTCCCTGCACCTTTGCCTCCAGCTGGAACCCCGCCTACGCCCTGGATTTTTGATGCCGTCAATACGTTTGCCGATTTGATTGACGACGTGTCGAGCGGATCAACCTTAGAACTGGTTCGTCGCCGTTTATGGCCAGCCATAGACCCGGCAGAGGGAATGATAGAGCTGGCTACAAGTTTGGGCGTCAGTCCCTGGGCGGCAGGGGAGGAGGCTGAAGAGATAGAAGCAGGCGTTGAAACAGGCTGTGCAGAAGGCCCAGTGGTGTTAGCTGTGACAGCATCCAAGCTCGCCGTTGGAGACATGAATTGCATAGCATTTCCACCGGGTCCCATGGCCACCCCGTTCATCTGTTTAATGTTGAAAGGTCCTTGCACAGATCCCATAGTCATATTAACCATGCCCTGGGGGGTTGCAAATTGGTCTTGCTGCGACACCAGTTCAGATGCATGGCCATTAACCATGACTCCTGGTGGCTTAATATCTCCTTCCTCCGCTTTACCATTTTCTTGGCTGGTCCCCTTTTTCCCATCGTTTCCTAGATTGCCATTATTGCCAGAGAGAATATATCCGTTAGGCTCAGTCTTAATGTTTGTATGTCCATTAGCCAAACTAGGTCCACCGTTGGTGATGTTTGAAGCATTGCTATTGCTTACTCCACCAGTTTTGGGGGTACCAGAGCCACTATTGGTTCCAGTACCAGAGGGAATCTCTTCAATTTTTTTAATGGTATATGCAGATGGGGTGGCTGGCGATGACGAAGCGCCAGAAACAAGAATGGCACTTGGGTTGACTGTTGATCCTATTTGAAAAGACTTGGAGCGCTGGAGCTGAGCTGGCAGCCCATGTGCTTGCGGATTGGATTGCAAGAAGGTGAATCCGGGTCCCATGGCCATTTGTTGTTGCTGGTTAAGCATTTGCGAATTGATAAGCACTGGTGGTCCGTTTGCTCCGGTTGCTACCACCTGCGGTGGTTGCTGAGGTTGCTGTTGTTGGCCTGCAGATGATTGTAAAAACTGTTGGTATGGAATGAAATGAGGCTGCATGGGTTGTGAAGTGCCAGAAGCTTGCTGCTGTTGCTGCTGCATTTGCATTTGAAGCTGCATCTGATACTGCTTCAAAGGCATTGCTTGGGCATTTGCTGTTGTTGTTGTTGTTGGTGCTGTTGTTGTGGAAGCGTTATTTTGAGCAGCATTGGTTTGGGTATTCGAGGGCATGAGAGCCTGTGTATTTTGAGGAAGTGCAGCAGCTAAAGCCTGCAAAGATTTATAAGGTCCCTCGTTGGAGTTTTTAGAATGCATCATAATGTCTCGCATGTGGTATAAGGTTTCCGAAACTTTAAGAAATGTTAAAACATCATCGGTAATACCAAAGGGATGAAGCTTAGGCTCGAAAGCAGCGGCGGCAGTTTTTGTAGAGTTGTTTTCAAGAAATTTGAGCACAGCACTACGTTTGATAAACTCGTCATGATCATGGGTCGTTTGCTCCAAGAGCTCGATTTTCATACGCGAATTGAACATTGCGCGGATCGATCCGTGAGATGTCACCATGGACCCATCATCGTGGTGGTAAGTCACAAATGTGCGGGTACACTCAACCACCCAGCAATTTGAGCCGTGGATTGAACGACATCCTTCAAGATGGGTTTGGATTCTTTTGACTCCAGATTTGACAAAGGCCAAGTAAAATCTGGAAAGGAGTGATGCGGGTAGCTCAAAGGCATTTGTTTCAGTCCCATTGTTGATCGAAAACTTTAGTACGCCACTGTCCGAAAAGTATTCAGCAATGCGTTGTCGCCAAAATTCGTAATCGAAACGACCATCAGACTCACTGTTTAAAGCCTCGCAAAAGTTCATAAGCTTGAGAACTGCAAGTTGCTTATAGAAAGGGGTGGGCTGGGAAAGTTGCATTTGCCCAAGCGGGGCGATGGTACCCATGGGTGTAACAGCTGTAGTTGCACCAAGAGCGCTCAGCTGTGCCATTTGTTGGCCAGAATATCTCAATACACCATCCGGACCTGCAGTTGCAATCTGTAATGCAGCCCCTCCATTAGTAGTCTGTGACGGAACCATTTGCATTGAGATTCCGGGGTTTGCTGTAACAGCTGCAGCAGTAGTCGCAGGTGTGGCGGCAGGAGGCCCTGTGCTAGATGATGAAAGTAAGGCTTTTTGATGGTTTTCAGACCCTTGGTGGCTGGATGAAGATGCATTGGAAGAAGCTTGGGAAACAGCAGTCCCGCTGGTAGTGGTTGGAACCATCATGGGAGTAGAGGATCCATCAGCTGACAACTGACCTGTAGCTGCTGGTGTCGATGGAGCTGTTTTTGTTTTGGAGTTGTCACCGGGCGCCACTTTTATTTGTACTTGTCTTTGTTGTGTAGGGCCCTGAGATCGCACAAGATGTTGCTGCTGCTGCTGCTGCCCTTGTATTTGCAGATTTTGCACATCACCCTGAGAAGTTTGGTGGAGTGCTAGATGAGGATCTGTCTGAGATTGAATAGCCATTTGTTTTTGTTGCTGCTGCTGTCCTTGTTGCTGAAGCATTTGTTGCTGAGGATGTTGAATCATCATTTGCTGTTGTGTAGGAGTCTGTGATGGAGTTTGGATCTGGGGATGTGATGCCACCCGGGGTGTTTGGTGGGGGTTAAATGGGTGGACCTGGGTTTGAGATCCCGGTCGCGATAACGGGCCATTGAGTAGAGGCGATTGATGAGGAGATTGGTGGTGACTAAGATGAGGAGATCCATGAGATGGGTGACGCGATTGATTAATCACTTTAACATTAAGTGGCGGGCTTCCAGCTGGCATTCCCAGCTGTCGAGAGCCCTGTTGGGGGGTATGTTGTTGTTGAGCAAAGGAATGGTTTGATTGTCCAACTATCATGGGTGGATGTTGCATCTGAATGATGGGAGACTGGCTAGAAGGCAGGGAACTTGGCGAAGGTTTGGGGGTGGTTCTGAGTTGCTGTTGTTGCTGCTGCTGTTGTTGCTGTAGGTGCATTGGGATTGGATGTACAGCCATCTGTTGAGTAGGAATTTGAGTAGGAGTAGGAGGATGTGGCGATCCTTGTGTTTGCTGAACCATGATTTGGGTGGGATGTGGCTGTTGCTGCTGCTGTTGATTAGGCGGGCCGGATTGGCCTGGCAGCATTGGCTTTTGTTCTGACTGTGGACCTGATGTTTTCGCCTGCTGTAATTGAGAAGCTTGAGCTGCCTGTACAGCTGCTTGTTGCTGAGCAATGTGCTGTAACTGTGCCTGCTGAGCCTGTTGCGGCGTCATAAAAACCTGCTGAGGCTGGAACTGGAACTGATACTGAGGCATGTAGTAGGGATGCATTTGCTGCTGTTGTGCTTGTATTGGTTGCACGACAACCTGCTGTTGTTGTTGTTGCTTAAATGTCTGGAGGTTATTGGAAAGGTTTGGGGTCATGCTGGGTGAGGCCTGAGGGGGCGACTGATGGGACTGCAAGGCTGCTTGAGCCTGTGCTTGGGTCTGGGGGCCTTGGATTTGGCCTGGACCTGTCTGGCTTGGGATTGGTGCTTGAGTGGCCAATTGAGTTTGCTGAGGTTGTTGCTGTTGTTGTTGTTGCTGCTGCTGCTGAGGTTGGGGTCGTTGCATATACAACGAGTTGAGAGTTACTGGTGCACTCGTTTGGTTTGAAAGAGCAGCATTACTGGCCATACTTTGGGCCATTACTGGGGTTCCATTAACTGTGGGTATAGGTCCTGCTAGAAAGGAATACATGTTAGGTTAAAGAAAGAAGTGTTGTGGAGAGGGGAAAAAAAAAAGGCTAAACAAAAAAAAATGCATACCGACTGGCCGAGGTGCAGCTCCTGCGTTAATAGACGCCCCTGCTGGTACATTAACACCCTTATTATCAACATTAGATCCCTGAGGGTTCATACTGCTCATTGGTCCTGGGGTAGTGGGGGTAGGTCGAGTTTGCCTATGAGAGGCTGGTCCGGGTGCAGCTCCGGAAGGATTTGGCGTATTACCTGCGCTGGACAGTGAGGTTATCGAAGCAGCATTTTGCTGCGCCGGTGTGGAAACAGAGTTTGGGGTTTGTGGAACGGTGCCTGAAGCAACCGGAATAGGTTGACTAGGTAGTTGTATCTGAAGACCTCCAGGGCCTTGTTGCATGCGCGCTGGTTGGTTCTGAGCCTGGGCCACTTGAGCTGCTCGGGCTTGAGCTTGGGCGCGAGCCTGTGCTTGTGCCTGAGCTCGGGCTTGAGCTTGAGCTGTTTGTGCTTGAGCTTGAACAGGTATTTGAATTTGAGTAGCTTGTGCATGAGCCTGCGCTTGAGCTTGAGCCTGCGCTTGTGCTTGAGCCTGCGCCTGTGCTTGTGCTTGAGCCTGCGCCTGTGCCTGAGCCTGTGCTTGCGCTTGAGCCTGCGCTTGAGCTTGAGTCTGTGCTTGCGCTTGTGCCTGGGCCTGTGCTTGAGCCTGTGCTTGAGCCTGCGCTTGCGCTTGCGCCTGGGCCTGTGCTTGAGCCTGAGCCTGCGCTTGCGCTTGAGCCTGCGCTTGAGCTTGAGCCTGTGCTTGCGCTTGTGCCTGGGCCTGTGCTTGAGCCTGTGCTTGAGCCTGCGCTTGCGCTTGCGCTTGCGCCTGGGCCTGTGCTTGAGCCTGAGCCTGCGCTTGCGCTTGAGCCTGCGCTTGCGCTTGAGCCTGCGCTTGCGCTTGAGCCTGCGCTTGCGCTTGAGCCTGCGCTTGAGCTTGAGCCTGTGCTTGCGCTTGTGCCTGAGCCTGTGCCTGAGCCTGCGCTTGAGCATGCGCTTGCGCTTGCGCCTGGGCCTGTGCTTGAGCTTGAGCTTGCGCTTGAGCCTGCGCTTGAGCCTGAGCCTGCGCTTGAGCCTGCGCTTGCGCTTGCGCTTGAGCCTGAGCTTGCGCTTGTGCTTGAGCCTGTGCTTGAGCCTGGGCCCGAGCTTGAGCTTGAGCTTGCGCTTGATTTTGCGCTTGCACCGGGATTTGCATCTGAGAAGTGGGATTTTGGGCCTGAGCCTGGGCTTGAAATTGTGCAAATGTCAAGGCCTGTAGTTGCTGGTTGTTAAGAAACATATTTTGTCCAGGAGGCAGCCCAGAAGCTACAGCGGCTGCAGCAGCTGCAGCTGCAGCTGCAGACTGACCCTGTTGTGAATGCAGTTGTTGCTGTTGAAGCTGCTGAAACTGTTGCTGTTGAAATTGTTGTTGTAAATGCTGGAGCTGTTGCGGGGGAATCTGTTGAAGTTGCTGTGGCGGGATTTGATGGAGCTGTTGGGTCATTTGGACAAACTGAGGCTGTTGTTGTTGTTGCTGAAGAAGTTGCTGTTGAAGTAGTTGTTGTTGTTGTCCGGGAGTGAGCTGTTGCTGAAGCTGTTGTTGCTGCTGCTGTTGCTGCTGACGAAGTTGCGACATGTCTATTGATCCCGGAGAGGCATTAGCAATGGGACCGGAGCCGAGCTGCTGCAGGGGGATCTTCTGCATCTATGCTGGGGAGGGGGGGGGAGGGATGGGAGGGAAAAGAGGGATGGGATGAAGAAGAGGAAAACAAGGGAATATGTGTTAAGAAGGTTATGATGATTGGGTTTTTTGGTGGTGATGGTTTTGTTGGAATTAGTGGTGGTTGTGTGTACTAAAAGTATACTACTTCTGTATATAATTATTATTAAAAAAAAATAATTCCTATTTAATACTATTGCTGCAGCAGCTGCTGCTAATACTACTGGGTGTTTTTTTCATACACGCACACATAAGGATAGTGGAGGTTTTCTTTTTTTCTCACACAGCCGAAATATTTATATTTTTTTACAAAAGAAATTTTAAATTTGTTTGTTTAAAAGACTTTAGAATTTCTATTTTATTTAGATGGTTTATATTTGGTTTTATATATATATATAATTGATTTAAAAGTAATTATACGTATTTGAAACTAACTATATATATAAATATAATACGCGTTATTGTTTAAATTAAATTAAAAGGGTGGTGGAATATTGAAAAAAAAAAAAAAAAGACCCTGTTTTTTGATTTGTTTTTTGATTTGTTTTCAGAGGAGGGGTGGTGGTGGTAGAAAAGAAGAGGATATGCTATGTAACACGCTTCTAGCCGGGTGCATGGGATACGGCCGGGTAACGAAGCTTAAATTTTTTATCGAGTGACTGGCTGGCTGGCTGGTTCGATTGGTGAAAATTCTACACCAAAAGCTAAATTGCTACTATCGTCATCAGTATTGTTTACTAAAGGGTTAGGTTTGAGCTAAAGTCTAAATCTTTAATCTTCTTTTGTGTAAAGCTCTAGGACCCGCCTTTCACCTTTTTTGATAATATATATATAAATATATATATTTAAAAATACATAAAATATTAAACAAATATTTTCCATTCTTTGATGGACACTCGGTTGGTCCAGTGGTAGATGAGATTTTTTGTGTTTACAATAATAATATCACACTTAAAATTACCCACCAATGACGTTCTATTTTGGATCGGCCGTGACTGACCAGAAAAAATCAGGCCAAACAAAACCAGGTGATTTCGACAATGGCCGCAAACAACAAAAGGAGAGGTATCTTAATCATGGCCGTGTCTCTGGATTGAACCATGAATTACTCTACCGATCCTCAACTATCGATGCGCTTAAGGAACCTGAAGATGATTGGACTCCCTCTACCTTTTGTTTTAATCGAGATGGCTCAGGTAAACGCCCCAAAGACTTAGCGCCATCGGAAAGAGATATTTACAACTACATGGACGCAGAGGATCTTAAAAACTATGAACGACGAATCCAACTCATTCCCATCACGCAAACACGCCGTGGCCAAAGTCTCGGAACTTACGTGTTGGGCGGCGTAACATCATTAACTTCAACATCTCTACCAATAACCCCTGAATCTGCACGGTTGGAATGGTCACTGGCCACTCAAACTGAAAAAGCAGGCTTTTCGTCTTCTTCTTCCATTGGGCTTGAAAAAAAACAAGGGGCTGATGGATGCACTGTATCAACAGATTACTCATTTCTATTTGGTAACTTACGGGCCGAGGCTGACAAAAGAGGTGCGGATTCAGGTGCCACGCTGGCCATCATTGGTACTACCTCTACTACTTTGTCTACCGCTAATAATAATAGTGCCACTTCTCGATCTCTAAACCCCCTTGCAGATTCATCTAGGAAACCACCATCTTTTGATAATAAAGAAGAAAAAGAAGAATCGGTTCTACCAACTTTTAAGAAAACAAAGAAACGGCGCGTCAACATGAAACTGGCCGTTTCGGCAGCTACCACCGACTACTATGAAGACGAGGCTGGCCCAGCTTTGTTACCAAAGAAGAATGACAGCAAACAAAAGAGCAAGCGCCCTATTGTTCGGCCTCGCATCAAGCCTGCAGAGAATGCAGAAGGTTCCAAAATTCTTATTCCACAGTTTGTCAAAGTCAAAAACCCTACCCAAGAAAATCCAAGAGGTGCTGACCCAAACCCTGAACAATTGGTTTACGGGTGTTTTGTGCGAGATGAATCTTCTTCCTCTTCTTCTTTTAGAGGTAATAATGTCTCGTCGTTATCATTGCCTAACTCGTATAGCTATACTCCCAGATACCTGGCTGCTGTGGATACTGTACCCCCACGGGTACCCGCGGGGGGGTCCGCTGGGAAAAGAGAGGGAAAAGATGACTGTGAGCAATCAAACGTCAGTAATGATAATAATGCAGTCACAGCATCTAAAACCGATGGAGGTGAAAAAGAAACAGAAAAAGAAGATGAAGAAGCAGAAACTAAAACCAAAAAGGCGTCGCGCTGGGATGTCAAACCTCCATCTTTTAACTATGGGCCAGGTCCCCAGGATAAAATGCTCCACCCAAATGTGGTTGCCACTGTGCCAAAGGTTAACGCAGATAAGCTTAGTAGTCGCCAAGAGAAGAAGCTGCAGTCGTCTTCATTGCAATTACACAATCATCACACACAACAACAGCTATTACAACAGCCAGAGCCTAAACAAATCCCGCCGCTTCAAAGTGCCTCTAAACCCCAACAACAGCACCAAACAAACCTAATGCATCATCTGCGCCAGCCGCGCCCCGCCGTTCCCAGGATTTCTATGGTTGGGGCCACAAGCGCCCTTCAAAATAGCCTTAACGTCCAAAACGTTACTGCTATCATTGCCGGAAAAACAGATGGCACTGGCTATGGTGCCGGTGGCATCGCCCAGAAGAATACCAACAAAAGTGAAGAGGATAATGACGAGGAGGACAACAGGGAGTACCGCTATCAAATGTTTTTGAAACATAACGCGGGGCTTGCCGAGTATTATGCCGACCCGCGAATCAACGCCATGCTCGCCGGGTGGCCCGAAACAAAAATTGCAGCCGAACTTAATCGCTTTGCACAGCAAGCACTGGCACAATCGGACCCGAGTTTCGCCTCCATCTCCCATTCTTCTTCCTCTTCCTCCTCAGCCAAAGACCAAGCTCCCAGAGCTATTGTTTTCACGTCGGCGGCTCCAAAAACAAAAAGAGAGCATGACGAAGACCAGGACAGCAGCCTCAGCATCGCCCCCGAACAAACAACACGCAAAGTCACTCCTTGGACCCCGGAGCCTCTTCTTTGTAAACGCTTCGGGGTCGCCGTCCCGCACGCCGACCGCTCGTCCTCTCCTTCATCGGGCGCCGCCCAACAGTCCGCGCATAGAGCCCGGGCCTCGTCCCGCGCCTCCAGAAACTCGCGCAGTCACTCCTCAAACAAGGAAGAAGAGCAAAACAAATCCAAATCAAGACTATCGCCATCGGAAATGCTTTCGTCACAGCCCCCTGAAAATAAATGCGGAACTTTGAATGCGGCAGGAACCACAATTATTGACTTGTATCACAACGCGAGGTTGAGCGCGCCGCGGGCGGCTCGCTGGCTCTATGCTGCCATTTTCAATCCGCTCAGTTTGTAAACAATGGAAATAATTAAAAACAAATGCAAAGAAGAATTAAATTTAAAATAGTACAAAATGTGGTTTGAAGAGTGTATAGTTTGTTTTACTCAACCCTTAAAACCAGCTCACAATGACTTAGGAAACATAATATTATACAAATTGTTCAAGAACCCTTCGTCATAAATGTTATTGACATCGGCAGAGCTCGTCAAGGGCTGTAACCGCAGACCCTCACGCCCAATGCGATCGACTTGGTACGCGCTCAGGCGCCGGTTCACCGTGCCATCGGGGAACTTTTGCAGAACTATAGTGGCGCGTTGGTGGGTTGGAGGTGTAGCAAGAGGTTGTGGAGCCACGGGGGTTGCAGAAGAAAGCGGCAAGGACAACGGTATCTGTTCCAAGCTGGGCGAGATTATGGTGACGCCGGAAAAGGCGTTGCGGTCATCTAAACAAGTCTGCGAGCTAGTACTGGAGCTTGCACCACTACCACCGCTCTCATTCTCATTCCCGCCATTGTCCGTTCTATCTTCCACTCTCTTTCCAACCCCAAGGTCACCATCTCCCTCGTCCGCATGTTCCGCCGGCTCCTGCTCTGTTGGCGCCGGCCGTGGCTGTTCACTACCCCGCGCGGTTTTATACGGCGCATAATAAAACAATGTTCCATCACGAATCGCATATTCCACGCCCTCCCACTTCATTGTCTCGTTGGTCGTCATGCCCAAGTATATGTATCGCACATGCTCAATCAAAAACGCAACAACAAGCACAAACATGCTGGCTGCCAACAGAAATAGGCACCCTGTCGACTTGTTCTCTTCAAGAGTGATGATGTAAAACCACTTGCGGAAATACGATAGGTTTTTGAGCGCAAGAGCCCGCGACACGGCCTTCTGGCCAAACGGGCTCCCCGCAGTTTGCCCATCAGACACCAGCCCAGATATCAGCCCCGCAGTGGCTGCCGCCCCTACGTCGCTCTCTGTAGCTGAATTTGCGGTTTGGCCAACAATGGCCCCGATCCGCAAGTACTTTTGTAGCTCGCTGCTCAGTAGACCATACGTGAGCAGAGCGCCATAGCCCAGCATGAGCACGTTACTGAGTAAGTACAGCAAAAACCAACGGTAGTTGTAGAGCCCCACGCAGTTGTTGAGCCAGATGCAATGGTGGTCAAACTTGGCCACGCACCGGCCGCAAGTAGAACAGTGTTTGGACCGTGCAGGTTTAGGTTGAATGCACGTACGGCACGTCTGCGCGCTTCCTTGAATCGGGATATCTGGGTGTGAGCGATTATGCAAATGATGAGATGACAAGGCCGTAGAGGTAGCTGATGCGAGTGTGGAGGAGCCCTCGGTTGGGGTTGATCGTCGTGCTAGTAAAGGGCCCAGCCTATTACGTGGGATACTGTCCAAGCTTAAATCGGTGGGTGTACTAGTGGGGTCTGCATGGGGCATAAGTGGGGTTGAGGAAGAGCTTGAGCTTGCAGCTGTTAAAGAAGAACTGGCGATATGAGGAGCAATCTCGACCCCGTTCCCGCAGAAAATGATATCGTCAAAGGGGAACTTTTGGAGGGCGATATCGACGTTTTTACGCGTAATGTGGCCTGCGTCCATAAAGGTGGCGAGAAAGGTCGATCCGTAAACAAGCAAGACGATGCTGGGGATAAGAACTCGGCGACTCAGAAGCGATATTTGTAGGTATATTCGCAGATAAGTGTCTGTGAAAAAAACGTAAACACAGATGGTGTAAAGCACGATGTAGCCGACTGGTACGATCCACTTGGATACCGGAACGATAAACCGCGACCATATCGAGACGGCTAGTGGAAAGTGCTTGGAGGAGCGAATGCGTCGAGTACATACACTCAACATGTTTAAAGGGGTGACAAAGATGAAATGACGAAGGAAAGAGACGGGTGTATTTCTTTAAACGAGGAAGTTAGTCATTTGTTTGTTCCAACGATTTAGGCAAAGATAACGGTTAAGGTTTTACTTTTAACCCAAAAAAGAGAAGACATCTGAATCCGAAGGAATTACAAGATATATATAACCCATATAGTTCATGTTTCTTTAACCAGTAGTTGATTATATATTTTTGTTTAAACTGTCCTAAGATGGTTTGCGTTGCGTTCAAAAGAGCTTATTTGAACACACTGGGGAAACTTACCTGCATTGTGGAAGATTTCCAAATAGCGCTACAAAAACAACCACGGCAAACACCACGATGACTGTGAGAGCCGCTTTCCAAGGTGTGCTGAAACCCATAATATGATGAGAGTTTCTATTATTATTTTTCGATTAATTTGATAAAAAGAAAATCGGTGATGATAAATGTCTATAAACTTTTCTGAGGCATTGTTTTCATAGAGATTAAAAAAAATATGAGCGGAAGTTGTAGTAGGAAACAAGAGAAAAAGGTGCCAAAAGGATGATGTATGAGAAAATAAAAACGTCGGTCCGCTACAATAAAAAAATGGTCGTATTTAATGACAAATGAACAGTCAGCAATTACTTAATGCTTGCTTTGTTCAAGCGAAATAAAAAAATTTCACATTTGCAAGAATAACAACTGAAAAAAAAGTACAAATGCATCGAGTTAACTCAAGCTCTCAAGTTTTGTTCATGTATTCAAGTACAAATTAAGCATTTATTTTGTTTTTGTTCTTCTATCAATGGCATTTTTGTTTATATATTTTATGGTAGTGATCTAGGATTCATCATTACTTTTTTGGTCATCAGAAAAAAAAATTAACAGTAGTGGTAGTAATAGTAGCAGTATATCTCGTCATTAAGTTTTTGGTCATCATAACGTCTTCGCATTCCCCTTTTTGAAAAAAAAAAATCATATCCTCTTCACATGACTCTCCTTAAAAGACAGTCTTCTTGCCCTTGAACTCGGCAGTGTTGGCACCACGGGAGGGGGGAGCACCGTCACGGCCACCGCGGAAGCCACCACGGCCACCACGGAAACCACCACGGCTGCCACCACGACCACCACGGCCACCGCCACGGCCACCACGGAAGCCGTTTCTGTTGTTATCGCGGAAACCACCTCTGTTGTTGTCACCACCATTGTTATCACGGGGGGTAGTGTAGTCAAGTCTGATGGGACGGCCAGCAAGTTCGGAGCCCTGGAGCGACTCAATGGCAGACTTGGCCTGGTCAACAGACTCAAACTCAACGTAGGCGAAACCACGAGGGCGGCCAGTGTCAGGGTTGGTGGGGATGCGGACGGACTGAACGCTACCAAACTCACCAAAAGAGTTGAAGAGGTCGTCACGCGAGGTGTTGAAGCTCAGGTTGGCAACAAACAGAGTGCTCGACTCAGGAGACATAGAGTCGCCATACTTGTTGGCACGTTCGTTGGAAGCGCCAAAGTTGTCACGGGGCTTCTTGGGCTTGGAGATATCAACCTTGATAGCACGGCCATCAACTTCCTGGCCATTCATCTCGTCAACAGCCTTCTGGGCATCAGCGGCGGTCTTGAAGTCAACGTAACCGTAACCCTTGCTGCGGTTGGTACCCTTCTCAGTGACAACACGGGCACCAACAACCTCACCAATGTGGGTGAAAGTCTCCCAGAGCTTGTCGTCGTCAATGCCCCAAGAAAGGGAGCCGACAAAGACGGTGGAGGACTCGGGCTCCTCTTCCTCAGCAGTCTCGTCAGTCTTGGTCTTCTTGGTTTCCTCAGAGGAGGCTTCGTCATCCTCAGCCTTTCTCTTCTTGGACTCGGACTCCTCAGAAGAAGAAGCTTCTTCCTTAGATTCCTCCTTGTCGGAGTCATCAGAATCGGATTCAGACTCGGAGGCCTCAGACTCGGACTCTTCCTTCTTGGACTTCTCTTCCTTCTTCTCGTCTTCAGATTCGGATTCAGATGCTGAAGAGTCGTCAGAAGAATCAGAATCGTTGGACTTCTTGACGACCTTGGACTTAGACTCCTTCTTGAGGGATTCTTCCTTCTTGATGGCCTTCTTGGAAGCCTTGGATGAGTCCTTGGAGGAGCTCTTCTTTGACGATGATGTAGACTTTCCCATTGTTAATGTATGTGTTTAATTTTTTATATGTAAAATGAAAAAAATTTATGAAAAAAAAGAGGGAAGAGAAAGAGAAGAGAAAATATAATAAAAGGCTGAGGGAAAGAAGCTCTTTAAATAAGAAAGACTAAAAAAACAAAAAAAAAAATTTTCCTGTTGATTTTTTTTTTTTTTTACAAAAAATTTTTTTTTTTTTCACCCACAGATTTCTCAATTTTTTTATCAGCAAAGGATTATGTAATTTTTTTCCCAAATAAAAATTTTCCTAAAGAGCCGCATCATTATGTTACAAATGAGTTACACTCTAGTTTGTAACAAAAGGTCTGGCCGTTATCAGTTGTTGGATTATCAATCAGTTTGATAAATTAGATTTTAAACAAGCTCCTCCATGTCGTAGTCATCAAATTCAAATTCCCTTTGGATGAGGTCCAAGGGAACAAACGACGTTCTTTTCAAGTAAGAAACCATAGAGTTGATATTATTGGTATACTTGTTAGCGAGAATCTTTTGTTCTTCGACTTTGGATACCAATTCTTTGTATTTCTGAGGACTGGTTAAAGAGTAAACCTCTAGTTTTTTTGTAGCCTCAGCTATATCTATTTCCAATTGTTTCAAGATTGACAGTTGTTCTTCTCGTTCATCCTATTTTTAAAAAGAAAAAGTTAGTATAAATAAAATCAAGAGCATCATTAATCGCTGTAAAGAGGGCTACTGAAGGGATCCTTTTTCTTTCTTCAAGAGCTAGTTGATTCTGAAGATCCAAGATTTTCTGTTCCAAAGATTCTGCTGATTGTGTTAATTTATCCTTTCTGTGCTGAAGAGTTACTTGGGCGTCACTTGGAAACGACCAGTAGTAGTTCCCTGATCCGATTTTTTCTGTGCGCACGAGCGAGTTATCTGTGAGAGCCTTGAGAATAAGTTTAATCTGCATGGATCTGATGCCTGTTTTTTTAGCTACTGTCGATTCTATTTCCTTGATGCTGAAAAATTCTCCTGATGCCCTAAAAAAGTCAAGAAGCAGTTTTTCTTTAGCGTCTTGTGTGAGAACCTTCCGCGACTTTATGAAAGAAAAGCGTTTAACGACATTTGAATTAGTTTATTAGAATAAAAAATAAAGAGTTTTTAATTTAGATCAGTGATACCATGATGTTTGAAATAAAATAGTAATAAAAGCTTGATGATTTGGATAATAAAAAAAAAACTCAAATAAAATGATATCAATAGTCAATCTGTTGAATTAGCCATCATCAGGCATTACATAAACCCCTTACACAAGTCTCGCAAGAAGTTAGATTGTTCTAAACCCACGTGATCTTATCATGTGCTAGTCATCAGACATGGCGTTCCACAGAGCTTCTCAGAAACGGGACAGACCAAAAAAAACCCAAAAGAGCGCGTCTGTGTGTGATGTCAGGTGTGCGTGCGTCGATGGAGGACAAAGTTACGTAATGTCACACAATTGTAACAAATCTCTCCTGTCCAGGTAGTTATTATTGTTACCACCAGATAACTTATGACTAAGTTTGGCCTACAGGCTGAACGACTTGGTGATTGAGATGACTGATTGAGTCAAATGACCTCTTGAAGAAAGAGATATCAAGAGAATTAGACAAATTAAAACTTTTGATTAACAACTGGTCTTTTGTTTGCATACCACCTCCCAAAGTGCACTATAATCAAATAAAAAGAATGCTGTTGTAGTGCCAGTTTAGCATATAATAATTGTATATCATCAAATAAATAGTGACACTGTCAAAATACAACAACAACAAAAAAAACCCTATATATAAATGTATTTTCTTAATATTTAAACTTGTTAATATTTCTATCATCATCACTATCTTTCTCTAATACATCCCCCTCCCTTTCTCCTTCTACCATCAACCAAATAGATACAAATTTTTTTTTTATTAATAACATTCTGTAAACCTTTTAATACATATATATATCTCATTCATATATATAATCTCATCATATCATAGGCATATCTTAAAACCTTCTGGTGGTCTTAACCAGCTTACATCAACACTCTGATCGCGTCTCCTCGCCTTATTTATCTTATCACATCAAAAACCCTCATTTCCATATCAATACACAACACACAACTTACTCATGTCTGACCAACCCCAGGTCCTGTCTGGCACCTACCGCTTGGGCCCCGAGATTGGTCGGGGCTCTTTTGCAAGTGTCTACAAGGGCCAACATCTTGTTTCTAAGGCTCCGGTGGCCGTCAAGTCAGTGCATCTCGCCCGGCTAAACAAGAAGCTCCTGGAAAACCTCGAGTCAGAAATCACCATTCTCAAACGAATGACTCACCCCCATATAGTTGCTCTTATCGACTCGTACAAAACTCCAACCCACTTTTTCCTCATCATGGAGTACTGCTCCCTCGGCGATCTTTCCTACTTCTTCAAACGCCGCAAGGAAATCTCGGACTCTCTGCCTCTCATCAACTCACTCTTCCAGCGATACCCGCCACCACCACACTCTAATGGCCTCCACGAGGACCTTGCCCGCCACTTTCTCAAGCAGCTTGCCTCAGCTCTCGAGTTTCTCCGACAACACCACCTCGTCCACCGAGACATCAAGCCCCAAAACCTATTGCTTTGCCCACCAAAGCATACAGAGCAAGAGGCCATCGACGCTGGTTACAAGGGACTCTGGGAGCTCCCTGTCCTCAAGCTCGCTGATTTTGGGTTTGCCCGAATCTTGCCTTCAACCTCGATGGCTGAAACCCTTTGTGGATCCCCACTCTACATGGCTCCAGAGATTCTTCGGCTCGAAAAGTACACGGCCAAGGCGGACCTCTGGTCGGTGGGCGCTGTTCTATTTGAAATGGTTGCCGGAAGACCCCCCTTCAAGGCCTCGACTCATGTCAACCTGCTGGCCCAGATTGAGCAAATGGGCGATACTATCAACTTCCCGGAAGGAAACACAAATTCCCGAGATATCAAGCGACTCATTCGATCTCTCCTCAAAAAAGATGCTACGCAGCGAATGTCCTTCGCGGAGTTTTTTAACGACCCAGTTATTGTTGATGACATTCGAGATGCTGATAGTCTAATGGAAAACAAGCCTCTTGATCAATCTTTTTTGACTGATGATCTTTATATTGCTGAATACATTCAACTCGGCCCAAACAATCCAAGAGACAGAGCAGAGCTCGAGCGTCATGGAATGAAGCAAAGACTTCCTCCTGCTTCTAATAGACAGTTGCACCAAGGGATTAATAATGCTAGTAATCAACAGCGGCACAAGGAAAAGCAGTTACATCAACCGCATTACCAGGAGAACCACCAACTTACTGAAATAACAAACTGGCAACAACAACAGCAGGAGGCAACTAAGCCCTATTCTAACTGTAAGTTCAATGCCACTCTAACCAACGAAAATCCCACAGTTGTTCCCAAGTCTAGGGACACTAGCGGCAGAGACGGCAACAATACAGGCCACACTACTCCTCCTAGCAATTCCATTAATGAAGAAACAAACTCGTCACATACACTTCCTGCGCCACCCACCCCGCCCCACTCGGTTCCCAGAACCATTAATGATGTCGAACCTGTTACATCTAAAGACACACATAACCAATCTGATAAGACATCTACGGACGATAATAGCAATAATCATACTACTAATACTTCGCATTTAAAAACTTCTTCTACTCCTGCAGCCAATATCCCCACATTCACTGTTTCTTCTCATTCATCCACATCATCTACCTCCTCCTTCTCCGAAAGACTTTCTCAGCAGACAAATGACCAGAGGCAGCAGCAGCAACAACAGCCGCAGCCGCACTCTCCAAAGTCTTTCCCATATTCTTCTAACTCTCTTGGCGAAGCGTCCCCTTCTCCAAGCTCATCCTGGCTAGCTCAGCCTTTGTTGCAACAGCATAATAAACCTCAACGACGTGGTCCTCATTTCCCAGAAGATAATAATGATATTCATCATCACTACCTTCAGCATAACCATCTTCAAACAAATCTGAACTTGGAAACTAAGCCGGGACCCAATAAGATTTATGGGTCAAGCCGCAATACTTTTTCGTCTGCAAACAATAGTAACACATCTCTTAACGCCACTAAACAACATTTACATCTTGCCACAACCACCACCCCCGCGTTTGGTGCTGGCGCTGGCGCCGGCGCTAATGCAAGCAATAATAGTGGCAAGTCTCGTGCCTTTCTCAAGAGTACCACTACAAACTCTTCATCACCATCGTCTTCTTCCCCAACTGGGTTATTTCCAAGACCTCTTGAGTCTGAATATGTAGTTGTGGAAAAGCGGACTGTTGAAGTCAATTCTTTTGCCGATGAGCTAACTCATTCTCCTGTGGACCACCACCATTCTAAACCATCTTCTCGGAATAATAGTGTGTCATCTCAATCTAGCAACCATGCGGGGTCTTATCAGAACCAGCAGTACCAGTACCAGTACAACCAACAACAACAACAACTCCAGCACCGCCGCAACTCATCCACTCGGTCTAGTCCCGGCTCTGCAGCTGTTGCTGTTGCCATGGCTGCTGCTTCTGCTGCGGCTGCTTCAGCAGCAGCAGTTGCCGCTGCAGCAGCTGGCGGGACTGTCGCTCGCCGTCATCGCAACAGTAGCTCAAGCGGCGCTCCTGGAAGTGGGGCTGACTTCAACAACCCCCACTATTTAGGCCAGCCTCCATCCCCTTCTACCGATACTGGTTTAGCCAAGGGAGTATCTCGCCGGCTTTCAATTGTACATGGGTCCTCACCTTCCAATGCTTTAGCACGTGCCTTGAGCATGGCTTCTGCCCGCCTATTTGGGACGCGCGTGACGGACTCTGGCGATGTGCTTGAGACGTCTCCTCCGCAGTTTTCACAGCGGGTGCTTTCTACTACGGTGGATGCTGAAGAAAATCGGTTTGTGCGACACATCACCAGCCTTGCGACCAAGGCCAAGGCCATTAGCATTTTTGCCGAGGTCAAGTACTCCCAACTTTTGCCGTCCAATGGCCAAGGAGGGACTTCTTCTGATGTGGACTTGTCTGCGGATGCCATGGTTGTTGTTGCACATGAAGCTCTTGCCTTGTATCTTAAGACCTTGTCTCTCTTGTCTCGGATCATGAAAGAGACATCAGTTTGGTGGAAGTCGCGTGGAGGAAGTGGAGGAATTGGCGACTCTGGCGCACCATCCAGTGCTGGGAGCTTGGGCAGCAACAATGGTGGGGGGAGTGCAGGCAATAGCACCGCTCACACTTATTTGTCTGGTGGACCTCCAATGGCCTCGAAGCAGCTTATTGAGCAAGTGCAGTGGATCCGTGACAAGTTCAATGAGAGCTTGGATAAGGCCGAGTATGCGCAGATGCAGATCAATAAGTTTTCGAGCAACTGTACGGAAGCTGTTCTTGTGCACTGCAAGACGTTGAAGGCGCAAGATTTGATTTTTTATCGAGCGATTGAGATGTCGAAGTCTGCTGCTGTATCGGAGGCTGCATTTGTGGATCTTGAAGGGTCTGAGATTTCTTACGGAACCGCCATTTGGATGCTTCAGTCACTTCTTGAGCCGGACGAGGAGGACCACAATACGATTGATGCAAGCGAGCGATCTCGGGTTGTGCAGGTTATTGAAACGATTACACGTAGGCTCCAAGTTGTGCGGAAGAAAATGGCGGCCCAGCAGCAAACTGGTCCAAATAGTGGGGTGGGATCATCTGGAGCTACATTAGGATCTACGCCCACTGGTTCTCTTCCTCGTTCATTGCCCCATTCGCCCCATGGATCGACTACTACATGCCCTTCGCCTTCGCAGCTGAATCATTAAACCAGATTCTGAGACTACAAAAAAAAAGAAAAAAAAGAGAAAAAGGAAAACTGGATTTGAAAAAAAAGCATAAAACCCCCAGAAACCACCGACAAAAAAAAAGAAGACAAAAACTCACACTCAATTGCATTTTTAATATATATATGACCAAAGTATGGTCTTTTCAATATTTTTTTATCCATAAAACCAGAAACCCAATACCACAAAAAAAAAGAAAAAATTTTTAAACGCATTAGGGAATTGCACAAGACACATTGGAGTGTGTTTTAGAATATATATAGCGGCTTTTTTTAACAAAAAAAAAGAAAACTGGTGTTTAGGGATATGGACCTAAAATTTAATTTTTAGGCGGATAGGAGGTTTTCTTTTAAAAAGAAACCTGGGTTAAAAGGCCTGTGCATCATTCCGTTAATGACGGTTTACAAGGTAAATTTTTTTTTAATTTACAATATAAATTTTTTTAAGGTTTTTATTCAATAAATGAATTTTTTTTCTATAAGGAAGATGTAGGAATGGTTTGGAGAGATAACCGAGTAGTCCCTTGAGGGCTAAGTTGGTGGGGGGAACAGGCACATGAAAATGAGTGGAACCGACCGAGAGAGGCAGAACGAGAGAGTTTAATGGAGATCGGCTAAATTTCAAAAGGAAGAGATAAAGAAAATATTTTTTAACGGCTTTGTGCTGATTCCGACAGGATGTACTTTCTCTATTTTAGATTTTTTTATAAAAAGAAAAAAGAGAAGACCATAGTGATGCCAATAATCAGTTTAACGATAATACCTGGAATGCACACCCTAGGAGCCAAGTTCCATTTAGAACAACAGCTGTTATGGTAATAATCTGTAAGCCCCAGCGACCTTGTAGAGGAGGACTTTTGAGCGCGTCATTTGGAGAGCCCACAAAGGGTAGGCAGGATATTGAGATAAGGAAGTTTTAGATTAACAGAAGGGTTTTTCCACTTATGCGCTTTTTTTTTACAAACTGATAAAGAAGACTTTTCTATTTTCTTTTCCCAAATCAACAATTCTACTCGCCCATCTCAAACCAAACCCCCAACATACCGTGGATTGCGAAACCGGCAACTAAAATCTTCGACTTGACCGTGCGCACTATCTCATCTGCTTACAAAGGCATCCCCGATCAGAACCACTTAAGTAGATTAAACTCTTCTCCTCCCATCAAAGGTTACCTTAAAAATGGAGGGGATACCTCTTCTTGGATTATACCTCTCCTATTGCTGGATATCTTTCATTTGGCTCGGGTTACTGGAGGGTAGCTAACATGGTTTCTTTTGATTGCAATTCTTTTAAAGCATTCCCCACATTACATTTTTTACCACATACCTTTTTTTTGACAAACCTTTTTTCTATCCCCAGCCTTTCTATAAAATTACATCTTACTGGTCCTCGTCCTCACCGCCCAGCTGGTACGCCACCAGGGTGCTGACCGAGTGGGAGCCGGTGTTAAAGCTGCGCAGCTGGACCTGTTCCGGGTTGCGCAGCTGGCGGGCCTCGCTGTCGGCCCACTCGGTGGGCACCTGGGCGTCTGCGTCTGCGTAGACCTGGACGTTGAAGGTGTAGAGCCCCGGGTCGAGGACGGGCAGGAACGTGATGGACGCGGTGATTTGGCGGATGATGGCCTGGATTTCTCGCTGCACGGCTTCCTGGGGCCGGGGGTCTGCGGCCTGCGGTGGGGCCGGGCCGCTGCTGGGCAAGGTGGGCTCGGGCAAAATGTTGACGTCAAACTGCCACAGCTCCACCGCCTGACCGCTGTTCTTGGAAACAATCGCAACTACCAGCTTTTTGATCTTGCCGTGCAGCAGCCAGCGGTGCAGCTGGACTATGATTTTTTTGATGTAAGCCTTGACGTCGCTATCGATGGTCACGAGCACGTTAAGATCGAACTTGCGGACCACCTGGAAATCCTCCGGCGGGTAGATTCCGCGTTGGTATAGAATGGAGTTGATGCTATATTCTAGATTATCCGAGGATTAGCTGGAGAGTAGCGTAAGTAAATAGAAGGGGACTTACCGAAAAACTCTGCCACGGTCCGACTTGATCCCTTGAGTGCAACCTTGGATCGTGTTGGAGCAGAGAGTAGCGAGGAAGATGTTTGTCGATTTAACCCTGAGGCAGATGTCATTGTGATTCTGTGTTTAAGTTTATATTTATAAGGATAAGGTTATATAATGGCTACAAGCCAATGTATTTTATAATTATAACAGCTCGAGATGAAGGATTTTCAACAAAATAAAGGGTCGCTGTGTTTACATTGTTTTGACGATTGCTGAATATATCACCGCACGGCTACTTATTAAAAGATACACGTGATCAGGGCAAAGGGTTTCGATTGTGATTCAACGTCACCATCAACTTGACCCTTTTACCTTACTTTACAAGTCCCACCCTCCCGTTTACTCCATTATATTTACTACGACGTCGTCCTTTTATTATCTACATTCATGGTAAGCCCGGTTTAACCTACATCTGAGGAAAATCTAATGGAATCGCCCAGAACCATTCAGTCAAACGCAAGGTGACGCCGCAAGAAGCGGTTGAGCGGAAAAAGCGGCACGACGCCCCGCTCATCAAGGAATACCAAGCCTTAACGGCCCGGTGCTTTGAGAACCGGCGCAACAAGAAGCAGGACAACGAGGCGCTCCAGGTGACGACGGAGCTGCTGGACTTGAACCCGGACAATTATACGTTTTGGAATATCCGGCGGGAGATTTTTGTGGAGAGCGTTTTCCCTGGGCTGGACAAGGCGGCCAAGCAAAAGCTGCTGCTGGGAGAACTCCATTTTGTGCTTGCCAAAATGAAGAGCTATCCGAAATCGTACTGGCTGTGGAACCACCGGTTCTGGTGCATTGAGCAGTTCCCCGGGGCGGACTGGAACCAGGAGCTGGGGTTGGTGGACTATCTTCTTTCCAAGGACCAGCGCAACTTCCACGGGTGGCACTACCGCCGGATCGTGATTGAGAAGATCCGGAAGCTGGAGCAGTTCAAGGCCGGAGAGGGCGATAAGACGCTGGTGCAGCAGGAGTTTCGGTTCACGACGGTCAAGATTAACCAGGACTTTTCCAACTTTTCAGCGTGGTACAACCGGGCGCTTTTGATTCCGCGGTATCTTGAGGAGAAGGTTGCGGAGGCGGCGGCCAGCGGGGAGGAGGCGGTGCGGGTCGGGTTTCTGGAGAGCGAGATTAATTATGTGCAGCAGGCGCTGTTCACGGACCCGGAGATGTCGTCTGCGTGGTTTTATCACAAGTGGCTTTACGGCCACGTGCGGCGGACGATTGTTCCTGGGATGAGCGGGGCCCGGTACGGCGAGTACTTGCAGCAGGAGATTGAGATTGTGGAGGAGCTTGCTGGGGAGGAGCCGGAGAATTCATATTGTTTGCTTGCGCTTGTGCATTTGCGTGATTGCTTGCGCAGTAGCAAGGAGGCAGGGGAGGAGGGAGGAGAGGAAGAGAGGGTGGTGGAAGTTTATGATGAGTTGCAACGGATTGATCCGTTGAGACGTAATATGTATGCAGACTGGAAGGCCGTATATTTGAAAGGGGCGCATTCTGAGGTTGAGCAAGCAAGGTAGGTTAAGTGGGGGAAGAAAGTTGAAAGGTTTGTACAAAAGATGACAGAATAGATGCATATGTCAATTTAGAGTTGAATAAACTGTTGAAATTTTTTTTTATGAAAATGGGTACCATGTTGTAATTGGGGATATGTTGGGTGGGTGAAGAGTAAATTTCTTAATACGGAATATATATCCAAGTAGTTGATGGAAGTTGAAAAAAAGAGGCATCTGGACCAAAGGAACGGCTAGAGTTACGAATAGTGAAGCACGAATGGGGGTTTTTTTATTTAATGATTAGTAAATGGAAATGGGAAAGTTTTTACACGAAGGGTTTTAAGTTTATAGAAGAGAGCATAGGGTTTAAGAACGGTTGAAAAAGTGGATAAAAGTTTGCAGAGAACAAAGAGTTGACAAAGGGTTGACAAAGAGGGTTAGAGGATTTACTGCTAGCGTTTCCATAATGGAGAGGGGGCAGAGCATTTAGATGAAGATCAAATAGAAGAGATAAAGGGGATTTGGGAGAGGTATTGGTTATGGAGTCAACTGGGACTGTAGGTATTTAAGATGTCGTATTTTAAATAGCAGATTATTAGACTTATTTTGGCAATAAAGGGAGAAAAAGGTGAAGCATAACGTAAGGCCTGGATGTTGCATTGACAAGGCATTTTGGCCTGAAACGGCAGAAACGAGATAAAGAGATTTTTTACCAGGAGATTTATGGGAAGATTAGGAGTATTAAGAAGCCAGAACGAGGCAAAATCGCGCGGACGATAACAAGAGGGTTAAACGATGGAGACTGCGAAAAACAGTTGCAAGTTGAGCGAGGATTTCTTTTTGGGTTGTTTTGGAACGAGAGAAGGGAGAGGAGGAATTTATCCGAGGCCTTGAGGCGCCGGGTGGCAACTTGTGATTTAGGAAATAGGACTTTCAGCTTAGGGCCGCAGAACTAAATGGAAGGATTCGTCATAGGCCACATGAAGGAGCTAAAAGAAGGCTCAGAGGATAAAGTTTAATGGGAGATTGACCTTGTGACGGAGGAGGTTGTGTGAGGGTTAGGGGAGGGTGATGATGGAGGGTGGATGAGGAAGAGTTTGGAAGAAAATTGGGCTGGTATTTACAAAATTGAGATACGGTTTGACAAGATTGGGAGCGATGAGTAAAAAGTTCGGCATATGAGGATTTTAATTGCAAAAAAAAAAAAAGAACGCACAAAAAGCTTTTTTTTTGGGGGTTCGGTTAGTCAAATACCAGCGAATGTAAATAAAACGCGGTAGGATCTAAGCCATTTTGTCAATTGGTTATATTAAATGAGGAGATGTATAGATATGGACGTAGAGGTTTTTCTTTTTCATTGTTTCAAGTGTGAATGGTTTAGTCAATTGAGTATTTGTTAAACCAGACTGATAAACGTTTATCCTCATCATCTTAAAGAATTTACTACTCAATTAAAGTTTTAGGTGTGAGTGTAAAAAGAAAAAAAGTTTCAATCACGATCTGGAGATCTTTTCAAAGAAGATGGATATTTTGGAACCAAAACAAAGCCCAAGTTCCAGATACAGGTCTCATGTATTTTTTTAATCTCAGAAAAGGAAAGGCTTGTGTAAAAGTAAGCACAGAAGGCATGAATAAGAGGCTGTGAAAGACATTGAACCGTGGGATATCTAAGAAAAGGGAGTCATGCCATTGAAAAAGAGTGTCAAGGTTTAAGAGATTAATTTTAATGTTTCAATTTTTGTGAGTAAAGAGAGAAGACTAATTAAATGTGGCACCTATTTATTTTTTTTCAAATGTGTTTTCCAAGAACCAGACTGAAGTTAAAAAGATTAACAAATTTTAAATTGATTAGATGTATAAAGTTAAATTAAGAGGCCTAGAGATCTTTTGGAATGTTGTAATTTTAGTTGATTTTGAAGAGAGAAAATTTTTTAATCCAATTGGCCCAATGGGACCGTTTGGAAAGTCGATTAATCATCCTTTGGGAATGTCCATGCCACGCTATAAATTTCCGTTTTTTGAGCCAACTTTTTTTACAGCTGGGAAACGGAGGATTTTTTTAGATATGGGCTACGAAAAGGTTGGGTGTAACTTACTGGGAAGAGGGAAAAAACTCAATTGAGATCATTCAGTTGGGATCATTCAATTGAGATTATCAATTGAGATTTTTTTATAAGATTTTAAAAAAAGTCAATTGAAAAAATTTTATTTTCCTAAATGTCCGCGTGCATTTTAAAAAAGTTTTCAATTACAATTGATGACTGGTTGATTGGGTGTGTAAAAAAAATTTTTTAACATTCTTAAAGGGAAAAAAAATTTTTTTTTGGCAGCTGCGCAATCTTTTGGATTTCTTTTTTTTCCAATTGACGTTGAAACCATTTTGAAGATTTTCACACAGAACAAAAGAAATTCTCGTCATATATTTCTCTAATACTTTTAAAAAAGATCTTTTTCAATTCTTTTAAACCACTTTGTTTGGTCTCTGATAACGCAGCCGTCACAAGAGCAAGGCGCTTAACGGAGCATGTCGGGATTACGTCACCGCTGACTAACTTTTACATTGTTGTGTTGCAGAGAGATGCGCACCTCACAAAAAAAATTTTCCTCTTTACAAAAAGCTCCGTTGTACCCGAAACAAGAACGATCAAACGAGAAAAAAAAAATTCACATTTAGGCCTCGTTGAAAAGAAATTTTTATGTGAAAAGGAAAGAGGAAAAGCTGGTTT
This sequence comes from Magnusiomyces ingens NRRL Y-17630, assembly GCA_900497715.1. Lineage (NCBI taxonomy): Eukaryota > Fungi > Ascomycota > Dipodascomycetes > Dipodascales > Dipodascaceae > Magnusiomyces > Magnusiomyces ingens. Next base: position 2,098,596 of record UIDE01000002.1, read on the forward strand.
GATCAGTGCGCACACTTTCGATAAAAAGAAATTGGGGCGAAGGACTATCGCAATCAGAAGCAAAACCCTTGTCCCCCCCTTTCGGGATTGAAAGAGGACTTAAAAAAGTTCATCTACTGAAAATCGGTTTTTTGTCGCCAACAAAGTTCCATCAAAGATCGGGGGTTCAACCCTTCAAAAAAGAACCAGTTTGTCAAGATAAGCCGGGTTTGATTGCCCATAACTTGGATGGGGAGTCTTTTTAACAAAGTTTTTTTTTTTTACTTCCCACTGCTTTAAAGCCATCAAAAAAGGTGCTGGGTAACCTGGTTGTTGTTAAATCATCATCACAGAGCCTAAAAAATTAAGGGGTCCATCAAAGTAATAATAAAGTTTAACGGTTTTTATTTAATTCTAAAAAAAAAAGTTAACCATGCGTAAAGTTAAAATAGAACAACAACATGTCAACTCTGAAGGGTTCCATTTAGAAAAAATAAAAAGAGAGAATGTGTATTATTTAGATTAAATAATTTTAATGGGTTTGTTAAATCATTTTTTCAAGGTTATTTTTTTGTGGTTTATGTCCCCCCCCCCCTCTCTTTTAAAAAAACCGTTGAAAAAAAAATTAGTTAGAATAAAATTGTAAAACTAGATGGTTGGTTGGTTGAGTGTGGAACCTCATTTTTTTTTTTTTTTGGTATCTTGATGGGTAGTCACCAACATTATTTGACACCCAAAGTTAAGGTTAGAAGGTTGTTAAAGGGGCGAAGAAATCCAAATTTTAACTGTGTTAATACTTTCCAACAACCGAAATTTTTATAAAATAATTTTTTTATAAAGTTATAAGACTCTGGATAAACAAATAAAGCAACCATTGATTTAACCTTTTTTGCTAGTCCATCTTACGTGCGACGATGATGTCAGAGAGTGAAAAATCCGTAGCCATTTCCAGTCAAAGTTCCAGGCGGGAGGACCGAAGGATTAGCGTTTCAATTCTTCATCTTGTCAAAAAGCATTGCTTGCTATGGCACTTGGGGGATAAATTATTTTTTTACTTGCACTGGTGATACGGTACATGGGAAGAAATTGTATGTTGACAGATAGGCTAACAAAGAGCCCGAATTGGTGATGCGGAAAACAAGGTTGTAGTACAAGAAACCATTCATGGTATCATGAACTATGTGTACAACTACATAGTTCAATATAAGCTTAATAGCTAAAGAAAGTGTCATGATAGTTATTATTTTCTTTTTTTTAAATAAAACATCAGGCGCTTTTTTATTCTTCATTTGTCTAGTAATCAAAAATATCTCCTCTTTTTTTTCTGTCCTTCGGAGGTTCTTATCCAGATACAATCACCTCTTGTCTACTTGCACTTCACTCCCCCCTCTCGTCTGATAAAGTCAATGCGATCAGTTCTGCCTGCATAGATACTTGTCTAGTTACTTGGTCTTGCAACAAGTATTAGGGTACCTACGTGCGAGGAGAGGGGAGGAGGGACAGGAAAGCAGTCGGCACGAAGTGCAAGAGGGGCAAAGAGTGAAGAGCAGTTGGTAGAAATGTGCCAAAAAAAACAGACAATTTTTCTATTTCTAAACAATAAAAAAGGCTTTGTTTAGTTTTTTTCAATTACCAGTGCAATTGATGATTTCTTGTTACAAACTTAAAGGTACCTTTTTAATTTCAAGCTTATATTAGCTTGTGAAGATGAAGAAAAAAAATATGAGTAATATGAAAATCCATCTTTTAGCCGAAGGGTTTTTTGCATGAGTATTTCTAGCCAAACATCCATTGTATATCTCCATTGCATCTGCCATTAAATATAAATCTCCATTGAAGCGTCAACTCAAGTTCATCGACAGCTGTAGAAACAAATCAGCTCAGAAAGCTGATAAGTCCTGATGGGAGGGTTTTCTCTTATCATGCGTTGCGGAGGGAAAGACCGTAAATCGGTGCTGCCAGCAGTTGCACACGGGACCTCGATTTACACAAGCCGCCTTACGTAAGAACTGACTCTATCGCTGGAGACAAGGGCGGGCTTTACCTAAACAGGCAAACAATCCGGTGTAGGGGGGGGGGGGGATAAAAAAAAAAGCAAGTAAAAAAAAGTCATAGGAGCGCCAATAGAAAAAGTTTAGAAAAAATCAGTCAGAAGGATAGCAATTGAATCGTTAAGGTTGCACTTGTGCCCCCAATTACTGTGATGAGATTTCCAATTGACGGGTTATGAAGCTCAATGGCAGATGCGATCCGTTGGCCAGTTCATGTAAAGAGGAAAAAAGGTTTATGCTTCTCCCAAAATGATGTCAATTGGGACAAGGCGAGGTCCCGCGGGACTCTGGTCATCTGCTGTCTTTCCAAGGCTTGACCTCCCGTCGGTTTGCCAGTGCTTTTGGGCTCTTCAAAACCCATCATATAAGTTTTTTTTAGTTGCATGGAACGCCGATGTCCTTGTTTTTACGCCCAAAAAAATTTTCTTTCTAATCATTTCTTTTTTTAGCACAGCCTGTTTTTTTTACTCAAATGTAAAAAGGCCTTGGCTTAAAATTTTTTTTACATTTACTCCCAAATCTAATAAATCCCATTTATTCCTGCTCCCCCCCCCCCCCCCCCATCTAATTGCCTTAAACAGTCCTGCCTTCCTTTCCCCCCCCCCTCCGTTTGAATTTTTTTTATCCTCTTCCCCTATGATTTTATATATAAACTTTTGTATTCCCACCCTTTTGTCAATTTTCTTTCTCCCTCTTCCTTACTTCTCTCTCCCCATTCACATCATACATACTATATAACTTAATTCCAACCTCTAATTAACATCGCTTATCTATCATGTCAACAACTACCAGTAGCCGCCCTCTGGCTACAGATCTCCCATTGCCCTCTGCAACCCTCTCCTCGGCCTTCCCAACGCCTACAATGTCCCACAGCGACCTCTCAAAACCTCTGGCTCCCCAGTCATCTTCCTCCCATCCTCCCCCAACTAACCCAGCCCTCTACTCTAAGGCACTGAAAAAATCCCTATCGTCAAACTCCCCTGTCGCCCAATCCCTCGCCCTCTCAATGCCTTCCCCCCCAATGTCGCCTCACCCACGACTCGCTAAACCTCTGCTTCCACAGCCCCGATCTTCCTGTGCTACTCCCCTATCACACCCTCCTCCTCCCTCATCTTCCCTGCTCTTGCTCTCAACAACTGCCCAACTCGAATCAAACAATTTACTGGCCTCGATCCCCTCCCACTCAAAAGCCGACGCCTTCCCACACAAGTTCCCCCCAATGAAGTCCCTCCCCTCGACTCCCTCCCCCTATTCTCCCGCCCCAGGAACTTCCCACTCTAAACTCGCCCAGCTCGATGCTGAACGCCGCACCATCGAGGCTGGCCCCATTCCTCGCCCCTTTGCCGAATACCCCACCACCAATTACAATTCCTCCTCTTCCCACTCGGTCCCCTTGGTCTCTTGCTCCTGGGACGCAATCCGCAAGTCTCCTCGCGCAATTCTTCACCGCGAACGCGCCTTTCTCGCCAACTACAAGCCCCATGGCACCTACTCCTCTTGCTACACAGTCACGGCCCATGCGTCTCCAAATACTAAATCAATCAAGTCACATGCAGCCTTGATTTCCTCCAGTGCGCTCACGTGCTCCTCTGCCTCCTCCCCACGCAAGTCTTCAGCTCGCCGTGCACCCGTCTACTACGATGACTCGGATGGCATTGCGACTAGATCACGACATCGCACTAACCAGGCGCGTGCTCGCGTGGTCAAACCTAGCGCCCCTTCAGCCCCTAAGCCCGCCGCGTCGGTCTTGGCCATTGCCTCGCTGATTGAAGCTGAAAGTTCCCCACGCAAGCCCCTTCACTTTGAGCCCATTGCGCCTGCTCCTCCTGCTACCCTCCCCCCAATTGCATTCGCCTCCCCCGTGGCTACTCCCGAGCCTCTCCCCTCCACTCCCCCCATGCCTCACCACGTCCCCATTGCCTTTTCGAGTATTAACCATGGCGCCTCTTCCCCCCTGATGAGCTCCCCCAAACGCTCCCCTCGCCCACCAAAACCTTCGCACCACCCCCAGCGCAAGCCCCGCCCTACTCCAATTCCCTCGCGCGTCCATGACATGGACGCCGCAGAGCTGCCCGACTATGCTCCTCCAGCATCGTCGCTGCCTCCGGGCAAGACGCTCAAGACGGAGTGGAAGGGCTCGCCCATGGACTTGTCGCGCGACGCTCATGTCCACCTCTTGCACCCGGCTGAGGTGCAACTGGCTGCCACCCTGCGTCTGCCCGCTGAGCTCTACCTGGACTCGAAGAAGCGGCTGTTTGCCGAAAAGGTGCACCGCCTGCGTCAAGGCCTGCCCTTTAGACGGACCGACTCGCAAAAGGCGTGTCGGATTGATGTCAACAAGGCCTCGCGGTTATTTTCTGCTTATGAAAAGGTTGGCTGGCTAGATGATAAAATTTTTGCAAAGTTTTTGTGATTTGGTTTATTTTTTTGAGAACGTTTTTTTTCTAATGTTTGTTTCTTTCTGGTGTTTATAATTTTTTTCTGGTGTTTTTAAGCTTTGCATATTTGTTTTTTAAATGTATTTTTAGTGTTATATTGTTCAATTTTAATTATCAAGTTTATTTTCAAAAAAGTTTAAAAAGACCCTGAAGCGTGTTTAAAGTTTAACAATAAAGGCAGGTATTGCTCAATGGTGGGTTACGTATTGTAAAAAAGTGGAGGTAAAAAGTTAAATTAACACAGTTACAAGTTTATTTTAAAATGCAATCAGATTTATAAAGTACATCAAGTCATTACTTGAGGGAGAGCCAAGGACCCGCAGGGAAACCTTTCCCCAATCATTCGGGACTTGACGCCGGCCCCCCCCTCAATTCAAAGAGTAGAAACAAAATAGACGCCGGGATCTCTTAAAAGAAAAAGAGCTGGCTGTGAGACTGGCTCACGGGGAAGCGCCAGTACTCAAAGTCGCCGACAAACAGGGGCCACAGGCCGTAGACAAAGGAGGCGACCGACCAGCCGGCCAGGTTCTTAGCAACGCGCATGGTGGGGGAGTCCGCAAAGGGGCGGGTGGCGGCGACGCGGCCCGGCGAGACGCGGCCGGCGATTTGGGCAAGACGGACGGCAGTTGGCAGCATTGTGAGAGTTGAGGATTTGAGGGGGTTGAGGATTTGTGTTTTTGGGTTTGAAAGTGATGGAGAAAAAAAAAAAGGAAAGGGGAAAAAGGAGTCTTTTCGAGGACTTTATATATTCACACAAATATCTTATCTTGAAACGTATTTTGGCTTTTTTTTTCTTGGAGACTGAAAAAAAATCACTCCATTCTGCGGTCGAGGTGACCTAATTGACCCAAAGAAGGCAGCTCATAACAAGGTTGGCCTGGGGAGACAAGCAAAAAACTCAGGCTGGTCCCAAAGCGTTGCGAGCTGATGGGCTTTGCTGGGATCCCGTAGCCCAGTTCCCTTCCCCGAGATGGGCTAGCTGCGTGCTACCGGGTAAGCTGGGGGTAACGTGGGTGGGAGTTGGTGTGTAACCAATTACCAGGTAGCCTATTAATTGAGGGTATTTGTAATTGAGTAATTTGCCAACCCAAAAACGAAAAAACACAATCCCATTCTCTTCCTCCCAAGAAGCATGCCCATTGAAATAAAGATAACAATATCACGGCTTCTTAATCCAATTGATTTTCTGTTCTTCTGGCTTTTCCTCCACGACTCATCATACCGTCTTTCGTAGTAACTTGTCTCTTCATGAACCTCCAAAACCTTATTTTACCAACCTAACCCATTTCCATCCCACCTCCCCCGCTCCCTCTCGGCCTTTCCCACAAAGCCCGCACCCCTCCTCCGATCTTTGTCCCTCTTGTATCGAGATACCGCCAGCCTTCAGTGCTTTCCAGAGTGGACTGATTTTAGGACCTGTAGCATACCCTTCCTACTGAATGCGTGTCAAGTGGGTGAAAGTGTTTGAAAAGAAGTTTCCCCCTCTTCACTCAGTCTTGTCGTTTCGTTTTTTAAAAAAAATCAGAAGCAAATATCCAATTGTAAAATCCTCCATGCCATAATGTAATTGGGAATCGTGGATGGTAAGAATGCTCCCCAGAGTCCTCCTAGCTCGAGGTATGTCGCACGTAATGCCTAGCGCGAGTATGTGTGTGACACTGCTCCAAACCCTAGCCCAGGTCACACGGCTACCCTAACCCACCGACCTGGTTTCCCTAGCATTTTTCTTGCCTAAAATAAAATCTCCTCCTCCATTCCCGTCTCCATCAAAGCCCTTTTCCTTGCCATCCCCGAACCTTGTCGTCCCACACCCACGCACCTGCCCGTCGAAGAAATCCGCAAATGCTCGGACTTTTTCTTTTCCTTCTTTTCAAAAGAAGGCCCTTTAATAAACGGCATTTAATGGATCTTTCTTCCCCCGTTTTTTCTCTCGCCATCGTTTTCAAAAAGACCCTGGCATCATTGTCTTCCCCTGTAGTGCCGTTCTGGAAGATAGCTTAAATCTTTGGGGCTCGAAGCCATCGTAGTTTAAAAAATGTGGAGAACCCAATTTAAAAATAGGCCCTTTTCTCCATTTCCCTCAATAGAGGTCCCCATTTTTTCAAATACGGTATCCTGTAGAAAAATAGAAACCTTTAATTCAAATTTAAAGGGTAATTGAAAAAGAAAATATCTTGTAACAAAAAAAAGCCCCAGACCCACTCAAGTCTGGTTGTCATCCCCTTAGTTTGGGGGCAGAAGGGAAACTTTGGGCTTCAACATCCTCAACTTTTTGAAAAACATCTTGTCTAGAAATATAAAACTTTATTAAAACTATGTAAACATTAAAATCATAAACGCGTCATCATAAAAAACATTAAACCCAAGATCTTGAGGAGTAGACATTAAGGCAGGGAGCACAAGGCCGAGGCGGGCAAGGCTCCTCAAATTGGTTCTTGGTCCAGAATAGCAACACTTAGTTGGCGTGGTCCTCAACGGTGGCCCAGGCAAGAGGCCAGCCCAAGAAGGCGCCAAGGGAAACGGCCCAGCCACCGAGGTGGGTCAGGGTGCGCGAGGTGGAGGTGGGCTGGAAGGGGCGCTGAGCAGCAGCGCGGCCGGCAGCGTAGGTGGAGCGTCTAATGGCAGTGGCAATCATTTTTGGGTGTGTGTAAAGAGTTGAAGAGGTGTAGAGTTTGGTTTTTAGTTTGAAACTAAGAAGATTGAGATTGGAGTAGAAGATTTGTGATGAGAATGAAAAAAAAAAAAAACGTAGATTGATGAGATTTAGGCTTGTTTATATAGTTTTTTAAACAAGATGGATTTCAGGTTCTCATCGAGAGAAATAGGGGAAAAACCACATTTTATCTCTCAAGTCATGCCATATAGATTACTAAAAAAAAATCAGTCGATGGTAAAGTTTTTGCATCATTGTTCTTCATTCATTATGCCCTTCCATTTTGAAAAAAAAAAAAATCTCTCCACAAAATAACAAAAAAAAGAAATAACTGTTTTTCTTTTTCTTCTATCTCTCGATACTCTGAGCTGCTTTAAAGATTAAAAAAATGAAGCTTCAAGCTATCCATTTGCTTGAAAAGTCCTGGTTGATTGATATATTTGTTATTCTAGTTTTCATGCCACGTCAATTGCTTGCAATTCGTTATCCCTACGTTAAATGTAATTAAGAAAAAGAGAATTCCACAAGTGCTACAAATTGGCTTCTTTGGTCGTTTTGGGTGTCAAATCGTTCAATAACACCTTCACTAAAATCCACCCACTGCCCTCAATGGCACTCAAAGATCCGATAATTCTCATCTCCTTTTTGAAAACCTTTGGTATTCCATCGGTTTCCTTCTTGTACGTGATTCTCTAGACTCCATGTAAATGACCTGATAAACCTGTCCATCCATTTACTTTGTTGATGATTCTGTAAGAACCCCCATTAAACGCCCAATTTATTTTGGAATCCTGTCTGTTGCGAGTTCCCAAGAATCGCCCGCGCCCTTGAAAAGGCCAAGCGTGAGGGGGACTATAAAACCCGCCAAAGTGTACGTTTTCCGGAAATCTCTCGCAAGCGCCAATAACCCAAGGCGAATAAGTCCGCCCTTCTGCTGTTTCAAGTGGCCTTTACCTGTTTAGACATTTTGGGGTGTTTTGGTCTAGTTGCTGGCAACAACAAAAAGTATCACCACTTTTTTTTTCCCCTTTTAATTTTTTTTGCCGAAAGATATCACCACTTTTTGCAAATTACGTAACTCAATCAAGGTTATCGGGCACAGCCGTTCCACCCTCAGCCCCAAGCCCTTTCTCAGGCTACGGTCCCTCCGTATATCTCAGAACGGCAGTAGAAATGAGAACCACAAAGCTTTCGATTTATATCTATTCTATGAACAAAAATATATATACTCTTACTTCTTTTCAACAATTCAGCTCATCGCTCACTTTTATTAAGCAAGTGACTTCTTAGGTATGTTCTGTTCATTTGAAACCTCTTAAATGCAAAAGAATGAGTTTTTTTTTTGGCGTCTAAAATGCCGCCTGTTCCTTCTCCCTCCCATATTGCCTAAAGTTCTTAAATAGAAAAATCACCAGACATTAAACTATCCCAAATATTACATAAGCCCTCTTCAAGCCCAAAGTCTGGTGACAATTTTTATCTCGCTAGTTTGGCCTCAATCATAAGACATTCTTACTGCCACTCTAAGCGTCTAAAACTCGATTCCAAGTCCCATCTCATCGAACTCTTGGATTGACTTTTTTACGTGGGCCGTTGAACTCTTGGAAGTCTCACTCCAAAGGTGTATGAAACTCACCTACCATTGAAAAAAATCCGGGGGAATTCCTTAACTAGTCCTTATATACAACTCCATTTTATTCCCTTATAAAAAACTTTCAAACCCTAAACCCAGCCCTCTCTTCATTTACCTGAAAGCTCATTTATAATCTCCTGCCGACGAGCCTTCCACTCCTCCACCCGCCCAAGCTTCTCCTCAAGCTCCGCAATCTCCCGCTCAACGGAAAGCCGCGCCGCCTCCGTGTTGGTCTTCTCCAGCTCCCACTCATCCCCATTCTCCCCAAGCCCCAGCCGCAGCCGCGCCCCATGGTACCGCAGAAGCGACGGCCGGTGCGATATCGTAATCAGCGTGATCCCCGCACGCTGACACGTCTCATACAAAAGCCCCTCCACGTCCGATGATACCGCCGACGTCCCCTCGTCAATCACTGCAAACTTGGGCTGCTTCAGCAAAATCCGTGCAAACATCACCCGCTGTTTCTCCCCTCCACTAAACACATCCTTCCACGGCTTGCTCACCTCCCACCCCCCCTCACGTGCCACCAAATACTCCAGCTTCACTTCCTCCAAAATCTTCTCCAGCTGCTCGTCCTTGACCCCCATCTCCTCGAGTTCGCTCGGCGTATAAGGATACGTCACCTGCTCCCGCAGCGTCCCCACAGTCAGGTACGGTCGTTGTGGAATAAACGCAATGTCTGCCGCAATCGGTTTTGACACAAGCCCTCGGAACACGGGCCACAGTCCTCCCAGCACCCGCGCGACCGCCGACTTGCCCGACCCGTTGGGCCCCGAAATCAGCAAATGCTCGCCAGGATTAATCACAACGTTCAGGTCCTGCACAAGCAGTTCCCCAGGCGACAAGTCTCGCCCAAGCCCAGGAACAACGATCGGCGTATGCTCAAATCGTACCCCGTTATACCCCTCTTGCATCGTTCCTCGAACGTCCTCCAGACTGTATAATGCCACCCGGTGCCGGATATTCTTGCTGCCCGCCTTGTCCTTGGCACTCTTGCCATACGCCTTGGCTTGCACCCGGTGCAGAGTCGCCAGTAACGTAAATACGCGCGACGTGTAGCCAGCAAGTTCCGCAAGATCCTTGATCGAGTACATCATCCGTCCCCCCGCATCAGCAAGTGACAGCATCAGCCGCTTATTCGTGATAAATTGTCTCATCCGGTCCTTCTCGCGACCGCTGTTTCCTTGAGTTGCCGTCGCCGCTGCAGCTGCGGCCGCCGTTGCAACTGTCGCAACCACGTTGGCCCCGACGGCTTGTGCTGGTGTTGTTATTTGTCTACTCTCGTCAATCACCGACTGCCCACTCCAATTGGGCATAAACACCGGCAGCGACGCAAACAGATACCCAATTGCTGACCACGAGTACTTGAGAATAAAGTCCTCAAACATATTGTACGACACCTTGATGCGCAAAATGGCCCGGATGTGGGCCACCAACCGAGAGTACGTTTTGATCAATATCGACCGCTCGAGCTCAGTGCCGTCGTAAAAGGCAATCTCCTCGGCGTTAGTAATAATTCTCGAGTGGGCATTGCGGTATTCTCCCTCCAGCTTGGCCTCGACCGCTGCAAGTTTGCCAAATGGCGGCGCTATGGATTTGAGCAGCCACGCCGTAGTAAAGTAGTTGCCGAAAATCCCAATAATGGCCAAGGGCCCAAGGTTGCGGCTTAGCTGATATGAAAAAATAAAAAAATCTACTGACGGCTTGCCCAGGCTCGAGTAGAGTGAAGCAGCAGCGTCACAAAACTTGGTCAAATCCGCCGTAATATACTGGTCTACTCCTTGGACCCCACCATCTATATTATTCACCTTGTAAAACCCCAGATTGTCGTCCAAGTAGATGTCGTGTATATATCGCACGAGCCGCGTGCGGAAGTCTATCGAAATTTTGGCCTGCAAAAACTTAATTGTAGCATTGGTGTAGGAGGCCGGAATGGCAATCAACAGCCAGTACACGAGCCCCCGGGCAAAGTCACGCCCGTTGGCCGCAATCAGGTCCCGCACAATTTTTCCGTCCAGCTTGGCCACGACCAGCGACAGCCACGTTCGGAGAAACAAAAAAAAGGTGTGCACCATCAAAAGAACAGATGACTTGCTGTTGATCCGTGGCACAATGATGGACCAAATGGCGAGGAATTGGCGAAAGAATTTGCGGTTCACCCCCGTCGAGATCCTCGAGTTGTTTGCTACGGGATCGAAAAACAGCCGTCGGTGGGCCTGGAAAGTGGTCATTCGTGTGGGGGTTATCACAACCTTGGTCTGGCCTTTCTTATAAGGCACCATGATTTCGTACTGGTCACTAACCGTGTCTTTGAATGGGAAAAATGACGACCGCCGCCGATGGTGGTTCTTTGAGGTAGCGTCCTGTTCATCGCTGCTGCTGCTACTTGGTTGGTCAAGTTCCTGCTGCTTCCCCGAAAGCCCAGCTCTCCGACGACGCCGATAGTAAGCCATACTGCAGAGTCCTCCAGATATCAGAACCAAAGAGAGTATCAGCGAGTTGCGATACCTCCGGCGGGTATTGGGCGGGATGTATGTTTGAATGGTGGACTTGAGAAGCGACGGGTTTTTCAAAACGGCCACAAGGATGTCGCGAAATAGGTTGTATCTTGTCCACCACAAAGTGGACAAAGATTGAGCCATTGTGACTGTTTATTATTTGAACAAAAAAAATAAATTGGATATTAAATGATTGAAAATGTTGACTTGTAGGTTGCTTACACAAAAGAGTAAGTGGATTTGGAGGATGAGTAATGGGAGTGGGGGAGGGAGGGGAATTTTGGAGCGAGAGATGGTGAAGAACACTGAGGAGAATGGAATTAGGGAAACTGGTGCTCGGCAGCGCATGTGATAAACGATTATGGTATCATTAGTCATTATTATGTAATGAGAACTTACATTGCTTTAGAAAATGGGCTGTGAAGACAAACCTCCAAAGAGCAATTGAAATGCGATTTGGTTACTATTGACAGTACATGTAAAATATTGATATATTCTAATTAAAGATCATGGGTCAAGTGGCTGGCAAGTGCTTTTAAAATTAATGTAAATTTCCCAAGTTTTTTACAAAAAAATATATGAACATTGTTTATTTTTGGTAATCAAGATTGTTCTATTTCTGGGCGGAAGATGCTTTAAAATATCAAAGGATAGATTTCCTAAAATATAAGAATTGCTATTTTTTTACTTTATACTACCTTTTAAATATCTTTTAGTAGCAATTGAGGATAAAAAAGAAACTTCAGTGGCTGATTCAATTCTTATTAGTATCTAAACATTGCTTAATGACAATCAGCTGGAATCTATCAATTGGATAAATTGATTTCTAACAATGAAATTCCAGACCTGTATTACTTTGGATATTCATTGTAAGCAAACTAGTTATCTCTGCGTCATTTTACGCTGTTATTCTACTGTGATGATGTTCATTCTTGGAAACCTTAAAAAAGTTGAAACAGTTCATTATTCTGTAAACAAAATGGCTTTATCTATTCTAAAGACTTGAACTAATAATCAGCCTTTTTTTTTACAAAATACTACACCATGATAAAAAAGAAAAGACCTGGCGGAACCATGCAGTTCAAAAACACCGGTGTCATTTTTCATGTGCAATATCTCAAAAGTAAACCTCGTCTTTCTTTAGTGTAGTGGCTGGATTGTAAAACTAGGCTGGTATTATCGTCATTGTGCCCCCACTTGTGGTCAGCTCAGCTGTTTGAAATGGCGGGCATTTGAAAATGTGCCACTCATCCACATCCCACATTCCTCTTCAAATCACGAGAAATGATGCTCCTACATAGATTCATTCCGCCATCCTAGCCACCTTTTTGTTTTAATGCTAACCCTGTTTCAAAAGTTCACATTCTTCTGTTTTTTTTTAAAAAAAAACAAAAATTAAGAACACCTCTCTTAAATCAATTTTAAAATCGTCATTTATTGAAACATTACAACTAAATCATAAACAACTAATGTTTTTGCAGAGTCCTTCTCTTCATTTTAAGTTTTGAGCTTCGGATACCGATATTCTACATTCAAACTCTCCGTCAACTTCAAAAAAAAACCGTACCTTCCGTTCCTACTTATGTAATTTATCTCTCAAGCCACAATCAAACTAGCCTTTGGTTCGCTCAACGTGAAAAATGATTTTCCAACCAGGCTGGTTTTATAAAATCACCAATATTTTTTAAAAAGAAATATATATATCTGCAAGGATTTTTAATGCGTTCCTGACCAATAACAGCAAGAAAACACTATTTCATATTTTTATTCATTAAAAGGGTAGAGACTATGATACAGATGAAAAAAAAATTGTAAAGCACAATTGATCACTGGCGGATGGCTCCCACCTGACCTTCAAGAAACAATACACGGCCCTCTGCGCTATTAAGACGCTCCTCCAATGCTCGGACACGGCTTTCAAGCATCCGTACAATCGCCCATGGATCGGTGGTTGTGGGCAGACCCTGTTTGTGGGGAGGGGGCCTCAAAGGTGCTGCAGCAGTTAGTGGGCCACTTGATGATAATGTGGGGGAAGAAGTAGAAGAGGAAGGTTGAGGGGGAGGGTTTGATGCAGAGTTCGTGGAATTGGCTTGAAGAGTAGATGGAAGCGGTAAGGACTGTAGTTGTGATAGATGAAAGGGGGCCGATGTAGGATAATGTTGGTTGGGGTAGTGAAGATTGTTGAGACCATGATGATGTGAAGAAGCTTGTGCACCATTGGCGTCATTGTAAGAAGTAACGTTGGTATTTGAAGCTTTCGAGCACAATGGAGAAGATGAAGAACCCTCGTGTCCAGCAGCGGAGGGGCTGCCCGCAGCAGTCTTTTCTGAACCAGCAGAAGAGGACTCCGCTAAAACTGAAGACTTGGGGTTAAGCGGGGGGTTCATTATTGATGAAAGAGAAGGTGAGTTAGACGCGCTACTTGTACGACTGCTTGAAGAGCCCGATGAAGATGTCGAAACAGCTCCAGAAGACTCTTGGTCAACAAGATTGGCAATGCTAGTGGGCCCATTTAGAGGAGAAAGAGGGACAGAATGTACTCGAGAAGAGTTGGGTTGTGTGGATATGATCGGAGGCAAAGGTACTTGGCTATTCCCTTCTTTAGGACTTGGGTGCCTCGTGGTAGGTACAGATGTAGGTCCTGGAGATTTCATACTAGGCTCACTTCGACGGCGGTCAGCAGATGCAGGCTCATTGGGATTTGATGTATTGGAGGCCAAGGAGGATATCAGCATCAACGATCTGTTTGACTGTGCTGGGGGAGATGGCGGATTGGTAATGTCCGCGATAGCTGTTCTTGCATGCTTATGAACAAGTTCTTGATTAGACTGAGAGAAGGCTTGTTGTTGTATACTATAGTTTGATGATTGGGTAGAAGATGCTGGTGTAGATGAGCCAGAAATAGACTTGGACTTTTTGCGCTGAGTCCCATATTCAACAGTTGCAAAGCGATAATCGGTAGTACCCTGTTTTGCAGGCTGTGAAGCTTCATTCTGAAGCAACATGGTTACATTAGACTGTCTTTTTTGAGGAGCTCCGGAGGCCGGTGTTTTGTTTGCTGCCGAGTTCGCAGTTCCTGTGAAACTGGATGACCCCGTATTCAAGAGGGAATTTTGTTGCTGTTGCTGTTGTTGTTGTTGGCCCAAGTCTTCTCCTTGAGTGGAAGAGGCTCCTGTAGAGGTACCGTTATTTGCTGTGGCCACACCCGAGACAAAAGCTAGAGAGCATGTCCCCGACGCTTTTGTGTGGCGAATAAGCGCGTCGCCGCGCGCAAACCTACGGCCGCATTTCTGGCAAAGATATGGGCGTTCGCCGGTGTGGAGCTTGAGGTGGCGCTTGAGATCGTGAATACGACGAAACTTGGACGAACAAGTGTCACAAACAAACTTTTTTTCCTGGGAATGAATAAGCAAATGCGACTTGAGATTATGGTGACGAGTAAAAGCCTGAGCGCAATGAGGACACTGGAACTTTTTGGCCAGCGGCGCAGGACCGGGTACTGTTGCTGGGGAGGGAATAGACGTCGGCGCGGGGTCCTCAGGTACCAAGTCGATTATCGGGTTGGACAGCTGGCTCATTTTTGTGAAGGTCTTTATTATTGATTATTACAACGTGAAATAGGTACGATGAGAAATTTGACAAGTTGAAGCCCTCTAGTATTATTTTTGAGCAAGTGACGAGCTTATTGACAAGAGTTTTTAGAGACCTCTTTTCGTTATTTATTTTTGTATGCTACTGTCTTGGTTTTGTTTTCTTTTATGAAAAAAAAAATTTTTTTCACAGGAAAGCGCCGCGTATTTATTTGATACCCCAGCTAACTCGGAGAGCTGTCTGCCTCTTAGATGTCATTTTTGGCACAGGAAATGACGCCAGCATTAGGCAGCAGGTAGAGCCATCGTATGGAGTGTAAAGACACCCAGAGGTGCGACTCCTCCTGCCAATTCTCCATACCCGCCTGCCGAACCTCTCAGCCAACAAAGTCCGATGGGCTCGCCAAAAAGGGTGGGTGGATTTTTGTGGCTTTTGGTCACGTGTTCTTGCGCCACGATCCGCCATCAAAGATATTTTGAGCGAGCGAGAGCGGTGCGCCCCTGTACGCCGTAAAGGTAGCTCCTAAACTCTCCGCCACATCACGTGTGCCGTTGCCAGGAGAGAGGAAAACGGGCAATGGCGCCCTCCGAAAAAACCTTCGATAGCACGGCTGGCTTTGTGGCTGGGATCCACGTGACGCTCCTGTGGCTTTTTAGGCGGAAGGAGTCCTCGGGCTTAGGAGATTGTCAACCTGCAATGAACAGCTGCGATTAGCGCTCATAAAGATCTAAATAAATATTTGGTTTTTTTGATAAATTCATCTGAATTCTTTTTTTAGATAAATAACTGTTTTTAGATAAATCAAATTTTATTTGAATCTGCCAGTGTCTTTTTTTTTTTTTGCCGATCTCAAAAAAGCCATAGAAGCCTCTCTGTTTCCTCTCTGTCCTTTCATCTGCCTCCTTTCCCGCTCCCCCTCAACCTTATGTTAGATGACTTCACTTTATCGCTGGAGGTTTTTTCCGGGGAATGATGTTGCTTCTCAAACCCTGCCTAGCATTTTGACGCCATCGCCAGCGGCTGATCTCGTAAATTACTGTTTCTATTTATCTTAGCTTTATTATCATTTGCCCTATCCTCGTTGCAGATGCTTCTCTAATCTTGTTTTTTATCATAAAGTGGGCCATTTCAGATAAACCCACTTTGTTTTTGCATATATATTTTATATATACTCAGCTGTCTTCCACCTTCCCTTGCAGGCTAACTGTATTCTTCTCGTATGAGCTCATGGCCCGTGCATCCATGCTGTGGCTTGAGGTATTTACCTTTCCCTTACGTCGCCATTGGTGAAAAGATTTTCAAGTAGAATAGATGATTTTATGAAAAAAATACTTTTCACCAAATCATTGATATTGTATTTCATTCGAAAGTATATATTTTGAAAAGTCTGTATCTTTTTTTGTGCTCAAAATCCCTCCATTAAATGTATGCTCTAATTAGGTTGTATTTTGTTTGCAATAACTCTTCCCCTCCATAATTTATTTCATTTCCAACGGTGCAGAGCCCAACAACATGTGGCGTAAATTTAACGTTCACAACTTCCCCATACAACTCAAAAAAGACTTCTCACATGACACACATATTACATTACATTAAAATGTTGGCACGTGATCAATTTTTAATCCACCACCTCATAATCCCACATCACCATTAAATCTCAATACCAACCTTACCACAAAAAAACTCACAAATGACTGCTGGATACCCTATCGACGCTCTGCGGCATTATACTCCGCTCGTCATCGTTTCCGGCCTTCAGATCCCTTCAGATAAACCTGAGGCTCAAAAATACACATGGACGAACTATACCACTACCGTCCCCAATGACATTTCGTCTATAGCCAGCCACCCGCTGCTCCAGGGTGCTGAGTCTACCGTGTATTGTACAGACCCCTCCATCAATATGCCAGAGCTCTTTTGGAAATTTTCAAACAAAGCACATGCCCCAGCTATTTGGACTCCTGCCTCTATTGATGCCTCCAAACGCGCAATTCCCTATCTACTTAACATCCAGTTTGTCAATGACCGCGCAGATTTTAAGCTCTTACCTCCAGAACCCTCGTCTCCTTCTCCGTCATCATCCATTAAGCCTAGCATTGACTCGGAGCGCGAACCACCACCATCCTCCTCATCGTCTTCGCTCTCTGCTACCACACATTCAATTCTTTCTCCACTTAATCCTGCTTCTGAGCTTTACCCCGATGGCCTCCTATCTGAGCGCTGGCCACAAAAATACCTCCATCTACTTCCAGCAACCTTTATCAGCATTCATCTCTTGGATACCTCCTCATCTAACAAGGACGATCAACAGATTGCAGACGCAGTTCTCACCAAAAAACTGGTCGATCTTAAAAATCAACTTGCCAGCAGAAATATCAAACTTGTTGCAATCATAGTGTCCTCCATCTTACCTTCAGATGACGCCGGTCTCAATGACCGCATTTACTATCTTCGCAAAAACACTGGCCTCGCAGCACGCACTGGTCTTTTCTTCCTCCCTCCCAGTACCGAAATTGAACTTGAGACTTTTGGAGAATCTATTTGCCAGCTTGCATATTCTTACAGTCTTGATTTTTACACTTCTATCGCCAAGCGCATCCGCAAAAAGCGCTCTAAAAACAAGGTTGTTCTCACCGGAGACGCTGACACAGTCATAACAACTTCCCCACTTTCTCACGCCGGCTGGGATGTTCGCTACAACTACAAATTAGCGGCTCTAGCAGAGTTTCGCCAGGAAATTGAACCCGCAATTAAATTCTACGAAACAACATACGAGTCGGCCCTCGAGCTTTTTGAGACACTTCACCCTCTCACCGAAACATCACCTCTTCGATGGTCACAGATTCGCCAGTTCCTCGATGCTGTGGCTTATAAAATTACTAAACTATATTTCTATCTCGGCCAGGGGAACCATGCACACAAAAAATACATTCTTCATGTTTCTTCTGTCACTTCTGTCATTGCGAATAAGGACTTTTCAATGGCCAACAGCGCACCATCTATTCTCCACTGGCGCGCTTCGCTCGACACACTGATCGCAAACCTCATTGATCTAACACAAGGTGCATTAATTTCTTATGAGAGCCCGCTTGCCACAAATTTCGACATTATGGTTCCTGGCGACAACCTTCCGCGAAGTGGGTACTGGTACCTTGGTGCTGCACAAAATCTTCTTGAGATTACTAGCCACTGCAATGACCAAGGAAACCAAAAACTACCAACAAAGGACCCATATTTTTCGGAATATGACACGCAGGAACTTACCGTCACAGCACGCAAGCTATTGGGCTATGCCGCAAAAGACTTTACCTGTGGTAAATTCCCAAACTCGCGCAGCGTTTCAGCTGCTGCTCACCTAATGGGTGAAGCCTGTATGTTTTTGGGCGACTCTAAAGATGCGCTGGGCCATTTTCGAGATGCTGCTAAAATCTACCGCCGTGATAACTGGGGCCCTCTCTTGCGTATTGTTTTGCAAAATGCTCTTTCTGCAGCAAAAGCGGCAGACCTACACCTCCATGATCCTTCAGAGCTTATTCTCATGGAACTTGAGCTCGGTGCTCTCGATGATAATCACAATGTGATGAGTGCTGTTAAAGCTATTGAAAATCCAATGCCGCTTCGTATCATCCAAGAAGAAAACGAACCACAAACAATAAGAAACTCTTCATTTCTCTCATGCTTCAAAGCTTCGGCAGTATTTGCCACGCCTGAATGCTTTCTTGGGTTGCCCGTCACAACACAGGTAACTCTTACATGTTCAATTCCCAAATCGTGGCCTGATGATTTTTGTACTCTGCAGCGCTTCAATGTTTCTCTCAGCGGTGGTCTAGGCTCTCTTATTGTACGACACAATGGTTCACGTAAAAAAGATTCCCTGGTGATGATTGCACCTAATGAGCTTAAACTGGCTGGCAGTAAGGCTGACAATGTTTTGGAAGCTGAAGCCAATTTGGCATTCAACCGTGGCGAAAAGCGTGTTTTCCAAATTTCCCAAATTCCCAGAAACCTTGGCGACTCTAAAATCGCAGACATTCAACTTCAAGCATCCTCTTGCAACGTCTCTCTCACTGTCACGTTAACACCCGATCTGGAAAACTCTGGTGTAATCACCTGGTATGGGAAAGATCGTTCCTCACTTGTCACTACCCACATCCCCAACACATCCCCTCACCGTGCTCGATTACTGCCACGCCCATCTCTAATTTCTGTTACGCTAGACACTGGAAAGCCTGTGGCTGTGGGAGAAAGTTTAATTCGTGTAATCAACATTGCAAGTGCAGAAAAAGAAAGCATCATTGCAACGATCCAAGCCAAAGCTACAACAGACAAAGGTGATGCTACTCCAGTCAGCTGGCTGCGTAAAGAAGGCCAACTACCAGCTGCTCTCGAAGGCAAGGAGGATATAATAACAGACTATGAGATCTCCCCTGGAAGCTCTGGTCTATATGATCTTAAGATCAACGTCCCCAACACAGACTCTTCGGCAAAATCAATCAATCTTCAATTTTTTGTCTCATACTATCCCAAGGGCGCTGAGGACTCCGAAAGCAGCACTGTTGTTATCAAAGATGTGGTTGTTCATATTCTCAATGTGGTGCGACCATTCTCAATATACTCTGAGTTTTCGCCGCGTGTACACCCAGACGTTTGGCCAAACTTATTTAATCCTGATGTCGAAGGAAACCTTTTCCTCTTCCCGCAAATCCATAAGCGCTGGGAGCTTAAGAGTTCCATTATTTGCCAACTGGAAAATGAAAACAAGTCTAAAGTCTGCGCTGAGATGTTGCGATCCGATATTAAACTAGTCACCAGTGCAGAGGCAGGACTTGACGTCATCAAGAGCAGTGGATGTGGCAGCACTCAGAGCAACCAGTCGTTTGTTCTTGGCCACGATGAAAGTCATAAGTTTTCATACATTATGGACTCTTATCGGAAATCTCAAGAAACCGAAATTCGAGCCATAGAGGCACAGGCTTACATTTCCATCTTTTGGCGCCGAAAGGTTTTTAAGGAGGACCTAGAAAAACCAGAGGAAGGGCCCATTAACGAATACAAGGCACCGTTCCTTAAACTTACCATGCCCCTAATTGAGCCCCGTGTAATTGTGACAATGCGCAAGGCCCGAGAAATCATTGAACACAATCTCAAGCACAACAAAGAGACCAAGAGCGACGAGGCAAACGACGTTATGATGCGCCGAACACTGAAGCTTTGTTACTACATTGAAAATTCAACAGCGCATATGCTTACGTACAGTGTGTCTATGGGATCCAGCGAAAACTTTGCATACACCGGACCTAAACAGCTCACCGTTCGCATGCTACCTTTTTCACGCCGCGGTATCGAATACATTATGCATCCCCTGGGGCGTGGGGCTCCAACTGCGGCAGGATCTGCTCAAAATAAAGGAGCAGAAAAGACGCCAGCATTTGATGGGTATTTGGAATTGCCACAGTTACGAGTGTATGATGTCAACTACAAGCGCTTTGTTCCAATGACTCCTGGATGCAATGGGTTCAAGGCCGAGAACAACAAGTTATTTGTACGATGCTAAATAATGAAATGCCACACTTGTTGATTTAAAAATATATAAATTAGACGATTTTTTAAAAGCCTGATATGTAGAGCAATTTTTTGAAAAGTCTACCACTAAAGTAACGTAGCAAGCAATGAAGAAAAAAAATTAAAAATCGCAGAAATGGAGCTAAACAGCTGTGAAAGGCACTAAGAATTTCTTATCAGAGGAACCAGGGCTATCATTTTTATAGCCTCATCACGGAAAAGCCGATACGCCCATGAAGTACCCTTTAGAATGTTTGCTCATAGAGCTCTTCTGTACCCCCAGCCTGGTTTTTTGTGACCTTTTACTAGCCCATTTCTGGTGTCCTTATGATATTTGGGACCCCATGACCTTGAATTGCTGACTCAAACCAAATTTCTGGGCCATTGCGCGTAAAAAATAACCAATGTTTTTAAGCATTGAGCTCTAACATTAGTAGCATATACCAAGTACTTGGGAAAATGGTGCAAATCCTCAAATAATTATTAAACTTGCTGAAACTTTCTTGTGTAAATAACAATACACACAAAAAAATGCCAATTCTTCATATGTTGATTTTTTTACTTTCTTTTTCACAGTTTACTAGATTTTATAATGAAAACGTGTAAAAATTTAAAACTTTCATCAGGAATGTAAAACCCATGATATTGGCGGTTTTTTGTATCTCAGGTAAAAAAACCATTATAGCCGTTTACCAAAGGCAAAGAAAATGTGAAATCTTTAATGATATGGCTGATTTTAAGAGGAATCGAAAATTATTTCAGTAAAGCCAAAATCCTCACTCAATTCGGTGAAGAATATAATAATTCAACGATTTAATTGGATAAAGTTTAACTGTTATCAAAATCAAAATGGAAAATCTAAACTGGAGAGTCTTATAACTAGTCTAAATTCAAATATGTGGATACATTTTGATTTCAACCTGTTAACGATATTAATTATCCGCTTATACCGGTCTATATCACTTTGTGACTAATTATTATGACTCAAAATAAATTAAAATTGAATTTTTCAATAATCAATCATTTAAGTGATAAAATATAATCGTAGTATGTATGAATATAGAAAGAGTATTGGCAGTACCCTGGTTAACCACCTCAAGGGTGATCACGATTGTAGGAGTAGTAATAGACCCTTGAACATCATCTGAATTCTTGCTAGATGTTTTTTTTGTCATTTCTGAGCAATTGAAAGCAAAAGCTACTTAATAGAACCTAATGTTTCAGGAGCATTTCCCATAATAATCTTAGGTTCTGAAGGAGTCGTTTCAAAAATACACTTACTGAAACTCTTTTCTATGGAAAGTGATGCCACAATAGTCTTTGAAGATGTTTCAAGAATAATAACATGAGAAATCGTAGTTTTGCAAGGTTCAGCGTCTTTAACAACTGTTTTTTATAACATTTACCATGGCTATTTGAATGACGTAGTAACTTGAGCTGTGCACTCATTGCATGGTTCAGCAATAGTTATTGCATTTCCCTTCTCTAGTGTGGATTTTTTCATTTGGTGAGGACGTATCACAGGTTGTTGTAACTGGTTTGTATTCACCAGTTGATTTTAAAGCCACAGCCATATATAAGCATTAAAACTTTTAATAGAGTGATTGAAAAAAGTAATGGTAGTTTGGCAAAGTTCAGTAACAGTGATAAAAGTTCCTCTTTCAACTTTTGTAAACCCATTAGAAACTACATTAGCGATAATGCAAGCCGCACTAGATTTGGTTATCAATTTACTAGAATTTGAATTCTTCTTAAATATAAGGATTGCTGTGACTATAAAAGCATCAGTTGTCAAGTTTATGATATTTTTTTATGTTAGTGGTTATACAAATTGGTTTAATGCATTCTAAGCGAATATCAGACTTAGAATCGAAAGCTAGTTGATTCAACAATACTGTTGACTGAAAAAATAGTTTTTTCAATTTTGATGTGTATATTTAAAAGCAGTAGACTTAGATTCATTATAAATTTAGATTGCTGAATTTTTCTTTAAATTGAACCAAATATTTATTATAATTTGAACCGTAATACCCTCCAAAAATGGAGAATCCAGGAAGTATTTTAGATTCCAAAAATCAATGTAATATTTATATACAAGTTTAAATCACAATGTCACAAGGAAAATAGGTTGTTTACATTATCATAAGAGTTCAAGTAATGATAGAAAAAGGATTCATTCGCGATTTTTGACAAAAAAATCTGTTGTTTGTAGGAGTTCAATATCTAAGAAGTCTCCCACAAAAAATTCATATTAAGTAGGGCTACTTATCGTTAGGATTTGTTTCAACTTTATATCTTTTTGTGATACCATTTACCTTGAATTTACAAATGGTCCGCTACAAATAACATACCAAAACTCAAAGGTAATGGAAATTGACACAAGAGAAACTAATAGAGTTTCGGAGCTGGTTACAGCACTTGTGAGCGTCTTGACACTTTTCGGTTATAAAAGGTAAGAAACAGACATAGGTTCTAATCATATAGAGTCAGCAGATGGGTATCGACTGAATATGTAATATCAATAATTTAAGTAAAGAGCTAGCCAAGTTGCTGTAGCCAAAAGCAGTGATAAATAGATTAAGTATGCAAGTTAAATTTTCATAAATGAGTAAAAAACAAGCGTGTACATTTAAAAAATAACCAAAAAAAAGAAACAGCTTAAAAATAAAATAAAAAAAGATACGGCTATAAAAAAATACTATTAAAGGAAGAGTGACTGTTGTTTTAAGGTCGGAAAGAAATGCTATTTTTCCCAGGCTTCTAAGTCATAAAACACATTAGCGTAAATTTGAGGATAAACTACAAACTAACCATTTCTGTATTATTACTTTTCATCCTTTCACATGTTGAATATGCATTTTTATTTACGACTGTTTTATTTGATATATCTTCAGGAAAATGTCTGAAGCACTGATTTAGCCTTTCTTCGTCATTCATAAATGTGCTTTTATTCGTGTGCGAATGTGCTAGGAATTTAAGACTATATATGTAAACTTTTAATAAAGATGAATAGTTATATGACAAAGGGGAGATAAAAATTTACATATAAGTTTCATTTCTATACTTAGTTTTGATATAATTCTTAAAAGATACTATTATTGGGATGCGATAAACATCTGGCTTGACGTTATAAATGCGCATATAACGATTGCATGCTAAAAAAATTGGTAATATCATGAACTAGTTTACTTTTCATTTGAGACACTTGAACAATTGAACCGAGTTGATCATTAGGATTATGTTTAAGAAATATCAATTATTGTTTTTTGTCATTGTGGAATGTCGTTCATTGACTACCTTTTTCTATTTTCCATTATTTAAATAATTATATATCTTGTTAATTGGTTTATTAAAGGCTTTTTATCTTTTGTTTTTCAACTGAATTTCATATATAATCTAGATCTATTTGGCTATTGTTAAATGCTTCTCGTTTTGGCTACGCTTCTTTATATTATAATGTCGCATTTTTTTTGCAAAAGAGTTAAAAAAATACAGGTTTATTTTATGTATATTCTAAGAAATTTAAGTAGCTAAGTCATAAGTAATGGCAAATTTCAATAGCAAGATAGCTTAAAACTGCTTAATATCTAGTACTGTCAAATAAAGATTAATAACATAACTCAAAGCAATTCTTGTTGTTTGATATTAAGTTTAAATGGCTTACAATATTGAGCCTTGATTAAAAAAAGTGTTAATGTACAAAAACATTTGCTTACACTTTTGAATTTTTAAAAAAATGGGGTAGTAAATACCAAACTTTAGAATTCATCAACCATTTATTTCGTTGCCGAGTTTGTGAGTGTAAAACACTATTCAGTCAGAATAGAACAGTTTCCTTTTTGATTCCTCTTAAAATTTAGCTTCACTCAATTCAAAGGTTCATAAAATAAAATCCTTAGGTAAAGACTTTTTATAGTAAAAAAAAATTAGTTTAAAGCAGGTCTCAGTTGACTTTAATGTTTAAAAACTTTACGAGCCTCTTTTAGATTTTTTTTTGTTGAATGAAATAACAACTGTTTAACTAAAAATTTAAATATTGATGGTTGCGAATTCAGAATTAATTATTTCATAAACAACAACTGACAGTAATTATGAGAAAAAAGTATATAAGCAAAGATAAATCACGGTCATTACTTAAAAGACTACGCAAAATGAGCTCTGGAAAAAGTACTAGCGTGGACCCACGCGAACAAGATGGTCTTTTACAAGCAAGTAGAGTGCCATCGTCTTTATCAAACGACTATTCAAAATCTGTTACCAGCGACAATTTAAAAACCAATGAGGTTATTGAAAGTATCCAACAGACTGACATTTTAGTCCGATTTGGGCAAGATCCTGAATCTCCTGACAATGACCCGGTTGCCAAATTTTTATATGATAAGTACGCGGATATGAGTATCGAGGAAGCACTTGAAATATTGCAAGATGCTATCAAGCATCATGACGATGATCTCAATTTTCCACAAACCGTCATGGAAAAAATTGAAAAACTGGTCAATTACGGATCTGCTGCAATGAATGGAAATGAGGCCGAATTTATCAGCGAGGCTAAAATTGAAGCTACATTAATTCGTTGGTATTCTCCGTATCCGGAGGTACGTGCTGTCACAGTCCCATTCGATGATATTAATGAACCTTGCGATACTCCTCGAGCCTATTTTCTAGGTCTTATATGGGCTGTCGTTGGTACTGGTGTTAATCAGTTTTTTGGTCCACGCCAGCCTAGTATCGCCATTGCTGCAGGTGTACTTCAAATCATTATCATGCCTTGTGGTAGGTTGCTTGAATATACTCTACCTGATTGGGGTGTGATTATTCGAGGACATAGATACTCTCTTAATCCAGGTCCATGGTCTTATAAGGAACAAATGTTTACAACTGTGTTGGTGAACTGTACTGTTCGGGGTGCTTATGCCGCAAACCTCAATATTATCGCAGAGAAGTTGCCACTTTTTTACAACAATACATGGGCCACAGTTGGATATCAATTTTTACTTGTTTTTTCTACTCAGTTTATGGGCTTTGGATTTGCAGGTATTATGCGTCGTCTTATTGTCTATCCTGTGCGTACTGTTTGTCCTACTATGTTGCCTATGCTGGCTCTCAATAGAGCCTTGGCCTCTAAAGAGCCCAAGAAACGCATTCACGGATGGTCTCTTAGCAGATATCAATTTTTTTTAATCACTTTTATTATCTCATTCTTGTATTTCTGGGTTCCTAGTTATCTTTTTACTGCATTAAGTACTTTCTCTTGGATAACCTGGATAGCACCTAATAACTACAACTTGGCAACAGTTACTGGTTCCTTGTCTGGATTAGGTATCAATCCTGTCCCTACATTCGATTGGACGGTTATTAACTACAATAACCCACTTATGCTTCCATTTTACGCCTTTGTAAACCAATATGTTGGTGTTATTATTTCTGGGTGTGTTTTGATTCCGGCACTTTTCTGGACAAATTACAAATGGACAGCTTATTTTCCCATAAACTCTAATCGAGTGTTTGCAAACGACGGTAGTGTATATGATGTACGCAAGGTTTTGACCAATGGCTTGTTGGATGTCTCTAAATACCAAGAGTACTCGCCACCATTCTTTACTGCTGCAAATTTGGTTGTCCATGGTGCCAATTTTACATTGTATCCATTTGCCATTATCTATTGTTTCATTACCGATTGGAAGACTATCAAAAAAAGTGGCGAAGAAATCTGGGAAACGTTAAAACATCCTAAAAGATCAAACTATGCAAGCTACAAAGATGTTCATAGTCAAATGATGTCCAAGTACAAGGAGGTTCCCGATTGGTGGTTTTTGATTCTGTTGTTGGCAGCGTTAGGTATGGGTATTGGGATGGTAAAAGGATACCCTACGCATACACCAGTATGGGGTATTTTCTTTGCCATGGGCCTTAATATTGTCTTTCTTGTTCCCATAACACTAGTTTATGCACTTACTGGTTTTGCATTTGGTCTTGATATTTTGGTAGAACTTGTCATTGGGTATGCTCTTCCTGGAAATGGTACCGCCATCAACATTCTCAAGGCTTATGGGTATAATATTGACGGACAAGCTCAAAATTATTTGACAGATCTAAAGATGGGTCATTATGCCAAGTTACCACCTCGAGCAATGTTTCGAGGCCAAGTCACGGCAACTATTTTTCAGGTACTGGTTGCAGTGGGTGTAGTAAACTGGCAGCTGTCAAATGTCGACCAATTTTGTACACCTGAACAACCACAAAGGTTCACATGCCCAGTGGCAAATAGCTTTTTTTCGGCGTCTGTTTTTTGGGGTGTAATTGGTCCCAGAAGAGTCTTTGATGGACTGTATCCTGTCTTGCGCTGGTGCTTTTTGATCGGTGGATTGCTGCCATTTCCAATTGCATTTTTGCGTCGTCGGTTCCCGCGGTACACTAGATATGTACATCCAACTTTGATTCTTGGTGGAATGCTCGGATATGCTCCATATAATCTAAGCTACTTCACAGGAGGACTGTACTTTGCAGTGTTCTTTAACTATTATCTAAGAACCCGGTATCAATTGTGGTGGGAAAAATACAATTATGTACTGTCTGCGTCCTTGACAACTGGAGTGGCATTATCGGCAATCATAATATTCTTTTCTGTTCAGTATCACGAAAAAAAGCTGGTATGGTGGGGTAATACCGTTGCAAGTTCCGGCCTGGATGCCGCAGCAAAACCCAGATTGCCTATACCTACTGGTGATATAGTTGGACCGCCCAAGGGGCAGTATCCGTAATAAAACGTGATGTAATAATTAGTGGAGTACTTTAAGAAAATCTGATTTTAATATATTTATCGTTTATTTTTTTTTTGTCACACCCACCATATTACCAATGCTTGCTAGAACTCTTAGACAACAAACCAGATCCTTTCATTCTACTATCCGCAAAATGGGTGTTACTATTCAATCTCTTGCTCCTGGTAAGTTTGTTACGGTACCAATTTTTTCTCATTCACTTCAGAGCACTAATCAATAGGTAGGTGATGGCGTTAACTTCCCCAAGCCTGGTGACCGCATCACCATTCATTACACTGGCACCCTGGACAATGGTTCCACCTTTGACTCTTCTCGTACCCGTGGTGCTCCCTTCCAGGCTGTTATTGGTGTTGGTCAGCTTATTCGTGGCTGGGATGAGGGCATTCCTAAGCTTAGCGTTGGCGAGAAGGCCGTTCTTAAGATCACTCCCGACTATGGTTACGGTGAACGTGGCTTCCCTCCTGTGATTCCCCAGAACTCTAATCTCACTTTTGAAGTTGAGCTTCTTAAGATTAACTAAATGTAAATTTCAATAAAATAATTTATAACTTGACCTTTCGTCCTCGTCTTCAAAAGAATGTACTCTGAGCTTTTCAAAAACTCCGTAAATGTGGTAATGCTTGCGCGTAAATATGGGAATGGCCGATAAATATGACATTACAAGCACTTTTTTATTTTATTTTATTTTATTTTATTTTATTACATGTTTATTTAGTTGAGCGGATTGCCTAAGTGTAACTAAAAATTTTTCACTAGTTCCGCCCAATCACCGCTAAAGCCGCCAAAAGTTTTCCGCTATTTTACCTTCCACCCTTAAATTTGATCTCTAAGCTGTTGACGACGACGACACAGAGGAACAATGCCGAAGCGTCAGAATCTTCTGTTTTCTCTTCAGAGAAAGGTATGTTGCTGAAATTTTTGGCAAGTCATTTCTCCTCTAATTTAATTTTTTTCCATATACCTAGCGCATTAGAGCGTCTTACAACAAATTCAACCTTTACAATATCCTCACATGGCGCAAGACCATTCGTCGTGGTACTCTTTACCAGCAGAAATGGAGTGCTAAAGCCGAAACCCGTGCCTACCACGGTGAGAAGCTTACTGAGACACAGTTTCGCAACATCTTTGACGGCAAGTTTAACGTTGTTGCTCCTCTTCAGTCGCAGGCCGACGGCAAAACTGCCCCTGTCACACCTTTTGCTTTGCAAGCATATGCCGGCCTCGAGAAACGTCTTGACCAGGCTGTTTTCCGCGCCATGTTTGCTTCCTCTCCTCGCCAGGCTGCTCAGTTCATTCGCTACGGAAAAGTTAAGGTCAATGGTGTCACCATGAAGCACGCTGGGTACAAGCTTTCCCCTGGTGATGTCTTCTCTGTCGACCCCGACCGCGTTTTGCAGGCTCTTGGCCGTTCTAAGCCTTCGCTCAAGGAATCGGTCGATGTTACTAACAGTATGATTCGCCGCTACAACAAGTACCTTCGAAAGTGCAAAAAGTTCCCTAAGTACATGTGGCGCGCTAGACAGCGATGGAGACGCAGACATCCTGTTTATTTCCAGCGCTACCTGCAATCGCGCCGGGCTCGCATTGCTGACAAGAACACAAAGACTCTCAAGCAAATGAACCAGGATATTAATGCCTTGACTCCTGCCACCATCTTGAAGTCTATCCTTCTCCAGGAGCCATACTTTGACAAGTTTGGCACCATCCCATTACTTTACGGTTCTGATGTCCAGAATAAATCTCTTTCCGTTATGCAGCTTATCACTGGCAAGCGTGCCTTTATTCCTAAGTCTGAAGAGACCGAAAAGACCAGCTCGCCAGAATCAGAAAAGGAAGCTGAAAAGCCAATAGAATCCGCTCCAAAAGAAGACGCCGCACCTGTTTCTGCCGAATCATCTGCTCCCGCCGATTCCGAAACCACTACAACTGCATCGTCTCCTGCTCCTACTGAGGAAGTTCCTCCTGCCGACGAATCAAAGGTTGATGCTGTTGTCAAAAAGTACTTCCCCCCTCGCACTGAGAATGGTCAACAGGTTCCCGCCTCGGAACGCCCCGAGAAGTTCAGCGACGTTAAGAAGCTGTTGCTCGAAATCTCGCGCATCCGTGGCCAGCAGATTGAAGTTGCGGCCAAGAAACAGCTTATCGACCCCAGTGACATTAACAAGGATGAGACCTACGACCCTGAATGGACTAAGCGTCTTGGTTCCGAACTTGAGCTCATTGATTACGAAGCTATCAAGGAGGATCCCAACTCTGTTCTTCCCATCAGACTTCCTTGGCAATCCGGTGGCCACTATGGTCTCCAGAATCAGGAAAAGCCTTACTTCAGTCCTTGGGCTCCTAGACCTTTCTTGTCTCCCTTTGCCATTCTCCCTCACCATCTTGAGATTTGCTTTGAGACCTGTCACGCTGTCTACCTTAGAGACCCTGTTGCCAGACCTGGTCACTCCGAAGTCATCTCACCCTTCCCTCTCGACATGCATGAGCGTGCTTACATGTTCTATGCTACCAGAAGAAGAAAGTTTTAAAAGAACAAGCTGATTTTAAAATTTTTTCAATCAAGTTTTTTTAAAAAAAAAAAAATTAAAAAACACTAAAAAAAAGTTTTTCTAAAACCCTCAAGCTGAGGTCTTGAACATCTAGAATATAAGTCTCTGTAAATAATATTGGATGTATATACTGTTTTCTCACACCTATAACTATTTTATTTAACCAGCGTGTTCAACAATTGAAGAAACAAGTTTGCCATTAGGGCCAATCTTGTGAAGAAGCTGCTCAGGCACAGGAACCTCATCAAAATCACCCTCTTCCTCCTTGGGGACATCGATGTTAAGCGATGTAGACTGCGAGGTGTAAATCTCAATTCCGAGAGACTCCTTAGACAAGTAAATGTTACCAGAGTCAGATTGATCGACTGAGATTGTAGGAATAACACCTGTTGTCTGGAAACCAAACTTTTTGCACTTTATGAAATCGACACCAGAGACAAGAGACTCGGCAAGCACACCAACACCGGTACAAGAGTTAACTGTAATTGCATTGGCCTTGCCCTTGATTTGGACGGTGGAATTGACACAGCGGTCGATAAAAATTGACTGTGAGATCTCAGCCTCAATAATAATGCTGGATTCATTCTCGTAGTTCTCAATGAACCACTTGCCATCTTCAAGAGACTTTCTTGCGGGCTTCTTAGTCTCAGTGTGCTTGTGAGTTGACAAAGAAGCAGGCTTCTTAGGGGGGGTAGGCTTATGGATAGAACCAGTTGACAGCTTACGCAGCTCAGGGTTCTTGTGTGTCATTTGACTCTTATCAACCTTCTTAAGGCCCTTAGTCACCAAATCGCCACGGTTAAGATCGGCAAATACAGCTGACATTCCACCAGCAGAAGCAGGTTCCGCATCTGTTTGGGGATCTTGAAGGAGAGTGGCAGGAGGAGGTGGAGGAGGAGGTGGTGGTGGTGGGCCGCCAGCAGCAGGAGGAGCCGGAGCAGCAGGGGCGGCAGCAGGTGCAGCAGGTGCCGGTGAGCTCTTTTGAGAAGCAACAGCTTCGGCAATATCAACACCACTGCTATTCCAAGCAGGACCAGTGGTATGGTACTGTTTAACATAAGCCTGAAGGCCAGTCAACATCTTGAGGAATGACTGGACCCAATCAACGTGTTGCTGATCAGTTCCGCGATACTCTTTAAGCACTTTGTTAGCAAAAAACTGGGCAGAATCCTTAAACTCGCCAATAAAAGGTACAGGCTTGTCGACGGAGAACCAAGAAAAGGCCGAGGCACCATCGGCAACGGTGGCAAGATGGTTAGAAAGTTTAGAAAGACGAGCATCCTTGGAGTCTTTAACGTTGACAGCATCGGTCAAAGGTTTGATGATAGTGGCAAACTGCTCGGCGAGTGTTGGGTTATCAAGAGCAGGTTTCTTGGACTTTGCGACAATTTGCAAAAACCGGCGGGTAGCAGTGATGGCGGCTTCAACATCTTCGGCCTGCTTCTCAACAAGTTCACCAATGGCCTTACTGGCGGTAAGATAAGGCGCAACAAACTCCTTGGAAAAATCGTCAAAAGCGGCGATGGAGGGGGAGTCCGGCTCAACAACCTCCTTAGGGGGCTCAGCGCTAACTGGGGCGGCGGAAGGACCAGTAGCAGAGACAGCCGCTGCACCGGCAGCAGCACCAGCAACCGCTGCGCCTGAAGCAGGCAATTCCTTGGAGATTTGGGAGTCAGGGCTCTCAATAGACGCTTTGCGGGCGCTATCGGAAATTGCCTTAAGAGAATCTGCCTGGTAAACAGTTAGATCTTCAAGACGCGAAGTAGCGGCCTCAAGGCTAGCATGAAAGTTAGAACCAAAGCTGTACAATTGACACAAATAATTCGTACCGCTTAATGAGGGTTAGGATGTTGTATCCTGGAACGTTTGGTGCTGTGGCGTTGTCACTCATAGTGATGGAGGGAATTTTGGTTGATGGGTTGGAGTTAAATGTAGTCAAGTGGTGGTTGGTGGTTTAAAATATTACGAGCTAAGAAGGAACTTACCTGGCATTTTGAAAGGGGGCTCGGTTGTTGTTGTATTATTATAGAAGCTAATTCTCATTTGTATACCAAATACTAAAATATATATTTTTAAATTTCACAATACCAAGCTCCACAACCATTTCCACAAACATTCAACAAACAATGCCTGAACCCGATCCACATTTAGTCAAAGAAGAGACGAAAGATACTGGCGTTCCGCCGACTCACATATACTCATTTCGAGATCCTTCATCGGATGCACCACCTATTGAAGCATCGACAGATGGCGTTTGGGAGTCCGGTCTCCCTATCCTTATAGACATGGGCACGTACCAGACGCGTGCGGGTTATGCCACACAAGAAGGCCCTGCGTCTATTTTCCCAACAATATACTCAAAGTACCGAGACCGCAAGATTAACCGGTCGTATTCGTTGATTGGCCAAAACGCATACTATGACACTAATAGTCGTTCTGGTATGAAGTCACCATTCGATGGCGCGTTTGTGTCCAACTGGGATGGTATTGAGCTTATCCTCGACTACACATTCTCTCGTTTGGGAGTCAAGTCGGAGGGCCGTGTCGATAACCCAGTGGTTATGAGTGAGATTCTGGGATGTCCAGCAGCTCAACGCAAGAATTTCAATGAGTTGTTCTTTGAAGCATATAATGTCCAATCATTGAGTTATGGCATTGATTCGCTCTTTTCTTACCATTACAATGGTGGGTCTAATGGTGTCGTCATTTCTTCAGCACACGAATCCACGCATGTTATTCCAGTTCTTAAGGGTCAAGGTATTCTGCCGTTAGCAAAGCGAATCAACTGGGGTGGCCGACAATCAGCTACATATATGCAGAATTTGCTCAATCTGAAATACCCCTATTTCCCAACTAAAGTTACCCAACCACAAGCTATGTGCCTTGTCCGCGATCACTGCTACGTTTCCAAAAACTACGCACAGGAACTTGCAGACTTTTTAAAGTTTGACGGGTTGGAGACTCGTGAGCGTGTGGTTCAAGCGCCCTTTACTGAAAATGTCGCTCCAGAAAAGACCGCTGAAGAGCTACGGCAGATTGAAGAACGACGTAAGGAGAGTGGTAGAAGATTACAGGAACAGGCAGCTAAAATGCGACTGGAAAAGCTTATGGAAAAAGAAAACAACCTGGAGTATTACCGGCAATTACAAACACGCATTGACGAGGCCCCTAAAAAGGACACCAAAAAAATTTTAGACCGAGAGGGGTTTAAGGACCAAGCCGCACTGACAAGGGTAATGAACGACCTTCAGAGAGCAATCAGAAGAGCTCGGAAAGAAGACGTGGGTGAGGATGACACACCGGTAGAACCCCCGAGCTTTCCCTTGTTGGATGTGCCTGATGATCAGCTTGATGCTGATCAAATTAAGGAAAAGCGTAAACAACGACTTCTGAAGGCCAATTACGAGGCGCGTATGCGTGCAAAGGAGGAAAAACAGAAAGAACTTGAGCGTCAAGCTGAGGAAGAGCGTAAAGATGCCGAATGGCGCGAACGAGATTTGGAAGGCTGGATCTCACACCGCCGAGAAGCAAGAGCTAAGCTTGTTGACTCTATTAAGGAAAAACAGCGTCTCAAGGCTGAGCTGCAAGACCGCAAGTCGTTGGCTTCCCAGAACCGTATGAAGAATATTGCTGCTTTAATGAGTGATAGCGGACGATCAAAACGGCGGCGAGGCAATGGCGGAGGAATTCAAGACGACGATCCCGACGATAACTTTGGTGCGGATGACAATGACTGGGCTGTATATCAGGACCTGGGAAATGATAGCAGCGGAGAAGAAGAAGAAGAAAAACAAAAGGAGATTAAGCGACTAGAGGCCTTGCTATTGGAGCACGATCCTAACTTTACTGCGGATGATACACGAGAAGCAGAGTTAGACTGGCGTAAGAGTGTGGTGCACTTGTTTCTTCATGGTCCTCGTGCGTTTGATCCTGATTCTGTGGAGCAGCAGCACCGCATGGTACTAAATGTGGAACGTATCCGTGTTCCTGAGGTCTTATTCCAGCCCTCGATTGCTGGCGTTGACCAGGCCAGCATTACGGAGATTGTGGATGATTTGCTTCTGCGGCGGCTGGATTCGGAGACCAAGGAAAAGGAAGCTTCTGCACTTGCGCTTCAAGACATTTTCCTAACCGGTGGCCAGGCCCATTTCAAGAATTTTGATGAGCGGCTGAGTACTGATCTTCAGTGTGTGCTGCCCACAGGAGCGCCGCTCAAGGTCCGGAGGGCCCGTGATCCAATGCTGGACGCGTGGCGTGGCATGGCTCTTTTCGCAACGACAGCCGATAGGTCGAAGGTCTTTTTCACTCGGGAACAGTACTTGGAGATGGGCTCACACTATATTCTTGAGCATGGGTTTAGCAATGAATTTTTTTAAAGATGAATATCAGATGAGCTCCTTTAGCAGACTTACGAAAACGACAAAAAAAAGTACTTATTATTTTAACAAAAAAGATTCTAATGTATTATATTTACCTTGATTATTTATTTCTTGGACTTTTTGGTAGTTTTGGCTTTTGCCTTGGTAGTTTCTTCCTTTCCAGCTTTCTTAGAAACTTCCTTTTCCTTCTTCTCGGCCTTTTCAGCCTTCTTAGGAGCTTCTTCCTTCTTCTCGGCCTTTTCAATCTTCTTGGGGGCTTCCTCAGCATCGGTCTTCTTTTTATCCGACTCCTTAGCCTTCTTAGGATCAAACTTAGGATCCATACCCTTTTTCTTGAGTCTATCCCGACGAGCCTTGTCAATGTATTGCTTATCGGCATCGTCATTGAACACGGCAAAGTCATTGTGGATAATGTGACCCTCCTCGGCAGCTTCTGCACGAGCAGCGTCTTCCTTCTCCTTGGCTCCTGCCTTGGACTTGTCATGCACACTTGCAGCAGTCTTGACAAACTTGGCGACGTAGAACCCGTCGACGTTGTAAGTGTGGGGGTAGTATCTGCGTGTCAGGGAAACAGAGGGGTGGAACTTCTTTCCACGGAATGAAGTGAAACCTTCCTTACCAATCTCAAGGCCAGTATCAACCAGCTTAACATTGGGACGTTTTCGCAGAGCATAGTCAACAACGCTTTCGTTTTCATCAACCATGACACTGCATGTAGAGTACACAATAACAGCACTGCCCTCAGGCCCACTGGCATCGACGGAATCGATGGCGGAAAGAAGCAGCTGCTTTTGAAGGTAGGGCAGTTGAATGAAATCGAGTTCTGTACGCGAGGTTTTAACCTGGGGATCTTTGGAAATAACACCAGTACCGGAGCAAGGGGCGTCGAGAAGAACACGGTTGAAGCCACCAATGACTCTGGGGAACTCGCGTGCGTCGTAGTTTGTGACAATTGTGTTAGTGCAGCCGAGACGATGGATGTTGGCGACAAGAGCCTTGGTACGCTCCTTGTTGAAATCGTTGGCAAACACGCAGCCAGTGTTTTTCATGAGGGCGGAGATGTAGGTGGTTTTACCACCGGGGGCGGCAGCCATATCCAAAACGCGCTCATTTTCCTGAGGGTCGAGGGCCATGACGGGCAAGAAGGAAGAGGCAGCTTGCAGGATATAGTGACCAGCGAGGTACTCCGGGGTAGCACCGATGGGGACCTGGGTGTCGAAAATTTGAAGACCAACCTTGTTCCATTTGCCAATGGGCTGGAGGTTGACGCCACGGTTGACCAGGGCCTGGGCCAGATCACGACGGCGGGTGCGCAGGGTGTTAGCACGGATGGTGACAGGTCTGGCGACCTCGTTAGCCTCAAAGAACTCAATGGCCTCGGAGGGTGAGAAGAGATTGAAGAGCTTTTCGGCAAGGAATCGGGTGTAGCCGTAGTAGGAGGCAATGTCGGAAAGAAGTTGCTCAACGTACTCGGCACGCGAGCGACCCTCTTCGGCAAGTTCCTTGAACGACTCAAGGACCTTGACAATTTCTAGAATACGTGTGCGGATAATAGTCAGATCCTGAGGGAAATCCTCGGCCTCGCCATTAACAACCTTTGGCAGAATCTGGGCGCGTGGGTTCTTAGTGCGGTCCTCTTCTTCCTCTTCCTCCTCGCCTTCTTCATCAGAAGAAGCAAAGATTTCGTCCTCGCTGTTTTCCTCATCAGACCCAGCAAAGGCCTGCGAGATGGCCTTTTCGTTTAAGGCCTCGAGATCGGCTGCGCCCTCTTCCTCGTCCTCGTCGTCTGAGAACATAGGCTTGGGGCGGTTACGTTCCTCGTCAGAATCATAAAATTCGTCACCAATAGCAGCTTCCTCGTCAACATCGGAGGCGTTATTAAGAGCCTCCTCGTCAAATTCATCGTCTTCCAACTCCTCGTCTTCATCGTCGCTCTTGTCGAACAGACTCTTTCGCGTCGCTTCCACGGCCTTGGCCTCCTTCTTGGCCTTCTTCTTGTCGGTGGGGGCGGCAGCAGCAGCCTTTCCATTCTGTGCTTTCAGCTTCTTTGCTGGCTTTTCATCTTCGCTCTCGTTTTCGCTCTCGCCGTCGGTAGCTTCACGCTTCTTGGACTTTTTGCTGCTGTTTTTCTTGTCCTCCTTTTTGGTCTCGGCACGTCGCTTTTTGCTGCGGATATTGGACCCAGAGGTTGAGCGCTCCTTATCCTTGACAAATTCTTCAAAAGAAGGTGGAGGAGGCTGTTTAGTCTTTGATCTTCTGCCCATTTTTAAAGCGTAAGGGTTTCTATATTTGATATAAGAATTGGGTTATGGGAAATGGTTAGGTTGAAAATGGTACAGAAAAAAAATTTTTAATCATCAAAATTTTAGGATGCGAGGCTGAAAAAAAAATTACAAAAATTTCAGATCAGCAAATACAAGCCCTAACCCTACACATTAAAATTTTTTTTTTTTTTTAAAAAAAACTTCAAAACAAAAATAGGGCATTTCAAAAACTCATCAAGGAACAACAAAAAGCCCCGCGATAATATGAGCAACCAAGAATTGTCCAAGGAGCCCGAGCCGGTAGCAGAAGCTCTAGCCACCGAGGTTTCGGCTGTAACTCAAGATTCGGTTGAAGATACCACCAAACTACGGGTCAAGATTCCACCCGAGGAGCTGGATCCCAGCTTCAATCCCTTTGTGAACACAGTGATTACCCCTAACACTTACATTCTGATTCGACTGCCGTCAAATACACTACGCATTGTGAAGATGATCCCCGGGATCAGCGTGAACTTGGGGAAGTTTGGTTCGTTTTGGGTGGACGACATTTTGGGGCACCCGTTCGGACTGACGTACGAGATATTCGGGACGGGCACCGAGGAATCGGGGCTGATGAAGAATCAGCGGAAAAAGAAGGGAGAGAGAAAAAACACCAAAGCAAAAGCCCAGGACACAGAAGAGGAAAAGGTGGATGTCAGAGGACCTAGACCACAGCTGAGAATTGTACCGGCACTGGATAGCACCGAGGAACAAGGGACGATGGATGAGATGATGCCTGACGAGAATAACAAGGACCTTGTATACGATCCTGATGCCATGAAGCTGAGCATGGCCGAGATTGAGGCGCTGAAACGGTCGAACGTTGATTCTGGCCGGGAGGTGATTAAGAAGATGATTGCTGCACACACGTCGTTTGACAAAAAGACGACGTTTTCCCAGGAAAAGTACATCAAGCGCAAGGAGCAAAAGTTTCTGCGACGGTTTGCGACCGAGCCCCTCGAAGCGGCCCAGATTCTGCAGGTGTACCTGGAAAGAGACCCCTATGGGCGCGTGCGCGACATGTCCGAGGAGTCTCTCGCACTCATGCTGTCATTGGCCAACGTGAAGCCGGGCGGGAAATATATGGTGGTGGACGATGTCAGCGGGCTGCTGGTTTACGCGATGCTCGAGCGCATGGGCGGCCAGGGCACCATTGTGTTGGCGCATGCTAACGAGCACACCAGTTTGGACGCGCTCAAGTATATCAACGCGTCCGAGGCATGGATTGAGTCGCGCGTGTGCACCATCAACTGGCTCGACTTTTTGCATCCGGAGGAACACGACATCTGCATTATGGAGGAGGCTTTGGGGAACGGCGAGCTTGCGGAGCCTGTTTCAGCGCCCGAGGCCGGGGCGGTGGGCGCCACTTCTGCGCCCACCGAGAACTATCCGTACCGGTTCGTCGAGCGCACCGCAGACGAGCTCGCCGCCATGAAACCCCACCAGCGCGCGCAGTATTTCCGCCGCGCTAAGCGTCACGCCGATTTCACCCGGGCCCGGACGCTGATTGACGAGGCCCCCGGGCTTGACGCCGTGCTTGTGGCCACCGACCTGGACCTGCCCGAGCTCATGCCGCAGCTCATCGAGCGCCTGCGCGGGTCGGCGCCGCTCGTGGCCTACTCGCCATTTAAGGAGTCTCTGGTGCCAACGTCGCACATTCTCCAAAAGGACTTGCGTGTGCTGGCGCCAACTATTATCGAGACGCGCGTCCGCAGGTATCAGACGCTGCCGGGGAGAATGCATCCCCTCATGACGTCGCGTGGAGGCGGCGGGTATCTTTTGCATGGTATTCGGGTATTCCCTACCTCTGTGGACGCGGCAGGTGGAGCCCGTGGTCGCAAGCGCAAGGCTAAGGGGCCCGAAGAAAACAGCAATGAGCCAGCCTCCAAACAAATCAAGGCTGATGCAGAGTAATACAAGAAGCTACTTAGACCTTAATAAAAATTTCCTTTAATTTTTTTTCGTTATAAATCATTACAAGTTGCCTTTTTTTATTTTAAAGCTTGGGCTTAGACTCAAGCTCGGTGCTAAAGACTTCACGGAGCTCATCAGCAGCCTCCTCAAGGCAGAATCTAAGACGCTCAACACCGAGCTTCTTGGAAACGACATTGACTTGGATAGAGTTCTCGTTGATCATGTAAGCGAGACCAAAGCCGGCATCAATGACCTGAGACCATCCGTATCCATTGAAAAACTCGGAAGAAAGCTGGGAGGTGGAGAGGTACCAAGACTTGGAGTAGGAGAAGGTAGGGTCCTTGAAGATGGCAGGGACCTCGGCACCAGGCTCCAAAAGAGATTGGAGACCAAAGAGGTGACGGTCGACACCCTTGCCAGCAGAAGCGTCGCTAATGTACTTGACGTGGGCGTTGAAAGCGGCACGGGCAGCAGCAATCTTGTCAGCAGGGGTAGCGTTAGCATCCTCAAAAGTCTTGACAAAGTTAAGGGACTCGACAGAGACAGAGCGGCAGGTCTCGGTACGGCCGAGCTGGAAGCGGCGGGTGGCAGCGGACTCGTAGGTGGGTCTGCAGACACCAAAGGCCTTGTAGTAACCGAGCTGGATGAGCATTTGGACAAAGGCATCAGGAGAAGACTTGAACTTCTTGATGAGACCCTTACCGTAGCCCTTGTAAGCAAAGACAGCAAGTTCGTGCTGGCCAATGACGTTCTCAAAGTCGGCAACAGCAGCGGTAACTGAGTCCTTGACCTCGGTGTTAAGGGTGAAGACAACCTCCTCAGGAGCAGGGAGGTCGGCGCGGTTCTGGGAGGCAGGGGCGCCGTGGTCAACCTTGTTGTTGAAGATAACGTCGTTGACGTAGTCATTGAGACGGTGGGTGGGGGTACCATCCATCATGGAGTGCTCACCAATGAAACCAGAGGCACCATTGTCGCAAACAATGAACTGAAGGGGCTTGTCGAACCATCTGTTCTGGCCATCACCGTGCCAGTACTGGTGGGCACGCTCCTCACGAGTGAGAGGGGCGGCGTCATCGAGAGCAACGACGAAGGAAGCAGACTGGATAGCCTCGAGGGAAGCATTGTTGCGAACGGGGTCGGCGCTGATGAGGTAGTCTCTGAAGGTGGCCCACTTGTCACGGTTCTCGGAGGTAAGAGCACCAATGGGGGTAGCCTTGGGCTGGCCCTCAGTAGCCTTGTAGATCTGGTTGAATTGGTCCTCAAGCTCGGCAGTGGAGAGCTGCTTGCCATTGACCTCGTGGAGGACCTTAAAGAATCTGTTGTTGCGGATGACGATGATGTGCTTGTAGAGAGCGGGGTCGTAGGTGAGGTTGTCGTCACGGCCAGGAACGGGGATACGGCAGTTGTTGAACATGAACTTGTAGGAGTCCATGCAGAGGGGGAGCTTCTTCATGTACTCGGGCTCCAGAGTCTTGGAGTCGACCTGGGCCTTGAAGGAAAGAGCAGCGGTGGTGATGGCAGCGGCGCGGGTGGCAGGGTTTTTGCGCAGCTTGTCATCCTTGTGGGAGTAGAAGTAAGAGACGTAAGGGACGACGGGGTCTCTGTAGGTGAGGTAAGCGGCGTCATTCCACCACTCGTAAAGCCAGTTCTTGACGTTGGGGTCAGCGGCCTTGGCCTCGAGCTTCTTCTGGAGGGCCTGGCCGGCACCGCCGGGCTTGATGAAGTCCTTGACGGCAGCCTCGGTGCGGGCGTACTCGTCAGGGGTGGTCAGAGGGATGACTGAGCGGAGGTATTTAGCGGCAGTTTCCTCAAGGGTGGGGACTGGAAGCTTGGGGAGGGACTCCTGGTAACGAAGCATGGGGCCCTTGGAGAGGTCCTCGACGTAGCCCTTGGGGAGGCCGGAGGCGGTGTGGTTTTGTCTGAGAGTCATTGGGAGTGTTTTTCTAAAGAATGAAGATACGGCCAGTCTTGAGGATTGAGCAGATCTAAGCATTTTTTGAGGGGGAGGGGGAGAGGGAAGGAAAAAAGGGAAGAGAAGAAAAAAGAAGAAGGGTAGTTAGAGGAGGGGATGTAGCACTATATATATATATTGTAGATATATAATTGTCCGTATATATGGGATATAGATGGAGAGGGGAGTGGATATATTAAACCAAAAGGGGTTTTTAAATCTTTTGATATGTATAGTGTAAGAAAATGTTTATATACGGTAAAAAAAAGCGGAGATGTGACTTGCAGGCGGGGATTCCCCGGTATTTATACTTGTGAGCCAATCGCGTGTGCTTGTTAAATATCCAATTTTCCCACCTATTCTGGCGGGTGCCCGGAGGGTTCTCACTTGTTAAAAACTCAATCCTATGAAAAAAAAGGCCAGCACTGTGGGGTATTTTATTTTTGGAGGGGTGACTGTTGCTGATTGCAAAAGGTGGGTGGTCAGTCAATGGCTTGGTGGGCTAAACTTATAAAGTCTCCAATTCCACTCCCCCCCCAGCCCTCTACACGACCTTCTTGCTCGGCGCCTGGTCCCGCGGTGGCCGGCTAAGGCCCAGGCCTCGGACTACCGCCATTGACAAAAAGGAGGAGGGGGAGGGATGATGGTTTCCCCTACCCATTGACACTCAAGAATTTTTTTTTTTACTTTTTACAAAATCAATCATTAAACTTGTCACAAATAAAAAATAACCACTAAGACCAGAAAAACTCTTGCCGTTTTGCCTGCCTGCAACCACCGCCCTTGAGCCGAGGAAGCCACCGCCGTCGTGGCAAAAAAAAAAATAGTGCTGGATGTTACATAAGCCTCCCCCCCCCAAAAGTAACACCATAAATACCCCATACCCTCTCACATGTGCCCTAGTGACTCAGCACTGACTCAGCAAATCTCGTAACTCGGTACCAGACCCGAGTTTACAACGACCCCGCGGATGATGCCAACTGTGATTCGAGGGCCACTTTCCTTCATGAGGTTCCATCTCTCTATGGCACTGTCTCTTGATTCGGACCTTCCACCCTCTCTGCAAGACTGCTGCTGCTGATGCACCCACGGCGCCTTAACTGCTTTCCCATCAGCAAACGTCAATGGTCTCTGATGACCACTTAAAAGACTCTCAAAAACGGCAGTGTGCCCGTCACGCTCTGCAGTTGCTGTCAACACCCGGCGGTCCTTGCCATGGGCAAATTTCGTATCGCTAGGTGGCAGGAACGCCATAGGATGATTTTGCGGGATATACAAGTCTTGTCTCAAGAATGGCTGTATTTCCGAGTCACTTATTAAACTGGCGTCTGTATTGGTCTCTAGGCGATGTCCCTGCGCGGAAAACGGGACCACAGGCGTATTGGTAACAGATGTATTAGTAGAGGTGGGTAATGGTGCTGGATTAGCGGAACTTCTTGTTTCACGAGACGATCGGTTTTGGATCTGAGAATTAATATCCAAAAATCTAAATATGTTGAAATTTTCTGCACTTTCGCTATCAACATCATCATCGCTATCGGTACTTCCATTTTGAACCCTGCCCAGTTCAATATTAACCCAGTCAAGTAACGTTTTTAAACAATCAAGCACACATCTTACCACCGATGATGTACTCCGCTCGTCAGGCCCCCCAGTAATGCCATCCTCGCCTTCTTCCAATAAAGTCTGCGACAGCACTTGTACAGACTCTCTGCCTTTCTGGTACAGAACTTTCAATATTCCTGGGGTTATGGGCGATACGTCTCTCGCATAACTATCTGGGTAGCACACTTTGTACTTGACAAGAATTACCGCATGCGCCGCTAGCTCAATTTTGCGCTTTATTCTATTAAAACGTATAGCTATCTCTTGCTGAATTTCTTGTCGATACGGCGGTTGCTCGTTTTGTGAGTCTAAATATGACATCAAATCCTCAGAATTAAATTTAACCTCATGCCCCAACTCAACCAGAAACGTTGCTAAACGCTTAAGAGTACGGAACAATGAATCATGTCCATCAAATGGTACTGGTTTTAACTTATTTATAATTCTCAGGAAACCATTTAAACTCATTAAATCTGGGCATTCTATCCCCCCAGGCAGCTCATTTCCCCTACTGACAATGTCGCAGAACAGTCTAAATACTAATGCATCCATCTGGAATACCACATCTATCACTCTTTCCTGTATTATTTTCACCATATCTAGTATTTCCTTTTGCAGCCCCTGGGAAATGTATGATGACGGTCGAGATGAATACCTATCTCTCAGTTGAGATTGTGGTTCCTCTGAAGACTGTGAAGTGCAGTAATATTTCTCAGCCATAAGTTGAAGTGTCCGGTTATAGTTTGTAACTGATTGGGCAATAAAAAGACGCTGTTGATTCCAATTCTCGCCTCCAAGAATCTCCAAATCTCGATAATCGAGATTAAATTGATCATTAAATAATCTGTTTCTGTCGTAGAAATAAAGACCCTCATCAGAAGTATTTCTAGTGGCAAGCCGATAGGCTTCATGTTTATTTTCCAAAGGTTTCCAGAGAACCCAAATGCGACCTCCAAGCCCCAGTCTTTTAGCATTAGTAGCTTTGACAAACTCTCCAGTCCTAAATTAAATTATTAGAACAAAATAATTTTTTTTTAAATACATAAAAAAAAAAACTTACCAAAGGTCATTGTCAATTAAGCCGTATAGCTTATTGATCCCTGCATACCCCACAATTTTCAAAAACGCATTCGCATCGGCTTCGCTACTATTGTTATTGCTTAAACCAGTCACACTGTCACTACTGCATTTACAGCAATTACACCTACCGGTATAACCACTTTCGCCGAGGCGTTTGGCACATCCCTCGGCCTGCGGGAAAAACTCACTTCCTGGTTTTAACCAACAACAGTCCCGCGGAACATTCTCTTGCGGTTTATTTTTGTTTTCAACACCAGAAGTAGAATCACTGCCCCGCCCCTTATCACCAGCTTGGTACCGGCGCAAATGCAATAAATAATCAGATTTACACGACAAAATAGCTGTTTTGTCTGGTCCAAATCTTCGCCGGTTCGCCTGAGCTGGGGAATTCATGGAATTGATCCGTCGTCTAGTTTCTGATCGTTGTACTCTCTGTTGCCACTGTTCATTATTTTCAAATCTTGATTGGGGCCTTAGATTATTATTACTATTATTATAATAGTATCTGCTATCAATTGGGCTATTGTAAGAGTATCGATCTTCATCGTAAGGATTTCCATCGTCGCTGCCCAAAGCC
Source organism: Magnusiomyces ingens NRRL Y-17630 (assembly GCA_900497715.1). Lineage (NCBI taxonomy): Eukaryota > Fungi > Ascomycota > Dipodascomycetes > Dipodascales > Dipodascaceae > Magnusiomyces > Magnusiomyces ingens. Next base: position 2,142,141 of record UIDE01000002.1, read on the forward strand.
CCATTGTAATTTCTAAATTCGCTGTTTCTATCACCTCGGCCCAGTTCATTTCTCTCCTCCTCTCTATCATTATTATCATCATCGCTATCTTCATAGTTGTCTTCATCCTCAGTTTCATAAACGGAGCTATCACTTTCTTCTTCCGTCTCATCACTATCATCATCACTGTTGTATTTTTGCAAATGCCAATGTATTATTCCATGTCTAGTAATTTCTGCAAGTCGAGAATACCGCTGACCGTTTCTAATATTGAACTCACTGCCTTCCCCTAAGATGACTGCCGCGCGTGCTTCAGCGTGAAGTTTTAATGGAGGTTTCTTCAGCACTGGTCGCGAATACAAGCCATTAGTGGGATTTTTAGGCAAAACTATAGTACTCAAGTAAGATAACACTTTAGAAAAGAGGTCCATCCACTTGTCGTCGGCGTCGGGTGTATCGTCATCGTTTTCTCTGATATCCAATTGAGGCTCTCTTATTACAGAATGATTTAATATTTGTCCTCTTAAATTTGTTAATGTTACTGACTCACAGAAATCATCACCCAGCAAATTAATTACATCCATATCCTTCTGCCTCCGCTCATCCTCAATTTCACTTGCACTGTTAATTGCTTGATTAAAAGAAGATTCTGAAGGATAAAACCTTTGTTCCAAAAGCAGAGAAATGCTTCTCATAGAGCCGTTTAAATTACTTTCGCCAGATTCATTTGTTATTGTTGGGTTAATAGCTGGATTTGGCAGTGATGCTATTATTCTTGAAGGATTATATGGCTCTTGATTGAGAAAAGCATTTGGATCCATGATAGAGCTGAGGGTGCTTATATCATTGGCTTCTATAGGCTCTATAATTTGTGAAGAATTTGGAGACTGCGAATTTGGTGGATGAAATGAAGTCGGTCGATTTTCAAAGCTGAGTTGTGAAAGAAATGTAATTTGTCGCTCGATTGCATTTTGCGGCCGAGTCAAACTTGCATCGAAGGGGCTGACAATAAGTCTTGATGGAGTTCGCGCGTAGGTTGAAAAAGGGTACTCTTGCGGTGGGAATGTTCCTAGTCGAGATTGGGACTCAAGATTCAAGGGTTCAAGATTAGGGGTTTGAACGGGCAAAGCCGGAGAGGCAGCATTATCATTTACCGATGATGATGAAAAATTTAGGAAAACTGGATAAAAAATTGGATCGATGAGATTGGGATCAGAATTGAGTCTGATTGAAGTTAACGATGGAGACTGAGAGAAGCTTTCAGGGGTAGTTGAAGAGAGCGAACTTTCGGGAGATGAGTTATCCAAGGTCAATGGAGTTGGTATAAACAATGAATCAGATAGTGGCTGAGGTAGAGTATTATTATTATCGTTTCCATTAATGATTTGAAGGCGTTGCTGTTGGTCAGGTAACCGGGCTATATCGTCGTCCCATTCTATTTGCTGAATGGTATGGTAAGGGGAAATATCCGAGGAGTTTCTAGTTCTTGAAAGTGATGATGGCATTGTGGAATAAAAGATGCTTTATAAATGTAAAGGTGTAAAATATATATATATAGATATAAAGATATTTGTATATTCATATATATATATGTATTTGAGTGTAGTATATGCTGAAAAAGTGAATTAACGATAAAATTGATAGTGATAACGATGTCGATGAAGGTGGCTAACAACGGTAAAAAAAGGGTTAGTTTGTGGGAATAAAAGTGGGTAACTTTTTAAACTAGGTAGATTAAAAAAAGAAGAATCAGGACAAAATAAAGCAAGGTTTTTATTGTGATTTTTTGTATGAAGAGGTTTAAAATATATAAAAAAAGGATAGTGAAGTGAAAGGATTTTCATTTATTTTAAATTTACTAATTTGAAGTATTTGTATAATGTTATATGGAGTGGTCTACATTTAAAAGAGTTTTGGTATTAAAAACACTCAGTTTATAGTCGTTTTGCAATTATTGACTAGCGGGAGAGCTGTGAAGATTACAAAAGATGATTAATGAATTATATAAGCACGGCTTTATTAAAGTACTTATTGTTGAGAGAGAGAGGATGACGTTAATATAAACGTAAATAAGATATACAGTAAATACAATTGAAATGATTAAAAACTTTATAGATTTAAAAAAAAATGAAAATCAATAAATATAAGTAATTCGATTTTAGTTTAGTTATACTAAAAAAACATGATGATTAAAAAAAAATAGGTTTGCGATACAATGCTGAGGGAAAATGAACAGTTTTAGTCCAAAAGCCTGATCTACCAACGTAAGATTGATTTATAACCGTTGACTTTTAGACAATTGGCAATTCAATCTTACAACAGTCGCCTTTTTAACTTTAAAAAGCCCTTGTGGTTTTTAACATCGTAAAGCTCCTTCTTCTGTTCCTATGGATGCCATCTCTTCCATATGAACCATCACATGATCCAGCCAATCACAGAGGTCTTTTGAAAAATTTTTAAGCGCAGAGGTCTTTTTCTGATCTCCCCCATATATTCTTATTCCAACCATCCCACCCTAACCCTGAAATATTAGCTAAGATTTCAGTCTGTGCCTTTTGGCCCTGCCGTCTCGCTCGAAACCTCCAGCCACACAGCCATGTGTGCGTGCGCTCGCTGAAAAATCTCCACAGCAAAAAACGTACAATAATGGTGACCCGCCAAAACTTCAACGGGTACAAAACTTTTTTTTCTACCGCCATTAAAAAAATTCTCTTTTAATTTTTTTTCCCTCTTCTACATATATATTAATATTTATATATATATATATATATATATACAGTCAAGTAAGAAATCAAAAAAAGATCCTTTTAGGAAACTATCTTATTTCTTTTTAAAAAAAAATAGTTCTCTATTTTAATCCATTCTCATCATGAGTTCATCTGCTGTTACCGCCACCTCCTCCACTTGGAGTAATATCACTTCATTTGTTTCTGCCCACAGAGCCGCTATCCTTCTCGGCTCGGCCGCAGTTGTTGGCTCTGCTGCCAGTGCTTACTACATCTACAACAACTCTGCCCCAGAAACAAAAAAACCCAGCACCAAGAAGCCCAAAAAGTCCAAGAAGGCTAAGAAGTCTGTCGAATTTCAATCACAAGACCTTACCGGAACTTCCTTTGCCGGCTTCGACCTCATCTCCATCGATAACAGCCCCAAGTTCCCCGACATCCCAGAGGACTACCGTATCAGCGATATCCCTGAAGACGATCGCAAGGCCATCTCCCAGCAGCTCAAGGTTGTTGGCAACCACTTTTACTCTCAAAAGGATTACACCAAGGCTCTCGAGTTCTACGACAAGGCCATTACCACCCAAGACGATGCCATCTTCCACGCTAACCGCGCTGCTTGCTTCTGGGCCATGGAAGACTACGAGAGCGTTGTTGAGGAATCTACCAAGGCTCTCGTCCTTAATCCTTCCTATACAAAGTCCTACATGAGACGTGCTCATGCCTACGAAAGCCTCAAGAAAAACGAAGATGCCATCCTCGACTACTCTTCTGCCCTCGTCCTCTCCAACTTCACCGATCAAACCACAAACTCCAGCGTTAACCGCATGCTCAGCGAAACAGCTGAACAAGCCGCCAAAACCTACACTGAGGAGCACCCCAAGCACTTCCCCTCGCCTTCCTTCTGCACTGCCTTTTACCGCACTCTTACCAACATTCTTGACATCCCTGAGGTCTTGGAAAACGCCGAGCCCGAATCTGCCGACTACAACGTTAGACTTGCTCTCGAGGCTATTCGCAAGGGCTCTCTCGAGTCCTATGAGCAAGCTTATGAGCTCCTCAACAAGGCTATTGAAAAGGAATCCGATGGTGATAACTCTTACATTGCCTTTGCTCACCGAGCTGTTCTCAACCACCTCCGTTCCGATTTGAAGGCCGCCAATGACGATGCTGATAAGTCTATCGCTCTCAAGGGTAACGTTCTTGCTTATTTGATTCGCTCTTCTATTGCTCTCGAGTCTTCTGATCTCCCCGAAATCAAGGTCCAGCTGTCCCAGGCTGAGGTCTGCGACCCCCGCTCACCCTATGTCAAGTTCCACAATGCTCAGCTGTTCTTTTTGATGGGCCAATACAAGGAGGCTTTAATTGCCTACGAGGAGGCCGTCGCCATTGATCCTGAGTTTTTACTTGCCCGCGTCCAGAGACTAGTCACCATGTACCACCTCGGTAATATTTCCGAGTCTCACGAGGGCTTCAAGGAGCTCCAGGAGCTCTTCCCTCACTCTTTCGAGGTCTTCAACTACGAGGGTGAAATCTATCTTGACAGAAAGAAGGTCTCCGAGGCTATTGAGCTTTTTGACAAGGCTATTTCTGTCGTCATGGAGTCGAACCAGAACGGCAGTATCAATGTGACTCCCTTAGTCAACAAGGCTCTTGCTCACTTCACCGAGGCCCGCACTGAAGAAGCCATTGAGATTCTGCGCAAGGCCATTGCTCTCGACTCTCTGTCAGATCTTGCTTACACCACCCTGATCCAGATTTACTTGCAGATGCAACGCTCCGAAGATGCTTTCAAATACATCACCAAGTCTTTTAGCTCCATGCGCACTTTCCCTGAGCTTGTCCAACAATACACTCTCTATTACGCCACCAAGACCCAGATGCGCATGGCTAAGGAGCGTCCCTTCCTCCAAAAGAAGCTTGAAGAGTTCCAGGCAAAGAGCATGGCCATGGCTTATGCTCAGTCGATGGCTGCCAAATCCTCCTAAAGAATTCTCTCCATTCGAATCTCCAAGAAACGGAGGAAAGAAAAAAAAAATTCTTGACAAAAAAATCCAACAAAAAAATTAAAAAGTTATTATAATTCTTCTTCTTGATATAAAGCAGTAAATATGTTTTTTTTGAAAAATGCGAAAACCCTTGTAAATAATCATTGACCATCGTTCCTTTTGCTCTCTTAAAAGGGTCCTCAGCCGGATTTTGTCACGGGCTACTTAACCGGCGATATCTCGGCCAGACCTATTAATGACCTTACAGAACCTAAGGATTGCCTTTTGTTTTTTTCCTTTACCCTTCCAAAGCCGGTAGCTATCAGCCCAAAACTATAAATACCAGACTAAGTCGTTTCTTTCCTTCTCTTCTTTATACTTCTTTTCATCTATATCCTCCCCCCATATTCCGGTCTTTCTGCCAGCTCAAGATACCGCATCTTAATCTCCTCCCCCACATTTCTCCTCAGCCCACTTCAGTTGTATAAAAACCGCACCCCACTCCTCCCGTCTTTTCTTCTATTTACCACCACATTATGTCCGCCCGCACCGCCTTTTCCACTGCCCGCACTCTGCTCCGCAGCTCCTCCTCCTCTCCTCTCAAATCTCTCATTACCACCAACTCCTCCAAGTTTGTCCGCATGTACTCCTCCGGTGGTTCGTTCGAGTACCTCATTGTTTCCAAGCCCGCCGTCGGCGTCCGTCTCATCCAGCTTAACCGCCCCAAGGCCCTCAATGCCCTCTTCACCCCCCTGATCACCGAGCTCAACACCGCTCTTGCTCAGGCTGATGCCGACCCCGAAATCGGCGCCATTGTTCTTACCGGCTCCGAGAAGGCTTTTGCTGCTGGTGCCGATATCAAGGAAATGAAGGACCTCACCATCGCCACTGCTTACGGCAAAGATTACATCAAGTCTTGGAGTGATATCATTCACATCACAAAGCCCATCATTGCTGCCGTTAACGGCTACGCTCTCGGTGGTGGCTGCGAGCTTGCCATGATGTAAGTATTTCTCCTTTTCCTTTCACTTTTCCTATTTTTTTTGATATTTCATTTGCCTGTCGGATGTTTTTCGGAGCCCCTCCAAAGGTTCCCCGGACGGGTTTTTTTGTTGTTGTATATTTGGCAAGACCTTCTAAAAAAATCTTCCCCACACAATATGACCTCAATTCGCTCTTGTGATTGGTTGCACAAAGCTTTCTCCGTTTACGGCTCCTTTTCAAAAGTCATTTAACCACCACCACCCTTTTTCTGTTCATCTAATGCTAATTCTATTTTTACAGGTGCGACTTGATCTACGCTGGCGAAAAGGCCGTCTTTGGCCAGCCTGAAATTAAGCTCGGTGTCATCCCCGGTGCTGGCGGGTCCCAGCGCCTGACCAAGCTCATTGGCAAGAGCCGCGCCATGGAAACCATCCTCACTGGCCGCAACATCCCTGCCGCCACTGCCAACGAGTGGGGCATGGTTGCTCGTGTCTTCAAGCCTGAGGACCTTGTCAACGAGGCCGTTAAGACTGCTTCTGAGATTGCCTCCTACTCTCCTCTTGCCGTCAAGGCTGCCAAGGAAGTCGTCAACGAGTCCTTCAACCTTCCTCTTGAGCAGGGCATCAAGTACGAGAGAAGAATCTTCCACACCCTGTTTGGCACTGAGGACCAGAAGGAGGGTATGGCTGCCTTTGCCGAGAAGAGAAAGGCCACTTGGACTGGCAAATAAGCAGGTCTCTCTAGTATCTGTGTGTTTATGAAAATTTATATATATAAAAAGACCGTTAAAATAACGTATATTGATGATTGGAATGCTACTTGGGCAAAATCTGTAATTTGGTTTTTTCAAAAAAAAAAAAGATGTAGATTTGTATTAATGTTTACCGGCTAAACTAGATTAGTTAAGCTGGTTTACAGTTGACACGAGATGTTCATGAGCTCGTTTAAACCAAAACTGCTACGCGATTATGCAAATTAGAAAGCCCCCAAATCCGCATTATTTTAAAAACCTGTTTTGGGATAAAAGGATGCTGGTTAACACTTAAAAGTAGAATAAAGATTTATATTTTAAATCTGATAGAGAATCATTATCTGAAAAAAGCTTGTTATCAGCATACCACTATGATGCGATGCCTTTAATGTACAGTAAAACCAGAGATCTGATGAAATTAAAGTAGGAAATGAACAATGTGTTTATTAGATGATTGTCCGTTACATTCGTGAACTTGGAACAAGTTTTGACAAACTTAATAGAATAGCTTTCTTTCTTTTTCTTGAAACTTAAGGTTTCTAATATAGATTTTCGGTCCTAGGCGTTAGGGTAAAGCCTGTAGATAACATTAGTGTCGATACACTCAAGGTGCAATTTCTAAAAAAAAATATAAATATGCTTCTCACGACGCCTTTTTTTTTCATTTTATAATACTTCAGTTTTTTATTGAAATCATTTTTTCATATATAATAATGAGCTCAAAAACAAGCGCGCCTAAACCAATTGGACGACTCTCATTCAAGGTTTCTCAGCTTCTACAAAACTTCAACAATGAAGTTGACAGCCAAATAGCCATAATGACTAAAATCTTTCAGAAAACTACATTGAAAATTAAAAAAAGCCAGCAGCTTCTAATCGAATCCATTGGCCAAGCCGAAACTGAATTTCAAAACGAATCGATTAAACTTGCTTGGATCGACCAGGAAAACTGCAACTCATTGAAACCAAAAACCCAACAGCTTAAGCCCAGGATTAATCAACCCCAGTCAAAAGACTTTGAGTTCAACTTGCAAAATCTTTACACTCTAATTAATTACTGTATTTCAGAATATCTTAGCATTGACGATATTTGTAATTTATGCCAGACCAGTTTTTCTCTTAGAGCAACTTATCAGCCAATTAGATGGAGGTATTGTATGGTTGTTCAAAACCCACCTTCCAAAAAATCGAAACTTAATGGTTATATTACTAGAATGAAGATGAAAAGCCATGAAATATCTTCCAATAGGGAAGTAGTACCCGTCCGTGTCTTTACCGAACCTGACAGATTTAAATGGTTTTATAATGAAAATGTCTTGGATATAAAGCTATTTGGGCCTAACATTAATCCCAACGCTTCGCATGCGACGTATCAAGAAACTATTGATTTTTACAGAGAAACCAATTTTGAAAAACTTTTATTTCCCTCGGCGATAAAAATTTCTTTTGCCTTTCCCATTTTAAACCAAAATGTCAGGCCATTCACTACTGCTTTTAATTCAGTTTTAAACGCAAAACCTAATGCGCCTATAATCAAGTGGGAATGGTTCTGTGATTCATTTAAAGAAACCAAGTATTTTTCAACTGACCGTTTAAAAACTGTCACAAAATTAACTCTCAGTGATTTACAAATCAATATTGATGATCTCCCTACTTTTTTTGATCTACCCAGACTAGAAGAGCTAAACATTAATAACGTTTCTTATTTATTTCGCCTTAACCTTCTCAAGCAATTCAAGTTGAGTCCCAGACTAAAAAAAATATATTGCAGTTTGTTTTTCCGTCTATGCCCCGATGATTCCATTGATGTGGAAAACACCGTTTTGGCATTGATGGAGCTTCCGCCAACGGTTGAAGTGTTAGAGATTTTGTTAACGACCAGCGAAACAGACATAGTTACACAAAAATTTAACGGCAACAACATATACACTTTCCCCAGAGTAACCAAAATATACTCCAATGAGGATGATAAGGAGTTATTGATTGAATTCTGTAAAACGTTTGTCATGCCCAGCTTAAAAAGTATTAGTTTCAATATGTCAAAAGATGTTTATTCGAGCCAGATCTGTTTGTCGCTGACAAATATACTAAAGATTGGTCTGAACGAGTTATCACTTACACTTGACACAACCACACCGATAGAAATTTTTGACCTGATTCCTTTGATTCAAAACATCAACCTGGTATCTTTGAAACTGAAGACAAATAAATATAAGTCAGATATCAATAAATCACTTCAAGAAATTTCCATGGGATTTCACAATAAACTTCAAATCAGCAAAAATGAAATAAAGCAGGTTGTGGAACAAGAAAAAAAAGTTAGTGATGAAGAAATTGACCTATTGTTTTCAATTGTGAATAACCCAGAAACCTTGAGAAGTCACGCCAATTCCACCGACTTTAGAAACATGTATAAACTCTGGGTTTGCGAGTATTTCTTTTGCCAGGCTGCCAAAACTAAAGTCAACCATCTTGAAATTACCACTTCCGGCTTTAATTATCCTTCCCCCAATATTCAAAAGCTGATTTTGCAGCCATCTCAGATTCAGCAAATTATGTTGGTTAAAGAGAAGTCAGCATACCCCGCCCTGCCTATAGTGCCATACTTGTACATTATTGGTGGCTATAGATATTTATTTGATGTGGGCATGAAAAGAAAAATTCACGAACGTGATATCAATAAGGTATTGTCACTGGATGGTTGGATATAAGTGGCACTTATAACAAGAGAGTTTTTTTTGATCCATGAGGATAGTTAAGAACGTATGATATTGGACTTGGCTACATCATCTTCTTCTTTAGCACCTTTTATAGATATATATATATATATATGCCTGCATTTTTAGATTAAGTCTAGACTTTTAGTAAACACCCGATGCTAGTTTTTTTTAATTCCCCCGCAAGACCCCTTTCGAGTTATGCCAAAGGGTTAGAAAGGTTTATTGTTTGGTCTCAACTTTGGGGAAAAAAAGTGGTGGGCCGCACAATGTCGTGCGATGGAGTGCAACCAATCCAAATCAAGGCTGCTTGATAGCCCAGATAGCTTACATAAAAAGACCCTTCATGTTAATTTATGTGATAAGGAAGCGGACGCAAGACAAAGTGTAAATTTTTAAAAAGATATTCATATACGTTTAGTCTTGAGCTCAGTGGTTTCTTTGCAAATGGAAGATATAAAATAAGGTGGGAATTTAAAAAGGAGACTTTTTCTATATATGATGCTTACATCGAAGGACGACCTCCAAAAGATTTAGGTTAAAAAAAAGGTTTACACTCTTGGCTGCGCAACCCGAAATAGGAAATTTACTTAAAGTTAGGGCATCAAAAAATAAATAAAAATAATAGTTTATAAAGAGAGCTTACGTCTTTTAATACATTTTTTATTTTGCTCGTATTGCTTTTAAAAGAGCGGAGACTAATAGTTTAACAAATGAGTAAAATAACTGAGAATGGTCATTAGATTATATTGAAAACAAAGATTAACATTAGTTTAGTGTATTAGCCAAATTGACTTTAACTTTTAAGGGTTTGTGTTAGAGGGTCATGGAAATGGCTGCAAGTTGTAAGGAAGGGGCAGACACAGGGAGATGTTGTCTAAGGGGTGTAAGAGAATAAACATACTAGAAAAGTACTGAATTGGCCAAATAAGTATAAAAAGTTCTACATGAAATTCGATGATTAGACACTCAAAACTGGAGGCTTTTAGTTAGAAATATGCACACTGCCTTGAACGTTTAACACCCATCACAATCAAGGCCGAGAGAAAACCCATAGAAATCTAAAGCGATTGTGCAAGGTGGACTTTTAAATAAAGAGAAATTTCCTCTGCTCATCATGATATTTTAAATATATCTTATTCATACCAAACATTGAAAATAGAAAAGGCAAAATAGTATCACTCGCAAACCTCGCAGGGTTCTTTTTACTGCCGATCAGTTAGGTTTTTGTGCCATTATAAGAAAAAACACAGGTTTTTGAAAAAAAATATTCTAAATAAAATAAAAAAAGATATCTTTTCTTTTTCTTAAAAAGATCCGGTAAGTATTCTAAATGTCATACTAATCTAAAGTTAATTTAAATTTAGATTCCACTAGCAAAAATATGGTTCTTCGGCTCTCTATTCTGTTAGGGTTCTTGATCCTGATAATATCCCGCGTAAACGCATTAACAACGTTAGAGTGTGTCGATTCGCTTCCAAGTCTTTCAAATTGTATCACTCTATGTGATCTATTAAATACAAAATATGGTGCTCTCTCATCCACTGACAAGTGTAACGTTTTAGATCTACTTTCAACTGCCACGGCTTACTGCTATGTTTGTGCAGACAACTATCCCAGTTCCCTATCTCTTCAAAGCTCCTACGGAACATTGGTAACTACCCTTTCAGAATGCGCAAACACTCCAAACGCTGCGCTCTGTACTGGCACTGAAAGCGAGCCACTCACAACAAACCCGTCAGCCCCTACTTACCAAAACTTTTATACTCCCTGTGCCCCTTTTCTCGCAAATGATGTATTGTGCTGGAGCAACTGCTTTTCTGTGGCCGTAGGAATCACGCAGCAAGGCTGCGGCACCATATCACAAGACGGCAATGCGCTACAATGCACGTTAGCCAGCTGCCTTTTTTGCGAGTACTTGGGCCTTTATTTTTACGGGTTGAAATTTCATATTGCTGATTTGGTAAATTGTCCTGCAGGCGAAGTCTCATCAACCCTTGAATCGTCTTCCCAAGGCTCTCCCTCGTCTATTGAAGCATCTTCTGCTGAGTCTTCATCAACTGAGTCTTCGTCTGTCGAGTTTTCGTCTGTCGAGTCTTCATCGGAAGAATCCACCTCTGCAGAATCTTCCTCTGTTGAATCTTCATCAATCGAGTCATCATCTGTCGATTCGTCCTCCGAAGGATCCTCCTCTGTCGAGTCTTTGTCTGCCGAGTCTTCTTCTGTCGAGTCATCATCAGTCGAGTCTTCCTCAGAAGTATCTTCTCTCGAATCCTCATCTGCTGAGTCATCGTCTATCGAGTCATCATCCGTCGAATTTTCATCTGTTGAATCTTCTTCTGTTGAATCTTCTTCTGCTCAGTCTTCATCGATCGAATCTTCATCACTCGAGTCTTCTTCAGTCGAGTCTTCTTCGGTCGAGTTTTCATCAATTGAGTCTTCCTCTGACGAACCTTCTTCTGTCGAGTCTTCGTCTGTTGAACTTTCATCAATCGAGTCTTCATCTGTTGAATCTTCATCACTCGAGTCTTCTTCGGTCGAATCTTCGTCTATCGAGTCATCATTCGAAGAATCTTCGTCTGTCAAATCCTTATCGGTCGAGTCGTTGTCGGAAGAATCTTCCCCAGCTGAATCTTCGTCCGTCGAGTCATCATCAATTGCGTCTTCGTTTGTTGCGTCGTCTAGTGAAGAATCTTCTTCTGCTGAATCTGCATCAACCCAGTCTTCATTAATCGAGTTTTCGTCTGTCGAGCCTTCTTTGGTGGAGTTTTCGTCTGTCGAGTCTTCTTTTGTGACATCTTCCAGTGAAAAGTCATCCTCAGCTGAATCTTCTTCAATCGAGTCATCTTCTGTCGAATCTTCTTCTGCTGAAACTTCGTCCCAATTTGAATCCGCCATCGTTTCCACAACTACCACAGAAACCGTTTGCCATCTCTGCGTCACCAAAACCATCACCACAACTACCTCTTCCACTATCACCACTGTATCTGGAACTAAAACTGTCACTGTCACCGAGCCTTGCGATACTACTTACACCGTCATTGTGTCACCCATTCGAACTGGTGGATCTACAACAATCACACTTATTGAATCCAAGACTCTGACAGCCACCGTCACATCCCCCACTACAGTCACTGAACACTGTAGCGCTTGCGTTACCACCACTTTTACATCAACAGGATGGACAACAATCACAAAGGCCTCAGGTGTTTCCACAGTCACTGTAACAGAACCTTGTGAAACAACCGTTACCGCGATTGTATCGCCATTGCCATCAGACGGATCCACAACCATCATTTCGTCTGCTGCTACTACCGCATACCCCACCACAGTTATCACATCTTCCGGATATACCACAGTTACGACGGTATCAGAAGGGAAAACCGTCACCATCACAGAACCTTGTGAAACAACGTATACTGCAATCATATCCTCCGTTCCATCGGGTGGTTTGACTACTATACCTCTTTCGGCCGTTCCGTCGGTTACGCTTGTCACCTTAACTAGTTACGCCACTATCACAACTGTCTCATCGGGTAAATTGGTGACAGTGACGGAGCCCTGTGAAACAACTTACTCGGCCATTGTATCTTCGCTTCCATCCGGAGGTGTCACCACGATTCCCGTTTCAGTTGTGCCAACCACCACAGTTGTTACTTCAACTGGAGTTACCACAATCACTACAGTTTCTTTGGGCAGCACAATCACAGTTACGCAACCATTGGAAACAACATATACTGCGGAGATTACAACGTTATCCCCCAATGAGCAGATCTCATCATCTTTGTCAAGTCCAGCCACTACGGTTGTTGTGTGTGACAAGTGCTCTACCTTTGTGGTCACGACGGAATCTGTTGAGACGTTGACATTGACTTCAGGTTTGACAACTTCGACGGTTACTACAACGACGGAAGCTGTGAACACAGTTATTGTATCGCCAGTGACCTCGACAGTAAGCACCGTTACACTTCCTGTTTTTTCTGGAAATACTTGCAATGAATGCAGTGTATTTATTATTGCATCTATGTCTACTTTCAGCTCACTTGAAATTCCGGAAGGCACTATAACAACTACGGTCTTAAGTTCTGCTGTAATACATACCTATCAGGAATCTCCTGTTGTTTCCACAAGCTCCATTTATATTACAGTGGAATATCCATTTTTAGCTTACCCAGGACCGAGTGGTGTTGTATCAAGTGGAACAGCTGGCTCTAATCCAACGGATTCTTTAGGTTCCGTTATACAGTCCACCATTTCTTCATCATCCGGCCTACCACAAGTAAGTCCTTCAACAGAAATCACAGTTGCACAAGTTAATAAATCAGGCCATTTAACTCTTACAATTTTTGCGACTTTTGGTGGTGTTTTTCTTTTCTTCTTGTTTTTAACTTAGTGTTTTTTTGCTTTCTTCTTTTTTCAAGTGAATTCTGTAATAATTTTTTAAGCTAATAAAATTGTTTTTCATCGTAAGTGTTTTTCAGCTATAGTTATGGACTATATTTTATCATTACATGTATATTAGGCTGTTTTTATCTGTAAAGTTCTCAAAATAAAGCAAAAATGTAATATTTTTGTGCTTTTAACCAACGCCTCCAACCTATTATTTTTGTGTCCCAATTGAGTACCTGACAGTTAATTTTGAGAGTAATTTTTCCTCGAACAAAAACCATTAGGAATTAAAATATAAAAAAGCATTAAATTATTGAAAACGATTGTGACAGTGATGAGAACACTGACAGGAGGTGTTTTAGGAAAGGGACTAATTGCTTAAGGCAATCAGTTCCATTTTCGGTTTAGTTGATGGCTTAGCATATTTTGCTTTTTACGAGTATCACCAAATAAACACGATCTAACTTTAAGAGTAAGTGTCGTATATTCAGTTTTTTTTTTCAAAGCTGGCGTACCTTTTAAAGTTTCTCGGAATAAAATTTTGGAGATAGAAGCTCCAAAATCAAGAGCTTAGTATCGAACTTGCCCTGTAAAAGTTTTAAGGTGTATGCTTTTAGGACTTCTTTTAAGAGAAGGAGAGTTAAAAGGGGGGTGGTAATGTTATGATTTTTGGGCCTCCTGATAAAAATGAGCTTGAGTAATCGAAATCCTAATTAAGAACTAGTTTGTTTAAAAATGGGCTTTGAGAGTTTCCATGTATGAAGAGTTGGTTAAAATCAAAACAGGGATAATTTTATTTGGAAAATGCAATGAAATAGCTGGAAGTCTACGTATTTATGAGCATTGTCTATAGATTAGAACAAAAAACAGATCCCAGGCATATTGCTAGTTCGGTCATTATCTCGTTGAACATACGTTTTTTTTCAAAGTTTTCGTGGTATTTGGATTCTCGATTAAAGATTTCTAAATATTGAAACCCCTCAAAGGGTTAATAAATGAAAATATATCTTGAAGATAACAAGACAATAGCCATAACTCTGTATATCGTACTTTTTATTACTTTTGAATAACGAAGCTCTTGTATATGTTTGTGTAAATATTTAAAGAAGCTGTTAAAGTTTTTATAGAAACATCAATGGCTACGCAATGCATTATTTTTTTTTTCCTTGCGTTGGTAATCTCGATCTTCCTTTTTGTATCCACATGGCCGTAGCTGATCACCTCCTAATTCAAACCAAACTCATTTCACTTTCTTATGAATCTTTGAACTTCTTTTGATATCGAGTGGATTATATTTTTGAAATCATAGTGAACTTTCATGCTACTACCAAACCATCTTTTGCACAGAAATAATCTTTTAAATATTTTTCTGAAGAACACTCCTCTGTAAAGTAGGCTACTGTGAAGTCTTTGTCAAATTCATCTTCTTCTATTGATTTCTCTTACATGAAGTCTTTTTGATAAGGTCGCTTTTTATTGACCATTGACATGTGGGGTTATTGTGCATTTCAAAAAAAATATCCCCAGGTTTATCAAAGTTTTTCTTACCCTCTATACTTCTCTGCCATCACATGTTGGGACAACAAGGGTACACTGCTATTACCGCTGTTGCTCCCTTGAATGTCTTGAACACGGCTGGTTTTCCTATTCCAGGTTACACAGGACCCAGTGCGGAAGCTCCCAGACATCGAACGGAGTGCTTGGTTTTGCTCAGTTAAAAGATTATGCAGCCAACATCACTTTCAACATTGGGTTTACAGAAAATAGAATCTAGCAACAGCAATCTCCCGAGAACATGTTAAAGAAACTGGTCATTTGAACATTTCCCTTTTTTTTCAATCACTGACCTTTTATTTTCTCTTTTAAGTCAAGTTTAGCTGTTTCTTTGTCTTTTAACTCCTTGATATTCTTATTTGCCTAATATGATTAATAACCATGTATGTATAGGAAGTGTATCGACCAAAATTAAACCGTTTCTTTTTTTTCAAACTAATTAAAGGCGTGGAGATAATAGTTCTTATTCAGTAATAGTTGATAGCCGCACAGGTATGCCATACAAAAAAGAATGTTTTGTTATACAAAGGAATTATGTTGGAAATATTTGACATCGAATTCATGGAGATAAAAATGAAGTTTTTTTTGCAAGGGACTGTTTTATGTGATTTATATTTTCAAACTGTTTGCTTTGTCACAAGTTATAAATCAAGCACGTCAAAGCAATATCACAGTCTTGGATATTAAACCCAAGCAATCAAATGCTTCCATAAAAACGCCAGTTTTATTTTCCCAAGCCTTGTATTCTCTTATTTTTTCTGATATATGCTTTTAATGCTTGCGTGTCTACCATTTAATATATTTAATTTAATTTAAACTGGAACTTCCTATTGTAAACGGTTGCTTCGAATCCACATGGCTCAGATGCTACATATTCTTCTGTACTCGGCTTACATAACTGGATTTCTTTTGTAGGTCTCGTAAAGATAGAATAAAGATCTTTGGAAACTTTTGTCAGGACATTATCTTTGACTTTAAAAGAACTCCTTTGTTTTTTTTAATAGTTTATACAAAAACTCAAGGTCTTTTTTTTAGACAGAAGATTCTTTAATTAGAACAGGGGAATAAAAGTAAGCAATTTAAGTGTGACATTTGGCTGCAAACCCTTAACCAGTCATTGGGAGACCCAATTAGGTCTGTGATAGCTGTTTTCAATCGCAATCTTTTGCTTTAAAGCAAAACGCAAAGGAACGAGATTGATGAAGTAGTTTTTATTTTTTTCAGGTTAGAGATAATAATAATAATTATGATATTCTCAAAAAGGAAAAAAAAACAAAAATAGCCTGAAAATTAGCAGAAAGGCTGTAGGTTGCTCAGCCAGATTGAAGTTATAAAACCTTGTATCCAAAAGGCTTTTCTTTGAACTTTTTTATTTCATAAAGGAATATAAAAATATTAGATATAGATGTGAATATTAAACGTAACAGTTAACTTGATAGATTTACATAACCGACATAATCTGTCATCGGGGTATTTCAAATATGAGTCCAAGTCTTTTTCTTTATTATTCAAAAGCCGTAGACATGCGTCTCAGATCCATCGACCTCCTCCGTCTACTTGGCTCTTGCTAGATTACTTTTTAATCCTTCTGAGTTAAATTAACGCCTGATTTCACCCTTTGCAATGCTTCAGGAGATGTGCGTTTGAAGTCCGCGGACCCTCTCTTTTGTACACGACGGTACCACATAACAAAAAACCAACTGCAATTAGCCACATAAACCTGTAGATTTTTGTTCTCCCCCCCAGTGTAACCCACGATGTAAAATCTTCCTACTAGCTTCTCTCGACTTTCAGCACCCCCTCATTTTAAAGACATTCACACCTTCTCCTTTCATTTATCTATTCTTAAACAAAATGTATACTCAATTGAGGTACATGATATAGATATTATGGATTATTCCATTAAAAGCTCTTTTTTTATAAAAAAATACCACCTCTTTTTCTTTGTTCTATCTGATAACTGGCTTTATACCTTTTGAATTTTTGACTGAAACCTCCCAGGTTGAGGAGGCCCAAATGTTCACAGGAAAGAGCAGCCTATTGCACTAAGTTTTCTATTTTAATAATTCAAGTATGTAGTAGACTGCTGGTTACAATTGGAATGGAGTGCCAGGGTTTTTTTGGAAGATGCAATAGAAGAATCGGGGGAAGCAGTATTGACAGGTGAGGTTTTAATAGCCAACTTTCTTTTTTTTACTCTTGAAAAGCAGGTTTTCTTTCTTTTTTCCTCTAAAATATTGGCATCCAAATGTTTTTTCTCTCGCGAAACGTAGACTGCTTTCCCAGTTTCCCAAATTTGATGTTCTTGCGAATGTTTTTCTAATAAACAAATGCACACATTCTTGAGAAAAAAAAAAAGACCAGATAATATTTTGTTTTTGTCCTCCTCATCTTAATTTGGTAAAAGTGATATTGGAACGTCTAACCGATTTCACATCTATCTTTGTTAATATCATTTTAAGTCTTTGAAGAAAAAGAAAATATATATATATATTTATAAATAAGCAGTAGTCCCCATATTCCTTATTTTTTTTTCAAACTTATTCTTTAATTTCTTTTTTTCTTTTCATCAGTTTAAACATTGTTTTGGGTTCTGTCTTTAGTTTTTTAGCTTATTGCCAAAGTCAAAATCTTCCCACCCTCCAAATAAGCGCACCCAGTTGAAAAATCTATTTTAGGAGATTCTAAACATTTTAAAGAAACTCTAGTATGTACCGACATTTTTTGTATGCTTTAAAAAATATGTTAACCTAACCTTGGGTTGTAGAGGTTAAACAATGGTTTCTCAACGTTCAATGTTCTTATGGCTGGTCGCCTTAATAGCATCCCATGTATCAGCACTAACAACTTTGCAATGTGTCGCATCACTTCCTACTCTAAGTAACTGTATCAATCTCTGCAACCAGTTTTATTCGAAATATAACGCTCTTTCAACCGCCGATAAATGTGGTGTGCTAGATGTATTTGCAGCGGCTACCTCGACATGTTTTGTCTGTGCAGACAATTACCCTAACTCCTTAGATCTTCAAAATGCCTACGGACTTCTTGTTACCACACTCGCCGGCTGCCCAAATATTCCCAACGCAGGGTTATGTACAGGAGCCGAATCAGCTCCTCCAGCAACCGCCCCTTCGGCTCCCGGTTTTATGTCTTTCCTGGATGGATGTTCAAGTCTTATTGCCTCAGGTCCAACGTGTTGGTCTGATTGCTTCACTGCTGGTGTAGCATTAAGTCAACAGGGCTGTGGAACAATATCTCGTTCATCAAATCCTGCATACTGCGCACTAGGAAATTGCGTTTTTTGTGAGACCAATCCTTCTTACATTTATGGTGTGAACTTTATGATTGAATACATGGTGAATTGCCCTCCGGTGGAATCTTCAACCGAAGTATTGTCTTCTTCTGAGGAATCATCATCGGAGGAATCCTCCTCGGCGGAGTCTTCATCTGTTGAATCGTCGTCAGAAGAATCCTCCTCTGCCGAGTCTTCATCTGTTGAATCGTCGTCAGAAGAATCCTCCTCTGCCGAGTCTTCATCGGAAGAATCCTCCTCTGCTGAGTCTTCGTCTGTTGAGTCTTCTTCTGAGGAATCTTCATCGGAAGAATCCTCCTCTGCTGAGTCTTCGTCTGTTGAGTCTTCTTCTGGGGAATCCTCGTCCGCGGAGTTTTCATCGGAAGAATCCTCATCGGAAGAATCCTCCTCTGCTGAGTCTTCGTCTGTCGAGTCTTCTTCTGAGGAGTCATCTTCTGTCGAATCTTCATCTGTCGAATCTTCATCTGTCGAATCTTCATCTGTCGAATCTTCGTCTGCTGAATCTTCGTCTGTCGAGTCTTCGTCTGTCGAGTCATCATCGGTCGAGTCTTCGTCTGTCGAGTCATCATCGGTCGAGTCTTCGTCAGAGGTATCTTCCTCTCTCGAATCCTCATCTGCTGAGTCTTCTTCTGTCGAGTCTTCGTCCGCTGAGTCTTCGTCTGCTGAGTTTTCGTCTGTTGAGTCTTCGTCTGTTGAATCTTCATCTGTCGAATCCTCATCTGCGGAGCTTTCTTCCGTTGAGTCTTCATCTGCTGAATCCTCCTCTGTTGAATCTTCATCAATCGAGTCTTCATCGGTCGAATCGTCGTCTATCGAGTCATCATCTGTTGAATCATCATCTGCGGAATCCTCCTCGGCTGAGTCTTCGTCTGTCGAGTCTTCATCGGTCGAATCTTCGTCTGTCGAATCCTCATCGGTCGAGTCATCATCTGAAGCATCATCATCAGAAGAATCTTCATCCGTCGAGTCTTCATCTGCTCTGTCTTCATCGATTGAATCTTCATCAGTCGAGTCTTCATCCGTCGAGTCTTCATCTATTGAGTCTTCGTCTGCTGCATCGTCTAGAGAGGCATCTTCTTCTGCCGAATCTTCTGCCGAATCTTCATCTGCTGAATCCTTCTCTGTTGAATCTTCATCCGTTGAGTCATCATCTGTTGAGTCATCATCTGTTGAATCTTCATCGGTCGAATCTTCATCTGCTGAGTCTTCGTCTGTCGAGTCATCATCGGTCGAATCTTCATCCGTTGAATCTTCATCCGTTGAATCTTCATCCGTTGAATCTTCATCGAATGAATCTTCATCGGTCGAGACTTCATCGGTCGAGTCATCATTCGAAGAATCTTCGTCTGTCAAATCCTTATCGGTCGAGTCGTTGTCGGAAGAATCTTCCCCAGCTGAATCTTCGTCCGTCGAGTCATCATCAATTGCGTCTTCGTTTGTTGCGTCGTCTAGTGAAGAATCTTCTTCTGCTGAATCTGCATCAACCCAGTCTTCATTAATCGAGTTTTCGTCTGTCGAGCCTTCTTTGGTGGAGTTTTCGTCTGTCGAGTCTTCTTTTGTGACATCTTCCAGTGAAAAGTCATCCTCAGCTGAATCTTCTTCAATCGAGTCATCTTCTGTCGAATCTTCTTCTGCTGAAACTTCGTCCCAATTTGAATCCGCCATCGTTTCCACAACTACCACAGAAACCGTTTGCCATCTCTGCGTCACCAAAACCATCACCACAACTACCTCTTCCACTATCACCACTGTATCTGGAACTAAAACTGTCACTGTCACCGAGCCTTGCGATACTACTTACACCGTCATTGTGTC
The DNA here is from genome assembly GCA_900497715.1 of Magnusiomyces ingens NRRL Y-17630. Lineage (NCBI taxonomy): Eukaryota > Fungi > Ascomycota > Dipodascomycetes > Dipodascales > Dipodascaceae > Magnusiomyces > Magnusiomyces ingens. Next base: position 2,162,354 of record UIDE01000002.1, read on the forward strand.
ACCCATTCGAACTGGTGGATCTACAACAATCACACTTATTGAATCCAAGACTCTGACAGCCACCGTCACATCCCCCACTACAGTCACTGAACACTGTAGCGCTTGCGTTACCACCACTTTTACATCAACAGGATGGACCACAATCATCAAGACTTCAGGTGTTTCCACAGTCACTGTAACAGAACCTTGTGAAACAACCGTTACCGCGATTGTATCGCCATTGCCATCAGACGGATCCACAACCATCATTTCGTCTGCTGCTACTACCGCATACCCCACCACAGTTATCACATCTTCCGGATATACCACAGTTACGACGGTATCAGAAGGGAAAACCGTCACCATCACAGAACCTTGTGAAACAACGTATACTGCAATCATATCCTCCGTTCCATCGGGTGGTTTGACTACTATACCTCTTTCGGCCGTTCCGTCGGTTACGCTTGTCACCTTAACTAGTTACACCACTATCACAACTGTCTCATCGGGTAAATTGGTGACAGTGACGGAGCCCTGTGAAACAACTTACTCGGCCATTGTTTCTTCGCTTCCATCCGGAGGTGTCACCACGATTCCCGTTTCAGTTGTGCCAACCACCACAGTTGTTACTTCAACTGGAGTTACCACAATCACTACAGTTTCTTTGGGCAGCACAATCACAGTTACGCAACCATTGGAAACAACATATACTGCGGAGATTACAACATTATCCCCCACTGAGCAGATCTCATCATCTTTGTCAAGTCCCGCCACTACGGTTGTTGTGTGTGACAAGTGCTCTACCTTTGTGGTCACGACGGAATCTGTTGAGACGTTGACATTGACTTCAGGTTTGACAACTTCGACGGTTACTACAACGACGGAAGCTGTGAACACAGTTATTGTATCGCCAGTGACCTCGACAGTAAGCATCGTTACACTGCCTGTTTCTTCTGGACACATTTGCACTGAGTGCAATACAGTTGTTGGAGTATCCTTTTCCACCGTCAGCACAATCGGTACCTTGGAATCTGTTACCACAACCTCCCTCTTAAGTTCGGCAGTGATATTTACATATGTGGAGTCCCCCGTTGTGTCTACTGGTTCTGTTTATATTACGGTTGTTGCCCCAACCAGCTCCCTACACTCCGCTGAATCATCCAGCGCTAGTGAGGCAGAAACTATTGGTGAAGTTTCTGTAAACACGCCTACTTCTCCAGCAAGTTCTAGCCCGTTGCTTGAATCTGGGTCTGACACAGAATCAGTTTCTTCAAAAACATCTGGTTTAGTACAAGTGAGTGCAACAACCGGTACAACATTGGCACAGGTAAATGAAGCGGGTCACTTGAGCCCATTTGTTTTTGCAACTGTCGGAGGAATTTTCTTTTCGATTTTTGGATTACTTTAGATTTTCTTTTTAATGTTTGATTTATATTTTGTTTCGTTATAATTTAATAGTGTAACTTTTTTTAACAATAGAGCCACCACAAAATCGTTATGTATTAATAAATTAATTTTTTTTCTTGTTAAAACATTTAAATTAGTTCTTTTTTTTTCATTAACAACTTAATACTTGGGTGATTAAAATAAACACAGAAATTTTTATACAAATAATCAATATCACCTCGCCTCTTTCTAGTAGGATATTGATTCTAGGGTCATTGAGAATTGTTTGAAAGGAATGTTGGGTTCTTACAAGTTTATTTCTTTAAATTTATGTTTTTAACGACATAGTGATGCTTTTAACGTTAATAAAGATATTTAATTTTAAGGTGAGATGTAAACCTCCTTAGGAATGCTGTTTTATACAAAAATCAATGACTGAACGTGTTTTTAGAATATGGTTGAAAAGGTCCCAAAACAGTCAATGACTTTTTCCAGTGCTTAGCCCATAATTTAATATTAATCTTTACTGGGCTGTCATTTTTGTTTTAGATTGCAATTATGAATTTATTTTATCACGCCTATTTTAATTGATTACGTTCAATAACGTCAAAGGTTCTTTTATTGTCCAAGAGTAGAAAAAGGACCCTTTTTTTATTGATTAATCTCAGGTTGATTTATAGGTATTTTCCAAGTACCAGCTGTGTTCAAATGCATTGGGACCAAGTTTGCAGTGGTTTTTTTGTGAAATTTTAGTTAGGGATAGAGCGATGAGCACAGATAACAGTTGAGCATTATTTTAATACTAAACAGTTATGTTGATCAACCTTAACAGATGTTTTACCAAAATATCACCAAAAACGCAACAAAATAGCGGGAAGAGTTTGGTCTTAATCTTTTTTTCAAGCATAAATGTTGAGAAAAACCACAAGTTGAATATATTAGTTAACTAGTCTACTATAAGAATTTTTTAGGGGATATCAACACATAAGCTCTAAAAAGTAGAAAGTTGTACAATATGGCTAGATTTGATTGAAAAAGCAGGCTTTGTTGAAGATATTGAGAATAAACACAATAGTCTGAAGATCAGCAGCAAGTCAATAACTTGGTCAACCAGTGGGATATTTTGAAAGCCGAGGGTATTATTATACAGAAGAGATTTAACTATACAACCTGAACCGATGAGATAGTTTTGTGGTACTCAAAATGAACATTATTTTGAAAAAGAAAATGATCATATTTCGTCGGTCAAATTAATTTATAACAAGCTTAGTATTTAAAGTTCTGTTTTTATTCTTAAGGTTTCTTTGAATCAACGACGGAGAAACGTAAAAGCTATGGCCACGTTAATCATAACATGGAAGAATTTTTTGTTTCCTTTCTGGTGATTTTCAGTTATTTGGTATTTTCGAAAATATTTTCTCTTTACAAGTTTTGTAAACTTGTCATTTATTACTATTTTTTTTTTTGCTTTGATATCTCCATATTTATCGGGTGATATTTAAAAGTAAGTTTCAGGCCTAAGACTTTATTTTTGGTGGGTATTGAGAAACTGGTATTAGTACAACCCGAGGACATTTATTTTAATATTTTTTTCAAATATTCAGTTTAAGAAGAAAAACAAGGGTCCAAGGTCTTTGAGATCTCAAAGTCTGGCGGTTTGTGAAAAACGTAGAAACCTCTTTTTAAGAGAGTCCTGGGCACAGCCGGTGGTCACGCGAGAGCTGGGTGGAGTCGAGGCACAGACGAATAGAAACGGTTTGCTTATGTATGTCCGATGAGAAATTTGACAATCGCCAAGACTTTGAAAGGAACGTTGACGCAAAGTACCGCATGGAGAGTCCGAAACAAAAAAAAAACTTAAGCCCGAATGTGCACAAAAGCAAACCGCGAAAAAAGTTCTGTAGGCGTTCGTTATTCCGAGATATTTATAAATACAAATATATATTTTGATTATTCAATGCACCTATTCTGCAAAAAATAAATGCCGAAGACGTCCAGAAGGAGCTCTTATCCCGTGACGGAAAACCCTCGGGAGGCGCAGACGGTTTGGAGGGGAAGCAAAAAAAAATTTAACTGTGTGACAAGGTCACGTGGATGAAATAATTACCAGTTTTGGTAGTTGGTGTCCAAAAGACCTCTCCATACATATAAATGTATAAAATTTTCCTTTATACTACATTTATATATAAATATATAAGTATATAAATATATATATATACATCTTTTTCTTTTCCTTCTTTTTTTTTATATATACTCAGTTTTTTTAATACCCTCATCCAATAAATCTCAAATAAAATGTCTATTGATACCACTACTAAACCTTCCGAGGCTCCCATCTCTACAGCCCTTGAATCCACCGACGATGATGATAACAAGACCTTAGTTTCATCAACCGCCACCCCCAGCGGCTCAAACTCCTCCTTAGAAGAAAAAGAACCCACAAAACCTACCGCCCTGGAACCACCGACCATCAAAATCACACCCAGTAACGCAACAGCCGTTAATAATAAAGATGACGAAGAAGACGCCGAGGTCGATCTCATCCGATCCACGTCCCCCTCCTCCAAAACAACCTCGTTCCCCAAGAAATTCCACTTCCAGTTCACGTCAGACGAAACCCAAAGTAATACCAACGCCAATGCAAATACCTTTATCGAGGCCAGAGACGTGGCCCGCCGAAGAAGAAAGCGCCAGATTGAGCGCACGCTCTACCATGAACAGCACCCTGACGACGTGGGCTCGCACCATCACCACCACCACCACCACCACGAGCACACCGATCAACCCGACCAGCCCGCCGACTCGGTGCACGACGCTGCCGTAGACTCCTCCTCAGACTCGTCTTCCGATTCGGAAGACTCGGACTGCTCAACCAGTCGCTCCCGCTCCCACTCCCGGGTTCAACGCAGATCTCGCTCACGCGCACGCAAGCTTAGTGGCGGCGGGCTACACAACGAGGGAGACCTTATTTCTCCAGCACACGACTTTGAGCCTCGCGTGGCCTTTGATACATTTGACAACAAACTCGCCATTGACTTTTCGCTAACGCTCCGCTTCACCCACCAAGACTACAAGTACTCGCGTCTTTCCCGCACCTTTCTGTGTGGCACGGATAAAAACAAGTACTCGGAAAATGCAGCCAGTTGGCTAATGCGCGAGCTTGTTGAAGACGGTGATGAGATTGTCTGTCTTCGCGTTGTTGAACCAGGTACGTATTTTTCGTCTTTTTTTGGTCTATCATCCCCTCCTTTTAAAAAATTTTCTTTTTTTCTTTACATTAAATCCCGCTCACTTGGCCACTGATAATATATTATTTATCATCCCCCCCCTTTTTATTGCTACGCACTGTTTCGCAATACCCAGAGGAGCTATTTACTCTTTGTTTGCGACTATCAATGTTTTGTTGTTGGTCTCGGTGCTCAATGGGGATTTTTTCTACCACATTATTTTTGACGGTATAGCCGTTAACCCCGATAACGCATTTGGCCACTCTTATCCTTGGATTAAAGTTTGGATACCCAAAAATAAAACCGTTTGAGAAGAAGCAACAACATGCAGAAAGAACACTTTTGCTGAATACCTAGGAGGGAATAATGAGTGGAGAATTGGCAAAGACTTGAAAAAAAATCTTTTAAAACACCTTGAATATTTCAAAAAAACAAGGTCTTGTAAACTGTTACAACTTCCGGCGGTTATATTTAATCCGATGGTTTAAGGGAAAGATAGGATGTCCACTATTTTTTTGAACTGCTTAGACTAACCAAATTCACTATATCCAGGTAGCAATGAAAAAACATATCGCAAGGAAGCCGAAAGCTTTCTGGCTCACTTGCTTACCAAAAACGTCAAGAACAAGGCTATCTCGGTCATTCTCGAGTTCTCGGTGGGGAAAATCCAGGACACCATCATGCGCATGATGGAGGTGTACGAGCCCTCGGTGCTGGTTGTGGGCACCAAGGGCCGCTCCATCAAAAAGGGGTTCCGCGGACTGCTTCCTGGCTCGGTGTCCAAGTGGTGTCTCCAGCACTCGCCCATCCCCGTGATTGTCGTGAAGCCTCCTAATCTTCGCGAGCAATCCAAAGGCACGCGGCTTGCAACCGACGCCGCCGATCGTTCGCAGTACGCACACCATCGCCAGTCTTATCTGGAAATGATTGCCTCTGCCGACAACTTGGACACGGTCAAGATTTACGGCGGCAACAACTCCTCGTCGCCCAATCTCCACCCAAACCTGCCGCCGTACTTGACGACCCACTCGTCGCTGTCCAACCCCACGCTCTCGCGCCCCAAGTCCGCAGCGGCCACCCCGACCCTCACCTCGCCGGCGTTCTCGGCCATGTCTGGCAATTCCGGTCTGTCTGGGACCTCGGTTATTTCTGGCTCGCCTCTGGCTTCTCCTAGACTTCGCGGGTCGCCTCTTGCTTCGCCAAAATCCACGCCTGCCAGTCTTTCGGCGCCCTCCTCGCCTCTCTTGCTTTCGTCTGGTTCTCCATCGCTGCACGCCGCCTCTTCTGACCGCAAGATTTCTCGATTAGACTTGCTTAGATCCAAATCGCGACATTAATTTTTTTCAAGTCCTTAAATGAAAACGTGCTTTTATTTTTTTTTCTTATCTTAGCTTTTTAATACCACACACATGGCCTCCCTATATGATTGAATGAAATAGACTTAAATTTTTTTTCTGAACCCTTTGCAACTTGTGTACCTTTAATTTTTTTTTTCTCCCCGTCTTTTAAATGAATTTTTTTCTGTGATTATTCCAATTGTTAGTTATTTAAACTTTGGTTATCAGTACCCGTATCTTCTCTACTGGCGCCTGCGCTTACAAACAAATCATCATCCTCTCTCTCCTCGTCTTCTTTATCGCCATTATCATCATCTCCAGCCTGATCCTCTTCCTCCCAATCCCTATTAATAAATGGCTTTGTAATTGCATCCTGGAACCGCTTGGCTTTGGTGGCACCCCATCCACCTATATTCTCCACCTTACTTGCACCGTCCTTGAACGCATTAGACAGCGAGCCGTACTGGGCAATCAAAGACTGCGCGTCCGTTTTGTTAATTCCACGGACCTTGGTCACTGTTTCCACTACGTGTGCGTTATAAACGGTTGCCGACATGTTCGTTCCATCCGAAGACCCCTGAGTGTCGTTTTTCGTCGACGAGGAAGACCCGCCAAGTACGGCCATGCCCGTCAGAGTATCGTAGTTTTTGGCCGAAGGATCCAGCGAGGCGTTCTGCATAGTCTTGAGCTGGGCAATGTAGTTTGCCGCCTCGACGTTATTCCACGCAAGAATCATGGTAAAGTCGCGAGCAAACGAAAGACGGGTGATTTCCCGCAGAGTCTCCCCGGGGTTCTCAATGTCCACGACCACAAGCAGAATCCGCACAAAATGGACCCCACTCATCCCCGACGCTCCTCCGGGAGCACCCTCGCCGTCATCGCTGGCCCGCCCCTGGTCGTACCCCAGCTTGGCCATGCGCCCCGTGATGTATTCGGGGTGGATCCGGTAGTACTTGAGCGAGAGGTAGAGCACGTTGGAAGCGGTGGACGCGGCGAGGACGGACCCGCGGCCGGCGGTGCCCTGGGCGCCCTGGGAGGAGGCTCCCGTGGCCAGGGCGTCCGGGGAATTGTATGTGCGGCCGCCGCTCATGGGCGGGACGAAGTAGTCGGAGGCGATGTCGGCGTACTGCCAGGGGACGTTTTTGAGGTGGGTGAGGAGCGGGTTGCCCTTTTGGCGCGGCGACACGGAGATCTGGAACGCGGCCAGCGAGGACTGGCGAGAAGATGGCTTTGCGGTAGGGTCTGGAGGGGCATTTGGCGCAGAAAAGGGTCGTTTTGTTCCTGTCGGTTGTCTGTTTGAAGGTGCCGAAGACATTATTTGTAGAGATTAAAGGTCGAATTTTTGTTTCTTCAAGGCTTTTGTCTCCACGTGACTATGGTTAACGTCAGGTTGCAGATGGGCTGGAGAAGCTGGAGTTCATTTTGAAACTATTTTGTTTCTATTTCCAAGTGGAGATTGATCTGAGGCTGCCTTTTTGAAAAATACTCGCCATTGTAACTTGGTTTGTAACTTTTTTTTGCTGGCTTCTTAAACAAAAACTCATCAAACAAGAAACCCTCGCCATGTCTTCAGATAATAAAGATACTAGAGTGGAAACGGTGGAGGATTTCGCTGTTCCTTCCAAACATGCCTCGTCTACACTGCCTTCCGGTAAAGTCCTGGACGTGGTAACAACCGCGTTTTCAGATAAAATCATGGTGATGGTACACAGCAATGGACGACTAGGTCGGATGGTAAGAACTTTGCAGATATTTCTACAGGAATTTAATATTAATCTCCCAGTTTTACGTTCCCTTGCTGGGATCGCCCGTGGGCGATGGTCTGCCGACCTCTTCGGCCATTTTCGATCCGCCCTCCAGCGACTACGACGAGCTCGACGACGACGACCACAACGACAGCCTGCTGCCGCTGCCGCACCTGACGCCCATGCCGCTTCTGGGCGGCTCCAGCTCCTACGACCTGTCCGACATCCAGAGCCGGATCTACGCGGCCCAGATTGCGTCGGTGGTGGCGCGCCAGGCGCCGCAGGACCGCCGCCAGGTGGTTGTCGGGCTGGCGGCGGACCTTGGCCACAGCGCCCGGAGAGCGAGCCAAGACGCGGATGTTTCTCTGGAAGTGTCGCAAGAGCAGCGACGAGAGTTTTTGGAGATTATTAGGCTGGTTCAGCTGTGTAAAGTGTGGTAGAGTTTTATAGAAATCGATTGTAAGGGCTGCTTCGCGAACCAGGAAAATGGCTTTTTTCCGGTTTTGGTGACTTTCCGTGGGCCTTTTTTTTTTCTATCGCAAATCACATTGAAAACACCCACACAACCACCAAAATCACCAACTGAGTTTCATTTCTGGATTCATAAAATGTCGCTTCCATCCACACAAAGTACGTGAATTTATAATTATGTTTTGGTTTCCTTAAATTGACCGTACCCCCACAGTCGACGTCAAGGACCTGTCTCTGGCCCAGCTCAAGGAGGTCCAGATGCAACTGCAGAACGAAGTCAACCACCTTCAAGACTCCCTCGAACAGCTTCTGATGGTCCAGTCACGGTTCCGCGAGTGCGCGGGGTCTGTGGAGCAGCTGACGGGGGGGAAGCATCCTGCACAGGGCGGCCAGCCGATCCTGGTGCCTCTGACAAGCTCGCTCTATGTGCCAGGCAAGATCCCAGCCGACCAGACGCCGGAAAACAGCACATTCATGGTCGATGTTGGCACGGGGTACTACGTGGAGAAAAACGGGGCTGAGGCCAAGGAGTTCTTCCTGGCTAAGACACAGAAGCTGGACGAAAACATGAAGGACCTGAAGAAGATCATTGAGGACAAGGTCAAGAACTTTAACGTGATCCAGACAGTCATGAAGGAGAAAATTATAGAGCAACAGCAGCAGCAAGCACAAGCGAAAAAGGCATCTGCGTGAACTCCCCGCAGAAATAATGATATGTTTTGTCTATAGTCTAAAGTATTTTTTTTCAGTGTATTAACTTCGTGAATCAACTTCTATTGTGACGGGCCCATCATTCACTAACGCCACGTCCATCATGGCGCCAAAAACCCCGTCTTTGACGTCCTCCTTGCCGTTGGGCATTCCGGCAGCCACCAGGTCGAGGACCTTGGCATAGAGCTCTCTGGCGACATCGCCCTTGGCCGCGCGGTGGAAGTCCGGCTTAGCGCCCTTTTTGATGTTAGCGTAGAGGGTGAACTGCGATACGCACAAGACCTGGCCATGGCTGACGGCGGGGCCCGTTTCAGGGAGCCTGAGCTCGGCGACGTTGGTTTTCCAGGGCGCGTGTGTTTCGGCGTCCTCCCACAGCTTGAGGCGCAAAATGCGGCTTGCGATTTTCTCAGCGTCCTCGAGCGTGTCGTCACGCGAGACGCCGACCAGGACCAGAAGCCCGCGGCCGATTTGCGAGACGAGCGCGTTGTCGACGGTGACGGAGGCCGATTTGACGCGTTGGATGACAGCCTTCATGGGTTTTTTTGACAATCTAAGGTAACGTAAATTCGGGCTGCTGGTGGTGGTGGGTTTTCATGACAGCCTGCGGCAAACTTTTTTTTGAGACGGGTTTGGGTGAGCGAGAGGGTTGAACGTCGCAGGGGGGGAATAAAAATGGCCTTTTTATTAGTAATTCCATCTTTTTCTATCATCTCCATCCAAGGGCGACTTTTTATTGACTTTTGCAAATACCTGTTTATATAAACTCTACCATGGCCTCCATATAACTCTTCGCCTTCCTAAACCGTCGGGTACATACTCTAAAGAAAAAACGCTCTCCTAAAAACCTCGCTCCACTCTGCCGATGAACTCGCAAAACTCCACCGGGTCGGTTCCGCAGCTCCTGCACGCTGATCATCAGCAGTTCTACCCGCAACCCCAGCAGCACCTACGACAAATGTCTGAGTTCCCCCAGTACCAACCTCACGTCCAGCTTCTGCCTTCCAACTCGTCCTATCCTCACCACCAACAGCAACCCGCGCTCTCGAACCACATAGGCCCACCGTTCCAAAGAAACGACTCGGTAACCTCTTCCTCCTCGCAAACCGATATCTCGCCCGTCTACTCGGGCTCCATAACCCTGCCATCTCAGCACGACGCTGCGTCGGACTCAACCCAGCCTCCCTTATGCGCCGTGACTCAACCTCCCACGGCCCAGCTCAATATAATATCCTCCTCTGGCCCCTCTCAATTGCAAAACCAACCCCCTCCAATCCCTTCTTCGCTTCCTCCTAAGCCCAACACTTCTACAGCTAAAAGCACTTCGTCCAACCCTACTTCTTCATCCGCAAGAACCTCCAAGTCCTCGGGCCGCAAATCTAAATCCGCCTCGTCTTCCTCAGCCCCGACGGGAAATCCACGTGTTTCCCAGCGAATCCCAAAATCGTGTACTGCTTGCGCAAAAAGAAAAATCAGATGCAACAAAGAAATCCCTTGTAAGCCCTGCTTGGACCGCGGAGAAGGCCATCTCTGTGCTCGAGAAGTGGTCGTTGTCAAGGGCCTTATTCGCAACCTCGACGCCCATGGTAACGCAATAGTGCCCGGTACAGTCTGCAATACTACTAGTGGCAGCACCAACACTACCCACGGTCCCACAGCTCCACCATCTTCCAATAGCAACAAAAACAATGCTAGTGGCATCATCAACCCTGCTAATACGGCTAGAAAAGAAACTTCAAGCCAGTTCATGCTAAACCACCAACAGCAATTCCAACAACAGCCTCTTCACCAACAACCCTTCACGCCAACCCCGCAGCCGGTCCTCCCCTCTCAAAACACCCCTACCTTACACCATCGTCAAGATGTAGACATCTCCCCCCACCAGCATCCGTCTTTTTCTCAGCCCACCTCGGAGTACCAGCAGCCAGCAGTCATTATCGAGTACTCGCCCTCGGAAACCTCCATATCCCCGCCCGCTCCAATCCCGTCTGATAATGGAACCTTCCAGGACTTTACCGACGCTTACAAAGTTAAGCCAAAACTCGAGAATCCCTCGTTGCCCCCACCGCCACAAAACAACCCTTCTTATCAACAGCCTATAACTAATGTGCCCTCCAAGGAGCCAGCCTCCCTTTCCTCAGCGCACTTAAAACTAAAGAATCTCGAAAATGAAAATAAAGACCTCATGAACCAGGTCGCTTGGCTCCAGCACTTGGTCACTAATATGCAGATTTCCTCCGCGTCAAACAACGCCACCTCAGCCTCCTCTCCCGCACAGTACAACTATGGCTCCACCATGAGCCAGAGCCCCACCCATTTATCTCCATTCAGTAACGGCACCATCTCCAAGCCTAATTCCCCCGAAGAATCAATCACATATGAACCTCCCCACTCAACCGCTGCACTGCCCACTCTCCCAGCTCTAGAAAATAGACATAACATCCCAAACTCCCCTGATGGCCCCGGGATCCTCCCATGTAACCCCATATCGTCCACCGCAACCGCCGTAAACAACACATATGCTGACGTCATTCAAGCAATCACAGTCGGAATCGTAGGCGATGATGATCCAGCAAAGAAATCAAAGTCCTCTGAAAAATCCTCCAGAGATGAAACCAACCCAAAAACCAAGCCCAATGGGAAATCCATCAAGCGTGCTAAAGTCCCCCAGTGCCAAGGAAGCTGCTGCTCTGGCCATGATCACGGAGCCTCCAGCAATAACAGCCATGCCCATAAAGAATCATCCTTTGATAACTTTGTTCCAGCGCTCTCTAGAAAACCCCTCACCATGCGCGACAATCAGCTCTCGTGTCCCTCCTGCTCCGTCGGAGAGATGAGCCATTGTTTCGCTGCACGTCTCCCCTTCTCTGATGAATCCCAGGTCTCCAAAATCCTTTACTCGCTGGCTTACGACATTGCTCCAATCTCCCAAAAAACATCCACCGTGCTGGTTAACCACGCTCTCAACAACCTTAACTTTATGCACTCGGCAATCCACCCTCCCTCTTTTTTCCTCGAACACGATTACTTTTGGAGTAAATACAATAGCAACGACCCTCAAGCTCTTTTCCTAAACCCAAAGTTTGATAAAAACAGAGGCCAGTACCTATGGTTGGCCCAATGGTACGCAGTCATGTGTCTTGGATGCTTCTTTGCCGACAGGAAACTGGGACGAGCCGCAGGCCTCGATCCCAAACTCTTGCAGGTTCTCCCCCATAAACTCTTCGCCGCCTCCTTCGAGTGTCTCCACCGTGGTGAGGTTTTCAAATACCCAGATATCAGAGCGCTGCAAGTTCTTGCCGTCTTGGGACCTTGTTTCCAAGCCTTTGGTGCAATCAATATGCGCAACGCTTACCTCAACACCTCCATCTACATTGCCCAAAGACTAAACATTGACAAACTTGACAACGAAGCCATTCTCAATCTACAAATGCGCTCAGACTTTACGGACCCTGATTCTTCAACAAGGTTTTTGGACAGAGAAATGGGCCGCCGTATCTGGTGGGCGACAGTCATTGCCGATTGGTCTGATAACACGGGCCGGTACTCTGTCATTCATCCCTCTTCGTTCACAACTGTTTTACCCGCTAACCTCGATGACCAAGCTCTGCTGGAGCTTTCTGACGACTACAAGGACTCAAATGCTGCTAGTAACCCCCAAAACAGTCGCCCGTTGCCTTACATGCAGGCAAAACCCCTCTCCGAGCTCACGTCGGTCTCGTTCCAGTTGATACAGGCAAAATTGGCTCAGACAAAACGATTCTACTACGCCAATCCCAGTCAACAAGTTTTGGCAAACTTGGAACAGGCAAACCATGAACTAAACGTCCTCGAGGCATCTATTCCCTGGGTGATATACCCCCAAAGAAGCTTTAACGCTGGCGCCCTAGTCAACTCACACTGCTCCGATATGGCCCTCCATTTCCAGCGATATCTGATTGAAATATTAATTCATTTCGAACGTCTCACAATCAACCGCATCATGTCCATCTACATGCCGCAAACTGAATGGAATAAGTCCTGTCGGGCCGTTTGTTTGGAAAGCGCCCGCCATATTCTTGCTGCAGCTGCTATCCCGGCTTCTCCGGCCATTCCCTTTGAGTTTAAAAAGCACCCTTCCGTCACCGGCAACGCCATTGCTGCTGCCGTCTACGTCCTGCTTGATTTGCTCGACCTTAGCCATAGACAGCGCATTTATGCAAAGTCCCAGCGCACAAGAAACCAATACTTTGATGCGTCTGATGGAATCAGCCCCCCGGCCGCCACCTCCAGCAACCACCAGCATGCTAACCCTCGGCCTGTCGGACTCGATCCCGAGGTCATTAAGGAGCGGCTTGGCTGGGTCGAGGAGTTTCTGCCAGTCTTGGAAAAGCTGCAGGCACTTCACCCCCAGGCCAAGCGCGGTGCCGGTATCATCCGCAAGCTTATTACTAGCGTGCTTGCCAACCGTCAAGGTCCCGAAAATAACGTTTCGAAAAAACGGACTAAAGGCCGCTCTCGCCGTCGTTACAAGGTTGGCGAGCGATGGTATAACAGTGACAATGAGACGGACGATGATGGTGATGTTGATTTGAATGGAAATGCTACTACGGGCTCCAATGCTGGCTATAACGACAACGGAGATGATGACGACGACGACGACGATGACGATGATCAACCACCAACACTTTACGAGATTGTCCAGCGTCTATCAATCCTGCCGCTGGTAAGTGCTGCTCCCTCCAGAAGTCGCATGGGCCAGAATATGCCGCCCCAAAACTCCCAGAGCCGTAATCGAGCCCACCACGCCGGACGCCGAAACCACGACGCCCCACTTCCTCCGCCTAACTCGGTGCAAGCCACCAGTAACATGGCCAATGGGCAAGAGTTATATAATGCTGCTCAGCAATCTCAGCCGCTGCAACACCAAAATCAACAGCAGCAACAGCTTCAGCAACAACACTTGCATCAGCAACAACATCTCTTTACGGATGCGGCTTCACAAAACCAAATTCAGCAGCAGTATGCTCAAAACGTGAACGTTGTGCCATTACCCCAGGTCCCATCCTACGCACACCAGCAGTATACTCCCCAACCTAACCCCCAACCCCAGTCCCACCCGCAGCTCCACCAAGGTGCCACTGGCTTTGTTGCAGGAACCAATCCCCAAGTGTACGGCGTGCCAGGCGTACAGTATGCGGGCCCCGTGCCGCTCCAGCATTCACAGGCCGGAGGCTTGGATGTCCCAGCGCAGTCCTTTGACCAAGCGCTGCCACAAGCGCCGGTCGCACTTGCTGGAAACATGGGGACCCCGTACCAGGTGTTTTTGCCGCCGCAGCAGCAGCCACTGCAGCAACCTCCCCTGGCCCCACGGCAACAGCCCCAGCAACAAGGGACGGCCGGCCAGTACGCGCCTCAGTTTGCGCCGCAACACGCCCAGCAACAGTGGCACTACGGAACCACCGGGGCGCCCGGTGCTGCCCAGCAGAATGGCACGAACGGGTCCCAGGGTGGTCCTCCGAAACCGTTTGTTGCTGCGGCGCCGGCCGCAGCAGGGCCAGCAGCGAGCATGGGGCCGACGGCTGCCTCTGGTCTGCCCAAGCCTGTTCCGTTTAACCCCACTGATGTGACGACTGAAGACTTGGAAATTATGTGTGTGCTGAATAACCAGGATTGGTCAAGCTCCCTAAGCAATTTTAACGGAGACTTTGATTTCTCGCTCTCTACTCTTAACCAGCCTCCTAAAGACTGTCCTGATGATGTTGAGCCATTTTAGGCTTTCTGCTGTCTTGATATCATATATATATTATTTATTTATAAAAAAATTTTCCATAACCACGAGATTAATACTTTTAAACTATATAAAATAACCAATGTCACTTCCTGCAACACAATTTCTAGTACGGAATACCATTAGTAAGACGCTGGAATTCATCATATCCCTTGGTAAAGAAACTCTCATATGACTGCTTGATGAGCTGTCTCATATACAATGCCGCATCGCGCTCCGACCGATCCAACGCAAACCGCGCACGCAATTTGCGCATCGTCGTCTCGCCCTTGAAACAAGGCAGCCCAGAGTCGAGCATGGGCAGCACGGCCTGGATGATGGTTTCGGCATGGGGCCGCGAGGCCAAAAACGCCTTAACTGCAAGCTCCTCGAACCAGCGGTACGCCTGGGTGGACGTGGAGCCCCCCATAACGAGAACCATTTCGTGGGTGAGCTTGAAGGGGGCGGCCTCGAACTTGACGCCGCCAGGGACAATGTCGAAGCAGAACCCAAAGTCAATGTGCAGAATGTGGCCCTGGTCGTCGTACATAATGTTACCGTTGTGGCGGTCCTTGAACTGGATCAAGTACGAAATCACAGAGTAAGCGGCAAGAGACTTGACAAAGTTGTTGCGCGCCTGCTGGAACTGGATACTGTCCTCTCCACCAAACTTGGTGGTGAAGTACTCGTAGAGCCCGTTTACGGCTTCACGGCCAAGCATATCTCGAGAAATGGAGTTGGGCAGCACGTCAATCACACCGCATCCTGGAGCAGTCGCCGTCACACGGTATGGGAATACGTAGAGGTCAAGACCACTGCTGTTGAAGATGGACCGGAAAATAGAAATCAGCTGCAGCGCCATGACATCTTGTCTGCAGTCATCACCAACTTTGAAGATAGCGCTTTGCCAAACCTGTACGGTGGTCGTACGCTGGCCCTCTTCGTCTTCTTCTTCGTTGTCATTGCCGTTACCGTTTTTGTCGTTATCAATGTGCAGGTCCCGGATTTCGCGCTGGATCTTAAAGGTGGCCATGAATGGAGTTTTGGCGTGACTCTGCAGTGGGCGGCCAGCCTTGCGATCAATATCCACCACAATACCGTCAGGGTTGGAGGGTAGGTAGACGCCAACATCCACTTTGATTTTCGCAATCTCCTCGTCAATCTTTACCTTTTTCTCGGCCTTGGTTTTGCGCAAGAGTGGCATCAGCGACTTGGAGATGGACGTGACCGTGTTGAAGAAACTAAACTCACGCTCATAAAACTCGCGGTCTTCGGGAGAAAAGTTGGAAATCATACGTTCAAGAATCCGATCAAGAGTGGGATTAATGACGTCCTCCTCGGTTTGACCCTCAGGTAAGTCTTCACCTTTAAACAGGTTAGCCAAAATGTTCCAAATAATTTGGTGAGCAAAGAGTTGCGAAATGTTAGCAGTTTCCAAGATAAATCGCTCCACGTATCCAAATACGTCGTAACGAAGCGTCTGCACAAGCTGAGGTACGTAGAAAAAGGTAACATTAACGTCATGGCTCTCAAGGGATCGCATAGCATATTGCAAAAGCAGTGAGTTTCCACCATACGCGGGTAAAAATAAGTTGATGGACTCGATAGGCGAAACCGGAGTCCAGTAAATAACATAATGGCTATTGTTTTTAGAAGATGAGCTGCGCGGAACACTAGTGCAAATTGTCCCAGTAATAAAATACTTGAGTGCCTCAGGAACATGTGCAACGCTGCTAGGCTGGCTTGAAGTCAAGGTCTGGAGTCGCGAAACAAGCTCCTGGATAGCGTAACGCTCAACAAGGTATACTGCAAGGACAGGATCAATAGACCAGGCCTCGTTCACATTCTGCACAGTCACACTGCCCACAAAATCCTTGTGTGGTGAATTCAGTTGGAGGGGGTCACTCCATGCCGTCATTTTCGTAAGCTCATCGTTCATAAAAATAAGCAGTACATCGCGCTTGCTTTTCAAAGTGGCGCCTTGTTGTTTGGATGATCCCGGCGACGAGCCAATGTACATACTCTTGATGACAGTGGCGATCCCGGAAAGAAGTTCCATGTCAGCCTTGAGGGTAAGCTTGTTGCCACCAAAGGGCCATTGGGCTGGCTGGGCAAACCAAGTCAAAGCAGCCGATATTACAAGGTGCTTGAAAGAGTATGCAATCCGTGCGCCAAAACGAGTGAGAACTTCAAGGACATCAAGAGAGAACCTGATAAGCTCGAAACGACCAGCGCGTGCGCATGGATGCAGACTGGCGTGCGAAAGACCCTGAAGACCAGTGAGAAGAAGTCGGGAAAAGATTTTGAGATAGTTCTTGCTCTCAAAAACAATCGACTGGAAAGAGCTCGAAAGATAGCGGATAAGCTTTTGGTGGCACCCAAAGTCACGCACAGCCAGACCAGCGTCATAGTTAATTTCGGCCTTGTTTGTGGGAGCATATTCCATTTTGGCATAAGCAGGACCAACAATATCATGTCTGCGGGTATAAAGACCAAGCTTTTCCTTGACGCTCCACTCCCAAAGTTGGGCCACCTCAGAAATAATCAAAGCCTTAAGCGCAGGGTATTCGGTGATTGCCCAAGTCCAAAGAGAAATACCAAACTGAATCGAAAGTTCGGTAAAGGCGCGCATAGGAATCTGGACGCAAAGTCGCGCAATCACCTTGCCTTCAGTGGGGTGGCCCATGTACCCTGAGGCCTTGAACAGCAAGGCGCGGGTTTCGCCAAAGTTGGGTCGGGTAGGTGGCGGTTGTTGCGACGAGGCACCAGCATACTTCTGGTTATGATGATGTGAGTAATCATGATAGGCCTTGGTCTTCGCCAACACATCCACAAGCGCCTTGCGCGCACGAATTGCAGCCTGGTCATAAAAGTTTGGTGTAACCTTGGAAATAACCTCCGAAGCGATAGTGGTGTGAAACTCGCGGCGCCAAATATACTGCGAAAGGAACCCGGCACTGGTGTCTGTAGAAAGCGGGTTACTATTAACGTGGTTCAAAACAGACAATTCGCGATCACGCACAGTTACAGTTCCGCCCATTTCAAGCGCAAAAGTATACCCCAAAACAACGCTGTCAGAAGGACTGTAGTTTTCAATTCCAGACATGTAGGATGTCAAAATATTCTTAATATCATATGAAGTGAAGGAAAGCGCGTAGCGGACCCACTCGCGAGCCTTTGAGTGAAGCATTCGCAAACTCTCACGGCGCTGGTCGTACGAGTCACTAAGTTCAATACGAACTCCACTCTTGGCTGCGGTGAATGTAGATCGGGGCTCGTACTCGTCAGTTTCAGCATCCAAACAAGACTTCCAAAGAAGTGAAAGCAAGTCAAGCAATGTGAAAAGAGAGATTTCACTGCAGAGCGAGGATGGAATAGTGCAAATAATTGCCTCACAGCACTCAAACGCCTGCTGTTGAATAGCACTTACGCGGTGGCAGCATAGCGTAAGCATTTTCTTGACTTGAAAAGCAACCTGATCACTGGTAAACATGGGCGAATGGCCTCGGGTAACATTGGCAAGATACGCCTTTGTAACATCTGTCGCAATGTTGCGCATGTAACGATTTGTTTCACCAGTTGAACGAATACCAGGGTCACCAAAATAAAGCAAAATTTTAGAACAATTGCCAGTATTTGCTCTTAAGCCTTCGAGAAGAATGGTTGCAGCTAAAAACATGAGCTTAGGATACTGAAGAGTCTTAAAATCAAAAATGTGAGAAGACGCAAGCGAATCCATAATCTCCTTTTGATTATTGACATTATGGTGAGACGAACCGCGCTGAAGAACAGTGTTAAGTTCCAAGTCACTCTCAATCTTGTTGGAGGATCCCGGTGACACAAGTGGCGGAGTGCTGTGTGCGATAATTTCAAGCTCGGTACGGAACTTTTGTGTCCACTCAGACGTCTGTGAAAACCCGTGAACAACCATATTGTACCAAGTATCACGGAACAACGAGTTTATATGTTTGTCACCCGTCTTGTAGTGTGGCTTGGGAGGTTTGGGGAGGAGACGGGCTAACGGTGGAAGGTAAAGAGCAATTTCATTGGCAGTGGCTGAAATTTCAACGTGAGGGCGGTGGTGCTCGAGTTCCTGAACATCACCACGGTCAACAATGCTTTGAAGAAGTTCGGAGAGATACGTTTCGTAAAGTGGGTGTTCCATGGTCAGGGAATCAGATATGCGGCAAAAAGCTTCTTGGACAATGGTGCGCATTTTGTGGTCGTTACTTTGAAAGGCATGGATTGCAAGTGTTTGAAACGAACGGAAAATAGACAAAAATTCCTTATCTGGGACATACGATGCCAGCTTGGCCACACCATAAGCGACTTCGCGGTCCAATTCAGTGGCAGAAACGTTGAGTTTTTGGTTCAAAACAGTGGCCGCAAGAGCCGAAATCTGGGGATCGTCGTAGACAAGGGTGATGGTGACAATTGCAGCAATAGCGTTTCGGTACATGTTAAGGCTGTAGCCGCTGGTTTTAACGCTGTCAGCATCAGATACAAACGTGGGGGCAGTAGGATCTTCTTTAGTTTTAGCTTGGCCGTTCTGAATGCCCGTTGAATGAGAATCACGAGTGACAGTAGTGCTGACCATATTGACAAGGGTATAAATGGTCGAGACAATAACATCCTGGGAAATAGTGCGAAGTCCATATACAAGTGCTTTGGCGCATTTGCGCACCAAGTGTGTTTGCACAGTGGGAATTGAAATGAAGTGAGGGAAATAGCGGATAATAAGTCCTGCAGTTTCACTGTCGAGAGTGCACAAATATGCACCGAGTTTAAATACGGCAAGAGCTAAACGCGGGTTAGACATACCATGTTCATGGAGAAAAGAGGACGTGACAATTGTGGACCCGGTATCAACGTCTAAAATTCGGTATGACGTGGCCACGCCAACAATATCAATGGCCAAAACTTTAGTAGCATACGCAAGAGCAATGCGCTCAGGAGAAGCCAGTTCAATGTAGTCAGCACCGTCATCGAGCGAGTTAATTTGAGCAAGGGCCAGATTGGCGGTTGCAGACAAGAGAATCTGCTTGATGGAGGGGTCAACATTGACGTCCTGATTCGGTTGAACACTATAATGATCCTTGAGACTTGGCATGCGTTCACGGGAAAGCAGTTTGTTGAGCAGAGAGGATGTTTTGTTGCGTGCGCGGAAACTAGTCACAGCGTTGGGAGCCGTATAAGTAATGATCTTGGCCACAATTGCGCGAGCAAACGCACAGACATAATAGTTTAGCAGCATAGCACCGAGCTGCTGCTCGGCACGCAAGTACGACAAGAAGTAGTATTGCCAGCGCGAAATGTCCTCGTCAGCAGTGGACGCGCCCAAGATGGGTGCCGACGCAGTTTGAGGAGGAGGAGTGTCGCGGGGTGTATCACGGGGTGTAATGGAACCATCTTGAAAAGAAACACCCTCGACTGTGGTTGCGGTAATTTGAGCAACGGTTGTTTCGATTTGAAGCAAAAGTTCAGTTGTGATTACCTCAGTAAGTCGAGAGAGGACTGTTGCAAGGGTTCCATAAGAAGTAATGAGAGCCTGCTGAGTGAGTGCTTCTAAGAACCCTTGGAATGAGAACAAAAGAGGACAAAATACAGAGGGGCTGTTAAACGTGGCTGGGTCCTTCCACTTGACAATAGAGGCGTTCAGGTAGCGCAAGATAATACCTTCGGCATTCGAGCCGAGGCGCTCGGGGAAATTGGAGCCTAGTGCAAGGACGGCGCGCGTGAGAAGGCGGGTTGCCACGTGCCAGGGAGATGGTTCAATTTCGCGGACACCAGAAAAGGCGGAGAAGACGAGGGCCGAGCTTTTGCGAAGGTACACCCCCAAGAGCCGCAATACAGACTCAGCCTGGTCGGGAGACTTGATGAAGTGGGCTGAGCGCGAGAGCGAGATGAGTACTTGAAGTTCGCTAAGAAACTGTGGATAAGTTAGTAAGAAACAGCAATTGGTGAAGGAAAGAAGAAAAGGGTAGGGCATACCAAAGGCGGATTGTCAGCTGCTTCTTGGTCGGAAGGAGAGTAAACGGACGAAGAAGGCGAGAGAACAGTGACGAGACGGTCAATATGGGAAGGTTCACCGGAAACAGTCGACAGTTTGACAAGGTTTTCAATGGCGCGGGCCCTAATTCCGCGGCCCTGACGCCGAATACCAAAGTCGTCCATGGTTAGTGTTGGGCTGTTTTGCGGTGGTGGTGATGAGCTGGTTAAAAAAGTGGTGAGAAGGGCAAGTTTTTAATGGAGGTTGTAATGTTACGTGGTAGCGAGTACTTCGGCCCTGTGCTTATTAAACTCCATCCTATTTTTATTCAATTTTATTGTCCAATACTTTTTTCCCCTACATGAGAAAGGATCTTCAATCAAAAGTAATATAAAATTTTCAAAAATTAAAATAAAAATAATACCAAGCTTAGTTTAATTATGGCCTGCTGTTCCCCAGTATTGTGAATTTAGTTACACTTTATTGTTTGCAAAGCCAAGAATAAAAGTAGGAGATCCAGAACTCTATTAAAAGATAACCAGTAGTTTGCTCAATCAATAGAGACCGTGTATTCCGATTTCAATTGCACTTTTCGCTGGTAGTTCCAACTATCGCAGAGTCGCAACGTTTGTGAGCTCTGTGAGGATAACGTGGTGCAAATTGGCAATAAATGTCGGCTGAATCAACTATTGTAAAATCAAAGTGAAGTTTCCTAGGAAGGATTGAAAACATAAACTAGATCTTATTTCCTCTAGTTTAAAAGAATCAGACTCTTTAATGCTTACCTACATGCTCCTACGGGATGTTTGCTAAAGAGCCAAAAGATGAATCGGAAAGACTAACTGCAAAAAATAAATCTCTTTTTTTCCTTTTTCTGGTCTCTTGATGACAATCTTGCAAATATCTCTTCTTCTTTTATTAATCTGATTGGAACCTAATAGGGAATTTGCGCTTCAGTCCTTACGATAACTCATTTAAGTAATGAGATGAACCCCGTTTGAGATTCGCGACAATATAATTTTAGGACTGTAAAATAACCGTTGCATGTTTTAAGAAAATTAAAAAGTGCAAAATATGCTTAAGTTTTCAAGGCATGAACAAGTCTGTAAAAAAAATTCTATCAATAATTCCAAAGGTTTTTTTTATATAATTATTTTGTAAAGAAAAAAAAAGCACAATTTACATCTCTATCAGAAACTTTCCATCATAATAACCATGCCAATATAATAATATCCATAATAATACCGTTAAATAATAAAGACTCCAAACACACAAAAAAAGAGCGTTTAGTAGTAGTGTTCAATAAGAACACCCTCCTCAGGAGCTTCGTTCGACAGACCGAATATACTCTCGACAACAGAGAGCTCAGGAGCAGTGGTGTCCATTCCAACAACAGCAAGCCAATCATTGGCAACAAGGCCGGAGCCAATGACTGGGGAACCGCGGTTGACGGAACCGGCGACGATGGGGATTTGTAACAGGGATGAGAGTTCCTCCTGGTCTTGAATAGAGGTTTGGGGGTGGACGAGGCCGCCCTGGTTGGTGATGGTAGCGTAGGATCCGACAAGAACGTTTCCGGCCACGGTTTGGCGGAAGACCTCGACGCCAAGGGTATCTGCAATGATTTCCTCAGTCTCACGCTCAATGTCGGGATGAACAAGCGCAACGTAGTCGTTGCAGCAAATGACATTACCGAGAGCCGACAGTCGCTCCTCGACACGCTGGATCTTGACGGTGTCAGGAAGCGAGTTGCGCAGGTGCTGCAGCTCCTGGTCGGTGGTTTGGGTGGGGACTAACAGGCCGCGGCGGTTGCCGGCGGTCATACGACCTATGATGCGTGTACCGGCAATGGTTGTGTTGACAATGGGAATAACGTCTTGCAGTTGGCTCTCAAAGACACTGTAGAGAGAAACTGTTAGCTTCAAGGGTATTAAAAAAAGAGAGAGATTACACACCTGTAAAAGTTTTGCGAACCGCCAATGGCGACGAGAGAGTATGAGTTTGTAAGTTTGGAAAAGACGCCAACTCTATAGGATCCGGTTAGTGATTTAGCTCGCATAATGGGGTTAAGATTTCAGACATACTCGTTGGAGTTTTCAAACTAAAGTGGGGGAAAAATAGCAGGTTAGTTACTGGTGAATCACAAGTCAAAGCGATGAATGGGAAAGTTGGGTATTGAAAGGAGGAAGATCAAACTCAAGGCTCATGGATAAACGCGTTAACGATTGCCACCATAGACCTTTGGTAGTCCATTGAAAATCATCTCTCATTTCTTTTCCTTCTCGCACATGTTTGATATATTACATACTTGTGCTCTGACAGACATGGTATTTGGATTTGTATGTTCTTCTTGGACGAAAGTGGGTTCTAGAAACAAAGTGACTGGTTTGGAGGGGATTTCAAAGAGTTTGAGGGGGGGGTTGACTTTGAATGGCGGCGAAACTTGTCAAAGGAAATTCTGGCGTGGCTGCTGAGAAATAAAATTTTCTATGGAAAGAAAAAAAAAATTTTTAGTGGGTGTTACCCGGTTAAACGTATCAGCCGCACTTACTTTGATGGGTGTTTGCTAAAAAGATGGACCTTAGACAATGGAGCTTTTCAGTCGAAAGGAAACTCTTCTCTATGATTATCGAAAAGAATGGGCTTTTGCAGTTGAAAAAAGAAAAAGGTTTTCAATAAAAATCAGAAAAAAAGCTTTTATTTATATATATGAAATATTGGATTTACTTCAAGAAAGTTCCAAGGTTATGAAAAACCAGTCACATTTAGTGGCGATTATGTCTCTGCCATCTCCATCAGTCAGCATGACTCGACTACATTTCTGTGCGGCTTACGCAGCTATCCCGCGTGAAAAATTTAGAGTTTGATATGGCATCTCTTGTCCAGGATTTTTTTTCAAAATTTTTGTTAAAAAATTACCATTAAAAACTATTTATAAACTTTTATATCATTCTTACTCGACATCCTCAGAAGGAATGTCATCTTCGTCATCGTACATCTCGTCATCATCCTCGCCTTCAATCACCTTGGGCTCATGGTTAGGAACAATTTCCAAACCAGTGTTCTCACCCTCGGCCTTGACAACGTGAACAGTTTCGCCGTCATCAATCTGGCCACGAAGAATGTAAATGGCCAGCTTGTTAAGAATCTCATTCTGAATAAGACGGTTCAAAGGACGAGCACCGAGATCGGGCGAGTAGCCATTGGCCACTAGGTAATCGTAGGCCTTGTCGTCAAGATCCAGCTTGATGTTCTTGTTGGTGTTCTCAAAGCGCTTCTCAATCTCACGCAGACGAATGTGCACAATCTTGCGAATGGCCTTCTTCGAGAGACGGTTGAAGACAACAATGGACGAGATACGGTTGATGAACTCAGGGCGGAAGTGGCCGCGCACAGTCTCCATAACAAGGTTCTTTGTGGACTCATCAACATTGATTGCAGATGAACGGTTGATATATTCAGCACCCAAGTTCGAAGTCATAATGATGATAGAGTTGGAGCAGTTGACAAGCTTACCAGAGCTGCTTGTAACACGACCATCATCGAGGATTTGGAGCAAAACAGTAAGAACCTCGGGAGCAGCCTTCTCAACTTCGTCAAAAAGAACGACGGAGTAAGGACGACGGAGAAGAGCCTCGGTAAGAATACCACCCTCTTCGTAGCCCACATAACCAGGAGCAGCACCCAAAAGCTTGGAGCCAGACCACTTGTCTTGGAGCTCAGAACAGTCGATTCTGATCATGGCCTTTTCATCGGCAAAAAGGAAGCCAGCCAGCTTCTTGGCAAGCTCAGTCTTACCGGAACCGGAAAGACCGAGGAAGAGGAAACTGGGAGGAGCATTGGGGTTGCTGAGACCCGAGCGGGTAAGACGAATAGCGTTGGCCACGGCCTTGACAGCTTCGGGCTGACCAACCACCTGGCGGGAAAGCTCGCGTTCCATGTGGATAAGTTTGGTGTTTTCAGCCTGGGTAAGCTTGGTAACGGGAATACCAGTGAGTCTGGCGGCAGTTTCAGAGACAGCATCAGAATCAACAATGTCCTCAAGCATGGCACTGTCGTCATTGTTCTTCTGGGTCTCAAGAGACTCAATGAGCTTCTTCACATCGGGTATGGCAAAGTAGCGGATATCGGCGACAGCAGCAGTGTCACCACGACGAGCAGCGTCCTGCGCCTTAGTCTCAAGCTCGTCGAGCTTCTTTTTGAGGTTGTTGAGCTCATCGTGGCCCTTGCGCTCCTCTTCAAAGCGGGCACGGAGGGGCTCGAGTTGCTCTTCAATGTCAGCGACCTGCTTGCGGGCAGCAGAGAGACGGTCCTTGGTGGAGTTGTCAGCCTTGGCATCACGCTCAAGAGCCTTGATTTCAACCTGGAGAAGTTGGAGTTCACGCTCCAGGGAATCGAGCTTCTCGGGTCTAGAGTCACGAGCGACAGCGACAGCAGCGGCAGTCTCATCAATAAGATCGACAGCAGAGTCAGGAAGCTTGCGGTATGTGAGGTAGCGGGAGGCGAGCTGGGCAGCAGTCACGAGGGCTGAGTCGAGAATGCGAACACCATGGTGAATTTCGTACTTGGGCTGAAGACCACGGAGAATGGCGACAGTTTCACGAATGGTGGGCTCGCGAACAGGAATCTTTTGGAAACGACGCTCAAAGGCGGCATCCTTCTCGACGTGCTTGCGGTACTCTTCGTTGGTGGTAGCACCAATGCAGTGGAGAGTGCCACGGGCAAGCATGGGCTTGAGAAGGTTAGCGGCATCACTCTTGCCGTCACCCATGAGCATATGGATTTCATCGATAAAGAGAATAATCATATCCTTAGACTCCTCAATCTCCTTAAGGACACCCTTGATACGTTCTTCAAAGTCACCTTGGTACTTGGCGCCAGCCTTAAGGGCACCCAGGTCGAGAGAGAAGAGACGGCAGTGGGCAAGAACGTTGGGGACATCGCCGTCAATGATGCGCTGGGCAACACCTTCGACGATGGAGGTCTTACCGACACCAGGGTCACCGATAAGGACTGGGTTAGACTTTGTTCGTCTGGCGAGAACATGAATACATCTGCGGATTTCTTCATCACGGCCAATGACGGGATCAATCTTACCCTCGCGGGCAGCGGTTGTCAGGTCTTGAGCGTACTTCTTAAGAAACTCGAATTCCTCGGAGGAGTCAGCCATGCGGGAGTCTATTCTGCGGTTTCCGCGAATGGCTGTGATTTGGGTCTTGAGGGCCTTGGGAGGGATTTGGAGTTCTTTGAGAATAGCTTGGACAGAAGAATCATCGAGAAGGGCGAGCAGCAGATGGTCCTGGCCGAGGAACGAGTCCTTTTGGTTCTTTTGAATGTCGAGGGCATTCTTAAACATCTTGTTGGCGGCCATGGACATGTCTGGTGAAGAAGGTGCTGGGTTCTGAGCCGGCAGACGAACAAGACTCTTGTTGACGAGTTGCTCAAAAGGTCTCCATTCGTAGCGAGCCTTTTCAATGACGGTCTTCAGGTATGGAGCTTCACCGCCCTCAGCCTCAAGCATTGCTGCGAGGAAATGGAGGGGTGAGATTTGTGAGTGAGAGTGGTCGACAGTAAGCTGAGTTGCCCGCTGGAGGATGCGGGTAACATTGTCTGTGAGTTGTGGTTGTTGTTGAGACATTTTTGTGTAGTGTGTGAATTGAGTTTTTTAGACTTAATTGAATTGTATGATTTATTGTGTTTGTTTGTTTGAATAGAGAAGGAAAAAAAGGAAAACAAAAAGAGGGATTTTTGGAAAGACAACGAGGTTCTTTATATACTTTTTTTTTGTTAAAGGCCAACAAATGTGGAGTTTAGTGGAGATACTTCTAGGATGTTCTTGCGGGCCGTTATAAGAGGACATATCTAGCCCATTCTGGTACCTTCTACAAAAGTCCGTGGGCATAAGTCCTATCTTTCATCCCCAGAATGTATGAGAATCGCCCAGAGTTTATCAGTACCCACGAGCAATTGAATTATATTTTTAAGTTTATTCGAGATTGCGGAAGATTTGCTAAGAAGGTTTCTGGACGGTTAATGAATCTAAAAATTTGACAAGTCGCAGTAAAGGGTGTTTGATTTTTTTAGTTAATACTGAGGGTTTTTTTTTTCAAATTTATTGTTTAAGCCCATAGTTCTCTTTAGTTTACATGTAACAAACCTAATAAAGCGACATTTGTTAAATCACCTTATTATTCCATATTTCAATTGCAACTAATAAAAATAACCCAATCATTCAAACTGCGCTTAAAAAGCACGCGGTGCTTAAAATTGAACTTTTCACAAAGAATATCTCAACCATAAGGATGGGTATTGTAAGCGGTTAACGGCAAGACTACAAGATTAAGTCACATGGTCAAGTAAATGTAAAAAAAAAAAAGAGAACAGCCTTATTACATTACAAAGGCTATTTCAAAAAAGATTCATATTGAAAAGTTCAACATCAGAATGACCCTATTCAAAAATAATAATCATCAAATGTATTAAATTTTTCATTTTTTTTTATTGTATTGAATTCCAAGCTATCACCATTTTTATCAAGAATTAAACCGCGAAAAAGTTTATTTTCTAGCCTTCTTGGTCTTCTTCTCAGACTTGGCCTTCTCGGCGTTCTCCTTGAGGACCTGCTTGACAACCTTCTGCTCCTCGACAAGGAAAGCACGGACAATCTTCTCCTTGACGCAGTTGGCGCAGAGAGAGCCACCGTAAGCACGGTTGACAGTCTTCTTGGTGTTGTTGACACGGGAGTACTCGCGGGGTCTCAGGGCAGCAAGACCGGGGAGAGCAATGGCGCACTCACCGCACTTGGGTCTGGTGGGGTTCTTCTTGAGGTGAAGGTATCTGAGGTTGCCACCGGGGGTCTTAACAATCTTGACCTTGTTAGATCTAGTGTTGTCTATAAAAAGTCGTTAGTTTTGAAGGGAATCATTATAAAACTCGAGCTTGAGCATGAGCGCCGTCAACTCTTAGGGTATCGTGAAATAGATGAAAACGTACAAGGATTCGATCGTCGGTAAGTGAGTCTTTGAACCATTTTTGCTGTCTGTCAGGTGGTGGGCTGGTACTTGGTCTCTCGCAGGCAAAGGCAGGTAAAAGGGGGGGAAGGGGAAAAAAAAAAAGAGAGTATTAGAAAAAAAAAAAAATTTTTTGCGCGGGACACGCTTGTGTGTTACAAAAAATGGCCGGATATAGAGCGAAAGTTGTAACAAGCGCCTATAGTTTGGAGAAAATTTGACAATGATATGAAAATACGAAAAAGTTACAGAATGAAATTTTTCAGTGTTTGAGTATCACGTGATTAATGCACAAGTAAAAAGTGTAACAAGCGGGAGAGAAGATTGATTTTGATTTTGTGTTTTTTGCAAGAAGTAGTCATGGGATGATATTTACGCAATAAACGTTAATAATCAGACTGAACAAGTTAGGTCTAAACCCTAAGGTTGAGCTTATGATTATTGATTTTTTTCTTTTTTGTTTTTTTTAAAGAAATACAATACAGAATTTCCGGGGAAAGGTATTAATACACTTATTGTGCGGCTCTTTTTTGAAATCATATATCAATTTTTTAGATAAAGTCTCTGAATTGAAAAAAAAAAGGATTATCATATTTAAGTATTTTTTTAATCAAAAAGTATGAGCCAATATGATTTAGCAAAAATATACAGTTTGGTCGGTGAATTGAACAAGGTAGAATCTGCTACAAAGCACATCAACACACATGGGCTGGTCGACAGGCTCTGGCCTTTCCGTTCGGCGTTTGAACAACTCGGAACTAGGCTTTTAAGTCAGGACCCAAAAAAAAAATTGAAAAGAGATGGGATCAAAATTAACAAAATTAACGAAATATTTACAAAGAAACAAGAGATGAAAAAATGAAACAGTTGATTGTCAATGCAAAGACCTTCAATTAACTCGAAGAAGATGGGGCGGAAGTTGTGGGGGTTGCAGGGGTGGTTGGTCCGTATTGAGCAGAGACCGGGTCGACTGTTTGCACTTGTTGGTACTGAGCCTGGAGCTTTTTCTGGAGTTCGTACTCGGCCTTGCGGGCTTCTTGTTGAGGGGTAAGAGAGGGGGCTTCTTCCTCATTGATCTGACTTTCGTGTTTCTTGCGGATACGTTCAGCGTCTCTAACGGGACCCAGACGAAGAGCCTAAAAGAGGGTTAGAAGCTTGTAGAGAGATGAGAATGAGGAGGACAAGGGATGATTTATGTAGATAAGTCGAAAGATGGAGTGTATATTGTACATGACTGATTTAGCATGAAAATGCTCGGTTGACTTACCTGACGTTCACGGTTCTGGTAGTCGTAGACACCGTAGATGGTGGCTACACTGAAGATACAAGTAACAGCAAATGTGATTTTTGAGGCAGTAGACATTGTTTGTAAAAAGAAAAAACAGGTGACAGTAGTTTGTTTTGGTGGTTAGAGCTGGTGGATGGATGGTTAAATGGTAGATGGAAGGGATTTGGTCTGTTAATTTGGTGGAAACTTTTAACTAAGATGGGGGGAGAAGGTGCCCTCGCGTCTTCTTTTCACAAATTTTCCAATTTCTGATCACGTGGAATTTAAATAAGTAGGCGGTGTTATGTATGTTAAAAATTAACTCCATGCTGAAGGTATTTTGCTTTGATTTGTTTATATGGCACACACAAAAACGCATTTTGTACATCAGCCTTACGTTGGAAATAGCCCTGAGCTTGGACGTTCCGCTCAAAGGTTACGGATTTTCCTTCAGACTACCCCCACTGCAAAACGATTCAAAGAGGTTCATTTTACGAGCGCTTCTGTGGCTTGTTTTTAGTATTTTTCACGCACGGCAGGGATTATCGATAGGGTCTTAGGCGCCACTTTGTTTTGTGGCTTGTGCTTGGGAGCGTGGTAAGCCGTTGGGCGGTCGTTCTGGTTTAGGAGAGCTGGTTATTCTTGCCCAGCAAAGCTTCGAGGACGGCCCGTAGAGCGGTTTAGGCAGGCATGGGAGGTGCTGGTGTTAGTTTTTGGTGTATATATGGACTTGATCAACATCGTTACAGGAAGCTGGAATCAAAACGCGTGACGTCAGAGCCGTAAAAAGTCTACTGAAGCTTGGCTAGCTGAGGGGTGGAGGACTCGGGTGGATATAGCCCAGCCAAGTCCCGCCACACGCTTGTTGCCACCACCACTGCCACCTTCCCTCCCTCGTTCTAGTATGGCCGACCGCAGGCTACACGGGCTGCATAGGATAGGCCAGGCTCTTTCGCTCTGGCTTGGGAGCGGAGGGCGGTTCTTAGTGTGAGCATGAGCCCGATTACACGGATGCCTCGCTGTTCAAAATAGTGCATGGCTTGAATAGAAGCCATCGATATGCCGTTAGTCCTTGTGCTGCGCGCCCCTCCCACGCGTACATATTTTTGTATGTTATGTAGTGTATATAGTGGCATAGAGATAAGCGGGCGTGGGCTGCTGGATGCGGCCAATGGCGATTCAGCCAACGCAAAAACCTTCTTTATCAGCGGGTTTTGTCGGTGTGCAAATGTCAGGCTTGTCTGCCAAAACAGCCTGGGTGGAAGGACGAGCGACCTGCTTGCCGTACGCGCTAACCGCCGATCAGCCAGTCGGCCTGCCAGGCTTTTTTTTTTTAAAAATACACCACCACCACCCCAAAACCTTCTCGAGCTACTATCAGACCTTATTTTTTTTTTTTAAAAACAGCCATCTGGCGTCCCAGCCTCTTGCCAAAACTACCACCACACTTCTCCTTCCCCCTAAAAAACCCTTATATCTAAGCATCACCACCTTTTAAACAATAACCTCTTACTATACAAATACTACATCCTAAAGTAAAAACTAAAATCCACACCCACACATTCATATACATATATATATATATATATATATATATATATCTAATAAACTATGGACCCCCTCGTTTCACCATCCTCCGCTGCTCCAGGAACCGGGCTCCAAGTCCCCCCAGAAACTACCTCTACAAACCCCTCAGCAACCAACCATAACAATACCCCCTCTACCTCCAATATGCCTTTCTCGGGCCCACCCCCGGCATACTCGCGTGAACGGTTCAGCTCTGTGCCCTCAGTCGCCCCTCCATCCGCCGCCGTTCGCGTCCCAGGCCACCCAGGCGCTCGCGGCGCTGGCTCCGCCACCTCGCCCTCTTCCGCAGGCCTCTCGGCATCGGCATCGGCCGCCTCCTCCTACTTCTCTGTGTCTTCCGCGTCCCGCTACGTCCCAAACACAAATGAGCCTTCGTCTGTCTCATCCTCCTACAAGAGTGTCATCCCCCAGTCGGCGTCGTCCTATCATACGGCCTTCTCGCCATACGCTCAGGGTCCAGGGTCGGTCTCCTCAACCACAACTTTCCAGGAACGCTCTGCGTATTTTGCACCAGGCCCAGGGCCTGCTTCGGCCGCAGCAGCAGCAGTAGCAGCAGCTGCCGCCGCCGCGGCAGCAACCACCTCAACCCCAAATATGTCTTCTTCGTCCACAGCGTATCCCCCTGATAGAAAACTCTCTACCTCAGGCTTCCCACCATCCTCCTCCGCCTCAACGCCGGCTTATGCTGGCCACGAAGATTCATCACCCGGAGGCCTCATGGACCCCCAACGATCTCCCCAGAGTGATGCTTCACCACTGGTTCCGGACCGCACTCGTTTCCCAAGCATTTCTGACCCGGAAAACAATACCAGCTCTCCTCTCCCTTCATCGGACTCCGCTGACCAACAGCAGCAACAACATCCCACGATCCGTACATCCCTACTCACCTCCAAACTTGCTGCAGCAAAAGCAGCCGCCGCCGCTGCAGCCGTCTCATCAACCACACCCTCTTCATCTGAACCGCCATTCACTCAACAGCAACCCTTTGCATCCTCAAATACCTCCTCCACAAATACCTCTAGCAATGGGCTCCATTTCGGAGCCGCAGCGGCCTCGTACTCTGCATCCTCAAACAATATTCCTTACTCGGCCTCAGCTTCGGCCTCTTCATCTGCAGCTTCATCCTTTAGCTCTTCGGCCTCCTCAGCCTTCCCTTACCCCAAACCAGGAAGTTTCTCTATACGCAAGCAATCCCCCCGTACTTCCACAGGTGCTGGCGCCTTTGGCACTTCACCATATGCTAGCTCCAGTGTTGGTACTGCGGGCGGCAATGGAGGCCTCTCGAGCTCATTTGGTTCCGCAGCAGCAGCGCGCCACCATCACCACCACCACCGCATGTCTGCATCGTCATTTCGCCAACAACAGCAACAGCAGCAGCAGCATCAGCAGCATCAGCAGCAACAGCAACAACAACTAGAAAGAGAGCGCCGGCATCATTCGCTCAGCGGTGCTTCATCATCTTCCTCCTCCCAATCATTTTTACCGCATCCGGCGTCTACCACAACTAATGTCACCATGGCTGTAGCGTCGGGCATCTCCACCCAGGCCCCCGAACAAATACCCACCACTCGCCATTCTTCGGAGGAGATGGATGTGGATGACGATCATGAAAACCATCACCACCACCATATTCGCCGAGATGATGAAGATGTAAATATGACATCGGAAACTCCCATGCACAAACCCATGACTGATGACGATGATGAGGACCAACACTTGCCTGACGCACCAAAAGACTCTGAGGAGGGCGCCAATGATGCGTCTAATTCATCCTCGTCATCAGCCAACTCAAACGCCTCTAGCCAACCAACCGAGGCCACCAAGGAGACGGAAGAAACCGACGTGACGATGCCATCGACAAGTGATGACAGGGAAGCCACAGCTGCGGAAGAGTCCAAGGACTCTACGGCAGGCCAAAGCTCATCATCTTCTGGCCCACAGCAATCGTCGTCCTTTGAGCACCTCGACATTGCAAACCACCCCGTTCCGGAGGTGATTGTCATGTTGACGGCTCTGCTACAAAAAATCATTGATGCCAACGATGCTCTGCACCCCCATCACTACCAGACAGCATACTCGCACAATAGCCACGGCAGTGGCGGGTCTGGGTCCTCTTCTTCCGGGCCCAGCGCCAATGGATCGCAGTTCACGGCCAACGTGCTTGCCTTTCACGGGCGCAACGTGCCAGCAATTGGGCTGGAGGCTTACCTGAATCGTATTCTCAAGTACTGTCCCACGACCAATGAGGTGTTCATCTCCCTGCTGGTGTACTTTGATCGCATTGCACAGCGTGCCAATTCGGGCGAGCTCGATGGGCCGGCCAACTCTGACGCGCGCAGTGAGGACGGCAAGCGCAGCGCAGGATCGGAAAGTGAAGGTAGCGGGGAATCGGGCGATCGACCAAACTCCAGTGAGTCGTCGTCGTCTGCTTCTTCTACTCCTGCACCAAAGAAGCAGCTTTTTGTGATGGACAGCTACAATATCCATCGTCTTATCATTGCCGGAGTCACTGTCGCATCCAAGTTTTTCTCGGATGTCTTTTACAAAAACTCGCGGTACGCCAAGGTGGGCGGTCTCCCCATTGACGAGCTGAACCATCTCGAGCTGCAGTTCTTACTACTGACGGACTTCCGGCTCATGATTCCGCTCGAGGAGCTCCAGCGCTATGCAGACTTACTTTTGGGTTTTTGGAAGAAGGAGCAGTCGACTCAATCGCAACAGCCCCAGCAGCCTCCTCAGCAACAGCAGCAACAGCAACAGGTTAACGCGTGAATGTAGATTACAGAACGTTGGTTTAACAAAAGACTTGCCTTTTTCTGTTTTTCTTAATTTTTTGGTATATTGTGATGGTAGAATATCTTAATCTTTCGTTTAATTGCATCTCTCGTTCTCTTTTTGTTATCGTGTGTTTATAAAAAATGTTTTTCTGGCATGACTGCTTTCTACATATATATGAGTTTCCTTATCTTTAATAAATAATTATAATTTTAAAAGGTGAATATAGTTTTTTACGGTTCTTAATCCGCTTCTTTTTAGCCCGTCCCATTTTTTGTACAAAGGTAAGAAAGGGGTCTCGTTTTAAGGTTTTGCACGGTCGATATCCCAAGCCTCACAGGTCTAACCTTATGTTTGGCGTACCACTACGACTCCCGCTGAAATCTTAACATGAGAGGCTCAGCGGAAGGTTTATGAGTCGACAAGTCGTTCGCTGTTGAAACTCCCTCGTGCGCTCCATACTTGCAAGCTTTGCATTTACAATCATTTGGCTTTGGTTGGTCCACGCCTTGAGCTGGGCGCACTACACAAAACCCCAACCTCGAATGCGTTAGTGGATGGAAATCTCTAAAGTGTTTTTTTTTTACTTTCACGAGGTTGCCGTCGAGATGAAGCTTTGGATGGATCAGTCTTGTGGAAAACCCAAAGAGTTGAACTCCGAGGAGCGTCTTGGTTTGATGCCGCTGTGCTCACGCCGCACGTACTTTAATCGAGCAAGAACCGGTTTACAAAACAACACAGTCAGGGTAACCCCAAGTAACTGGGTAACTTTAAGTGGCTGTTACCTGGTAATTTTGCAAAAAAAATTTCAGTGCAACAAATCAACCATTTACGAGCGTCTTGAAAAAAATTTTTAATCTTCAAAGAATCAAACGACCCAAACATTTTTCCAAAGCTACGTTTCGGAATCTCGTTATTGTAAAAAGGCTTCAAAATTATATCCAATTTTTTTTTATTTTTATTAAACTCGTATTCATGAACTTCTTTTTTATCCTATACAGTAGATTTTTTTTTCATTCCATCATTATATTTCTCACTAGAGAAGAAAATAAAAAAGAAGAGCATTTATCGGAGTCTGCGGGCCTCGCGCTCCGACTCCATGAGGCAGAGAATGTCATCCTCACGGACGGGGCCCTTGACGTTGCGGACAATGGTGCGCGAAGTGTCGTCAATGAACTCAACACGAACCTGGGTGACGCCACCACGGGAGCCGGTGCGGCCGAGCACCTTGATAACCTTGGCCAACTTGACAGGAGTCTTAGTATCCTAGAGAAAAGGTATTAGTTTCATGTATTTCAAGGCTTATAATCCCCTGTCCATGAATATCCGTATATATCATCATCTAGATTTTGATTCCATCTCAAGGTATTTTCTCAATACAAGTGGTACGAGGAACAAGGCTCTTGAGAAACTTGTCGAGTGCTGGATATGAGGGATAGACGGTTCCAAGAGCTGAGTGACGGAGATATATACTGATTTTTTTCTTCAAATAGACACAGGTTTAAAACGAAAAACAAAAACGCACCATTTTTGACTATGTGATGTGTGAGTTGCAGTTGTCGGGTAGGGCAAGAATTTCCTCAGACGTGGTGGGAAAGAAGTAAAAAGGGAAAAAAAAGAGGGAAAAGGGGGGGAGAGGGGAGGGGAGGGGGGCACGCAGGCGAGAAAAAAAAAAAAAAGGACCTACACAGAATGCTAACGCTACTGATAGAGGCGTACACACACACACGACTACACTTAGAGAGGGTTAGGGGAGCGTGGTAGGTGCGCCGCAGATGCCTATTTGGAAAGCAGTAAAATTTTTTATTCCAGATGGTTTGTTGCATGTTATAGGTTGTTGCACTTTAGGAATGAATTGTGTCGAGTGGTGCGGTAATGTAATAGCCTAGTCAGTTGTTATATGTAAATGTCACACATGTAAACTCTATATTACGTAATGTGTATATCCACTTTGGGAAATAGCAGTCACTCTTACGTATTTTATTTTCTGGACTAGAAGGCAGAACAAACTTGAAGAACGCCGCAGCAAAAACCAGCTCCCATATTCTCTACCCCTCTACTCTTTTAGATCTCAAGTTCGAATCTTTCCATTTAGCATTTTAATTCATAAAACAACGTAACCCCCCACCCTAACCCTGATCTACGCTCTCCCCTTTTTTATTTTTTTTGCGCCCTTGGGTCTTCCTCCATGAAATTTTTCAGCTTCTGCCTTGTTCACCACCACATGGCACCAGCCCAGCTCTCCTACTAGCTCCAAGCATTTTCCTTAGCCGATGACTCAATCCGTTCCAACAACAAAAGTCGTCATCTAAAGGGAAAAAAACCCTCTGATTCATCGTAGTTTTGCTATTATTCACAAGCATTGTTCATAAATGCGTTTTTTGTACACTGTAGAACCTTAGCCTTCCTCCCCCCTCCCCCCCTCACCAAAAAAAACTCTCCTATATAAAAATGTCTGTGTCCGCCCTTTGTCAAAAACCCAATCACTTGAAAATTTTTCCGTAGCTTTTTTTTAACCTCTTAAAAAATTAATTTGAGTGGCCCATCACACACCTTAAACTTTTCTTCTTACCATATTTCTATCATCGTCATTATAAATCAATCTCACACATCACCTCAAAATGGATTTGGTTAATCATCTCACAGACAGACTTCTTTTCGCCGTTCCCAAAAGTATGCTTGAATGTTTTTATATATCTCTTATTAAATCGCACCATGTGAATCCTCGTCCTAATCACACTCTTCCACCCTAGAGGGCCGTCTCAATGAACGGGCAATCCAACTGCTCAACGGCGCAGACATCCAATTCAAGCGCTCCCACCGCCTCGACATCGCCCTCTCCACAAACATGCCCGTCGCCCTCGTGTTCCTCCCAGCTGCAGATATCCCCCGCTTTGTTGCCGAAGGCAAGTGCGCTCTCGGCATCACCGGCTACGACCAGGTCTGCGAAAGCGGCATGGACTGCGACATGCTGCTTGACCTGAGCTTTGGCAAGTGCAAGCTCCAGGTCCAGGTCCCGGAAGCCGGCGAGTTTGCCGACCCCAAGCAGCTCATTGGCAAGTCCATCGTCACCTCCTTTACAAAACTCACCACCGAATTCTTTGCCAAACTCGAAGCAGAACAAGCCGCAGGAACCAGCATACCCGACGGCGACGACCGGATATCTACATCAAACCTCAAGACTACCATAAAATACGTCGGCGGCTCCGTCGAAGCGGCCGTCGCCCTCGGCGTCGCTGATGCCATTGTCGATCTCGTCGAGTCGGGCGAAACCATGCGCGCGGCCGGCCTCAAGCCCATCGGCACCCTCCTCAACACCTCCGCCTGGCTTCTTCAGTCCAAGCACGCCTCCCAAGAAGATCTCGACCGGGTCAAGATCATCCGCTCTCGTATCGAAGGTGTTCTCGCCGCCTCTCGCTACGTCCTTTGCAACTACAATGCCCCCCGCAGCAACCTCCCAGAGCTCCTTAAAATCACCCCGGGCCGCCGTGCCCCCACCATCACCCAGCTCGAAGAAGACAACTGGGTCGCCGTCTCTAGCATGGTTCTGCAAACAGAGATTGCAGCAGTCATGGATAAGCTTGAGGCCAATGGAGCTGAGGACATTTTGGTCTTTAACATTTCCAATTGCAGAGTCTAAAAAACATAAACATAAATAAAACTATAGATTCTCTTTTTTTTTTTGTTCCCCTTTATATTCTTGTCTTCATCTTGTGTCGCAAACTCCAGCGACGCTTGTGACCCCCCGGACTGGCCGATTTGGTGTCGCTGGTATCACTAGATGATCCTCGGCTTCGACTGCGACTTCGGCTTCCGCTGGAGGACCGTTTTTCGCGCCAATCATGGAGTAACCCGCGGTCTTTCTTTTCCATCCCCCCTGTTGCTGTAGTAGCCGCAGCAGCTGTTGCAGTTGTTGCTCCAGTCACACTAATCACAGGCAACTTATTACCAGACCTGCGCTCGTCGTCCTCAATTAGCAGCAGCATCTGTGACAACAGGTACGTCCGCCCGGCCGACGCTAGTAGATACACCCCCTCCATGCCCAGGTTGACGGGCTGGCGCGCCTCGGTCGCCTCCACCAACCGCCGCAGCAGCAGCGCCGTGATTTCCGCCACCAGCACCCCGCAGTCCGATCCGTTGACCTGACGCGGCGTGGGCACGCAGATCATGGAGAGTTTGCGTGGCCGGTGCCCCGGCGCGGCCCTCCCCGCCATGACGGCCGCCAGCCGGTCGGCGGTGCGGTGCGCAGCCGCCGTCACCACCCCGTCGTGCAGCGTGTCGTAGTACATCGCCTTGTGGTCGCGGGTGGATACAACCAGCAGCGACCAGTGCGTGCCGCCGTAGCTCGCGCTCACGTCCGGGTTATCGTTGATGGGCAGAAACACAAACCGGGCCGAGCCAAAGTCCGGCAGCGCAGACGCAAGCTCCTCAGCAGTCTCCGGCGCGTGTTGTAAGAGATACGCGAGCGCCGGCCGCAGCAGCACCACCTCGCCGCGCCGCTCACACCTTG
The DNA here is from genome assembly GCA_900497715.1 of Magnusiomyces ingens NRRL Y-17630. Taxonomy (NCBI): domain Eukaryota; kingdom Fungi; phylum Ascomycota; class Dipodascomycetes; order Dipodascales; family Dipodascaceae; genus Magnusiomyces; species Magnusiomyces ingens. The sequence continues at coordinate 2,200,094 of UIDE01000002.1, forward strand.
CAAGAACCGTGGCCTCTAGATGCTCGTACGCAAACGCAAGGTCTGTGTCGCTTAGCCATTCGCCTTCCTCGAGGTTGCGCACGTCCGACCAGTACAGCGTTAGGCCGTCACGGTGCGCGACGACGGGATCGTAGTACTCGTCTCCTCGAGCTAGTGCCTGGCTCTGTATTCTATGGAAGAGTTTCCGGTACTGCGGCATCTGTTCCTGGAGTCGTTTCTGGTGCGCAAATCTATATCGTTTATAGTGTCGGTCATGAAACGCCGGGTCCTCATCTTCAAACCCACACGTCAAGGGATAAATTTCGTCTTCTGTCATTGTGTATATTTGCTGATGTTGGTGTGGTTTAAGTTGCGGTGATAGTTGGTTTCCAAAGTTGCTATGTTCTGGTGTAAATAAAATGGTGGGGTCGGTCGAGGCTTTTATATTCCCACCCCCCGGCAAAAACTCAGATTCTATGCCGCTATTAGTACCCTCCCCTCCCCCTTCCGTTTGCCCACTAAATCTCGCGCGTACTGACACCGCCGCGGCTGCCACCGTAAGCTGCCCGTTACCTCCCAAAACGAGCGCCGACCGTGTGTTTGTCCCGTAGGAAGCTTTGGACGGCGCTGATGTCATTGGGCTGCCTGGCCATTTAAGCTCAAGCCGAGGGTCGCGGGGCCCTGAATGCCTTATATCTGCTTCTCCTTCTGCCTTGCGTTGTCCTGCTGATGCTGCGCCATTAAGTTTGACCGCCTCGGAGGTCTCACTGCTCCGCCGCTGATCGTCATTGGCATTTCCACAGACATGGTCACTTCCATTCGGCTTATTTTCCTGCCTAATTTCCTGAAATGGCGCTCCTGCTGACGCTTCAACTGTTTCGGCCCCAACTTTAACCAAACTTCCACTGGTACTGTGCCGTGAAAGAGATGCACTATTTAACCCGCCACGCATTGATCCTAAAAACCGACTCCCCCGAGGTGGTAATATCTTGTTTCCTTTGGACCTAAGTCCTGTAGAAGTTTCGGACCCAGTTGGTGCTGCCGTTCCTTTTGTTCCTCCTACGTCACTGTTTTGTCGAAACAGCGACCGATAACTTCGAGACGTCGCCTCAATAAGAAACCGGTCAGATGACCCCAAAATTGTTTCGGGAGTGATGGTGTGTCCCGAATTTAGTGAGGCTTCCGGTGGAGACATGACGCTTCCTCCCAGTTCTTGTGTTGGGCTTTCTATCCTCCCGGGAACGCTTTCAGCCCGACTGACTCGCCGACTACTGCTGCTTCCTGCCCCGCCGCTATTATTTCGTACACGTCCTCCGCCACCCCCATTTCCAAAACTACTGCTTCCACGCGACGGAGGGTCGCGTAGATTGGCTAGGTGCAGTGATTCATGTAACGCCATCAGACTCGCGCTAGCTGCCTGCTCCACAGAAACTGAGGGTGCGCGCGGCAACGGGGGCAGTGCTGGCGACGAGTTTGAGGCGGGGATGACGCTGGCGTTGGATACCAGAGGCCCGGTTCCTGCGGCCGCATTGTAGAAGCTCCCTGCGCTTGATCCTCTTGGCCGGGTAATTTGATGCTGGGGTTGTGACGATGGACTGAGCTCGGGTTTCCAAGGTTGTTGGTGTTTTAGCTCTGTGTCGTCTTCTTCTGCATCTGATATGGAGTCTTCAGCTTGCTCAGCCTTGAAACTATCAGCGCTTATCATGTACTCCTCGCCCACGTCACGGAACGGCGATTGCGTATTATTTTCGTCGCCGTTGTGTTGCTGATCCCCCCAACTCTCTCCACCTCGATTTGCACTGGCTAATGCTGCTGGTGTTTTTGTCATTGAAGTATCCGTCACAGCCACCATATTTGCTGGTCTACTGCTAGTGCTTTCTTGAGACGACGTAGCGCTGTGGCTACTTTTTCGTCGTCCCTCTTTCCCTCGAGGCCATCCTTTACTACTCCGTTTGGGTCCACGGAGATTTCGCATTGACATACTTGCTCCGCTGTCGCTAGTTTCCTGCTGCTTTTCTTCGGGAACACTGATGTTCTCTTTGCTTTGGAAATGTCGAGGGATTTGGCCCAAAACCTTGGTCAAATGGCCCATTGTATTGAAGTTGGAAATGAAAAAAAGCAAGTAAAAGAAAAAACAAATACTTTCAAGATACCAAATTATTTTTTATAACAGTGAAAAAACAGTAAAAGAAAGAAAAGTAGCTATTTCTAGCTTATTTTAAAATTTCTTAAGTATTCTTCTTAGTTGGACAACTCTTTTGCAATTAATAAATAATAAAAAGCCCTCCCCAGCGCTTTAAGCAATTGGCCTGGAGTAAGCTTTAAACCTTGAAACTCTTGTCTCAGGTTCGCTGCTTCAATTGGGAAATCTCATGTGCAAGTTGCTTATTGCAGTTTTAGATTTTATGGCCTTGGCTAGATCCGATTAAAATCCCCTTTCAAGCCACCCAAATCAGGCAATTATCCTGCCTCGTGCGGCGTATTTCCAAAGTCTCTTACTGACTTTTTCCATTGAAAAAAAAATACAATAAACCAAACCATCAGAATTCATTTAAAAGCTATTTTCTTTTTTTTCCCACGCGTATTAATTCTAGTGAAAAAATAATAAAAGCTTATGGCCTTATTTCTGCAGAACCGCCCAAGCTTTTAGTGATGCCAGGCTTTGTTCCGACACCTGGCTAGCCGCCGCGTCCAAACGCGTTTTCTCAACCCGCCACCCATCTTCTTTTACCTTCATTCTATCCTTGGCCCGCTCAAACCACTCTTCAAACTGCTCTGTGTCCTTGAGCATTCGCATTTCAACAAACTCCATTTTTCTCACAACTTGACGTGTCAAGTGGCCCAACAGCTCAGAAAACGTTTCCCGTTGCCCAGTCACAGCCTCCAAAAACCTGTCCTTTTGCGCCTGGTACGTGTCTGGAGCACTCTCCCATGGTGACATTGTCGTAAACACTCGTGGATAATTGTTGAGCGTAGGAGAGCCAGACGTAACAGTATTGGTGCTATTATTAGCACCACCACCATTATTTGGAGCTTCACCGCCACATCCGCCATTAGCAATAAAAGACGTGACGCTGCCTTTCACGTCCTTGGTGCCCTTCTTAACAGGAGTAGCTGTCTCTGTGGCCAGAACCCTTTCAACTTTAATTGGAGTACCAAAGCTTAAGTTTTTTTCCTTGGTTGCCATTACGCCTTTGAGCGAATTAAGTCTAGCAGTTGTCGACGACGACGAGATAGAAGGAAGCAATGTAGATTTCGATACACCTTCCGTTTTGGTAACCTTACTACTTGTTGCAGCATTTCTTGGAGTAGAGAAGGCTACTGGACCTCGCATAGGCTTTGTAAGGTCCTTACGCATCATCTTGACAGGTGTGTCAAACGTAGCACTGAAAGAGCTCCCCTTTCCACCAAAAGAGTTTCCATGGCCTTTTAGAATGCTTGAAACCCCGGTGAACTCACTACTCGACTCTTCCTTTGGTTGTTCTACTTTTGTCTCATGCGCGTTTTGAGTTTCCTTGCAAGGTTTATTCAAGTTAGCCAAAACCGTCGACACAACAGTAGCAATTGAAGGCTCGTCTGGTTCAAAGCGACCCAAGTTTTCAAGAACCTTGGTTACAACTGAAGCTACTGACTTTTCTTCAGGAGTCGGCGAATCAACAGGAGGTGAAACAATACCACAACTAGGTTTGGTTGACAAAACCTCAATGTGATCTCTATGATTCGTATGTTCAGTAGCATTAGCCAAAGTATCAGGGAGTTTGCTTTCTGCTTGCACTTCAACTTTTGGACGTTTCTTTTCCTCCTTTTCCAACCCTTCACCCTGTTTACGCTTTTTTTCAAGGGCCCCTTTTTTGCTTTTATCTGAGGCTTCTTTGCGTTTTTGTGCTTCCATTAACGCTTCTTCTCTCTGCCTTGCTTTTAGTTTCTTTTCCAGTGCTTCTTCATCATGTTTCCTTTTTAAAGCTTCTTCCTCCTTGAGACTTTTTTCCTCTAAAGCTTTTTCCTTTTTGCGGTTTTCTTCCAACAATTTGTCTTCGCGTTCCTTAAGTTCGACTTCTTCGCGCTTATTCCTTAGCTCGTCATCCTCACGTCTTTTCAAAGCCCTTTCCTCACGTTTCTTTTTTGACTCCTCCTCTTTACGCTTCTTTTCCTCCAATATCTCCTCCAATCTGCGAACTTTTTCCTTCTCATTCTTTTTCAACCGCTGCACACGTCTGCTAGCCCGAATGCTTCGCCTTGTTGGTTGATCCGATTCTTCATCCTCATATTCCTCTTCATTTTCTTTTTCTGAGTCAAAATCTGGAGAAGACGAAGGATCTAGAGTTTTTTTAGGGTTTAGGGTTTTGCCTTGTGTTTTGCTTGTGCTTTGTGCAATTTCTTCGGGTTTAATTAGCTTTTCCAAGAGGTCCAGAGTAGAGTTTTTCATCTCATCAGGCTTTTCATGCTCTAAAGACTGTTCAATAAACTTTTTTGTCAAACTTTGATCAATGTTACTAGAGCTGTTTTCAACGTTGTTACCCTTCTTTCCCAAGCTTTCCTCAACAGGGTTTCCAACATGTGTGTTTTCCTCTAGAGCTTGATCAGATTTACCCTTTAATTTTTTTGGTTTTGGGGGCTCCTTTACTCGAGCCTTGCCTCTAACCACAACTTTTTTAGTTTGCCTTTTGGTTTTGGATGAACTTTCTTTTGGTGGTTGAACAGCTGGGGGCACAGGAGAGACATTTTTGCTAGCAATTGCAATCTCCTTTTTAGATTGAGTTGGTGGATCCCAGAACTCATCTTCATCACTTTTATACCCAGATCGTTTTTCATTGACTACAACAGACTTGACTGGAACCGAAACTGTAATCTTTTTTATATTCTGAGGCTTTGCAACATTGAGAGAAGTTTCAATAGCAGGTCTAGGGACAATTGGTGTCATGTGCAAATCATCCAAAACCTTTTGTATCTTGGCAGGAACAAACGAGCTTTGATCTTCAGGATTTGATGTTTCATTAATTACCAATTGTGACTCCACACTCTCTTTATCTGGCTGATTCTTAAGCCTTACATGTTTTGAATCAGCTATAGGAAGAAATTTGGTGATAGATGCAATACTTCCAGCTCGAGTAGGCTGTGGAGGTTGAGTATCCTGTAACTTTAATGGGGGCCGTGGAATAGCCGGACAAGACTTTTCATTTAGGGAAATGATTGAATCTCCTTGAGACATTTTCCTGCGAGCAGGTAAAGGTGACGGTTGCATATACATGCTACTATCTGAGCTAGAAGGAAATGCTTCAATGTCATCTTTGTTTAAGGCAGAATAAGAAGAAACATCAATCTTAGTGTCTACAACCGACATTTTGAGTGAATTGACGCCATATACCTCTGGAACATTATAACCATTGTTCTTCATCAGATTCATGACTTGGGAAGAAAACTGTTTTTCCGAGTTTTCATCTTCAAATTCCAGGATAAGGGAGACTGAATTCCATGTTCTATTATCCAAAGAAAACAAAACTTGAGATTTGCTGGATGTGAAGGTATATTGCATTGATTTGGAGCTTTTTTTGGTCGTCCGAACAAGATGCTTAAACCAAAACTCTAACAATTCAATTTCCAAATTAGTGTGGCTTTTGGGTTTCATCAAAAGGAGGCTTGTACTTGAAATTTGAACCATTATGGGGACATCGCTTATTGGGGCAAGCAATTCCATCTTAACAATGGGGAAGACATTAGGCCGTAATCTGAAATGTTAGAAAAATGATACCAAATAAAAAAGATGAGGTACAAGCACTTACGGATGCCTAAAAATTTTGTCAACACTTTTTAAATATTGAAAATAGGACGCATCGAAAGATCGAGCGCTTGGAAGAGAAGTCCAAAGTTCTTCAGGCCCTTCCGGCCACAGAACCGAAACAAAGGGAGGACCACGGGTATGTACACGGACTGGAACACAATTGTTGATGAGCTCGATAAAGTAGCATTGGAGCATAAAATCCTTGCTTTTGGTAATGATGTCTCCAAACTTGTAAAAGTTATTTTTGAGAAGGATTTTGGCAGCTTCATGGCGGTGGTTGGAAAAGCAAGTGACAAGGGTGCTGCAGAGTTTAGCCATACGCCAGGCGTTTTCGTCGACTTTAGCAAGACGCGTTAAAAGCATGCTTGTTAAAGAGACATCTGAAAGCTCTGGGATGTGCGTTGTATATTTCTTAACGACGAGACAAGACATGTTAGAAAACGAGCGTTGCAGAGAACAATGATAAAAGAGAAAAGATACATACAGAAAGAATAATGAATGCACGAGGATTACTACCGTAGAAGCAACAAAGCTTGCCAATGAAGTTCAATACACGATCGTCATAGACAGTGGTAGCTGACAGTGCTTGAATGATTTTGTCAATGAGGTCGTCTGCAGTAGGACCATTCTATTTAGAAGAATTAGATGAAACTTGTAATGTTTGTGAAGAAAAAGACATACCAATTCTTCAAACTCTTGTTCGCTGATTGTCCTCAAGAGGAACGTTTCTAGGAGTCCCCATTGAATGGAAGAAAGACTTTAAAATTGGAGATATTAGATGATTTAATAGTACTACAACTTTTGATCATACTTTTCTTTTGTAATAAGTGCTTTGTATAAATCTTCAAAGGCGGCTATGAATTGTTGATTCATCTTGAATTAAGTGGTTACGGAGAAGAAAGAAAATGATAATTCTTTTACTCTTTTAAAAGGTTTTTCGTGGTGATGAGAAAATTAATGAGCGATGAGAAAATTAACATGTAAGAAATATCCATATATTTTTTAATTTTTTAAAAAAAACTCCTATCTAAACAAATGAAATAAAAAGAAATAAGTCGTCATAAAAAAGTCTATTCACAATTTTTTTTTGGTATAGTTATTATTCCTGGGAGGAGATGAAGGGTTTGAATGCAAATGTCAAAAGAATCAAAATGTCATATGACACCTTGAGAGAACCGGCCAGCACGAAGCAGATCCACTGCTTATTTTCGTGGGCCAGGAAACCCGCAATAGATGGACCAAAGATCTGAGAACACGTCTTGACGACATTGACCCAGGCCATGACGGCTGTACGCTCGGAGGACAGGACGACCATGGAAAGGAAGGCCTGTTTAGGAGCCACGTCCATTTGGCAAGTGCAGGAACGCAGCACTAGCAGCATGAAAAAGACTGAAAAGGATGCGGGCATTGGCAGGAAGATGAGGATGGCGGAGGAGGGGAAATGTGTGAGAGCCATGGTCAGGACGGGGCCCAGACGTTTTGCTAGAGAAGAGGACACAAGCATTGCGAGGGACGCAATGATGCCTGTGACAAAGAAGGTTGATCCCAGGACTGTGGGGTTGATGTTAAATTTTTTTGTCATGTAGTAAGAGACCCATGTTGATTTGATGAGAGAAGATGCAAACGAGTCGAGAGCAAAGAGTAGCGAAAGCTTGAAGACGATATTTGTGGATGCGGCCGAGAGCTCGGGTAGTATGGAGAAGCGTCGATTGGTGGGGTGTGCAGTAGTGGCAACCATGGAAGCTTCTTGGTCGACTGGGATTTGTGGTGGGCTGAGCAGTGAGGTTGTTTCCGATGGCGGGGTGGTTTCCTGCTCCTTTTGTTTGTTGTTGATTAGGGTGGGGCCTGATGAGTTAGCCAACTGGTAAAGTGGAGCCTCGACCTTGTGGGAGAGGCTGAGAGAAAGCAGCAGCTTGAGACCGCCAAAGATGGCAAAGATGAGGAAGATGGTTTTATAAGCCTCTAATGAGGTGAGGCCAATGTGTGGGGCGGTGAAAGCGTTGACGAGCCAACCACCGGATATATGGCCGCATGCGAGGGCGAGAGCTGATCCGAGAGAGTACCAAGCGTAAATGTCATTGCGGTATTCCGGGGCGACGAGGTGGGCAAGGGTAGATTCTTCGACGGTTTGGAAGGGACCGATATCGGATCCCGATGGGGAGATGACGCCAAGGACGGCTGCTATGAGGAGGACGTAAAAGTTGTTTGACACTGCAAAGACGATTCCGGATGCGAGCATCATGAGGGCGCCGATGCAAAGTACGCGGCGACGGCCAATACGGTCTGCGTTGAGAGTGAGGAAGTACGAGATGATGACATCGCCGAAAAGAGTGCTGCTCATGAAGAGGCCCGAGAGACTTTCGGAGTATCCATGGGCGTTGAAAAATTGGACGAGGAAGATGGACGATTGGCCAAACGCCACCATGCGGACAAATTTGATAAAGATGAGGATCCGCACGTCGCGTGTCGAGTTGAGTAATGAGTGGAATCCCAGCTCCTGGGAGAGGTGAAGACAGAAGGATCTAAGAGGCGCTATCATGGCTGCTTAGTGGACATTAGATGATGAATGTGTTTTTATGTGTGTATGCAAATTGTTGTGATGGAAAAGATAAAAAAGAGAGGAAGAAAGACTATCAAGATAATCTTGTGGTATATAAATGTAAAATTAAAGTAAATAAGATTTTGATAGGTAGGGAGAAAACGGGTGACTTTTATATATGGACGAGGGGAAACATGGAACGAAAAAGATTTTTTTAATCAGATAAAACAACCTGAAGATGCCAGGATTTTTAAAATTTTTTAGTTAAAAAAATAAAATACATTTTTTAAATAGTGCACACGCACACAAAAGGAGCAAGTCATTACTTTCAGGTGAGAACTTTTATGCGGGATCTTCATAATCAGCAGAAAGCGGCACTTGCGGGGAGACTTTTTTTTCTCTGTCGCTTAGGAACCAGACAGCTTTTTTTACACAGTCTTGAACTACTGATCTTTGTATACTACACAAAGCCCACCTTCGGGAGGATCAAAAAGGTTGGTTGATTTGCTGCGCGCCGAGAAGAGGAATATTATTTTGGATATTTTTTTATGTCCGACCAAGCCAAGTTTATTATTTCCAGCCTTTTTCTGAATTTGAAAGTCCTAAGAGTTCACTACGGTTTCTTGATAATGGCCTAAAAAATAAAACTTTGAAAAGAGAAGCTTTTTTTTTTTTCTCCCAGCACAAATACAAGCAAAAGCCATTTATGTCCGGTCGGGTTTCTCTACGGGAGAGGTCATTGAATGTGGTTGTTGTATTTTGTGTGTTTTAAGGAAGAGCCGCATGACCGCAGAGGTCACGCGTGACCTGAGCAGTTTAATTAGACTGAGCCTTTTTTTGTCTGCAGAAAAACAGGTACCGACTTAGGGGTATTCGGTCACTATATCTCGCTGTCTTTTTTGTTTCGAACTGTTAAATTCAATAATTGCTTTTGTTCTCGACTGGTAGGAAAACCTGATGGTGCAGACTTTTAACATGTTTGCTTTTTTGATTCAAATTAGCAAGAAAGTTATATTCATAGCTTAAACTTTTATTTTGCTGGCATATACTGACATCACACTATAACCTTCAAAGGCAGCTCAAGGCGAGCTATTAAATAATAATCTTGATGAAAAATCTACGAATTAACGAATGAGTCTTTATAAGTTAAAAAACTGCTCTTTCATTTGCTCATCATCATGAGTAACAATTGTTGTCATACAAGTCCAGTTAAAAATATTATTATTTAACAAACGCAAGTTAATATTACATTTGTTGTGCGCTAACGTTGAAAATAGACAGAGAAAACGCTTGTTTTTCTTACGTGTTACGATTACTGTATTTTACATAATTGAAAGGTTTGCTTATTGATTTGATCAGAATATCATGGCAATTATGACGATGGAAATCATTCAAAGCCATCGGGTTTTAGCTGTGATGTAGATCGAACAAAACCCTGGGTGGGTTTATCTGCGACAGGTTAAATGGAAGAAGAGAATTAAAACTTATTTCCCGTTCTTTGTCCTTGACTTTTAAACCCCACAAATTTTGACAGCATATCCTGAGAGCAAGGTTTTGTAACTCAAACAGTTTAATAACAAGAGATGGCTTTTTAATGATTCAAAATAGAAATCTTAACCATTAAAATTTAATATCTACTGCGGATCGAAAATTAAGTGCTTTTTCCTCTTAACTGCATTCTGATGATGCTTGACTGTTGAATATGAAAAAAAATAAAACTTTAACCAAAAAAAATAATTATTATTCAGGTTATTTAGCAATAGATCCAACACGGAATTATCTCTTCATACTGGAATCAATGGAATAAGATGCTTTTTTAAAAATATATATTCCAAGACTTTATTTTAAAAGCACATATATGCATGCAATTCATCTCTCACAAAAGGACAAGTACTATAGTTCCTAAGAACAATAAACTTTTTTTTATCTTCATCGTCGTCACCATCACGTTTCTCACGGCTTATTCGTATAAATAAGAAAAAAATAAATTTACGTTGTTTAAGACACACTTGGTAAGACTTTATGGGGAAAAAATTGAAACAAAAAGCTATGAAAAGTCATTTAAGGGACAGATCAAAATATACGAATTCTTAAAAAAGGGCAGTGCGGCTCAATAAAAATTTGAATTTTTTTATGTGTAAGGAGCAAAAAAAAAGGGTTTGGAATGCAAGAGAATTAACGCGTTTGGTACGCGATAGAGTGAAGGTTTAAAAATAAAACCAAACATATATTTTTCAGCTAACTCGGGATGATAAGATATCAATGGGAGAAAGAATCACTGATGGCGAGGGAAAAAACAATTAGATGGATAAAAAAATAAAAAAAGAGAGCCTTGAGTTTAAAGGAGAACAGGAAAAAGATCGAGAAACAATGTAGATATTTAAGTACATTGAAACTCATGATAATTACCCATGGGGGCGTTCTCAATATTAGTTCAAATAGTAATTACCCTTACACGGTTATCTAAATTTTTATATGGGAGCGTGGCAACTCCTCAGTAAAATTCGTAGGATCAAAATGAGCCGCATTGTTTTAACCAAATTAAGGAATTTTTTAGAAGAGGTAACCTTAAAAATGGACCAATTGAGAAGTCTATGCGGCGTTTACAATTTTTATTTCCATATTCGTCGAATTTATAAAAATATATAAAACTGTTTAAAAATATTTAAAAATATAGTTGAAAATAAATTAAAAATTTAGTTATATATTCTTATTAAGAAAAATTGTAGCTTTCTAATGATATAAATTATATTCAACAGTTTTCTACAGGGAAGGCCATTTTGATTGAGCTGATTTTACTGAGGTGTGGCCACGCCCCCATATAAAAATGTATATAACTGTGTTATAGAAATAACTTGATGCATTCCAATCAAGTAGGGAGCCCAAAAATGAAAAAGAAGCTCTCAACTGTGAATACCATAATTGTATCTTATATACCCGGATATTATACCTTCAACTGATTTAGATAAGCGTAAAGTCGTGAAGAACAAGATAACGATTGTTTCTGAACAACTTACAGCTGCGGCTTAAACTTGTATTGTGGGGAGGTGAGAAACTAAAACTCCAGTCAAAACCAATTCAAAGTATCACCACATTTGACCATACAAGAGGCCTCATTTTCAGTAATGCGTTTAGGGAAAAGAACATAAAACAAAAAGTTCAATGTGGACTTTTCCATCTTCATAAAACAATTGAGGTAACGACAACTCATGTCCATAAAAGAATTGCTTTTCATGACAAGATTTGTTTTACAAAAGCCACTTAGAATACTTAGTCACTAGACATGAAAGTTGTATATAAACCAAGTAAAAAGATCATTTGAAAGCTTTCATAATGGTCAACCAAACAAAAAGCCTTCTCTAACCTTCGGACTGTCTTTAGAAACAGAAATATCTTAATCAACAATGTGTACCACCCAGATTGTTCAGTACCAATGCGCCCACATTAGCAAGTTGCTTATTCCCTGTGGAAAAAAACCCAATCCTTACGGCTGCACTGCAACCCAGAATAAGGATTGGCGCGTTTCTCAAAAGTTGTGTTGGGAATGTAGTCTTGCTGAAAAGAATAAGAAGAAGTAATAGCGCGTGTGTCTTTTAGTCTTCATGATTTTTATTAACACCTACAATTTCCAACTCTTAACCAACGCGTGGATCTTTACCCAATTCATGAATCCTAGCTTTGAAATCATGTAATATCTTTTAATGTTTTTAAATATATGTAGCCCTTTGTTAATTAATAAGCTTGCCTTTTTTTATCATCATTGTCATTGTAAAATCAAATCTATTAAATTAACTGTTCTTGAGCGTTGATTTCACCATGAGAAAGCTTCTTCAAAGTAGTCTACTCGGCCTTCAGAATCCAAAAGATGCTCCACAATTGATGCCCGAATGCTATCTACTAGTTCTGGAGGCCCACACGACATAACCGCCAGCGGTTTGCCCATACTTTTTTTCTCCTCACTATATTCAACGTGCTTCTCTTCCTCTTTGAAACAACCACCTTCTCGGCAAAACCCATTCCTACTTCCACTACTCTTATCTTGCTCACTCATACCAGGCATGAACCCGTATGGGTTTCCAGACGCCGAAACAGAACCAGTACCATGCAAAGACCCGGGAGCCCCTGCGCTTCGTGGCCGCCTCCCAATATTTTCACGTAAACACCGCGCAATCTCGCTTCTCACGTCCGGTTTCCCGTGAATCACTGTGAACCCAGGAGCCCTTGTAACCCCAATGTCATCGACAGCAGTATTGGCGGCGCCTATTCTACTAGTATTTGAAAGCCCGCCCTTTTTATCGTCTAACTTTCCAAGTCCATACTTTCTGTCGCTTGGTAGCGGACCCATGTTAAATAACTCGGAAGATAGTGATTGGTCAGACAATGCAAACCGTTGCATTCCATACGGAGTCGTTGGCGTTTTAGGAATTGGCTTAGGAGAAAGTGGTTCTTCTTCTTCTTGCTGCTGTTGCAGTTGCATGACGCTATAACGCTGATACTCGCGCATATCTAGTGTTGGAGTGAGAGGAACCGCAAATGATTCGGGGCGCTGTTTTTGAATTATTGAGGGTTTAACCGGCAGATGCAACGCTGCCCCCAGAGACGACGTAGACGACGCCGTTGTGATTGAGTGGATACATGCACGTTTGGCTTGTTGTGGGTCGTGCTGACTGGGATATTGAGAATAATGTCGCCCCCCTATTTCTACATTGTCTAGCTCCTCCAGGCTTAGCGTTGCCTCGCTGTCGTCACGCTGCATTCTTGCTTCTGTCAGCGTCTCGCAGTGCTCCAAATCAGGGAAAAACTCTTGTGAAGGTTGTCGCTCGTCGGCCTCGTCGTTATTTTCAGTCACACCGCTAACGTGTGCCTGCATGGCTGACAAGTCAACCTGAGAAGCCGACCGGCTCTGCGAGTCTGTGACATAAACTTGCGTGTCAAACCAGCTACCGGTAGACCCATAACTGGATCTTCCGAGCTCTGCCAACTCCTCGCTAAACCACTCAAGTGCGGCTGTGCTGCGCACAATCCACATCACAACCACGCGCTGCTGCTGGCGCTGATGGCTACTCCCAAGACGTTTCAAATGCTGCGCGTACGAGTAAACGGCAGTGATCCCCAGCCCGCCAGCCACAAAAATCACCGTATCGTAAACCTCTATCTTTTGCGGAACGCCATAGGGGCCCTGAACCATGACCCGCAGCTTGCCATTCTTGTCAGGCTGTTGCGCCAAATGCTCAGCTATTGTTTTGGTCGCACCGTTATGTGCCTGCACGCAAAACTGTAGCGTCGGGAACCCAGCGTCCTGAGGGCCTGCATACACGGATATGGGGTGAGCCTGCCAAAATAGGTCGCGTCGAAGAAACCGAATGTAGCAGTACTGGCCAGGTTGAACATTCCAGCGGCCCGAATAATGCACAGTGAGGCGAAACACATTGTCTTCGTAGACCTCGGCATAGGCTGAGCTTACAACCCCGGAAACAGTTGTCTTAAAAATGCGGCCCAGTCTCTCGGAAAAGTAAATGGCAATGGATGCGTAAACCCATGGCATCCAGCCAAAGTCCCAGCAGTGACGGAAAATCCCCACCATGAAGGCGAAAAAAAAGAGCTTGTGGATGACCAAAAAAGTTTCATAAAAATGTGCGCGGAACTTGTTGATGGCTACTAGCGCCATAATCACTCCCGAGTAGGTGGCCAAGTTGCCGAAGCGCCAGTTGATGATCTCTTCCCAGCGATAGACCCAGGTGCACCCAGACACCGCAATGGTCATAAAACACGCCGTGTGGAGAAGAATGTTGATCATCATGACGCGGGCCGTCCAGCGATGGTAGGTCTGGAATGTATCGTAAGGCCACCCGGTGAGCCAGATGAGTGGCGAGTTGCGTGCGGCAAAGGAGATAACGAGTGGAAGCTGGGTAAAAGCCATTATCCCCGAGCGAGACCCTAGGTATTTGAGAAGCTGATACTTGGGACCCGGGGTGATGGGGTTTCCTTGGTAGATGTCATAACGGATTGATAAAAAGACGGTGGTTAGGACAAAGTATCCGACAAGAATAAGGGACTGGCCCCGCGTTGGGGCACAGACGTAAAAGCTGAGCAATAGTTTGACAGGTCGGGAACGGTTGCGTTTAAAAGTAGCAGGCAAAATAAGGTATTTGCGCAGGTAGTTGACTTGTTTATTATTTGCAAAAAGAATTTCCGGGTAAACTTGCTGGATAAAGCGGTGGATAGATGCAACGGCAATAATGAGCCCCCAGTAACAAAGAAGAAGAGTGCCGTAGACTGATCCCATGCGGTATTGGGTTTTGGCGATAGATGCAGCCTTGAATTGCTTAGAAAAGGTGTCGTTGTTGATGGCTACCGGGATTTCTAAGAGACTTTGCGAGCTAACCAGGGCATCCATAAGCTGGGCGGTGTCGACAAAATGTGGGGTGGAGGTCAACACTGAGAGATCGTTGTTATACTCTTGAGATGAAATGTATGACGATGCGTTGTAGTATAGATCTTCAAAATGGCCTAGCGAGTAAGCAGTGTCTGCATTGTAAAAGCATTGTCTATAAAGAAAAAGGTATCCGCCGGAGATTTGGCTGTATTCTTGCATGCGCGAGCGGATGCAGTAAGCATAAGTCTGGAGAAACGGTGCGGAGCTGCATAGGCACTTGTAGGCTGAAATCGGATCTACTTGAACGGAGGATGTTGGCTGTGGCTCTCTAGGCGGGAGAGAATCTGGAGCTGGGCAACCAAAGTTGAGGGCTGCGGCTGCGGACCAGCATGCGAGGCCGAGGTCGCTGCAGACTCCAACTTTTTGGGCGAGACAAGTGTGGGAAAGTAGCAGTGGAAGTAATAGCGGGAATAGTGTTAGTTTTAGCATTTGTACTTGACTAAAAACAAAAAAGACAGGTGATGTTTGAAAACGAATAAAGGACGTTAGAATTAAAAAGGAAGGGAAAAAACGAGACTTTATTAGTGATTTACGAGAAAAAAAAAAAGAAAAAGAGCTACTTGAAAATTCATAAATTAGATGATTGATATATATACTTTTAAAGTGGAAGATATCCTTTAAGTGGAGCGGTCTCTATTAGTGTGCGTGACAGGCCCCATGTTCTGTTGTTTGCGACTTTGAGGTAGTGCATGGAGACAATGCCCAGTGATGAAACAAACAAAGAGGGAGGGGTTGGTGATGCTATTTAAATCGCCAATAACCACAAGCGAGAATCCAAAATCTTTAGAAGGTTTTGTTTGCCTCAACTTTTGTGACGATATTTTTGTAAATTTGAATATATATTCAAACTTGTTAATTTTCCAATCCAAATTCTTCCTTCCCCCAAAATCAATCTCATCTTGTGAAATTTCTAATCACTGACTTTTTTTCCTGGTAGAGACGCCAGCCGCGCAGTCTCTGCAGGCTTCTTAGCAGGGGCCTTGCCGTTTCCAAAGGGGCAGGCAGGCAGGTAGTGTTGGCATGACGACACAAAACAGCCAGCCGCACGTACCTGTTGCTGTTGACAACCTGCGACGCGCTGATTTTAATTTTGCAAGACAAGAAAAATGCAGGCAAAGTTTAATGTTGGAGGAGCACCGGCCCTTAATAATGCACTTGTATGGGGAAAATTGCACCTAAAAAGAAAGGGTTTGTAATTTGTTTTTTTAAAATATCTAAAGATTTAATATATAAATTTTATTAAAAGACAACCCTATGAACTACCGCTAACTCCTTGTTTCTCTTGTTTTATATACTTAATATATTCCCAAATCTTTTCTTCTTCTTTTTTTTCCCTCTTCACTTCTTTTCCCCTTCTTATCTTTCCCTCACCTTTAGCCATCATGATTCCAGAATCATCCTCAATGGCTATCTCGAAAGCCGTCAAGGTAAGTTTTTCAGTTTTTTTTCAAAGCCCATCCTCAATATACCAAATACTAAATACTCTTTTTTTCTTCCTCTATATATCTAGGGTGCTACGAAACCCAAAGAAGCTCCACCAAAAGATAAATACGTCTACGCCATTCGCAACTACGTCTCAACCGCTAGTGCCGCTCAGCCTGAAATACCATATGCCACCCTCGCGCGTCTTCTCATTCCAAAACTCAACGCTCCCTCCATCATCGTTTCACTCAAAGCTCACCTCGTTTTTCACCAACTCCTCTCCGACGCACACGCCCCCAAATATGTCTTCCTAAGCTTCCTTGCTCGCAACTACGCTACCGCAAACCGCTCAAGTGTCGACTGCACCGCTTTCGACATCCTCTCCGACTACCGGGCCTTCCAAACACAACAAGCGCTCCCCAACCTCGCAAGAGCACTCCCCCAAGCTTCAGCCCACAACCGCCTCGTCTCCGCTTACAATCGATACCTTCGCGAACGTATCCTCCACTTCAAGTTCCTTAAACGCGACATCATCCGTGAAAAAGTCGACCAAACTTCTCTCGTCGACACCGCCCAGCGACACCGCCTCCATCTGCCAGAAACGGCTGGCCATCTGCTCAACCAGATCCAATGTGCCATCCAACAAATGCGCTTGCTTCTGGCATGCATCTTCTCCGATGAAGACCTTAACCACCCGCTTTACTCCTATTGCTACGGCCTTACCGCCTTGGACCTTTCCATTCTTTTTCGTTTCGTCAACCTGGCGCTGGTCGCCGCACTCCAAAACTTCTTCTCCCTTCCAAGAGACTGCGCTGAGCGTACTCTCTTTGCCTACAAGGAGTACACTCAGCTCAAACTAGTGGATGATGTCCTGACCTTTGTCAACCTTGGACCAAACGCCGTCTCTCCCAAAGACCTCGACCTCCCAGGACCTTTGCGTCAAGACGCTCTCGCAATTAAACAACTCACAAAGAGCCTCGAAGAATTTTTATACGAAAAACAACAACGCCAAAGCGTCCATCAGATCCCCAAGCGCAACTCTGCAGAAGATGACCGCTCCTCCCTTTCTAAAAGCGGCTCTACCTCTACAATCTCCTCTTCGGTCGCTTCCACGGCCGCCTCCTCCATGTCCTCAGTCAAATACAATGACTCCTTGAGCCATTACTCGTACCTTAAACAACCCCCTGCGGACTCTGCAACTGCTGTCTCACCCACTGTAGGCCTCCTGGCTCCACACTCCCTGGGTGCACCAACCGTCACGCCATCCTCCCCAGCGTCCTTTGCGTCGACTTCTTATATGTCTAACTCGGCGCGCAACAGCGTCCCGTCGCCTGTCCCCTCCCCAGCTCCACCTTTTGCAGGAGCCCCAGGGCCATCCTACTCGCCCTTGCTCTCGTCAAATCCTTACACAAACCCCACAAACTATGACTCCCCAATGACCACGGTCTCCAAGATCCCAGGGATTTCTGCAGAAACTATTGCGGCGGCAATCGGGGCTGCAAATGCCTCCGTGGCTGCCGGGCTCCAGGCACCGGCTCATGAGCCTCCCAGCACGCCGGTTACTCATGCCAATAACACAAACTACAATCAGGACCTCTCGCACTCTCAGAAACAAATCCACTCAACCAATATCCACCGCGACAGCAATGCTAGTAATGTCTCTGGATTCTCGACCATCTCCATCAACTCTGTTTCAGGGATTTCCGGAATCCCAGCAAACATCAAAGTCGGAGGTCCCCTTCTCTCACCCATTATAGGCTCACCAACTTGTTCATCAACACCCACCAGCTCAGTCCCAGCGGCTCCTCTAGTACCCGCCGGACTCTGCATCAGCAATAGCAGCAGCAGCAGCAACCAGGTCGTCGAGGTCCCCACTGGGTCTTCGGTATCGTCTTCTTCTAGCACTAACAGCGACAAGAGCTCAGCCACAATAACAACGGCAAATACCTCGGCCGCTAGTCTGTCGGGTCCACCACCAACCGCCGCGTTGCCCCCTCGACCGCAGTTCATGACCATGGACTCCATCCCTACGCGCTCTACCCCCTCCACCACCGTAGTGCCGCCATCCGCCTCTGCGAAAAGCCTCAACAGTATTGCTACTCTTCCTGATACCGCCTTGCGTGGGCCTACCGCCGTGGTAGCACCTGCTACACCCACCACCCCTACAGGACCCTCTTATGGCACTACCACCGCGTCTTCTAAAAATAGCAATGCGTCCAACAAAAAAGGACCCAAGCCTGGTGTTGTTTTGGAGATGAAAAAGCCTCCATCTCCAGAATCTTCTCCTCGCAAACGACCCCAAAAATCATCCTGGGAACACAAGGCTCTTCCTGAAGCTCCCTCAAATGAGCCATCTACTTCTAGAAGACGCGAACTGACGCGCCAGCTGTCGCGCAAACTCTCGCAGCATCTCAAAAGCTCAAACTCATCTTCTCCCACTAAACAAACGGACCCCGACCTACCTCCCGACTTTGATCCCGATGATCCGTCCATGGAAAACTGGCAAAAGTTGTTCGATACTCTCGACAACCCGGAGGCCACATTTTCTCTCAAGTTCGATCTACAGGCGGCCCTCCAGCGCTCGATCGAATACAATAACAAGCTTCAAGAGCTCCAGATGCAGCTCGGTCCAGAGGCTCCCAAATCCGCAGAGTCCTCCACGGCACCACAAACTCCTACCGCTGCTATGTACGCTGCCGCGGCTCTCGGACGCAATGATTCCGAAACCAGCCACGACAGATATACCAACGAGTTCCGCACCGCACTCATGAAACCGCGGATGGCCCCCTCGGCCCCCCCGGCATCTGATGCATCTGTGGGTTCAAACACTGCATACGCGTATTCCTACGCCGCCTATGGTCGTGCGCCGAACGACGCACCCCACCATACAGGTTCCGGCGGTGCGCTAAAGAAAAAAGCGTCAGGGTTCTTAAAGCCCTTTCGCAAAGCTTCTGCCTAATTTTATAAACTTTTATTCTTTCTTTTTTGTTTCGTAAACATGTATTTCTATATTAGGTTTATTTTTTTTAAAAAAATACACATCATTTCGGGTAAAACACATTATACAAATTTCATATTCTAAACAAACACATAACCGGTTATACTATCAGCAAATCGGTTTTATCCCAAAACAATAGTTAAATTACTTGCTTTTGGAACTATCCTCCTTGAGTGTCACAATGCGGTTCAACACAATCTTATCGTCGCCGACACTATCTCGGTCCATGCAAAAGTAACCGACACGCAGAGCTTGGAACCGCACACTTTCAGGGGTCCACTTGCTTTCATTACCTCCAAGCACTTCTTCTTCGCGCTTTTGTTCGTCGGTTTCAGCTGTGCCTGGTCGCGACTCAATCTTCCATGGTGATCTCTTCTGAACCTCCCAGAAGCCAGTGTCAATGATGGCATTCTTCAAAACAGTCTCGGAGTTCTCGTTAATGTCAGCCAAGAAACCATCAGGATGAGCAGCTGGGTTATCAGACTTGAAAAGTTGCTCAAAAAGACGAACCTCGGAAAGCTTAACAGGTGATCCCTTCTCAGGTGCATCGGCAACCCACTGGATGTAGGTTTTGGGCTTCTTATGAGGGACATCATTCTCATAATGAGCGCGAATCTCAGTAACAAGACCAGTCTTCTCATCCTTGGTGTACGAAGTTACGCGGATGTTATAAGGAACCTTGAGCAGACCCACTGATTGACCAGGAGCCAAACGGAAGTAATCCTTGGAAGCTTCCTCACGGAAATCAGAGCGGTCCACATAAATCTTGCGAGTGAAGGGCAGCTTGTGCTCGCCAAACTCAGGGGTACCAGGCTTAAAAGGCATTTCGACTTCTTCGTAGTGCTCCTCAGGCAAGTTCTCCAAAATGACAGGGATAGGATCAGGAATCATCATCAGACGAGGTGTAGAGTCTTCCAAGTACTTACGAATCGATGACTCAAAACGGACAACCTGAATATTACTGTTGGTAGTGGTAACACCGAGCTGAGCAACAAATGACAAAACAGCTCCAGGAGGAATACCACGGCGGCGAATGGCAACAAGAGTAAAAAGTCTGGGGTCATCCCATCCGCGCACATACTTGCCTTCAACAAGCTTGGCGATCTTTCTTTTACTCATGACAGTGCCAGTAATGTTG
Source organism: Magnusiomyces ingens NRRL Y-17630 (assembly GCA_900497715.1). Classification (NCBI taxonomy): domain Eukaryota; kingdom Fungi; phylum Ascomycota; class Dipodascomycetes; order Dipodascales; family Dipodascaceae; genus Magnusiomyces; species Magnusiomyces ingens. The sequence continues at coordinate 2,220,385 of UIDE01000002.1, forward strand.
AGACGGCCGTACTCTCTTTGGGCAGGCTTGTAAACATCGACAGCATCGCAAAGCCATTCGTAAGATTCACGTGAAAGGTAGAATTCAGTTGTGCACAGAGAGTGTGAAATATTCTCAAAGGAATCGACAAGACAGTGGGTAAAGTCATAAGTGGGGTAAATCTTCCACTTGTCTCCAGTGCGATGATGAGGAGCATCCACAACTCTGTATGCGACAAGGTCCCACATTTGGGGGTTGGGGTTGGTAATATCCTGCTTCATTCTAAGGACAGCTTCACCCTTCTTGTACTTGCCATCCTTCATATCGCGGAAGTACTTGAGGTTTTCCTCGACCGACTGGGCATGGTGAGCACAGTTCTTGCGCTCACCACCAGCCTTACCTTCCTCGCTAATACCACGGTTATGCTTCATTTCCTCAGCAGTGCAAAAGCAAACATATCCAAGATCCTTTTTGATCAGATGCTCAGCAAGCTCGTACAGTCGGTCAAAGTAATCGGAAGAATATGTAATCTTAAAAGGCTCGAAACCAAGCCAGCGAACAATCTCCAAAATAGAAGTAAAGAACTGCTCCTCTTCAGCATCGGGGTTGGTGTCATCGTAACGAAGGTAACATTTGCCGCCATTAAATTTGGCATAGCCAAAGTTAACAGTAATAGCCTTTGAATGGCCAATGTGGAGGTATCCATTAGGCTCAGGAGGGAATCGAGTGTAAACTTTACCACCTGTGAAAGCAAGATGTTGCTTCATAAACTCAGGATTAACCTGGGGGTTGCCACCGGGCTTGTGAAGTGCGCCGAGGAATCCCTGAGTAAACATAGAGCGGCTAGAGCTAGTGGCCGAGCCAATGTCATCAGCAGCATTCTTGGAAGTAGAGACCTTCTCTTTCTTAGGCTTCTCTTTCTTTTTAAGAAGATCTCGGTCGTCTTTGGGTCCCAAAAGAGCTAACACCTGCTTATCAATGATGGGCTTGAAAAGAGCAGGGCTGGCCCACTTCAATGAAGGCAAGTTCTTCACATTGACAAGAATTGAAGGAACAGCCTTGTATCTCTGCTGTTCAATAGAGGCCTTGTTTTCGGAAATATATTTAGCAACTTGTTCTTCAACCTCAGCTTCAGTCACTACCACGCCAACACCAGAAGCTTCGTTCAGGCCGCTCTTAGTGGCGGCAGCACCGTTGGCAAGAACGTACTTCCATGCAGCATCAAGCTGGAGATTGGTCTTAAGCGAGCCATCAGCAATTGCGTCGGTAACAAGCTTGCGATAAGGCTTTAATTCAGGATCAACATCTTTTGAAAGGGTTGCTAATGAGTGGAGCATGCTGGCGTTGGGAGCTGTGGTTCCTGCAGGAAGTTCGTCAGCGATCTCGGCAAGAGCCGTGGCGACCTTCTTGTTCTTGACAATTTCCTTGATTTTCTTGTCCTCGAGACCAAGGCCCGCGAACTTGGCGATGAAGTCTGCGTCAGACATGGTTGGATTGATTTCTTGAAGTAGAGTTGTGTTGATGATTAACAATAACTGGGAGTGAAAGAAGTGAGAAAAAAAAGGGGAAGTGGACCAGGCGGCGTTTTTAAAATTTTTTTGATTCAAATGCGGCGATTAGATTTTTAAAGAGGTTCTGCGATAAACTGGCCAAAACACACTTTGTAACAAACTTAAGGACATGTGACTCATTAGATTTTGTCATGAACTTGTCATGTCTGGGCAAAAAAAAAACATAAAAAAAAACAAGATAGCGATAAGAGCTAGGGAGTGATAAGTTGGATGTTTTGAAGGGGAAACAAGTGGATTAGGATATTTTGGCCCCTGAATACTCAAAAGATTTCTTATCTCACCGGAATGAAAAGAACGAAAGAAGGCCTTAAATCGATGTTTTATAATAGAGGAATGCTTTAAACAAAAAACAAAAAAAATAAAAAATAATTGGACGACACCGGAGTTGAACCGGGGACCTTTCGCATGCTAAGCGAACGTGATAGCCAACTACACCAGACGCCCTATCAAGCTGTAAAAAATAACAAGTTCATCAAATATTTAAAATCAGAACAAAGATGTGCTAATTTAGTAAAACTTTGGCGCTGCCTTAGAATGTTGTTTAAAAGCTTTTTAAGCAAATGAAAATGATTTCTATTTTCTGTGCCATTTTAATTGAGGTCAAGATGCTTTTGACAATATTACCAGAAACATTCTTGCCGAAACAATGGGCACATGGGACTACCTAATGCACTGATAAGTTGGATTATCTCCTTTACTGTTCCTAATATATTTTACGCCAATGTATAAGGCTATCCAGCAATAAGACGAAAAAGTTTTTAGATTTATTGATGATACTACAGTCATAGTTGAAGGCACTATCGACCAGAATACTGAGTTACTCAGCAATACTTTAGCTAAATGTTGCGAATGAGCTAAGCGAAGAATGACCAAAATTGATCTTGGAAACACATTGGTTTTTATTTATTTTGTAAAAAATATTAAAACTAGCGACCAGAAAGCGTAGCTAACTCTATTAGATGGAGAGCTCCGTGAACTCCAAAAGAAAGTCAAATTACCTGGAATAATCCTGAATAATACCCTTGATTTTAAATCTTATAAAACAAAATAATCAAGACAAGAAAAACAACAAGAGCCAGTTGGAAACTCAGTGGAACATTTTGACATATGCGAGGATCTTCTGTAAGGTCTTTTTACATCGCCCGTGTTAGATGAATCATTGAATATGGTATCCATATAGGGTATATTAAAATCCTTAGAAAAAATTCATAGGATTGAAGTAATTCAAAACATGGCCTCATGAAAAATAATTAGTGTTTATGGCACTGATCTTGTTGTGATATCATAAAAAAAGGCTGGTATTATATCGTATACAATCAGTTTGAAGATAATGAAATAGGGTTTTAATCGAGAGTTATAACCAAAAAAACCAGGAAAAGAATTCAAGTTTATATACGAACAACCAAGATAGCTGTCAATGCATTAATAACCAATCTAATAAAATAGAATGTGAAAGATTTCAATGAAATCAATCAGAAGGTTATCCAATAAAAAAATCCCGTTTACGGCTATACAGAAACAATTTTGTTAAATTAAATTTAACTTTTTTTATCATTTGGCTTTAAAAAATCAGTTACATAATTATTAGTCATTTCTAAAGTAGACCTTAATTATTGGCTCCTGATCCCATAAAATTTAATAATGGTCTCCATCTTTGTTCCAATTAACATTATTTGCCATGTTTTTTTATCATTTCCTTTCGATTGCCTAATTCGCGTGATGGTCTCCGTTAATATTTTTTTTCTTTTTTTATTGCCAACATACAATCCACATAGTCTACAGAACTGAAAAAGAAATAAGAAAAATAACTGAAGCTACTACGACAACTAACAAAAGAAAGCATTCTGATGAAGTAGAAAACAGTGCAATTGACGCGAAAGAGGTGAAGAGAGAAAAAACATCATCTGATAAAACTGATGACAGCGACAGCGACAGTTCAGATGAAAAAATTAAAAAAGAAGATGATGACAATCAAGTTCCAGTGAAAGATATAAAAACCAACGATGACGATAAAAGCTCAGAAGTAGCAGTCAACAAAGAAGATGACGATGACGAAAGTTCCGATGAAAAGGTCAAAAAAGAAGATGGCGATGACGAAAGTTCTGATGAAAAGGTCAAAAAAGAAGATGACGACGATGAAAATTCCGATGAAGAGGTCAATGAGGAAGATGACGACAATGAAAATTCAGGTGAAGAAGTCAAGGAGGAAAATGACGAAGACGAAAATTCCGATGAAGAGGTCAAGGAGGAAGATGACGAAGACGAAAATTCAGATAAAGCAGCGGATGAAGACGGCGAGGAAAACGATCACTTAGATCTAAGCTGTGAAGACGCTGAAGATTACAATTACTCAGATCCTGACTGCGAAGACTTACAGTTAGCTTTCCAAATGGAAATGGAAAACATTGATTGTCAACGTTATAAGGAATCTGATTATGGCATGATAGCCATGATGCAAGTTGATAACTACGCTTCAGAGTATAATTACAGCGTTGTTATGGAACTATGGGGAAAGGACTACATGAATGTTATAGTATTATCAAAAATAAGGGACATTTCGAAGGCTACAACGCAAATGGGAACAAACGAATACATTAAATTAAGGTTGTCAGACTCATCGGGCACGCATACCGCACAGACATTTTTCAGCCCAAACTTTAGGCAAACTAACCCAGAACTAGATACTTCCCCAGAAACATGTTTGCGAGTGTGGAGCGACGAAAAAAAAGAAAGACTTGAATATAAAATTGGCGATGTTATAATGGTTTACGCGTCATTGGCCAAACCTTCTTACAATAATGTCTTCTTACATTACCATAGTATTTTTAAGCCTACCAATCTTCAACTTTATCACCATCATGTCAACTTCACAACTATATATATGGAACATTCTTGCCCTTCCGTCTTTTTTGATAAAATAATACATCCTAAGACCGAAATGCCGCTTGAAAAAGCTTGGGGTCCAATCATCCAAATCGCATATACATCACCACAATTTGCACACTTAAGCTGCGAAGAGTGGAACGAACCCAGGCGGGACGTATTGGGCGAATTGGCCATTATGCTATCGATTTTAATGAAAAAACTGCACCCTTTTCTTTCCCATGAGAAATATACAGGACATGAGCTGAAGCAGACTAACTGCAAAATTCTTTGCAGACATGCAAGACAGCTATGCGCTACAATGAAAATCAAAAATATCGAAGACAGAGAATTAATTTACAACCATTCCTGTTGTCCCAATACCTTAAAAGAAGATATATCATACATTGACGATTTTATTGCTAGATTTTCCAAAAAAGATCAACCCTCAGATGACGAGTAAAAACCTTTAATGACAACACCATTCCTAAATGAACTTTTTTTATGATAATTGTATAAAAAATTTTTAATAAAAATTTGTATACCTAAAGTATGAATTAAAATGACAACAGATCCTAAAACAAAAATTATTAAAAACAGGTTATAAAATCTAATACCATTACATACCTTGAGTTTACCCTGTTTGCAATCAAAGAAACATTTGCGAGATCATTTTGAATTAATATATATATTTATAAAAAAAATGATCATAGCAATGAGCAAGTATTATTAGCGTATTAGAGTTAGATTGAAAACTTCAAGTCGTAAAGTTAAACCTTGGTCTAAAGGAGAAATAATAAATGTGAACTTTTCACAAAAAAGATGCCGCAATTGTACTGACTTTATATATACCTAAAACAAATAAAAAGGTGAAGACTGTCTGCTGCTTAGCAATAAACAAACAACAAGAATCGTTATATAATTAAAAAATGAGCGTTTGATTTCAGTTCGGTAAACACAAAAGTATATGATATTTCTCACTTATTTGGTAGCATAAAGAATATATAACGTCGAAATTGTGAAGAGTCTTTTCCATTTAATAAAGTTGCAGAAAAATAAAAAAATTTATAATCCAAGTGTTTGTTTGTTTTTATTCAATGATGATCCGACTGTTTTGAAATTTGCTAATTTTGGGGCTGTTGTACGTGCTTCTGAAAAACAAGAACTGTAAAAAAAGTAGCTTATGTGGAACAATGTTTTTTGTAGGTTAATGGACACGATTTCTACCCATATTAACAAGGAAATATATTGAAGTATTAAACGACTATTTTTGAAAAGCTCTTTGACTGTTGAGGCTCGAAAACTGCTTCACAATCATTCAGAGTTTGTCAAAGAAATTTAGGTTAATATTACTGAAAATACAAATAATACAAATAATACAACCATAGCACTATTATATGCAAACTTCGAACGCCTGTGTACCTCTAAGAGCGCAGACTGAAAGATTGAAATTGTAGCAATTAAGAATCAGACAGGGAAGGGTGCAATTATCACTTCTACCAAGTCCTCCGTGTAATGGAGCAGAACAGTAAAAGAAAAACAGGAGTTGAGGGGGGTGATGAAACCGACTTTGTTACTAGCTCAAAGCTTTCGGCGAGAGGCCTCGACTATAGGCGTGGACGTAAAAAAACCCCAGTGTCTAAAACAAACAACTCGTCTACACTTTTCCTAACTAATGGCGAAGTAGGGGAAACAAAATGACAAAGATAAGTATTGAATTTAGATCAATTACGGAGGTGGCTACTTTTAAACTAAAAGGATTTTGTGGTAATTAGAATCTCATTGAGATATTCAGATATCGTCTGATTGAATAAGAGTAGGAGAAAAGACAGCATGATTTAAAGAGCTATTATGATATAATTTGATAGTGTTAAAATGACTAAAAATCCCTTGAGAATTATAAACCTAATAAAGATAGATTGTTTTTTAAACTGATCATAGAGCCCAGGTAAATGTTAAATTCCAATTACACATTTGTCTTCGTATTTTCAATATCCAGATTCCATTTATTAGCTATGTCATTGATAGAATTAATATATATTTTCATTAAAACCCCAAACCGGTTACAACTCCGTGGGACCTGCAGCATCAATTCCAGGACTCAAAAAAGCTAGTCGCTCCTTGAGCCACCCGAAAGCACCGTAGAAGGCACTAGAAATGTGGGAAAAATAACCCTTGGGTTGGGGCTCGCCTGTGACGGCGGCCCCGGCGGCAGAAGCCGCTGAGCTGACTGAACTACTTGCGGCCTGGGCTGCACCAGCAGCGGCAGCCCCGGCCTTTGAGCCGGCATTGGCAGCAGCAGCCGCGCCCGCGTTGGCGGCCGCACCAACAGAACCAGCAACAGCTTGGGCAGCAGCCCCCGCAGCCCCGGCCACGGCCGAGGTGCCTGCAGAAACTACGGAAGCTGCGGAAGCGGCGCCTGCACGGGTGTTATCGGCGAACCCCTCGACGTAGGAGCGCGCCCAGTCTCCGCGGGCGGCTTGGACCAGTTCCTTGTGGGCGGCCTTTGCGTACTTTTGTGCGTCGTTACCTCGAGCAGTGAGCCACGAGCGCAGGTCGTCATCCGACCATGTCTCGAAAGCGCCATCGGTGGCCTTGCGAAAGTCTGCGGAAAAGCGCGAAGACAGCTGGCGATACTTTTCCGAGGAGAATTTGTTGGCAGTCGACAGGTATAGCGCCGCACGATTGGCCAAAGTGTCGCGAGCATTGGCCGCAGAGGCCTCGACCTCGACACCTTCGCGGCGCAGCCAGGAAGTAAGATCAGCCGATGACCAGTGATCAAAGAGCTGGCGAGCGTAGTTGGATGCTTGAGCATGTGCCCAGCGGCCATCGTTTTTTAGCTTACGGGTTGCGTCATCAATCCAAGCGGGAACATAAGCCCGAACGCCAGCCACAAACTCGTCAAGCTTTTCGGGTTCCCAAAGGTTAAAGTTAGTATTCACGTTTTTGATAGAGTCCACAGCTGAAGCCGCTGAGTTACCAGCCTTGTCAAGAATAGGGCTGGCGGTGCGAGAGGCCGAGTCAAGATAGTAGGAAATGTCGCGGCCCAGCTGGTCAGTATTATCGCGTGCGGCTTTAAGGAGGTCGTCGTGGTTCAGACCTTGGACATCAATACCGTGCGATTCGAGCCATTCTTTCAGCTGGACGTCCGACCAGGTGTCAAACACGGTATTTTTGATTTTTTTTGCCTTGTCGTAAACGTCTGCGCCCACAATTCCTACCGAGTCAAGGAACGAGTTGTGTGCGTCCTGTGCACTTAGCCAAGCGTAGCGAGAGTTTTTCCGTACGGCTTTCAAGAGCTGATCGCGATGGGATGCCAACGTTTTTTGAGCCCCTGTAGCCTTTTCATCGATCGAGATCTTATTTTTCTGCAGCCATTGCTCGAGATCCTTATCCGACCACTGGTCAAATACCCATTTACTGGGGTAAAAATTTTCCGCCTTAGCATCGGCCGCGTGTGTATCGTAAGCTTTTTGTGCAGCCGCCACCAATTCCTTGCGTGAGGCTTCTGCACTGTTGACACCTTCCTTTACGTTTTTCTTGACAAAGGCTCGGAGCTCATCCACAGACCATGTATCGAACAGCCAACCCGAAACCTTATTGTATGCCGCTGAGGCCGAGTTGGAGGCCTCTGCAGATGCATCCTTTGCCGTTTGCTCAAAGTTTACATTATCAGGATATACTCTGGCAACCACTTTTTCCAGCTCGGCCCTAGCGTTTGTCGCTTTTGTGTCGATTTGATACTTGATGTTTTTGCGGTCAAGGTATGCTTGGAGCTCTGGCGTTGACCAGCTTGTGTAAGGCAACGCAAACGAGTTCCACTGAGCCTGGGCTTTGGATGCCAGGTCTTTGATAGAGTCTTTGGAGGCGTCATACTTCACGTTGAAGTCGTCCAAAAAGCCTTGCAGGTCGTTTTTAGACCAAGAAGAAAGATCAATAGGAGTTAAAGACGCCGAGTGTGTCAAAGCAGCAAGAAACCAAACTGAGATTGTAGAAAGCTTCATTGTTAATATAGAAAAAATATATGGGTAAAAGTTATATATGGGCAAAAAAAGAGGAGAGTAAAGAGGAATATGAAGGAATCCTTCATCCTTTTATACTTGCTCTTGGTTAAAGCTTATTTGGGTTCTCCGCTCCACCAAACCCTCAATGGCGCAATTTAAAGCGGCACGTGAAAATCCGATTTTGCTCCAGTTTTTTTTTTGCTCGAACGCAAGTTTATTTTAGCTTTATTGCTTGAAGGAGCAACTAATTGAGTTTTTTGTATTGCTTTACTTTTCTGAAGGGAATTTAGGTGCGGCATAAAATGTGGAGTGATGCAATAGCTGGCGAATAAAGAAATAGAATGTGTCCAATGTCTATTTCGTAAGACTGAGTTAGAAATTTATGAAATAACGACATTAGAACAGATTTTTAGTGTTTTTTTAACTAAAAAATATTACTATTTAAGACCTGCGCTAACGACAATAAGTTATTATACTATATTTTGAACTTATTTTATAACAAATTATGGGCGTCTGGTGTAGTTGGCTATCACGTTCGCTTAGCATGCGAAAGGTCCCCGGTTCAACTCCGGTGTCGTCCAGTTATTTTTACTTTTTTGAATAATTTTTTCATAGTGACATCATAACCACTCGGAACCAGCGTAGGTCACATATTATGGGGAAGTTTAAATTTGACTTTAAAAGTATTAAAAGTTAAAGGCCCATTTTGTTTCAGAGTAGATAGACTCTAGTTGGATAATGAAAAAGAACAGCGGAGTCTTTTAAAAAAATAAAACAAAAAATTGAGGATACAGAATATTGATTGTACAGAAAATAGATATATTTAGTAGAAAAACCTCTGAAGACGAAATGTTGAAACTCTCCAGAATATTCCCCCCCTCCTGTTTTTCATTTGATCATAAAAATTAGCTGAGCTTCACAAGTCTACAATGGACCTCAAAAAAAAAACCAATTCAAACGACTCTGTGCCATTGACTTGCAATGATGGCCTGGCCACGACCCATGACCAAGACGAGAGATCCAACGGAGTTACGCTTGGAGGTATCCTTTGGTTGGTATACAACATTTTATATTATGTGGTAATGGGGGTTGTTGTTTCTGGGAAGTTCTTATTCCCAAAAGTATGGCAACTTTGTGTGCTATTTAAACAGACATTGAAGCCCTCAAGCCAGCGTGATCAAAGCCCTGGTCCCTCAATCAAGAAGACAGAACAAAAACCTCAGGAAGCACCCAAGTCTATTCTATTACTATCTCTGGAAGTTCACGAATCAATATCCAAGTATCTTTCGATTGGCGAGGTGCGGAAGCTGACGCAGACTTCAGGGAGGCTGCGGGCGTGCTGGGGATCATGTTGAATGCAAACCAATACCCAGCGCTGGGAAAAATGGACCTCTCTACGGTTATGGATAGTCAAGCGTTGAACTTGGACGAATTCAGCGGGAAGGCGCTGCGACAGATGGGCGCCGAGCGAGTCGCGAAATTTTCGTGGGGGCTGGCCATCACTGAGAATGCAGGCATGTATGCGCTGGAAGACAAGTACCTGCAGACGCTGACAAGCCTGCAATTGTCTGGGGTGAACTTGAAAATGGACGAGATGCCGACGTTTTTTCATATGCCGGAGCTGGAGAGCGTTTCGATGAAGAAGGTGGGGTATTGGGTGTACGTCAAGATGTTGGATTAGCTGGGCGAGTGCCGGAATCTGCGGGAGGTGGAGTACGATCTGGAGGTTTTCAAGGTCAGGGACAGCAAGATGGTGGTGGGCAACACGGTGCTGCAACTGAGAGGGCTGCCTGTGCAAGTGCAGAGGCTGGCGGTGCGGTTGGTCGAGACGCAGGATAATTTCATGTACATTTCTCTGACGCACCAAGAGGGGCTGAAGTTACCAGGTGTGACCGAGATTTCTGCGGAAAAGATCTGGACAACCATGGTTGCGAATTTCTATCGGTTTGTTTCGATGCCGCGGCTGCAGAAGGTCGAGATGGTGGTGCCCCGACATCAGACGACTCCGTTCCGCACGCACGTTTGCGGACGCGTCCCTGGAGTATCTGTCGGTCAATCTGGGCGACACGACATCTAAGCTGTTTGCGAAGCTGATCCCGTTTCTGGGGCGCCTGCGCCGGCTGCACCTGGGTCTGAAAGTGTCTGCGAGTCTCTCGCACCACCCGGGGCTGGTCCAGGTCTGCAAGATGTATGAGCACGTGGATTCAAAAGTCACCGAGGCGCCGGCCCTCAAGGCGCTGCTCCTGAACTACCCCGAGCTGGATGTGGACATGCTGGTGAACATTGTGATGAATCCGTGTAGCGTCCAACAGCAGCTCACGCCGGGGGACAGTTTGTACGAGCTGTGGTTCTACGAGTTCCTGCTTGACCAGCTGAGGGAGATACACGCGGACTACGTGTTGGTGCATTGGAAAGGCACGCTGTACTCGTCGCCTAGCCTGCAGAGGCTTGTGCTGAGTGCGGTGCACATCAAGCAGCTCAACATTTGGACCTTTAACAAGAACTTCCCAGTCCTGCCGGAGGTGCCGTACATGTACCAGACCAACAAGTCCAAGTATTTGTTTGATTTTGAAAACCAGAAGCAAAAGTATCACACCAAGACGATGGATGAGAGCGTGGACTGGGTCAATGGGTGGATTTAAATGTATTAAGTAACTAAAAAAGCAAAGAAAAAATTTAAAACTCTAGTTTAGGGTCGGGGTCTCTGGGCAGCTCGTTTTCATGCACAAAGGAGGGGATGGGGATCCACTGCTCGCAAAAGGCGCCCGGGGTATCGTAGGAGCCGCTTGTTTTGCGGGACCCGCCGGGCTTGTAGTCGCTGTCGATGCTCATGACGGAGGACCCGCTGACGGTGCGCATGGATGCCGCGGCGGCGCGGGCCATGGCGGCCGAGGACGTTGACGAGGACGAGGACGCGCGGTAGAGGGGCATGAACGCGTTGTAGGGGAGGACTGGCGAGCGGGGGAAGAGGGATGCGGAGGGGGACGCCGGGTCGGGGAAGACGGGGGCGGAGGCAGCTGCCGCAGCGGCCGAGGTAGCCGCGGTGTAGGGTTGGTCGAGTTCGATGGACATGGCGCTGGAGGAGCTCACGGTTCTGCGCGCCGTGGAGGTCAAGGAGGCGGCGAGGGTGGAGGTGAGGGAGAGCGAGTCGGAGAAGTTGAAGACAAGGGGAGGGGCCTGGGTGGATGGCTTGGAGGGGTCTGGGCCATGGATCCATTTAGTGCATTCGTCGTCGTAAGAGTAGACGTAGGCGGTGGGGTCGGGGATAGGTTGGAAGTCGAGGTAGGTATTGTTTTCAGGCTTGTTTTCAGGCTTGTCTTCGAGCTTGTCTTCGAGCTTGTCTTCGAGCTTGTTTTCTGTTTTGTCCTCACGCTTGTCATCGTTCTTGTCGGCGGGGTCGTCCTCGGGGTCGTCCTCGGGGTCGTCTTCGTCTTGCTCCTTCTGGGGCGCCTTTTTGGCGGGCCGCTTGGACTTGTCGCGGACGACGCAGCGGGGGCCGCCGCCGGGCTCGTCGTCGAGGAACTGGTGCTTGAGCTGGTGCTTGCGAAGGCCGTCGTGGCGCGTGAAGGAGCGGCCGCACGGACACTTGTACTGCTTTTCCGGGTCGTGGCACTTGAGGTGGCGGCGCAGGTCGTGGGGCCGCACAAAGCGCGCCGTGCACAGGCCGCACGCGTAGGGCCGGTCGGAGAGGTGTGTTTGGACGTGCGAGCGCACGTTGTACCTGCGGCGGAAGAGCTTTGCGCACCCGGGGAAGAGGCAGCGGTAGTGGTCCTTTTCGTCCGTTTCCTGGACGTACTGGTCGACGGCGGAGAGGGGCAGGCCGCCGCGTTTGTGGGGGCCGAGGCGTTGGCGCTCGTGCTGCTGGCGCTCGAGCTGGTCGAGCTGGGCCTTGAGCTTGGCGGAGATTTCCGAGTCGGGCTCGGCGGGCGGGGCCGGGAGGGGCGGCTGTTTGAGGGACTCGGGAGAGTTGTCTGAGCGGGCGAGAGACCCGTTGCGAGGGCGGCCCAGCTTGGGGGTGTTTGGTGCGGCTGAGGGTTTGTTTTTTTTGGCGGTTGGGGTTGGCGAGGAGGCCGAGCGAGGTGGGGAGGAGGATTGGATGGCGGCGGGCTTGGGGGGGGACTTGGAGATACCTGTGGCGATGGAGACAGCCGAGACGGCCGAGGAGGTCGGAAGGCGCGAGTCCTGGGGTGGGTCCATGGGAGGAGGACTGAGTTTGAGAGGACTGAGTTTTAGGGGGGATGCAGGTAAGGGGGCCGGGCCATTGGAGAGGACGGGGCTGGAGGAGATTGAGATGAGTCCCGATGCGGTTGCCGAGGTGGAGGAGGAGGAGGAGGTGGTAGGGAAGAGAGCAGGAGGAGGCGCGGACCGGGGGCTTCCGAGGGGCCTGATTTTTTCAGGGCTGGCGGTCGTGCTTGAGGAGGCACTTGAAGGGATTTGAGCGGTGGAGATGGATTGACGGGTGGGAGAGGGGGTATGGAGGGAGCGCGAGGGGTGGGTTGGAGAGGAGGAGGCAGAGGGGAGGTTATAAGGTTGGGCAGAAGAAGCGGGAGGAGCAGCAGGGAGCAGGACGTAGTGAGTGATTGGAGCAGGAGCGATGATGGGAGGGGGGATTGAGGAGGTGATGGGAGGAGTAGAAGGAGGGGGGGCAGTAGGGAGAGGGTTTAGTTGTTGTTGGAGGACTTGTTGGAGGATGAACTGTTGGTTTTGAGGGGGGAGAAGCAGGGAAGGATGGAATTGGTCTTGAGGGTCGACGGGAAGATGCTGGAGGATGGGGGTGTCGGCTGGGTAATAGGTTGCGACGTACTGGGCGACCATGGCGGCCATGTCGGGGTTGAGCTGGGAGAGGTGGTGCATGAAGAGGGGGTTTCTATGGTATCCGCAGAGGACGATTTGCTCGATGGTCGGGGAGCGGAGGACCGCCGGGGTGTAGGCGTAGAGGGCGGGTTCCGGCGCGTGGATAGGCGGGGACGGACCATGCTGGAAGGCATTTTGGGGAGGGAGGGGAGGCGGGGTGTTTGATTGGAGCTGTTGGTGGTGCAGTTTGTATTTTTGGTTAGTTGGCTTGGGCGGTTGCTGAGGAGGGTGAGGCGGCGCGAGTTTGAAGACGCAGGTTTCGTACTTCTTCTTTGCCGCGGCCGAGGGTTTACGCGACTGGTCTTGGACGGGGGCAAAGGAGTTGACGAACTGGCGGGAGGGTTTGGTAGGGGAGGGGGCGGTTGCAAAGACGGGGGCAGCTTGGGAGGTGTTTGGGGGCTCGAGCGGGAGGTAGGGGGAGGAGTGGTCGGGGAGGACGGGGAATTGAGGCAGGAGGAGGGCATGCTGGGAGGGCATGTCAGGGAAGGGCGGGGCGAGGCCCGAGAGGGCCTTTAGTTTTGCGGTTGTTGTTTTGCTTGGGGAGGAGGCGGCGGGCTGCTGCCGGGTCGGGGAGGACGAGCGGGCGGGTTTCTTTGAGATTTTGGAGGGCGAGAGGGGTCTTTGGGGGGGAGGGGAGTCCGCGTGGATGGCGTGGAGGGGCTGGGAGCGGGCTGGGGGCATTGCGAGGAGATGGGAGAGGTCCTGGAGGTCCGCGAAGGCAGGGACGAGGGGCGGAGGCGGGGCCGAGGAGGCGAGGGGCGGCTGGGAGGCCTGGAGGGGGCGCCGTGGGAGGTGGTTTTCCTTGTCTGTCTGGGAGGAGCTGAGGGCGTTGTTTTTGAGGGCTGAGGGCATTTTGTTGGTTGAAGCCGCTGGGGCCAGCGGGGTTTTGAAGTCCATTGCGGTTTGGCGAGACCAAAAGGTGGGAAGAGGAAGAAGAGTTTTAGGGAGAAAAGTTTTTTTGGGGTTTCTACGCGCGGTTTGTTTACGGAGAGGTTGTTTGTTTACAAAACGCCTCGATGGGGCAAATCTGGCGGCCTGTTTTGACGCACGCGCCCATCTGCTTTAGGGGCACGCGGATGGGCGGGTGGGCCGAGGCGAGGGCGGAAGCGCAGGCGACGAACGGAGCGTCGACGCAGGCAATTGAGACGTGGGGCAGCGTCGAGGCAAGCGGCGGGTAGGGGGCTTGCGACGCGCCGGCGAGCTGCTGCAGGGCGCGGTTGACGCGCTCGATGGCGCGGACGACGCGCGACTTGGCGGCGTTGTCGTCGAGCAGCAGGGCGACGAAGGTCTTGGAGCCGTCGGAGGACGGCAGGAGCGTCCACGAGGCGCCCACGGAAATGGCGGCCGAGCCGGGCGGGTCGTCAGGGCCCGCGGCCAGGGCCACGCGCATGGCGGCGGAGAACTCGGGCAGGCGCTGTTGCGGCACCATGAGCGTGTGGGAGAGGCTGACGTGGAGCGGCTGGGGCGCGCCCGTGGCGGATTCCAGCAGCGAGTGGCACGCGGGGGGCGGCGGCGCGGAGGCAAGCAGCGACGGCAGGGCCTGGCGGCAGTGGGCGAGGATGGCGGCGAGGGCGGCGGCCTGGGGCGGGTCGGGGCGCCACGCGAGGTAGACGTGGGACGGGTAGGCGCCGTCGGTGTGGGGGACTGCGCGGGGGTGGGAGTGGAAGGCGGCGGAGAGTTTTGGCGGGAGGCAGTAGAGGTTCAGGAAGGAGGAGGGCGGCGGGGGAGGCGAAGGAGGATGGGTTGTTTCAGCGTCGGAGTCGTCGTCGCTGTCTGAATAGTCTACCAGGCTCATTGGGGGGGGGGGGGGGGGATCTGTTGCGAGGGTGCTTGTGTCGGGTTCGGGATTGCCCGTTGGGGGGCGGAGGAGGAGAGGACCGAGGGAGTGGCGGGGGCGTCAGGTGACGCGTCATGTAACTGGTCATGTGATCAGGGCTGAGGGTTTTTTTGTGTTTTGGGATTTAGCGAATTGGCCAATGAGGGCGCAGTGCGGCTTTTGTTTGGGTCCAGCCGCCGGTTGAGTGCACCCGCCGACGTCCGAGTCGCAGGCGAGCAGGCTGAAGTCGATTGGCAGCGTTTGAAGCCCGTCGTGCGTAGCAAAGCAAGGCAACTCGCCGCCAATCTCAAGCGGCCAATGCGTGTGCTGCCCTGCGGCTTTAAATTTTTTCGTTTCGACCGGATTGGCTGGCCGGGAGGCTCCGGTTTGGGCCCTCAATGCTGCAACTTAAAACCCGTCTGGCCTCCTCCTATAAAAAAAGCGCGCTTTCACATCCTTTTTTTTTTTCTTCTCCCTCCCTCCCTTCCTTTCCTCTACCATCCACATCCCCCTCGCTATCCCCCCCCCATCATGTTCAGATCCGTCGTCGCTAGAGCCTCCGTCAGACGCGTGGCCGCCGCTGCTGCCGCCCAGTCTCGCGCCCTCCCAAGATACCTCTCCTCCGCATCAATTCCCTCCCGCTCCGCCATGCTCGTTGGCAAGCGCCCCGCCTTGGCCGTTCCCAGATGCCCCCAGCTCCAGCTTAGATCTTATGGTATGTCCTTCAATACTTAGCCTTCTACCCCTTCTAATCACCCCTCCCCAGCTGTCGTCAATGTCCCCGACATGGCCGAATCCATCACCGAAGGTACCCTCAAATCCTTTGAAAAGTCCGTCGGAGACTACGTCGAACAGGACGAAGAGATCGCCACTATCGAAACCGATAAAATCGACGTCGCCGTAAACGCCCCCTTCCCAGGTACCATCACCAAGTTCCTCGCTAACCCCGAAGACACCGTCGTCGTCGGCCAGCCTCTTTTCGAAATCGAAGAAGGTGGCTCCCCTGGCGCCGCCGCTCCCAAGAAGGAGGAGGCTCCTAAGGAGACCCCCAAGGAGGAGCCTAAGAAGGAGGCTGCTCCTGCCGCTCCTGCCGCTCCTGCTCCCGCTGCTCCCGCTCCCGCCGCTGCTGCCCCCGCCCCCACCCCTAAACCCGCCGCTCCTAAACCAGCTGCCCCTACCCCTACAGCATCACCCACCCCTGCCCCTGGCAACCGCGATGAACACCGTGTCAAGATGAACCGCATGCGTCTCCGTATCGCCGAGCGTCTGAAAGAGTCCCAAAACACCGCCGCCTCCCTCACCACCTTCAACGAGGTCGACATGTCCGCCCTCATTGAAATGCGCAAGCTCTACAAGGACGACATTCTCAAGAAAACCGGCATCAAGTTCGGCTTTATGGGCGCCTTCACCAAGGCTGCTGCCCTCGCCTCCAGAGATATCCCCTCCGTCAATGCCGCCATTGAAAACAACGACACCATTGTCTACCGCGACTACTTCGACGTCTCCATCGCCGTCGCCACCCCCAAGGGTCTCGTCACCCCCGTCCTCCGCAACGCCGAGCAGCTCGACATTTTGGGCATTGAGAAGGGCATCCACGACCTCGGTGTCAAGGCTCGCGACGGCAAGCTCTCCCTCGAAGACATGGCCGGCGGTACCTTCACCATCTCCAACGGTGGTGTTTTCGGCTCCCTCTACGGTACCCCCATCATCAACATGCCCCAAACCGCCGTCCTTGGTCTCCACGGTGTCAAGCAGCGCGCCGTCGTTGTCGATGGCCAGGTCGTCGCCCGCCCCATGATGTACCTTGCTCTTACCTACGACCACAGACTCTTGGATGGTAGAGAAGCCGTCACCTTCCTCAAGAACATCAAGGAGCTCATTGAGGACCCCAGAAGAATGCTTTTGTTTTAAATATATATATAAAAAATTGGTTATGATAAGTAAATGGAAATATAATGTAATTTAAATAATCTTTTAAAGTCTTTGTAACTTGACAAAAATTTTTTCTATCCTTCACCACCACCAAAAATGACTGACCATTGGGACGGTACGTATCTTGAACTCATCCGCAATGACCTCTAACTCTCTTCTAGATCAATCAAGAGACGAGCGCGAAAAAACCCGCCGTGAACGAGACCTCGAGCGCGAACTGAGAAGACGCTCCGACAGAGAGGACTGGGGCCGCGACCGGTCCGACCGCAGCAGACCTTCTCGCGACCACCACCGAGACTCCCGCGAGAGTCGCCGAGACCGCGACTCGTACCGCTCCCGCCGCCGTCGCAGCAGCCGGTCCTCCAGCCCACGCCCGCGCCAGGCCTCCAGCGCGTCCTCCGGCCGCCACTCCAGCAGCCGCCGCAGCCACCACGCCGCGCAGCTCCCGGACCTGTCGCACGTACCGCCGCTCGACCAGCGCGTCCGCAAAAACTCGCGCTGGGACATCCCCTTCGACGGCTTCGAGCGCGTGTCGGCCGCCCTCGCCAAGCGCTCCGGCCACTTCAACCTGCTCGGCGAGCAGCGCCCCATCGACGACTCGCTCCTCGTCGGCCTCGTCGACCCCGCCGCCGGCGGCCCCACCGCCAGCGGCGGCCTCCACTTCAAGCCCAACGGCCGCCCAGGCAACATGATGAACCGAGTGGGCGCCGCCCACGCCAGCTCCTCGCAGCTCGCCCTGCCTCCTGGCGCCGTCGCAGGCGCGCTCGCCAATGGCCGCCCGGGCGACCCTCTGCGCATCACAGCGTCAGGCGAGCCTGATCCGTCTGCCGCCGCCGCGTTTGTCGCCCCCCTCGCCCCAGACTCCTCGCGCTCCAGCCGCCGCATCATTGTTTCCAATTACAAGTCCCAGGGCTACTCCGTCACCGCCGACGAGGTTGCCGCATACTTTGCCGAGTCCCTCGCCACAATCAACCTCCTCGCGCCTCTTGCTCCGGACACGCCGCTCATCAAGCTTGCGCGCGCATCCGACTCCTTCATCATGATTGAGTTTGCCACCCCGGAGCTCGCCACCATTGCCTACTCCTTCAACAACTCCTACTTCAAGGGCATCGACTCCCAGTGGGTCATGCTGCTCTCCCGGCCCCAGGACTACATCACGCCGTCGCCCTCGCGCCTCGAGCTGGAAGACGCCGCCCAGGCTGGCCTCAAGCTGCGAGCCCAGGAAATCGAGGCCGAGCAAAAGCGTCTCAACGCGGATCCTCCTGCCACTCTCTCCGACGACCTCCAGGCGCTGGACCGCTTCAAGGCGATTAGCGCGCGCGTGCTCGACTCCAAAAACAAGCTCTACGTGGCCGACCTGCCCTTCTTTTTAAACCCGGGCCAGATCCTCGACCTGCTTGCAGCCTTTGGCGAAGTCAGCGCCTTGCAGATCCTCACAGACAAGACGGCTCCTGCAGGCGAGACGCGCGGCGTTGTTTTTCTGGAGTACAAGGACCCTGACTCGGTCAACGAGGCGGCTCTCCTGGGACTCGCGGGCATGGAAATTGGCGAGTCGCGGCTACGCGTCGGCAGAGCCACCTACGGTCTGCATGCGCCATGGGCGTCCCTGCCCATGGGCATCGAAGCCATGGTGAATCTAGCTCGTAACATTGAGCAAGAAACGGATACCAAGCACCATAAACCGCGCCGCTCCAAGGCGTCCACTACCAGCCGGCACAAGCGGTCATCTCGCGACTACGAAACTACCGACGAGAGCGAGGGAGAAGACGAAGCAAAGATCAAAGCCGAGGCCAAGCGGGAGGAAGAAGAAGAAGAAAACGACGCGCCGCTGGAAACAGGACGCCGCCGACCCCCGTCACGCGTGATGCTCCTGCTCAACGCGGTGACTCCGGAAAACCTAACGGATGACCAGGAGTACGCGGAAATCGTGGAGGACGTCCAGAAGGAGTGCTTGAAGTACGGGCCGGTGGAAGAGGTCCTGGTCCCAAGACCCGGCGACAATGGGCTTGCGCCTGCGGCCGTGGCCCAGCTCTCCTTCTCGGACGCGGGGGCCACCGGGGTCGGCAAGATTTACGTCAAGTTTGCGCGCGTGGCTGCGTGCCGCGCGGCGTGCAAGGCTCTAGGGGGCCGCAAGTTTTCTGATCGGACTATTGTTTCGACATATTTCCCCGAAGACAATTTTGAATTACGTGTATTTTAAGATATATATACAAACCTCTAAATAAATAACCTGTTGCAAACATACACGGAAACTTTTAGGTGTGGGCAGCCAGCTGCGCGCTTACGGAGGAATCAAAGGGATGGCGGACCAACAGATCGTAGAGCCAATCGGGGAGCAGGGAGACGAAGGAAATGGCGAGCTTGATGATTTCCTGAGCTTTGAGGCGGGGGAAGTTGCGGAGGAGGGCCATGGGGCTCTGAGCCTCAAAGAGCTGGGAGCGCATGAGGGTGAGCTGGGCGACGACAAACAGGACGTTGAGGTGGGCGCCGTAGGCAAACAGAAAGTCCCAGAGCGCAAGGGCCTGCGAGAGCGGCGGGGTGCCTGCGCTGAAGGTGAGCACGGACGTGAACGCGTACAGCTCGGCCGACAGCAGCTTGCTGCGGAGGTGGTCGAAGAGCGCGGGGTCGATGATCTCGAGGCACTTGTCGACGAGCTTGAGCCCGGTGTGGGCGCCCTCGAGCGTCGGGACGACGTAGAGCGGGCAGTCGCGCGACAGAAACACGTACAGCAGCGCAAACGCCTGCGCCTCGGTCTTGCACTGGTACAGAAACGGCGCCGCCAGCACGTTCATGCCCTGCACGTAGAGGAACTCGGGCGCCGGCGGCTGCTGCTGCGACTGGGGCGGCGCGGAGAGCAGCCGCTGCCAGGCCACGGCGTTGAGCACGCGCACCAGCGCGTTCTCCGAGACCCGCGAGCGGAACACGGCGTCGGTGGTGAACGTGCGGAACGTGTCGTTGCGGATCTTGGTGTAGGCGGGGGACGGGCCGCGGCGCACGAGGTCGACGTACTTTTCCGCGGGCCAGTCGGCGGGGCTCACGCGCAGCAGAATGGACCACACGTAGGGCCGGTACGCGCACAGCCCGGAGTCGGGGGCAGCGGCGGCCGCGTCGCCGCCGGTGCCGGGCGTCACGCGCAGGCCGTCCATCAGCACGTGGTACCGCAGCTGCGCCAGCGCCGGGCGGACGAGCAGCGGCGGGCGCGTGATGAGTGACTCGATCGCGTCTTTGCGGCGCACGCGCTTGAGCGGGTGGCCCGCGCCCTCTGCGGACGCGTGGACCGAGGTGGGCGGCGAGGAGGACGGCGCGGGCTGCGGCGGGCGCGGCGGACCCGAGGTGTGTGCCGGGTGGGAGGATGACGGGTTGGGTGTGTGTCGCGAGGAGGATCTTCTGGAGGTGTGAGCCGGCATGCTTATGTTGTGGGGGTAAGTAGGGGGGGGGAGGTGATTTTTGATAGTAAGGGGATCGGTGATGGAGTGTAGACGGTGGTTTACTTATGATGTGTGTAAATATGAGAACGGTAAATATAGACAATGGAACTTAGGAGATAAGACTACAGAAATAAGTTGAGTTGAGGATTAGCGAGAAACGGGCCGTGTCACATGATTTGAGGCAGATAAGGTGGGACGCTTGGCGACAAGATAATTTCTTTTTGGGGGTTTCTGAGAATATTATTTTATCTTTTTAAAGCATCAGGTCAAGTGAGCATGGTGATAGAGGCAAGACGGTTGGGAGTTTTCACATGAAGGCTGTTTTTTGGGAGAGGTTAAAGCGATTTCCGGAAAAGAGACCGTTGAGAAACAAAGGCATTTAGAGTTTAAGAAGACGAGACAAGTCAAAAAAAAACAAAATTTGTGTGTCGTTTCAATTAACCGAAGCCGTACGATGAGGTTGGACGTGAAGTGTTTTCAGAGAGACTTTTAACGAGATTTAAAAGAGGAGAGTGTCAGCTTATCGAGGATTATTTGACGCCGCTCTGCTCGGGATCTTTTACAGCAATTCCAGAATGGAAGTTGATGGAAAGATCTGGCAACGGTTTGCACCCCTCATGTCACAAGACGTGCGCGGCTGGGTGAAACGGGTTATACGTAGGCACACACGCGCACCGTTTCGACTTTATTTTTGGAAAAACAAGAGGAAAGGAGGGTTTTTGTTTTTTTCGGGGGACGGTTAAGACGGGTCTTGAAATCAGAAAGGATAGATCAGATGGCAGGCAATGGCTGGAAAAGACTGGAAACTACATGGAGAGGTGGAGGGGAAACGGGGGAGGTCAGAGGAGGGGGAAAGCTGGAAAGTAGAAAAAGAGGGTGGGTACCAGTGGGTGCGTACCATTTTGATGGATCGATTAGGGGAAATAAAAAATTTTTAAAGCACAAGAGGAAGAAGAAGCCGTGACAAGTTGGATGGCGTTAAAGAGTGTGGTATTTGAGCATTTCTGAGTACTAAGACGGAGATGAATGGAGGTTTCGTTAAATGACACTGTTGATGTTGGGAATCAAGAGGAGGCTGGCGGAGACCCTAACCCAGGAGCAGCCGTACTTGGTTTTTGAGGAGGGGGAGGCCGGGGGGTGGTAGGAAAAGGGGGACTGGGAGAGCCACACAAACTTTTGTATTCAGGAGGAACATTTAAGGGCGAGGCAGTTGAGAAACGCAGAGCGCACTGAAATCCATTCAAAAGAATAAAAAAGTCTGCCTGGAACGCCACCGGATCACACGCAGACGCGCGTGACACGGATGGGCCGCTCCTGGAAATGGCTGTGTCAGGGTTTTATAGTGTGTTGAACAAACAAAAAATGTCCACATCACCTGCTTTTTGTAACAACCAGGGGGGACTGCAGAATAGATATGGGATTTCAATAGTTGAGAAAAAAAATATATAAATATCCCACGAGATCTCGTTTATTTCCTTCTTTTTTTTTTTTTATAAACATAAACAACTACCCTCTCAACTTTTGAAACCCTTTACTTTTACTCAACTCTCCCAATCCCACACAATGTCTGAAGTCAAGCCTGAAGTACGTCCGTTCCACCCTCACTTCTATTCTCACTAACTCTCTAGACCCCCGTCGCTGAGGCCGTCGCTCCTGTTGCCGCCGCCCCTGAGCCCGCCAAGGAAGAGGCCGTCGCTCCTGAGGTCGCCGCCCTCAAGAAAGAAGAGGCTCCTGCCCCAGAGACCGCCCCCAAGGCTGAGGAAGCTGCTGCTGCCCCTGAGGCCGAGGCTCCTAAAGACGCTGCTCCTGCCGAAGAGGCCCCCAAGAAGGTTTCCTTGTTGAAGAAGATTACCAATGGGTTTAAGAAGCTGCTCAAGGGTGTCGCCAAATAAAATCTCAACTTTGTTATTTGCTCGCCTTTTAAAAAAACAGGTTTTGTTTTGAGATTTATATCTGCTTTGAAGCTTGTTATGACTTTTAAGAGACAGCCCTTTTGAGAAGTTTTTAGAAAAACTTGCCAGCTTTAACGACTTTTGACGGACACGACCAGCTTTTTAGAAAAACACAAAGGCGACTTTATTCTCTAGAATTGAATCCATTTTTTCTTTTCTTCTTGTTTTGCTCTTTTAATACTCTTTTAATACTAATAATGTTTAATAAAATTTCCCTTTAAAATGTTCTAAAGATAGTAAGAAGCCCATTTTTTCCCCCCCAAACTGACGGACAACCAAACTGATTTCGTGGTGGTGGCTGGTTTACGTTGTTGCCTAAGTAGCCGAAGACGGAAAAAAAAAAAAATTCTAGCGCCCGGTCAGTCACCGAAAAAAATTTTTTTAAACAGAAGGAGTCAACGGGAATGAAGGCTGCTGGATCAAAGAGCAACAGCAAGATATGCCCTTGAAGGAAAAAGAGCAAATGGCACCATCCAGAAGGTCTTTGAGGGAAAGTCGTTGATTCCGATGTTCCAATCAAGAAAACTAAGGAGCTTTTGTGAGTGGCTTCCACGTGATATCAAAAAAATGCTGACTAATCATAACACTTTTACAACTTACACCCTACGCCTTAAACCACCACATCCAAACACAAAGTCCTAAGTCCCATCCCTTGACAAACCTTCCCTCCCCTTTTTTCATCTCCCCTATCGCTCCCTTATCTCTTCCATCCCTCCCATCTTTCCCCACATCTCCATCCTCCCCACATCCTCAACCAAAGCCCTCCTCTCATCTACACCTCCATACCCAATGCCTCACCTCCTCTCTGCTGCCTACGGCCCCGAGCCCATCAACTACTACGGCCACGCCTTCCTCAACCGCCTCAGCTTCCTGCGCGAAAACTACTCCTTCCTCAACAAGGCCGTCAAACACCCCTCCACCCAGTTCCTCCTCCTCGACAACCTCTCCCCACCCATCGTCCCGGCTGACAACTCCCAAAACCCCCCCCAGGACTACAAACCGCCCCCCTTCGGCGCCCGCCCGGCCGCCCACAGCCTCGTCCTCCTCGACTACGCCCACGTCAAGCCCTTCATCGGCGAGCCCTTCGCAACCCCGCAGGACTCCGCCGTCGCCGCGTGGGACTCGGCCCGCGACGCCATCGGCGCCTCCTCGACGCCCCTGCTAGTTTTCCTCGGGCTCGACGAGTCGGCCGCCTCCTCCTTCTCCTTCGCCCACTCAAACAACTGCAGCTACTCGGGCCGCCCCTACTTCGCCGTCGACATCTCCCAGGCCTACCTCAAGTCCGACGCCCTCAAACGCGCCGCCGAGCGCCTCAAAACGGCCACCCCGGCGCTCCACGCCGCCTTCCAGCTCCGCTTCAACCCCTTCGCCATCCGCCTCTCCCTCAACGAGTCCTCACTGCTGGCCCAGGCGCGCCAGTACGTCGACTGGAACGCCCGCAACCGCTTCTGTGGGGGCTGCGGCGCCCCCACCATGTCCGTCAACGGCGGCACCAAGCTCCTGTGCCCGCCCACCGACGCCGGCGCCGCCCGGCCGCCCTGCCCCACCCGCGGCGTCATCTCCAACCTCCAGTTCCCCCGCACTGACACCTCCATCATCGTCGCCGTCGTCAACCACGCCGGCGACAAGATCCTGCTGGGCCGCAACCGCCGCTTCCCCGCAGGCTTCTACTCGTGCCTGGCCGGCTTCCTCGAGCCCGCAGAGACCATCGAGGACTGCGTCCGCAGAGAGGTCTGGGAGGAGGCCGGCGTGCGCGTCGGCAGAGTCGTTCTCTACTCCTCCCAGCCTTGGCCCTTCCCGGCAAACATCATGGTGGCCTGCGTCGCCCAGATCGCAGACGCCTCCGACGAGGCCCACGCCATCCACCTGGGCCATGATCCCGAGCTCGAGGACGCAAAGTGGTACGCCTTTGACGAGCTGCGCGACTCCTTCAGCGCCTCCACTCTCGAGGGCGCCGTCTTTGGCGCACGACCCGATTCTCTCCCAGACGGCGCTCCCCAGCTGCCTCCTCCCGAGGCTGTAGCCTGGATTCTCATTGATGCTGTTCTAAGTGGTCGTGTTCGCGGGCTTTCCAATTCCAAAATTTAGTTTTCATATATACACTAAATAATACCCGTTTTGACATAGACAATAACAAAAAACAACGCTTGAATCACGTAATACCGTACCACGTTGGTAACGTTCCACTCGGCCCATGAAACATACTCCCACGGCTCCTTCAGCCCCTCGCTCCCCTCGTCCCGCACAGCCGCAAACTTGTCCGGGAAATCCGTAATCACTCCCGCAAGGTCCGCCGCAACCGCCCACCGCATGTCGCTTTCCCGGTTCACCGTCCACACGTACACCCGCACTCCGCGCGCCTGCGCGTCGCGCAGCAGCCGCGCCCCAGCCTCCGACATAAGCGCCGTCGCATGCAGCGAGATCGCCACAAGCGGGCCCCGGGTGGCCTGCGCTTGCCCCTGGCCCGGCCCAAGTAGCCGGCTGCTTTCGTCCTGGTCCCCCGCCACCTCCTCCTTCGAGCCGCCCGCCGGAGCCGCCCGGCTCGCCCCGCGGTCCATGAACGTGCGCGCCAGCTTGCGCGAAACGCCAATGAAACACACCGGGATCCCGTGCGCCTCTCCCGCCAGCGCCTCGTCCAGCACGTCCAGGCGCCAGATGCCCAGCACGGCGTGCGTCTGCCAGAACGAGTCGCCGGCGGCGGTTGCCCCCGCGTCAGCTAGCACTTGCTCCAGCACGGCAACCACCCGCTGCACAATGCCGGGCTCGTTGGATATCTTAATGTCGATCATCAGCTTGGCCTTCGTGTACCGCTCGTCCGTCACAAACCGCCGCGCCGCCGCGTACAGCGTCGGCAGCCCAAACGCCTCCCGCTCCGCGGCCGTCGGCCCGCTTTCTGTCTGGCGGCCGCTGTCCTCGTGGCCGTCTGAGCGGGCCGCTTTCTGGTTTGGGGACTGCGCAGCCGCGGTGGCAGCCGCGGCGGCCTGCGAGGAATACACGCTCGTCAGCCTCCCCGTGCTGACCAGCGTCTCCAGCACGCCCTTGTAGGGGGTTTTGGTAATGTCGAGGCCCGGGAGCCCAAAACAGCGCGCCGTGTTGGGGTCATGCGACACAACCACGGTGTTGTCTGAAGCCAGCTGGACGTCCAGCTCGATAATGTCTGCGCGGCCCACTGAGACGCCTGCGTCAAAGGCCGCGAGAGTGTTTTCAGGGAATCGTCCTTTGAATCTGCGTAAATTAGTAATTGGCCCTTGTGTCTTACGAGTCTAGGCATGATTTTCAAAAAAAAATCAAACGGGGGTTCAAATTGCAGGTGTAATGTCGCGAGAGTTGGAGTAGCCGTTATGGAAAACAAAGTCCTTCTAACTGGCTAGATGGAGCCCACGTTTTTTTACCAGAAAAGGAGACAATACCAACGTACCCACGGTGGCCAACAACAGCCGGGAAGTTTTGTTTATGGAGCGCAAAAGGTGAAGAGAAAAAGGTCATTTTTTAAACAAGGAAGCAAAATTGAGGTGAAGGTAAAGAAATGAGAAAGGTGAATGAAAAAGTGCGTTGTGTATGTATATATATGTCCTGGGTACTTGGAAAGACCTTCAAGCCGTTACTTGACATCAGCAGTTTATCTCCGGCGATTTAAAAAAAAAAGAAATTTTTTAAATGAACTTTTCCTCTCCACGGCTTTAGAAAAAAAAACCCGCAATTTTCATCGACATATATATATAAATGTATATTTTTCAAATGATTTCTTTTTTTTGCAGTTTAAACGTTTGTAAATCTTTCATTTTTAAACATTTCTGTACAGCTCAAAAAAACAAAAAATTTAATTATCCATCACGTGAATATCACGTTATTATCACATCATTAAATTTAATAACACGTGCCAATCACATGACTTGTTCAAACCTCCTAACGAACCTCCAAATGCTCCGCCACTCCTCGTTTTGCCTCCCTCTCTTCTATCCACACCAAAAAAAAAAACATCACCCCCTCCCTTAACAATGGGAGCCTCCGACTCAAAGCTCCAGTTCAAAAACCACGTCTTTCGGCTCATCGAGGTCCCCGAAATCCCCGCAAATGACCCCTACTGGGCCCAGTTCTGGCAGCAGCCCGTGGCCGTCGGCGACGTCTTCACCCTCTTCACGGCCTCGGACATTCGCCAGACCCGCGACCGATCCCGCCGCAACCTCGAGACCTTCATCCTCGCCCTGACCGGCCGCCTCTTCTACCTCGCCCAGAACCCCAGCTTCCCCCACCCGGAGATCGCCCCGCAGAGAGACCTCCTCAACTGCGTCCGCCTGCTCACCCGCGTCCTGCCCTTCCTCTACGAGCAGCGCCACCTCTCGCAGCAATCGGACGACTGGCACGAGGCCTTTTTCTGGGGGAAACGACGCGTCCGCTCCCACCCAGCCCCACAGCAGCCACAGCCACCCCAACCCGGCGGCTCCTCATCAGATGCGCCCTTCAACCAAGAGGAATTCGACAACACGGCCGCCCAGTTCCACGACGCTAAACCTCTTGGAGAACAGCTCGTAGACACGGCTTTTGCCCTACTCTTTGCTCCTGGCTTCACCGTCCCCAAATCGCCTTCATCACCCTCCCCCGTCTCCCATCCAATCTGGGAAACAGGTGTCGGCTGCACCACCCCGGTCTCCTCCACCGGCGAACAAGACAGCAACAAGATTGAGATTCTGCGTTTTCTCCTCGCCCTCATTTCAGACTCGCTCTATCTCCCGGCCTCCCAGCTCGTTTCCCAGGGCTCCCCGAGTTTAACCTACATGGTCACCCAAACAAGCCGCAAAACGGCCATGGCCATTCTCTGCTCGCTTCTCAACACTACCCTCAAGTACAGCCCTCGTTGGAAAGTCCCCTATGACCACATGCTCGTGTCCGACGGCCATAAGGTCCTCATCACTTATTCTCTTCAGCTTCTCGAGGCGCTGCTCATATACCCCATACCGGAAACCCCTACTCTTGCTCCCAAGAAAAACATCTTCCGCCAGCTTTGTAGCAAAATTCACAAGGTCGAGGACCTCCAGTTCATTGGCGACTCCCTCATCAAAATGCTCTCGCAGCCCATCCACGCCTCCTTCTCATACCTCCCGGGCTCGCGCCAGGGCATCCCCTGGGTCACCGAGCTTGCCATGCTCTTCTGGGACCTGGTCCAGTGCAACAAAAAACTCAAGTCCTTTTTAATTGTCACCGAGCGAATGTACGACTGCCTCATCATTCTTCTCTACTACATCCACGAAAAGGCCTCGGATCCCTCCAAAATCAATCTCGTCCGGCTCTGCGCTTACGAGCTTTTATACCTCACCGGAGACCCTACCTTTGCCGCATCGCTCTCAAAGAAATTCACTGGCCAAAGCCTGCTCCCTAACGCCATCCAGCTGTCCTCTTTCAACGGCTCCTACGGCGACTATCTCATCATCCAGCTCATTAAAACCATCACCAGCCAGAAACAAAACAACCTCGACCTACTCGTCCCAACCTTCTTAAACTGCATCTTCAACGTTGCCCCCTACACGAAAAATATTTGCTACCAAGCTGCCTCTTCACTCGTCCAGTTATGTGCCACTCTCTCCAATCCCTCGTTCTTGTTTGCGAGTGAGTCGAACCACATACTCTTGGAAATCGTCCTCAAATCCATCAACCTCATGATTGAATGCAACTTCAACTCGAACCGCAACCTGGTCTTCCTCATTGTTAAAAACGAGCGCGTGTTCCTCACAATCAAGTCCCTGACCCTTGAAGAAGACGTCGAAAGAATCCTTGTCCAGGTGGCCAAGAAACCTGGGGACGCCAAAATCACGGCTTCCTACGCTGCCCTCGACCCAGAGTTTGTCATTGAAAGTGATAGCGAGGAGGAAGAAGAAGAGAAAATCACAAAGGAAAAGGAGACCCGGCAGTCCCAGGAGATTGAAATACCATCAACCCCACGCAAAGACAAGGGCAAGGGCGTCTCAGATAAACGGCCCTTGGAACAATACTCCAATACCAATAACCCCCCTGGAGGCGGGTTTGTAGCTGCTCCCCATTGGGTCGGCACCTGGTTGCCATTACTGCCAATCCACACTACAACCTCTGTGATTGCTTGCATTAAAGAAACCGTGCCTTATTTCAAGGCGGCAGCTACCTCGCTTGAGGCCAGGCTCGAGCCCAGCAAAGCCATCGACGCCATTGCCCACGTGCGCTCCATCCCAGGCGTCATTTTCTACAACACGAACCCCCCGTCGGCCGAAAACCCAGCTGCCCCCGTGCTGCCGCCGGACTTTGAGGTGGCCCGGTTTGCCTGGACCAGCGGGTCGCTGGGCTGGTACGAGAGCATACTGTGGGGATGCATTTTCCAGGCCGAAAGCGACGTGAGCGTATCTGACAATAGCATGCTGCACACCACCAGCAACAACTGCATGCCGGTGGGCGTGTGGAACGGGACGGCTATCAAGCTCTTCCGGTTGCAGGAGGCTGCGCACAAAGGACCATCACTGTTACGTCCCAAGGGCGCAGTAGATGCAGTGGCGGATACCATGCTTCAAAAGTTTGGTCAATTTGGACTGGGCGGCACTAAATAAATGCAAAAGGTATAATGGAAAGAAAAAGAAAAATACGTGGATTTTAGATATATATAACTGTAATTGAAAATGAAGTTGAAAAACGTTTATCGCTTGCGACCCCGTCCCTTTTTCTGAACAAGCTCAAACCCATCGTCATCAATAATAGGGCCCTGTGGCTCGTCTGTCATTTCCACATCTTCGCTAAGCTGTGGCACATTATCGTCGTCTTCTTGATCGTCATCGTCGTCCCACTCGTTATCGTCGTCTTCGTCATCGTCGCCCTGGACCTGGACGTTGATTGGTTTTATTTTGCCCTCCTTTCTGAGTTGCTCCGTTTCCTGGAACTTCTTGTGCAGCGCGTCGACGCGCGCAAAGTCGCCGCGCGCGCAGTCTCTGTAAATCTCGATAATCTCCACGGCAATGGGCAGCGCAGACTCGTCCTCCACAACCACGTCGAACTCGTCCGACATCACCTGCAGCAGCCGGTCCTCGATGAACCCGGCGTCCACGTACGACTCGCCAAACAGCTCGGCCACAGACCCCACCAGCCAGTCGCGCTTATCGGAGGAATCGGCTCCACCCCACTGACCCTCGACGGCCGCCGTCAGAATGTCCCACTTGTAGATTGCAAGACACAGCCCGAGCTCGAGCTGGCTCTGGGCCTTTCCTGGGAGTTTAAGAGTGCCGTTTTTGGCTGAGGATTCGACGGCATATTTGCCCACATCAAAGTTAGAAGAATCCATTTTTTTTTGAGATATAGAAATGTGTGTATTTTGCTGTAGAATGAAGATTTGAAAAAAAAAATCTTTTTTTTAGGAAAAAATTCAGCCGTGCACAAAATGTAACAATCTGTGACATTACACTTAGCCGCAGTATATTACAATTACCTACCTCTTTATAATGTTGTAACAGCCCTTCTTTTTTAAGCCCCTCTTCCTTCGCTGCCACGGATCACCGCGTGCTGTAAACCCTAAGCAGGTCAGCCGCAACGCTCCTTGCCAAAGTTGCTGCAGACACAGGGCAAATCATTACACCGCCAAAACCAATAACAAAAAACCTGCCTAAAAATAGGATCTCTCCCCTTTTTTTTTTTATTTGCTACCACAACCACCTGTTTTTTAAGCCCTTGTATATCGATATATATATTGATATAGATATTGATATTTCTATCCCATCGATTCTTATCACCTATATACCATAATCCTTCCATCTTCGTTTGTTATAACCCTATTTAAACACTCCAAAATCCAATTGCATCTGCTTTTAGCCTCTTTATCCCCCCAAAAAAAAGGAAAAAATCTCAGCCATCGCCCCCTTGACTCACCATGTCTAACCCGTATCCAGCCCACAAAGAGGACACGGCAGTACAAAACTCCAAGCAGCTGGAAAACGCCATCAAGGCGTTCCAGCAGCGCAAACCCGTCAAGCAGGTCGACTTGACGGTGCACCGAATGGAAGACGGCACCGAGGCTTCCACCGTTGATCGCGTGGTTCAAACCGTCCGTGCCCCCGCGTGGCGCAAGCCCACCGACGAAGAGTTCTTCGACAAGTCCGACCCCACAAAGCCCAACCTCGAGTTTCTCAAAAACCATCTCTATCGCGAAGGCCGCCTCACTGACGAACAGGCCCTCTACATTATCAAATCGGCCTCGGAAATCATGCGCGCTGAGCCAACTCTTCTCGAAGTCAGCGCCCCCGTCACAGTGTGCGGCGATATCCATGGCCAGTACTACGACCTCATGAAGCTCTTTGAGGTCGGCGGAGACCCCTCCAAAACCCGCTACCTCTTTCTTGGAGACTACGTCGACCGCGGATACTTCTCCATTGAATGTGTGCTTTATCTCTGGGCCCTCAAAATGTGGTATCCCAACTCGGTGTTTCTGCTGCGCGGCAACCACGAGTGTCGCCATCTCACAAGCTACTTCACATTTAAACTCGAGTGCGAACACAAATACAATGACAAGATTTATGACGCTTGCATAGCCTCCTTTTGCGTCCTACCATTGGCCGCCGTAATGAATAATCAGTTTCTCTGTGTTCATGGTGGCCTATCGCCTGAGCTTCATACCCTCGATGACTTACGGACCCTCAACCGTTTCCGCGAGCCGCCTACTCACGGCCTCATGTGCGACTTGCTGTGGTCCGACCCAGCGGAAGATTTTGGCCACGAAACAACCTCCGAACATTTCACCCGCAACGACGTCCGTGGATGCTCCTACTTTTACACCTACGCCGCTGCTTGCGCCTTTCTCGAACGCAACAAACTGCTCTCCGTCATCCGCGCCCACGAGGCCCAGGATGCTGGTTACCGCGCGTACCAGCGCAGTCGCACAACAGGCTTCCCCAGTCTGATGACTATCTTCTCGGCCCCCAACTACCTCGACTCCTACGGCAATAGAGCTGCCGTTCTCAAGTATGAAAATAACGTCATGAACATTCGCCAATTTAATAGCTCTCCTCACCCATACTGGTTGCCCAACTTTATGGACGTCTTCACCTGGTCTCTCCCCTTTGTGGGCGAGAAAATCACAGACATGCTTATTGCAATTCTCAACATTTGCACCAGAGAAGAGCTGGAGGAAGACACCGTTTTGGATATGAACAATTCCACAGTTCGCAAAGCCATTGCCGGCTCTGATGAAGAATCATCCTCAGCTGCTTCTTACAATGGAGGTGCTGGTTCGTCCGCTTCAGCTACTTCGTCAGCCGCGGGCAGCCAGAACCTGAGCATTGAAGAACGCCGTGCAGCCATGCGCAACAAAATCATGGCGATTGGCCGCATGTCGCGTATTTTCCGTGTGCTGCGGCAAGAAAATGAAAGCGTCAGTGAGCTCAAGGCCCAATCGGGTGGCAAGTTACCTGCTGGTACACTGTTTCTCGGGTCCGAAGGCATCCGCAGAGCCATCTGTACCTTTGATGACGCCAGACGCGCAGACAGAGCTAACGAGGCGCTGCCTCCAACACACGAGGAAGCCGTGGCGCAGAGCGAGTTGGCGCGCCAGGAACAAATGCGTCAAGCCATGTCGGATGCTGATCACGATGAGAACATTCAGAAACTTGCTCGTAGGTTAAGTATGGGCTGATGGAAGAGGAGTTTTTATATGTAAACATACTATATTGGGTATTTTTCTTTAGACTTTATTAAAAAAGGAATTGGTGATTTTTACAGTAAATATACAATTTTTCACGTATGCAAAAAAAAAAGAAAAAAAAAGGGGGAATGAAAGATGGATGGTCTCATTAATACATCTGAGATGCTCTTCCTCATACATTTACATTGGTGAAACATAAACGTTTGCTTCATATGGCACCATCATTATCGCACTTATCAACCTGCTTTAATCACTCACTGCTTCATAACTACGTAGTAATCCCTAGTCTGTCTTCAGCTCGAGTCACAGTTATATATAGAAACCAGGACTTTTTTTCAAGAATGGGCTCAAGACATTTGTTTCCAGAACTATAGTACCTTTAACTTTGTGTTTTGCTTCCGATCTAAACCTGGAGTTAAACAGAGGTCGTCGGAGGTTTTTGTTGCAAGTGATAAGCTCTCTATTTTGGTTCTTTGCTTGCGTTTTTTCTACTAATCTTGGGCTAGCTGATAAGCGAGTCCGTCTTAGTTACGGATCAAGGTTAGGGTTGTCGCGTTGGCCTTGATCACTGTTGAGTTATTAAGACTACGGAAAGAATAATCGAGTTCGTTTGTTTTGAAAGCTGCGATAAATTTGTTTTAGGGACTTTCGATAAAACTCTTGTTTAAAATATCCATCTGGTCTACTTAAAAAATTATCTTCTTCATAAACAATCCCCAAATGTAGATCAAATCTTATTTGAAATAAACTTTAAATTCCACTGGAAAGCTAACTGAAAAATTTAAAAATAATTTGTTATACTAATAGATGTACTTTAAAAATAATAAAATTATAAAATTAAATGCTAATAACTCAAGCATCTTTGAAAAACTTATCATATCCAACCATGGTAAAGCGATAGCGCACATCGCCGTCTTCCATGCGCTTCCAAATCTTGCCAAGATTCTCTTCGTTCATCTCAACAGTTTCGATCCATGGCTTGATTTTGTGCTTACTGGCAAAATCCAGCATGTATTCAATGTTTTCAGGAGACCCAATCATGGATCCCTGGACTGCGTATCCAGACGAAATCAGCTCAATGGGGATAAGCTCCATTCTTTCCTTCTCAGGAGGGGCGGTGATAAAGCTAAACGTGCCCGATGCCTTCAACAACTTGATGACAGGCGTCAAAGAGGTCTGGGAAAACGAGCTGCTTGTGCTCACAATAAGATCCAACGTTCTTGCTGACTTTTCAAGCGACCCGGGCTCCGAGGTTGCGATGTAATGGTCGGCGCCGAGCTTTCTGGCGTCGGCTTCTTTAGCCTTCCCACGTGAAATGGCAGTTACTTCGGCTCCCAACGCTTTTGCAAACAGAATCGTCATGTGGCCAATACCGCCAATGCCAACAACACCGACCTTGGTTCCTTTCTTGACATTGTTCTTAAGTAACGGACTAAAGCCGGTGATACCACCGCACAAAAGAGGTGCAGCGTACACAGTCTCCAAGTCATCAGGAATCTTAAAGGCAAGCTTAGAGTTGATGCGAATATGTGAGGCATTTCCGCCAATCGTGTTCAAGCCCGATTCCTTGTAAGTAGCCAAGTATGTGGCCACCGAATTCTCGCAGTACTGCTCAGTATGTTCCTGGCAAGCCGAGCAGGTACTATCACAATCACATTGAGCATCCACGCCGACGCGATCTCCGAGTTTAAGGCCGGGTTTAGCGTTGGGTCCAATTTTGACAATTCTGCCGATAATCTCATGGCCCACTGCAATAGGGGTATAGAGACGACCCCAGTTGCCACTGGCGGCATGGACATCCGAGTAACAGACGCCGCAGGCTTCAATTTTGATGTCGACGTCATAATCACGGAACGCCTGAGGCTTGTACTCAAAACGCTTAGGGTTATGGTAGTCGTCAAAGTCGAGAACGCCAACGGCTTGGAAAGTTTCAGGGTAGACCATTTTGTTAAGTTAAGAATTCGTAATGTTTTTTATAGTTGTTAATGTGATAAAGAGATGAAGAGATGAAAGGATGAAGAGATGGATATCAACGAGAAGAAATCATATCTTATTTATATATTTTTTCATTCTCTTCCCCACTTACAGAAGGAATGAGTTGATCCACGAAATAATAAAGCAAGTCATATTTGCGATATCAAATCTTGTGAATAATAAGGCCTAGTGAAATTTGAAATACCAGGACTAAGAAACTGAAAAAAATTTCAGTTTAGCTCGAGTGGCGATTTGTGAGAAAGCTTCTTTAAACACAGTAGCAAATAAGGGAAATATGTCATAGCAGATACCAGATATGAGTTAAAAAGCAAACGGCTCTTGAGGGGCTCGTTTCCTTAAACACGAGAGTCTACCAAACTCAAAGAAAAAACGTCTGCCGATTTGCTAAGATTGGCACAAAAATCAAGTTCCCCAGGTGGATTACAAGGCTCGTTGTTGTGCTGGTACAAGAGCAATGGGTAGTATTTCTCAGATACCGGTTGAAGGCCTACAGCACAACAAAAGCAAGAAATATATGAAGCAAAAAAAATTACATAAATAAAGCAAAAGCTAAATAAAGTTATACCAAACTACACATGCTGGCACACCAAAAACAATTTGCTGACGTTTGTCAAAGCATATCGATTTAACTTACAGAAAAATATACATAGCAAGCTGATTTTTCATCATACTTTCCTTATCTCCACGGTCTTGCTTTGGCGTTTATTCCAGCTAGGACTTTTACGGATTTGCTTTTGTTGTTCATGTTCTTTCTTTCTCTTCCTTTATTTCCAGTCTCGTGACTGCGAAAAGTTTTTTTGTTAAAAAAATCGACCACGAGCCGCAACGACTTCCCATTTAATATAATTTTTTGGCTGGTACTCTTCCCGCCTCTGCGATGCCACTATGGTTTCCTATTTAATCACAGATGTGGTCAAGCCTATTCCCAAACGCCCCGGCCTTCATCGGCAAAGCATGTCGGGCGCAGGAACCTCGGGACTTGTCGTCACCGCCTACATTTTGCCTGCTTTAATTACTGGAAGCGACAACATTTAATAATTTGATATAAGGTTTTGTGTCAAGTTCACTGAAGGCTGTCTTCGTTCACCAATGACCTAACAGAATCTCTCGCTTAGTTTTTTCGTATTACTCACGAACCTGCTTTCATCGTGAACTCTAATTGCATACACGCCTGAAAATCGTAGTATCTACTAGCCTATATAAGAGTTTATACTTCCCATATACTTAGACTTCTTTTTCTTTTTTTCTTTGCAGATAACTTGGATGGATGAGTAACTCTAACCCTTTGTTGGACTTTACAGTTTTTTAACAAAAAAATGATACGCGAGCTGAGGAGAATACTTTAGATCTGTTTAAACGTTTGGGCAATAAAACTCTTGATTTTTGCGAATAAAATGAGAATGAAAAGAGAATTTTTTTGCCATCTAATTTTGTTCACTTTATTTCCAGTGTTGAACATGTTTTTTTTTTTCAGAGTTAAAATTTTTGTCCTACCAATTGTTACCCGTAATTAATTTAAAAAATAATTTTTACAGTTAAGTTAACAAGTTTTTGTTCTAACTGTTTTCATTCAACGGTTATAAAAATATATATCATGGTTATCCTTTTTCATTTAGCGATCCAAAGTTCTCAAGAGTTTTGTTTAATTACCTTTTTTCATAATGAGTCGTTAGAAGAGCGAATGGAAATACTTTTAAAGCCATTTTTTATTAAATTTAAAAGGCTTTTTTTATTTAAGAAAAAGCTCTGCTTCTTTAAAGCTTCATTTGAAGAGAATATTTTGGTTTAACCAAACATACCACTTTGTATATTGCAACCTCTATTGAAATGTACTTTGGCTTCACTTTTTTGGGCACAATTAGCGAGAGTTGTAAACTATTAAAGAAAATCGGCAAGTATTTCATTTCCAATATTCACGTTCACATCGTGTCATTTCTTATATATCCTTGAGACAAGTAAGGGTCCACCCACATGGAAATACTTGCCTTTTTTAACACACTGTGCACAAGACATTTTGAATTGGGGCATCTACGAGATAATAGAGTGATGAATGAGATATTTGTATTGACTTTTCTTCATGAAAATTGCCATCTCTCATATGTTAAATCTCCGAATATATATATTTTTGAATATTAGACAAAAAAAAAGTGAAACCCAAGAAACCAAAAATATAAAAATATCGATCCAATTCCCCTTTTTCTTCATATCACTGCTTATAAAGCTTCTACAAGGATAAAACAAGCGGGAAGTTGTTTTAATGTTAGCACGGAATTCGGCGTACAGTTAGAGCCGGGGTAGGTGTTTTCTGCAAACATCACGCTGGATAAATGGAGATTCCAAGTTTAGCATGCCCAAGCGCTTAAATCAATAACGGCCGGTATAATTAGTCGATTTCATCTCCTATTTTCTTTAATATTCTCGTATACTGGTTTATTTCTTGACCCCTCGTCCAGGATAGCTCCGATGATACATTTGCTTTTTTTTGGCCATGGATCAAGCTTAAATGAAAATATGATAGTGACAATTTCACGCCTGTTACAGCTTGTTGTAATAAAAGCTTTGAACGAGCTTTCCCATCGTATTTATGCCCATTTTAAATCTCCCGTATATCGTCATAATGGCATTTAGCCCTATCTTCGGAATTGAAAACATGAGCCCATCTCTTAAGTGATAGCTTCTTGAATACCCAAAATAAATATTTTTCATTACCACCGGAAATCAAAATCATCTGAAAAGTTTTTTTACCCTTTGCTACAGTAAATTTAATAATTTTCGTACCATCAAGTTGCTAATATGTTGCAGTTTTTTATTTTTTTCTTGCATCATTTTCTTTTAGAGCCAATAGTTCATGAGCGATATTTTTTTCTATGCGTAAATATGCAGCTAATTGATCTAATTCCTGGTAGTCTGTGTCTTTTTTTAAACCCCAATAGTTCAGGTGAGTGCGCAATATTGGAATGCCAATCGATCTGCTGTAATTTGTTTCTTTATCTTTTAAAAATAAGCGATATCTTTTCTACCGTATTATGAAATGTTGCACTTGCTTTTGTTTTCTTTCAAAAAAAAAAAAGTAGTACCCCGTATAGTAATTCCCAAATCTCCAATTCTTGGTGGGACAGTTTGCTTAACAAAGGGATTAAGTGGAACTCATTTTCTTGTTTCTTTGTTTGCTGGTGTTTTTAGGGACTGAAAAATTGTTTTTTTTAAATTGGTATCTCTTTAACACTCTAAGAAAACCAATAGAAACAGGTCTTCTGACTTTTTGTTGGCTTTCAAGGCTCACTCAGTTTAACATAATCAATCAGAGTGAGTGACCTCATATACTTAAAAAGGATCTGATAATGTTGTGACATGTGACGAACACAATAAATTTTAGGTGTACGTACCACTTATGATCCCAGTGTGGTCAATGAGAAGCAGAAATGTTGGTGTACTTGTCAAAATAATGAGATATCTGATTTATTTAAATTTTTAAAAAGATCAAGTAAAAAAAAGCATGAGGCCAAGAAAAGCCAACTTGAAGGGAACTTTATTTCTTTTTATCTTTTGATAAAATCATTTTTTTCCCCAGGTTTTGAAATAAATAATACTCCTTAGCACACCCATGAGACAGAATGTTAACACATGAGTTTGGATATATTAGATTTTTTCTGTGTAGTCAATTGAGACTTTGAGATAATGTTACCGATGTTTTTGTAAAACGTAGTATTCATTTTTTGAGTAACCTCAATAAGCTTTGAAATGGGGCATAGTTTCCAAATTTCTTAATTGCTATCGCACTTTGTTTCCATATAACTTTGATTGTGATAGTAGTTACTTTCTTATCCTACTCATTCTCATCTCGAAATCTCCAAGACCAATTCCAAGGAATTTGAGCAACCAAAGGGGGGGTGGTCACTTGTCGAGATTTACATTTTTTCAAGGAATGCACAGGCCAAAAAGAAGCTTTTTTTGTGTTTTTTTTTGGAAGGGTGGACCTAATTGAGACACATTTGTCACATGACCCGAGTTTAAAACAGTTATTTTCTTCTTCTTTTGGAATGTATTAGCCGTGCGGCTCATGTTTATTTTTGTTGCCCTGACAACCTCTCACTTTTTGATGACGATATGTCAATACTCTATCAACATTTTTAACCTTTTTGAAAAAGCCCTAAAAAACTTTACATTCCTAAGAAAATGCCATAAAACAAAAAAGAAACAGCCAAAAGAGACGCCAGTGTCTATCAAAAGTGATTTGAGAATTTTTTTGAGGCTTTGATTAGGAAAAAAAACTACCCCTCTCTTTCCCTCCTTTTTTCATTTTTAAAGTTGTATCTTAAGATATGTAGACATTTTAATCTCGATCCTTGTTAAATATATACCCTACACTTCGTTTCCTCTCGTCCAAATCACCATATCAACTAGTTTCCTCTCTCAAACATGGCTCCAGAGTCAATCCAGCAAAGTAAAACCACCATCCGCCACGGTACGGGGTTCATGGTTGTTCGGCCTCCAACCCCCTCGGTGGTACCTCTCAAAAATGTACCGATTCCACCTACTATTCACCGCGCATATGTTCGAGCTAATGGTCTAGCTGCGCAGTCCTCATCTTCTTCCTCGGCAGCCGCAGAAACTGCTGGTTCAGCCGCGGTGACTACAGTGAACCTCAACATCAATGTCAACGTCAACGTTCTGATGGAAGGCCATGTGTTTGTGCCCGGGCAGACCATCAAGGAAATCGCAACTCAGCCGGCACTCGAAGCGGCAACTCAAGCAGGGAAGATTGAGGCACCCAAGCGCAAAAAATCAAAAAAAGTCAAAGTTAAACCCATTGAGCCCGCCCAATCTTCTCAGCGTCCTTTATACTCTGGCCCGCCCATCAAGACTCTCAACTCATCGCTAGGTGTGCCAACGCGCCGGCCGCCTGCTGAGGCATCCAAGCCTTCGCCGCTGTCCCAGTTTGTGGAGACAGCTTCGCCCGAGTCTTCGGAGGACGAAAGCTCCGAAGAAGAGGAAGAAGATAATGATGAAGACGACCAAGACCTGGAGAACCCTCCAAATCAAAATACCCCTGAGGAACCCCCTCAAGCTGCACCCTTGCCCCTGGACCTAGTGCCCCCGAAAGACACCAACCCCTATCCCAATCTTCGTGATTCTTTGATTGTAGCCATCGTGCGGCCGTACAAGGAAATCACGCCCGATGGAACCATGCTCATGCGCTCGCGCAGCCAAAATAATCGGTCGCGCTTGACAAGAAAATACAGTGCCAGTACAGCTACAACTGGCAGCCGCACTGCAACCCCCAACTCCATCGCCCGCCCTACACAAACAGAGAAACAGCTCAACTCCAACCCCCCGAGCAGCCTCACGAGCACAGGCATCAGACGCGCAAATACGGTCCACTCTCAAAGCCCAATCGAGGCTCCGAGAGAAAAATCGGAGCGACATGCGGTTGGGTCTGTAGCCCCCGTTGCATTCCATATCCCGTTTCAGATGCCCAATGCAGGTTCTCATGCACGAGCCGGTCTCACAAAGGCTCCTCCGCTTAATGACAAACGACCCAAGCTTTCAGTGTCTGCAGCTGCTGTTGCGTCTTCTTCCTCATGTTCGTCCGAGTCGTCTTGCACTGAATCAAATTCTTCCTCGCCCACCTCCCCACTGTCTCCGGAATCTCCTCTTTCTCCATTAGACAAAATGCTTGGTTATCCAGAAATGCAATCGCAGCCGCCTCTCAAAGCACCGGTCGACGCACAACTTGGGTCACCATTTGCACCAACCCAATACCACGCCATGTCGTCCTCGCAGCCCTCCTATAAGCCCAATAACTGGCGCCGGCCCTCTGCGCCTGAATCTCGAACGCAGATAAAGCCATTGATTCGGGGACAACAGAATACAGAAAATACGGGGTACCCTCCAGCGTTAGCGAAAACGACCACAGGTGTTGTCAATGTGGTTCCATCTGTAGGAGGGTCAGCAAGCCGACAAACAGCGATACCTAATAGTGCGCCACAGATGGGACTGCACCCACACGAATGTAGAACTCAAGGTTTGCTGACTCAAGAGTCTAGTCTCAATATCCCCACCAAACAAAATTACTCGCAACAGCCTAAGCAAGAATCCAGTCCTTACAAGTCGTTTTCGCTGTCACGGAAATTGTCGTTTACTGAAGAGAGTTATGATGCTCACAGGCTCCCTAGTTTTACAAGTTCCTCAGCCAAGACTCGGCCCTCACTACAACAAACCTCGTCATTACACCAGCGACCGACTGCTTCTACGAAAGTCGAAAGCCTTAAGGAGCAACTGGAATATGCTGCCGAGGCTACACCTAGGACAGCGGTTGGCCCACCATGCGTTGCCGACGTGACTCAAGATAAGACTCAAGAAAGCAGAGCTAAAAAAGACATTCACCAAATAGCATACCCCTCGTTAACGAAAGAGCCTGTAGACGGACGAAAACAATCTCCCACTCCACTCGATCTTGCTCCGCCCCAGTTTCTGGCCTCGTCGCTTTATTCGCTTGCGCCCAATAACGACACACATCCGAAACCCGCGTGCGCAAGTAAGGAGGCGGGTAAAGATGCCGCTGATCCTCAGCATGAGAAAGAAAATACAAGGCCTGCAGCCAAAGAATTATCCTCGCTCCCACTTTTAGCCCCCAAAACAACGACGGTGACTCCGGGGTCTGTAGGATCGGCGGGCCCCCGGTTGGATGTACATCGCATCCTACAGCAACAACTCGGCGGAAGCTTGCCAGTTTTTAACAACAAGCATACGTCAATAGTGCGGTCCAGTGCATTGTATGATTACGAGCTCGAGCTCTATGACGACTATATCCACTCAAGCGGCGGTAGTGAAGCCAGCACTCCACGAGCCTCAAGCGTACAGTCATGGGGTGACCGGACATCAAATGAGATTAGTGTTGATCCTATAAAGGTTTAGATGTTTTTGTTTTATATTTTTATTTTTCTAGCGTTTATTTTTTTTTATAAAAAATTTTTTTAGCATGTTATTTAAAATGGTATTAGATAAACTTTATTTGAGTTCAAAAAAAAAAAGAGACTAAGTTCAACAAAAGTGATAAGAAGAAGGCCGAAGAACTTGAGCAGCTGAGGGAGCGACATGATGGAGTTCTCCGTCATGCAAATGTATTGGAAAGGTGTTATTGGGGACGGTGCCACTTTCTGTATTGGAGCGAGGCGTTGTCTGTGTTGCAGCAATCTTTGAGGTCCGGTATGCATTGAGATCTACCACGGTAGCTCGAAGTATACTCGCAAACATGTCAGGTTCTTTAAAAGACATTGGTTGGGTCGTAGTTACATTTGTTGTAGTAGCAGTTGCAAACTCTTGGGGCGCCGGCCCATTGAGGGTTGTTGAGTAAAACCGGTCGTCTTGGGAGGGCAAAAGCACAACCTTGGCAAGAGTAGGATGGGATCTCACACAGGCGGCGAACCAGGCGCTATGAGCGAGACCTGGGAACCCAGTTGTCGTCAGTAGATTGAGGTTGTGTAGCTTCTGGTACACGGTTTTCATGAGCAGCTCATTGAGCGCAAGTTGCTGGAATCGGACGGCCGCTCCATTAAAGTGAGTATAATAATTTGTTGACGGGGGGGTTTTGATGGAAGGTGACGACGCCTGGAATGTTGTCTGAGAGTGGGAGCCTGAGAAAACGCTCTGGTTCAACGATGACATGCATTCGATATAATTCTCAACAACCTTTGTTCTTTGCAGTGGTGAGT
Source organism: Magnusiomyces ingens NRRL Y-17630 (assembly GCA_900497715.1). Lineage (NCBI taxonomy): Eukaryota > Fungi > Ascomycota > Dipodascomycetes > Dipodascales > Dipodascaceae > Magnusiomyces > Magnusiomyces ingens. The sequence continues at coordinate 2,262,136 of UIDE01000002.1, forward strand.
GCAGCGAGTCACGGAAATGGGTGTAATAATTGAGCAAATTTAAGCACGATTCGCCGTATATTTGGGGGGCTGCAAATTCTTTAAGGCTGGGTACGAGATCTACCTCGGAAGGAATGAGTGAGCAGGCGCCTGGGAAATGACCAAATAACAATGGTAAATCACAATAGGGGATGGCTACTGCGATATCAGGATGGGTTATCAGATTCATCAGCATATTCACGCTGATTACACGCGCTTCTTTTGAGCCCATCACGCCTTCAAGGTATGCGTATTCTTTGGCCATAATAGTGCTGTAGTCGGTAATGAGCTCTGATTCATTTTGAGAAGCATTTAAATTGGTTCTGGCGACGTTGTCGTAAAAGTCATTAAAAGTATCACTGTTTTCCAAGGCCCAAATCTCGGGGTGGATTGAATGCAAATATTTGAAAATGGCGGCAAAAATGGGCCGAGAAGAAACCTCAGTTTCTGGTTCCATAAAAGCAGTGAAATCGAGCTCCAAGGATTTCAAGTTCACAAGCCGGCCCAGGATAACAACAAGTGCGCCAAGATCAAACATAAAACAATGGTCGTAGATCCCCAGTCTAAGGCTGGTAAGGCTGAGAGAATCATAAAAGCATTGCTCAGGAGCCCTTGATTTCAAAAGTCCGCGCCAAACCCACGGGGTTACGGTGCCGTCGAGGCTTTCAAGTCTCGGGAAATACAGGTTTTGGATAAAAGACATGGCGCTTTCGGAAAAAACGCCGGATTCGCAGGCAAACTCTGTGACTTGAGGGATCTCAAACCGAGACATGTTACCAGGGTAGAGGGTCTGAGGGAGGGCGTTGGGGTGAAGATTGAAACGGAGCAGGCATCTGCTCAGAGTTTCAGGGAGCAGCAGCAATGGCTGGAGCTTGTAATAGTCGCATACATAGTACGTGACAATTACTTGATCAAGGGTGGGGATAGCAGCTAGAGAAAGAAAGGCTCTGCGGTAGATTTCGCGAGGGGAGTGGCGAGCCAGGTCAAGATGAATACTACTAAGGTGTTTAAAGGGGGGGATAACGATGAACTCTACGGGCTCGCGCAGGAGACGCAACGAGATGTGGTTAATGTGAGCACTAGGCGAGATATTTTTCACCAGAGAGTAATCGCCGACACGTAAGTCGATGATGGGGGGAGGGGGAGAAAGGGACTGCGAGGCTGAAATAAGGTGGTTGAAAGCGGTTGAGGTTTTTTCAAATAAAGAGTCTATTTGAGAGTCATTAAGGTTTATGCTTTCACGGACGGGGATATCGAAAACAAGTTTCTTGAGACTGCAGAGTTGAATGAGGCCTTGATGCGCCAGCGCATTGAGGATAGCCACATTGGGGGGTCCCGAGAGAACAAGGACTTTAACAGCGCGGGGTGGGAACCAAGCAAAGGAGTCCGGATCGAGGAGAGCCTTGAGCGGGATTGAGCGGTATGCGGGGTGGCTGTTTTGGTAGGAGGAGCCAATTGGGGAGTCAATTTCCACGAGAGAGCAAATGAAAGAAGATGGAGAGTAGATTTGTCGAAGGCGCGAGGAGGTTGCTGCTAGGAGTGTTTTGTCTATAGAGGTAAGGTATTGAGTAATGTGGTGGTGGACCTCAACCGGGAGGAAACCAAAAGACATTGAGAGGGGGAGTGTACAAAAAATAAGCGGGACGAGAAGAAGATTTTAGAAGAGTAATTGTATATGAAGAATGGGATTATGAGGCGATTAAAGAACTAGAGATGGAGGGCCTGGTGAAGGCAGAATGTTTAAAAAGCAAGTGTTTAAGAGATGGAAATTAGAATTTTGGCGGTTTGTGGAGAAAAAAAAAATTGGAAACAAAATTGGTACTTAGTAACACATTAGTCATCATAGTGGTCAAGTTGAAGGGTTGAAAAAAAGTATTCAAGTTGAAGGAAAATAGGGTTCCGTCAAAAAAAAAAAAGTTCAACAAAGCTGAAAGAGGTGGTTTTAAAAGAGGATTGACTGGAGAAGTGGAGTTTTTCAAGAAAAAAACCTAAAGATATTGGCAGGATTCGTTGAATAGGAGGCATATTACTCTTTTTTTTTTAATAAATGATTTCCGTGACAAAAAAGTCAAGAGTCTTGTAAGGCCTGGTATGAAGTTTCTAATGAATAGGAAACAAAAAAATCCCAGTCTTTGTTTCATTCAAATTTTTCATAAAGACCAAAAGAGGAGTGCATTTTTTCAAGTGCGGGCCCAACATGAGCTTTGTGGACAAGGTTGAAAGGAAATGAGACAAAAATGTTGAGCATTTACGTCTATACATTAGGGACAAGAAAAAACAGCGTGCTTTTATTGGAGCAAAATTCCGTTTCAAGATAGAAGTGCAACCTGTGAATCAGTGAAATTCAATTTAATAACTCTTCTACAAAAACTCACCCGTTCCGGCATCGTTACGTCCCATGATAGATTGCTGGACAACTGGCGTCTATTTTACGGCATCGTAACAACAAAGACCTGCCATAAACAGTCCAACGTTTCTCCATTCCCTTTTCTGCAGAGTTGAACTTGTGTCGTATTAGCAGCAATATTGCAACGAGCCCTGGTCTTACCAGGTCGATAAAGAGGTTAAGTTTGCTATTAGCAAGAGACGGCGATATGAGGTGTTGAGAGCTTTTCCGTCCATAGATAAAGCAATTAATGATATAATAAAAAAAGAAATTTTTGTATAAATTTCTTTTTTTGGGAGAGGGAGGGGTAGTAGGAAAACAGTTAATGACATGTTTGAATATCTCTGCAAGACTAAAAAATTACATAAAAAACAGTAATGATAATGTTGGGAGGAAAAGCCCGAGGATTTGAGAGATGTTCTGGTCAGATTGCTCGAGATACTTGCATCTATTGAGCGGGGATATAACTCCTAGCTTCTTACAGCCACCAAAAAAAATTTTTTGTATCCAATCGTTACAAAATCACTAAAAAAAGGTCGTCCAAAGAACCTTTTTGTGTTTCTTTGGTGGCTCTTACCGAAAAAGTCTAGGGTGAATAGAAAGAGACTTGGAAGAAAAAGGCGACTTTTTTAGAACACGAAGAGATATAGAAACACATTAAAGAAACCCACTGGAAGCGACACCAGTCCTGAGCGCTAACATTCAGCACTTGTTACGCTGTTTCTCGACACAATCCCCTCTTTTGTCTATTTAACTGTAAGTTTACAGCCACTGCTGCTTCAATTATGCATAGTGCGTGGTAGTAACGATTTGAAAGTTTGTATTCCATTGGGTTCCCTTTCTTTTCCAATCAAGAAACCCTAAAAAATATGTGGGAAGTTTTTTTTTCAAAGACTTCTGCAGCATTTTATCCAGCAGCTTCCAACATGCTTGCACTGTTGCTTTACCTGCCTTGGGCTGTTTTGCTATTCGCTGACACATACTCCTTTTTTCTTTTTTAATATCGCAATTTTATAATATTTTTTTTAAAAAAAAAGCACGGAGGTTTTACGTGCGTACAATGGCCTCCCCCCTAAACAACTAGTTTCTAAATATTTATAAACTGGGTAAAATAAATAAATTTTAAATAGAAATTAAAAATACATATAGTAAGAAAATTTAGTAGTTTTGGTGGTGAGCATTATGAGGCCCAAGGGCTTGGGGTCCTGAAGAAGGATACAATCCCTCATTGGTGCGTTTATTGTCCGCGCCGCGGTAGTCCGAGTACGAATAGCGGGCTCCAGGTAAAGGCGACTCAAGGTTGCTGAAAACTGGAGTGGCGATGTTCGCAGCAACACAAGGTTGTTGCGCTGGCTGTTGTTGCTGGTGTTGCGCTGGGTGTCGAGACGAGTGTTGCTGTTGCTGCGCTTGGATGTCATATCCAACAGAGTGGTTACGTACCCCAAGAACAGGTAATGGGGGTAGTGGAATGTTATTGTAAGGAACTGAGGGTCTGGACGATGCCTCAGAGCTGCTCTTCCCCAACGCTGGAGAATAAGCTTCGGGAGAAACATGGCAAGACTGAGGAGGAGACGAGACCAGCAAAGTCGGCCCCAGTGACGACATGGAAGGAGCTAGCGTGGAGCGAGAGTAGATAAACCCACCCGAGGTCGGCTTCATGGAGCTCGCACCTGCGCCAAGTGAAGGAAGCGGCGGCAGCATATCGCCTGACATGGACGACGACCGAGATATAGGAGTCTGGGCCACGGGCGGAGGTGGGGGGTGGGGGCCAGCGGCGGAGGGATAAGAATAATAAGGTCTTGATGCGTACGGGCCGAAGGAGGGCTGCTCAGCGTCTGGCAAGCTGGCCGAGGAGGAGGGAGAACCGCTGGACGGGGAACCGTTAGAGTGCCCGCCCAGCGGGCCACCACCAATCGAGGGCGCCGCCGCAGTTGCGGCCTGGTCGTCGGTGCGGTTCAGAATATTTTGCAGAAACAGTGAGCCCGGCGGGCTCTGTTGGGGATGGGAGGGCGACTGGGCAGGCAGACGCAGAGTTCCTGTCGCGGGGGGTACGGTCTGCTGGTACTTTTGCCGAGTACTCGGATGTACACCAGCCGATGGCAGGTCTGCCGAACCTCTTCCTAAAGTGTCAGTCGCTAAGGGCTTCTCAGCTGGGCGGGGTTCCTGGTGCAGGCGGCGGCGGTCCAGGTCGCTGCTGCGCCGGCTCGCTGCGTGAATTTGCGCATCTTTGATGGCAACCGCCTGCGCCTGCAATAGGGCCTTTTCAACAATGTTGTTGACCGAGGCTGCCGCCTTGAGCTGCTCGATTTCGCGCGGCGGCAGCGCCATGGCCGACTCGAGCTCCCGCAGACACTCGCTGACCGTTTGCATTCGCTTGCGCTTGTCGTCGTGTTTGTTCTCGTCGTCGCAGGGCGAGATGTCGCTCATGGACGAGTGGAGCCGCTTGAGAACGCCGTGCATGTAGGAGTTGTAGGAGATTTGCGCGTCGTTGAGCTGCCTGTTGCGCTTGAGGGACTCGCCGGCCAGCTTGAGGGAGCCCACAAAGTCGTTGCTGGAGGGGAGGTGAGGCGGGGTTTTGGAGAAGATGAGCTCCTTGGGGGGGTTATAAGAGTCCTCGTCATCATGCTGAGAGTTGAGAAGAGAGGAGATGCTAGAAATGTTGGTGTTAGGAGGAGATGACGAAGAGGGTTTTTTGATGCTGGTTGTTATGCTGGGCTTATGATGGCTAATATTGCTGTTTTTGCTGGTATTAGGGATTGCATTATTCTTTTGTTTGTTGGTTTTGCTGCTGCTGCTGCTGTTACTGTTGCCAACACTGGAACTAGCGCTACTCTCTATTCTAGGAGTAGCTGCAGGACTGGCTGGGAACGTGTCCACATCAAGATCCAAAACTGGAAGAAAGGTGACACTTAGAGTAGTGTCTTGTTCCGTGGCCAGCGAGCTGGGCTCAGTCTTGACACTTTGCACGTCGGATTGGATGGCCGAAGAATCAAAAGGAACCAGGCCGCTTTCGCGCCAGAGCCGCAGAATCATGTCCTTGGTGAAGAAGGCGCGGCGGCTGTCGTTGACGAGAGAAAGAAACTTGGCGACGGAGGGCCTGCCCTGGGCGTCGTCGTCGCCCGAGGGCTTGCAGTAAATGTCGGACTCGAGCGCCGAGAGCAGGGCGTTGGTGAAGGGATGCAGGTTGGGGATGGCGAGGGCCGGGGTGAAGAGCAGGATGATTTTGTTGTTGACGGCGAACTGGAGCAGGGAGGTGGTGAAGTGGACGGCATGGGTGTCGAGCACGACGAGGCGGTACTCGCCGGCGGCCTTTGCGCGGGTGAGCTTGTCAAAGTGGTTTTCGAGCCAGTCCAGAATGGTTTGGGCGTTTGGCCAGCCGGACTTGGTCGAGGCGAGCCCCCAGGAGTCGTAGGCAAAGGGGTCGCTGGAGGGGAGGGTGGTCGAGCAGATGATGGAGGAGGCCTGCTGGTGCATCTTGTCGCACATGATGGAGTATGGAGGGAGGAGGGAGCCATCTGCGCAAATGGTCTCGACAATGGTGCACGTATCGGCTGGCGGAGGAGGGATATGGGCCAGGTTTCCAGGAGATTCCATGCGGTTGGTGGTGGCGGCTGCAGATTTAAAGGGATTGAGGTTTCGGTTTTGGGTGGTTGGGGAGGATGGCGTGAAGGCGGGCCCGCGGCAAAAGCCAAGCTCGTCGACGCAGTAGGTGTTGGACGGGCTGACCTTGTTCGCCCAGAAGACCTCTTCGAACTTTTTGAACCAGCTTTCGACGGCCTCGAAGGAGTGGTGGGGGCTGGGGGGTTTGTGGAGAATGGCGTAGTCGCGGGCGTCCATGGAGGGGTGCCGCCGGCGGAAGTGGCGGTACCACTGGCGGGTGACTTTTTCAGGGTCGGTGTCGCCCTGGGCCTGGAGAAAGAGGTTTGCTGCCTGGACAAAGTGCGGTTGGGTGTAGGGCTCGCCAGTGTAGACGGTGGTGAGGAGCATTTTCTCAATGATTGTTTCCTCGAGGAAGGAGAGCTTCATGCGGGCCTCCTGGGCCTTGACGCGGGACTTGCGGCCGCGGAACCGGCCGTAGACGGTGCCGAAGGAGATGCCGATTTCCTTGGCGGCCTGGCGGTAGGAGAGGCCTTCTTCGACTCGCGAGAGGGCGCGCGAGATTTTTTCTTCGCGCTCGGATTCGTCCTGGGCTCGTTTGTTGGGAGCGTCGCTAGAGGAGGGCGCGAGTTGCATGGGGGGGTCGGGAGGCGGTCGGCCAGTGCTTGAGTGAGGGTTGAGAAAATGGCTGGAAGACATTATTGTGGTGGGAGGGAGATGTTGTGGTGGGAGGGGAGGTTTTTTATTTTTTTTTTAAAAAAAAGTTGGTATTTAATGGTTATATATATATATATATAGGGTATATATAAGAGCATCAAATGAAACAACCAAAAGAGAAGTATGAAAGATTTGAAAAAAAGGAAAAAGCCATAAATCTTTTCTTCACCCGGGGCGGTGGCAGTGATATATAAGCTGGGCAGAAGTGCTATAGGCGGGACTTATAGAGTTGGGCTTTTGGGTGAGAGAGAGGAGAGCCAGAGACCAAGGCCACCACCACCACCCTCCAAGGACTTTTAAAGATACGTAAGAAACGCAGCGGAACGTTTCTTTGCAACGTTGGGGTCGCTCCACAGACTCTCGTCACGGCACTGTTTCTCGTCCAGCGGGTATATTTATGTCTGGCCATCTTTGCGCCGCACTCGTCTGTGAGGACTTGGGTATTCTTCCGCGTCGCCATTGGGGAAAAAAGCAGCCCTTGTAAACAAAAAAGCTCAACATGCGAAACCCATTTAGCTGTTGTAAAAAGAAACACCCGAGTTGGGCTCCTGCCAGTTCTCGTTCCAAGACATGAGATCACCTCCGCGGTAGACGCGCAAAGCCCCCGACGGGTTCTTTTCCTGGCCAAAAAAATAACAGGACTTTGGACCTCGGCTAAACGTTTACACGCTGACTCATCATTACTAATGATGACTACAAAATAATGGAGGGAAAACAGCCTTTTGGTCTGCCACTTTGGACGATTCGGAAATCGCACCGTCGCCTGGGCTTTTATTAGAACCTCCAGAAACCAAATCTTCTCCTGTACCGTCCAAGGCAATGTCCGACGTTTTCTCTTGAAAAAATTTTTGCTTCTTCGCTATCAGGCTTTTTTCGGACCCTTATTTAACCGATCTCCCAGTCTCTTCATCTTGAAAGTCGTCGCGCTGATCTCTGCCAATTTGAACAAACTGTTTAACCTTCTCTCCATGAAAAAAAAAACAATGGCCTTATAAATTTTTTATAAATGATATATGATATCATATCCTTATACATTTAATAAACTTTCGTACACATAGGAGCTATTTAATTCTGAGCGCCCCGACTCCTTCACCGCTCTTTGTTGCCTTGCAATAAGGAAACTTGAACAGTTAGCCAGTTTTTTTCTTTTTCATAGATATCTGAAAAAACCCATCCAAACAGCAAGAATCAAAACATTTACCCAGGTCTCGAACACGCTTCTAGACATCAATGGGCCTCTCTCAAATCCATGACCTGACCGCTTCAAAGTGGCTCAAAAGCCAGTACCCTCTTTATCTCCACCAAACCGGATAGTCCTCCCAGTCGTTGTTGTCCTCCCTTGGCTAAGACACCTTGTCTCAATATGCCCTAACTCTTTTCCCCCCCCTTCCACTCTCCTGCCAACCGACTACCCACCACTGCCGGAATATCCTCTCCCAAATAGGAAACCTCCTCAATGTCGCGTAAGCTCTTCCGCCCCTCCCCTCCAAGCACTCAGCTTTCGTCCATTTTTAAATCTCTTTAGTCCTCCCTTTTCCCGCTAAACCTCCTATCTTCACCTTCATCTGTAAACCAAAAGACCTCAGTCCCTAGTAGAATACATCATTAAAAAATAAATTAACTTTAGTAGATAGTTAAATTGGTCCCCGCGCGCCTCCCCTAAAACGACATTTTGGGCTATTCGCTTAACATCAAACCCACTTTGCGTAATTGACCATCCCGACGCCCCTTTGAGATTTTTTTTTTGTTTACCGAATCTCGCTCCATCCTCTTCTTTCCTCTCCGGATAACCAGTTACCCACAGCGCGGATCACGTGCACCACCAACCACTAGCCGGCGTGTACGTGTTTGTGTACATCGCCTTCCAAAGACGCTTTAATTGGAAGGTCGGAAAGGCCCAGCTCCCAAAGAACGAATTTTTATTGTCTAATGTAATCATTTTACTAATACCTCTAGCATCCCAATAAATCTTTGTGGAAATGTCCCCGCTGCCAGTATCTCTTTTAACTTAACAAAAAATAATATCGGTCGGCAGTTTTCCCGCCTTGAAAAAAAAAATCTTTTGGGCTTAATTCCCGTCGGGCTATCAAAAAATTTTTATGAGTCTCAAAGCCACAGCGTAAAGTCCTGTCACTTTTCGCCTGTCAAACAAGGCCTCGGAATTCTGTTGATGTCGGCGACAGTTTATGTTTTTTCTCTATCTCTATCATTATTTTTGTAAAAAATTTCTCAATAGTATCTATTTTAAATCTTATCTAAAATGAGAAACCCAGCTTCCAATTGTCGCTCTTATCCATTCGGGTTTTGATCCACAATCTCCTTTGATACACTCGTCAAAGCCTCTGTTACAAGCGCCATTGTAACAAACATTATCTCAACTCATGTTTGCTTATTTGCTTATTTGCTTATTTGCTTGCTTATTTGTTTGTTTGCTTTTTTTTTTTAAATAAAAAATAAAAAGAAACAAAATCAGGTAATCTTTTTTTATATTATTATTTCTTTTTTTTTAAAATCAATTATAAAACCTTTAATACCACTTGTCCTTGATGCCTGTGGCATGTGCTCATCTTCAGATAAATTCTCAACCTTGAGAAACACCTTTCCGCCTTATAAAAATAAAGACCTATCTTCTATTCACTAAAACACATTTCTGTTTTTAATACCATCGCACTCTCTTGATGCTAATACTACCCCTGATTAGGAACTTAACAAGAAATGATACCCAAACAAGCGCTTAAAACTCACGTCCAAGTCATTATTCAGCCAATAAAAACCCTATTTTACATATATCTTTAAGTGTATGCAAAATTAAACTTTTTTTTTAAGATTGTAAAAAATGATATTCCTTTAATGGACAAACCCTTATTCCCCCTTCTCAAAAGAAAAGTGAAAAAGATACGAAAAGTAAGAAACTTATGTTTTTTTAAAAAAACTCATTTCAGTTACGCTCATGTTTCATAAAAAACCAGCATTACCAGTGTTATATATCTTATACTTATTTCAATGTTTAAAAATACCGTTAAGGCAAGAAACATGATATCCAACTCAAAGTTTATTTCTAGATACCCAATCAAATCACCCAAAAACTATTAGTCTGAATTTTTTTAATAAAAAAATTCAAGAAATGCAAACATTTTAACATTTTTGGAATAAATAACAGCATTTCGAAAAAGGCCTCAAGTAGCATTCTAACCTATCTTACTATCTCATCAGCTGGACTCTACTTCCTTCCATTTATCCTGCGGAAAAAAGATTGGAACGCCCCATGAGATATTCCAAATGAATCAAAACACAAAAAGGAAACTTTCTCCCTTTTTATTCCAGCAAAAAATAGTCTTCACTTATGAGCTTGGAAGTTAAATGGATACTGAAAAATACACAGAATGAAATTACCGTAAAATGAGACTGTGGTGTAACAGTATGACCTAAAATACTATAGTTTGTCGTCAGACGAAATGAGACGACTCTGGTGACGTTGATAGATTTTAATATGTACAAGAAACCGTGATATCATTGATTAAGAAAAAGAAACAAAACACAAAAGCAATCAAATACATTTAAGCTTCACGTATCCAGCAACAAGACACTTTTTTGAGAAAGAGAAAGAAAAATACTTAACATAAAGTTCGTTTTCGATTAAAATACATGGTGATAATCAACTGAGTCATTTAAAGATAAGCAGATTGAGCAGATCTGAGGTTTGATTAGGTTCTTCACCCATTTGACCAATGTAAGAAACAGTATACAATTAAACGAAACAGTTTATAGAGAGGAAAAAGATAACGAAACAATCAATTTTTTTTATTTTGACTTTTAATTAATAATGCTCCAAAGTATATCTTAAACAAGGAAAAGCCTTACCCAAGATATCCATAGTCACACAAATTTAAAGAGGAAACCCAAAATCAGCTAATACCTCAGTGTTTTGTGATTGATGGATATCTTTTCATTGGGCAGTCCCAGCCCTAAGCAACAAAAAGCCCCGTCATCATACGCCACGAGTCCTGGGACTCAGTTTCAAGCATGACTCTGCCGCCCCCAAAAGGTTTTAAACACCCATTTTAATAAAAAGTGAACGGTTTGGGTCCAGAACTTTGGTTAGCTTGCCCTAAGCAATGGTCGGGACTTCGGGCCCCTCTGCCAAAACTTTTTTTAAATCCGGATCGACCTCGTTCGGTTCATCGACCTTATTGAAAGACCAGAGAATATGAGACTTGTTTTATTATTACGGACCGTTTGCGTTTTTTCCAGGAACGACGATTCCTCTTGACAGCTTATTCTAATACCTCTACAAAAAAAAGCAACTGAGCAATTATGATTTTTTTTTTTTGCCTTTTAAATATAAAATTGAACTTTTTTAAAAAAATGAAGAAAAAATGACACAATCTAATTATCTCAGTGATCGACATTTACTTCCCTCCCCCACACTCTGTGCGCCTGCAATATAAAATTGACTTGAAAATGCGACCCTAAGAAAAAAAACATTTTATTATCCCAACTTGAAACCAGTCTCAGCTCTTAAAGGAGAGTTTTTAGACACTAGACCATACAGTAGAGGAACTTTTTTTATTTTGCAGAATTGAAACAAATACATTTTATAAAATAGTCAACTTATAATATATAAGCAACCACACTTTTGATTTTTTATGGAGAAAAAGACACTTGTATAAAACAAAAAATATGTGCAGGTAGTAATACATGGTCGTAGTTTATGGTCAAACAAATCCACCTTGCATTTTTTTCTTTATTGTTGATATGCATGAATATTTTAAAAAAGAAAACACTCGGCAGAAAAAGCAAAAAAATAAATGAAAATAATGCAATAAAGGGAACCAGTAGTTCATTCAGTCAATTGGGGAAGTCAAGATGTAAAAGCAAAAGAATGTTAAAGAGACCTGGAAAAGGGGAAAAAGGATAGTGTAATTAAAACTGGCAATAAGCACAGACGTTTCAATTGCTAACCGAATAAAAAACAGACCATGAAAACACTGTATTCACATTTTCGAATAAGAACAAAAGGCTACCATGCAACCAGTCTTGACTGCAGGAGAACTCAGATTTGCTTAATTCAACTTGCAGTCAAATTAAAACAAACGCATCGGGGGTTCAGCATCCGACAGCGCGGTGTGCCTCAGTATGCGTTGGTTTGGGAGAAGCTCCCCAAATGAGATTCGGATAGCATGTATGGAAACGTTAAAAAAAATAAGCCAACTCATGAGTTTCTCAGACTGGTGCGCTCAAGTACACTTTCTGTGCATGCACCAAAAAAAAACCAAATGCTTTTAAACGAGTGCCTCTGGAAGAAGGCTGGATTTTAAGTTTCCGAGAAGCAAGTAAATAGATTGAGGTGGACAAAAATCAAAAATAAAGACCTTGCGGATTCCTTTTCTCCAAAAACCTTCTCTCCATTTCGGTATATATACATATTCAAGAGTTTCTGCAGATAATCCCCCAGAAACCCCTCCCACTAACACATTCGAGCATGATGCGGTCCATCTCCCCCACCTTCTCCAATACCCCTCCATGGTCGGTTCCTTTCTCCCAGTGTACCCAGAATATACAAAAAGCCCTTCTTCCCCCCCTACCGAAACTCGGCAAAACTTTAAATTCTACCCAGGAAAATAATACTTTGGTTCGTTTGATCTTCACAGTATCTACCCTTTTTGCCACCGCTTAAACATCCTGCACAGATCAAAGTTGATACCTTGGGCTTTTTTCCCCCCCCAAGCCCCTTTCCCCTTTTTCTTCTGTCTTCCCCTTGGTTTCTTGGACTTTTTGACTTCATTTTCAATACAAAAAAACTTGTTTCATATTTACATGCATATCTCTTACTATTCATAATGTACCACTCTACCTTGGTTCAAATAATCGAGAAAATCTTAACTCTATTTGCCATTAAAACATTCGTATCCAATTACATGTCTTTAGGTTACCAAAACCTTTGTTTCGCATCGTAATATTCACAATATTTAATCGTACTGATGATGGTATGGATGGTACCCATGAGGCCCGGGTGGCCCGGGGGGCTGTGGTGGACCATATGCGCCCGGGTGGCCGTAATGGTGCTGTGGGGGTCCAGGTGGGCCCCCAAGACTCTGCGGCGGTGGGAGACCCGTATACCGACCTCCGGGTCCCGAGGCGTGGCCCATTGAGGGAGAATATGCCGGGCCGCCGCTCCCTCCTGGCGGCGGGGGTGGGCCCCCATGGTATGACGTGGCTCCAGCGTGTGCTGGTCCCGAGGCGGCACCTTGTTGGCCATAGTAGTACGGGTGACTCGCCGAGACCATTGGCGGCGAAACCGACGGTCCTGCGGCGGTTCCATATCCCTTGGGCAAGCTGCCGTAGCTGCCTACCGGGCTGCTACCGTTAGTGTTTCTGTTCCCCCCGGCATTAGTCCCGGCTGAGCCCATGGGTGGCGGCGGAGGCATGTGTCCCAGCGGTGGATACCCGCCATACGACATGTGAGGGTGTGGAGGTGGTGGTTGCTGGTTTGGGGAGGAGTAATAGGGCGGAGACGAGGAGGTATGCTGTGCTCGTGGGGATTGTTGTAGCGGAGGAATTGTGTTGCGCGAGTACCGGTATGCAGAAGAAGACGAGGATGTAGACGAGGCAGAATTTGAAGGACCATTAATGTTTGTTCCACCAGTAGATGACGACGATGATGACGATGATGAGGAAGAAGAGGAATTCGAAGGGGTGGGGTATGGCTGTGTAAGGTAATGGGGGCCGGTGGCCGAATGTGGCAGCGGACCTAAGCCCGGCGACATGCCGTGTGGGATTTGTTGCTGGCCAGGGTATCCATGGTAAGACGACTGTTGTTGTTGATGAGGAGGATGCTGATTATGCAGTAGAGGGGATGGCTGAGCACGTTGTTGTGGCGCGTGTCTATGATTATGCGATGGTGAAGACGATTGTTTTTGAAGGTTGAGTGGCAGGGGGAGGGCGGGGCTTGGTGCGGAGGATGAGCTGTGGAAAGGCGGCAGAGTTGTTGGTGTGGAGGTGTTGCGCACTGGATCAAACACACTGCGGCGTTCGCGATCCGTCCGCTCCCAATCAAAGTCGTCGGGGCGCCGCCTGTAGGGAGACAATTGCGGCGGGTTTTGGGTATCCAGTGGCTGCGGGGAGCGTGGCCGAGGATTGAAATGGGGGAGAGGTTGGTTGGGGGGTTGGTGTTGAGAGTATGGGTATTTGGGAGACGCAGGTTGTCCCGGCGAGATTGGGGGGAGCTGTACCGGCAGTTTCAGTGGTTGTTGCTGATGAGAAACAGGCGCTTGATTTGACCCGTTACGGTGAAGAACATTTGGGGTGGCAGCGACAGCGGCTGCGGCGGAGGCCACTTGTTTGGCAACTCTTGCTTTATTTTCGTCTCGATCAGCCATGGCATTGACGAGGTCTCTGCTGGAGGCAATGGTGTGGATGGTTTGGCCTGGCGCTGGAGGTAAGGGCACGCTGGAGCTGTAAACTTTTTGGGACTTGGGGATTCTGCCGCGACGGGTTTTCTTTTGTAGAGGCGGGACAGTCGAGGTGTTTGAGGCGGGGATGGAGGTAGCGGCGGCGGCAAGAGGTGCCGGAGAAGCAGCGAGCTGTGGGGATTGGATGGGAGGAAGTGAAGGAGACGGATGGGGAAGTTTGGATTCTTGGGAAGAAGACAGTGATTGGGAGTAGGACTTTTGTTCCTGGGGGACCAAATTGTCTTGATGCTGGATTTGAACCACCATTGGGGTATCTACAGGAGGTTCTGCGGTGCGTTTTATTCCGCGTGGCGGGGACGAGGGCGCAGAGAGAGGCTCGACCGACTTGTTGCGACGAGCCTTTCCTCTTGCGCGCGTTTGTTTTTTCGGGGGTGAAGGTGGGGCAGGCTGTGGAGAGGGCGGTAGAGGTTCCTGGGGTATTTGTGGAGGATTATTGTTAACTTTGATGATGTTTTCATTTTCCGAGGTTTCATCAACATCTTCTTGGTCCTCTTCATCACTCGTATAGTGCTTCGAGGCTAGGCTAGCCTCAGCGAGCTGGGGAAGAAAGTTTTCATTTTTGGGGTCGACGGCTTTGCCTGTGAGAATGCGAAGACTGGCAATGTCTTGGTCGGCTTGTTCTTCGGTCAGACTAGCGGGGACCGGGGCTTTTAGGACGTTTGCAGCAATGTGCTGCATAGCAGAGATGCGAGCTTCCTGTGAGCACACGTAGGAGGAGCCTTTATTATGGGGGTAGTCTGTGGTATGGTAGATTTTGCCAGTCTTGTCTTTTGCGTAAGCGTAGGAGAGGGTGGATAGGTTTGCACGCGAGTACTCGTAATTGATTGCGGATATCTGGCGATTGGTGTTATCAATCATGGACTGGCGGAGACGGGCCATGGCGTCGTGGAAGCGGACCCAGATGTTTGAGCGTTCGCCCTTGGTAGTTTTGGAAATCATGTCTATGCGGTACTTGCGGATGGCGTTTAGATACTGGACTCTGGAGGCGTGGATGGAGTCGTATTGGGCCATGATATCTGGGCTTGCGCCTGCGGCGAGAGCAGCTGCGGAAAGCGAGTCTGGGGTTGAGTCTCGTCTGAGGGAATTCAACACTAGGGTTGTTCTGGAGACATGAGCAGATGCATAAAGGGACATGAGAAGTTTATAATCTGCAGCAAGCTCATCTTGAGCGGCCTTTATTTTTGATGGATCTAATAGAAAAGAGCAACAATAGGTGAGATATTTAGGTTAGTTTTTTTTTTTAATTTCATATTTTTTATTTCACTTTTATTTTTTATGTTAAAAATAAAAAAAAAGTTTCATACCTAAAGGGCTGTTTAGGTCATCATCCTGAGAAGATGGAGATGGGTCCACGGGGTCCTTTACAAGAGGCGGAGTGTCGCCGGCTTTATTAGTTGCTGGCGACATGGGGAGTACGAGGGCAGGCTATTGAAGGAGACGGATAGCCCGGAGCAGGGAATTTGAGAGGGATATTTGCAGGTTCGAATGGGAGAAGCGGGTTGTTCGAGAGAGGAAGAAGGGAGGGATAAGATGATGGCAATAAAAGTGGGTTTTTGGTGGTGGTGAAAGAAAATAAAAAAATTTTTGGGTGTTTAAAAAAAATTTTGGAATTTTTTTTTTTTGTTCTGCATGTGTTTTTGGTACCAAAACCATTTTAAGGTGCGTGCCACGCGCCAACCTTAACCTGAACCTGGATTTGACATTAGATCTGGGCTTTTTGTCGGCCAGGAAGGGTGGATTTTTTTTTGGATTTTTGAAGAAGGCGTTTTATGAGAGATATATATTTATATTCATTTAATTGATTTTTATATACCTACAGCTTGAAAAGACAGACGGTTGGAATTGTCAAGCGTTGGCGGCAACGATAAGTGCGGCCTATAGGTTGTTTATCTGTCTGGACACGGCTGGCGCACAAACGCAAAATGGTGGACAACAACGGCTTGTCATGTTGGAGGTTAGGGTTGAGCCGCAGCAGAAGGCTTCCCAAAGAGGAAACGAAAATTTTGGGAGACCCCCCAGGGGAAATAGAAAAAATCAAGTTAAAAATCAAATCACTCCTCTCCACTAAGACAAAACGCAGACCAAGTAGAAAAACAAACACAATGGAATCGGTTCCTAACGTTCAAAAGACCGTCGACGCCCTCGGAGCGCAGATAGACTCGCTCAAGCCTCTGCTGGAAGACCTGCTCACGGAAGACGTCGAGGACCTCTCGCCCCTCGACCAAGCAAACCACTACGCCGCAATCACATATGCCTTGGACGCGATTATATTCGGTAAGCTACTTGTTTTCAACTTCCCACCCGTCCGTCGTTAACCTCAAACTCTTCTCATGACCAGCCTACTTGAAGTCCGTAGGCGCAGACCCTAAAAACCACCCAATCAGCGCCGAGCTGCAACGCGTCAAGGCTACCATGGCCCGGCTGGCGGCCGCCAAGTCGCCGACACCCGGACAGGGCGGCGCCGCGGCGACGGCGAGTCGGGCGCCGCGGATAGATAAGGAAGCTGCTGCGCGGTTTGTCAAGCACTCGCTGGGATCCGGGAGCAGCGCCAGCGCACCAAGCAAGTCGAGCAACGAGGCGACAGAGTTTCTGAAACAAATGTCCCAGTCCATCGCGAGCCAGAAGAAGAAAACCAAGCAATAAACGGTACCCGGCCCCGGTTGGATGCTTGGTGGTGCTTATGACATGCTGCATCACGTGTCTTTGGACCTCGGCTCGTTGTGTGTCACGTGCACATCTGATTTCTCACCCTCTCAGCATTTCCACCAAAACTTTTTAAAAAAAGCCCTCTCTCCCTTCCTTTTTTCTCTCTCTTCACATCCTCCCCCCCCCTCCTTTCCCAAATTTTTGTATTCTCATAAACTCGTCATTCATTTGTCTTCTGTTATATACTCCATCTAATTGAACTACAACTAAACTTTCCTAATCAATCGCTATACACCCCAGTAAAATGAGTCTTGTGTCCTCAGTCGGCACCTTCTTTCGGCGCCACCGCCGCAAACTGCTTGTCTCGGCCGGCATCGTGGCTTCAGGATACTTAGCCATTGATTATCTCAAAAACAAGTTTTTCGAACTTCAAGATCGACTAGCCAGTGAACGTACAGCTAAGGAGAAGTATGTTGTAGTTTAACTTTATCAGGATCCTGCACCCTTGTGCTATAGTTTCTAACTCAATTGTTAGCTTGCGCCGAAGATTCGATCAGAACCAAGAAGATGCCACTTTCACAATCATGGCTCTGCTACCGGGGCTCTCCGCCGATATCATCGATGCATACCCCGTCGAAAACATTACGCAGCAACTCCAGCAAAAACGCTCGGCAGCAAGTCGGTCGGTGATTTCAGCCGAGGGCGCAGTCTCAGAGACTGGATCCGAAGCAGGTACTACGGTCTCGACAACAATAGAGGGGGAGGCATCTGCCGTACTTGTGGAGACCCGTCCCAGAATATCGAAAACGCAACTGTGGCAAGAGCTCAAAATTGAAGGTATGTGGGGGGTGGGGGGACTGGATTGAAGATTAATTGTGGGGGAAGACAAAAAAAAAGAGTGGATTGGAAACCTTCTCCCAAACGGACTCAACCGAAATTAACACACATTTTTTTTTCTCTATAGCCATTGCTCGATTGTTTACTCTGATTTATTCAACGGCTCTTCTTGTTTTCTTGACTCGCGTGCAACTCAACATTCTCGGCCGAAAAAACTACGTTGTTTCAGTGATTGAACTTGCCGATTCACGGTCACCCACAGGAGAGGTTGAAGAAGAAGAAGAGGATGGAGATGAACGAGCCGAGCAGGAAGCTGCGACCAATCGACTTTATCTCATGTTTTCTTGGTGGTTACTAAATCGGGGGTGGTTAGTGCTCAAGGAGCAAGTAACTACCGCTGTTGAGCGTGTATTCGGGCCGTAAGTATGAAAAGGTTAACCCAAAAAAACAAATGAAAGAGAACACAAAGAATTAATATTTTTCTTTTTTTTTCAAGAATTAATCCTCGTGCCGACTTGACGCTCGAAAAGCTTTCGGAACTTATTGGACAAGTGCAATATTTAATCGATTACCCATTTGATTCAGCAGTGGCTCAAAAGTGAGTGTATATGAGATAAGTCCATGTTTAGGATTACTAACCACAAGAAAAAATTTTCTTTTTAATAAAAGTTTTCTGCATAATTTAATACCCCCTGAAGAGCTGGAGACTTATGTGTTGGCACAAGCTTTACAAGACCCCAGTGCAGAAACTGAAGAGCTTGCGCCTGGGCTGCGGGAGTTGCTGGATGAGACTGCTGATCTAGTTGAGTCTCCGAATGCTGGAGAGGTGATTAAGCGGTTAGTTCACACGGGGCTTTCGATTTCAGTGAGCAAGATTTCCCAATTATACCCTCCAGAGGAAGAAAAGGTTAGAATAGAGGAACGAGAAGAGGGAGAAGAAGAGGAGAGTCCAAAACCAGTGGCTACAGTTAAGCTGGCGAGCATTCTGGCCAACATTTCTAGACAGGCGCATAGTGTTGGAGCAGGAACACCTTTAGAGCCAAGCGAGTACGTGAGTGCCATGGCCAATGTTTCTGATTTGAATGCCTTTTCTGCGGTGGTTTATTCCAATTTTGACTGGAGGGCATTAGACAAGTGATGTAAAAAAGTATGGTTTATAGGATAAAACAGTAGTTTGAAGTTACTAGAGGTTTTTTTTGTCATCGTTAATCATCTTGAAGGTTATGAAAAAGAAAATACCCAAAAATATTATTTTTATAATTTATATGTATATATATATATATCCACAGGATATAAATAGCCATTATTTTTTTTTTTTTTCATTACGAATTAAAGATATGAAGCGACGAGTACTTTGAAGCGCTCAAGGGCAACAGCGGGGCTCAGCCCCCTATTTTGGCGCCACGCGCTTTCTGCGTTCAACGCGATGGCCTCGACTCTGTGGCGCACAAAGTGTTCATGCCAGTGGTGTACGGGGACAGCACGCCAGCTGCTAAAGTCGCCGTAGAGGCCCTGTAGGTAGAGGCCGAAGAGGAGGCGTTGTTGGTCCTGGGGGATGGAGGCGAAGGCCGGGTTGGACATGGAGATTTGGGCGAGTAAAGAGGGGTCCAGGGTAGGCGGAGAAGGTGACAGGGAGGAGGAGTCTGGGATTGGAGACGAGGCGGGAGAGGAGAGGGAGGCATGGTCTTGGAAATGGTATGAGGAGTGGGACTTCCGTGTGCTTGCAGCAGCGGTTGAAGTAGACCGCGGGCGCGAGGACGTGGGATGGATATTTTCCGCAGTGTACGAGGAGGGCGGGGGGTGGTGACCCAAGCTGGTGGCTACCGTTGGAGACAGCGGTGTTTCCGGTACTGCGCAGGAGGGAGTTGAGTGGGTGTAGTTTGAGCCATAAGAAGAGTGGTGTGATTTTGAGGAGGGAGGTTTGGAATGTTTTGAGGAGGCTAGCGAGTAATCTGATTTGAGAGCGGCGGCGTGTGGGAGGGTTTTTGGGTCCGCTCCACGCACGATGCTAGCTGAGATGGCTCTGACTCCTGACGAGGCTGTTCTTGAGTGAGAGTAGTTTGATGAGGTGGACGATGAGTGGTGGTGGTTATGCAGTGTGGAAGAGCTAGTGGTAGTTTGGTGCGGCTCTGGGAAGCGGTGGGAGTTAGCGTCAGGAGAAGCTGCAGGGGTTGGGGGGAGTCTTTGGGGATGCCGCGAGACCGAGGAGTGTCTTTTGTGGTGTGAAGAGACGTCCTGGAAGGTAGGCGCCGGGTGGTTTGTGAGGGCATCTGGGGCGAAGATGGAGAGCTGAGGGTTCTGCGAGGGGAGGAGCAGGTTGTGGGGGGATGCGGAGTGGCGGGACGGGCGCGGTTGATGGCGCGAGGAGGACGAGGGTCTGATTGAGGAGGCGGAGGAGGACGCGAGGGACCAGGAGGAGTGGAGGGAGGCGGAGGAGGACATTGGGGTTGGTTTATGGGACGAGGAGGTGGGTTGTTGGGTGGTTGTAGGGTGGTTTGAGCGGGTGTGGGACCTATGTGATCGGTGGGAGGACGAGGGTTTATGGGGGGTTGAGGAGAGTCGGGGATGAGCAGAGGCAGAGCTATGGGAGGTTGGCGAGGCGAAGAGGTCTGGATGGCAGGGTTGTGGAGGGGAGGGCAGAGGGTCGAACTGGGACCTTGGGAGGATGTAGTTTGACATTGTTGTGGAGGTTGATATTGGAGATATATTTTGATATTGGGATTATACAAAAAAAAAATTTATGAAAGCCCGGACTTTATCCAGGTTTTTATACTGGGAGGGCGAGACTCAATTTTTATAATTGCCTGCGCAGATGTCAAAAGAGAGGACTTATGGAAGATATATTCTGATAAAAATATCTTGTAAATAATAAAATCCAGCATCATATAGAAGGTTTCTATACGCTCTGATGTGGAAATATTATTTTGGAGGACTCATACATCATACTTATTAAATATAACCTGGACATTCTGTCCCCATCATCCACCAAAGTGCAAAATACGGCGGGATGTAAAGACTCAGAAAGCTCCTCATAAAAGTCAGTAATCATACTTGTCGTATATAGGAAACCCCCAGCAATAGCCCGGGACTATGTTCTTATTGGGACGAGCTGTCAAACTATTTTCTTCAATAATCTTCAATTATATCAAAATCCAGCGTCAAAAGCTTATATGTCTACTCAAAAAACCTTCCAATGCAGTGCAGCTTAATTTTTCACGGCTTGGAAATCAACCCCTCCTCGGCTCCTCCAACTAAAACACTCGACACCTCTACCCCCTCTACGACCTCCGCCTTGTCCTGGCCGCCATAGTGCTCCACAAGCTCCGGCGGGCCGTGGAAGTGCGTGCGGCCCCACGCCACGTACCACCCGGCCGCCACCGCAAAAAACCCGCCAAACACGGCGCTCGCGTAGTTCATCGTCGCCGCAGTCACAGGAACACTCACCGGCATGCTGAACAGCACCATCGCCACGCAGATCCACAAAACTGTCACCCAGTTGGCGACCGCCCCACACACCCGGCCCAGCCGCAGCGGCGCGTGCACCACCGCGTGCCGCGACCGCGCAAGCGAAATCGCCACGGGCAGCCCGTACGACGCAGACAGACAGATGGTCGCCGACCCCATGAACGCATCAAACGCGGCGCGCGACCCAAAGTACACCACCCCCAGGCTGCCGCACACCACCGTCGACAGAAAAAGCCCGCCCACAGGCACCCCGTCCCGCACCTGCGCCCACCGCCGCGACCCGGGAATCGCCCCGTCCCGCGCAAACGCATACGTCCCGCGCGACGCCGCCGTCAACGAGCCCACCCCGGCAAACGCAATCGTCCCCTGCAGCAGCCCCAGCAGCATCTGCGCGCGCACCGGCGACCCCGTCACCATCAAAAAAAGCGGCGTCACGGGCATGTCGCTGGCAGCCAGCAGCTGCGCAATGCGGTCCGTCGGCAGCACGGCCAGCACGGGGATCAGAAACACGACCCCGGTCAGCCCGGCCGCCACCACCGACAGAATCATGCCCTTGGGCACCTCGCGCTCCGGCGACTGCACCTCCTCGCACATCGACGCCACCATCCCGTACCCCGTCAGCGTGTAGGCCGCCTGCAGCGACCCCACCAGCAGCCCGACGGGCGCGGGCCACCCGGACAGGCTGGAGTCGTAGTGGGTGAAGATGACCTTGGGCGGGTTGACATGGGGCGCCCACGTGAGCAGGCACGCGCCGACGACAACGACGGTGGTTGCGGTCCAGTAGATGCACACGGTGTTGAGGGCGGCGAGGTGGTGGTTGGCGAGGCACGCGTTGGCCAGCGCGCAGGCGCCCAGCACGGCCCAGAACGCAAGCACGGTGGCCAGCGCGCTGGGCTCCCAGTCGGGCCAGAACAGCGTTCCGGACGACAGCAGCAGCTGGGCGCCGGAAAAACAAATGGACGTGGTCACGGTCCAGTTGCCCACGAGCGTGAGCCAGCCGGCTGTCCACGAGGCCAGTGGGGCCCACTTGCGGGGGGCCAACATGGCTGACCACTTTAGGTAGGAGGAGGAGTTAGCAGGAGGGGTAAGCTGGGAGGTGGGAAAAGACTTACATAGTATACGCCGCCCGACGTGGGGAATACGGAGCCTACAAGAAGACGTTAGGACACGAACGAAGCAGCGAGCGGAGGACAAACTTACAAATCTCGGCCAGCGACGCTGCAATGCACACGGAAACAAGCGAGACGCCGACCCAGCCCCAAAAGATGCCGGCGTGCTGGCCGTCCGTCAGCCCAATGGCCATGGTGGAGCTCAACCCGGTCGGCACGCCCTGCAGTGTCCCGTTAGTATACTGTCTTTTTAAACCTTGGGCTACTTACCATGATGGCGAAACTGAGGCCCAGAATCGACATCATCGAGAGCCGCCGAGGAAGCTCTTGGGCGTACCCGAGATCCGCGAGCTGCGTCTCGGAGGTGATTCCTGCGCCCGACGTGGATCTCACGAGCGGAACCAAGTCGTCATCATCAAAAGTACTATATCCAGTCATATTAAAGTTGTATTGTTATGTTTAAAAAAAAGTTAAGAATATTATAGACGTTAGAGACTGTTTATATAAAATTTTCCCATATCTACTCTTTTACAAACGCTTATCTTTTATTATCTTTTATTATTTACATTAAAGTCCCACCAGACCTCCAGGAAACTCTTTGCGGTACTCCCACGAGGTATTCTCAAGCCTCTATCTTCGGCGCCCTGCCCCCCCCATATCGTCCTCTTCCACCCCGTAATGCTCCGCCAAATGCTCAGGCAGGGGATCGTGGCCGCGGAAAAGCGCCCCGTCATCCCGATTGGCAAACGCTTTATGTCCGCCAATCTCCCCCCGTAGAACCCGCTCTGCTCGTCTCGCTTCACGCACGCGACTCCGAGCCTCCTTCCGTTTATCTCGTCGAGACGTCCAAGCTTCATCGTAGACCGACTCTTCCTCCTCTTCTCCCTCTTCCTCCTCCTCTTCCTCCTTCTGCTCCTTGGTCTTGCCTGATAAAAACTGCTCCAACTTCTCTTGGGCTCCAGCCTTGACAACCCGCGTCTTGGCCCCCAACGCCCACAGGTCCCCCCCAGACGCTTTGCGCGCATCGTGGTACGCCTGCTTCCCAAACGACCGCGGAACAATCCACTCCTCCATCGCCCCCCGCTCAGAGCACACGTGCATCACCACATGCCCGTCTCGCTTCTGCGGCGCCCGCATGATCCGGCTCTCGGGGGCCTCTCCTTCCTCTGCCTTTACCTCCACCGTCTCGCCCTCTCGCATCACGGACAGATAGCTGAACACCGCCGTCTCGTACGCGCGCCCATGCGGCCGCCCACTGCCCGCCAGCCCGCGCCCGTCCGGCGCCCGGCCAGCCGTCTTGTTGGCCCACTTGGCCGCAAGGAACACTCCCTTCTTGAGCTCCTGCGAGAACTTGGGCCGCTGCACAATCTGCCCAAACCGGCACCAGTTGAACTTGGCCGATGTGTCTCGGGTTCGTGCTTGAATCCCAATCTGTAGAGGACACTTGTTGAGGTGCGTACAAGGAGCCAGTACTTGTAAATTATAAGAGCTAGACCCAGAAGAAGACCCAGATGTCTCCTCAACAACATCGTACTCGGCTAAAAGCTCAGGAGGAAGATCAAGCTCGGAGATCTCCCCAGAACTAAGCTCCCGCTCCTCAACCTCGCCCTGCTTATTTGCATCAACCGGCCGTAGATGTTTGCCTCCCTTCCATGGCCGACTGGCCTGTTTGCCTGCCTCGACCTCGTAATTCTCCGGCCGAAACATGACCTGGCGGGCTCGCGCAATGGCCTCGGCGCCATGCGGATCGCCGCGCTCTACAAACACCAGCGCGCCGCCCGGCGCAAGCAGCCCCAGCAGCTGCTCCGTGCGCTCGTCCACCGAGTCCGGGAACCGCGCGTCGCCCCGGTACAGCTGGTGCGTGGCCACAATCAGATCGTACTTGCGCGCATCCGCCATCTCCCCGGCCCCGTTCACCGGCACCTGTTGCGTGATCCGCGTGATTGTCGGATACTCCACCGTCCGGCCCTCGCCCCGCTCCAGATCCGCCTGCTCCTGCGCCGCCCGCTGCTCCTCTAGCTCAGCCATTGCCTCCTCCGCAACATCCCGCGGCACATGCACCAGCTCCTCGACCTCCTTGGCCTGGCTCCCCAGCACCTCGCGCGCCCGCTTCGCCATGTACGCGTGCCCAATCACCACCGCCGTCTTCTTGCTGGGACCAAACCCGGGGTCGCGCCCGAAAACCTCGTTCACCACCGCCATTCCCGTCGCAGGCCCAAACCCAATGTCCAGCACCCGCTCCGGCCGCCACTCCCGCGGCACCCTCTTGTGCCCGGCCTTGCGCAGCTCCGCCAGCTTCGCGTCCATCCGCCGCTTGGTCTCCGAAACCGCAGCGTAGATGCTCGCGTAGTTCTGCAGAAACACTCCGGCCATATGTGCATCGACGTCCACCGCGTCCTCCGTCGGCCGGTGGAACCCGCCAGACACCCGCTCCTTGCCGGGCCGGCTGGTCTCCTTGTTGGTGATCCCGGGCTTAAATCGAGTACCCGTGTTGAGCTCGACGTAGTACTGCGCCGCCCGCTCGCGCACCTTCTGCGGGTTATGGCCGCTGTGGCGCACCAGCGAGTCGTTGATCGTCGTCGCCATACGGCCCGGCACCCGCAGCGTCGAGTTCTGGTGCGAGTGGCCGGCCAGTGTGCGCGGATCAAATCTCGATTTGGCGCTTGCCGATCGGTCGCCCAGATCTCTTGATCCGCGCGAGCCCCGCTCTACTACGCGCTCCATCTGGAACGCCTCGAGGGGCACTACACGGACTTTCTCCGATGCAGCGGCAGGCTCCGCCAAAATGTCCAAGGATGCGTCCTGACTCTTTTGATCTGCGCCTTCGTCTTCAACAAGCCGCCCAAAGGTCTCGGGCACTCGGCGGTGCGCATAGTGAAGTCTTGTGGCTCGGCCCACTTGATCCTCAGCAAATCTAAGTAGCCCTGTACTGTGGAACTCGCGGCGCGCCGGGTTTGTCCAACAAATGGCTCGCTTCGCAATAGTCGAGAGCATCTCTGATGTCAGTTAATGTATGAGTGGTGAAAAAAAAGAAAAAAATAAAATAAAAAATTTTATTCGTGCGGCCATCAATAAAAAGTTTACTATTTAAAATCACCACCACCCTTTTTTTTTTCCCTCCTTTTACTAACCCTTACCAAAACCATGCCTAAAATCTTGTGTCTCCATGGATTTGTCCAAAACGGCTCCGTCTTTGCCAAAAAGTCGAGCGCTCTGCGTAAGGCCCTGGCCAAGGCCGGCTACGAAACCGTCTACTTGACGGCCCCCGTCAAAATTGAGCTGGCCGACCTGCCCTTCGAGCCCACGACCCTCGGCGGCGAGTCCGGCAGCGAGGCTGCTGTCGACGCGTTCCGCTCCTGGTGGCCCGCCAACGAGCAGAAGGACAACTACTACACCCTGGACCAGGCTTTTGCGTGCGTCAAGCAGTCTGTCCAGGAAAACGGGCCCTACGACGGCGTCCTGGGCTTCTCGCAGGGCGCCGGGTTTGCCGGCATTCTCTGCGCCGCCATCCACCGGCTGCACGAGCTGGTCCCCGAGCCAGCTGGTGGCAGCGGCGAGGAGTACAAGCAGAAAAACGTGCCGCTGAAGTTTGGTATTTTCTACTCGGGGTTCCGGGTCAAGCCGGATGCCTTGCAGCACTTTTACACTCCCCCTATTAGCACGCCCTCGCTCCATATTCTGGGCGCCCTCGACACCGTGGTTTCCGAGGAACGCTCCATGGCGCTGTACAATGCCTGCACACCTGAGTCCCGCACTCTCTTGACGCACCCGGGCGGCCATTTTGTGCCTAATTCAAAGCCCATGGTTGCTTCTGTAGTCAACTTTATTACTTCCCATTCAAGCCCCTCTGAAGATGCAGCTCAGCCGTCATCTGAAAAGAAGCCTGCTGCCGCGTCTTCCGACGATTGGAGTCTTTTTGACAAGATTGGCCAGGCGTGATGAAACTTTCGGATATTATATAAATCATAGATTTTTTTATTGAAATTGACTATCCTTATATTTAAAAGGTAAAGAAATTACGCAAACTTAAGTCTACAAGAAACGTTACAATAGTTTTCTTCGTTTCAGGCGCCTTCCAAGCTGCTTGAAATCTTTGTTAATCGCCAGGCTCTAAGTTTTAGCTTCCATCAAAGCCTTCAAGCTGCTGCTGGAAAGCAAATGGAAACGCGGCTGATGCCACGGCTGTGGCAAAGACCAAAAGCCAGTTTATGCCAAAAAAGACTCTTAAAAGTCGGCACTAGGAAACGAGGCTTTAACCACCAAAGACTCTCATTCAAATAATAGACTTTCCTCATCCATCATCAAGCTGTAAACATCCTGCATGTCGTTAAATATATACTGAGTGGTTGCGGGCGAGCATAAAGATGACGGGGGCTCGGTAGTGAGCTGCAAATCTCTTGCCAAATCATTTGCGCTAAGTTGGGCTCCCATCCGCCGTTTCCGTCGTCGCGCTCG
Organism: Magnusiomyces ingens NRRL Y-17630; assembly: GCA_900497715.1. Classification (NCBI taxonomy): domain Eukaryota; kingdom Fungi; phylum Ascomycota; class Dipodascomycetes; order Dipodascales; family Dipodascaceae; genus Magnusiomyces; species Magnusiomyces ingens. The sequence continues at coordinate 2,288,838 of UIDE01000002.1, forward strand.
GCCCCCTTCTGCCCGACGCTTATTTCCAGCCATCCCTGGAGTGTTGACCCCAGTGCTCAAGCTGGCCCCAACGCTCGAGGTAACCCCACCACCTGCATCAGCTCCTCTACAGTCACTTTTCCCTTGCCGCTCCAGCTCCCGTAGCCTCGCCAACTCCCGCTGGCTGTTACCATTGACGCGCGACCTCAGCACGGTCCGCTGCGATAAGGCCCCGCCGCCTCCGGCAGACGACTTGGACGACGACACCGTTGTATTGGAATAGACCGACCGGGCTGATCGCGCCGTATATCTGCCACTATTATTGCGTGACAAGCCTCCACTGGCACAAAGTCCCCCATCATACACCACCGTACTTGCCGACAAGGGCTGTGGGTCCTGGTAAATCTCCACTGGGTTGTCTTCGTAATTGTAATCCCCTCCATGGTGGTTACTAGCATAGTCCATTGTGTGGTCTCCTCGCCCGAGACTTTTCATTCGCCGCATGTATTTTGTGCCTGACTTGAAAAGGGCCCGCATCCCTTCCAGGTCTTCTTGGCCAGACCCCATGGTGTCAGTCGGATGTCGAAGACCCTTGGCGTTTGTCTGTGCAGTACGGTTGGGCGTAAAAAACAAGTTACGAGTGGCCGTATCTACAGTTGGGTAGTAGTATTCATGGGGCGTCATTTTCACACACCAGTCTACGACATTGTGTGATTCATTGAACGGGGCCGCTTCAAGGCCAGTTTTATCCTCAGGTCGGGGTCTGGAGTGCCATGAAGTAGCTGTTTCGGCAGCCGCCTGGGAAAACGATCTTAGTCGATGCAATCGTGTTAGCCGGCTATTTGTTTGGTTATTTCCTTTAAGGTTGTTATTGTAGCCGCTACTGCTGCTGCTACGGACGGTGCTCATGCCACTGCTGCTGCTTCTAAAGCTACTAGTGCTGCCTTTAATATAATGACTTTTGTTTTTACCAACGCCCTGGTTACCAACCAACTGGTTGAATCCGGAAAATCCTTCAGAGCCCGACAAGAGCGACATTGAACCGTCCCCTTCGCATGACGCCTCGCTGCGGTCATCGTCACTGTAACAGCAGCAATCTCTTCGGGTTTTTTCTTCTTCATCGAGATTTCCACACTCGCTCTTGTCTACATGCGTGCAGTGTTTGTTATTGTCACTAATACTCTTCACCCTGGCGCCTTGTCGAATTAGGGAGAAAGCACGCCGTGCAGAGCCTCGGTTTGCAACATATGACGTATGGGTTGGGTTATCTGTGTAGTGAAACGGCTGATGGTATTGTTGCGCTAGGGATTGTTCTTGTCGTTGCCCATTTTCTTGTTCTTCCTTGTCGATTCCAATCAAGTCGCCTTTTCCTCGGTAAGGAAAGGATTCCTCGAGTTTTCGTTCCAAATCGTCTGGTATTTTTGCCGGTGAAACGTTTGTATTTCTCAATCGTGGACCTCCATGGGTATTGTAGTGAATTGTAGTAGGTTCTAATTGGAGCCTGTGGTCTGGGTATTGGTGGTGTGCGGCTGAGCGGAACAAAGAGCTTGAGAGTCGTTCCTTTAGACGAGCAACCAGGACATGTCTTTTAGATGGAGAAGCGGTGGAGGACGAAAAGGACAATACGGACGATGAGGGCAGCGACGACAATGAGGAGGAACAGACAAAGGCATTTTTGGAATCAGGAATCTGGGTATTTGCAGGCAGCTTGGGGGTATTAACCGAGAGGCTTTGAAACATGTCAGGAAGGTAAGCTGGGGAAGAATCAGGCGTCTGGCGTGAGCCGCCTGAGAGGTCATAAGACGAGTATTTATGGTATATGGGCAACCGGCCATGGGCTGGATGTTTTTTATTCATTTGACCAAGCAATGCGATTGTAAAAAGGGTGGTTTGATAGTGATCAAGTATGAACGCGAGTTTTTTGTAGAATGATTTTAAGATTTATATACTCAAAAGGCCACAACGAAAGGCTTGTTAAAAAGTCAATCGTGGTTACGTAAGAAATTGGTCAGGCTGGTTCTTTGAACGCTCAGCTTTATCAAAAGAACCCAAGTTGGGCGGAGTTTATAGGAAATTTCCGTTTCGGAGTTGCAAAATCGAATCCGCTGTGTTCTGGTTGACCGGACCCGATGGTGATTTTTGTAAGATCGGTTGTAAATACCGGGTATTACTTAATCTGGGTGTTGTATGCGGCGCCTCCTAAAAAAATTTTCCCTTTAGGCTCAAAAAAAAAAAATTTTTTTTCTTCTCCTCTCCAAAGCTGAGTGAAAAATTCTTCAGTTTTTTTTTCTTACCACCACCACTTCTACCAACTCTACAAAGAAACCAACCACATACAACTTGCCTTAGTAGAAGCTGAAAAACAAGCCACCATGCCTGATCTCATCAACAAAGCTACTCATTTGAAACAAAACGCCCACAAGGCCAAGAGCTTTGCCCGCAAGGTGCAACGCCGACGTGCCCAGGCAGCCCATGCATCCCAGCTCTCAGCCACAGTGAAGCCCTCGGCCAAGGGCTCGTCGACCGCTTTGGTTGTGCGCACCGCGGCCTCTGTGTCGACGGGTCTTTCGTCGAAGACGATTTCGAAGAAGAAGCAGATCAAGCGGGAGCGCAATGCGCGGTACCAGAACAAGGCGTCTGCGGCCGTGGCTGCGGCGATCCGCGCCGAGCTCTCTGGCGAGATGCAGATTGATGGCGACGACGCGACCAAGGAGCTGTCGGCGACGCAGCGTAAGGCTAAGGCCCGCAGAGAGGCGAATACCCGGGCTAGAGAGCAGGCGCTTGCGTTGGCAGCAGTGCTTGCTGGAAACAACTCGGCGGCGGTTTTCGAGGGCGAGATGGAGATTGAGACGAGTGGTAGTGGAACTACATTGGGCCGACCTCGTCAGTTTTAAAAGAATGGGACAGAAAGAAGAAGAAGAAGAGACAAATTCCTGATACAAATGGTAATCCGCCTAGATACTCCCCTTTGAAGAGGGTTTTTGACGTTGAGGGCGTGGATAAGCCGCTATCATAAATGGATGATAAAATAGGAAGAAATTTGATTTCTTTACTTTTTTAACCCAAGAAAAAGTATTTAGGAATTAAACAAAAATGCCAAAAAACTTTTATATTTCAACTTTTTTTTGTAACAAAGAGACGAATATTTTTTACATAATTCAGCTGTGTGCACGTGACTTTGAGGAACTTAATGGAGGTTTGAGTGGCTTTTTTCCCTCTTTCAAACAAGCAAACTTTTGAATCTTGATAATACTCCTTTAATACATCAAAAGAGTCAACCAGAGGAACGATCCAGGATCTTTTTTCTAAATGTATCAGAGATGATAATAATATTTTTGAAAAAGTTTCAAATCTATATGAAAACAGTATTCCAATGAAACGGACAGATGACGATGACACAAAAGGAACCTTGCTATAAAAGATGAATATATTTAGACGTGAGTAATGAAAGAGCAACATTCAAGTTTAAAGCAAAATAAAAAGATTCTAAGTTTATATCTATATATATATCTTTATATTATAACACCAAGAACATGGAGAAGATGGAAGACCTTTTTTTTTTTCAAAAAAATTTTTTTTCCATTTAATTTTCTTCTTCTTCTTCTTTTCTCAATACTAAATAAGGTATTGGAGAAAGTTTTAATGTCCCAAATTAGAGACGAGAATAGAAGAAGAAGAAGAAACTTCTTTTGAAAAAAATTTTTCAATCGTTTTCTAGTTTTCTTTCCTTTTTTTTCCCCTTCCAAAACGATGCTCAAGCATTGGTTTTACCATGACAATTTGTACTGACCTACAAGTATATGCTTGAAGTTGAAAAAAAATACTTAAGCCTTCGCACTGGTATATCAGGGCAACTAAGAATATTTTGGCTCAAAAGAGCACTTCATATTTAAGGTTAACAGAATACTATTGTAGAACTGAAAACGATTGAGCTGAAGAATTACAAATAGTCCAGTTTCTTTTTAAAAACTCTTAATAAACAGCTTACTACAAGATTTATAAAATCCACCCCGTTTTTTTATTGTTGAAATTATGATATGCAGAAAAAAAATTGAAACGATGGAGTACGATACCAAAATGAGGGAAGAATTGTACAAAAAAAGTAATGTTATATTCAAAATTAACAAAAGATATAAACGTAATACCAAAAGTTAAACAGTTTACATTTGAATTTTAAAAAAACAAATTTATAAAAATTGGATAACGGTCCGAAGATTAGGCGAAACATTAAAACAGAGAATGACAACCCCCATAATATTCCAACCCATCCGCTGCTACAACGTTTGCCTCAAGTATATTCAAGTATTTTCAGAAGATGAAATTAAAGATATTAATAATGTTCCATTTTATCTCTCATTAAAATACCCATGTCTATTTTAACTGCCCGGGGTTTCTCAATTTTTTTGGAAAGGAAAAAAAGGCGAGGATAAACAAAAACGGGTTAGCCCTGGCGAAGGGTAAAAACACGAGGAATGGGGTGGGTCAAGTCTAGAACTGAATGGCCGTCTTTTGAAAATCCGAACACAAAAAGTCTTGTTTTCCCCTTTTTATTTTGCTCGTTTTTTTCAAAGTAATAACCCATGTTTAAACAAAAAAACCCATCATTTCACTACCACCTGTTTTTTTTTGGGCTCTAGGGGAAAAAGCTAAATGGCATATGCGATGATGGAAGAGAATGTGCGCCTTTAATTTTTTAATTCTTTAAGGACACCTGCGTATCACCATTAAGACCAGCTCAAAAGGCAGCAGCAAGTTTACGAACTCATCAAGAGGTGACAAAAAAGCTCATTTGATATGGGAAAGAAAAAAAGAAATTCATGTCTCAAAATATCACAAAAGCCTCTTTTTTTTTTCAAAATAAAAAAGAAAGGTCTTTTCCCTAGTAAATGCTTATCACTTAAACAGTTTTTTTTTCCCTTCTTTTTCTTTTGAATGGTCAGACTTTTTAAATCAAAAACTTTTGGTCCACTTTGGTTCTCTTCATGACTTTTTTTTTCATTGTCCTTTCTCTTCTTCTATGCGCAGTGCAAGAATTGGCCATTTGTTAAAGGATGAAATTCAATAATAAAATAACAAGCAGCCTTTAGCATCCAAATGAGCAGCAACATACAAAAAAGCACGCTCTCTCGTAAATTTATCGTGATTATAAATAAAAAAGGGCGTCAAGAATAATAAAGCAATGAGATCTTGTATTAGCTGATAAGTTTTATTATTTTCTGGTTTTTCAAATTCATCGTGATGATCGACGTTGAAATTATCCAAGCTTTTTCGATGAACCCACAATTACTTTCTTTTTTGAAAAAAACCTTTAAACAAAAAGAAGATAAAACATATTTAAATCTCAATTATCATTTTCTTTCATAATAATATTATCATTAGACGTATTTTTTTTCTTCAAGAAAATTTTTTTTCCTTCTTTTCTCTCAAACGTTGCACTATCCATTCAAAGCTAACCCCATTTTGACTGGCCGGTTTATCTTCGACCATATCATGGCCGATGACTATCACGTACTTACGTTGCTTGCTATTGCTTGTCGAAGTGCCCCTTAAGAATGGGTCTCATCATTGCACTATCTGTATTTGATCACGATCATTTCCATTTTCAAGTTTTAAAAAAAATAGTTTAAGGTGGTTAGCCATCAAAAAAAAACCTTGATAATTTTTATTTAAATGTTTACTTTTTTTAAAATGTCTCTTGAATTTACTTCTCCAGCTTTTTCTTTTTGGGAGAAAAATAAGAGGATCCACTGAGATTTTAAAAAAAACACTCACGATATTACTTTTACTCGTGATTGCGATCCGCCATTAAAAAAAAAGTAGACCCACAGGAAAGGGAAAAAAAAACCCGGAAAAAAGACCCTCTCGATTTTTGTATATATATATTTTTAAATTTTTTGATATAACTTAAAGATTACAAGTTTGTTAAATGCTACTGACTACCAAATGCTACTACTGGTAGTCATCGTCATCTAAATACATCACTTATCCGTCCATCTGGACCCGAGCCATTTGTTAAATCTACCAAAGTGGTTGACATGTGTATATTTTGGTCATTTATTATCCCTCAATATCTTAGGGAGGTTGAAAATATCCAAAAAAGAAAAGAAACCCTTTAAACCTTTTCTCCTATTTCAATCCATGTTACATATAATTCTCTTCATCAAAGAATACATATATTTATCCATATTTTCCCTTTCCTCAATTTTTTTGTTTGATATATACGACAAAATAAACTACTTCGTTTTGTTCTTTGCGCGCCTCCATGTAGAAGAAGAGAAGCGCAAACAGTCAAACAAGCAAGGGCGTGTCAAAGAGAAAGAAGTGTAAGAAGGCGAAAATATATTATTTCTGTCGGTGGGTTCGGGCGAGTTTTTATTATAATCATCGCCGTCAAGTTCTTTTGAATCGAGTTCGTTAGTCTCTTTATTTGACATTGAGATTAAAGCTTTTTTTATTATTACACAAAAAGCCCAACTTGTAGAAAACAAAAGGACATATCACGTTTTAACCGAAATGGTCCATTATTTTGGAATTTAAACCTTTAACCAAAAAAAAAAATTTCTCGTTAAAAAAACTCCTTTATTTGGAGGAGGGGGGAAGATGGCTTTTAGTTACTATTAAGGAGAAATGTCCTCCTTCCTCTTCGTCTACCATCAAATTAATTTCCAATATGTCCTCCTCAGGGCTAGTCTAAAAAAAAAAACGCTACTTGTTTCCACGTCTGGAATAACTCATCAATTTGCCACCTTCTCTCTTCTCATCTCATCATGGAATTTTTTTTTAGTCCTTAGTAGGAGATGTATATAAGTACATGTATCTATGCGCTAGTTTAAAGTCCTACTGCTTTGTTGTGGTTAACTGTTGATGCGATGCTCACATTCTCTCACAACTACCTTCTCCTAAAGCATTTTCCATTCTGCTTTCACTCTTTCACATTCTTCATTTTTCGTAAATTCTCAACTGACATTTGCATATCCAGTGCAGACTTTTTTAAAAAAACCAACAGAAGTATAATCTCTTTTTGGCATTTAATTGAATATCCCCATATATGAGCCCATTTATTTATCTACTACTTTAAAAAACAACAACACACCATTTAAACCATAGCGTAATAACTAACTAACCAGATGTGAAAAAAGCTTGTAAGCCACTTGGTTAAAAAAGATTTTTAATCCACTTTATAACGTTGTTGGTATCGGTTGCACTTGACTTGTTTTGGTGATTTTAAATCATCAATTTGTATCCATCAGACTTTAGTGTCACATATTTTAAACTAAATCAACCATCTTAAAGTTCCAATTAATAATAAATGATATTCATATTTAAATATTCAAAATGTTTATTATAACGAAAGAAAAAGGCGTTTTTTTTAGGGAGAGAAGAAGGAAGAAAAAAAAAATACGAAAGTTCACATCTTCCTTTCTTTTCCCTCGCTCTATTCTTCCATATCACTAATACCAAACCATCCTAATCCTTCTTCCAACATTTCAAGCTTTTTTATCATCCTTTTCTTTTTTTTTTAGCTAGATATATAATACTGTATATATAAATAAACCACCCTTCAATTTCTTTTCAATGTAGGCATATATATGCATCTCTCTCTATTTATCATAAATTATATATTAATTTCACTCCCCAAACCATTATCAACCCTTCTCTCTAAACTCCAACAAGCTCCGCTAAAAAATCAACCCGTGCATTCTTGGCCGCCTTAGTGTCCTTCAACCCAGCCGGTCTCGCAATCACATACTCTTCAAAAAACGAAAGCATGGCCCGCGCACGCCCAGCATCAATACGCACTGGCTCCTCCTTGTCCGAATTATCCACAAGCTTAATCTCCGCAGTCGCATCACTCACCTCCCCAACCCCTGACGAGGCCCCAGCTGTGCTCGTCAGTGGAAGCTTCAAGTTGGACAGCCCGCTCGTCACCGCAGTACCTACTCCCTTGCCCGCATCAACTACCCCGTGACCTGCCTCAACAACCCCGTTACCAACTGCCGTACCAACCGCAGTCACCGCACCAAGCGCATTATGCCCAAAATCGCCAAGTGAACTGGCAAACCGCTCACTCACCGATCGGGATTTCGGCCGCGTTTGGGGTTCCTTCTTCTTGTCTGTTTCTTGCGCAACTGCAGCTGCCGGTGTCTCAGTAACTGGCGCTGACAAACTGGCGGTATTCGCAACAGTCGGAGGAGTAGTACTGGTAGCATCAGGTGCAGCGTTGACCACAACCTTTTTCTGGGCTCGCGCTTCATTTGCTTGCTGCTCCTTGTCTAGCAACAGCTTAAGGAATGAAGCAAGATACAGCAGCACATTGACATTCACCCGAGGAACACGCTCAAGTGCTTGCAGCGCACCCTCCCGGCCATGCAGCACAAGCGGATAATACTCAACTGGAACAACTCCTCCGTCCAGGTTCTCCAACAGCAGCAAAAACTGCGCAGCCACCGAGTACAGTCCCAAGTTGGACTGGCTTGTTAATGGCATCCCGGGTTTCACAATCGCATTTGCTGCTGCAAGTACGACCGTATCAAAATCCTCTCCAAGATCAAGCCACTCCTGCACTTGTAGCTGGAGTGAGGGTTCCGCATTGGCAAGAGCATCCTCCCACATGAGCTTTTTGTGCGGCTCAGCAAACAGCAAATCCACATTCTGCCACAGATAATCAACACAGCTCCAAATCTCCTTCGGCATATTGGCCCCGGCATCGTCCGTCGACATAGTCGCCGTGCCCGACCGCGCGCCCTTCGGCAGTCGCGATAAAACATCCAGCGAGGTGCCCAGACTTGTCGGCAGCGCTCGAAACTCAACGGGCACAAAAATGTCCTGGGTGTCGATAATGTTCAGCACTGCAACCCGCGAAACCGTCGACGTGCCCTTGGCAATCGGCAACGTGCATCCAAACTTGATGTACTGCGTGGCACCTGGAGGAAGAACACCTTTCAGAGGCCAAATCGACACCGGCGTCGACGCCGAAACAGCGCCTGAAACAAACGCTGCTTCTGCACCATACGCATCTCCTGGAGGAGCATCCGGAGCAAGCGATATTTGCCAGTGGAGTACCTTATTAGGCGCCTTTTCATTGGGCTGGTATTTCAGCGCTACCGTAGCTTCCGCAGGCCGTAGAACCAATGCATCATCAACTGCCACTTCTCGAGGAGTCACGGTAACTGTAGGCTTCGACAGGTTCTCCCGGTCGTCAGATTCCTTCAAAATCTTGGAAACTGCAACCCGCCGTTTCTCTGGGTCCACCGTCTTGACTACCACCTCCAGATTCGCAGCAACGGGCTTATGATCCGACATGGTGTACTCCATCAGCGACTCGTACTTCGTCGCCGTGCACGGCTCCGACGTGTGCTCACTCGCAAAGAAAATCCGGTCCGTGTACGAGGGCGCCCGCGCACGCTTGATCCCGGAAGCCGTCGCCGACGCCGGCTGCTTGGTGTCGTCAAAATCATCCGTGCCTACAACATACTTGTAAGTGGGTGGAAACTTGATGGGTGCTTCACTGAAACGAGGCAGCAGCCGCTTGCTTTCGTGCTCGACAATAAGGCGGTCATGTGTAAGAATGGTCTCGTAGTCCTCTTGCTCAACAAGATCCTGCACAACAACCGGATCTAAAGCCACCCGGTAGTTGAGATCGCCCAGAACAATCGTCACCGAAGGGGTAGACTCGGGCTCCGGCTCGGGCAATGAGTCTATCATGGGAGCTGCAATAGGCACAGGCGGCAGTGATTCCAGATCTTCATCTGAAATGCTATCATTGTCCTTGGCGATAATGCTATCCTCATCTCCCTTAACAATGATACTATCATTGTCTTCTTCCTTTTTTTCCTTTGTACTGTCATCTTTTTTTTCTTCTTCTTCTTTAGGATTTTCCTTAGATTCCTCCGCTGTTTCAGCCTTGGTTTCCTTGGGGTTCGATTCCTTTTCTTCCTTATCATGAGACCCAGAAAAGATCAACATTGGCGCACGCTTGCCAATGAGCCCATTAATATTAAGCTTTTTCTGAATCTCCGATAATTCCCAGCGACGGCGCTCAATGCCTTGAATTCCTTCGCCATGAGCCAAATGACAATTGAGAATGGAAATATGCGTGCCTTCCAATCCAACTGCAAGATCCTGGCCTACATAAAAGGAAACAACAGCTGCGCCCTTGTTACCCCAAATTCCAAAAATACCAGTCCCTGTCGTGTTTTGACTGAATGCAGAAAGATGCGGAATGAGAGGTGTAGCTGCAACAACCAACAACATGATTCCGAGCAGCTGGTTGGCAGCGACGATCTGATACTTCTTAGGCCCGCCAAGCGTCTGGACAAGATACTCTTGAGTGGCCGAAAGTGTTGTTTGATTTGCATAAAGATTTTTGGGACCAAGCTGATCCGACTCCTGGATGGCTAAAATGTACAGATCGAAAGGTTCCGGAAGCCCAAGGAGCGAGTGAATGTCTGCTTTGGTAAGAGGCTCCGCGTGTATGTTCCATGAGATGGCTCTGATCTTGAGCTTTCGATCTTCAAGAAATGTCGTCTTCAATGGCTCAATGTTGCGAATGAGTGATGTTTTCATGGCCTCGGCGGGCGGTGCTGCCTGCGATTGTGGAGATTCCAAAGTGACTTGTGACTGTGGAGTGATGCCAGCTTTCGACGAGTTTACAGACAAAGACGAAATCGCCTCCTTCCAATAAAGCATGAAATCGGCCAATGCTGCCGGAGATGTAGCAGGCACGTCGCCAATTGGCAATCCGTCGAGAACAAGGTGAATATCCGAATCGTCCACCGATGTACCTGACGTCGTTGTTGTAGCCGATGTGGGCTGTGCGGCAAGCACAGTGTTAGCTGTCAGAGGCACAATGGAATAGTCGGTGGGTCTAGCCCGATCTACCAGCGCATAATATGGTTCCCGAGGAACTGGGAAGAGCTGTAGAATATGCGAAGAGGTTTCAAGAGTGTGCATTCTGATGATGAGATGTGAATGATGATGATGAGTAAAGATGGAAGGTGGAGTGGTTGATGGAAGGGGCTGTGGAAGGGGATAAAAGCTATTAGATCCTTTTGCGGGATATCTTTTTTTTGTGGGACAGAGGGTGGTTAGATCACGTGAATAGGGGTTATGTCTTAGAGGGGTGGTTTGAAATAACACACATATGCCAATGAGTGACTGTGGATAATGACAATTGAAATTGCTTAGGGCAAATATGAAATGATGGCGATTTTTTTAAAGAAAAAAGACAAATGTGTGATTTTTTTCAGGTTCCGAGTGTACCGAATGCAAGTGTTCCGTTTGATTGTCAACTGGTTTTGTTTCATGTTCTGGGATATTCGTATCGTGCTGAAACTCACTGAGAAAGCCATAAAACCAGCTTTATCTGCCCTAACCCTGATCTCATTAGTGTTCACCCTAACCCCGGAGTCCCGCACTGCATGTCTGTGATTTTATTTTTAGCACGATTGCCGTGTGCCAAAGGGGAAAGGTGGTGGCTGTGACTAAAAAGTTGATGTAACAGAAGTGTAACAAACTCAAATTCTTTTCATCACTACCACCACCCACCGGAGTCTCTCAATCGCAATCGCGACCACCTACTCCACTTCTACTATCCCCACCAGCAATCAAAACAATTAAAAAAAAAAAATAAAAGCTTTTTTTTTTTTTTTTTTGAATAGAAAAGAAAAACTAAAAGCCAGCAGTGCGAGCTGCGCAGTTTTTTTGAAGTTATCAAGAATTCACTCCTATATCAACTCCTCACTCAACTATTGTGCGCCCAGTAATATAACCTTTTAAGTTTACTGCTACCCAAACACCAAACAAACCAGTAAAAAAGAAAAAGAAGCCTCGTTGCTCTTTTTTTTTTTATAAATTTATATTTTGCCCTGCTCTCTCTCTCTCTTCTTTATCACGCAATCATCTCGATCTAAAGCCTCTTCTTCCTCCCGTCATCCAGTCTATTTTCAATTGAAACCGTCTATATCAACCTCTTTTCAACCTCCTTTATCATCTCCGCACCTAATCTCCCACCTCCCATCTATCTGCCTCCATCAAAAAATTAGTCTCTATGGCAACCACCATGGCCACACTCTCTGCAATGGCTCTTGCAAAGGACCCTCGCCAGAAGACTCAAACTGACTTGGCCAACATGGCCATCGCAAGGTCTTCTGTCGTCGCCTCCACCGCCCAGCAGCTTCAGCAAGACGACCAACAACACCTTCAGAAGCAGCAAGCCTCCGCTTTGCCTACCACCATGACCCCCTCAGTTACAAAATCGACACCCGTCGCTGATCATCACAACCATCATAGCACCCACCACAATAATCTACATGACCTCCACACTCACCATCACCACAGTAGCAGTAGCAGTAGTTGTAACAGTAGTCACCATCATCACCTCCATCAGTCCTCCTCAGCCTCCATTTTTTCCAATACCTCCACCCCTCGAATCCAACCCCCCATTTCTTGGACTGGCCTCGACCGCAGTGGGAAGCCTATTGAAGTTATTGTCATTTCGGACGACGAGGATGAAGATGACCAACCCAGCGATAGACCCTCCCATTCTATGAGCTCATCGAACGCTGAGGCCGAAGATGATGGCGATAATGATGATGACGATGACGACGATGATGACGAAGTCATTTGTACTGGCTCTCATCCATCCACATATCCACCACTCTCTTCCACAAACATCCCCTCACTATCCTATGGCTCTACTTCATCAGCATGCTCCTCATCGTCTTCATACACCTCTTACTCCGCTCTGGACCACCATCTCCACCATATACCTGCCACCACAGCCATATCTTCCTCCTCCTCTTCTTCTACACACAAGCGTAAGCGCAGCAGGCTGTCGCCAACGCCCCCGGCAGCTGCCTCCGCCACTCCTCCATCCTCCACTATTAACCCGGAAAAAGTCCGAGCAAACCGCAAGCGTCAGCGCCTCATCTCAGAAATAAAGTATTATCCTCCTTTACAACCAATCATCAAGTACAATGATGTACACATCCCAGACGTTTACGACGTGCCTCGCGGTTCCTCAGGGTGTACACAGGACAAGGATGGCTACTTCAACTCAGCCTGTCCTGTCTCTATCGCCAACGGCCGATTCCATTTATCTAAAATCCTAGGACAGGGCACTTTCGGCAAGGTTTTTGCAGCCTACGACACAAAAAATCGCAAACACTGTGCCATCAAGATTATTCGGGCCATTCCAAAATACAGAGATGCCTCAAAAATAGAGCTCCGAGTTCTCTCTACAATTGGTCGCTACGACCCTAACAACCGCAACCGCTGCATCCATGTCCGCGAGGCCTTTTCTTACAACGGCCACGTCTGCATCGTGACTGACCTACTCTCCTTGAGTATTTTCGATTTCATGAAGCTCAACCACTTTTGGTCCTTCCCCCCAAGCCACGTACAATCGTTTGCAAGGCAAATACTGACATCCGTCGCATTCCTCCACGAGCTGGGCCTGGTCCACACAGACCTCAAGCCCGAAAACATTTTGCTCAAGTCTTCGGACCACGTTCCCCGAACCCATCCCAAGACTGCCCCGCATAACGAAAAGTACCTGACTTTAAAAAATACGTCCATTTCTCTCATTGACTTTGGCTCCGCCATTTTCAACGACGAGTACCACAACAATATCGTTTCCACCCGCCACTACCGCGCACCGGAAATCATTCTAGGGATAGGCTGGTCCTTCCCTTGTGACGTATGGTCTATTGGATGCATCATTGTCGAGCTTTGTACCGGCGAGGCGCTCTTCCAAACACATGAAAACTGCGAGCACCTAGCCCTCATGGAGAAAATCCTGGACAGGAGTATTGACCGGTCTTTGCTGTCGCTGGCGTCGCGCAATCAAACCGGCGTCCTGCTTATCAACCCCAAAACAGGCCGCATTAACTTTCCTAATCAAACCACAGAGAAAACCAGCATCAAGGCTGTAAATGAAACTCGTACTCTTGCTAACATCCTCAGACGCAAGGCTATGCCTATCATGCAAACGGCAGATGAGCGCTATTGGCATCTGCTCAAGGACCTGCTGGCTCAGATCTTTACCTATGACCCGAACAAGCGCATCACTGCTCGTGATGCTCTTTCTCACCCATGGCTGACTTATGACATTAATAACGACAATTATCTTTACGACAACTAGATGGCTTTGAATCGTTGGTGTTTTTTTTTCCTTGTAACTTAAAATATATATATAAATATCAAGTGAATATTTTTTTTTCTTCCAGTATATGATTTGTTGTTTCTGTCTCACGGGTATCTTCCAAATAAAAAAAACTCCTAATCTCGTAGAAGTCACCAGAACACATGGTAGTGATTAATAACCTGTATAAGCCTCCCAAGCTATTAAGAAGGCATAAAATAACAGCATTAAATTCTACTCTTGAAAGAGCATATATTAATACAACTCTCCATATTTACAATAAAGATGTTTCTAATGTCTCTTGAAGGTTGCTATTCTATTCAATTTTATCCCATCTAATTTAAAACTCCCATTTTTAATACCCTAATATTTTCTTTGATGTAAACCCGTGGATTATTAGGTGACCCAACTTGATTAATTTCACCAACAGTTTTAACTCCCCCCAAATATCAGAAATCAAAAAGGGGAAAATGGCCGAAAACAAAGAAGAAGCAATAAGCCTGGGTGAACCGCTGCTGAGCGACAGTGACCCTCTCTTGGCCCCCCTTAACCCGGAACAAAGAGAAGCGGTCACCGTGCCCGCAGACGCCACCCTTCAAATTCTGGCGGGCCCAGGTACAGGCAAAACAAAAACCCTTTGTCACCGTGTTGCCTGGCTTATCTGCCGCTGCGGCATCGATCCAAAGAGCATCATGCTTGTGACTTTCACCAACCAAGCGGCGCATGAGCTGGGTGAACGAGTAACTCATCTCCTGGGGAAGCAAACAGACTATGGGAAACAACCTTCCTCTCCAGTGCTCTTCGGCACGTTCCACGGACTGTGTCTCAAGTTCTTGAAAAAGCATTTCGACAAGGCCGGGCTTCCCCGGGACTTTGCCATTGCTGACGATGCAGCACAGAAGCGCATCATTAACCGTGTATTGCGTAGCGAGGTCATCATCACGCTTGCGAAAACAGTTGGCTACGAACAAAGCCACGACACTTTTTTTGCTCATTCGTATAGAGACACCCCACGCGCCATCAACACTCGTATTGTACGCAACACCATCGACCTCATCAAATCCTCCGCTTTAACCATTGAGGAGTGGGCAGAAGGTACTGGTGTCGTTCCTGAAGGCACAGAGTTACCAGCCCGAGGGCCTCTTATGCGTGCCATCCTTACCGAGTACCAGAATCTCCTCGATTCTGCCGGTCTAGTTGACTTTGGCGATCTTCTGCTTCGCGCGCTGAATTTGTTTCGCAACCACCCGGAGGTCACAAAAGATATCCAACACGTTCTTGTGGACGAATACCAGGACACTGATTCGACACAGTACGCGCTAATTGAGGCCTTGGCCAAACCCACCACAATAGTGGGCGATCCGGATCAGTCCATCTACTCGTTCCGTGCGGCGCAGCCCCGTAACTTTATGCGCATGCGAAAAAGCCTCCCAGATGAAACCCCAGTCCGGTGTGTTTATCTGACCATCAACTACCGGTCGCCAGAAGCTGTTCTTGCGCTGTCGGAGCTCATCATCAAGCAAGATAAGTCGCGTATTGATGCCGATCGAGGGCCTCTTCGTGCAAACAAGTCTCTTAAAGATAACGATCGAGAACTGCAGCAGCTTGCACCGGTCGAGGTTGCATTCCGGTCTCCATATGATGAAGCGCGGGCCATTGCAGCATACATCAAGCAACTTGTTGTTGAAAATAGCCCTGTTCTTCGGTACTCTGATTTTTCAATCCTGTTACGGTTCCGGCTGCTTATGGATGTCATTGAGCTTGGACTTACCGAACTAAACATTCCATATAAGCTGACTGGAGTTTCTTCCTTCTGGGCTCGACGCGAAATTCAAGCCGCGACTAATTTTCTCTGTATTTTCCACAGCGACCGCAACGATTTGGCTCTTGTTGAAACCTTGAAACTGTGCCGATCTGGTATTGGCGATACCACCCTCACTAAGCTTGAAGATTTAAACATATCAAAGTATCCAACATTAATGGCCAAACTACGCGCCGCTGTATCATCTTCTTCATTTAAATGTATTTTGGCTGAAAAGAAAATTCGCATCACTAGAGCGGCCTATGAAAATATTGCCGCG
Source organism: Magnusiomyces ingens NRRL Y-17630 (assembly GCA_900497715.1). Taxonomy (NCBI): domain Eukaryota; kingdom Fungi; phylum Ascomycota; class Dipodascomycetes; order Dipodascales; family Dipodascaceae; genus Magnusiomyces; species Magnusiomyces ingens. The sequence continues at coordinate 2,305,041 of UIDE01000002.1, forward strand.
CTATTAGCATTTATTGACCGCTGCCGCAAGATTCTTACACTTCTCCCCTATCCCGAATCTCTTGACCGAGTTTTTGAGCTTATAACAACAGGAGAGTACCCAATTTTGGAGTTGGTTAGTGGGAGTGGCGACAAGGAAGATGGGGATGCCATTGATAAGCGTCGACATAACCTGGAATTGTTACGAGCAAGGCTTTTGTCGCTGGAAGGAGACGTTGATCCGGAGCTTTTACAAGGCAATGGTGGTCCAGACTCTCCAGATTATCTTGGTGCCTTTTTACAACTCATGGCCCTGAACCATGTTCCTGAAGGCGCCGAGGAGGAGAATGATAAAAAGGAGAAGCAGAATCTGGGCAGGGTCACAATTTCGACCATCCATGGAGCGAAAGGACTCGAGTGGCCTGTTGTTTTTCTTCCACGCCTTGCCGAAACCACCATCAGATCTGAGAACTTTGATGAAGAGTGCCGGCTGCTTTACGTTTCCGTGACACGCGCGCGCGCCATTTGCTTACTGACAGATTCCACAAAAGCTGCACCATCGTTTTATGACGACTGTAGTAACGAAGACGAGATTGCCAAAAAAAGACAAAGCTACGGGACGCTTGTGGAAGCCTCACGACACGGGATTGGCGAGCCGCGCAAAAAGTTCCCTTCTCCAGACTCGCCATTCGTCAAGGCTGTGGCGCGGGCTCTTGATCGGGAGGAGGAGCTGAAAAAGTGCGCAGCGACACAAAAAGTTGGGCGCTCAATGCCCGGGTTTATCACCTTTTCCAAAACAGAAGACGGGCGGTTCAATGAGATGGAGGTAAATGGTGGTAGCAGGAGGTTGGGTAGCCCAGCAAAGACGGGGTTTGTTAAGGCGTCACACGTCTCGCTGAGCAAGTTTAGTTCTTCAAAACTAGCTCCACCAACAAGTTTGTCGGATGAATCAAAACAAGACCATGTTGGTAGTTTCAGTGGTTCAAGCAATGATAACACCCAAACTACGCCTGTATCATCCGTGGTACCAAAGACTGCACCGAGGAATAATACTTCAAAAATTGATGGTAAGAAAAAGGGCGGTCGTCTGCAGCAGACACTTTTTTTTGCTCCTCAGCAACAAGCTCCGTTCAAGGTAACCAAAAGCATGGAGTTATTCCGGGCTGCATTGCGATCAAAAGCTCGGTTTGCGCCAGGATCCAAAAATAGGGAGAATATTTAGGTTTTAATAATATTATCATTTTTTGGAAAGCCTCCTACCCTTTTTCTCGCCCCTTTTTTTTGGTTAAAAATAAAATAGAAGACATTGACACTTTTCTTCCAGATTGTATAAACTGTTGCAACTGCACAGGAAACCAATGCTAATATTATTATGCTATTATGTCGATTTTTTCCGATGAGTTAGTCACATTATTTCATGTCACCAAGACAATGGAGCGCAAAGAGTGGATATTCAAATCGTGGCTAATATCGTAAATAGCCATGTCCAATATTATAATAGTTTGGAAGGTAATTAGACAGAGTTTCTTGGTTTGGAAACTCGATTGGAGACTCATATACATTCTCCCTTTGATTCCGTGGGTCTGGAAGCAAAGAAGATGAAGAGAGACAATGTCAAAGTGGATTTGTCCCAAAAAATACGATCTAGAAGTAATGCGTTGCCTTAAAAATAGTTTTTGAACTTCTTTTTCATCTATATTTCATTATTTCTTTTTGAGAATATTATTTCTTCAGGCTGAGAAAAAATATTTGAACACTTCTCTGTAATCGCACGTTAATTGCAAAACAAAAGAAGACCCACTCAGGACCTGGATGTTCTTTGTCTATTCCGGTTTATTTTTTTTGAAACCTCTCTCTTGTTTTTACTAAAGGTGATGGCTTCTTTTAATTTTATTTTTAATATATATCTCTTTATTCTAATTTCAACTTGGGCTCCGGCTTCCAGAACATTGAGGTTTGTGTTGATCTCTTTGTAGAAAAAAAAGAAGATAGAGATCTAATATTTTCAAAGAGCAAAAATAATATATATTTAATAATACGCCTCCTTGAAAGAGTCGGCCATAGTCACCAATCTACAAACGCCTAAGTTAAAGTTGGTGAGACCCACGTAAGTTACACTCCTTCAATGATGATCTCCGATCAAGCTTTTCACCTTTAAATAATAGTCTGTGATCTAGCTAAGACGTAGCAATAATAAATCAGGGAAATAAGTGTTGGGAAAAAAACATTTTGATGGATCTCTTGGTTTTGACAAACTTATTTTCCCTTCCGATTGGGTTTCTGTCAATACCTAAGAAAAAACTCAAGATCTGTTCTTTTAGAGTTAATTCTTTACTTTTTTTAAAAAAATAACCTATGTGACATTTGAGAGAGAGAGATGGAGAAAAAAACCGATTTCCGTCAAAATCTTTGAATGTAGTATTGATGGTCATGTCATTTATACCTAAAATGGTGATTCGGTGACGCTATGGGGATTTTTTTCATACGTGGTTGTGGACCGATTCCCACTAAGACAATCGCACGACAAGTGGAGAAAAAAAGGAAAGTCCCTATCTAGACTCTGCTAAAAAAGACAATACTTCGACTTGACATGAAGTCGCACTTTCCCCTAATAATCTGAAAGCCTTTGTTAATAAGATGGTGAAGAATCAAACGCTCCAGCAATATACGGGAGCACTGCATGCCACAGCTGCCACAGTTGTTACTGCTGCATGGCTGCAGCCTGTTGTTACACAATCCACAGTTGTAACTAAATGGACTGTGTAACATAAAAAAATGGGTAGAGGCATGTTACATCTAATTGTTGTCATCTCTGCAGGTACCAACTAGCATACAAAAAATAAATTGGTGACACCAAATGTAACTCACATGTTCATGGCAAAGCCGCTCGTCGGTTTTTTTTATCAAAGACTTTAAGGAAATTCTCCCAAATCAAGAAAAAAAGTTTGCAATTCAAAGTTTACTTTTTAGATTGCACGTCTCTCTTATCCCCTCATTCCAAGTGTCTTTTACATATTTGATTTGTTATGTGAACCCTTTTTTTTATATCATATTTAAAAAATCTTTGATCAAAAAAAGTCTAATAAATGTTTCTGAAAATTCCCAAATATGGATTCACTGATAACAATATGCTCATCTCTTCTCATAAGTATATAAAGAGCCCTCAATTCCCCAGGATTCACATTCTTTCCCTCATCGCTCTTATCCCTGAGCGATCATTCTGGAACCACTTAGTATCCACTTGCTCCTGGTCTTTTCCAACCAAGTGGAACCATCCTCCATATATCTTTTGTTGTGATTTTGTGAAGTGAGGATTTACATGAGTTATCATGTAAACAGGCCTTACCTCAAAGTTTTCGGATACTAACCACACAACTAACCTCTTTCTAGCGCTCCCCAAGGTTGGAAAATAACAAAATATTAGACATAGCTTTTTCCGATTTGAGAAACAAAGCTCTCGGGACCTATGCAATCAACCTTTGGTCTTGTTTTTAGAGTCGAAAATGAAAAGTTCTATCCCTCTCCCCCTACTTCGTTCTGGCCCCAAAAGCAAAGCTTGTGCCATCTTTATGGTAAAGAACAGTAATATTTTTGTTTCAATAAAATTGTTTTTTCAATAAACACTTGTACCAAACTTTCAACTTCCAGCCATTTAAAAAATTTTGATGTTCTTCAATGTGTAGAAGTTGTAGCATTCCCTCGTAACCTTTAAATACCTAATTAGGTTTATTCACTCAGACACATTTACTATCCCAGAGTAGAACAAAGCTGGTCGTATGTAAGCCAACGCAAGCACTCCAAAACAGCACAGCATTTCGGTGTCCATCTTCTAAAAAATCCAATTCGGTCGAGTTTTTTTTCTCTACAAGAACCCATGCCTCTCTCAAGCATTGTTAACATTTTCAACTTGTGGTCAAAGAAATCTCTCACATATCTATGTAGTACTGCTTTATTACAGATTTTTTTTTCTTTATTCCACTTCTGTTTCCCTAACAAGAACCATCCAAATTAGTCGTAGCTTACCAAGCGGATAACAAGATTCTGGGACGAACCATACAGAAATAGCAAAAAAAGCGGTTCGTGGCTAACGGCAACTACGACAGTAAAACCATGAAAATAGAAAAGAAAAAAAAGGGAGTTATTTTTTTTACTAGAATAAAAGGCAAAGTAAATTAAAAATTCGTTTTCATTCATTAAATGCTTTTGGTAATCAGTACCATCGACAAAAAAAAAGATAAAAAGAAATTTCATTGCCAAATATTTGATTGCTTTAAGTAGGCGTCAGTTTGAGGTGGACTGGACATCCACCAAGCATTAACTAAACGGTTTTTTTCCTTCTCTCTTTTGTGCAAATCCATGGAATCTGGAAATGAGATATCCAAGAGCTTTTTTTTCTAGAACTCTTCATTTGTTTCTTTCTCCCCTTAATTAATGATGAATATACCTACTAAAAGATTATTAATCTTTTTTGGACTAGGACTTGCTCTATGATTCGAAAGATGTACCGACTGCAAGGAGTACCTATTAAAAAAACTATTTACAAGTTGTTTCAAAAGTGATTCCTGAGAAACAAATCAATATTGTTGACAATCCAATATCAAAATTTTGAAGCTAATCAAGAAACAAATAGCTGGTTCAATATTTAATAAACCCTTTTTCCATCGATATCCACAATTCTTTAGTAAAAAAAACACCGGAAAAAATGATAAACAATCAAAAAGCCGTTTTTTTTTTCAGGGGCAAGTAAGGTTGTAAGTCCCACATAGACGTGCACTAATGCTCTGAATTTAGAGTATTTCTCAAATGTGAATATATAGATTGAAATCTTTACCCATTACTTTGGTCTCAAAGAAGAAACATCTCATTATTTCTTCTATAAGACCATACGCCACTCAGTCATGAAATGGAACACATTGGTAAAAAAAAAACGAGATTAGACTTTACAAAAAAAAACCAAAATTATGACCATTACGTGACATTAACTATCTAGATTTCAATTCCATTAGGTGATTGTGTAACCTGAAAAAAATAGATTTAAACATGATCTTTGTTTATAAGCTCAACAAGGCCATTCTTTAGGGGATTGCACCTAAAAGATGCCAAAACGGAATATTCACAAAAGATCATCAATCCATAAGCTTGGTTAAAATCAGGGTCTCTAAGAAAAATATCGTGATGAAACTTTCTCAAATTCTTAAAATAGGATTCTCTTTTAACTCTCTGGTTCTACATAAAGGGGAAAAGACGTAAACAGGTTCTGCATTATGAAACTTTAAATGGGCTCTAACATAAACCCATTTTGATTTATTTTTTAATTATTATTAAAAAAAATTAACCAAAATTGAATATAAAAGAGTAAGTGAATTAGAAAAAGAACTCAAATAGTCCAAAATGGCTATACTTGAGAATACCTATTACTCTTGCCATGCGTGAATATTTGAGTACGACCATTGTCCCAAATGAAAACGCACGTCATAGCCATGGACTTCTTTTCATCTTATCTCAATATTTATATGAATATATCATATATTTATTTCAATAAGTCTTTTTAAAAAGAAGCTTTTAAAAAAAAGAAATGTTTAGAAATCTTAAGAAATCGTGTTAACAACTTTAAGCAACCCCTCCGGTACAGCTCATTCTGAAAATTTTAAACTTTAGAAATCTAGGGAAAAGTCATTTTATTTTTCAATGGAGAAAAAAGATGAAAGTTATAATATTTAGAAATAAAAGCGGCGGATAATCCGTGCAAATGTTATCTGATATCCCTGATCAAAACTCTATTTGAATATAAGCTTAATAATGTTAGTTGGATGTATTCTGTACATTTGTCTTGGTCAAACATCTGGGCCACGGTAGATTGTTATCCCATTTTATATATCAAATGACGTGCTATGTATCTCTCTCAGAAAAAGATGATTCCAACTGAATACCTGCTCTTAATTGTAATATACGACTGAACAAACAAAGGGAGAGCCCATCTTGCTGGTGCTGGTTCAAAACACTCAGCTAGAAAACCAGTAAGTTTTATAGCAAAATCTCGGGACCAAAGATACCAAAGCTGGAAATGACGGGAACTCTATGTCAACAATGAAATCATAATTAGATGTGATACCAAACTCTGGTAAAATGCACTTACACCGTTTTTATTTATTTTGCTAATATTAACAAAACAATACCTTATCAATTGAATCTATCATTTTCAATCCGGATCTCTCTTTATTCATTGTTATCACGGCCTAGATTACCAATTAATTTCTTGTACAAAGCCACCTTTGTCTAAAAACATTGGTTTCTAATACTGAGTGCGAGTAGATCAAAAAAATCAATTCCCGGGGTTTGTCTTTACTTTAGGGAACCGTTAGATATCCAATATCTTGGCAAAATTTGATGTGCAACAAAGAAAAGACAACTTTGTGTGATTTTAACATTTCTTTTGAAAAAAAGCAGTCAATTAACACCAAAAACTAAGGAGACACATACATAAAAAATCATATCATGTTGACTTCAGAGGGTAGCACTGGTTTGTTATATGTGATCTACTTATACATGAAACTGAAAGACTGCATTGACGTGATTTTGGGAAACTTGTTGCGTTGTGCACCGTTGGGTAACGCAATTCGTAGGTTTCTTCAATACAAATTGTGAAGACGCTTGTCAGTACAATGTAATGGCGCCAAGCCAGCACAAAAAAAAAATAAGCAAATGTAAGCGCCAATTCCAAAAAGAATAATAGCGATGTAGATGAATAAAATCAGATTAAAATACAGTTGACTTAAGTTATAAATACAGTAAATGGTCACTTTAACTCAGAATAAAGAATCGATAACTAGTAAGGTCAAAAAGATTTATTCTTGTGAAATAAAAAGTTATCCGAGATTTTGAATTTGGTATATAAATTAGATTAACATTTTTAAATTTAATCTATTGATTTACTTTAATTCTTATTAGCACAGATAATCGCTGGGGATGTATCATTAAAGCGTCAACTTAACACTTTCCTGGTATTTAAATATATATTGGGAATACTCAATTAAAGATAGCGATTAATGACCATGTTCAAATATGTTCTTATGAAAGAAAGCTGTCTGACATTTATTAAACTAAATTTTGCATCATTTAGAATTCGATTGTAGCTCAAAGAGTTAAGAGTCAAGGATCTGATAACAATATTCAAGGTTTAAAAGGATCTAGAAAATTTTTTCTTTAAAAAACCTTTGCTTCCATGTTTAGCCAAAATGTTTAATATTCGGCCCATGTAATTTAGAAATTCTTAATAGAACAGGACTTAATAGAGACAACTGGACAACTTCAATATATGAAACAAAAAAACCAGTTTTCTCAAAAAGTTCTTCCAATAATTTAGTTTAGATTACAAGACCTAAAACGAAGGAAAAAAAGTTGAAATAAAAACCAATGTTTGAAAAAACAGATTTAAATGTATACGTGAAAAGGAACTGATCAGAGACTCCGAAGTGTACGCTGAAGAAGAAATTTAATGAATTATGAGAGATTTTAAAACCAGTATAATACATCTATTTATCTCTAGCTCTAAGAGTTTTAGATACCCTTTAAAAAGAAAAGATGAGCTTGATGTGATATTAGGAAACATGAAAAACACAAAAAAAATCAAAACGAAGCAGAGAAATTGGTATTAAATGGTCCTAGTCCAGTGGTAACATTTTCAAGTTTGTCGGTAATATTCGGTAACATAGAAAATGTCAATAGATGGTTGAGAACGGTATATGGCCAAATTTCAGAATCGGTAAATAGGAAATTCAAGTGAAACGTAGGCAAGACATTTGGAACGAACATTGTGTAATAGTTTTCAGAAAGAAAATAAAACAATAAGCAAAAGACTTCTTGAAAGCTTTTAGTATACTGTTTAGTTAAAAGTCTATCCAAGTAACAATCTACCCCTTTTTTGATTACAAGTAAGTAATCTTTGCCGGTTGTATGCGAAATGCGTTAAATAGAACCTCTGGGGTAGAACCTCAAGACGCGTCAAGATATTTCTGGTGTTTGGTAAAGAATAAATAAGGGTATCGACGATATGCTAGGAATCAATATAGATTGTTTATGTGGTTGTCAAACTTAGTAGCTATGGACTAACCAGAAACTTCAAAAGAAAACACGGAAAAGTCGTGTATTTAAGATATGATACAGACATCTGTTCGAAAAGTATTCATTGATTGACCAGATGAAAAGTCCAGCACTAAAGAACAAGGCGACTTGGAGGGAAAAGAGACAGCAAGTTGGATATATTAGTCTCAACGAGTCACGTTGAAATTCATGTAGCCGTGACATGCTGCAGCTATCATATCAAAAATACGCCGATTCCTTGGAAGGACACGTAGATGGTACAAGAAGGTTAATACACAAGTTTATTTGGTTCAGTGCAATAATCCTATACTGCCATGGTATCAAATCTAAACGGTTCAGTATGCATTGAACCAAAGCTGCTGTCGTTTTAAATATCGATTTGGGTCTGGGATCTTAGAACACGGTAACTATTATAGGTATTAGGGTAAGAGCAAAAGGCTGTAGTTCTAGACCTCGTATCAATGTAGTGAATGGTAATCCTCGGGAAGAAGGTTCCTAATGGCTTTAAGTTTTTTTTTCAAAACACCAAAAAGTGATTGACCAGGTTTAAGTAACAATCATTATGAGAAAATCGGTAGCCCAGTGTAGTTGAAAATTTAACCCTTATCACAGCCTACAGTTTATCACGTGAGCTCACTGTAAACAACACGCTATGACATCCCAGCAAAGAAAAAATTTTCAACCATAGAACATCGCACTGAAAAACCAAGTGAATTTTGATACTCATGAGCATATGGAATAAACAGTCTTCAGTACGTGTTGATGGGTTAAAAGGAGAATGTCAAAGGTGTTCAGCGCAAGCCAAAGAGACCAGGTTTAAAAGTTCTTGTTTTGGACAATAGCAGTCACAGATCCTACTAGAGCCAATGGCCGATTAAAAACTGACGCCCAAGGTCAGCAAGTCCTCCAAACTTACAAGGTGCACGTCTTCTTTCGAAATGGAATACTACAAGAGGTCAGCACAAGACCGTTCAAAACTCAAAGAGAGCCATGCACCCAAAAACTAATCTGAGTACACCTCCCAATGAAAAAAATTAAATCCTTTTTTTGTAATTTTTTTTCAAGTGATCATAAGCATACATCTATACAACCGTTACAACTTGTTTAAAGAGACTTGAAGTGCTCAAGGAGAACCTGTCTCTCGTGAGAGTCCTTGCCCCAGTTGGTGATGACAGCAACACCGCAGCCAACAACCTTTCTGGGGTTGCCGTCACGGTCGAGCTGAGCAAGACCGACCCACTCACCGAGCTGCTTGGCATCAGAAACCTTGATGAGAGGGATCTTGTTCTCGGGCTCGTTGCAAAGAGCCTCAACAAGCTTGACGTAAGACTCCTCAGTGACGGAGTCGCAGAGGACGGCAAGAACAGCCTGGCGGGTAGAGAGAGCCTTGGAGGCAGATCTCAAACCACGGGCAAGACCGTTGTGGGCAAGAGCAATGCGAAGAGCGCCCTGGAGAGCGTCCTCGATGGAGATTTCGCCTTGGCCAACGGCCTCAACGGCAACTTCCTGAACTTCGACTTCTTCAACGTCAGACTAGGTAAGCGTGTTAAAAAATTTATTCACTAAAGTATTTTCCCATCAGTACTCACCATTTTGATTATAGGTATGTGGATATGATACTAAGAGTCGAGGGACTTCTTCGTCAAGAAAGATGTTTCAAAAGGTAAAAAACAGGTTCTGCTCCGTCCTTGGGGAAAAAAAAAAAAGGAAAAAAGGGAAACTCAAAAAAAACCTCCCATTTAGAAAAAATTTTTTGGCAGTGGGTGATGCATGTTAAAAAAGTTGTAACAAAAAATCTATGTAACAAACCATAGTGTAATTAGGGCTTTAACCCTAAATTACAACTCCATTTGTAACACCCAGTGTTTTGATTTAGAAGGACCCCCTTCTAATCAACATTGTTAAATTCCAATCCAGAGAGAAACACCACCTGCGGAGACGAAACACGTTCTTTAATATAATAACATCTCAATGACTGAAAACCCGTTTATTCGCAGCGCGTCGATACTGACGGAGCACCTTGGATACGTGCCAATTGCGCTGGTCGACGACGTGATTAACGCCGCAAACGAGATCTTGTACAAGTGTACTGCGGCGCTTGACCAGTTTCTGGCAGGTCGATACCCCACCGGGCACCTACGCGTCGAGCCCGGCGACCGCGCGCGACTGCTGAAGCGGCGACGACTGGACGGCGGCGGCGCGTCGAGGTCGCCGTCGCACGACGCGCGGTTTCCGGCCGGTGACGGTCGCGACGCGTTGGACGACGAGGAAAACGGGGAAATCGACATTGCGGCGGAAATGGAGCTGGGGACGGCGAAATTCGAGACGCTGTTCGAAAGCATCGTCGACAAGTGTTTCGATAAGTACGAGCTGTACTTGCTGCGAAACCTTCTAGTGATCCCCGGCGAACTCGTCGAAGGCGGCTGGATCCGTCTGGCGCACCATCGCGGCCTTGATTTCACACTACCCTCCCTTTTTCAAACACAGCATACCATCAAACCACGGACCTCAAGGACGCGTGGGGCGACCACGGTTGAAATTGAAGATGCCCAGCCAGTTGAAAATATACCAGAGCCCTCGCCCGGGTTGAAAGCGGCCAAAGGCGCCCAATCGCCCGCGTCTTCTTCTCCAGAACCCCCGTCTAAAGACACGTCGTCGGATTCTGCGCTGGCCGCAACCACATCCGCCGACACGACTTTGGACTCCTCGGAGCCGCTTGTCGAAAACGATTCAGACGCGTTGTACTCGCAGATCGCCGACCTACAACGCCAAATAGCCTTCGAGCACACGCTGTCTCGTCTCATAGCCGCGCAGAGCGCGCGCACGTCGGCGCTCATTTCGGATGTGCTGGAGCCGACGGAGTCGCAGTGCCGGGACGTGATGGAGTTCAGGGCCAGTCTCGAGATGGAGGGTTCTGCCAATACGCGAGTGGGCCGCGGCGACGGCGGCGACGAGGGTGGGCTGTCGACGGAAGAGGTCGCGACGGCGTACCGGGAGATTTTACCACTGGAAGATACGATTGCGTTTCTGGGAGAGCGCGTGCGCGCGTTGCTGGCCGACACTGCGCGTGCGCAGGCCTTGTTACACGAAAGCAGCAGTGGGTCTCGTAAGGAGCAAGATAACGAGGATGATGGGGAGATGGTGTCTTCGCCGCCCGCGCCATTTTCGGTAAATCGGAGCCTTTCCAAGTACGAGGCAACACTGTTCATCGACACGTTTGTGCGCAAGGCCGTTCAAGAAACGGGTCTGTCCAAGTAATACTAGAGCTTAGATATAGAAGAATCTTTACTAATTAATCTTAAAATCAGATCAACAGACTCCTCATAGTCTAGTTTATTGTTGGAAATGTGGATTAGAATCATTAAACAATTATCATTATCATCATCAGCCATTAGTAGACAAGAGTGTATTTATAAAAAAAAAAAAGAGAGGAAGTTATCAGTATGAAAAACACCAAGAAAAAGTATTCTGTATCAAACAAAAGAGGAAAAAAAATAAATACAAGAAAATAGAGAATCAAAAAAAGGGAGAAAAAAATATACAGATTTAAAAGAATGGAGTTTTTTTGTTTTTTTGTTTTTTGTTTTTTCTTTAGGGGGTGAGAATAAGAAAAAATTAAAAGGAACCGATCGACGGAAACCAAAACACGAGACTGACAGGATAAAAAAAAAGTTAAGACGAGGTGGCGTTCACAAAGCACGTTTATAGCTCCATGTCGTCGCCGAAATCGGGCACATGGCCGTCATCGTCGTCCATGTCAACGTCATCGTCATCATCAACAATGGCAGAGGAGCTGGCGGCAGCCACGGCAGCAATAGTGGCGGCGGAGGACGCAGAGCCTGATGGAATGCCTTGACCTACCGAAGTGGTGGTGCCGGTTGATCCAATGATGGCACCAGATGTGGACCCCGTAACATCAGCGGCGCCGGATACACCTCTGTCTTGTTGGGTTGGGCCGTGGGGAGGCACCTCGTCGTCGTCTTCGAAATCAAGATCGAAAAAGTCGTCATCAGAACCCACGATTTTTTCGTATAGTTGTAGTGTCTGATCAACCACGCCATCATATGAAATCTCAGCAAGAGGACAGGGCGCAACAGTCACCATTGAGGTTTTTTCCGGAGAACTAGAGTCCTTGACATCCTCGTCTTGTCCTGTCAGGTTTTTGTTGGATCCGATATGGTAGCTGGGCTTAGTGAGATCCATGTGAGTACCCCAGATCTTATCTACCGTAGCCACATACTCGTCCGGCGGGGTTGTGAGGCGTTGAGAGTAGCATAGCTTGAGCAAGTACTGAAGACGTTCCTTGGGGACAAAGTTTTGGAGGGACTGGCCAAGCTTGATGGACGAAAGGACCGGGATGCCGTCTGGGCGGACGGAAACATCGTCTTCTGCGATATCCGAAAACTCAAAGTCCTTTGTGGATTCGCGAAGAATACTAGACTCGAGCTTCTTGAGCGCTTCCTCGAGATCGACACGGGCCCGGGAGGTAATGGGGTCGGTTGACGAGAGGTACCAAATAGCCTGTCCCTTGGGGCATTGGCCCGTGCCGCTGCCCATGACAATGGCCTGCACGGCAAACCTGTTTTCTGAGGGAAGCGTTTTAGGGGGGAAGACAACAATGGCAGCCTGCTCCTTTTCCGAGAACCATTCGCTGCAGTCCTTGGCGACAATGGCTACTATACGGGTGAGCTCTGAGCGACCGGCGGAAGACGATGTAGCCGAGGGGGTAGATTGGGAGGTGGAGGTAGAGGGGGGTTTGGGTATTTGTTGCTGCTGTTGCTGTAATAAGCTATTTCCAATGCCACTTGTGGCTGTGGGTATTGTGGGTTTGACGTCACGCTTGTTAATTTGCAACGATTGTTCGTCTTGGGCAACTGAAGGGTTAAGGGAAACCGCAATCTTCATGAGAGAATTGGGGGAGAGGATAACGTGCTCTTTGACCTTGATTTGGGAACCATCGGAGAGCGAGACGAGAGCCTCGGAGCTGGTTTCGTCGGGTGAGGTTTTGCTCGATTCCTTGTACGAAACGATTGAGGTGTTGAGCTTGTAAGTTGCACCAGCAACAGCAGCTGAGCGTGAAAAGGCTTGGACGAGTTCTCCGGCGCTGCCATAGGTTGAATAAAGAGAGGGGAAAGGTCCAAAGACGCCGAGAGAGATGAGGTAGCGCTTCATGCGGGCCAGGGCGTTGATTGTGGAAATGTCTGGGGAAGTAGCGAGACCAATGGAAAAGACGAGCTCCGTGATTTGTTGGGGCCCGAGCTTAAACTTGTCGCGAATGAAGGAGACGACGGGTTTGTTTGCATAGGGAAGCCAGAGAGAAGTATTGTTTTCATTGGCATCTGGTTGGGAGTCATCATAATTGAGAACAAATTTCATGAAGCGCATGAGGTTGCGCTTGGTCATGAGAGAGAGACTTTGGTCTGTGAAGATGTCCTCGCGGGTTCCAGGGACGCGGTCAAACGAGTCGTTTTCAAAGGTGTGGAAGGAGGAAAGGGGTTTGAACTCGAGGTAGTTGTTGACGCGAGACTTGATGAGGATGGGGAGGACGTCTGATTTGGCAAAGAGGATTTTAGGGGTGAGGTCGATGAAGTAGCGGCGGTTCTCGAGAGGTTGGGGGATGTAGAGCATTGCGCTTGAGTAGATTGAGTCTCGTGAAGCTAGAGATGGCAAGGTTAGAGATGGCAAGGTTGGGAGGGAGGGCGAGGCGGGGGACGGTGAGAAAAAGTAGTGTGTTACATACCATTGACATGTTGGACCCAAGACTTGAGGTCCTCAATATTTAAGATGGAATAAGCATCACCATAGGATGGGTTGGGATCAATGTGAATGACGCGAGACCCTTGCCAAGCCAGTGCGGAGGCGAGCATGGACTCTACCAGACCGGTTCCTGAGATGAGGACGTCGCACTCTTCAGGTAAAGGCTGGACCAAGGGACGCTCGATGCCAACGAGTGGAGGGACAACGGAGCCACGGCGGGTGGCAGTGGAGGCCGAGTATGAGGACATGGTGTGTAGAGAGGATGGAGGGAGACGGGCTGGGTGAGGGGCAGGAAGAGAGGTTGAGTTTCAAGAGACTGTTATGGGAGGGGTGTGGATGTAGAGTTATCTATACTGCTTGTTGTTAATGAAAGGGACTTTAAGTGTGAACCTCTAGAGCATTTCGTAGAGAAAGGCAGTCCGTGGTGGGGTTGGTTGGTTGAGGGGTTGTGTGGATGAGAGTGTATATGTTTCGGAGTGTTAAAGACCTTATAAGGGGGGGATATTTCAATGATCTTGGAGGAGGTTTCTTGGATGGATTTTAAGAGGTATGGTTTATAATTGAAGATTCTTTATAGGTATTTTATATGACGATGATGGTATTATTATATATAAATGTATTTATAAAAAAAAAAAAAAAAAAAAAAAAAAAAAAAAAAAAAAGGGTTTAATGGCGGGTCTGGCAGGAAAAGAAAAAATTTTCGGCGGGAGGTGGTGGGAAGCCATTAAGGGAGGAGCGTTTTGTTTGTGTGAGAGGCAAAAAAAAAAAATTTCGTGTAGCGGCGAGTCATTTTAAAGGGAAAAAAAAAAGTGTGTCAAACGCGTAATATTCTTATGTTTTAAGTGTTAGTTTCTAAGTTCTAAATGTCAGATCTTAAGGCTCATGTACTATCTTAAATCCCACTAAAAAGACCGCGGCTGCCCTGTTTTTTTTCCTTTCCTTCCATTTCATCCTTCTTTCCCCTTTTATTAAACTTTTAAATCCCGTACTTTGTCTTTTTCCTTCTATTCCTTTTTATATAAATAAACCACTTTCCCCACCCGCTCTTCCCAAATATACTTCTCAATAAAAAACAGCTCAGAAACTTTTTTATTTGTCACGCTTGTACATTAACTCTTAAACCAATTCACTTCTACACCACCACTTGACACCCAAAATGCGCTTTTTCGCCACCATCTTGACCCTCCTGGCCATTCTTGTCGCCGTGGTTCTGGCCGACGACTCCATCTCAAGCCGCTACATTATCGTCTTCGAAAAGGGCTTCAAGACTCCCTCCAAAGTCGTCTCCACAGTCGAGTCCAAGCTCAAGGACCTGGGCTTTGAAATTGTCTACAGATACAACACCGTCCTCAATGGGTTTGCAGTGACGCCCGCCAACCTTGCAACGTTTGCAGACACATACAAGACCCAGGACGAGGTGCTGGCCAAGTTTGCAGAAATCAATGACGCCGACTATCCGTTTTTCGTCGAAAAGGACCAGGAGGCAAAAATCAACCAGTAAATTAAAGAAAAATTAACGACAGAGCATTTATATATACATTTATATATAAACATATGATAGTAATGAACAATAGTTAGGCTTCTAAATTAATGGCGTTGCCAAATTTGCCGTAGAGTAACCCTTTAAGCGCAGTCATTTGCTGTGCAGTCTTTCCAATTTGCTCTTCCTCTTCTTGAATCAGCTTGTCGACCTTTTCTGTGTCCCGCTGAAGTCGTTCCAAAGCTTCTTCTTGTGACAGGTAGATGAACGCCTCTCCAATCTTGTACTGAATCTCATCGTCTTCATCGAGTAGCTCCAGCTCCATTTCGACGTCACTCAGGTATTCCTTTTCTTGTTCATGGCTTTTAAGACTGTTCCTCAGCACACTAATGCGCGAGTTGAGCTTGCTGAAGGTATTGATTCGTTCCTGGTCCTCCCAGAGCACTTCGATCTCTGGGTTAGGCTTATGATCGGCAGGGAGCTATTTTTTTTTGGGAAAAAAAAAAAGTTAGAAACTGCGATTGATCAAATCGATCGAAAATCGGGAGATGCTATTTACCATTTGCATTTTAGAGTGCGAGGTTAGGAGTGGGGGGGTGGAACAGTGTTGGTGGGAAAACACACGAAAAAAGGGTTTGTAGGAAAAAATAAAAAATGTGGGTTGGGTGGATAATAGTGTGTCGTTGGGTTAGGGTTTGAAATATACAGTAGCTAAATAGCTCCCATTATATTGACAAGCTAGTCCAGATGATGGAAAATTTTAGTATTTTGAATATGTCTGTTGGAAAACGGAACCCATCCACTTGTTATCAGTCGCCATAAAAGAAACTTCGGAATATCAATGCTCAAAAAATTCACCAAGGCCTTAGAAGCTTCTTTGGGCTCACCTTCCGCACTACCTAAAACGGTCTGCATTGCAGTGTCTGGAGGTGTGGACTCCATGGCTCTTACGAGCCTGGCAACGCAGTGCTTGAATCCTTTGGGGACCACGGTTGTTGGACTGACAGTGGACCACGGGTTACGCCCAGAAAGTGCGGAGGAGGCACAGGCCGTAGGGGCGCTTGTGCGAGCACTTGGAGCGCGTCATGAGGTGCTGAAAATCAATTGGAGCGACGGGGAGAGCGGCAGCAGCACGCCGGACTCAGGAGCAAAGCCAAGTAAGGCTCACCTTGCCCGATTTGAGCTGGAGGCACGCACGCGCCGACTACGGCTGCTAAGGAGCGCGTGCCAGCGGGCTGGGGCCCAGCATTTGCTGCTTGCACACACGCTTGACGACCAGCTGGAAACAATGCTGCTGAGACTGACGACGGGCAGCTCGCTGCGCGGGCTGGCGGCCATGGCTGCGCGGGCACCCTACTGGGAGATGGCGGCGCCTGGGAGCGGGCCGGACGTGTTTTTGGTGCGGCCGCTGCTGGGGTTCAGCAAGAAGGAGCTGTATGGCATGTGCGAGGGCAGCGGGGTGCAATGGTTCGAGGACCCCACCAACGCCGATCCGGGGCTGACTCTGCGCAATGCGATTCGCACCATGCTGGCGGACCAGGCGCAGCTGCCGCGGGCTCTGCGGCGCGACAGCCTGCTGGAGTGTTTGCGCGAGTTTCAGGCGCGTCGGGCGGCGGCCGACGCGGAGGCGCGGCGGGTGTACGCGCAGGTTGGGCACGTGGAGTGCGAGACGTACGGGGCGCGGGAGGACGGGGTTGAGGCGTGGGTCCGGGCGTGGGGCGCGGGGCGCCAGGGGCGCGGGGAGCCGCTGGGGTCGTATTTGGACGCGGCGCGCGGGACGGTGTATTTCGGGGAGTGGGAGGGGCTGATGGGGGCGCGGGCGTCGGCGGCTGCTGGGGTTGTGGGGAGGCTTGTTGCGCGGGTTTTGCCCGGGGAGGAGCGGGCGCAGAACGGGTATGCGTACGTGCGGCTGTACCGCGCGGCCGTGCGGATGCAGGAAACGTGGCGGGCGACATTATGGTTGGAGCGGCGGGCGGAGCAGAAGCGAGGGGAGGATCAGGAGGTGCTTAAAAGCCGTGAAGGTCAATTGCAAGAGCAGGGAATGCAAAAGGTGCATGAAAAAAAATACCACATGCAAGCTGGAACACGAAAGCAGATACCAAAAGGTAGTTGTGAGGCTTATTCTTTAAGAGAGACGATTGGAAACAAGAGAAATAATAAAATTACTGCTACGACTAGTGATAATAAAGCTAGTACTAATAATAATCGTGAGGGACACAAAGAAGAAGAAGGAAAGAAAGATGACAACAAAGCATTAGGGGAGTGTTACAATTATTTACAAAGGCTACGCAACAAGGCGCGTCGAAAGAAGAGTGTTTTTGCAGAGATGAGCGCGCGGTTCACGCTGGGAGGCCTGGAGTGGACACGCTGGGGGGTTTACGCGGGAGGGCGAGGGAATAAGGGGGACGTCTCGAAAGGCGAGGCAGGACGAGAGGGATCGAGCGGTGAGCAGGGATGTTTTAGGCCCGCCTTTGTGTGGGAGGTGAGACGACAAGCGGAGCGAGGCAGTGGTGGTAGTTTGGAGGAGGGGGGTAGGGAGACAAGGGGGGATAGGCTTGTGTTAAGGGGAGGGATAAATGGGGACGGATGGTCTTTGTTCGACAAGCGGTATTGGGTGCGGTGCAGGGCCGAGGAAGGCAAGGGCTCATCCGTGGGAGAAATGAGTGTGGGGTACCCGGTGGGGATGGATGCACGGGCCATGGGCAGGTGGCGGGAGCTGTCGTTGGAGCCAGCGGATGTTTTGCGCGTGCAACCATGTGTCTATGTGGACGGGGAGCCGGTCGGGTTCCCCATGTTGCACCCAGGGGCCGTCTCTGGGGTTGAGATGCGGTTGAAGGGGGGAGGAGGCGACATTGGGGAGGTGTATGTGTTGTAGAACGGAGTGAGACCCAGAGACAGACGTTATTAAGGCGATTATTTGGGAGGAAGATGGTTGGAATGGTGAGACTGTAAGCTGCTACCGGGTATGCCGTGATAGCGACTGGAGCCAGGAGCATTGGAATTGTTGGCTTCGGACACTCCTAGTGCATATCAATCCGCGAGGCTTGCAGGGAAGGCAGTAAGTAGATAATATTTGAGTATTACATTTTTTCCCTAGCTCATGCATTTATCATGTAAAACCTTTGAATGTTTTAAGTCAATTGACACCAAGGAAGAAACATGAAAGTTTATATTGAGGGAAAGTGTGAAACCGCCCAAGGGTGGAGTCGTTTATGGGTCGTCCACGAGAGAATTTGGAAAGTATATTGGCTGGATTAGGAACAGCAGGTCCGTTTGAGTTCTTGAGAGAAAAATTTTTTAGTCGACATTACGCTTGGATCCAGTTACCAGACAACGTCTTTCCCCCGAAAAAAAAGCCAGACAGCAAGCGGGAAATTTTGTTTCCTCTTTCGTTTCCAGGGAGGAAGAGTACATTTACAGGCATACACAAGACACCTGCCTGCCCATATGGGTGACAACGAGGCGAGCTTAAAAAGGCGACCTTACTTAAAACTGATTTAGCGGCTGGTGGAAGGAGAGTTTTTAAGTTATGCGAGAGAGCACATGATACGCTGAAGAGCATAACACACATGAGAGAAGGCTTTTCTGTCATTGAAAGAAGAAAAGAAAACATTTCCAAGGCTTAAACAAGGACGCGATGCAATCACACAAAGAACAAGGACATCGTGGAACAC
This sequence comes from Magnusiomyces ingens NRRL Y-17630, assembly GCA_900497715.1. Lineage (NCBI taxonomy): Eukaryota > Fungi > Ascomycota > Dipodascomycetes > Dipodascales > Dipodascaceae > Magnusiomyces > Magnusiomyces ingens. The sequence goes on from UIDE01000002.1 coordinate 2,324,030, forward strand.
CACGCGCACAGCTCACGAGGCAGCCTAAACCTGACAACAGGAGCCCCCGAAGGACGCGGTAAGCGAGGATGGAACGGGGGACCCTTTGCAGTCCATGTGTTTTAAGCATCAGCAACTTATTTTGCTTCTTCCAACAAACGGGAATATTCAGGACAAGATTTTTAAGTAGCGCCCGGCGCAGAAAAAGAAGGACGGAGCAAGCCAGAGGATATTACATGACGACACATGGCGTAGCCCCGGTGACGGCGACTTGGGGGGGAAAGGCTTTTATTGTCTAGCGTAAATAATATCTTTAAAATAGCCAAAAAATATTAAAAAGGCAGAGATCCTTGGGTGCTATTGGGTGGACGCAGAGATGGTGTGGAGAAGAGCACCCGAAAGAACCGGGTGCGCAGAGCTGGCGCCGGCCCCGGAGCGCCGACTGGCCCCCCTCCTACCAGCGCGCGCAAATAGACGGGATTTATGGGCAGAAGGACGGTGTTTTGCTTCCTAACCGCCCCTGAGGTGTTTTTGGGATGGCTGGAATGTGCGGGCACGTGATCGCGTGTGTATAACTTTTACTTATTTGATCTTCAGCCCCAAGTCACCGTTTCTTGTAAATTTTCAAATCAGCGAGACGCGCGCTTCTTATTTTGGAATGTCCCAAAAAAAAAATATTTTATATAAATTTTATATAAAAAGTCCATTTTTATATTATTTTGAAAAATAAACAAATAAATAATAAATATCTTCTCCCCTTTTGTTTTGATTGTTTTCATCTTCTTTATATATCGGAAAAAGATTCAAAGCTTTAAATTTGTCCCCTTAAAACCTCCTCCTTTTGTTAAACATTAGGTCCACACCCTTTTCTTCCTCCCCCCCCTTCCTTCTTCTTATATATTCCCCAGCAGCAAAGTACATATAAGTCTACCAAGATAGATTATACTCGACATCTCCAAAAGTGCAGGAACCGCTCGCTCAAATACCTGAAAACCATCCATAACGCGCCGATTCTTTCAATTCACCTTAATATCTCTTAGATATCCAACTCCCCACCCCCCTTTTCTTCCCTCTCTAAAAGTAAACAATACCATCGTCGATATTTATCTTCATATATCCCCCCCAATAATGATCCCTCAGAACCCACCGGGTTCTTCCCAGCAGGCTCCTCAAGAGTACCCTCCAAGGCGACCCTCAGACAGCCATCTCCAACAACAACACCACCCCCATCTTCATCAACAACCACATCACCTCCAGCAATCTTCGCAAGCCTACCATACCCAACTGCCGCCGCCGCCGCCGCCGCCGCCAGCCCCAGGCCGATCGGCGCTTCGCAAACGGAAATCCTCCGAGGTCCTGTCCGTCATCCTAGCAGACCCCTCCGCCGTCAAGAAAGAAAAACGCGCCGACGAAAACCCGCCCCATGAGGCAGTGGGCTTGCCTACAGCCTCCTCGTCTGCAGCTCAACCGTCCTCGGCTCCTCAGCACCACCAAACAGACCCCGCGCTCCTGGCCCAGCAAGACTCGCAGCACCACCACCAACAATACTCCCAATATCAATACCCTTCTTCCTACTATTACCAGCATCACCAACCTGCCCCGCAACAGGCTCCACAGCAGCAACATACAGTCCAGTATCATCTCCAAACGGAGCCTCCCCAGTACATGTATTCTCATCAACAACCAAATCAACAGCAACCACCACAGCAGCCGCCACCTCCTCCTCCACAACATTATCAATATAACTATCCATACCAATACTCGGTCCAGCCTCCTCCACCGGCTCCCCAACAGCAGCAACCGTCTAGATCACTCTCCACTGGCACTCCCGGATCCTCTGGAACGCCCTCTGCCACAGCTCCTTTGGCGTCTACACCAACAGCCACCACACCATCAACAACGCCATCGAACACGTCCTCAGGTACATCCTCGTCGTCGTCATCAATGTCCAGTAGGAGGCACGCGCATATTCTATCGGAGCAGCGACGCCGAGAAAACATCAACGGAGGGTTCCAATTGCTCCGCTCTTGTGTCCCCTTCTGCAAAGGAACCCAGGACTCCAAAGCCATGATTCTGAAAAAGGCCGTCGATTATATCCTGGCCCTGGAGCAAGAACTGGCCCAATTAAGATATCAAGGCCAACAAGGACCGCCTCCTGGAGGACCTCAACCGCAAGGCCAAGTCCCAGCACAGCAGCAGTATGCTCCATATCCTCAATACCCTTATCCTCCTCCACCACCACCACCACACCCCCAGCAAAATAATCAAGTCCCTACAACTACAACACCAGTACCCGCTTCTGCATCTGCTCCACCCCAGCACCAAACCCGACAGCCACCGCCACCCCCGATCCATATTCCTCATGGAGTCCCCCCGGGACCTTCCCCCCCAGCAAGCGCGCCCCCAGGACCTGTCCCTCACCTCCCTCCTCCTCCTCCTCCGCCTCCTCTATCCCACCACCAGCAATCACAACCGGGACCAGCACCGGCCCATCATCTAGCCCCAAGACCCCTGGCATCATCTCCCGAAAAACCTGACACGGCTCAACCTGCCGGGTATGCCACCTATGGGTACGAAAATACAGCATCTTCTGCTTCGCTATCCTCCGCCTCATCATCTTCTTCGTCCTCGTCATCATCCTCTTCGTCCTCTTCTTCAGCATCTACAGTCACAGCAGCAACAGCGCCCACAACAGCTCCTTCTTCGTCACAAGGTTATGGATACTCGCAGAGTTCGGGGAGCCACCAGTATGCGGCTCCATATTATGCGTCTTCAACAGCTACATCTGCTAATGCTTCTACGCAGAACCAGCAACAGCACCCTACGTCGCAGCATGGAAACGCTGGCGGTAACAGCAACAATACCACCACCGGCGTTAGTGGTGGTTCACATGTCTCCAAGCAGTACGCTTCATATTACACGAGCTCTGAACACGGGAACACCCCCAGCTATAGCGCGGGTACTAGTGACGTTGGCAGTGCCAACGCCAATAACAATGGCAGCGCCTTAGCAGGCAAGAATGCTGCAACTAACACAGGCAGCAGTGGCACGAGTGCAATCAGCAGTGGAAGTAACAGCTCCTCTGCTAGCTCGGTAGGCACCCAGGCAACCACCACACAACAACAACCGCAGAATGCAGCACCTGGACAGGCTGGACCCTTGCGGTACTACTCGCAGACATCCACTTCGGCGCCCGCCTCGGCTGGGGCATACTCAGCAACACAATCCTATGCATATAGCCCAGTATCCGGGGCGCGGCCTGGCCTCTCGCAGCAACCCCCCCAGTACCACCACAACCAGTACCCGGGCGCCTCCATCATGCGGTCAACAAGCACCCCCCCGGCCCTCTATGCCCGCCAGCACCAACAGCCTCCCCACCAGTTCCAGCCTCCGCCGCCGCCCGTGCCGCCGCCAGTCTACGGATACACCGGCCACGGCTACGCGCCCGGCTCGGGAACAAAAACCCCGCCGCCGCCAGTGCCCCTCCACCTGCTCAGCACCACGACGGCGTCCGGCGCTGCCACCGGCGCAAGAGACCAGACCATCCAGCAGCAGCAGCAGCGCACGTATGAGCAGCTCCGCAAGACCGAGCCGCGCGCGGCCACAGATGGGTCTGGTTCGGGGTCGGCCGCCGGCTCTGGGGGTGGGCCCCAGGGCATTTTGAAGCATGCCGTTATCAAAAAGGAGGACGACTGCGACGACAATGATCGCAAGCCCGCCCCGCCGACCCAGGGCAACCCCGATAACGACGTCGACATGAGTGACGACGAGGACCGCGCCAACCGCTCCCACCACCACCACCAACAAGATACAGACGTATCCATGGAAGCAAACTCCAGCGTCCTTACCGACGATGGCCTCTCCAAACAAAACCAGCCCTCCGGGCCTCGCGCGGCAACGGCCCTCTCGTCCATTGACCCCGATACTACACTCGGCAGCGTCACCTCCCGCGCTCCCATCCCTGGGCCTGCCTCCGCCCCCCGCCCGGAAACGCGCGTGTCCACAGGCACCATTCTGCCCGACGGCCACGGCGGCACCGACCCCTCCGCTAACCCGGCCGCCCTCTCGCCCCCGCCTCCCCCCAACCCGGCCGCCGAGTTCGGGCTCCCGCTCCCGCGCGCGCCCTCCCGGCCCCTCCACTCCTCCTCCTCCTCCGTCTCCTCCACCGCCACTCTCACCGGCGGGACCCTGCCGCCGCCCCCGCACCCCCAGGACGCGTCCTCGCCGCGCTCGCACACACCCACGCCCCACGACTCGCCGTCGCGCGTGTCGCCGTCGCGCGTGTCGCCCACGCGCCTCTCCCCAACCAAGCGGCCCACCCCGCTGCGCCCGTCGCCCACCATGGCCGCCTCGTCCTCGCCCCGCGCGCCCCCCATGGCGCTCCGGCTCCCGCCCATCGACATCAAACCGCGCCGATCCTCCGACGCCTTTCTCGCCCAGCAGCCGCCCTCGGTCCCCACCCCGGCGTCGGCTTCCGGCGTCGGCCCGTCCCCACTGACCTCCCGCTACGCCACCTATTCCTACGGCAGCCCGGCGCCAACCCCCTCGAACCCGGGCGGGCTCCCCGGCGGCCCCGGCCTGCCGCTGCCGTCGCCCACGTCGGCGTCGCCGATTCTGAGCTCGGACCCGGCGCGGCCCCAACCCGCCTCCAGCTCCTCGGCCACAGCCGTGCTCTCGCACAACGTGTCTAGCGAAAGTCCCAGTAAACCTTCACAGTAAGCGGATCTGGGCGTGTGCAGTCGTCTCCTGTTTTTGGGTTTGCCTTTAAGTTCCTTTGAGGCCACTGTGAGTCAAAACTGAAACCTCTCTGCTGGAATACATTCCAGCTAGCCCTCCAATCTCTCAACGGGCGATACTTTATTTCCTACTCCTTGATAGACTTTGTTTCATTTTTCCCTGGGTCCCCCGCCTTTTGGATCCTGTAATATCCCTTTGTTTTTAAAGGGAAAATAATTCCATTATAGATTTTTTTTGTCTTTATATAATCTTTTTTTGAACTTTCTAATCTGCTAATAAATAATTCGTCTTGTCCTCGTCCTAATTGTCCTCAAACGTTGTCGTCGGCAGACCGACTCTGCTGGGCAGCCGCCAGCGCCTTCAACTGTTCCTGGATCCGGCCCAGCAGCACCTGCTCCTCCTCCGTCAGCTCCAGTCCCGGAGGCAACATGAAGTGCGACGGCAGCACCACCACCGCCGGGCCCTGTTCCTCGGTCGCAGTCAGCGGCTCCACCGTTTCTTCCTCCTCTCCTTCCTCCGCCTGATTACCTCCTGCGGCCCCCTCGCTCGCCCCTGCATCCGACACCCGCGTCGGCCGCCGACTCAGCACCGTTCCGCCCGATAGCACCAGGTCGCCTGTGTCGTCGGGCCGCGTGCCCACCACCTGGGTGTAATTGGTGTCCGAGACCACGTGTGTGATTGTGCGCGAGAGCGTGTGCGATAGCGAATGGGATAGCCGTTTTGAAGCCTGGTTGCTGCTGCCCTCCGTTGCGGCGGGTCCCGTGTACGTCTGCGGAGCCTCCTCGTCGCTCTCCCTGCCGCCACCTCCGCTGCGTTTATGTTTGGAAACTGTAGACCCCATTTTTGTCATATAATCTGCAGAAGAAGAGGAAGAAGAAAAGGAAGAGAGAGAATCCACTGCGGTTTTTATGGGCAAAAGATCGAGCGGGGTCCTCGTCGCTGACTCTGCCGAGCTCGTAAACATTGTTGCGGCGCTACCGCTGCTACCCGGCGGTGCGGCTCGCGCGGTTTCCTCGGGTGGTGGTTGTGCGGCGTCTGCATTTCTGGTGGGTTTCTCCTCCTCTCCACTTTTAGGAGCCTCGTCTCCGCTTCTGCGGCCCCCGCCAGAAAAGCCCACCACTTTGTTTGCCGGCCGTGGCTGCGGCTTTTCGCTCTTCAGGTCCTCTGCGGTCTCCCCGGCGGCCGCTGGCGTCGCCACCGCTCGTAACGTCAATGGAGTCCACCAATACAGAGGATACCGCCGCTGCACGTTATTGAACAAACATGCCACAGACAACATAATTAGCGCAGTCACGATCTGGACCACAATGTAGAACCAGCCCAGCCCCCGAATCGTCGGATCGACCGCCGCAATGAGCGCCGCCGCGCCTCCCGGGGGGTGCACCGTCTTCGTCACCGCCATCGCAATGCTCGCCACGCCCACGTTCAGCGCCCCGCACACCCAGAGGTGCTCCTCGTTGGCGGCGCGCAGCATGAACAGCTTCGTGATGGCAATGCCCACGATCGTCGACACCAGGTTCCCGAAAAACGTGTTTCGGGGCTGCCCCAGCGGCGACTCCACCGCGTTGTAGATCAGAATGGCCGCCGCCGCCCACGACGGCACAATCGTCGGCGCCGTCCAGTGGTGCTTGTTGTTGCCGTTGAAGGTGTTGGCGTACTTCATCACGCACATGGTCGTGATGAGCCCGGCAAACGTGGCCACCAGCACCCACAGCGACCGGATCACGTCCGGCAGCGGCTTGGTCCGCAGCGGAGGCCCGCGCCGCCGCAGCGGCACCTCCGCTCCCCGCGTGTCCCGGTACCCAAAAAACCGCGACACGCCGTTGGGCAGGTACTGGAAAACAGATGCTGACGAAACCAGGTATGGGTTCAGGTGCTTGTCCACATCAACGTTGAGCCTATGCAGGTGTTTGTCAGCCAACAACTGTGGCAATTTACGGTATGCACGCGGCCGGTCGTGGATTGTATCTCCGCGCGTTAAAGGCGGCGAGACTTCTCTGTTCATGGTCATGAATGGGTATGTTTAGTATCTTCAAAGGTAATGGTTAAGCAGTAGGAACAAAAGGCTTGTTAACTAAGATGAATGTCTTACATGGATGGGGGATTTCTGAATGTTTATATAATAAATTCCCAAGTGAGGGGCTTTTTTTTAATCACCAAAAAACTGAAAATCTCTGCCCGTCTGGGGTGCCCCGGATGTGCGTGGTGCGGCTCAAGCCCAGTCTCGGGGGGAAAACTCGTCTCCTGCAAGCTCCACCCCGAACCGGGTCTCGAGCACTTTGGCAATCGACTCCACCACAGCCCGCAGCTGGCGCCCCTTCCGCCCCCCGCCAAACCACCGGTCCTCGGGCGGCTCGCCTCGACTCACGGCGTCCACCAGCTTCCCAAACAACCCGCCCAGGTACCTGTCTCCCACAACCTGCGTCAGGTACTCGGTCGGCATCGCCCTCACCTGCCGCTCAACAACCTCCATGGCCTTCAGGTACTCAAAGGCCGTCGCGTCGTCCGTCGCATACGTCTCGCTGCACGCAAGCAGCGTCACCGCCCGCCGCCACTGGGCCGCGCAGCTCACATTACCATACAGGACAAAAATAACAAACGCAAGCTCCAGCTCAGCAACAAATCCCCGCATGCCGCGTCCTGCCCGTTCAATCACGCTCTCCAGACACCAGCTGCGGTCCAAGTAGTCCAGCGTTCGTTGAGCCCCCACCGCCCCAGGCCGCCATGCCGTCTTGAGATCAATCTCCGTAAACTTAAGCACCTGGAATGACTCACCCGCACCCTTCTCCGGTGCCTTGTCCTTCGACTCGGACCTAATCTGCGCGTCCAGCTCTCTAACGTCCACGGCCGTCGCCATCATCGAGTCGGCCGAGAACAGCCCCTCACCCTGACAAGGCACTATGCGAGCAACGTCCTGGGCTTCAATCTCGGCCGTTTGCTGGGGCCATGCAAATTCAACGTCACTGGGCGCAAACCCGTGCTCGTCCAGCTCCTCGACCCGGGCACCTCCACTCTGGCCGCTCCCAGATGCCTGTTGCAGCTGCGCATACTCCAACATCCCCTCGTAGAATCCGTGTAACACTTGCATCGTCGCCTGGTCCTCACACTGTCCACACACATACCGATCAACACGCATTTCTTCCAAGGTTGCGTCCCACCGACAGCTCACAACTGACTCATCTTCACTATTAAAAAACACTCCGTGCCGGGCAACGCTATCCACAGGGCCGCCATGAGACCAATGTAACGTGTGTACTCCTGGGCCTAAAGAACGAAGTCCATGGAGCGTCGGACCAGATTGCAAAAAAAATGAATCCACTCCGATACTAAGGCCTTCGGGTAAACCGACAAATACAACAGTAGTTGCGGGTGGCAGTCCCATTTTTTTTTTGTTTTTAACAAGGAAAAAATATAATACAAGTTTAAAGTCTATAAGTGGAAATTTTTTTTATTGTATACTACTTCAACATAGTACATGCCGTCTAGTTGACGAGAGCAGAGGCAGTAGCAGACTCGTACTTCCAGGTGGGGGCAAGGACACCAACAGTCTTGTAGTATCTAGAAAGACGGTGGATTCTGGACTCGACCAAAATAAGACGGAACTTAGAGTCCTTGTCCTTTCTGTTCTTCTCCAAGTGCTTGCGGATGGCAACAGCCTTCTTAATGAGGTGGTAAAGATCCTCGGGAATCTCAGGAGCAAGACCTATAAAAAGCCACTCTGTCAGCAATAATTCACCAAGCAGAGGTACATTCGCAATAATGTCGACAGACAGGTTCTTTACAAGTCTCAAGAATCACCTTGCAAGACTGAAACCCCCCATCAAATGCCTACATCTACGACAGTTATAAAATAATTATTACATACCATTGGCTCTAAGAATACGGAGAATCTTGTTACCAGTGACAACTCTGACCTGGGAGACACCGTGGGAGTCACGGAGAATGACACCAATCTGCGAGGGGGTAAGACCCTTGCGAGCGTACTTGATGATCTGCTCAACAACAGACTCAGGAGTGAGCTTGAACCAAGAAGGAGCGCGACGAGAGTAGGGGATGGCGGAGGCAGAGATACCCTTTCCTTTGCTGTGAAGACGACCCATTGTTGCTGATTTTAGTGCTGATCAAACGACTGCTGTAGTGTATAGAACAAAACAAAAGAGGGAAAAGAAGGGGGGGAAAAATTCAACTATAAAAAATTCATAGGGCAAATCCAATTTTGTTTTTTGTGTTTGAAAATTTTATTTTGTAACAAAAACATGGGACTGTTTTTGTTGTAATAAAGAAAACCCTATTAGGGCTTGTTGTTACAAAAATATTGTATTATGTAACAATTATTTTCAGCCGTGGGAAATTTCATGTACGGCTTATCGCCAGTTCCTTTTCATAACTAGCTAGCTAGTACTGGCTCCATCTTATATTTAGGTCCTACTCCTAAAATCGTTATATCATTCATGCAATCGCCCTTCAATCGACCATTTAACATCGCTAGTTTTTGAATTATTTTTTTAGAGAAGAATCTACTATGCAATCGAATTTTTTAATATACTATCTTTTTTGGACTTAGTTGTTTGGCTAGAGTAATTCTCTGGTTGATTTTACACTTGAGCTCTCTAAACACGTTATCGTAAAACCCTGATCTGTCAAACTGGTCAACATGCAAAAACTGTTTTGCCCCATCGATCATTTTTTTTCTATATCTCTTTTTTTTTTTTACACAAAACATTTACTGATATTAACTCGTTCATTTACTGATAACCCTGTAACAATGTTATCGGGGCTCTCTGATTTTATTTTAACAAACATGCAATCGTATCATGAATCTTGAACTTGATTGATTTTCCAAAAATGAATCGATTTTTTGATTTATTATTTTTGTTAGAAATTCGATTTCTTGTCTACTACTAGTACATTGTCACAACCATGCTATGACCTTAACGCCAGTTCTTATACAGTCTGATTAAATCTTCAGATCTCTCTTAAATCACTCCTTCATTAATCCATTAGACCCAATTCTTTCAAATATAAATACAAGGTCAATTTCATCTTAAATCAATTTTTTTTTCATCATCAACAAACAATCTTACCATCTCTAGTAAGCCTTTCTCAATTGCCTCGACTAATCCAAAAAACGAAAGAAGAAAAAAATGAAGTTCACTCAATTGTTTATTGCTGGTGCCTCTCTCATGGCTATCACTAACGCTATGGTCATCCCCCAGTCCAACGAGCCTGTTGCCGCTCTTGACAACTTTGACGCTGACCTTGCTGCCCGTGACTTCAGCGCTTGGACTGACAAGATGAACTCTTGGAAGAAGCTTCTTTCTTCTAAGAAGGGCTCTGGTTCCAAGGTTGACTGGAAGAAGAAGCTTTCTGGTTGGATTCCTTCCAAGTCTGGAAAAAAGTCTTCCTGGAAGAAGCTCCCTTGTGACACCACCACTTCTTCCACTTGGTACCCCAAGCCTACCCCCAAGCCCACCTGGGCCCCCAAGCCCAAGCCCACCTGGGCTCCCAAGCCCAAGCCTACCTGGGCCCCTGAACCTACCACCACTCCTTGCACCACCCTCAAGCCTACCTGGGCCCCTAAGCCAACCACCACTTCTACTACCACGACTACTACCACTCCTTGCCCTGAGACTAAGGTGACCACCACCACCTCTACTCATACTGCTACCTCCACTACCACCACCACTTCCACCACCACTCCTTGCACTACTGTCAAGCCTACCTGGGCCCCTAAGCCTAAACCTACCACCACTCCTTGCTTGACCAAGGTTCCTTATGCTGCTCCCACCGCCCCCAGCTTCCTTGACAATGGTGCTGCTGCTCAGCCTGATGAGTTTGATGCCCAGCCCGGTCAATTTGAAGAGTCTCCCTTTGACGAGTCCCAATTCGAGGAAGTTTCTAATGATGAACAGTTTGACTTTTCCAACAATGCTGAAGTTGACGAAGCTGCCGAGGAAGCCCAGTTTGATGAGGCTGCTGCCGAGGAGGTTGATGAGGCTTCTGTCGATGAGACTTCTGAGGACTTTGACGCTGCCGACGTTTTTGCCTTTTTGAGCGAGATGGAGGGTGCTGATGAAAACACCCTTTCTGAGCGCGACTTTTCTTCTTGGAAGTCCAAGTTTGGTTCTTGGAAGAAAAAGATTCCCTCCAAGTCTGACTTGAACGGCAAGCTCTCCGGCTGGAAGGGAAAGACCCCTTGCTAAATTTACAATTAAAAGACCAGCAGTACCTATTGCTTGAGAAAAAAAAAGTTTGTTATCCAAAATGTTTTTTAAGAATTTTTGAATAAAAAAGTATTTAGTATTTAGTTTAATTTAATTTGAAAATTTTTTTTTAATCACCATAATCTACTATTAATTATATCAAAATATTTGAAAAATTATAACTTGGAAGTAAGGGCCCGTAACAAGTTTGCAAATAGAAGTGGACATTTCAACTCTACCCTACATGTCATACACCATGCATATTTTATTATTTGTCACCAGCTTTACCTTTTTAAAGTTAAAAATAATATATGTTCTCAACAAGGTTTATTTTTTTTACCAGATTACTCGCTTATTTGAAAATAACTTTTCTAGATTTTCAAATATCTGGTACTGAGATCCTGCAGTGTTTCTTTTTTTATCTCGAGATAGAAATCATCTGAGTATTTAACGAATGACAAAAACTTTGTGTATCGCAATAATCCTATTTTCATCAATGGTGAACGGAACACTGGATTAAAAAGTTTGGAAAAGTGGACCCTGCCTTGGATTTTAACGAATGGGTGTTTTTAGTCGGTGACAAAAGATGAGCCTAAAAACTTTAAATATTCTTTTAGTTAAGCTCATCATTAGTGTTCACTCCTTTTTTCACTTTCCCTATTATTAACTCCGTGGTGTTAATATATTTTAGTATTCTAAAAAACTCATCAATTATTTACTTTTTTTGAAATTTCCAAGATGTTTTATCATGCAACATTTTATGACCCCGCACATATCTTTAGTCATTAACTTTCGAATATGCTATCAATCGTAAAAAGGTCGTGAAATCTAGAAAGCTGATCACAATAACACAAGACCTGGTTGTAAATTTTTAAAAAGCTTTTTGGGACATTACTAAATTCTTCATTATACGGCTCTAGTACATCGATTTGCATATAATGCTTTCTAGCTCAAATCTATGTATCGACAACTTTCTAAACGTTCATGGTCTAAATTAATCACTTTTACACACCAGAGCATTAAATCTTTTTCAAGATATATTTTCTAAAAATCCGCATAATCATTTTATTGGACTAAATAAAAACAGTTTACTTTGAAATTCATGAATGAAATAATGGTCCAAATATTCCTTTCATCATGCGTGATTGGATCTCTTTTTTAACCCCCGCTTTGACTTCAGTTTTAAGAATTGATCTCTTTTCCAATCCCCGCTTTGACTTCAATCTTAAGGATTAATCTCACTATAAATTAGAATAATATTTCTTCATTTATTTCATTTTTTTTTAAACTCCCCAAAAAAAATGAAAGCTTTCCAACTCTTGCTAGCCAGCGCTGCTCTCTTCAGTGGCATCAACGCCATGTTTCCTTCTCCCGAAATGCTTCCAAGCAAACCAGACCTTGAAGGAATTAAAGCCTTAAAACCTGCACTTACTATTGAAAAGCCGGTCAAACCAAGTATTGTCCAGGCAAGATTAAAAACTGGTGATATTATTTATGGTTATGAGAAAAGAGGTGTTGAATCTTATAGAGGTATTCCCTTTGTTGAGCCTCCTGTGGGTGATTTGAGATTTAAACCTTCTATCCCATTTTCTGGAAGTTTGGATGGGTTTGAGGCATTTGACTTTGGTCCTGCTTGTTATTCAATTAACCCTTACAAATCTTTTAGTTACTTGTCAAAGGCTGTACCTTTGGTTAGCTGGAAGACTCCCTCACTTCTTGACACTATCAAAATTGCAAATACAGCAGAAGACTGTTTGACAATCAATGTTTACAGACCTGCCGGCATCCCCAAGCACGTTAAACTTCCAGTCATGGTTTGGACTTATGGTGGAGCTTTCCAAATTGGTTCTAGCAACTTGTACCCAGGCGACAAGTTTATCAGAGATTCTGTTGCTCTTGGTGAACCTGTTGTTTTTGTTAGTTTCAACTATCGTCTTGGTCCTTGGGGCTTTCTTGGTGGTGAGGCTATTGGCGCTGAAAACTCGACAAATTCTGCCGTCTATGATATTATTAACGCTTTTAATTGGGTTAAGGAAAATATTGGTAGATTTAATGGCGACAAGAATCGAATTACAGCTTTTGGTGAAAGCAGTGGTGCTATGCTTCTTTCTCATGTCATGACTAGTTCTGCTTTTAATGAAGATAATCCACTTTTTCATGCTGCAATTTTGCAAAGTGGTGGTCTTCTTCCTCTTAGCAATGCTATTACCTCTAAAAGTTCAAATGACTTATTTTGGACCTTTTCTGAAGCTGCTGGCTGTGGTAGTCAAGGTGACCAAACTGAAGCTCTTGCTTGTTTAAGAACCAAAGATGAAAAAATTCTTTACGATGCCCAAACTTATGATCAAGATATCAAAAACTTTTTTGATTTACCAACCACATTTACAGTATGGGGCCCCAAGCCTGATGGGAATCTTTGGGAAGGAAATTCATTTAAGAATGTGAGACGCGATGGTCTTCCCAATATCCCCATCATTACTGGTAATCAGGAGGATGAAGGTACTTTGATTTCTCTTTTCTTTTTAACTATGAATACAACTGCCACTGATGTAAAGCTCCGCAGAATCTTTTCCAATGGTGGTGAACGTTTCGATGAGTTTTTAAGCATGTATCCTGATATTCCTTCTGAAGGTTGCCCCTTTAGAACTGGTGATGCAAACGAACTTTGGCCTAATTTTAAGCGTCTTTCTGCTTTACTCAATGACATTATCTTTACAATTCCTCGTCGTGTCATGCTTAAATATAGCGAAAAAGACAGGACTGCTCCAACCTATACTTTTTGGGCTGATAATTTGCACAACGTTCTTCCTTACTTGAGTACCACCCATGCTTCGTGTCTCATTCCTCAATTTTACTTGGATAACGTTTTCCCTGCAAAAGCTTACAGAAACTATTTCATTTCTTTTGCCAACCACCACAATCCTAATACTAACAATGGTGGTCTTCAGTATTGGCCCGTGTACACCAATGATAATCTTAATATGCTTCATATCATGGCAGATGGTGGCGGTGTTCGACAAGATGATTTCCGCCGCGACAGAACAGATTATGCATTGGAAGATTTATCCATTTGGTATACTTATTAAAATCTTTGCATTGCAACGGTTTGTTTTTTTGTTTTTTTAAATTTATAGTTATGTAGTTTATGCAAATTTTAATGTCGCGCACTTTAAAAAATATATATATATATCTTTTCAAGTCTTATGATTTGAGATCAAAACCCAAAGGATAAATGAAGTTTTTATTTTTAATTACTTGGTCCATATTTACGGCTTTGACAGTTTCTGTCAATGTGGTAATGAAGAATGGTGATGTTATTACCGGGATATCTCAAAATGGAGTCGAAAGTTACCGGGGTATTCCTTTTGCTGAGGCTCCAATTGGAAACCTACGATTTAAACCATCAATTCCATACCAAGGAAACTTAAATAGATTTCAAGCAACAAGCTTTGGACATCCATGTCATTGTTTGGGCTCATATGAGATTATGGACTATCTGGCAAAAATGGTACCTTTTGCTGGCTGGTCCAATCCAAAAGATTTAAATTCAGAACAAAGTGAGGACTGTTTAAGACTTAATGTGTATCGACCAACAGGGATTCCTAAAAATGCAAAGCTACCAGTTATGGTTTGGGTTTATGGAGGCGCATTTCAATTTGGATCCACCATGCTTTACCCAGGAGACAGATTCATTCAAGACAGCGTGGAGTTGGGTGAGCCCGTCATTTATGTTTCGCTCAGTTACCGAGTGGGTCCTTGGGGGTTTTTGGGGGGTCAAGGTATTGGTGCAGAAAACTCAACAAATGCAGCAATGTGGGACCTCATTAATGGCTTCAGGTGGGTCAAGGAAAACATAGAGGCTTTCAATGGTGACAGGAATAAAGTTACAGCTTTTGGAGAAAGCAGTGGGGCTATGCTTCTATCACATTTAATGATTACTAAAGTTTTTAAACAAGAATCCTTATTTAATGCAGTGATTTTACAAAGCGGTGGATTGTTACCTCTGAGTCACGCAGTAACTTCTCAAAGTTCAAACACTTTATTTTGGAAATTCTCGAGTGCAGCAGGATGCCAACTAGAGGGAAACCAAACGGAAGCTTTAGAATGCTCGCGAAAAAAAAATGATAAAGTTCTTGCAAGAGCACACATGTATGACCATAATTTGCGCAATTCCTTTGACTTTGCAACACTGTTTACTGTCTGGGGACCCAAACCAGATGGAATACTGTGGGATGAAAATTCATTTGTTACAGCACAAAACAACAATTTAACAGATATACCCATGATTACAGGATGCTTGGAAGATGAAGGCACACTGATTGCTTTTGCGTTTTTAACCCGATCGGCCGAAAAGTTTGCCAGTGCCCTTCATAGAATTTTCCCATATGCACACAGCACTTTAAACCTATTTCTAAACATGTATCCACAAGATCCAGTGGAAGGAGCTCCTTTTAGGACTAGCCCCCACAACGAGCTTTGGCCAAATTTTAAATGGCTATCGGCAATTCTTACGGATCTTATTTTTACAATGCCAAGACGAATCATGTTAAAGCATGGAGCCACGCCAACTCGTAAATCACCAGTGTACACCTTTCTGGCCAGCCCTTTACACAACCGGCTTCCGTTTCTAGGAAGTACCCATTATAGCGACATTTCATACCAATTTTATGCCACAAAGAACTTCCCCAGCAAAGCGTACCGCAACTATTTTATTTCATTTGCCAATCATCATGATCCGAATAAAAACAATGGAGATTTACCAGGGTGGCCATTGTATGACGAAAATGAGAAATTGATGCTTCATATAGGAAAAGACTCTGGCAATATTATTCAAGATACGTTTCGACGGGACAGGACCGATTTCGCAATGAGTAATTTATCTCTCTGGGAAACTTATTGATTACTATTCAAGAAATGGTTACTAGGATTTTAGAATTAACTCAATTCAATTTTTTTTTAAAAGAAAAAAAAAGTACCGCCTATACTTTCTTTTCTTGAACTTTTTTAGTACCTCGAGGTGCTTATGAATACCCCAGAAAAACTCTTTCAGTGCGAAGAGGAGCTTACAAAGCTAACCGTGGTGATTAGAAATATACCCAAGTTGCTTATTTAACAACTTAAATTACCCTAACCTTGATAACTGAGAACCCTGACTTGAAAAATATAAAAGAATCAATTATCTTTAATTTACAATAAAAAAACAAAAATTCAAAAACAACCAAAAAATTAAAATGGCTTCTCTTGCTCCTGGAAACTGCTGTGCTAAAGGTTTTAAACATACTGGTGAAGCCCTTGGAAAATATGTCACTCTTGATGGCATTGAGTACTATGTCACTGGTGATGAGTTCCTTGCGTCCACCAAATTTCACTTGATGTTAAGTGACATTATTGGTCACCGACTTATCAATGCCCAGCTTCTTGCAGATGAATATGCCAAAACTGGTTACTTTGTTGTTGTCCCCGATTTGTTTTCTGGAGACCCTGCTTTGCTCAATCCTCCTGAGGGATACGACGTGTTTGGCGATTGAGCCCCCAAGCACGTCCCTGAAATTACCCAACCGATTGTCGACCAAATTGTCAAAACAGTTAAACATAAGTGGAACCCGACCTTTGTTGTGTCTACTGGGTTTTGCTTTGGCGCTAAGTATGCTGTGAGACTTTTAGCCACAGACTTTGTGAAGGTTGTTGCTATTTTCCATCCATCTTTTGTTACTATTGAAGAAATCAGATCCATTAAAGGTGGTTTGTATATAGGTGCCAGTGAAGACGATTACTTGCTCACGGCACCTCTTCGTCGCCAGACAGAAGATGTTTTGTTGGAAATTAAGGCCAAGTACCGACTTACTCTCAACTTTGGCGTCGAGCATGGTTTTGCAATTCGAGGTGATGTTTCTAAGCCTTGGATTAAATATGCTAAAGAGCGTGTCTTTGGTGATGCTGTTGATTGGTTTAATGCTTTTTATGAAATTGAGTACAAGAAGTAATGCGAAAAAACTGATCTCCATTTTAGTTTTGTCCATGATAATAGCAAAAAGCTTTTTAAGCAAAAATAATTAAATTATTATATAATATTTGATTGAAATTACATCATATGAAAAAATTATGATCCTTTTGAAAAAAAACCTGATCACATACTTACCACTAAGTGTCATTTAAGCACATTAATCTTGATTAATACTTACATCATTTAGATAGTTTTTGGAGAAAGCTGCAGAATAGATATAAAAGAATATGAAAGAATAATATCGTACTTTTTCACCATTTGGTTTATTAAGTCAAATAGTGGTTGTAGTGACTGATATTAAAGTTCTCATGTTTTTTGTTTGAATTTTGTCCTTATAACTATTTTATATTTTTTGGTAGTCTTCAATGACATGGGCCATATTTTTCAGTTTTTTAATATCTTTCATGTGAACTGTTATTATTATTGAAAACAAACAAGCTTATTGAAAAAATTTCAATTAAAACTTATCAGTTCAAAGATACAAAATTTAACTTTATCTCTAGATTACTAATAATATCTGATCACAAGAGATAAGAAATAGCGTACGAAATGAGACACCTGACGTTTTTCTGTACCTCGTATACTTGTTCTATATTAGGAAATTTTTATGATCTGATTCTGATAAACATCAAAGTGACGCTTGACTTGTTTTTTTTGTTAACTTTCTAGCAACGTCTATGCAGTCTATTTCACCAAGGGCAATCAACATTTATTTTTTTTCTTTCTTCCCTCCGAGACAGATCACTCATCAGTTGTGCGGCTCAGATGACAAAAGTCAGCCGCACACTGTTATGGCAACCCCACATGCGTTGTTTGTGCGGCTGACGTATATCTTAGTCGGGTTATCGCACAATCTGCTCAAAGAAAAAAAAAGAAAATAGAACAAAGTGGCAAGACCTTGTCAAAAAACAAATCACAATTATTAATTCAATTTTTTTGTCTATAAAAAGGACAACACTTTCTCTGTAAATTTAAATTTTTTTTTTCTTTCATCATCATCATTCAATTATTCTATCTTCAATTATCTGAAATTCACTTATTGATTTCCACCAATTCTACTAATACTATATTAACCGTTATATTATCCACCAAAATGTCTTGTCTTTCTACTAATACTATTATTGAGTCCTCAGGCGTTTGTGCATCTAGCTCACCTTGTAGATGTGCATCTATAACTTGCTGCAGTGAAAAGACTGTGGGTCTTGACTCTGTGTCCTCCTCTATTTGCTGCACTACAGGTAAATATCAAGGTGACAAGTCGGCTTGCAAGTGCGACGATTCTACAAAGAAAACTTGTTCTACAAATTGTGAAACTAAAGAGGCTTGTTTTAAATCATTAAAATCTTGCAAACCTTCAGAGTCCTCTGTGTGCAAATCCTCTAACTGCAAAACCACCAACAATGGGTCTTCTGGATGTAAAACCTCAAACCCGGAGCCTTCCAAATGTGATACAACGAATTCTTGCTGTGATACAAAGTCAAAACTTGTTAAAAAAGAATGTGTATGTGGCGATTCTCCTACTGGTTACTGTCAGTGTGATGACAAGAAAGAGTCCACTTGTTGCTGTTGTAGCGATAAGAAGTGTACCAAGTCAAAGAAAGTATGTAGCACGGACACTTGTGCTTCCCCTCCAGATGAATTCAAATGCGAGGAGAAAATTGTCGCCAAATGCTGCAACTCTGAAGGTTTGTGCAAAGCCGCACTTTCCAAGTGTGAGGTTGAGAAGTCCTGCGCCCAAAAGTCCTGCCCTGATAAGGACAGTTGCAATACGGGCTGCAAAGATAAGAGCTCCACAACAAAACCTTGCTGTGACAAGAAGTGTTGCTAATTAGTCAACTTGATTTTATTTTATTAGTCTATAATATATTTTTAATTGTATTTTATATAGTTTTTAATTGAGATTTAAAATAGTCTCCAATATAATTAATTTAATTGTAACTGATAAACCACAGTTGTTTTTTTTTTCTATCCCCTTTTTGTTATTCATTTCATTTATTTATTTCTTTTTTTTTTTTTTTTTTTTCTTTGGTCATTGATTATCCGACTTCATTGTAGTACTTGTTTTCGTGTTTTCTCGATTGGGTGTCATGGCCAGTTACCCAGGCACAGCTGCACCTTTGTCGGTTGCAGTTTCTTGGGACTCTTTGGAGACCCGCCTGTTCTCTTAAAACTTGCAAATATTATCGAGCTTTCCGCTCATACCTGTGAATTCCTTTGGGGTTAGGGGAAATATCCGCGTAAGACTTCCAAACGGCTTCCCGCACTTTGCGTATTTTGACAGACGTCCCACATTGACAGGTACGGCTAGCCACAATATTTTAAATGCCAATTTTTATTTTTAAAAAGAAAACTCAAAATAATTGAGTACACCGTTACGTTAACAGAAAATTTCTGTTCCGGAGAACCTTTAAGGTTAACTGCTTAAAGGGTAAAGAACGATTAAAACTGGCAGTTATTATGAAAAAAAAATTCATAGATAAATATATATATAAAAAATAAAAATTTATTGAAGCCATTTACGGTAATCTGAACCGTTAAAAAGGTTCCACTAATTCAAACCTTGTTATGCTTAATTTTGTAGGGAGTAGAGAAAACAATGTCCTTGTCAGTTAAGGCTACACTTAAAACTTATTTAGGATTGAATATAAATCTTGAAATCAAGTCGCAATAAGCGACTTTTAAGAATTTATATTCTTTTAGCTAATAATTATGACATGTAACTTTTCAAACGGTTGAATTTTTTTTTCTTTCTTTAATGTCCGCTCACAAAAAACAAAATAAAAGATAATATCTTTTTAGACTTTTCATGGGCACCCTTAAGAGCTCTAAATCTTGATAGCTGCTCTCATAATCAGAACATAAAGTGCAGCTTCTTTTTTAAGATTTAAGTCAAAAGACTTAATAAACTTATAAGAAAGTCATTTGATTATTACCATTCTCTTTATTTTTTGCCATTAACAGCTTTCAATTTGATTGCATCCAAATATGTTCCGTTCATTATATTCATCTTATCATTCTTCTTGTTTCTCAGTTTTCTAAAAGAAACCAAACAACATTATCGGAGCTTGTTGAAAACAGAATAATTGATCACAAGAACAGCCAATTAATCCTTTTCACAATTACAAATGCAAATTAAAATATTTCACGCAAAGGCTATTAACTTATTGAACTTCAGTCAGACTGTTATCTTTTTTTATTTAAATAAACTTAGCCAAAGTCTAACTTCTTCTAGTTCAACTTTTTGGATATTTTTGCCATTCATTTTGATTTTTAAAATCAAAACCCATGTCAGATATAACATTGCCTTTTTTAAATTAATATTTTCTACAAGTGCTTGGCTATCGTTCTGGGTAATCATTCCTTCTTGAAAATATTTTTATTCAAAGGTTATAGAAATATAACATCAGCGTCATCGCCCCCCTTTTTGTTCTGTCAATACAAGTTTCCATCATTCATTAAACTTTTCATTCAGTTTCAACATGCTTTTTCAACAGCCTGAAAACAAATCCTGATGCCAGCTTACGAGGAACAGGGAGCCTAAGCCAAACCTTCCCAATTTATTTCTATTTGTCTTCATCAACACTCACACGTTTCAAAAACTCTTATCTCAAAATAAATCACTTGAATACCATGTGATCATAACGCAATAAAAGATGAAGTAAAGTCAAACCTCATTATTTCGTTTAATCACAAAGGGCGTAAATCATCAAACAGACCCTCAGTTCGGTTCCTATATGCTGCTGTTATTTTTCATTGTGTCTGTGTCATTGAGAATGATATATTAAATTTACCTTTCATTTTAATTTTTTAAAAGTTAATGATCGGGATGTCTAAAACCTTGGTTTAATTTTTTTTGGGGCACAACAAATGTTAGTAATCAGCTTTTATGCAAAAAAAAAAACCCAAAATATTTCAAGAAAAAAAGAGTGATTTCTAAAAAGTATTCTAGAGTTTGAGTATTTTAAAACGTAAGGTCACTAGACAAAAGGTATATTTGAAATATAAATAAATTTATGAAGTTTGGAATGAAAATGCTAAGATAGGGATTGAAAATGAACGAGGTTCTATCGAAATGCAAAGTTAAGCCAAGATTGAAGTTTAATATAAAATCTATTAAATGAGCCATTAAAAAGTTACATGCAAATATTGGTTTATTTTTTAATAGTATCCATTGCTTTTTTTTTTTGAATCATCAAAGAAAACACATTTTTTAAAAAAACTAAAATAAGAATACGGCACCAACTCGTCCATAATATATCTAAGTTTGCGTTCAATTGCAACTCTTAAACGAGTCTAAATTGTTAACTTTAAACTCATCATCATTTTTTTTTCTTCATCTAAACTTTGACATCTATTGGGTACTTGGCCTTATCTGTAGAAACGTCGGGCTCATTCTCAGAATCAAGCTCTCTAAAAAAAAAGTAACTAATGCAATAAGCAAGCAGAGGTAGTCCAATAACAACAACAGGTATCATTAAAACATCTCTGCTGCTTGAAAACTGGTACATTAATATACACAGCGTAGTGTAGACCACCCAATGTGTGGTGGTCATACCTGAAATCAAGGATTGTTTCAACACACTAGTCTCGTTGCAAAGAATAGCGGGAGCATCCTTAAGACTCGTTTCCTTTTCTAAGGAAATAGATTCTTGAACTTGGGATTTTCCTTGAAATAAGACGTAAGTGGTCCATGCCACAGATATTTGAAATAGGTAAATGGTAGAAATGATTACTCCATACTTGGCAGTATCCAAGGTTAGAGATAAAAGGTCATTCGGGAAAAAAGAGATATCGAGATTGATACTCGTGATCTTCCAAAACATAAAGTCATTGATATAAGTGTTCCGTACCAAAAGACTAGGGACAATAATAAAGGAGATAATGGCGTAAATACACCAGGAGATTAAAAGAATCCAAAACTCGCAATACTTGATTAAATCGTTGCTTGGGGTTTTCGGAATATGTTTGTAGACAAACTGAAGCAATGGGAGTGTACGATTAGGAAAAATGATTGCCGAGTGTATAATTACGGCAAAGAGGTAAACGCCAGTAAAAACGTTGCAAAGAAGAAGCAACATTTGAGGGGAGATACTAGCATTGAAAATGGATCCAATACCATAGATTGAAAAAAGAGGAAACGTTGTAAAAAATTCTGGTGATTTTTGGACCAAGTCTAGCTGAAGAGTGACTGTCATTTTAAATTATCAGAACAGTTTAAACGGGAAAGTTGGAATCTCTGAGGATACGTTTAATAAAATAAATTAAGTTGGGAGAAAAAAAATGGAGATAAAAGAGAAATAAAAAAGAAAAAAAAAAGTGGAAGAGAAGGAAGATTTATACCACAAAAAAAAGGAAATATAGAAATAGGAATATTTCCTACTTAGGAACCGTTACAAGCTATTTGAAGGATATTCAAATAAGACCTTCAATTCAATTTAAGTCACGATCATTCATTAGTATATAAGCTTTTATGAAAGACATTTCTAACTGCTATTATTTTTAATTGCTTTTGACCATAAACCATTTCAGACCTTTAAGCAATATATGCAACGTGCACAAAAAATAAAGGAACGCAGTGATATCAATTATACAATTCCACAAGCTCATTTAAAAAACAAAAACAAACCTTTAGAGTAGATTGATATTTTGTTTTTTATGTTTCTTTTCTAGGCTATGGGAAAATAACAAGTGGCGTTTCGACCAATTTCAGCCAAAAAACTCAATATTCTTGTAGTTGCCTTGCCTTGAATGATATTCACTTTGAAAAAAAAAAAAAAAAAAAAAAAAAAAAAAAAAAAAAAACCAAAAATTAGAGGCTTGGAGAATTTAACAAGATTAGCCTTATGGTAGCGCCGCTTCATGTTTTGTTACACCTGGGCTTTGTTGCAAGAAACTGCAGCTTCACTGACATTAATGCAATTTTGTTTAAAATGGTTACTTAATAATGAGTCATCAAGTAGTAATGCTTTTTTTGGTGATAGAGGAATTTTGTTGAGAACCAGCATATTTTGATGAGCTCAAACTGGTCGAGCCAATGCATTTGTTGGATAATCATTCAAAGTTAAGCCCGTAAACCCGTTAAAGGCGCCGGTCAGTTTTGGGTTTGTTTAATATATCTTCTTGTCAAAAAATCAGACGAGTTTTTTTGCTCTCAGGTACCACCAATTACAATATGCACACCAAGATCTTTAACCTTGGATGCTTCAAGTGGCACAGCAGTTCAACAAACAACCGTACGAGAATTATTACTACTGGGGGGAAAAATAACTGAACTCAATTGGACTTGAAAAAACGCCAATCGTGGAAATTTTAATACATTTTATTATTTTTTATTTTTTTCTCTGTTGTGAGAAAAAATTGGACAAGTAACAAGATCGCCTTATGTCTAAACGCTATCTACCACATGGTGATGTACCAGATCATCACCACTGTAACCAGGACGAGGTCTCCAGCTATTACACTGGTTACCATCTAAAATGGAGGCATTTAACTTGCTGGAGTTGTGGTTGGCTAGTGCACTACCGAGATAAAAGCCACTAAGGAACCAAACAGCCGCTTTGCTCTTATTCTCGACTCTCAAAAAGTATAAATATTGGGGTAATTCCCTATCTACCTAACTTTACTACTCCATCATCCACTTCTTTTTTTTCTTCTTTATACTAATTGACAACTATTTGAATTGAGTTTGAACTTAGCTAATCCTTCAACTACTTTTTATTATTTAACGACAACTTTAGGTGACAAGTAGGGTCATATTCCGATATGTTTAATGGTTATCTTTTCTAACCACTACTGTCATCGCCATCTTATTTTTTGTATACTAACTAGCCTCTGAAATCATTTACAGTAAGGCTTATTTATATAGTTTGGCTTCATTCTATTTACTGGAATGTTAATAATCTTTCTTTGATTATTACGCTGTAATGTGTGACGGGTGGGCCTTGATTGTAATCCATGTTTATGTTGTTGCATATCAAGACTCTGAGATGAAACCGTTAACCACTTGATCTGGGTAATGCTAGCGCAGGGACACACATTAAGTAATATTCATTGTTAAGATGCTTTCATTCTTGTTGGATAAGACTTGACAGCTTTGTAAGTCATATAGGATGGCGATGATTAATTTTTCTATTTTTTTAGATGGCTCCTTCTACTACTGAAAAGATTACCTTTCTTTTGAACTGGCGTGCTACTCCCTACCACGCTCCTGTTTACCTTGCTCACTCCAAGGGTTTCTTCAAGGATGAGGGTCTCCAAGTTGCCATTTTCCAGCCCAACGATCCCAGTGATGTCACTGAGATTATTGGCAGTGGTAAGATTGACCTTGGTTTTAAGGCCATGATTCACACTCTTGCTGGTAAGGCTCGCGGATACCCTATCAAGTCTATTGGTTCTCTCCTTGATGAGCCCTTTACTGGTGTCGTCTACCTCAAGGGTTCTGGTATCACTACTGATTTCCAGTCTCTCAAGGGAAAGCGTATTGGTTACGTGGGTGAGTTTGGCAAGATTCAGATTGATGAGCTTACTCGTCACTATGGTATGACCCCTGATGACTACACTGCTGTTCGATGTGGTATGAATGTCTCCAAGGCTATTATCAACGGCACCATTGACGCTGGTATTGGTTTAGAGAATGTTCAGATGGTTGAACTTGCCGAGTGGCTTGAGTCCCAGGGTCGTCCCCGTGATGATGTTCAAATGCTCCGTATTGACGAGCTTGCTGAGCTTGGCTGCTGCTGCTTCTGCACCATTTTGTACATTGGTAACGAGGATTTCATTGCTGCCAACCCCGAGAAGGTTCGCAAGTTTATGCGCGCTTGCAAGCGTGCTACTGACTTTGTCATTTCTGAGCCTGAGAAGGCTTGGGCTGAGTACCTTGAGGTTAACCCCCAGCTTAACACTGTTGTTGACCGCAAGATCTACGAGCGCTCCTACGCCTATCTTTCGGCCTCTTTGGCTAACGTCACTCGTGACTGGAAGAAGGTGACCAACTACGGCAAGCGTCTTTTGGTTCTTCCCGAGGACTTTGTTCCCAACTACACCAACGAGTTCCTTTCTTGGGAGCTTCCTGCCGAGTCTGGCGAGGGCATTATGGACCCCACCACTGCTCAGCTTAAGATGAAGGAGCTCCAGCAGGAATGTGCTTCTTGTGGTGGTTTCCGCAGACTTGCCCTCACCGCTTAGGCAGTTAGTTAGTTATATAGCGTATTTTTGGTATTTTTTCAGAGACAAATTTAAATCCGAACTCATTTCTTTTGAATATTTTTAAAATGTTGAATTCTGTTGTTAAAAGTTGTAACAAAGTTGTAACACAGAGAAACTTTATAAGCGCCTTATGGTTTACTTTTCAGTCACCCCACCTTGTCGGGTCGGAAATACCTCTGCACCTTCACATGAAAAAGTTGAATAGTAGGGTTCAACTCACGATACTGTCTATCTACCCCTCGAATATTTAACGAGTAAAAAACGAGGGAGTAAAAAGATGACTGCAAAAGGAGGAGATTTTCAATTTTTTTACGCTGGTGCTTTTATTGGACCAAAAAAAGGGAGTTTGTATTCTCAAGGATTTTTGGCGGCATCACCCTAAACCATTCCGTCCCTCACAGACTTAATAGCCAAGATTCCCATTTATAGGGCATTAAGTGTTCAGATTTTTGCAAAAGTGCAAGACATGTTTATTCCCTCTTTCTCACACTCACTCTGGCTTTGTCCTACATAAAACAAAAAGAAAATCTTGGACTTTGAGGCCCCTTTCCCCTCATCTTAAGGACTGGCTGTTAACAGTCCTTAACTTTTTTACCCGTTTCCACTGTTACGTTTGCTACCCCCGCCTCAAATTTTTCCCCACTGCAATAAGTTATTCCTCAACAAAGACCCAAGAATATTGCTATCTAGACTCTTTTTATTATTATTAATTTTTGTAAATCCGAAATGCCGACCCACTATGGAGTGTTTTTGCTAGTCTACTGTTGTTCCGAAATTCCGTAATGAAGAAACAAACGGCCTAACAAACCTTCACTTCCTCCCCACTTTATTTTCACTTCAGTACTTTTTTCACGGCATCAAATTGCCATTCTCTCCATCTAAGTTACAGAAAAAGAAAAGAGGGGAAATATAGTTCTTTTCAAAACTAAATTACTCAAATACTCAAAAAGAATTAATGCAACTCCCCCTCTCGTGACGATTTCAAATGAATTATTAAGTATTAAATTAAACAATTACAAAAAAAACACAATTTTTTTTAAATTTTTTTTTAATTCCAGCAAACTTTTAAGGAAAAATGCGGGGTAAGAAATGTTTCAATTTTTCCTTCAATAAGATGGTCTCTTTTCATCTAAAGGCATTACCACTGCATCTTGAGGGGCATTATCATGGCCGTACCGCTCAATATCCGAATCTCTCGCATTGGCAGCGGCAGGAGGAGCCCCAGTGTCCGAAGACGAGTAAGAGACATTATTGATATGGTCAACCTCAGGCTTGGACATATTGTCCGGACCGCCCAAAACTCCGGAATTGTCGCTGGCCACATATGCAGGGTCCGTGCTCTTGCGGTTACGAGCCATGTCAGGAATGTAAAAGCGTAAATCGGCGCGCAGCACCAGGTACAACACATTAACAACAACTTCAAACACACCAAAAAACAGGTACATGAGCCAGTTATGGTAAAGCCAGTGACCAAGAGGGTTGCCATTGACACCACCCCGGGCATTAGTCTTAAAGGTAGAAGCCGTTCGGAAAGCTGCAGAAATGGAAAGCAGTACGCTCACAGACAAAATGAGAATAACATTGGTTGTCATTTTAGGGCCACGCTCATGATGATGACCGTGATGGTTACTCAATCCACCCGCAGGGGGACGGCGGTTGGAAATGACGCGAATGGCGCTAGCCTCAGGCGTGCCTTTAATAATGACATGTTGCGAGCCCTTTTCAGGAAAGTACATGGGGTTAGTGCTTTCAATCCATGTGGGGGAAATGGTTGCGGGCAAGTCCACCTTTTCTCCGTGCTTGTAAAACTTGCCAAACTTGCCGTCAATACGACCAGGCTTAAAAGTGTAGGCGTTTGCAATCAAGCAAATGCCGGCAAACGAGTACAAGGTCTGTAAAATTGCAGCGGCCCGAGCAGCTCGTCTGCACATATTCAAGTGATGCTGATCTAAAAAGTAAATGTAGGGAATAGCCTGTCCTAAAATTCCCATAACAATGACACCAAGAACAACAACATATGTCACATTCATTATTACGGCAAACCACACAGCGTTTCCTGTTTCCGGGTGTCGCCAGGTAAAAATGCGGTGTCCGAAGAGCATATTCATAATGGAGACATAAACAACGGGGACGACACAAAAGACTGTTGCAGCGATACCAACCTTGACACGCATCACGTCCTTAGCCCAGTTAATACGAAGACCAAAGCCGATAACACGAAAGATGCAGTACCAAGCCAAGCCAAAAGAAGGCCAAAATGATTGGCCGCGCTTCATGTTGCGGAAAAACATATAAAGGTGGGCAAGTGTGAAAATGGAAAAGAGGGCGACAAATATCGCACTGGGAGCGATATCACGGTGAAAGGGGTAGTCACCAAAAAGACCGGGAAGCTCGCCAACTGCTGTGGCCAAAAGTGCCTTCATAGAGCTGCTGGAACCGCCGCTGCTTAAACTGTGAAGGATTTTTGTAACCTGAAGAAGACCTGTGCCGGGGACTTTGCCTGCGGGAGTGACGAGAGCGAGCATGCCGCCGCTGGAGCCACCTGTAGCGCCTAGTAAGCTAGCCATAGTATGTGAATTATATTATAAAAATGTGAAAGATAGAAAAAAAAAAGTTGAGAATAAATGATTGATGAGAAAAAAAAAATAAAATTAAAAAATTAAAGGGAATTCATAATATATTTATAGACAGATTTTGAGAGAAGAAAGCTTTTCAAGGTTAAGTGAAGCACAAGACATAATTCTTACTAGCAATAAGCAATCTTGCCGTTCCCTCTCCCCCCTCATTAGAAAAATAAAGCCTGAAGTGTGTCTCACAGAAGAGGGTTTTTATTCATGGAAATAAAACGATTTGAAAAGGAAAAGGTGGGGTAAAAGGAGGTCACAGACATTTTTGAAAAAAAAGGGCATTTACGGGAAACTTTATTTTTACTTGAGAATACATATACTGACGAAAAATATAAGATTGAATAATATGGGCTCACCAAACAGGTTAGACGATTGAAGAAAAAAGAACGGAGAGGGGTAATAGTATATACCGATTTAAATGATATATCGATTTCATATTTTTGAATGAAGGATTTTGAAAAAGTCCAACATTTGTCAAACTTTAGGAATCTAGTTTTTTTTAAAGATAAAACTACTTTGTCTTAAAGACTTGAATAGATTTTTTTTAGATCACTCAAAAGAAACGAGCTTTATTTTGGTTTTTACAGAATTTACACTGTACTAACGTAATATCCGTTTTTTAGATTATTCTTTGGTTGTTTTGATTTTTTTAATCATTCTATAGGATGGTAAAAAAATCCATAAATCATCAGAATGAGATTGGGGGGAGGCAGGATAGCTCGTTTCTGCATTAAACGATTCGCATGGAGTTTTTACAAAAAGAGGGGGTGAGAGAAATCTTGCATTGAAAGAGGAGATGCGATAGAAATGGATATATTTATAGTAGGAGAGGAATCAAAAAACGATATTGAAATAAAAATGTTTCAAAAAAAAGATTCTTAAAAACAGATCTTGTGCAAGTACGAAAAGATGATTAAAGTCATCGTAAAATGGAGTATTTAAAAGATGGAGTGACTTTAAAAATGAGCTTCCGATAACGATTCTAAAAAAATAGTTTATCATTTATCACAAAACTGTCTTATCTCATTTATTCCTTTTTTTCTTTGATTTTGAATATTTTTTTCTGTATATACAGCAAAAATAAGGCATATCCAAAAGACACTCCGCCGCATTTCTTATTTTGGACAAGTGACTTTTCAATGTGCCCTCTATTTTTGCATAGTCGTTTTGGCCATTTCATCTTTTTATCACTTCTCTCCTCAAAATTTTGAATACTTTTAACACTAAACAGCCCGGAATGCCCAAATATCGCTCTTAGATTCATGCGATTTATTTCAAACACCCCAAATAACCCCTCCCCTCTTTAAATAGTAGACTGTTGGAAATTAATAAAAACTAGTCCAGCTGACTTTTTTTTTCATTTCTTTCCATCACCGATATGTCTACTAAATCCGTTACTATTTTTTTTTCGCCTTCGGAATTAGGCACTGGGCGGGGACTGAAATCTCACAGCAGAAACCTCTCCCCTCCTTCCCCTCCAGGCAGCAGTAAATTGAATGCGGTAAGTGGGGTAGCAGAAATCTCAGCACCGGAATTTCGCAGGTTTGGTCATGCCGATAAGTCCATGTTACTCCATGGTATGATGGATGTCAAATTTACTGACTGTGAGCACTAAAACCTTTGTTTTAAGTAGGCGGAATCTTGGAGCAAATCGTTTAATGAGGTATAATACAGAGTAAACGTTAAAGTGGTGAATATATAAGACTTTAAAAAGTCTGGTTTGACGTCATTCTTTAAAAAGATAAAGTATTGACTGGAGTCTGTTTTGTAAGCGGCATACATATGGTTGTTTAAACCACGGTGGTGATGGCTACGAGATTTTTTGGAAACATCATATGGGTACCAAAAGTAGCAGAGAGAAAAAGCCCAGAACGGTTTGCTTAGAAACAAATTTAAAGTTGGTTTGCTTTAAAGGCTTCTTGGGCACAAATCTAAAAAATATGCCTCGTAGAGATTAAAATAATCTTGTTTGAATGAACAAAAAAACTCTTCTGTAGACCTTAAAGTTAGATTGTTTTTCTTATAGACCCGATTATATTACCCAAATCTAATATACAAAAACCAAATTTAATATATTTCTAAAAAAAAATAAACAAAGCCAGCTTGTCCACTAGATAGAAAAATAGCAGCCAAAAGCTTGACTGCTTCTAAAATATTTACTTCGTCTAATACATCTCATCATCGCTATTGGCAACGCTACTGGTATTACTGTAGGGGTTTCTAGTCTTGTACTTGCCCGAGTAATAGTCAGGATACAGTTCCATCGAGATGGCCTTGGCATCAAATACAACATGTGCTGCACAGATGGATCTGTCCTCCCAGAGATACTCTGGGACCCGGTGGTTATCAACACCAGGCACTTCATCCACCATGTAGCGAGCCTTGTGGAAAGCCGCATGGCTCGTCAGGTTGTAGCTCTTGGTACCGTTAACAGACGCTAGAATGTTTGGCAGCTTGGAAATAGACTCTGTGCGGTTAAGCTTGATGGTGACTGTTTGCAGCTGTGTGCTAGGCTCGTAGCTGTCTTCTGTAATGGGGCTGCGTGTTAATAATGTACCAAAGATTCGTGTAGACAGTTGGCGAATGGAGTTGACGTTAAGTGTAAGGTGCTTAAGCTTTTTTAGATCTTGAAGGTAATCAAGTACTGGGGTCCACACTGGGAGGTTTCCCGTGATAAGAGTTCCAATGTGGAGCTCTTCGAGATTTGGGTGGACTCGAAGCAGGTCCATGACTTCGGTAAAGTCCATTTTGGCTACAGCAAGACGCTTTAATGTATGAACATTGTGCGCAACCATAGCAAGCAGTCCTTCCACTGTGTACGAACGCACATTGTCGTAATTTTGGATATAAAACTCAAAAGTCTTAAGGTTGTAAAATGGCAAATCAAAAGTCACTCGTCGGCGGTCCACATGCAGGGTCAAATCGTGAATCTCTTGGAATGTGCGTTCAGTAAAGGGTTCCAGCAAACTGAGAAGTTCCAGAAAGCTATAGGGACAGTCTAATACTTCCAAAGACGGCGGAACAATGGGACGGAAGTTGTGAACACCCAAGGCCAAAGGGCTGTCGTCCAAAACTGGTCGCGTGCCATAGGAAAGGTGAAGCTTCTTTAGGTATGGGAACTTGCCCAGGACCTGCAGAAAATGGGTAAAGTTGGCAACGGCGGGGGCACCCACCGAGATGGACAGGTCTCGTAGCTGCGTCATTCCAGCCAGAGCACGGCCAAAGTCTGGCAGCGTGCGTTTGATCGACAAGCCCGTGTCATCGAGTTGATCATGGAACCATAGGGTTCGGATACATTTTTGAAGGGCGGGGTATTTGCTCATGGCCATCACCACGGTCTCGTCGACTCCATAGATGTGCACCTCTGGTGGCTGGCGCCCTGCAGGCGTGGACTCTACGAATCGCGCTAGCTGCTCCAGGGTTTCTGGATCGTTGAGGGTGTGGCAGGGCATCTTTGCCAGCCCTGAGTTGACGCGCGAGGCGGCCAGGGTCCCGTTGATTGTAATTTTGCGTAACCGCGGCAGCACGTCCCAGTTAAGCAACACCCCCCACCATTCCTCCTGCTTTTGCTCGTCCTGCGAGCCGTCAATGCGCGAGACCACAGAGTGGGTGGACCCAATGTTGAGTTCTGTCACAAAGTTTTCGATATCGTAAGGAATACATGTTTTTGTGAGTCTTTTTGGTACTAAAGAAGTATCATTTGAAACTGAAGGGCTATATAAAAGTTAGTTAAAATACAATAAAAGTCTAGGATAAGACTTACACATTAAGCTGTTTCCAATAAATGCTTCCACCTATTCTGCGAAACTTTTTGCATGTTTGAACAATACCGCGATACTGATTATAGCAGACCCGGTCGTAATGTTTATCGCAGCACTCACCATGGCAGTCAAAGGCTGCGTATGTGAGGATTTCTTCGA
The DNA here is from genome assembly GCA_900497715.1 of Magnusiomyces ingens NRRL Y-17630. Taxonomy (NCBI): domain Eukaryota; kingdom Fungi; phylum Ascomycota; class Dipodascomycetes; order Dipodascales; family Dipodascaceae; genus Magnusiomyces; species Magnusiomyces ingens. Next base: position 2,355,705 of record UIDE01000002.1, read on the forward strand.
GGAGCTCGTCAGGGAGGTTTAAAATAGAAGCTTTCATTGTGTTTGATGGTGTATTTATCATTAAAGCAGAGAAGAAACGCCCGATTTTTATATGTTTATATAGATAGAGCTTGGGAGATAACTAATCCCGGATTATTTGGCCGTTTAATTTTAAATTCCCTAGTGGTTTTTCCGAGAAAGCGTCTTTTTGCCTTGGTATTTCAAAGAGTCATTATCAATGACATGATCTTTTGCTCATATTTTAAAAATCATTCGGGAAGGGCAGTGCCGAAGACAATCAAATGCCTGCCACTATTTAAAATTTCCTCCCGGTGAATGGCTGTTGCGGGAAGAGCCTGTTGCTGCTACGCCTGGGACTTTTTTTAATCGAGGCCTTGGACGAGGCCTGCGAAGGGGAAGATAACGGAGCTCTGCAACGGCCTGGACTTATGTTTAAGCCGCAGGCTATGGTTTAGGGAAATATGGGACGAAAATAAAATTAGGTAATATCTTTAAGATGAGTCAGCAACAATAATCTGCTCAGCCGTGTTTGGAAACCATCAAACTTAAATTATAATTACTTGTAGATGAATAATCATTACTAATATGGTTGGTAAATTAGTTCATATTAACGTCCTTCTTTTTTTCACACCTTGGAATTACAACTTCAACAAAAACTACTCTTGTCACTTAGATCTACTCTAAAAAAAACATTCAACAATGACCGTGCCAGCCTATGAGCCCATCACAGATGATGACTTGTACAGACATTCGTCCCAGTTCCGGATATGGTCCTTGACACCCGAGGAACTCGAATCTAAGCGCCGCGCAGTCTACGAGCGGGCCTGTAGAACGGTTCCCGGCGCAATTGCAAAGCAAAAAAACGTCCCTGAGTCTTCCATCGAGGTGCTTTCGTATGAAGAAGAACAGCAGCTGATCCAGTATTACTCGGCAAAGCTACTCCTCTTAGGCAACGGCCTGAAACAGCCTACGCAGGTTAGTGCGACGGCGCTTTCTTACTTTCGCAAATTTTACACCGTTCACAGTACCATGGAGTACCACCCCAAAGACATTTTCTCAACCTGTATTTTCCTTGCGGCCAAGGTTGAAAATAACCTGATCACAACCGATTACCTATGCAAGCTGCTGAAGAAAAACCCTAAGGAGATTCTTGACTGCGAATTTCTGGTGCTTCAATCCCTCTCCTTCACTCTGCTCGTCCATAACGGCTACCGGCCGACGCGTGGCTTACTACTGGATATCCAGGCCGTCGTGTCCCAACGACCTTCTCCAGAAGCGCTAGAGAAACTGCGCTTAGACACCAAAAAGGCCACCATTGATTCCTTTTTTTCAGACGCCCAGTTCCATTTCACGCCACCTCAGATTGCGCTGGCCGCACTCATGATTGCTGACGAAGCGTTAACGATGGAGTACCTGAAAAACAAGTTTGGCCATGACGGCCTGGAGCAGCTGCGTAAAGACAACCCTGTCATCGATACAAAGGGTGTCTCTGATCTCGACACCCTACTCGAAGTCTTAAATGCGTGTCGCCAAATGATCCAATCTGTGCCCCTAATCCCCGACCAGATAGGTAAAGCCACTGACCGCAAACTGTACTACCTTTACAACCCTGACAAGCAGGCCAAACGCAAGCTTGCCCGGGCTGAGGCCCCGGAGGCCTCCCCGGCGGTTACAACGCCAACAGCTCCTGCATCAATTGGTAGCCCAGAGCCCAAGCGTCAGAAGGTCGACGATTAGGTTATTTCATGTGAGCATACATAGCCGAGGTATATATATAGAGAATACAACCCCACAAAAAAATAAAAATCAGAAATGGTGGGAAAAGTATAAAGCTAGGCTTAAAGTCCTACCAGTTTCTTGTGTCAATTTTTTTAGCAAACCATTACCAATTATCATGACATACCTTACAGTTGAAAAGCGCATTATTGACGGCCATTTCCCCCGATTCGACCGCACTTCTACCATCAAGCCCTTGGACAAGCTCCAGATTGTTTACAACGTATATACCGATGAGCGGGCCGGACAGCAGGCCAAAGTGCCCAGGGAAGAGCAAGTGCACCTCGTGTTTCTCCATGCTACAGGGTTCACGAAGGAAACGTGGGAGTATTGGATCGAGATGTTCTATGACAAGTACGGCCCGCGGCTGGGGACCGTGATTTCAGTTGACGCTGTTAACCACGGCGAATCGTATCTTCTCAACGAACACAAGCTGGGGCTGACGTGCTCGTGGGAAGACGGCGCTCGCGACGTGCTGCGGATTTTGGCGGCACACAACATCACCGGCAACGCGATTCTGATTGGGCACTCCATGGGCGGAGGCACGGCGCTGCATGCTGCAGCGTTTGAGCGGCGGGTTATCGACTCTGTGATTTCGATCGAGCCCGTGGCATACTTCAACCACGACCTGCACAAGTTTAAAAAGGGCCGCGAGACGTGGGTCGGGTTTCTGACCAAGCTCAACAAGTACATCAAGGACACGTTTGCCAGTGAAGAAGAGTACGCGCAGTACGTGAAAAAGGGCGGGGTTGGCCGCACGGTGCACCCGCGGATTCAAGAGGATTTGGTCAAGAATGGGTTTGTAAAAAGAGACGATGGCACCATACTGGCAATTCCTCCGCGCGGGGCCCAGATAACCTCCTACGCGTCGTCCAACTTTACAACGCGGTACCTGCGTGACCAGCTCAAGACTATCGACTGTCCTGTGTGCCATGTGGTAGGCAGCGCCGCCACTTGGAATCCGCCGGAGAGCGTGGAAGCGATTCGCGAGGCTCTGCCCAACGTCGTTGCGGTGGACATTCCCGACGGACAGCATTTGGTGCCTATGGAGCGGCCTGAGGACACGTTTGAAGCGGTTGGTCTGTTTTTCGAGTCGCGCTTGGCGGCCATCCAAGAGTACGCTGCGCGCGAGGTTGATCCGCAGACACGCGAGGAACGCGACGCATATTATAACGATACGTTTGCCGAGCTCAAGGAGCGGTACTTGTCGGGCAAGCAGACCAAGCTTGATCGAGTCCATCGTTTGTAAACAAAAGCGCCCTTTTTACGCGTCATTAGTAATTATTTATGATTTGTCATAAACGCGTCAGGTATGCGTGTTTTTTATTTTTATTTTTGTTTAAATTTTTTTGTAAACAAAAACAAACAAAACAAATACCAAAAAAAACTTGCAAGTATATAAAGAGCCAGAAATCTCCCTTTTCACATAAAGTTTCTTATTTCTACCATCAACCAAATTAAAAAGAAGAAAAAAATTAATAATGTTTGTATACAAAAGAGGTATGAGATTGTATTTAGTATATGTCTACCGTCCCCTAACTTATAAATAGACGGAAGAAAGGAAAAGGTTCAGTTTGATAAAATCACTGCCAGACTGTCTCGTCTGTGTTATGGCCTCGACCCTACCCATGTTGATGCTGCCAAAATCACACAGAGCGTCATCACAGGAGTTTACCAAGGTGTGACGACTGTGGAACTTGACAACCTTGCCGCCGAAACTGCCGCGTACATGACGACGCAGCACCCGGACTATGCCATCCTTGCTGCTCGTATTGCCATATCTAATCTCCACAAGCAAACCAAGAAGCAATTTTCACAAGTTGTCCACGACCTGTACCATTACATCAACCCCAAGAATGGCAAGGCGTCGCCCATGATCTCCGAGGAGGTTTACAAGGTGGTGCAGGAGCACGAGGACGAGCTTAACTCGGCCATTGTGTACGACCGAGACTTTGCCTACAACTACTTTGGCTTCAAGACCCTGGAGCGATCATACCTGCTGCGTGTCAATGGCAAGGTCGCCGAGCGCCCCCAACATATGATTATGCGTGTTGCAGTCGGAATCCACGGGTCCAACATTGAAAAGGCCATTGAGACCTACAACTTCATGTCGCTCAAGTACTTTACACATGCGTCTCCCACGCTCTACAACTCTGGTACACCCAAGCCGCAAATGTCGTCGTGCTTCTTGATCAATATGAAGGATGACTCGATTGACGGTATTTATGATACCCTCAAGACGTGTGCGCTTATCTCCAAGTCTGCGGGCGGCATTGGCCTGAGCATTCACAATATTCGTGCGACTGGGTCGTACATTGCGGGCACCAATGGTACCTCGAACGGAGTCGTGCCGATGCTGCGGGTGTTTAACAACACTGCGCGGTATGTTGACCAGGGCGGAAACAAGCGCCCCGGCGCGTTTGCCATTTACCTGGAGCCCTGGCACGACGATGTGTTTGAGTTTATTGAGCTGCGCAAGAACCATGGCAAGGAAGAGGTCCGTGCACGCGACTTGTTTTATGCTCTGTGGATTCCCGACTTGTTTATGAAGCGCGTGGAGGCCAACCAGGACTGGACCTTGATGTGCCCCAACGAGTGCCCTGGTTTGGACGATGTGTGGGGAGACGAGTTTGAGGCGCTGTACGAGAGATATGAGCGCGAGGGTCGCGGCCGTCGCACAATCAAGGCCCAAAAGTTGTGGTACGCCATTCTCGAGGCCCAGACTGAGACGGGCAACCCATTTATGCTGTACAAGGATTCTTGCAACCGCAAATCCAACCAGCAGAACCTCGGAACCATCAAGTCGTCGAACTTGTGCTGCGAGATTGTGGAGTACTCGTCGCCGGACGAGGTTGCCGTGTGCAACCTGGCGTCAATTGCACTGCCAACCTACGTGGAGCGCAACAATGAAGACTCGTGGTACGACTTTGAGAAGTTGCACGAGGTGACCAAGATTGTGGTCCGCAACTTGAACCAGATTATTGACCGCAACTTTTACCCGGTCCCGGAGGCCAAGCGGTCCAACATGCGCCACCGACCCGTGGCTGTGGGTGTCCAAGGTCTTGCCGATACGTTTATGTCGCTGCGGTTGCCATTTGATTCTCCCGAGGCCAAGCAGCTCAATATTCAAATCTTTGAAACCATCTACCATGCTGCCGTAGAGTCGTCAATCGAGATTGCGCGCGAGGAAGGCCCCTATGAGTCGTATGAGGGCTCGCCAGCGTCCAAGGGTCTCTTGCAGTTTGACCTGTGGGACGTTACGCCCACCGACCTGTGGGACTGGACGGAGCTCAAGGCCAACTTGAAGAAGTATGGTCTGCGTAACTCGTTGCTGGTTGCACCCATGCCTACTGCATCGACGTCTCAGATTCTCGGGTTCAACGAGTGCTTTGAGCCCTACACGTCCAACATTTACTCGCGCCGCGTGCTTGCCGGCGAGTTTCAGATTGTGAACCAGTGGCTGCTGCGGGATCTTGTTGAGATGGGGCTTTGGGATGAGGACATGAAGAACCGCATCATTGCCAACAACGGGTCGATCCAGGGCATTCCCACGATTCCCGACGACCTCAAGGCGCTGTACAAGACGGTGTGGGAACTGTCGCAGAAGACCATCATCGACATGGCCGCGGACCGGTCGCCGTTCATTGACCAGTCGCAGTCGCTCAACATCTACATCCAGTCGCCGACCATGGGCAAGCTGACATCGATGCACTTTTACGGCTGGAAGAAGGGGCTCAAGACGGGCATGTACTACCTGCGTACGATGGCCGCGTCGGCGCCCATCCAGTTCACGGTCGACCAGGAGCGGCTGAAGCAGGAGGCTGCGCACCGCGGGGCCGCCCGCGCGCTGGACCGCAAGCCGTACCGCCAGGTGACGCGCGTGGGCAAGCGCCCCGAGCCCGTGTCGGTGACGGTCGTCGAGGAAACGAGCGTGTCTGTGTCGTCCTCGCCGGCCACCAAGGTGACTGAGATTGACGAGCTGACGGTGCAGCTGGGACAGTCGGGGTTGTCGGCCTCGGGCGCGGATGAGAGTGAGATTGACATTTACAACTCCAAGGTGATTGCATGTTCCATCAACAATCCCGAGTCGTGTGAAATGTGTTCTGGTTAGGGTGAGATGAGAAAGATGGATTAATGATTTTTTATATATTTATAATTATGGCTGGTTTTCTGTATCTTTTTATAATTTAACTTTTTTTTTAAATTAGTATCCTTGGAAATTACTTTGTGATTTTGCTCAAAGCTGAGAGCCACTGGCGGGTCCAAAAGGCGCGCTTGACAATGGCGTAAATGTACTGGTATTGGGTCTTGTTTTGGACCATTTCGATGCGCTGCGAGCGCAGCTGGGAAACCAGCTCGTAGATGGGGTCTGATCCAGGGGGAACCAGGGCAATGTGGGTGTTGGTAGGGGTCTGCAGCTGCTGCATTGAGCTAGCCGCCGAGGTGACGGGGTCGTCTGGGGAGCTGGGCGAGACGGGGTTGGAGCGCGGGGTGGTTGGGGGGTAAGGGTAGCCGTAGGGCTGGGCGAGCAGCTTGGAGCGGGTGAGCATGTAGTCAATGACGAGAAAGGTGCCTGTTCTTCCGACGCCGGCCGAGCAGTGGACGACGAGCGGCATTTTGCAGCCGGGAGGCAGCAGGGCGTTGGCGGCGGCAACCAGGCCGGCAATGTCGTGGTCGGCGGTAGGGGCGCCAAAGTCGACCCAGGAGTCGACGTACAAATGGTGGACTGTTTTATTGCGGCCGTCGTGGGGGCATGTGAGGGAAAGAACGGAGTGAGTGTACGGGAAGCTTGTTGAGGAGGGAGTTGATGTTGGGGAGGAGGAAGAGGAGGAGGCGGAGGAGGAGGAAGAAGCTGAGGAGGCGGAGGAGGTTGTGGAAGTTGAGGATCCGTTTGAGAGCTCTGCGGCCAATTGAGGGTTTGATAGGGAGGAGGACATCGATCTTGGTCGTTTGAGGGAGGAGGATGCGGTAGATTTCAAGTCTTTGGGATCATGTTTTGTGACGGTGTTGCATACGATTTTCAAGTCCAGAGGGAAGTTAGCTGGATCAGCGGGCAGCTCGAGAAGGGCACCGGGGACTCTAGGCCAGTAGGAAGCACAGGCTTCTCTGTTATTTTCCGAGAGCGGGGAGAGCATGAGCACAACCATTGTATCGGAGCGGAACTGCTTCGAGTACTCGGAGAGGGAGTAGAGCATATGCCAAAAGTGGGGGACGGTTGATCGGATGGGGCCTTGGGTTGCAATGTATTGTTTGGGGCCGATTGCCTGGCCAGAAGAGGCCGGAGAAGAGGACGGGGATCGAGGGGGTTTTGAGGAAGCATTAAGATCGAGCGTGACAAGGGAAGCATTAATATAATCGTTGCCGCCAGGGACGACTGCAATATGGATGCGGTTATTGTTAAAGGGGAGAATATTCTAAAGAAGCATCAAGAGTTAAAGATTTTGACTCTAAATCAAGGTTTAACAAAAAACACTTACGGTGTACCTATTGCGGTCCATATTGCGTAATGCATCTTTAAAAGTCCAGCCTTGCGCAGGATCGCACAATGGCGACACATGGGATGACGTTGTGGAGCGTGCGTGGGATCCGTGGCCACTCGAGGAAGGAGAAGCGGCGGCGATTGCGTGGAGCCTGTTTTTCTGGGCATCTTGGATGGCTCTGAATCTGGCTGCCATATCGAGGGGGTCGAGCATGAGGAAGGGGGGCATTGCGCGTTCGATTTTGGCCTTGGCTTTTTCGAGCCGGGCGCGGTACTGGGGGTCCGACTCCAGGGCGCGCTTTTGGGCCGAGACGGTGGCGAGGGTGGGGACGAAGACTTTGTTAGGGTGCATTTTGGTGTGGTGGTGGTGGTGGAAGTTTAAGGGCTGAGGGGGGGACGGAGATGCAGGAGAGACAGGAGCAGAGAGAGCGCCGGAAGTGCCGCCGGAGAGCGAGACGCGGGAGGCGCGGCGAGCGTGGTGTTGGTAGGAGAGGGAGGTTGGGCTTGCCAGGGAGGCGGAGGAGGCGTTTCGAGACTGGGAGGAGTGGACGATGCTGGCGGAGGATCCGACTGGGTGGGAGTAGATTTGGGATCTTGCTGGGGCAGGTCCGTTTGAGAGGGTTAGAGGGGTTGGTTTATGCTTTTGGGGGGGTTGCGGGGTGTTTGGGCGGATTAGGGAGGTTGAGCTTGGGCTGCGCAGGATGGTGGAGTTCTGGGGGGAGGCGGTTGAAGATCTGAGCGGGAGATCCGCCATGCTATTGGGTTTTATGGCGGAGCTGGCAGGTTTAGGAGGGTTGAGTCGGGCTTGGGGGTTGTCGGAGGTGGTGGTAGAGAAGTTTTGAGGGTTGTTATGCGGGGGCAAAAGCTGGCCGGATTTTGGTCTTTTAGGTTGATGCTGCTGCGCCGTTTCTCTTGTTCTTGGGCCAGGCGCACTGGGTAGGTACCGATCATGGACGGACGGCGGCATGCCCGGCTTGAACTCGACGCGGATGTGGACCGGGCTGCTGGGCGGAGGCTGTTCCTGCTTCTTCTTGCTGGGCTGCCTGGTCTTCTTAGGCTTTTCGGGTCCTCCGTTTCGTGCAATCCAATCGGCGTCGACTGCATCGATGTCGTTGTTGTATCCCTGTTTGCTGGTGTGCCTTCCTAGGAGTTTTCTCAGCATGGTTTCTTCTTCTCGTTCTTGCTCCGATTGTCTGAGATTTGGCAAATAGATCTCGATCTTCTTTGCCTGGGCTTGAGAGTAAAAAAAGGAAGAAGCTGCTCTTGAAACAATTTTGGCACCCTTTTTGTTAGTGCCACATACAAAAAGGGAGGCTGCGGGCGGACTGGCACAGGCGGGCGGGCAGCAAAAGTTGGAGGCTGCAGCCGCTTTTCACGTGACCGCCATTGTTCTTTTCCCCCGATCCACCAAAGTGCCACAACTTAAAAAGGCCAACAAAGCCGCCCAAAAAAGCTTTTTTTTTTATTTTTAACTTAACTTTATGGTTAGTTTAACTCAGTCCTGGTTATTTGTCATAGCGATAAAAAAAGACACACCACCTTTTTCAGGTTACCTAATAGCTTACTTAATACTACAAAGAGTCTCTTCACCTCTTATTATACATTTATCATACATTTAAGTCCTTACTATCAACAACCCTTTTACCTACAATACCATTAATAACACCTTCATTATCTACTACCATCTCATCCTCTCCCCCTTCTTTCTCCTTACCCCCCTCTCTTCTCCCCCCCTCCTTCTTCTTCATTAATAATAATGTCCGATAGACCTGTTATTCCAATGAATCAAGTCGATACTATCCAAGAAGAAGAAGCGTCCACAACCCCTCCTTCTTCTTCTTCATCCTCCTCCACATCAATTCACCTCTCAGCTCAAGTCGCTGCTATCGCCATTGCAAGCCCTCCCCCCTCTGCTGCCGCAATCGCAAGAGCTCCTGGCCCCCACCAACTCAGCCCGTCCTCCGCCCTCGCCTCTGACGTCCCTGCTGTCCCCCTCTCTGTAAACACCTCTGCTGCTGCGTCGGCGCCTCCTCTCCCATACTCCTCCTCCTCCTCCTCTGCTGCTGCTGGCGGAGTCTCGCCCCTCTCATCTCGCAAATCCTCCTTGGCTACTATCGACTCTTCAACCGCTGGCCCTATTTCTCCACACTCTACCTCCGCTACCCCCCCTGCTTCTGCTTCGTATACATCCCCAATCTCTCGTACCTCGTCCGCTTCCTCAACCTCCTCCATTGGCTCGGCCACCTCTGCTTCTGCCACAATCACCGGCCATGGCTCCTCTAATAACAACCACCCCCCTCCCCCTTCCCCCTCCTCCTCGCATTCAAGGCTCTCAAAGCTTATGCACAGGGGCTCAAACTTGGGCCAAAGCTTATCTGGAGCCAATGGCGCGCACGAATTGCACCACAAGACCTCTTCTTCCTCCTCGTCTTCTAGAAAGTTGTCTGCGCCTGCTTCCCCACAAGCGGCCTCCTTGGCTGCTTCCGCTCAACAGTCCCAACAACATTCTTCAGGCACGAGGCCCCATTCCCTCTCCTCAGCCGCCGCAACTTTAGACTCGGCCACTACTGCTGCTGCCTCTGTCAAATCAGGTAATACTGCTACCACCAGCCCTTCGCCCCATGGACTTAATAGTCTCTTTAGAAGAAATACTACTGCCACTTCTACCGGTAGACCGGGCTCTGCAGGCTCGGTCTCGGCCTCCTCCTCGGCCGCCTCCCAACGAAAACAAAAGCTACCTGCCCCCACCGCCACTCCCGCAAATAATATTGCCATGTCCTTTGGCGCTGAAACTGGTGTGGCTACTGCTGCCGAGCTTAACAGAGCAAACACTATGCAGTCCTATGCTGCCAACAGACGCCCTCAGCCTGTCCCTTCATCACGCTCCTTTAGTGTCTCACGCTTGACTTCTCGCTTCACTAAACACCGCACAGGCTCAGACTCTAGTGACTCTTCGGCCCCAAGCGCCGCAGGTAGCGCTGCCCCCTCGCGCCAAAACTCCCGCCAGCCTTCACGCCAGTCGTCCTTCTCCTCTGTCTCTTCTTCCCGTGCACCCTCCCCGGGCCACGAAAAGGAAAACCCTGCCGAGTACCTCCCCGCCCATCTCCTTGTCAAGGACTGGCACCTGGGCCACAAGTACTCTGCTGGTAAGCTCAAGAAGAAGACGCTTGGAGATGGTGCCACGGCCACTGTCATTGTTGTCACGGGACCAAGCTTAATCCCCGGGTCTAAGGAAAAGGAGACTTATGCTTGCAAGGTGTACAAGAAGCGCCCCCCCAAGTCGACGGAAACTGTGCGCGAGTACTATGAGACATTTGCTGACGAGTACGTCATTATGCGCAACCTTCAGCACATGAATGTCGTCCATGCTTTTGACTTGCTTGTGGACTCGAAGGGCGCCTGGTGCACCATTTTGGAATATTGCGAAAATGGAGACCTCCACACGCTGCTTGAGTTGACTCGCAAGTACAAAAAGCGCATGTCGAGAGAACAGCGCGCTTGTCTCTTCAAGCAGCTGCTCTATGGCATCAACTACATTCACTCGAGAGGTATTGCCCACCGCGATATCAAGCCCGAAAACTTGCTGGTGAGTGCGCGCGGAGAGTTGAAGATTTCCGACTTTGGCGTCTCGGTTTATCTTTACGATGGCAACCCTGCTCCAGAAGATGAGGCTGTGGCCGATGCCACGGTCACTTTGGCCTCGGGGCTCTGCGGCTCGGAGTTTTACATGGCTCCTGAAATCCACACCCGCCGTAGGCTCAAGGAGGAGGGCAAGGGCGACGGCCGCTACGATGCTCGCAAGGTTGACATTTGGGCCTGCGCCGTTACCTTTTTCAATATCTTTTACGGCTTTAACCTGTGGGCCGAGGCAGATTACCACAAGGACAATTTGTTTAAAAAGTTTTCGCGCGAGATTTACAATTACTGGATCCAGGAACTGGACTCGGCTTATATGAATGTCATTTCCATCTTGCCCATTTACACGGGCTACAAGGGCATGGGCGAATCCACCACGGAGGAAATTCTGGCCATTGACGCGGCCACCAATGAGCAGCTGGAGGGCCCCCAGAAGGCGGCCCTGCCCAATATCTTGCGTCTGGAGGAGCTTGTGGACAATTTGAAGGATATCATGGCGGAGATTGACGAGTGGGACGTTGAGGTGGAGGAGCATGACCGCTTGAAGAAGGACAAGGAGCGCAAGGAGAAGCTGACTGCCGAGGGCCAGGCTGACAAGTTTGAGCCCACGCCTGCACCAGCTCCTCCCAAGGTTGAGCCGGTCGATGCCTTTATTGCCGAGTTTAAGCGCCGCCCCCGAGTCCCCCGCAATGACTTGTCGTTTTACCACTCGCAGACGAATGAGGAGCAGCCCTTGTTTATGGTGAACTCTGCGGGTGAGGGCATCAAGCGCATGTTGGCGCAAATGCTGCTTCCGTTCCCCGAGAAGCGGCCCTCTGCTCGCGCCATTTTGGCGATGCCTTGCATGCGCAAGGTTGTGACTTGCGTTGATCCCGAGCCCCAAGACGCCTTGTTGAGCTGCCCCTTGGACGACTGCAGCGCCGAGGATGGGGGCATTTACGCGGGCGCCACGGTGGTGTCTGCGGGGCCCTCGTCGGCCGCAGGCCTGCCCTCTGCGGCCCAAGAGATTGCTGCGCGCGACGGCGCGGTGAACCGAAAGGGCAATGTCCAGCGGACCCAGACGGTGGAAGATATGAAGAAGCTGTTGGACGCTAGTAAGAATGTGCGTCGTGGCAATAACCGCCACAATCACGATTTACCTGTGAAGCCGCCTAGCGGCCATGGCCTGGGTGAGTTTAAGCAGGCTCCACATGAGTTTTATTGAGAGTGGAGGTTTAGAATGAGAATGGAAGATGGTTTTTTCTCAGCTTTTGTGTTGTGTTTTATACTTTTTTTGTCTCTAACTTTTTTTTTTTTTTTGTGTGTTGTGTTGTGTGTGTGTTTTTTTTTAATATTCTTTTATTATACATGATTTTTAAAGCTTTTCTACTGTCTTATATTGTTTACAAGTTCCGCCTGATGAAGCAGGAGCGTCGTCGGCGGAAGTCTGAGTTTTGGGCCGAGCAGAAGGCCAAGGTGAAGAATACGCTGTTTCTGGCGATGATGGAGCGACGCGTGCAGCTGGACTCGATTTGCCGGTGCCACAGGCGGTGCTGCGCCAAAAAGGAGTGATCACGTGATACATGCGGCTGTGCCGCTTTTGCGAGGGCTGCAAGGCCGGCCCGTTTGGAATGCTGAGATGCAACCCCGTTGATGGACTGATAGATTTTACTAACTTGCTTAGACTTTGGTTTTGACTTTTATACTTAATGTTTAATTTTTAATTACGTCACCTTTTTAATAACCCCGCTTGAACTTGTGCAAAACAAAGTACAAGTATATGATTGCTCTTGCTATTTGGTCCTTGGTCAGCATTGTGATGCCCTGGCTGAAAAACCCCTTTAGAATCTGCCCCATGGCGCCCTGATACAAGTGCCGCACGCCCTTGGTCCTTACAATGTCGACCAGCGCGGCCCCCAGCGCCGGGCCATTGCTCTGCCTGCGCACCTGCATCTGCGTCTTGACCAGGATGAGCGGGTACGTGATGAGGCTCGCCAGCGTTTTGGCCGACGCGGAGAAGAAGAAGAGCTCTGCCGAGGTCGGGTTGTCGCGGCGCCGCTGGCGCTGCGCGCGCGTCATTCCGCGCTCGCCGCGGATAAACAGCACCTTGAGCAGCTGGAAAAAATAGTACGTCAGCGACGGGTTGACGCTCAGCAAAATGGTGGCGCGGAACCCCGTCCAGAACCCCAGGAGCCCGCGCTCGTCGTAAATGTCGCGAGCCACGCGGGCCGCGGAAACGTGCCGGGCCTGTGTGCGGCTCTTGGCACCCGACGCAGTCTGGCCCGAGGCCGGCGACTCGGGCTGTGCCGCGGAAAGAGCCGCCGTCTGCTGGCGCGTCACGATATTGTTGAGCGGCGCGGTGAAGAACTTACAGAAAATGCCCGCAAGCGACCCAATGGCCAGCTCCTCAACCACCCCCAGCGTCGCCGGTGCGCTGCCTCGCTTGCTGGCCGGCGCGGTGGCCCCGCCCGGTTGCTGGAGCCGTTTGGCGGCCGCCTGCTTGAAGGCGTGCCGCACGCGCGCGGTGCGCAGGATATCGTACGCGTAGAAGTAAAAAAAGGCGGAGATCATGGTCGACAGGGTATCTTGGACGGCGCCGTCGTAGAAGGCAAGCAGGCCCTCTTCCTTGTAGATGCGGCAGATGGCGTCCCAGACGCCTTTGTATGGCGCGGGGCCCTGGGCGCTGGTTGCCAGGGGCTGGGGGGGTTTCTCTGGACCACTAGACTCTGGCTGCGGCTCCGACGCGCGAGACTGGCAGCGCAGCTTGTCCTGCACCTGGAGTCGAGTCGTGACGAGGTCGATGGGGAACACGAGGAGCCCGGCCACGGCGCCGCCAATTGCGCCCGAGAAGGCGTTGGCCCAAGCCGGCATGTCGGAGGGTTCCACTCGGGGTCGTTTTTCAACAGCTTTGGAGGGGGCAGATGGGGAAGACATTTGGGGGGGGAGGTAGAGGCGAGATAGGCCGGAGGGTATGATATTTGACTAAGAGGGGTATTGTGAAATAAAAAAGAGTTTGTAAGTGAGGAAAGAAGTTTGCTAGTGAAGAAGAGGAGGAGTTTGTGTATTTTGCTCTTCCCCCGCATAAGGAGGTTAGACTTTAGAGAGGGAAAAGAAAAAAGTGGGCAGTTCACAAATGAGATTACAAATAAATGTGTCATCATGAGTAATCTTGTCACGTGATAAGCCGTATTACATTACCTAATCATAATAAACTGCATATTAAATTATGTTAAAATAATTAATTCAATTAATCAAATAAATCCGGCTTCTCCTCTCTTTTTTTCTTTCTCTCTCCCTTTTTTTTTTAAACCTTCAACTACGCCATCACCACCAACAAAAGAACCCATCATATATATATATATATAAATATATATATCTACGTATATATATTTGAAAAAATATATATAAATTCACCGCAAAATCTATCTATTCCATTCAATATAGTTATCTGAGAAAAAAGAAAGAAAAAAACTAAAAAAAAAAAGACTCTCTTCTTGTTCAAACCACGCATCAAACCATCCTTTGAGAGCTTTTCTTAAAATATTCATATTCCTTGATTACTTGGTGATATCTTTATCTATATAAGTAACGTCAAACATTTCCCTCATCCCTCCCTACAAGGTCCTGCTTTGATTTCGTCATCTCCTTTGTCTCACTAAGAAAAAAGGTTCATCACATTACATACCCTCTTTATTATAATACCTATAATATATTACCAACCATCTTAAATTAAAACCAGAAAAAACCATGAGCAGAAGTTCAACACCTTTGGCATCAGCCTCCATCCTCATGAAACAATACAAGGAGCTCACCGATCCTAAAACTGGCGTGCCCTCTTTCCACATTACCCTGCAAAATGATGACATTTATCATTGGTATGTATTGTTAATATCAGCTTTAAATAATACCTTCTTGTTTTGTTCGTTTTTTTAACCTTCTATTTTAGGAACATCGGCGTTATGGTACTAGCTGACGATTCCCCATATAACGGCGGTTACTTCAAAGTAAGTTAAACTCATAAAGCTCTCCCTTGCCATCTTCTAACCTCCCCATAAAGGCCCAAATGACATTCCCAGCAGACTACCCATATAGTCCACCAACATTTAAATTCATTCCCCCCATTTTCCACCCTAACGTCTACCGCGACGGCCGGCTCTGTATCTCCATTCTCCACAAGTCGGGAGACGTCACCAGCGGTGAACCCGACGGCGAGACCTGGTCACCTGTTCAAACAGTCGAAAGCGTGCTCGTGTCGATTGTGTCACTGCTCTCAGACCCCAACATCAACTCGCCAGCAAACGTCGACGCCAGCGTGGCTTACACAAAGAACCCGGAGGAGTTCAAGCAGCGGGTACGAGAGGAGGTGGAGCGCTCCAAGGTCAACATCCCCAAGGGCTTTGTCATGCCCTCCACACTCAAGTCCGCCTACGTGGCGCCCAAGAGCCATCACGACCCCCAGGAGGACGTTGTGGACGACGACTTTTGGTACGAGTCGGAGGACTCGCAGGCCGGCGAAGACGACCAGGGGTCCATGGCCAGCGAAGAGGAGGACGAGAACGGCAACGATTATGATGGCGATGAGGACGACGACGAAGACGACGACGACGACTATGAGGAAGACGACGACGAAGAAGACGGTGGCGACGACGCTAAAGGTAAGTAGGGATTTTGTGTTTATTTCCTTCTGGACTAACCCCAACCAACAGGTTCTCACAGCTCGCAAAAAGCCTCGTCTACGCTAAACAAGCCATGAAGAAGCTATGGTACTTTTGTTTCCACTTGTTTCCTTTTTTGGTTTCTCTTTTTTAATATCTCCCGTCCTTTACATATTATGTAGCTCATAATGTCCATTTTTATCTTGTCGTCTCCTGGCCTTTAAAAAAACTCCCGCTGGGCTGTGAGCCGCACGCTCCTCCCCAAGGCCCTTCATCCGGGTAATTCCCTGTAGATTGCCGCACTCGCATATCCCGATGACTCTTCCCAAACCTTCCATCCAACTGAAAAATTTGTCCCCTCTTCAGCCCACTGCCACCTCCAACTCTTCAACCAACCCTTGTCTTCCTCTTCTTTCCTCCCTCCCACCATCCACCAAACAATGTCGTTCCCACTGCTGCCAAAGACCCCCTTTGCCCAGATCAGCAGTGCCCAGGCCCTTGCCGCGCCGCTCGGCCAGCTGCTCGTCGCCCTCACCCCAGACGATGATCTCACACAAGTCGCCGCCTACATCAAGACCAACTTTGGCGTCCTCGAGTTCTTTGCAGACCTCGCGGGCCTCGACGCCTCCGTCGACTCCGCCATCAAGCTCCTTGATGCCGGCGTCTACCGCGTCATTGTCTCTCCTGCTCTTGCCGCCGATCTCGTGGCCGCCGGCGTCCCATCTCTCCGTATCCTCGCCGCCACCGCCCCGGAATCCACCGAGGACTCCAACGTCGCGGGCTTTGTCGTCTCTGATACCGCCTCGCTCCCTGCCGCAAAAGACCTCACCACCAAGCTCATCCCTGAAACCGGTGGCGCAAAACACCTCTACGTCTCCCTCCCAGACTCGGTGTCTCTGAAAGACGCTACCGCCGTCGTTGCCGCCTCGGCGATCCCCATTGTGTCTGCTGCCAAGTTGACCCGCGAACACGCCGACGATAAGACTCAAGGCAAGCTGCCCGTGGCCGAATTCATCTTGGCCGCCCTCTCCTCGGACCGCCCAGACGGCCTCTTCACCACCCTTGTTCTGGACGAAAACCAAACCGCCCTCGGCCTCGTCTACTCCTCCCCAGAATCCGTCAAAGAAGCCCTCCGCACAAACACCGGCGTCTACCAGTCCCGCCGCCACGGTCTCTGGTACAAGGGTGCCACCTCCGGAGCCACCCAAACCCTCCTCTCCATGGGCCTGGACTGCGACGGCGACTGCCTCAAGGTCTCCGTCTCCCAGCAGGACCCCGGGTTCTGCCACAACAACACCGCCTCCTGCTTTGGCGCATACCGCGGGCTCTTGTCTCTCGAGCAGACCCTGCGCGCTCGTATCGCCTCTGCTCCCGAGGGCTCCTACACAAAGCGCCTGTTCAACGACGAGAAGCTGCTCACCGCAAAGATCCTCGAGGAAGCCGAGGAGCTCGCCACGGCAAACACCAAGGACGAAATCGCCTGGGAGGCCGCCGATCTCCTCTACTTTGCCTTTGCAAAGGTCGTCAAGGACGGCGTCTCGGTCGCCGATGTCATGAACAACCTGGACTCCAAAAGCTACAAAATCTCCAGAAGAAGAGGCGACGCAAAGCCAAAATACGTCAAGCAAGTTGATGAGATTACAAAGTCCCAGGCTGCCCCGGCCCCGGCCCCTGCTCCCGCTCCTGAGCAACCCGCACGCATTAAGATGAACTGCATCGACGCTGCTACATCCTCCCCTGAGGAGATTGAAAAGGTCCTCACTCGTCCTGTTCAAAAGACCTCCGATATCATGAAGCTCGTTCTCCCCATCATCAACAACGTCATTGAAAACGGCGACAAGGCTCTCCTCGAGTACGCCGCCAAGTTCGAGAAGGTCGAGCTCAAGACCCCCGTCATCAGCGCTCCTTTCCCTGAAGAGCTCATGAGACTCCCCAAGGACGTCAAGGATGCTCTCGATCTCAGTATCGCCAACGTTGAAAAGTTCCACGCCGCCCAGCTTGACAAGTCCGAGCTCCGCGTCGAAACCGTCCCCGGTGTCATTTGCTCGCGCTTCGCCAGACCTATCCAGTCAGTCGGTCTCTACATCCCCGGCGGTACCGCTGTCTTGCCTTCCACCGCCCTCATGCTCGGTGTCCCTGCCAAGGTGGCTGGCTGCAAAAACATCATCTTTGCATCTCCTCCCCGCCGTGACGGCACAATCACTCCTGAAATCGTCTACGTCGCCCATAAGGTCGGCGCCAAGAAGATTGTTCTTGCCGGCGGCGCCCAGGCCGTCGCCGCCATGGCCTACGGTACTGACTCCGTCCCCAAGGTAGACAAGATCATGGGCCCTGGCAACCAGTTTGTCACCGCCGCCAAGATGTACGTCCAAAACGATACCCGCGCCCTTGTCTCTATCGATATGCCTGCCGGGCCCTCCGAGGTCCTGGTGGTGGCCGACAAGACTGCCAACCCTGCCTTTGTTGCCTCCGACTTGCTGTCCCAGGCCGAGCACGGCGTTGACTCCCAGGTCATTTTGCTGGCTGTCGACCTCACCGACGCCGAGCTCGACGCCATTGACAATGAGCTCGAGAAGCAGGCTCTGGCACTCCCCCGTGTCGACATTGTTCGCGGATCCATCGCCCACTCCACCACCCTGCGCGTCAAGACCCACGAGCAAGCCATGGCCCTCAGCAACCAGTACGCTCCTGAGCACTTGATTTTGCAGATTGCAGACGCCAGCACCAAGTGGGTCAAGAAGGTCGACCACGCCGGCTCCGTCTTTGTTGGACCCTACTCGCCCGAATCTTGCGGCGACTACTCCTCCGGCACTAACCACACCCTGCCCACCTACGGTTACGCCAAGATGTACTCTGGTGTCAACACCGGCACCTTCATGAAGCACATCACCAGCCAGGAGCTGACGGAGGAGGGTCTCAAGGCCATTGGACCTGCCGTCATGACTGTGGCTGCTGTCGAGGGTCTCGACGGCCACAAGAATGCAGTCAAGGTTCGTCTTGATGCCCTGAATTAGAGTTTCAGTTAGACTTTGAAAATACAATGTAGTAGAATAATTTAGTGTTTTTTTGAATTGGTGTATTGTTTTGAATTTTTAAGCATATTCGAGAGACTCGGTCGATTCGCGATGTGTGCGGCGCAAAAAGGTGGTTTAAAATTTTTGAAAACTTGACCATCGTGAAAGTACTGCCAACACACCGGTAGCTACACAGCCCATATTTTTTGTTTACGGATTTCTTTTTGAAAAAATTCTAAAAAATAGGGGGGAAACGTCCAATGGCGAATTTCTGGGATTATCTCTAACACGATATTTTACGAGAATCTCAGAAAAAAAATTCAAGCATAACAAGGTTAGTTTATGTGGATTCGTGATTTCCAGAGTCCTAAAAAAAGCCCGCTCCTAAACCGGGCGCCGAAATCACCCAGATCCATATTTTGTAGAGGATTTGGAGGTCTTCCGATTGAGTTTGGGAGATGCATTTCGGGAGATGTTTTTTTGGGAGGCTCTTTTTCCCAAAATGGTGTAAAATCGCTATAATCCAAAGCTATAATCGAAAAAACGAGAAAAACAACATGGTAAGTTGGTCAATCTGACTTTTCAAGGACAAAAATCTAAGCAAAAGATCCAAAAAATGGCTTTTTGGGGAAATCTTCTGTACATGTGCTAATTATAACCACTCTTATCGCTTACCCAGACGAAAAACTACCCAACTCGTCGCGGAGATTTGTCACTAAATCTAAGTTCATTTTTTAAAAAACAGGGAAAAAAATTTAGACTAGAGTTAAAAAAGTAAAAGATTGGAAAAAATGGATAAGGTGCCAAAAAAAACATGGGCTGTACCTCATATTTTTCCCCTCAAAACCCCCCCCCCCAACGTTCTGCCATTTTAATCCTTCAGCGACCCCTCTATGAAAAACCGAGGGCTTGATTCGCCATGGTCTGTTTTCTTCATTAAAAAATTGCAAAAAAGGGAAAAGGGAAAAAGAAGAAATTTTTTCCACATTACACGGGTTTTTCGTGCGCCTTTGCATCGTGCTTCCAAGGCCGCATGATAATGACATTTACCTCCAGTCCATCTGAAAATATCAGGTTCTTTTCCCCCCTCCACACCCACTCGTTTTCTTCTCCCCGTTTTCCTACAATACAATGTCCAATACGATTGTAATTTCCATGCAACCTTCAGCCCGCTTTGCTGGCCCAGCAAACCGACGCACTCGGAAAAATTTTTCAGCCCGTTTTTTTCCAAAATCTATGGGAATCTGCAAACATATCAAACGGACAAATCCACGTTTGAAAGGCCTATAAATTGGGACGGATTTCCCTCAATTTTTCGGTTTTTTTTCTCTTTTTTTTTATCACCACAAAATTATATTGTCGTATATTGATAACACTCTTAGTTTCTATTAGTTCTTTATTTCCTTAATTCCCTTTTCATTCTCATCTCTTTCTCCTCTTAACTCCCCATTTTTTCTCCCCCTTTTCACCTAAACATTAACCATGGATTTCAATTTTGAGGGCGCTTACGAAGATTATCTCCAAGCTTCGGAAAAGTCAAACTCTAATCCTAACTCTCCCATTAACAATTACAAATTCGCTCCTCTTGGTTTCTTTGAAGCTGCAGACATTTTGGAGTCCAAGGTATATGGATTTTCCAGTATTGGTTCTTCCTCCATGTATCAAGATGTCACCTCTCCTCCAAAAAGCCCCAAAGATAACCCCGATAAAGACTCTCCCCCTTCTCTCCCCCCACACTCACTTCTCCACTACCACCCGCCCTTGGGTTTCCAGGCGACGCCGCCTACTCATGAAACCACTCCAATAAGTGCTAGCACCAGCAACTCCACAACCCCCCCAAGCTCAAGCACAAACAATGGCTCCAAGAAAAACTCTAGCGGTCCTTGGGAACAGACCAAAAAACCTGTACTCTCCGTTTCTCCCCTGGATCTGTTTGCTACCCCCCAACTGAAACCACAACAACAGCAGCAACTAGTATTTGGAAGCGAAGAATTCAACATATTAAACAACAATGTTGTTATTCCAGCTGTCTTTCCTCAAGCACAACAACAACAAATATCTACTGCTACTGATATTTCTTCTTCCTCTTCCCCTTCTCCATCTCCCATTCCACCACCACACACTACCCTCCCACATCAATCCCCATCTCAGACCCCACTCCCCAACGTACCTTCCACATCCTCCTCTGCTCCCACAAAAGACCCAGCGGCAGTTACAGACGTTGACATGTCTTCTGCGGACAACTTTGATTATGGTGATTTTAGTTCTTTATTCTTGGACGAAGAACAAAAGAACCTCCTTGAGGCCTCCCATGGGAAGGTCACTATCCAAGATACCATTTCTTCTATCCCTATTATGATTTCTTCTTTTGCCACATCAGTTTCTCCCTTCAATAATACACATGTTTCTTCATCTAGCGTATCCACTGAGCCTAAAACATTTAAAGAGACTCATGGGATGAACTCCCGTAATCAAGTTTTCATGCTTTCACAAACTCAAAACATCATTCAAAACAAAGATAATTCTGCCTCAACATCAATTGTTCCACCGGCTGGTAACCATCAATGCGTTGCGCAGTCCAGCATACAGTCTTTGTTAGAGTCTAATTCTTCACATACCTCTATCGTTGCTTCTCCTTCTCAGTTTGGAACTTCAACAGAATCCGCTGAGTCTAAACCTGAGAGCAGTAGCCTTCACCAAACATTTGTGCAGCCCAAGGTTAACAACTCTAAGGTGACAAAATCTCCGGTGTGTATGAAGAAACGGAAGCCACATGTCCCATCACCACTCTCTATTGTCCAGAATTCATCTGATATGCCTGCCCAAAACATTCCTCCTGTGGTGCAAACTCCTACACAAGCCACTCTAATGCAAAAGGCTGTTTTTGCTCAGCAATTTATGATGCAGCAACAGGCAGCTCAATTGCAAAACCAACAAGGCACATCCCTACAGACACTACACTCCATACAACAGCAGCAGCCTCAGAAAGTGACAACCTCCACTACAGGACGAAAGTTGTCACCCCGTGAATTGCAGCAGCAGCAAGCCCAGGCTCGGATTTTTGAGCAGCAGCAGGCCCAGCTCTTGCTCCAAAAACAAACCCAAGTCCAGGCCCAGCTTGAGCGGCAGCGGCAAGAAAAAGAGCGGCAGCTTCGTCTTGCTCAGCGAAACGCCTTTGCTCTTGCAAGTGCACAGTCACAAGCACAGGTACGCGAGCAGGCGCAAGCTTCGTGCTCTTCTCAAGTCACTATACCCCAAGGGTTTGCCATTCCGGTATCTTCTCAGCAGCAGGGTCCAATGGCTAAGCATCCTCCACAGACTTCTCAGCAAATACAGCGGCTGGCAGAACGAAAAGAACAAGAAATTCAACAGCAAAATGCCCAGGCCTTGATGATTCAACAACAGCGAATCCAAGCAATGATGATTCAACAGCAAAGAATACAAGCACAATATGCTCTCCAACAACAACAGCAACAACAACAACAACAACAACAACAGCAGCAGCAGCAGCAGCAACAACAGCATCAATCTCAACAAGCTCTTCAACCAACTCCTCAGCCAACTCCCCACTCAACTCCTCAATCAACCCCCCAAGTCCCAGAAAATTATGCTGTTGAAGAAGCCTTTCAACAAGGTAGCCAATCGCAGCAGTCGGCTAAGAAAAGCTCCAGTTTTTCAAGTGCCCCTTTTCCAAAAGCCCCCCTCCCTCAAGATTCATCATCACATGTAAACGGAATGGTCCGAGACATTGTCAAAGTACAGCTGGCCAGCCCGGCGCCCTTTTCTAGCACCATATCTTCATTTTATCCCAAGGGTGGGCCCCAGGCCGAGTTGATGAAGAAGCAGCTGGATGCCGGGCTACAGGTGTTTGAGAACTTAGTCAAGGGAGTTCTTGATGACGCGCAGCTTGCGATCCAGATTAGCAGCTCAACTGGAAACACGGAGGCGCTTCGCCAAAAGCGAGAAAAAATACAAGGCGAAGTTGAAATGCTTCAGGCGCAGCAGCAGCGTCTGCTGCAGCAGGCGGAGGCCATTTATGAATTCAACCGTGCAGAGTCGCTTCGCTGTCAGCAGAAAAATCGTGAGCAGGCTCGTGAATATGCTCAACCAAAAAATCAAGCGTCTCAAGTTCAAAGCAGGCCGCCGCAACAAGAGTCGCAGGCTCAACAGCGGGCTCAACCACAAACTCAAAATCAACCTCAACAGACTCAAAAGCAGACTCAACACACTCAGCAACAAGCACAAGCTCAAAATCAGCGCAGCTCACAAGTACAATCAAAACCACAGCAGCAACAAAAACCTCAGCGTCCTGGACGCCGGCAGCTAAAAATTGAACCGCAGTTTCAATTTTACGAGCAGCATCAAAAGGCATTGCATGAGCGTCTTCGAGTTGAAAAAGAAAAACAAGAACTTTTAAA
This sequence comes from Magnusiomyces ingens NRRL Y-17630, assembly GCA_900497715.1. Taxonomy (NCBI): domain Eukaryota; kingdom Fungi; phylum Ascomycota; class Dipodascomycetes; order Dipodascales; family Dipodascaceae; genus Magnusiomyces; species Magnusiomyces ingens. The sequence goes on from UIDE01000002.1 coordinate 2,378,662, forward strand.
ACAGCAGCAACAGCAACAATCACAAGACCAGGCCCAAAACCAAGCTCAAGAGCTTCAAAACAAAGAAGAATCTACAACTCGCAGTTCTAGTTCTGAAAGCTCTAATGCCATAACAGTTGTTCCAGACGAGAGCTCTCCGACTCAAAGTTTGCGCGAATCTAATCCGCAGACTGTTGTGCCTGACAATGCATCACCTGTTCAAAATAGCTTGGACACTTCTCAAGAAGAGATTAATTCTTTTACGCATCTTGGAACTGGACCATTACACGAAAACAATTCCCCAGAAGAATTGAATAACCAGTCCTCTTTAGTTTCTCAAACTCCTCGAATTGTTAATGTGGGATCAAACCCTTCTGATATCCTAGATATGAATCAAATGAACTTCAATGAATGCGATATCTTGAATACGAGTTTTGTTGATTATTCTTTAACTATTAACTTCCATCATGGAAATAATCACAATGAAATTGGTGCAGAAAACGATCCATTAACACTTGAAATTGAAGGACTTTTGGACAGAATCCAGTAATGAGATAAATCCAAAGAGAGTGTATAATAGTATAGGTTTTTAATTTATTTTTTTTTTATTTTTTTTTTTAAATTATGTTCCAGTTAAATTTTCAAAAACAAAAGTTAAGAAACAAACTTCAAAAAAGTAGACGTTTTACGGGTAGTCAATTTAAGAAATGAATTATAGACATACTTGAGGATAAACAATACTCTACTAAGTTGAAAGTGTTGAAGTTTTTTCAAAATATCTTGAGTAGTGCTCCTTTATGAAAATCAAAATTTAGATAATAAAGGGCAGGGTAAATGTCACTCTGGAGCCAGTTTAGAATCATTACAAAACCGTTGCAATAAAAATCATTTTTGTCATTTTCAAAGTTGCATAAAAATGAAATAATTTTTAAACTAAGCTCCAAAGAAATCCTCCACAGGCATTAAAAAAGATTTCTCTTTAGCATTATTTTGGGATTTTTTTGATTATCAATGTATAACTATTGAGAAGAGGCTGTGTTATATAAAAAATTTCATATTCATGTTCTTTAAACGGGAACTCTGAAAAAACGCCGTTATTTCAAGTCAATGATACTTGACAGAAAAATGCCTTAAGTAGAATAACAATTACACCACTTTAATGTGTACACTAATTCCAAGTATTTTCAATAAATGCAACTTGTTTATTGAAAAAAAATCATATAAATTCAGGCAAAATCCACCTAATTATGTTCCTTTGTATTCCCCACCTTGTGTCATTTTTCAAAATAAATTAAATTGTTCAGCTTTCTTTTTTTTTTTTTTCCTCAATTATATACTATACATTACACTTTATACATTCTAAATTTTACATTATATATATCCCCCAATTATCTTAAAATGAATTTTAATTCTAAACTTTCATTGCTCGACAATGCCCCAAGTCAATATTCTTTTGATACTGGTACTATAACACAATCAAGTAATGAAGAAAGCGATGAAATTTTAATGTTGGCTACTTCTACAGTAACCCCCAACATTCTTCCTATACCCGATGGTTTTGATTCCTCCGCTCCGTCTGTTGCTCCCTCCTCATTCCCTGCCTTGGAAACTTCTGTTATTTCTAAAACCAATGCTGCAGATATTCTTTCTTCTCAGTCGTCTCCGGAATTGATTGGTGTTGTGAATAACGTGAATAACAAGTCCCCGCTTGATAGCCAATTGAAAACTAAAAATAATACACATTCTTTAAAACGCCGCCGCTCTATAAGTGATAAAACTGAAAATTACTCAGGAACTGATTTAGGTTATTCTGGAATTGATGGAGAAAGGTCTTCTAAATTTGCCCGGTTGTCATCTAATTCATTGCCTCCACACTTACCTCAATCTTCAACTGCCACTACTACTATTCCTCAAGCCCTTAATCTGTTGAACGAAACCAGCTTTTCTACAAATTTGTCTATTTCTCTTGATAAGCAGTTTGATTTCATTGCACCATCTCAGATTCCCTTTATGAGGGAGGGTTCATCTTCTATTACACCTTTGCCTCAAATATCTAATGATACTTCTAGTCTTATTAATTTAGATGATGGTCGAGATCAGTCTTTTATCGTGGCTCAAAACATCCTCAACCTAGATACAGATTTTTCTAAGCCCTCTCAGTCTGTTTCTGGTGCTACTTATGAGTCTCCTGCTCACTTTTCATTGTTAAATGATGTTATTCCCATGCAAACGGCAGTGCTTCCATTTGATCAGTCGCTACAAATCCCATCTAGCTTGGCCACTTCCTCATCAAACCAAAACTTAAATCTTCAATCTCCATTTAAACTTGAAAGTATTCTTGAAGATTTTTTGTCTCAATCGTTTGAGCTGGCAACAAACCAAAACGCACCTCTATTACAATTTTTGCCTAATGCGCCACTTATTTCGCCTTCTAACGTCGTTGCTCCTACACAATCTACAGCTTCCTCTAATCCCATGGCCTCTACCCAATCTATGATTGCTTCAAATCCTACAGTTCTAAATCAACAGATTTATTGTTCAAAATCAGTAACTCCAGTCCAACCAATAATTCCAGTAAAATCCCCAGAGGCTTCCTCTTCTTCAGTTTCTTTAGAAGAATCTATTTCTACAAAGCAAGAGCTATCTTCATATTCTTTACCTTACGAAAATACGACTTCTTTACCAACATCTACTATAGTTACTCCAACAGATTCCATAAAAGAAATAAAACTTGTGGATTCTGAGGATTCTGTAAACCCCAAAGTACCTGCAGAGTCTGAAACTACATTGCCAAATAATTTGTCATGTGATAAACCAACTGAAAATGAAATCAAAGATGAAGAGTCTATTTTGAAAGCCAGTTTTCTTACTCTAATGGATATCATGTCTAAGATTCAAATTCATCAACAATTGCACAAATACAACCCTTACAGTGCAATTTTAAATTCTATTTATCAGAACAATCCTGTTGGAAAACAAAAAATGCTAAAGAGAGTTGAAGATCAAGTTCTTCAACTGAGAAAAGAAATATTGAATAATTTTGATTTCGAGGATCAAGCCATTCTTGCAGAGGCATCTATTAACTTCAACTTTCATGTTCCAATGAATACTGGAGAAATTTTACATAAAGAAACGTTGGGTGAAAAAATTGAAAGTGTTGCTAATTTGCAAACTAAACTTTTAAATTTCCCTCTTGGTTCATTATTAGAATTACAGCCTTATTTCGAAATAGAGTCATTAAAAAATCAAGCTGACGAATCTACAGATGCTGTGGATGTTGAGGCCTCTAATGCAACTGAAGCTAATGAAGCCCAAAATGAAAGTTATATTGCTTACCAGCCTCTAGATTTAGAAACTTTTCTAGAAAACCATTCAACTCCTTAAAGGCACATCATGGACAATGTCGATAAAACCCCCCATTCTAATTTTTAAATTTCATTAAAATGATCTACAACATTTCTGAACTTATTTTCAGCGTTTTTTCAAATTCAGCTTATATTTTTCAATACTTTTTCTTCAGTGTCTTATGTTTTTTTCATGATTTTATTTTTGTTTTTTGTTTTTTTTGGTACTTGACTTTGTTTTTTTTTTTTTTTAATATTCTACTTTTTTTAGTATCTTTCATTTTTTTCATTTTTTTATTTTTATCTATTTTATTTTATTATTTGTAAATTTTTAAAAAACAATTAAATTTTATATAGTTAATAAGTTTAAATAATATTTTTTTTTTTTTTTTTTTTTTTGAAATAAAAATATCCTTAACCGACTGCAGATGGTTTTCTTGGTTGTATTATAACAAGTTTTTGCATAAAAAACATCACAAAACAAAATACATGTTTTCATAAGAAATTATTAAACAGCTGAGTCTGAGATTAGTAATTGGAATATAAATTTTGTTATCTAAAAAACTTCATTTCCGTTTGATCATCTCAACCATCTTCGGGTTTTTTTTTTTGCTTTTTTTTTCTGCTATATTGCAAGGAATCGTTGATTTAAATGCGTCTTAAGAGTAAACCTGGTGCAGGGATCAGAAAAATTCCCAGAGCTTTTAAGCACCACTCAAAAATAGTTCCATCTGTGTCGTTTGATGATGAGCCAAACAAAAATTACAAGAAACCTCATCCGGTATCTGTAAATACAAATAAGCTACCAAACCGGGGATTTAGTGAAATACTTTACACAATTAAGAATTCGTCCAATCGCCCTAAGACTTCACATTGCACTTTATATTCACAGTTGAACAATGTTACATTAAAACAAAAAAGAAAACAAACTTGTCGTTTGCCTCAGGAGGACAACGATAGTCAAAGTCCACCTCCATATCCTTTATTTGTTTCAACATCTAACCCGGTGAATCCACCTAAAGACTTTATACCTCATCCATTAGCTCCTCCGTATGTGGAACAATCATATATCTTAAATAAGTATGATCTTCAGGTAATGACATCAAAAAATGGACTTTTTTCGGTTCATAAACTCAAGCCCGAAGTCGACTTTAAGGAAGATTATAAAAACGACATTGTATCGAAACTTTCAAAATTTAAAGCAGAACCTAATACTATACCAGAGTTTATTAAAAAAGACACTGACTCAAACGAACAACAATCAGCAGATTCAAGCTTGAAGGAACTTGAGATAGTATCTATAAAACCGTCCAAACCTCCAGGGTCTACTCCATTGGTTTCTGCGCAAAAGTCCGATACAATAGTATATGGTGAGATAGATCCTGAAGTTGATGAGGAGATAATGTGTCATATTCAAAAAGAGGTGAAAGCAAATAATCCATATGCCCCCATTATCCATGCCATGTATAAGAGTAACCGGTTAGATTGGAGACTATTAATTTGCCAAATTGAGATTTCTAAAACAAGAACTGAAAAAGTCGACGATAAAAAAGATGTTTAATGATTAATAATTTAAACAAGAATCAGTTGTTTAATACCATACAAATCACTTACTGTTTAATAGTGTCTCGATTTTAAAAAATACAAAAAATAAATCTTCCTTGCCAGGGGTCGAACCTAGAATCTCTCGCTTTGCAACCTTAATGATCGTAGGCGAACGCCTTGCCATTGGGCCACAAGGAACAGATTTGTTAAAAACATAATTTATAAATATCTTTTATTATTAAATTTTAAAATTTTGCGTTTGCGTAAAAATAGTTTTTTGTTATTTTTTGACTTATTATTTTTGTAAATCAGTTTGTCATTAGAATCATGTTAAAAAATAAACTTTAAAATTAATTAAAAAGTTCAATAAAAATTAGAAATTTCCAGATAATACAAAAATGGCAAGGATTCTAACGTTATATATAGAACTTTTGAATGAAAATAAACAAATACACTTTTTAAATAAAAATAAATAAATGAAGTTTGATCTTCAGCACTTTTTTTTATAAACTGAAGACATAATTTATACATGGAATATTGAAAGAACAGAAATAATGGCTCGGTGAATATATATCTGGAACAAGCAGTATAAGGATGAGATATGTGACATATGAGTACAAGGACCGCATAATTCTAGTAATTATATATTTCTGGAATAAAATGAATAGTTTTTTAATAGTTAAATCAAAATAAACCCTTTTGATTTTCCTTTGAATTAGGTCTTTTATCTAAAGTGTTTTTTAAATAGTAGTAAACCAGAATACTCAATAATGCTTTAACAGAAAAAAATATAGGGCCGAGCAGGGAATTGAACCCTGGACCACTCGCAAAGTTGCTCAACGCCCAAAGCGAGTATCATACTACTAGACCACACGGCCTGACCAAATCCTGTGACTTGAGTTGTTATTATTTTGTTTCATGTGTTGTATAAATGGAGTACCATTAAATATTTGTAATAATTTAAAAAACTGGTCAAATTGTGGGCCATGGCAATTTTGGCGCATGGTTCAAAAAGTTCGGCATTCAAAAGGATAGCTACGACTGTGAATGTGGCGAGCTGGAAACAGTTAGACACATTCTGGTTGAGTGCCCTCTGTTGGAAGAAAAAAGAAAAGGACTCAGAAGGATATCTCCTGAAATGGACATGTCGACCCTCTTAAACAGTCTAACTGGCTTGCAAGAGATTGCACGCTTTATCTCTGTTTGGAGAGAATAAGAAATAAACTTTAAAAGCGTTGATGAAGACAAGTGGAAATAGATTGGGAAGGTTTGGCTTAGGCTCCCTGTTCCTCGTAAGCTGGCATCAGGATTTATTTTCGGGCTGTTGGAGAAGCATGTTTGAAACTGAATGAAAAGTTCAAAGAATGATGGATACTTATATAGGTAGAACAAGAAGGATAGCGTTGACGCTGATGTTATATATTTCTATAACCCTTGAATAAAAACAAACAAACAAACAAACAATGGTCAAATTGTGTGTTATATATATGAATATTAACTTTTTTATCTGTTATTTAGCTTTTTAATTATTTGCAATCCCCCACAATAAATGGGTACATAATTTTAACACATTCCTGGGTACAGTCAAAATCTTCAAGTTTATATTGCGCAACTTAGGTACTATGTGAAGTCACTGATTTACATGCACTGAAGACAAACCCAACACAGCCTCTATCTGCTTTAGTATCGTACATGTATACCAGACAAGTATATTAGATATTTTAATGCACGTGTTTTGAATCTTGTTAACTATCAATGTCATTGTCTTTGAGTTATTGCTGTTTTATTACACAACGGGTTACAAGGTTGAATAAAACGAACTGATCTTTGAAATACAGAAAAAAGCTACCATACTAGAAAAGTCAACGCTTTAATACTTTAGTTTTTAGGGAGTTGAAAGTTCTTTTATTTTAATATACATCATGGCTAAGATCGTATTGGAAGATATTCTACAGTAAGACTTGAGTTGACACTGTTCAATCTGTAACATAAGAGCGATCTACAAGGGCATCTATATTCACCATTAAGCTTAAATATAACGATATCATATTCAGTACTTCATAGTAAACTAATCACACAAATTGTTAAACAGTGATTGTTGTTTAAAAAGGTCCAAGTATAGCGTAAGGCCCTCATAAAAGTAATTTTTATTTTAATTTCGGGATATGTTTACAAGTATTATAATAAAACACCAATAATCTTCAAAGTTTTGAGTATTTAGGTATCATTTGGTAGCTCTATCTGATCCAATAACCTTTCAAGATCTTTCAATATTTCCTCTGACACAAACTGATTATATTCTTCTTCGCTGTCACGGGAACCAAGAGATGGAGAGAAGGCAGGTATTGATGTAGGTTCATTTTGCAGCATATCTATATCGTCTGTTTCAATATCCTCTCTAATAGAAGAGTCAATCTCCTTTAAAATACTGACATCTTTATCTTCATTAAATTGGTTTTTGTTTTGATCTTGTGAAATAAGGTATTTTAAAAAGGTAGCGTTGTCCATGTTGGCAAAGAGTAAAATTCTTTGTATTTCTTTCTCGAGTTCTTCATTAGTCATATGAAATGGATATTCCTGTTGGGTATTCTTTTCTTTTGTTATATTGTGGGCTTCAACTTTTTTATCTTCCTCTTTTTGTTGCTTGTATTTTGAACCACTTATCCTTCTTTCCTCAATAAACTTCTGGTTTCGTACTGAGCGTCGTTTGGTGATTCCCCATAGAGAAAAAAATATTTGATCCTCTGGGCCAGAAGAGTCGGAAGTCTCTGGCTCATTACATTTGTAACTCCGCTCTTTCTTTTTCTTTATTTTTTTCTTCTTTTTTCTGTGCTTCAGCTGTCTATTGGTATTGTGGGAGATGCGCTTCGTGGATGCAGCTGGAGTCCACGAGCCGGGGTGGATCGCTGATGATGGAGCCAAACCAGGTATTAATGCCGGAAGCACGCAGATACATACAAACCAAGAATTTTCCAAGTTTTTAAAAATCAAAAGAAGGAAGCTTAAAAAACAAAAGAAGAACCCTTGATGTGTTATTCTAGAACAATTACCCCACAGCAGTAATGAAATTTTGCAGTTACCATTAATAACACTGAATAAGCTAGATCTGTTACCTAGTATCTTTAAACAAAGAGCTTTTTTTTTAATTTAATTTGGTCTAGTCCTAATTTCATCTCCCAACAGATCGTCTTTCAACAAGGCCCGAGCCCCACTAGCAAGCCTTTTTGTGTATAGCTACGCTGCGTCACATTTCAAGGCAGGCCGAGACGCCCTTTGAAACTTTTTCTCGAAAAAAAAGGAGGGGAAGATAGGAGTTTTGCTATATGAAAAACTGCGACTCGATCACAGACCTTTGCGGCGCCAACACCAAACTCTTTTTAAAGTTTTTTTTGTATTGTTTCTCTTTCGAACGAAAGAAGGGGGAGGAAAAGGAAGAGTCTGTTTTATAGTGGGGAAGGCCGATGGAGATGATGGAGATTAATGGCGGTGATTGTGGTCGGTTTCTATGGCGGCCAATGCACTGCGAGCCACATCTTCTTCCTCCTTCTTTGGTGACAATCATGAGACTTTAAACTTCTAAACAAGAGATTGTAACCCTCCCCACAGTCCGTCTGTCTTCTTCGTAAATAAGAATGCTCCATCTTCTATTTTATCTTAATAAAGTGCAGAGAAGATTGAATTTTTGTAGTTTTCATGTTTTAAAAATATAAAAAAAAGTAAAAGAAGACAAAGAAAAACTATATGGAAAATTCAAGTCATTAACATTCGTAATCGTCATCAATATCATCATCATCATTTGTGATGTCTATTAGACGCCAAACCTGCTGGCGATAAAGACGGAGACGCGACCCGAAGCCCGGTGGTGGGGTCAATGATAGGCAACGCCTTACGCACCTTGGTGGGGGCTCCGGAAGATGCGCCAGTGCTTGCCGAAGAACCATACGCGCCAGGCGCAGGTCCCGAGGCAGGCACGCCGCCATTGTAGTATGTAATGGTGTTGTGGTGGCCATTGGGTGAACCGGCACCTCCACTGCTGCTGTTGCTGCTGTTGCTGCCGCTGCTGGCACCGCCGCTCATGCTTCCAGCACTCGAGCTGCTGCTGCCATAGTACATTCCAAGAGGAGGAGAGTGTCCTCCGGGAGAAGAAGGCCCACCACCTGCTCCGGTGTTGGCTCCATAAGAGGCTGCGGCAGCCACATAGTATTCTGGGCTGGATGGCGACATGTATGCGGCGGCCGCGCCAGCCGGATGGTGGTGAAGGTTTAGCATATGGTGTTGCGGCACACATGCCAAGGGACAAAACTCCAAGTCGTCCTCAACGTCAAACCCGCGAGACTTTTCAAAGCGGTCGCGCCAAACAGCTGCTGACAGTGCTGCGGACGACGAGCCGCCCCCGTTGACGGTTACAGACATGGGGCCACCGTACCCGCGAAATCCAGTCGCAAGCTTGGACGGGCCACCACCCAGAGTGGGCGACACAGATGCTGGTCGCGACATGGGCGTCATGTAGGCCGCGGGGGCCGCAGCGTTTGCGCCAACCATGCCACCATTTCGCATGTACATTCCGCCATTAGAAGAGGCGAGACCGACACCTGGTGAGGACGGTATGGCGGCGTAGGAGTATGACGCGTTGCCTGGGAGCATGCCTGTCGAAACGGCACCAGAAGAGTTGGTAGAGGCGTAGTAAGCCCCTCCGGCATTTCCTGGGTACGCGCCCATCGAGTCCACGCCTGCCGAGTCGATGACGGCATAAGACGCGGAGCCACCTGGCGGAGAGTAGTTATAGTTTGTGTAGCTAGGATAGTATGGCATATTTTGTTTTTAAGGGTATAAGATTAATATTAGAAGGGATTATCGTGATTAAAAAAATTCTTTAAAATATAATGGAGAGGGCATAAAAAAATGGTGATTGTTGTTGGGAATAGTAGTCTGGGGGGGGAGGGGAAGGCTTTTAAAAGAAAGTTTTTTTTTTTGGCTGCGCAGGAAAAAGCGCGTGGTTCTTCAGAGTTCTTTTTTTTGTTCTTATGAGAGCTGTTTGGCTGGCCGATGGTCATGTGCTGTTATTTATAGCAGAGATTGCCTTTCTACGCAGCGGTCCTAGATATATCGAGTGGTATGGAATGTACGCTGGAAAATTAAGTTTCAAGTCCCATGTTCAAGCCGCTCGGCACGCCAGCTCCGGGAAGCTAATCAAACATCGGTGTTTAAGGCAGCTGCAAAGAAAGTGACTAATATCATACATAAGCAAGTTATCTAATCATTAACTAATATTGCGGTTAGATTAAAAACGTTAAGTTGATTAGATTGAGTCCGTTTAACTAAAGTTAACCTAACAAGCTTGCCTCAGGAAAATAAACATGGTAACTCCGCGCAGGAGACCTTGAAAATCCAACTGACAAAAACCTCCCATAATCATCAAAGTAACATTAAAACTACTTGTATCATCATCGGGCTATATTGTACCGATCCAGCAAGCTATGGAGCAACGGAATTGCATTAGTGTTTAAACCTCGATCGTACTTGCCAAAGAGCGCATAACCATAAGCTACAAGCCCCATTACAAGTGACTCCCGTATCTCTAGCGCCTCTGCAGACCCTGCCCCTCCAAAAGAGGTCTGGAACTCGGCCTGCTGGTCTTCGCTAGCTGTCGGCGTGGTCTGCATTGACTTGGGTGGGAACCGCTGTACCATCCCAACGTACTCCAGGGCATCTCGCTTCGCTCGTTCCGTGTCAATCTCAAACCGGTATCGAATATAGGCAGGAATAGACCCACTACTTCCACCGGAAACTGGTGATTCGTAGATATCATCGTTCTTGCCATTCTCCAAAGGAGAAAACGCTCCTTGTGACTCAGACGACTGCGACGAAGAATGAGATAAAGATGAGGCAGACATGGACGAACCCGTTGGCTCATCTCGCCTAATAGAACCCCCTTCACTAACATCGGTGCTTTTTCCTGGACGCCCTCGCCTCTTGGGCCTTTTGGCTCCAGTATGGGGTACGCTGTCTTTGCTACTCCGCTCATTTGCTTCTACTTCCTTCTGTCGCCGAATCTCATCATTGTTTAATATGTACTGGCTTGACTTAAGCTCATCATGGGACTGTGCCGCCCGCGACACTTCAAATGCCCACAGTGACAACGTCGCAATGTACACGCACCATGGCATATGGTCTGCTTGACTCATAAGCGCATCGTTACCAAATACCTTCGCCAGAAAATGTGCAGAGTGCCATACCGCCCATTTGGCATCCTCTGATGCAGCCCAGCTGTAAATAACCTTCTGTGCTTTAAGTTGCTCCAGCGACCGTGCTACCGCTCGTTGCCGTGCAAGACTCGCTTGCGCAACAGCGTCTTCAGGCTGAATTCCTCCCAAAAAGTTCAAAGTTGAGCATGATCCCAAATCGTTGTTTTCCTCACCAGATGGATTCAACGAGGACAGCCCTTCTGCAAAGGTCCTCAGCGACGATGTATCCGAATACAATGCAATTAACCCAAAGTTGTACAGCGACCAATTAGCACATAGCAACGGCGAGTTTCCATAGTAGTTAAGATGCGGTGTCACCGTCGGCTGGGCCCCAATAGTGTCACTAGTGCCACTAATGCTACTGTTTCTTCGGTTGGAACTGCCACTACTGTGAACTTGCTGCACCAGCGATCCAGATGTTGGTGGAAAATTGGGCTGGTACTGGTGCCTTCTCAAGACTGCGACACTCATATTCTTGATTGTCCCATCGTCGGGCTTTCGCCGCCGGTAAGACTGCTCGCCATTCAATGATAACAACAAATTAAAATCGGGATTGTTGAGCTCTTTCAGCTGTCGGTCAAAGTACTCGCGCCAGCTTGCAATTGCTTGCACAAGTCTCAGTCGAAATTCGCTCATGCGCCGTTTTGACACAATACCCATATCTAGCAAACCACGCCACTGACTGTCCCAGCAAATGCTCAGGAGGCCATGCAAGAGAATAAAGCGTGAAAACTGCGAAAAACAATCTAAAGAGTATTCTTTTTTGACTTTCTCTATACGGCGACATGAGTCGGCGAATTGAAAACAAAAAACTGGGCCAAGTGCCTTCGCCCCGGATTCCTGACGAAAGAAGCACCTTGTGTGAGGAAGAAGACGAGTTATTATTACCACTAGTATTGTTTTGATTACCACCAGTGCTCCCCTGATTCTCTCGTCCCTGGCTTGTGCTATTTACGAGCCCCGAGTATATTGCCAAATCTTGCCAGTCAGGCGGTGGCCTAGGCTGAACTTGTCGCGGTTGGCCCTTGTAAATCTCCCAAAATACTTTAGCACTGCCTGCACCCCAACACGCATCCGTACACGGCAGTTCTAAATTAATTTCAAAAACAGAAATACCCTGCGTATGATGGAACAAAGTTGCATGCTGTGTATCGCAGATGAATGCAAAAAATGTAGTCCTATAACATAAAGATTAGAAAAAAAAAATTAAAAACTCACATTATACTTACCTTTTCCTGCTTTCATAATCGACCCATTCTTTCCAGTAATTTTCTGGGTTCATATTTTCTAGAATAGGAGTAGGTTCTTTCAAATCACTTAGATAACCGGACAATTTAAGAAGCGCAATATTAGTTCCATGAAACATTTGTGACATGGCGTGCTGGTTCCGGGAACCCAGCATCTTCACAAAGTAATTTGTGAGAAGCAAGCTCTGATGCACCCACAAGGGTACTTGCGGATGATCATCCACCATTATGAGCAATATATTTCTAAACTTGCGATGAATTTCTATTGCAAAACTGTAAACATCGTTTCCCGGTGCGTACGACATGCCTATAGTGGCCATCGCAATAATAAGCTCGGGCGCACCCATTGACGCATTAAAGGTGCCCTTATGAATAATGGGGAACAAGATATCAAAAAAGTTCCAGTAAAGTTCTAAATAAGAGGACAGCTCCTTATGACCAATTAAATTTCGTTTTTCTTCGAGTTGAGGAACAATCTTAAGAACTTCAAATATCTTTTCTTCCATTTCCTTGGAGACAGTAGAATAGTATTTAGGCAAAGGTTCAGGAGCAGGAAGAGGTGGAGCCAATGGTTGTTGTAGTTGCAGTAGTTGTTGTTGTTGTGAAAGATGGTCATTCTCCAAAGGTTGTTGTGGATTTATTGGTTGTATCAAGTGTTGTTGGGGAAGCCCATTTTCATTAAAGTCCAAATGATTTGATTGTTGGAACTGTGCCGAAATACCATTATTTATATTACTGACTGATTTTCTCTGAATGGTATGAAAGTTTTGATTTTGATTTTGATTTTGAAATTGAGGGGCTGACATCTGTTGTTGTTGAGGATGTTGTTGAGGAATAGGGAGATGGTTTATGGGTTGCTGATTTGGCACTGCCCAGGGCTGAGTGACTGGATTTTGCTGTTGATAAATTTGATCATTTTCTTGATTTGTAACTTGGGTCGTTTGTGTCGGTATTGTAATGTCCTGCGATGGTAAATGAATTTGACCAGCATTATTTTCACTTAGGTTTTGATGATATCCGGTTGCCAGTTCGGGTGTCATGATTTGCTCATAAAATGCATTGTTTGTAAAATTTGCGCGCACGTTTACAGAAGGATGAACCATAGAGGTTGTGAATTGTGACGGCATACCTTCCGGGACACCCATAAGGTAGTCCATTTCGCACACCATCCCACGAGATGATCGAGGATCTTGAAACATGGTATTGATGTTACGTTCTTTGCGCGTAACGTTGTTGAATCCAACACTTGAAGTTATATTTACTGGTGCGGGAGGTATTTGAGTGCTGGGATTATTGCGTACCGACATGTGGGCATTGCTCGTAAAGTTGGATTCTTGAGGCACCAAGCCAGTTGGTTTAATAGTACCGCGAGAAGATTCTGCAACATTACTCCAAAAGTCACTTCCAAAAAGCCATGCATAATTGTTAGACAAATTCATGTCAATGTTTTGGTACGGAAGATCATGACTTGAGAGAAGCTGAGAAAGAGGAGACGAGTTTGTACTTTGTGCGTTTCCTTGTGGAATCTGTGGAATTTGTGGAATCTGTTGAACTTGTTGAACCTGTTGAACCTGTTGAACCTGTTGAATCTGTTGCTGTATTTGCTGATTTTGCTGCTGGGGGCTGTGCGAAATGGTTTCATTGCAAGGACTTGTAAATTGTGTTGTTGTAGGAGGCACGGCGCTTGGAGGCGGGATTGCTATAGACCCATTAAAGTTCCCTGTAGGTATTATTCCGTTTGCATATGCCGCCGCTGCTGCAGGACCTTGCGCCAAATGTGAGTTCGTTGTAGTGAGCGATGGTGGAGCCACAGGGACACTAATGGGCGCAAAGTTATATTCAGAGGATGCGCTGGCTGTACCACTAATATTTAGCGACGAATCTTGTGTGCATGGGATTGATGAGGATGTGGTACACTCACGAGATATTACCACACCGGGGGAAGCTTTAGTACTGCTAGTATTTCTTTCCTGTTTGATTGTAGGAGAAGTTTGAGGAGGCGAAATAATGCCGTTTGTAGAAACCATACACTCTCTAGTATATCCTTGTATTTGCTGATGTGATGCAAAATAATTGTTTCCTAAAACGGATGGAAGGTCAATTTTATGCGATAGACTATCTCCACCACCGCTATTAGAATAGTTTGAACTCTGAGCCGTCTGACCGTTTAAACCTCTGATATTCACATCGGTGTCATATTCTCTCCACTCGTCAGTTTTTGTTCGCTTGGACTGGTTATCATGCTGCTGTTGCTGTTGAAGCTTTTCTTCACGCCGTTTTCTCTTTTCGTGTGATTTAGTATTCAAATGCCTGAAAAAAGAGTTAATTAGAATGCAAATATTAACTAAGGAAAAAATAAATTCCTAGCAAAAAAAAAAGGATAATATAAATATCTTCGCTTTTTCTCCAACTCACTTTTCTAAAAGATCAGCTCGAGCAAATCTTTGTGGGCATTGAGGGCATTCGTGTGGTTTGATATCTAAATCTGGTAAATCATTAGTATACGACTGCAGAAGCGAATCGGGCTTCAAATTTGGCACGTACGATTTGCAGAGTGTCGTATCAAGTAATCACGTCTATTGAAGGATTTTGAACACCCAGGATGAGTGCACTTGAATCGTCTTTCATCCATAGTTAAGGAAATTTTTTAAATAAAACACAAGCTGGAAATTAGAGAACCACGACCTGCTTAAAGGGTTTCACATGAAATACAGAAAAAAAACGTGAAGTTATTAGAAAAAAATTCAGTGGCGACAAAACAAAATGGAGCAATATCTATTGTAGGCTATGCTGGTGCCTTTTTTCCACTAGGATAATAGAAATAAAAAGGAAGAAGAAAAAAAGAAGAGAAGGAATGTAGAAGAAGATTTTACTTTTATTTAATTTTTTAACCAAAGAGTTCAAAAAGGTAAAGAAGAAAGAAAAAAAAGAAAAAAAAAGATGGTTTAATGTCAAACTAAAAAAGTCGTCTAAAGGCTGAAGGTAAATTAAGATTTAAAAAACCAACGCATCGACATTTGGGAATTAGATTATTTGGACTCACATTTATCTCGCCCAAAACCTCCCCCCAAAGAAGTCATTATATATGTAAATACTTTAACTTATTTTCGATTTTCAATGAATAGACAAGAGTTTCTTTTTTTTTAATATCCATAATAAATAGAGAAAAATTCACCTTGTAATTACACGCGCTTATTAAAACCATTTTACTTGAGAACTGATACAATGTGTTTTTTAATCAATCTATTTTTATTTTTAATTTATTATTTTATTAGTTTTTTAGTTTTTTTTGCGTTGATAACAGATGTTCTCGTCCAATGAGTGAACAGCTTAGTAGGAAAGGATCAGCAGTTTCTGCTTTCTTTTTTTTTTTTTTAAAAAAAAAGTAATCCTGTCCATCTTGTTACAATTCCACAAGTATTATATTTTTCTTTATTTCTTTCTCGGTCCATTATGCAGTGTAAAAGAAATATAGAGGGTAGGAAGGGATAATTCACAAGAAAAATTTAAACTACCTAATGTACAATAATCTTGAGACTCTGATCAATAGGCACATGCTTATGTAGAAGAGGTGGTAATGAATAAATGGTGGAGGTCAATAGTACTTTCAAAGAACCAAGAGCAGGACCAGCTCCAGTTAAAAACTCAGTCTAATTCAATAGCTAAAAAAGTCAATGTTGGTAGATCTGTATATCTCAAACTGAGCAATGTGCAATTTAGGTTTTCAAAAAATGGGAATAAAGAGAGGAAGATGCGTTAAAAGGGAAAAAACAAGACATACATAGTAAATAATAAAAACCAAGAGTCAAGTTTATTTAAAAGCCTTCCAAAACTTTTAATGAACGATATTTGATATTTCCCAATATTAAAAAAAAGGTATTAGGGGTTTGGTAAACAACTTTTAGCATACAAATGTACCGAAGTTTGGATAATCTGCTACAAAATACGTCACAAGAAAAAAAAAGCCTCTTTTAAACATTAAAACTAACTCATCAATATAAAACATTCATGAGTTTATGGTAGTGTTTAAGCTTGAAGGGTTGCAGGTTGTTCGATTTAAACTCCATAACTCTTTATCCTTTTTTGTTAAAATCTTGAAGAGGGATAATATAAAAAGGGTATTGCAATTAACGTAATATGAAAGGATGTTCACCCAGCCGTTTAGAAAAAAATAATTTCGGGAACGTGTATTAAGGAACCAGGAAAGTTTATCGGCATGAGGAGTTTTGTTGGGAGTTAATGATCGCCGGTAATGGGTTTTGAAAAAAGCATGAAGGAGAAATTAAAGGAGGCAGTGGTGGAGGGCGTGAGAAAAAAAAAAGATGAAAGCAGTTAACTACATCATAAATTATATAATCATGACTAATAACACACAAGATATTTGACCACCACATCCTCCCGCACAATCTCTCGCATTCCCCTTAAAAAAAACAAAGTAATACAGTTGTCTCTTTAAATATTGAAAACGTGTGATTTTGATATTTCTTTTTTTATACCTCTTTGCAACTTAAATCACATAATTCACCACAATCAGATACCAATTTCTCAGTCGGATCTTGTTGTATTCTTCTCTGGTTGTTGATTTTACAGCAAGACCTTCAAAAGCTAACTCGAAGCTTTTGTTGTTTTTAATCGTTTTTTTTCTGTCTTTTTTTTTCAAACCCCTTTTTGATTGAAACTCCGATAGACTGCATCATACAAAACAATATTCCACATAAAAGATGAAATCATTAATAAGGATACATTCGGCATTAGCTACCCTGCTATTCATGCTTGTCACATTTGCTGTTGCAGCACCATCGAAGGGCGTTGACGTTTCCAAAACCCCACAGGAGTTAGTCTTGGAAGACATTCCGGACAAAATTAGTCAAGGCTTTTGGTGGATCAAGTTTTACTCCCCATACTGCCACCACTGCAAGGCTTTTGCTCCCACTTGGGATAGAGTCTACAAGAAATTAAACTCTTCGTATGAAGAGCTGCATTTTGCCAGTGTCAACTGTGTCACACAGGGCGATTTATGCCAGAAGATGGACATTGGCGTGTATCCCACAATCAACTTATACAAGAATGGTAACGTTGTAAAGAATATGAAGGGCATTCAAGAGGAAGATTTTCTGGAGTCGTTTATCGATAAAGAGATTTTAAAGGCTCGCGATGAAGCGCAAAACCCAGAAAAACCAAGCGAATCTACGGCTGAACCAACGAAATCCAGAGATTCCAAATTCCCTGCTTACCCCGACTCATCTGACGTCGTCAACTCGGAATACCCAGAGTCTATTGATCCTGAACTTTTGGAGGACACTGCTGATCCTTCTCTTCCCAACCCCAATGGTATCTCGGTAAATCTCGATCTCAGTGATTTCAGTCGTCTTGTGACGGCCAAACGCGATGGATGGTTCATTCAGTTTTACTCGACAGATTCCAAATACACCCGCAACATCCAGCCTGCTTGGGATTTGATGGCTGCAGAAGCCAAGGGTAAGGTTAACATTGGTCAAGTCAACTGCAAGCTTGAACGCCGACTTTGCAAGGAAGCTGGCATTACGCAATTCCCGACTTTGAAGTACTTTGCTTCTTCCATGCAGTCTGAGTATAAAGGACTTCGTGGAACAGGTGATTTGTTGCAATTTTTGAAGCGTGCTTATGATTCCCACAGACCCAAAAATATTTCTTTTAAGGAATACAGTGTTATTCGCAAAGATGCCGAAGATGTCACTTTATTGTATCTTTTCAACCACAACACTGCGACAGAGGATTTTCAGGCATTTGAGAAGCTTGCTGTGTCTGTTATTGGGACAGTTGATGTTGCCATTTCTAATGATACCAATATTATCAAGGATTTGAAGGAAGACAACTTGCCTGCCTTGTATGCTATTTCTAAAGAGAAAAAGGTCCGATTCCCCGAGAAGACGTCGTATGGTCTACGTGATCATAACCAGCTTGTTCGCTGGGCGGAGAAAAACCGCCAGCCATTGGTTCCTCAGCTTACGCCATCAAATGTGAAGGACATTTTTGGCAACTCGATGGTGATTCTTGCCATTCTTGATCCCCGTGAGGAAGAAATTACTACATCGTCTATCAAGGAGCTCAAGGCAGCTGCTATGGAGATTCAAGAGATTATGGCAAAGAATGAGCGTGAGGAGCTGGAGGAACTGCGCAAGAAGAAACAGCTCAAGATTGACGAGGCCAAGGATAAGGACGATAAGGGCGCTGAGGAACGAGCGAATGAGATTCGCGTGGAGGTTGCCGATCGCGAGCCCATTAGTGTTGCTTGGATTGATGCCATTTTTTGGGAACGCTGGCTCAAGGGTCGGTATGGGCCCTACGCGGAGGCTCGTGTCATCATTAATGATGAGCGAGGCGGAAAATACTGGGATCGTACTGTTGGCGGTGACATTCTCAAGCCTTCTAGATCGAGCATTTTGGAGACGCTTGAGGACATTACGTCACCCAATTCCAAGATCAAGCCGGTTTCTTTGCACAATAGTGTTTTGGTTTACATTTCGGAGACCAAGGACAATGTGATTGCTAATAAGGGATTTTATCTGACTGTTGTTGCCATTATTTTGTTTGCAGTGTGGTATACTAGACACTATTCGAGTCCCAGCCGCAAGTACAACTCGTTACCCTCAGAAGGTCTTCTTGGTAAACAGGACTAAAAAGGAATAGCAGAGCTTGTTTTTTAAAAAAAAGAAAAAAAACAAAAACAAATGATAGAAAAAAAACAAAAACAAAAGGATTAATCAACAAAAGCTGGACTTTTTTTTTGTCAAACCATGTTTTTTTTAATAAGGAAGTAGAATCGAATCACGTTTCTACCATGTATTTTAAATGATTCTAATTGCTAGACTTCTTATCGTAACCGGATACTTCCAACCCTAGCTATGGCTTGATTTACGCAGACAGTTGTTATCTTTGTTATTAAAACTAGCTAATGTAACATACCATTTTTACCCTTGTTGGCATATCGCATGCTACATAAATTGCGTGCTTATTATTTCGATTCGTTGTCTCTTTCTCTCTATTCCCCCCTTTTTTCTTATTTGTTTTCATAATTGGTTGATGCATCTTCATTATAATGATTAAATTTTTTTTGAATCGAGACTGTAAAGTTAGGAGAAAGAGAGAAAGAGTGAGCGCGAGTGGGTACGTGAGAGAGAGAGAAAGGCTGTTTTTGTCTACAAAAAAAGCAAGTAAGTAATCTCACGAGACGTTTCAAATGGCTAGCACGCTTTATTGCATTTAAAAGACTTGGTTTTTCTTTATAAATTTTTTCAATGTTTACTTTTATTTATTATTTATATTCAAGGGTTATAGAAGTATATAACATCAGCGTTATCGCTATCCTTATTAATTTCTAACTAATGTGTGTCGGTCATGTAGTACCTTTTCAGTACAAGTGTCGGTCAGGACGTCTCGGATAGCCCGGAGCGCATGGGTCCTGATGCCAGCCTACGAGGAACAGGGGTGAATCAGTATGTCGATCCCAAACCTTCCCGACCCAATTTCCACTTATCTTCACAGACGCTTCACGGAAAACCGTGATTTTATTTCTTATTCCGCCCTGCCAGAGATACGGCCCGCAATCACCTGCGTAGCTAATTAGACTGACAGGACGGTCGGCGGTTAGGCCCTTTATGTCGGACTATGGTAAGCTCCCGCAAACCATTTAAAGAGTGGGTGGTGTGGGGCTCGAACCCACGCCTCTCGCATATAGCAAACGTCTTTTCCAACTCGACTAACCGGTCCCACTCTTTCAATGTTTACAAGATGATTCATGGATAAAAATGGAGAAAAAATATATGTAATTGAGTCCCATTTCTGCATTCCTTAATGAAACAAAGTGCTTGGTCAAAGTGCGCATAACATCGTATTGACTTAAGCTATGTACCTGCTTTTTCCTTTGTTATCAAACATCATTAACTAACTTATCATTCCCCTAAAAAAAAAAAAGAAAAGGAACTTTTTATTTAAACAAAAACTCCCTTTTTCTCCTTGATCTTAGATAATACTGGGTAAATATATAAGGGGGAGTCCTAATCACTCAATTAGAACACAGGTCTGGATTCTGTTATTTCGATGCAAAACTTTTAAAAGATTAGTGGCTAATTAAATTCAGCAATATCGGGTGCTGCATCTGGGAAGAAAGGATATCGGCTAATTTTGCCAACTACGTAGATGCAGAAGTTTTATTTTTTTTTTATTTTCTTCATTTTTTTTCAAACCTTTAAAGGGTTTAAAAGTCCTAAATGACGTCCTGGGCTACTGTTTCATTGGAATCAATTGACATCAGACTTAAATTTTGGAACGCTGTCGACATGAATCCTACCTACAGGTTATTTACTTCGTATTAAGTGTGGCTAAAGGAAAAAATAAAAATAAAAACAAGCAAGTCTAAAAGTATCAAAAGCAAGCAAGGTTAACAAGAGCAGCTAAAAAGAAAAAACACACACACACAACCTCTTACACTGTATCCCAAAGGGTACTTGTATTGGTTGCTTGCTACAGCGAAGCAACCAGAAGAAGCAGGGGCTCAGTTAAAATATTGTGTGGGGTAGACTGTAACCCACGTTGGGGAGAATTGAAAGCTTGTTTGTTTGTTTGTTTTTATTCAAGGGTTATAGAAATATATAACATCAGCGTCAACGCTATCCTTCTTGTTCTATCTATATAAGTATCCATCATTCTTTGAACTTTTTATTCAGTTTCAAACATGCTTCTCCAACAGCCCGAAAATAAATCCTGATGCCAGCTTACGAGGAACAGGGAGCCTAAGCCAAACCTTCCCAATCTATTTCCACTTGTCTTCATCAACGCTTTTAAAGTTTATTTCTTATTCTCTCCAAACAGAGATAAAGCGTGCAATCTCTTGCAAGCCAATTAGACTGTTTAAGAGGGTCGACATGTCCATTTCAGGAGATATCCTTCTGAGTCCTTTTCTTTTTTCTTCCAACAGAGGACACTCAACCAGAATGTGTCTAACTGTTTCCAGCTCGCCACATTCACAGTCGTAGCTATCCTTTTGAATGCCGAACTTTTTGAACCATGCGCCAAAATTGCCATGGCCCGTGCGGAATTGAGTAATAAAGCTCAAGGTTCTGCGACTATCTTTCTTCATAACCACTCCCGTGGTCATTTTAGAAAGATTATCAGAACAAGGTGTTTCTGCCGTAATATCATGGTACCATTGATCTTTCTTGCTATGCCAATACGCGTCTCGCCATTTTTCTATCGCTTGCTTCTTGAGAATCGCAATAAGCTGACTCTGAAGTAGCTCACGAGTAACCGGTCCAAAAACTGGTTTCTTTCTCGTTTTCATCAAATTCTTTATTACCACTTTTCTGTCTTCTTCTGCCTCTAAATAAACCGAGGTTAATTTAGCGATAGGAGAATTCTCAATTAAGGTCAACAAATGTTCCTTTATTGGATTAGTGTTACTGATGTTCAAATGAAGGCGGATGGCCTTTCTTGCGATCATAAAATTTAGTCTGATGCTATATGGCATAACACCGGCTTCTTTCTGTAATACCGCGATAGGAGTAGTACGATAAGCACCAACTACCCTTCTTAATGCCATGTTTTGAGCAACTTCAAGCTTATGAATTTCACCTTTAAGGATTTTGTGAAACCAAATTTCCATGCCGTATTCAATGATTGGTCTAACACATGCGATATACAAAGACCTCACAGAAGATCCTCGCATACCTCTAAGTGTTCCACCAAGTCGCCAAATGGCTCCTATTGCTTTCCTTGCCTTGGTTATCTTACTCATAATATGAGATTTGAAATCCAGGGTATTATTAAGAATGATTCCAAGTAACTTGACTTCCTTTTGGGGTTTGAGGTGTTCTCCATTTGGTAGAGTCAGCTGTGCTTTTTGGTCGTTGGCTTTAATATTTTTTGCAAAATGAATAAAACCCAATTTATCTCCAAGATCAATTTTTGTCATTCTTGACTTTGCCCATTCACAACATTTAGCCAAAATGTTGCTGAGTAGCTCAGTGTTTTTGTCTATGGTGCCTTCAACTGTGATTGTAACATCATCAATAAATCCAAAAGCTTTTCCTCCCGTTGCTGGATAGCCTTATACATTGGCGTGGAATATATTAGGAACAGTAAGGGGGATATAGGAGAGCCTTGTGGGATTCCAGTACTGATTTTTTGAACTGGACCTTTTCTTCGATCCATGAGCATACTGGCTTCTCTCTGGCTAATAAATTGGTAAGTCCAACTTATCAACGCATTGGGTAGCCCCATGTTTTCCATTGTTTCAGCGAGTATGTTTCTATTTACATTATCAAAAGCACCTTGAATGTCAATCAAAATAGCAGAGATTTTTTCTCGGCTTGTTTCGATTCTTTGGACAAGCTCCAAAACGGCATCCGTAGCACAATAGCCTTTTCTGCCTCCATATTGCTCTGGTGGTAGAAGTTTAACGGTAAGTTTAGTCATTCTGGTTTGCATGATCTTTTCCAAAACCTTGGAAGGTATCTTAAGCAACGATATAGGCCTGTAAGCTCTAGGTTTAGAGTAATCAGGTTTTTTAGGTTTGGGTATTACCACAATAATGCCATGTCTCCAGACTTTTGGATGATATCCAAAGTTGACACAAGCTTGTAGTAGTTTAAAAAATCTGATTTGGTAGTCTTTATTCTTCCATGCCTTTTTTAATACTAAGCCAGTTATGCCATCATCTCCAGCAGCTTTATCATTTGGGGTATTCGCCAAAGCAATTTCGACTTCCTTAATATCCAGTTTAGGCCATCTTGAGTCATCATCAATCTCAAAATGTTTGTCCGGGCCATGATCAATTTCCGGCAATAAAGCCTTCCAAATCTCATGCCTTTTTTCCTCAACTGTAGTTGTAAGGGTGCCGTCTTCTTTTCTTATTTGTGGTATAATGGTATCGTTACCTTTGGGGTTAATGTATCTTAACACCCTCCAAATGTCGTTTTCTTCCAAACCAGATAAAAATTTATTCCATTGTTCAGAACTAGCTTCACGCAAGGAGCGGTCAAAATCTCTTGTTGCTTCTTTTGCTTCTTGTATTTTTTGCTTTTTTAAGGCAAAAGTTGGTTGTCTAAGACGAGCCTCACGTTTAGCTTTAAGCGCAAACTCTAACTTTTTCCTGAGTTCGGCATTCCAATATCGTTTAGATTTTCGGACTAATTTGATTTTTTTCATTGAAGAAGCCATGGCTTTTTTAATGACATTTTCTAGGATTTCAGCTTGACTGTCAATTTGGTCTAAACTTTTCAGAGCTTTGTCATGCACATTAAGAGTTTTAATGGCATTCGAAAGTTCTTGTTCAAATTTATCCCAGTTGGCTTGTTGAATATTTAGTCGTTCAATTGAGGTTAATTTTTCTTCCTCGTGTTGGTGTTGAAAAAAGGAAAGATCCCATTCAACAATCGCATGATCACTCAGCGAGTTTTCATCAATTTTCCTGAAGATAATTCTGTGAAGTAAATTTACAGAACAATAAACAAGATCAATAGTGGTTTTGTTTCTATAAGTTTTTCTGTTTGGTGGAGTGATTAACATCATGTCATTTTCATGAAGCCAATCCACAATTTCATTTGTATCAGCATCTGGATTACTTTCGGTTTCCCACTCCCTATGATGTAGGTTGTAGTCTCCCGCAATAATCAGCCTGTCATATTGTCCTTGGACCTCTTTCTTTAGAATTTCTAAAGCTGGAGGTTCAGGGAATTTTTTCGATGGTTTAGGTTGGTTATAGACATTTACAAGTGTAAAATCTTTAACCATGATGGTAACCATATCTGTATTCGTAAGTTTTTCAATTTTTGTAGTAACAGCTCTGAGGTCAGAGTTGGATCTTATGTAAGTGATAGCTCGGCATGGAGTATTTCCATTTTGTGCAATAGCATAAATGGGGATCCATTCTTTGTGGTTAATAGGACCATATTTGCTGAAGTAAGGCTCCTGTAACAGCAAGATATCAGGTTCTTTTTCGTCTAAAATAGTTTCGGTAATTGATTTCGACTTATGACAATTTAGTTGGAAGACTTTATAAATCATTAGAGGTATTCGTAATAGTTGAGGTTTCTTTTGGAGAAGATTCCAGCTGTTCTTCAGTTTCTGAGTCATCCATAGATTCTTCTGTGGGTTTCTCATTTGGAGCCTTTTGGTTTTCTTGTTTTTCATTTCTGTGTCTTAGCATCCTGTATTCCGTACGGATTCTTCGGAGCTGTTCTGGTGTCTTAGGTCTGTTGACATAAGGTGTAACTTTGATTTTAGTATACCGAATTACCAATTTATCAGCACATTTGGCAAAGTCACTGACGTTTCTGAAGCAAACTAAAATAGTTTGAGAATCGTGGTTTTTGTAAATTACTTTAGGTTCGTTATTGAGTACAATGTGGTATTCTCCAAAAGTGTATAGTGCATCTTTCACTTCCTGGATTGTTGCCTCTTCAGGCACACCAAGAAGTTTTGCCTTATACCATGGTTCAGTGTCGAGAAGAGAAAAGGTAGGATCAATTTGTGGGATCCATTCTGCGGCACGGTCTGCAAATTCTTTGTCATTGATATTGACATACAAGTTACCTTTAGTGGTAAATTCCACCATTTCAGCAACGTTTTTCTGTGCAATGCTGTCTATCTTAGCACCAATGGTTTCACGGCGAATATTATTGGCAGTTGCAGGGATTCTAATGCAAACCCTATAGATAGGTTTTGCATTGGCTACTTGTTCTTCGCGTTGTTGTTTCTGAGCCTTCATAATGTCTTTCAACTTTATAGGGTTGGAGTTTGATGGTCTGGTAGTCAATTTGTAAGGAAGAGTATCAACCTTTCTCACTGCGCTCTTAATTTCTTGTTTAGCGTAAGTAATTTCTTTTGAAGCAAGGTCAGTTTTCGTGGAAATGGTTCCCACCTGATATTCAATTCCATCGATTCTTTTTTCGAGATTTTGAGTAATTTCCTTAACATGGTTAATTTCTTTTTTAACCGTTTGCTTGTTTTCGGCAGCTCTTTGGGTCCAGTCTGTGATAGCTAAGTTAGCTAGCTCCTCAGCTTTTTGGGAATTTCTAACGCAATGGTCGTGATTGGCTTTAACATCTTTTTTAATTTGTTCAATAGTGATCTTTTTGACTTCGCTATGTACTTCTTTAGATTTCAAATTATCAACTTCGGATCTTAATGTATTCCAACTTCCTTCGAACTGATCAAATTTAAGGGAAAATTCGGCAAACTTGTTTCTGAGAACAGCATTTTCAGCGGTCAAAATTTCGCTTTCCTTTTTCAATAATTCATTTTCCTTTTTCAAGGATTGGCAATTTTTTCCCATGTTATCATATTTATTGTTAACCTCAACCAGGATTTCAGCTAAGGAATTAACCTTTGCTACAAGGGTTTCAGAAATACAATTAACGGATTCAATCTCATGGGTCGGGGTTATCGTAATGTTGTCAGCCATATTAATGTCAATGTCACGTGAGTTATTTGCGTCAATTTCGGTATCACCACCACTTGAAAAATTTTCGGTAGGGGAATCTGGGTCTGAAGTAGTATCAAGCATCTGACTATCAGGATCATTTTCCTGATGTTCATGGTCAGGATGTTTGTTCAAATGATCAAGTTTCTTTTGGAGTTTGTCAAGGTTAGCAATTTTGTCGATTTTATCATCGTCTTTATGAATTTTTGGTGAGGCCTTTACATGGTGAACGTCGTGAGAATGATGTCCCTTCAAATGAGAAACACCTTTCTGCTTTAGTCCAACAGCAATAGTCTTTTCGATATCATTAATTTTGGTCTGTTCAACATGATTATCAAGGTTGTTAATATCGGCACGAGGGTCATTACCGCTAGGCGTGGTTGGGTTGTTTTTATCGGGGGGGTCTGGCATTTTTCCAATTAGATTTTAAATTACTACGAGAATTGAAAGCAAAATGCAAGCAGTGCTTATTTTGGCAAGTAGGTGGTTAATAGGCAAGTTGTGGAGGCATCAAGGTGCTGAAGCCTTGGCTTTTGTTGTGGTGGTGACTTGAAAAGGTCTTTATGTGTATTTAATAAAAGCAAGATTCTCGTTTCAATCCCCTCTTTAACCCAAATAAAAGTAGAACTCTTCTGTTCAAGGCCATATTTGCCAAATTCTCGTTTAACGGATGGATTTAGAGTCTTTTCCAATTAAAGTTTGCTTTTTTGGGGAAATTGCAAAATTGGGTCATAACTTATGGGTGTTTAAGCTTTTCAAGGATCCCTCATGAAAAAATCTTGTACAAGCCCATATTTTTTTTTTGGGTTTGCTCTTAGACTACTACGAAAGACTTTACCTTTATTTCCACCTTTTTGACTTTATTTTTTTTAAAAAACGATGAGTCTGAATTGTTTAAAAAACACGCTCCAATATAATACCGTTGAGGGTCTTGATATATACTAGGTAAACTTTAAATCACACCTTCAAGAAAAAAAAACTAACAGTCATATGTAAAAGGTACTGTGATTTTCAAAACCCGACCAATTCAAAAGAAAAAAAACTTGCGTACATTTTACCAACAGGTTGCGAATAAATGATTGCTATTTTTTGATTTATTTTTAATTTTTAAAAACTACCACCGATACTAAAAAGTTATAATGTAGTACTTTTCCGGTGCGCAAGGTTGGTATTAACCTCATATCTTAAGTTTTAAGTCATTTGCTCCAATATTGGATATTAGGATAACATACCATCGTTATGAGGATGCTACTTTCCTGGGAC
This sequence comes from Magnusiomyces ingens NRRL Y-17630, assembly GCA_900497715.1. Taxonomy (NCBI): domain Eukaryota; kingdom Fungi; phylum Ascomycota; class Dipodascomycetes; order Dipodascales; family Dipodascaceae; genus Magnusiomyces; species Magnusiomyces ingens. The sequence continues at coordinate 2,405,744 of UIDE01000002.1, forward strand.
CAATGCCTTTGTCACGTACTGAGTTTGATATCCATTAGTAGTCTAGTTTTCCCAATGTTAGGTCTGACGCCATAAGCTGGAATCATTCAGGATTTACAATCTAGGTCGCCAAGAGCATTTTTATCATCATTATTATGGGTGGTTGTATAAGATTCAAACAAGAAAAAATGACGAAGAGTGGTATCTTGTACTGGGGCATCTCTTGTTACTAGATATCATCTTGGTCAAAAAACTCAATTCAAAAAGGCAAAAAAAGGATTACATGGATGATAGACAAAAGAGTCCTCTTCAGTTAACTATGCTGTCCAACTGGTTTACACTCTACTTCCCTTACTCTTTATCTAATGAAGAACAAATTTCACTTATTACCATGATTAATCCGTGATTTCTCTCACCCACTCTCTCTTTCTATTCTTATTACTTTAAACTTGGTGCGGACTCAACTTCCCTATTTATTATTCTGCATTGGTAATTTACTCTATTGTAGAACCTATTTTTGTAGTTTTGAACTATTTACTACATTGGTTACTTTTTTTTTTGGAATAAAATGAGAGTTTTTTCTCGGCTGTGAAATATATCTAAGCCTTTCCTTTGACCATATGACTATGATGTAAATCTTCCTAAGTTAAAAATTTAATCATCGAATGATGTAAGGGTAGACTGGATTAAACTGGTAATTAATAACGGTTTGAAAGCCCTTGACTGTAAAAAAAATATTTTCAACGAAAAAGGTTTTAATTTTTTTTTTTTTGAAAACGTCAGTTCCAAATAATCCAGGAGCACTTTTCGCCTAATTTTTATTCGGTTTAAACAATAACCTTTACAAAAGCTTTGTAAATCTTTGTAACTGATGTCAGGCACCTTGCATTGAACACTGATTACAAGACCTTGAGGTAAAAAATAAGTCAAATGTTAATTCGTAATTAATGACGAAAAAATTAACTTAACTTAATTTTTTTAGAATCGCCCATTAACATTAGTTATTTAAACACTTGAAACCAACTCGGCTGTTCTTAAGTAAAAACCACCAACTACCAAACCCCGACTGAGCATCGGTTACATTTCTCTGGCTTCCACCAATCCCAATGAGATTCTCTTTTTATTTATTTATTTTTTTTTTGCAACGTATGTGACTTGTGTCACTGAATTGTATTCAATATCTCTCTCGTAATATTCTTGCAGCACCACAGATACGTTTAATATAGAAATCATGCTGGAACCGCCTGGGAAAAAAAAAGCACTGGACCCACGTATGGATATTTTTCTTTTTTTTTTTTAGGATAGGAACCTGAATAATAGATATGAAACGTGGGACTTTGGTATTTTTAAAAAAACCACAATAATTACTAACAGTACCCACTTTATGCTTACTAAATTTGGGCAGGTACTGTTCTGGCTGCTGTTTTCAGAATAGGGTCGGAGGCAGAACTCCTTCTAAATATTAATAAGGGTGGGAGAGACGGCGCCTTGAATGCAAGCTAAGCGAGGACCTAAGTCAAAAACCACAATACAATGCCCCTTTTTTATTTATAAATCATGATGTTTATCTTCAACTTATTTATTTCCATAATAACTGAAAATATGATTACTTAAACATGAATAACAGTCTTCACATATGCACTTCATTTTTTGATGAAACGTAAGGGGAGAGGAGTTGTTATACGCCCATCATCATATGCGAGAATCAGAGACCAAGTGTCGTTTGATTGGCTGAGAATTGAAAAGATTATTTAAATAGTTGAACATCTAAACTTGAGTGGTATGATAAATAAAAGTAGGATATCTGCTGCATGTTTGATTTCTCTTCAAGTTAATTGTGTTAAATTTAACAAATATGGTATTTTTGAGTTTCAAATCCTTGGAGTTTAAACTGTTGAAAAACCGTTAACTATTCAACATGCGTTTAGCTGTGATTTTGAATCTGATATTTGCTGAAACTTTAAAAAAACACCATTTCTAAAGAAGCTGAAGTTGCCATTTAGGTTGGACATTTTCTACTCTTCTTTTACAAATGGGTTCATACATGAGATCATTGTGGCTAGTATTTAGGAACACTTGTCTTTTATTCTTTTTTATTATTATTTTTAAACGCTTTTGGGGGAGGCTTTTAAGATATTTAATAATAAGAAATTCCCTAGTAATTTTATTACATTTGCCCTAAGTTTGAACTAAGATTTTTTTGTTAACTTGACGGCAACATTTCCAGGCTCATTTGTCCATGTGATATCGCTGAGCCATAACCCAACCTAAAAAAACGACCCTTTCACGTAACATTCAAGATTAAGTTTTTTTTATCTTGCACTTGAAATGATATCCTGAGTTTTGGTATTGATACCGAGAGAAGAAGTTGATTAAGCCTCAGGGTAAAAAGAAAAAATTTTAATTTGAGAAAACGAGTAAATTGTTTTTTTTAAAAAGGGCTTTTGAAGTAACGATAAAAGTTTGAAAAATATCTTTTTATGACGAAATGCACGATATTTAGATAGTAGTAGTAGTGTTAATAATAATCAAAAAAAAAGGCCGCCTTATTACATGACTCAAATTGAGAAAAATGATTGATAATTTCCTCAGTCAAATTACCGCACTTTGACATAAATTGTGACGATTTCGTCTAAGAAATCAGATGAGAAACGCATTTTGGGCCCGCGCCCTCTTTGTTTTTCGGAGCGAGCCGCGGGAAAAAGACTCTGCCCTCTTGTCAAGTGCTGAGAATAACGCACTAGGCCGCATTAGGAAATATTCTAGAAATTGCAATGAAATCCACAAGATTTTTGATTACAATATTTTTATCTTTTTTTTTCTATTTAGGTCCGACTCTGATTTGTAGAGATGGCTATCGGATCCTTTATCTTCCTTCAATATCCGGTGAGATTAAAAAAAGAACGAGAGAGATATCAACAAGGTTATTGTTCAAAGCCGTTTTTTTTTCAAACCCCTTTTTCCATTCAAATCAGTTGAAAACAGAAGGGTATTTTATTAGCAGCTTTAATTTTTTTCTTCTGGAAAAAAGTACAGCCATAGAGAAATAAAAAAAACACTTGTGTTGGCATAATGAAAGGGGACAAAAGGCTTTGGGCATAAGGCTTTCCTCGGATACTTAGAGCCTAGGCTAGAAGAAGACAACCGAATTTCCAAGGGAACTGCAATGCGAGGTATTACGGTATGCTGATAACCGAAGATTAGAACGAATTCGCTATCAAGATCAAAGTGGTTCCAAAGAGAAAACAAAAAAATAATAGAAAACAAAATCCATCTAAAAAGGTCTTAGACAATAATGAACTTCATCGTCATTATTATTTTTATTATTTTCATCATCGAAATACTCGCGCCTTCTTTGATCATGACACACAGCCAAAAAAAAATAAAAAATCCATGCCAAAGACTGCTTTGAGAGCGGTTGCCCAGGCAAAATCTGAAATTTAGACGACCGGCGGCCCAAGAATTATTATTTGCTTAGCCACAAAAAAAAAAAGAGAAAAAGAAAATCTAGTATGTCATCATACATAAGTGTCAAGTACAATGTATTAAGTACTAAAAATGATTTGAAGGCGGATCTTGGTGCTTCTCTTTAGAAAAAAAAAACAATTTTGGTCCAAGAGTACAGCAACAATAATGAGCAATTTCAAGTAATCTATTGAAGCATTTCACGACGCATCTCTAAAATAGTAAACCTTGGAGTTGGATAATATCATTATTATTCTTCTCAAAAATCACGTTTCTTACAGCAAATTATCACAATATTTATTGTACCTAAGCATTTGTTTTTGAGAGAGAGAAAAAAAAAGAAAAGTAAACTTATCAAGACGAGAAAAGCACTTAATCCCCGAACTCAAAATGAAATATTCTATTTTTTACCAATTTGGTTATTGACTAAAGTAGCTGAGGCAAGAATAAAAATGAGCGAAACAGAAATAGACTAGCAACATTATGATTAATATTATGATCGTAATTATTGCTGATGATAATAACAACTTCAAATAATATGATTGGGAATTTTGGTTATTTTTAAAAGGAATTAGATGAAATGATATGTTTAATAATCTTAAGTCTACGAGCTTTAAGCTTAAAGTAAAAGCAAAAAAAAGGTGTTAAAAGAAACCTACAATACTCGCTTATACCCCGAAAGTCATTTAGGGCTGCTATTCTCTATGGAGTTTTCTTTTAAAAAGTTAAGACTCAAAAATATCTCCTTTAATAAAAAGAAAAAAAAATGAAGATGATTCTTCATAAAAAAACGTGCCGAGGTCCGTTATAAAATCAAAGAAGATTGGCATCGTGCCCATTCTTTAGATGAAAAACCGCAACAACAAAGACTAAATAGAAGAGGGGGAGGGATGCAAATACTATTTTGATTGATCTAACTGATGAAAATTCCAAAAAAAAAAAATCAAAGTGAGGGGAAATGTCATTTTTTTCTCACTTCAGCAAGGATTCCATTTAAATTATTATTATTTTGGGGATAATTGCTCATTTAATTGAACAAAACTTATTTCAAAGATAAAGCTGTCAAACTTTTTTTTCACTATTTAAAATATGCAAGCTTCCAAAATAAACCAAAAGACTTAAGACCGCGGCCAGCATATTTTAACTTTCAAGTCTTGAAATCCACCTTGCTAGCAAAATCACTCACTACATGATAAATACCTACCATATATGTTTAGTTGGGTTTTAGAAACATTTTCATTATAAATATTTCTTTTTGGCACTAACTCAAAGCAGTGTTTTTGCCATCTGCTCAATGTCTTAGATGTCCAGGTTTAGAAACAAAAAAAAAAGGCTTCTGGACATAATAACACCTTGCAGTAGCAGCAGGGGGGTAACGGGCAGCAAGCAGTATAAGATTATATATCAACAACCACTGTTATCGATTCCAGATAAAAAATATAAAGACACCTTGGGTGGACCTTTTGTTGCTACTAATTTCACTGAGACAAGTCCGATATTAATCATGATGTGTTCATTCTAGCTGTGACTTTTATATAAAATAGGAGATTTCGTGCTTGATTAAATGATGAACCCAAAGGTGTATATATTTGGTGGATACCTGTCGATGTAACCAAATACCAGACACATTCTGCTAAGGATCGAGTGATGTGGTGGTGGCGTGCGTGTGGAGAGGGTTTTGGTGGGCAATCTGTACTGATTTTCTTTTATTTTCTTTCTTGAAAAAAAAACACACTAGGAAAATGACTTGTAACAGTTTAAAGCTGAACAGAAATACTCCTACTGTTCCACCATCAACCGGTTTCCTTTCTTTTTAACACTTTTCATCAGCTTGTCCATTTCTTCCTAAGAAGAGAGAAAGAGAGAGAGAAAAAGCGCCTTTTATTATTTTCTAAGTCTCCGATTGACGGCGATCTCTCGCCCAGACAAGAGAGACGGTTGGACACGGCTTCCTTCTCTTTCTCTTGCCTTGAAGAATTTAAGTTTCAATACATGTTTTGTTGGCAGTTGGTGCATGCGTTCATGACTTCTAAACTTTAAAATAAAACTGCGTCCTACCACAACTATGTTGCACCTTGAGCACATCTCCTAGGCTAAAGTTGAAATAGAAAAAACAAAAAGAAGAATTATAATACTATGAAGAGATTCTTTGGTTCTAGTTAATATAGGGGAAAAAAATAAAAATTCCATTATTATGTTTTCAAAAAAAAGCTATTAAAGTTCAATGTTTGGAAGAAAAAAAACCCATATAAATAATTCATCACTTGGAATGAAAATTATATATCAAAAAATATTAAAAGTACCGTGTACTCAACTTTCCTTTTCAACAGCAATTACTTTCCAAATAAACAAAAGATCAGGTCATTTTTTTTTTCTTTTTAAAAAAATACCCAAGAATTCCAGCAATAACAGCCTGCCAGGATTTCTTCAAATAGACAAACACTACTTCCCATATTTTTTTTTGTATCAACACATTTTAATCTATTATTTGCAACATAAACTCCTTCCCCCCTCTCTCCATAAATCCACTTTTTTCTCAGTATACTTACTTCTTAAAGGCGTTTTTTGTTTATTTATGTATGTGTACTTCCAAACTTCTTGAGTTGTCCTCTGACAATCGCCCGAGTATTCGGAGTCTTGGATTGGCTTACGACAATACTACATTACAAAAACAAAAAAAATGCGGATTTAAGAAAAAAACAAAAATGTTCCATGGGACAGGTAAATTATATGGAGAAGATAAGCTGCTAAAAGTATATAAAAGATCTCTCAAGCATTGGCAATACGGTTTATGGTTTTAAAGCATAGTATCTTTCCCGTAATAAATTAATACTCTGTTTAACCATATATACTCTAGTAAACATTAAATCTCCATAAAAAATGGTTTTCATGAGAATTTTGAAAAGAAAAAAAGGTTGATTTTAATTCTAAAGGTTTTTTTTAAATATTAAAGAGCTAGTTAATCAGCCGCAAGATGTTTATCTGAATATTGTGAATATATTCTCAACAATAAAAAACTTACTAGTGGTTATGAAATTAAATGAAAAAAATCAAAACATTTCTTCATTTAGCCTAGCGAGTTTTTTGGAGGCTTTATGATCTCTATTGTTGCCCAAGTTGATTGCTAAACAAATGCAGTGAGCAAGAAAAAAGTAGATACAAAAATGCTGGCATTTAGTCGAGATACCAAAACGGCGGGCTTCTAGTTGTCACCTCCATGAAATCTGGTTTGCGCTAGAAAAATATAAAACCAACCAAAGAGATTTATATTATGCCAACGTCTAAATCCACAAAACAAAAACTATATATTTTTTTATTCTGTGTCTAACGGAGTTATACAAGTTTTTTTGTTTTTTAAATTTAAATCATATTATTTGGATTTAGAAAGAAAGGATCGACATTGCCTCAAAAAAAAGGAGTTGGGGATAACCTTCATTCGAATTTAAATATACAAAGGAAGGTGAAGGTTAGCCAGGAGAATAAAGAGGATAAAAAGGCATATTTACCCTTAATAGCTTACATTAAATGTTTACAGTATTCAAATAAATTGAGAGAAAGAAAATAGCAAAGGAGGTGAGATGTTTAAATTTATAAAATCAAACTGGTACCGAGTGGTTCCTTGCTAAAAAAAAACCCATTTTAAACGAAGGCCTAAAAAGAGAGTAAAAGTTGATGAATGATCGTGAGAACTTGCAAATTTCATGGCTACTCCTCATTCTTTTTTCCTTCAGGGAAAATATTAAAATTCCATAGGCAGGTTTGTGGCGCATATGTAGTAAAGACCAAGTGCATGAAGGAGCCCCAGGAGCAAACGGATATTTAATACAAGAGCACATATGTTCCAGAGGAATACGGGATGAATCTGCTTTTTTTAGAGCAAAGACTTTTTTATTTGTAAGTATGAGAAAGTTAAGTAGTATAGGAATTTGATATAAACTGTTAACTATTTGAAATTAATATAAAAAAACGAATAACAATGAACAAAAATGAAAAAAAAAACAAAAGTTGGCAAAAAAAAATCACTCTAGTATGGAAATTAGAAATTCAAACAAACGACAAACTGAACGACTTGAGAACAAAAAATGGCAATGATACCTTTTAAAATACAAAATACAAGTATCTGATATCTAATTATAAAGATATTTAATCAAAAACCTTTATAAAGAAAGAAAATCATTCCCGCGGAACATGCCAAACCTTAAGTTTGAGGAGTTTAGAAAGACTACTCCTATCAGAGGATAAAAGATTTGGAAATGGCACAAATTCAAGCAAACAAAAAAAATCACCTTAAATGTTTTCTTTTTATATTTCAAAACGAATACTAAAATGACGAAAAGAGAGAGAACAAAATGTATTCAAGTTGTTAGTTTTATCAAAAAAAAGTTGAATAAGATTTTTTTTCTTTTTTGGGTCTTTTTGTTACAACAGGTGAACATTTTCGTTTAAACTTTCTTTCTGGGCACAGCTGGTACCTTTCGAAATGGATTCACACCACCTGCCTCACATCAAATAGATTGAAGATAAATAAAAACAGCTTGCTATATATATTTTAATAGTTAATACTGCATCAATTTGAATTAAAAACTCACTTTTCTTATCTGTTCTTTTGTTAACCGAGCTTAACGCTGTCCGTTTTTGTATCTTTTCGTCTTCATAATACCAAGCTATTATCAAAGGTTTTTTTCAAAGCAAAAAAACTTTATTGCTTTATGCATGTGGTTTTGGTTTTTCTGCTTCTAGAAAAGCTGGACCTGAGAGATCACACATAAATCCCTTAATTGATCCATATTATACAAGATTTCGCGCTCCCTTCCCCTGCACTTTTTAACCCGACGTTCTCTTGCTCTTTTTTTTTATCAATGTTAATAGTTGTGAGCGAGTTTTTTCTTTCTTTTTTTCTCGCGCTCCCCCTCCTCCTTCTCCCCTCACAAAACCACCGAACCGAGGCGGAGATTCAATCAAAAGCAACGGCATCACGGTAATACTGAAAAAGTTGCTAAAAAAAGAAAGAAAAGAAAAACAAGAGATTAAGGCAGTTTACTCGGTAGTAATTTTGATCTTTGTCCGCACGTTTATTAAATATTTTTAAGACCAGGGCTCTTTATTTTATTTTCTTTAAAATGATGCAGTATGTACAAAAACAACAAAACAAAAGGTATAATTTGAACATTTTACTAGAAGTCGGGAAATTACAATACACTTTCCGAAGTCTTTTGTGAGTGTGACTGATATCGTCATTTTCTTCTTCCCTCTATTTAATTCTTAACACGGTGGTAACTGTCATTATATAGGATTTCAAATATTTTTGAAAATAAAAATAGGGATTACTGTAACTTGAAATAAACTTATATAGTTAATAGTCTAAATTAAAAAGTGAATCACAGGTGTAGAAATTAAAAAGATAAATGATTAAAGTAAAAAACCAGCGGTTGTCAGCTCAAAAGGTTTGAATTTATATATAATTTAGTTCATGGTTTTTCGCCTATTAAAAGAAAGCCAATATTAACCATAGTTAGAGAGAGAAGACCTAAAGAGAAAAACCTTCCCCCCATAAAGTTGATAGGTACACCGAAAGAAGGTTAAAGATGGATGTAAATTCAATTTGACAATTGACTTTTTGTTTTTCATTTATTTCAAATTAAAGACCAAACAAATCTTGATATAGTCTTTAGTCTTTTGAGGAAACAATGTTAAGAAGCTAAACTGTATATTGAAAAAGGGTTTAAGTAAAGATGGATAGCGAACCCTTTAAAGAAGGTTCAACACGTTTAAATTAACTATCGATATGGAATTTTTTTTTTTTCAAAATCTACTTTTCAACGTTACTTTGATTATTTCATATTTATTTTTGTTTGACAAGTATTACATGCGTGATTTTTTTCTTTTTCAAAATGAGGGGTTTATTTACAAAAAGAAAAAAAAAGGGCTTTTGAATCACAAGCCACAGGGAGACGAAGAAACAGGCAAAAAAAAAAAAGAGATGGGTGAAATTGGAAGAAATCAGAAAAAGGATGAAGGAGGGGTAGCAAGTGATTTGAAGAAAAAAATGGAAATAAAGTAGGTTTGTACTAAGCCTAGGAACACCCAAGTAAGAAGGAGGGGGCATTGGATGAATTATATTTTGTGCATACCTTTTGTCTTATTTTTTCATCTTCAAACTTGCCATCGATGCTCAAGATGTTGTTGCAGTTGTGTTATGCAGGGTGTTATTGCTGCTTTTGCTACAACTGCTGCTGTGATAATATGAACTTCCACTATTAGTAGATATAGCAACAAAAACGGCAGTCCCTATGTCACTGCCCCTTTTATTATTTTTTATATAAATGATCTATCCATAAATGGATTTGGCAAGAGGGAGAAATCTCTTTGCTTTTACAGAAAGCAAACAATGAAACAAAAAAGAAAGCAATCAAATTTAAGTCCTAAATAATACTGAAAGGCACTAGGTACTAAGTACTATCTTTTTTTTGTTCTACAAATATATGACATAGTAAGTGAGTTACGTAATGGGTTGCGTAATGACAAGTACGTAGAGTAAATCACGGTCTGTGCGTATTTTCTTAATACGAGTAACACAATTTAGGCACGGCCAAGGAGGAGGACAAAAAAATACCCTCTAATTTAGACCAGCCAATAATATGGATTTATCATAAATCTTTTTTATTGCCCGGTACTAAATATCACTGCTTTATGTCTGTACGTGAAGAAGATGATGATACACTCTCTCACCATCCGACGGACTTTCTTTCTTTTCTTATTTCAAGTAAAGGCGGAGAGAGTGCTTTTTTTTAATAAACAAATGCAAGTTGATAATTGCTACTTTTGACAAAAAAAGTGGATGATAATGAATTGAAAGGGTTTGTTGGTATCCTGTATTAAAGATACAAAAAAACAGGAATGAGGGGGAGTGGGCGAGGAGACTTCGAGAATGGTTTTTTAAAAAGAATAAAAGCTTTTTCTGTTTTCCTATCAAGTATATTTTTCTCTTAATAGAAGACGAAATAAAAATACTAATAAATATATGAAAAGCCCCTATATCTACAAAAACCACCTATTAGTAGTTTAAACTTGGAGCCATATATATCCACCAGTAACAATAGAAGCGGAAACCAAAAGGAACCTAGAAATATATATGTAAAAAAAGCGGCAAAGGCCAAAGCCAAAGAATACAAAAAAACTGATTTTTTTATTTTTTGTACGTAAAGGGGAAAAGGCAGATTAGTTATTTTTTCTTCCCTTATTTAATAGACTGAAATTATTATCATGAAAAAATGTGAGTATTCCCAGGTATATGTATTTACACCAGACAAAAATGGAATATATAAAGCTGGGCTTGCCCTCAAACTTTTAAATTTTTTTATTTTTTTTTTTTGTATTTTCTTCTATATCATTTTTTATATATATCTTTTAAATTCTTCAATTTTTTTATCTTATATATACACATATTTATATTCGCCATATTCTATTCTTTTCATCTTTTTTTCATACATATATTTATATTTTGTGTTATTCTATTCTTCTTTTTTGAGTTCATCTATTTTGACATTTTCTCATACCCCCTTTCTAAACCATTTTTCTTTTTTCAATTGATTCATTCAAATTGTAAGTTTCTTTTTATATATACAATTATTTCTATATAATTATATATTTGCCTGATCTGATCTATATATATTTTATCTAACGCGGCTTTTATTATAATAGAACTGTTACTACTCCTTCTATCACCACCACTACTAGTTCACGACTATTATAATTTCCACACTTGTACAACAACAACCACCACGTTGGCTAACGATACTTGGTTCCACCCCACCGCCACATTACTAAAATCCCTCCATTTACAAAAAATCAACCTGTATAAATTATCGACCTTTCTCGACTTTGTATATTTTTCCTCTCATCTTTAATCCAAAATGAGCCTCCAACCTACTTTCACAGGCCACGTCGATTCTACTCATGACGCTCTCATTCTCTTTCAAGCAACTCTCGATGGAAAACTGCCCGCTGTCTCGCGAAGGCCTCACGACAGAGAACGCAGCGAATTGGTCAAATCAGGCTCTGTTTTTGTCTTTAATGAAAATAGCTCCGGCATTAAACGATGGACTGACGGCATTGCCTGGTCTCCCTCGCGAATCCTAGGAAACTTTTTGGTTTACCGCCAACTTGAAAAACCCTTTACACCAGGTGAAAAAAAACAAACTAACAAGCGACCAAGACGAAAGCGTACTCCTTCCTCTTCCTCAGGAAGCACCCCCTATAGCCGCTCGTCTCCAGGGCGTGAAGAAGATGTCAAGTATCCAATGACTTCGGGTGGCGCTCCAGGTTCTGTCACTGGCTCATCCCTCCCCATCAATATCGAACTCCCTAACCAGGACTTGTCGCCCTCTGGAATCCCCATTGAGCGCAATCTCGTTGGATCGCTTGTCGACTCTTATGGTTTCAAGAAGGATGGTCTCATCAAAAAAACCATTTCAATCATGATTGACAATATCCAACACCATCTTGTTTCATATTATAAACCTGATGATGTTATGGCGGGTATTTTTGAACAGCCTTCCAAATGCGCTTTTCTTAAAGACATAACGATTTCTGATGAGTTAATACACCGTCAAAACTTTCGCATTCCCCTCGAACCTGGTCAAGGTCCTTCTGGTCAAACTTTGATTGAAAGTACTGCTGGGTTTCAATCCCGCAGCGCGGCATTGCAACAACAGCAGCAGCAACAGCAGTCTTATCTACTCAACCCTCAAGCTACAGCCCTTGGGGCCCAGGCGGCTCCATCTGCTCCCGTCAGCACATATCAAGATTTGTCATATGACCTGGAAACGTTTTCTTCATTTGACTCGACTGGCATGGGAAGAACAACTCTGGTCAAGACGGAATCCTCCCCTCAAAGCGCCTATTACCGCAGTCCACACCAAATCTCTCAATCCTCCTCCTCAAGCACAGCCATGTCAATGTCATCTACTGCAACTGCTCCCACCTCAAGCTCTCACTCGGGCGTGCACCAACAACCTCAATCTCCTACTCAGTCCCACTCCCAACAACAGTTGACCACCAATGGCTACATTTCAAACTTTCGCCAGTTCAATAATGGTGCTAACTTTTCTTCAGTGACTCACCAACACCTTACTCCCCAGTATCTGTCTACTTCTGCATCTACAGGTACTCCCTCAACCCACGATTACTACCAGTCACAATTACCACCACCTAGCCAGTACTATAGTCAACCGGTGCGCAGCTCTTCGGCAACATCCTCAACCACCTCAAATGGCACTCACTCCTCTAGCCTGACGTCTTCTTCGACTGATTCTACTGCCCTTTCTTATGGTAGCCAATCTCAGCCTAGCTATTCTTATGGCCAGATTTATGCTACTCACGATTATCACATTGATCCCCAAGCTGGCGTCTCAGATCCACGCCGCCTCCCAGACGTGTCGGTCACAGCCACCCATGCGCTTACCGGCGCTTCATCTGCCGTTGCTGCCAGTTCAGGTCTGCAGCGCAACAATATCAGCGTCTTGGCATCTGGTCAGCCATCTCCAGTTCATCAGCAGCCTGTTCATTCCCAGGTTTCTTACAATTACAACTATACGAATTATAGATGAAGAAAAGGATAACCTTGGGGATTTTTTTTTTATTTGACAAGTTGTGTCTATTGGGTTTTTTTTTTCATTTATTCTTCTATTGCGGGGTTTTTATTTTTTCATTCGTTTATTTACAAACATGCTTTGGAATTTTTTATCTTTTTGTACAATCATTACCGCCCATCACTTGTATATTTATATCTGGGTTGACGAATTTATTTAATGGATTTATATTTAAAATATATTATACACTTGTGTTTTTAATAAAATAAAAAAAAAGTGCAAGGACTGCTTTCAATAGCATTTATCCCAAGTTGATCATTTAGATAATGTTGAGTGGGGAGTAGTGGAGGTATATGACATACATCCTTATAATAGCACTATTCCCAGGTCTTTAGAAGAGCGTACAGGCACGCTTTGCGCACATGAGACTGGCTTGATTGATTATTATAATTATCATGTCTACTTTTTACTTTTGATCCCAAAGTGGATATGCCTAAGGTGCGCTAAATCAATATATATGCTATATATATAAGTACGTGTATGCGCACTTGCACCATGGCGCGCGGATGCTCCAGACTTCCCGTACACACCCACTCACTTGTTTTATATCTTACACTCTTTTTTTAGCACAAAGCAAAACGAGAGTATATATAGGTCTATACTAAAGAAAGAGACAGACAAGAAAGTTTACGTCAAAAGAGGAGATATATGAACGCAAAGGGAGGAGACAGATAATATTTTTAGTGGCTGACTGGTTCTTGATGAGATATAGCGGGAAAGATCTCCTTTTTTTTTTGCTCATGACCATTTGGAACCAAAACATACGAAAATAAAAATCAAAAGACTTTGATTTTTTCTTGTTCAAGAAATCTTATGCCAAAATTACCAATACTTTTAACTAAATAGAAGAATTGAAAAAAAACCAAGTAGAAACTATCACGATAAAAAATGCATGAATTAGGATTTTGGTGCTCTTTTTTTACAAATAAGCGGGAAATATTTGTCAATTGTAAAAAGATAAGTCCACGCACTTTGGTGATTACAAATTTATGTTTACTAGTTGACATATGTATATATCTTTCTAATCATTACACAATTGAGTTTTTTATTTTTACCATTTCCATGTTTTTAAAGTTGGATTTATGAAAAAAGTTAATAAAATTCTCTCGTTTCCTTTAAGGAACTTTCCCCCCTCTTTTATCCCAAACATTAGGCTTTTGTACTCGAGCTTTAAACAGGTCACTTTATAAAGTGATAAGGGGAGAATGTCGAAAACAAACAAATTAAAAAATAGACCCTATATATATACGAGGCTATATATATTCAGTTTAGTGCGGAGCTCAAAAAAATAAAACTAGAGAAGCAGAAAGAAAAAGACAGCTATTTTATTAGAAGAATAAAGACTGGGTTTACCAGAAAACAACTAGATGGAACATTAGTATCGTTAAAACAAAACAAAAAAACATCATCCAACACCATGGAAAACCGATTTTTTTATTCCTTTCTTTTTTGTCAAGACCTCAGACCATAAAAAACGATGCAGACAATCTAGGATAAAAGAAATAATTATATATTTTGAATTAGTACTACTACCTGGTGCTACTTTTGGAAATGGGTTTTTGCTGTTTTTGTGTCCACGGCACATTCAAAAAAGTATGTGCCCATATTCTTGTTCCCACATCCACGTGAAAGCATCCGGTGGGAATTTGCTTCTTGACTGTAAGCCTCTTAATTATATCTCTTCGTTTGTTAAGCTCTGGAAGAATAAAAATACAAAAACAGTCAAGGTTTTTTGTCTCGAGGAATTTGATTCTGTCCTTTGTTTAAAAGATGAAGAAAAAGTGGAGTAAACCAGATTTTTTTTTAAAAAAAAGTTAAAACATAATGTTTGATATGAATCAAGATCCTTTTGTTTTATTGTTCATGTTTTTTTTTAAAACCAAAAAAAAGATATAGCCATAAAAGTTTTGAAAAAAATCTTCTTTTTGGTTACCTTTTTTTCATTTTCTTAAAAACGTTAGGTGCACACACATTGTAAAGGATAAAAAAAACCTTTCTGGAAAGTTAGGTTTTTCTTCTACGCATGTTCAGAAGACTGACGGGAGGGTTCTTTTTCATTTAATCTGTTGCAAGTTGTGGGTGAGGGTGTATATTCCTTGAGAACTAATTTATAGTTTCACGATATATTTCTAGAAAGGTTTTTTAAAAAATGATGGAAAATTTATTACGGAGAACATAAAAACACTTTCATACCCACAAGGACCCGTTTAAGGGCCCAAGTTATATTTTAAATCTGCAATTTTGACAAAGAAATAACTTCAAAAACATACTTCAAAATTTTCTAATTCATGGATTCAAAAACAAAACAGTCACATTTATATATTACAAACAAGTTTTCTCAAAGACAAGATTAAAAAAAACGCCTCGAGATATGCTTTTTATGCTTTTTAACAGTGAATAATACGATATTTGTCATAAATCTTTGGAAATACCTCCTGTTTTTTTACAAGCCCAATGCAATAAAAATAATGAATGCTAATCTCAAGCGACTTGTAGAAAGTGAGCAAAAAAAAAACGCATAGCAACACTGGGTGAAAAGTGTAAGGCGCTTATGAATCAACCACTCGAGTGACTTGCGATTACTGGATAGGATTCCCGGGTTTAAAAATATATTTAAATTCATCTTTAATTGATTCCTATTTGCTCAGGTTATCACTTATCAAGTATTTTTTTAAAAATATATACTCGATTGATTTTAAAGGAATCCAAAAAATCACATATTCAAAATGTAATAGATAAAACAAACACGAGCAAAAAAATAAAATAATAATTAAAAAATGGACATAAAGCCTGGAAAGCAACAATCCAATCCAGTCACCTTCTCAAACATTATGTATGTCTCACTTTATGCGTGCGTACCATGTCAAGTCTCAAAATTTCAAAAACTTTTTTTTCTCTTTCTTCTTTTTCATTGGTTCTCATTTTGTAGATACCTGCCGCTTCCAGTGCATTTTTTCTCCATAAAAGTGATTAAACTTACTTGTATACAAGGAGTTATTGAGACTCGATGGTATTCCAACATGTATCTTTTTTTCCCCCTCCGTTATGTTATCTTAGGAGGTCGAACTACATGTAAACAATTCTACTGCATTGAAAGCTTAAATATTTATTCTTCATTCTACATCTGATTTCTTATTTTCCTTCCCCTCTCTTGTTTCTATTTATATATATAAAAAGCGATTGAATGAGGGGCTTGTAAACGCCTAGAATCGTGTGTAACTGATGTGTTGCTTGTACTTTTCATCCCATTTAAAAAAGTCTAGGGAAAATCTTTTAAAATCCTTTAACGTACTTGGGATGCATTTACAAAAACACTCTTGTGCTTCTGTTCTGGAAAAAGAACATACCTGTAAAGAAAAAGAAGAAAAATACAACCATGGAAAAAAAGAATACTTATGAAAACACTTCTTTTTTTATCTCTCCCGCCACTTTTTTTTCTACTGTCCCATGTAATGCTTCCTTGTTTCGATGCTTGACGCCCAAAGAATTTTTTGTTTTTTGGTTATTAACTACAGCAAGTTCTTTTTATTGGCCTCAAACTTGATGGTACATTATAGTCATCTAACCCAACAATCAAAATTATTCAGAAAAATTAAATAAGTTGTTTAAAAAGTTTATTTTTTCATCCAACTCAAGAGATTTTCCTGCAAATATATATCCAGAATAAAAAACGTACATAGTACTTATTCAATCAAAAGCACTTCTACTACAAAAAATAGTTGACTGTACACGGAAAGTTGAGGCCGACACCCGATCGGTGCTATATTATAGATTATTATACAATCACAGTAATGTCTTCAACAATAAAAAAACAAGTGAAATTTAACTAAATTAATAATAGCTAAGTTAAAAGTTGGTGGTGCCATTTCCCCCCTCTCCCTATCTTGTTACTTGGGCAAAACACACAGCTTGTTCGCTCGAAACTTGCAGAGTGCAATGTTTAGTTTCTATTCTTAAATTAAATGGCTATATGTTTTTTTAAAGTTTTAACACAGGAGATATACGTTTGTCAATAAACAAAATTTAAAAAAAGAACTCAAAAAGAACTCTATATTTGCTTTTTTTTTTTTTAAAAAAACGTGTAAACTTGTTATCATGACTCCTAACACCACTCATAATTTCTTTGTTAAATTTTTTTCTTTCCTTTTACCCACCAAAAAGTATTATTGCTGATTAAGGAAAGTACTCCTCTAGTTTCTCGATCTCTAGTTGCAGGGAGGGGTAAACAATTATAATGCCTGGAATGGCAAGTCTAGATGTGCACAACTTGTGATTGTTACAGTAATGAAAAATCAACCCCATTAAACCTGTACATGAATTATTTTTGCTGTAAACTTTGTAACTTTTTATAGAAATATTCTTTCCATAAGTAATCCCTCCGAATTTTCTTTCTCTCAGCTTGTAGATGAATATTTCTACTACACATGCATAGAGGGAGTTTCGCAGGTCATGTCAATCATTGGTATTTACCATTCTCTTGGGAAGCAGTGCAAAACATGAAGATTATTTTGTTTTTGATAAATGCTGTAGATATACGTGTATAACAATTAATAATTGGTGGATTATTCATATATATAATAAAGAATTTAGAAAAGTGGCTTTTTTCTCCTCCTTTTTACCTGTCCCAAGAACTCCTCTTACAGCTTTTACAAAGATACAAGGGAAACCCTCTTCTACATTTATTTAGCTTTGGAACCCGCTGTTACTGTCAAGTACGGCGTGTACCCATGTGTCGTTTTCATCCTTAACTTATTATCATTCTTTAATGTCTGGAAAAAAAAAGTTTATACCATTTGTCGGGTAGATTAAACCTTGACATTTAACTCCCAAGACTTAAGCTTCAAAGTGTTACGGCTTGAAAAATCCGCTTAAAATCGAGATATTTAACGTGGGTGGCATGCCAGAAAACAGAAGTATCTTAAGAAAAAGTTTCCTTTAGTTACTTTGAAGATGAAAAAAAGTCAAATATACCTTAATAATTATTCCATTCTCGAGAAGAAAAATAGACATATGTCTTTAGATTTATCAATGAAAGCTTAAATTATCGGGCAGTTATGAAAAAGATTAAAGCTTTAGAGTGCTGGGAACCTTAACATTTCAAAGTTTAGCCAATCTCTTGATTTCAAGAAATAAACTGGAATCGACTTTGTTTTTTTAAAAAAAAGAAAACAGCTTGAGGTTACCTTGTTTTTTTCCAAGATAAATCCAAGATATAAGCTTTTTTGATTCCATTTTTATTGAATATGAAGGTTAACTTTGTTTAAAACCAAAATGAATTTTCACCTTATCCTCTTTATTTATCTTATATGAAAAGAAAGTAAAACTATTTTGAAATAATTTATAATACCAAGCTTAGTCACAATGTGGCAGACGTGTTTATGAAGGTAACATAAGTCCTATTATAAAAACCCCAGCAAACTAATCAATACGTTTAAAAGGGGCTCAAGCTGTGTTATTGTGAAACCTAAAGTGTTCATCTCACCAAGACGCTATTCTCAGTGAAGCTTATATCTGACAAAAGAGTTTCATTTATAACGTAAATAGCGACCGTTGAAACCTCTTCTCACAGGTTTCTTTTTGAGTTTCTAAGACAGTCTTGAAAAAAAAAAGTGTTTATAATATATTTTTTGAAAAGTAATTATTCTCATACCAAAGAAAAAACACCCAAGCTTTGTAAATCAGTTTAAACCAAATTCAGCTGGATCCCCGCAAGATAGATCAAAAAAGGCCTAAGAAAAAATCCTTGTAATGATGAGGCGTACGTATGCTTTACAGTGATTGTTGAGGGTTACGCCGCTTGGGATATTTTAGAGGAATCCTTTAGTTTGATTTATCGATAGTCGATGAAATTAGGCATTTGTTAACTACTGCGGGGAGGTTTCTTTCTTGCCGCATCAGGATTAGCAAGTAATCCATGAATGAGATCTCTGGTGTTATTTTTTTGTTGTTTCTCACTAGACCCCTTTAATTAAATATATACGCTCCCTGTATGGTTAACCCAGGAAAATCAAAGGCTAATTTCAGAGTAATTATGGTTTGAAAAGGGCAATAACTACAATCAGCATTAACCAAAATACTCAGTTGGGTTTTTGTTATTGAAGTGTATATCGAAATCTTTATGGATGCGAGATAAATGCCAAAAACTGTATTTTTTTTGAACGCGAATTCGTTTTGGAAAGAATAGTATTACTACAAGAAAAAAATGGAGAGTTATTCGGCCTTGGAAGATATTAGATATGGTTAATAAAAAAAATCAACTTGAAAGGAAAAACTTGAGAAGGAATTTGAAAATTAAAAAAAAAAGCGTTTATTTTTTTAGAAGTCAAATTTTGTTTAAAATCATCTTAAAACATGGAGATTACACGATTCTGTTAACCCTCAAAAGTTACTACACAAAGTAGATTTTGTTAACAATAAGCTTAAGTGAAGACTGAAACCTAACATCAAGGTTTAACAGAGAAAAGAGAGAAGAGATGTGAGAGATAAAACAAAAAACAAGGTTTTAACATTTTAATTCTTTTTACTTTTAATGTTAAAAGCTTTCGGATAACTGTAAAAATGAAAAGAAAATCTAATGTACCATCTGGTTTCCTGATAACTTTACATCTTTATATGGATTAAGCTCAGAGTTATAGGATATATGAAATCTTAATATAAACGGTGCGTTCAAAAAGACCCTGTAGTTAACGTCAGTAACCAACGCAGAGCTTTGCCTGCATCTTTGAAGTGTTTTATTTTTTCAAAATACCTTTGATATTATTTTTTATAGATTTACAAATTTCTAACTACTCTATTAGTTAACTCGGAAAGTTTTCTTTACATCTAATATAATAACATGCGCTTGGAATACCTAGCTGAATCATCCCGCTTCATTGTCTAATTTACGTAGCCAGTCTAACGTGAGATTCCGTTTGTGAACACCAAGCCGGCGTGGATATTCCAAACCATTTCCCTTTCTCTCTTATACGTATACCTTTTGTAATACCTGCTGCTCAGCCTGTTTTTCTTTACTACATATATAAGATATTATTAACAGCAGGACTCGTACGACTTAATCTCATAAGTAATCTTAGCCGTTGAGCTTGTAAATGAAAGCTGATTATAATCGCCGAGTTACCACTGAGATTCCTTTCACGATTATTAAACCTGCTCTGATCTGGCATACACCGTCTAAGCCGATCCCCAAGTACACATCCATATCTGCACAGACCTTTACCGCTGGCGCCTTATTACAAAAATAATTTTTCTAAGATTTTATTGTAACATTATGTAGTGCAGTTGACTCGAAGTCACGATAGATTAAATAACTTCTAAAAAAATTATTAACAATGAACCGATTACATTAACAAAACTAATGTTAAATTATTTTAACAACAATTAAAATTAAACCCCTAACCTTTAAAATCACAAACTTTAATTCAATTTCTTTGTTCGATTCTCTAAAAATGCAACTCTTTTTAAATTTTGTTACGACCCTTTTTTTTTTTTTTGGCCCATCCAAATTTTGCCATTTTTTTTTATTCTGCCACCTGGAATTAACACCCATTTTTATCCCTCCAATTTCTAGACAACAACTTTTGCCCAAAAGAAATCTCTATGATTCCTGATACCGCTTATTGAATTCAAATAAGAAAAATCATATATTTCTATTGAAATTGATCAACATTTTTTGACCCTCCCTTCTCCTCTTGTTGATTAAAATTCCACTTAAAACATGCCACCACCTGTAAATAGCGCACCTACAGGTGCCCAAACACCAACGAGCGCTGGTCCTACCGACCCCCCACAAAGCCCCGAACAGAAAGAAATGAATGTTCTTGCAGCTCAATATGATGCTGATAAACAAGGGATTATTCAATCATGTTTTTCTAAAAGAGATGAATCTAATAATTGTAAGTCGTGTTGTCTGTTGTGATCTCTAGTTTATGCTGACACCCAATCTAGTGCTTGAAACTTATATCACTCATGTTAGAATTGTCGAAGATGCGCAATACCCTTACAGCCGCCCACCCCCAAATCAACCGGAATCTGCTAAAAAGAATCGTATTCTCATCATATCAGTCCGCAAGAGTGGGCAAGTACTTGTCCACAAGGCACGCCAAAATCCCAATTTAACCTTCCAAATTGGCAAGACGTGGGACCTTAAAGAGCTAACCTCGATTGAAAACGACGCGCTTGCTTCCACCGGGTTTATCATGATTCTCGGCAAACATCACTACTGGAACACACATTCTGCTCGCGAAAAGGCTGTTTTCATTAACACCATCATTCGAATTTATGCAAAGTATACAGATGGTAAAGTTCCGGAACTGATCAATTTTGAAGGCTTCGGAACCCCGCCTGGAAGCCCTCATTCGGCTCGTTCTGGCGGGACTCCAACCCAAGCTCATAACCATTCAGCAGCAGCTGCTGTGCAAATTCATCATTCACCCACGATTCCTATCCAGCAGCCACGACCTTCTTCAGAAAGACGTCCCAGCATTGGCGCATCAGCTCAAGGTGTGCACGCAAATACCCGGGAACGAAGGCCTAGTGTTGGTGCAGCACATGCTCTTGGAAGTATTCCCCAGATTTCTCCAGACAGAAGACCTGGCTCTGCCGGGATGATTCAGCCCATGCACCGACCGGGAGAACGATCACCCAGTATGCCGCTTCCTGGAACCCAACCAATTCCCCTGCGTGCTGGCCAGACCCCACCGCAACTGCAAAAGGAAGGTGGTGCTAATAGTATTGGCGGCATTTATGGAAATAAAAAGCTTACTCAAAGTCAGGATAGTGTTGCTATCCCTCCTAAGTCTAGCTCACGAAATCAACAGATCCGTAAAGTGGAGTCCCAGCCTAGAATGAAGATGGCCCCAAGCGGTCCTCCACCTGTGACCCTGCCCGGGTCTCGAAGCCAAATGAACTTGGCTAATATTCCTATGGCGCCCTCTAAAAAAAATGGAATCGCTGCCGCTTCTGCGGCAGCCTTGGGTGCTGCTGGCGCAACCAGCGCAGCAATTGCAGCAGCCTCTGCTGCTTCTGCAGCCAAGGTTGTTGGTGCTGAGCCTGTTGTTGATACTTCGGCAATTCGGCAAAAACCAGCCCAACCACCAGTTACCAAATCTATGCTTGATATTGAACCCGAGCCCGTGCAACAAGCACCTAAATCTATGATCACCCCCGAATCTCCGCAACCGCCGCAACCACAAACACCTCCAGTTGCTATTGTGCCAGCAATCACTTTAAATAGCGACGAAAATCCAATTCAGTTTCATTCCCCTGAATATACCCGAGCACCCAGTAACGTCGACCTGTCATCATCTGATGCTCCACGGATTGTGGAAGAGCAGTTCAAAGAAACAAATACTAAGGCAGATGATGAGTCCATTGACCCTTCAGATTCAAATGTGTTGGCAAGCGGCATTGTTTTCCAGCCATTAAATAGGAGATCGTCGATTCAAAGCATTAAAGTGTTTGCTCGACATTATGAAGAAGAAGAGCCTGAGCCGAACATTGAACCAGAAGATGAGCAGGAAGACACACACTCTGAGGCTGTTTCCAATGATGAGCAGCAATCTGAAAAGAAAAGCATTGTCAAGTTTGATGCTGAAACCGAGCATTCCAATAAGTCGCAGATATCGGTTGCTAGCGATGCAGATTCATTAAACTCGACCGAACAAGCGCGCAAGAATGAGCTTATGCGTTCTCGAATGACATTTATTGCGGCCAACAATGCATCAGTCATTGAAGAGACCCTAGAGGAGCTTAACTGGACTGGCCGCAACGACGTCCAGATTTTGGAGTACAAAATTTCGAACGAGATTGCTTCGCTAGAGACTCAAAAGCTGCGCAACATTGTGGAGCTTGATGGCCGGCTAGATAGCCTTGATCAGAGCTTGGAATATGCAATTAAAGAATGCGATCGGCTGGAGGCCATGTTTGCATTTTTTTCTGTTCAGCTTGGTAGTTTTGCTGATCAAATCTCGCATATTGAAGGTCAAGGCCAAGGCCTACAGGTGCAAACACGCAACCAAAAGGTGTTATGGACGGAACTTAACGACGTCATTCATACAGTTACGTTACCAAGCGATTCTCTCAACGTGCTGAACAAATACAATATTTTGTCTAACCGAGACTTATCTGTTGTTGAAAACCTATTGATTGACCTGTACGGAGCTGTCAAGGCGGTACGATCATCAAAGACTATTGACGAGCCGGCAAGCTCTCTTGGTAATATGAGAGCACTTAAAGAAAAGAGACATGTTTACGAGCAAGCTGCAGCCAACTTCATGCTCAAGGTCAAGGCGACTGTTGACCAACGGGTTTCGACAGCCATTTCAGCTGCGGAAAATCAAATTGCACCAACCAAGGGACCCAACTCTGAGCCTGTTATTATCACGATCGAAGAGGGTATTTACAAGGGGCTTGTTCCATTGTCAGCAGTTATTCTTTTTGTCAAGGAACTTGATGAGCTCAACTACTTTAACATTTTGAGAAGCTACGAAAACCTAGTCAAGGGATATTACGATGATACTTTGAAGGCGTATTTTGCCAAGTGGACACGATTGATTGGCAAGATTAATACGTTTGCCGAAAACTTGTTTTTGTCCAAAGATGGGTTTGAATCGCACTCAATGGGAGGATCTATTACTAGCTCAGTGATTTCTTCCACTAGTAGCACTACGACCAAGCTCATTCGGTCGCAGACATTGGCTAAAATTAAGACTCACAATGACAAGGGCATTGACCGAAATAATACCATTTCATCGTCTTCGTCATCACATATTAACGGTGAGTCAGGAGATTTGTCCCTGTTGATGAAGCCTAGCCCAGTTAAGAATAGCATTATTAAGGCGATTCGCAACGTCAAATCACTTGTGATTAAAGAGCAAGTGATTTTGATTGAAGTTTACCATCTGTCGTCGTTTTCAGGGCTTCGGTTCCCTGAGTTTATCAAGGTAGTTCCGTTGGCTCAGCGCCAGATTCAGGCCAATAGTCTGGAGGAGAAAGTTTACGGGATTGACTCAGACCGGTCCAAGGCGCAGGATTTGCTTAACTTGATGTCCGGAATTTTCAGTCCTTTACACGAGCAGATTGTGCGGTTTGCGTCGGATGTGTTGGAGAAGAGCGTCATGGATTGTCCAGCAGTTGTCACCGCCTTGGACATTGTTTTGCGAGACTTGCAAACGACAAATCTTGACTTTTTGAACCTGCTGTACCAGCGCCTTCGGGACCGCATTGTTGCGATTTGGAACGCGTACATTGGTCGGCAAGTGGCCAAGATTGGGCAGACACACATTAGCAGTAAAAAACGGTCTGGTCCGATTTCAGCGGTGCGGGTATTTTCGTTATTTTGCCAGCGTATCGAGTACGACCTCACGCATGAGGTTGCCGGGACCAACGTGGCGAGCGCCAATGAGCTCGGGGTGAGAACCTTAGTGAATGAGGGATACGAGAAGCTGGGTAAAGCTATCATAAACACGCTACAAAAGGCCAAGGCATCGATGGCCCAGGGTGATATTTCGGGAGGAGTTGGGCTGGAGGGCAAGTCAGGAGGGGACATTGACTACGAGGACAAGCAAAAGATGAATTACCACATTTTGATGATTGAAAACATGAATGTGTTTTTGGACGGGCTGCTGACTTTTGATCGAAGCAATACGTCGATCCACAATCTACGGGACACTGCAAGCACCATTTACTATAAGGAGATGCAGCTGTACGTGGAGTTTGTTTTGCATCGGCCGTTTGGCAAGTTTATGGATTTCCTGGAGAATGTGGAGCAAGCGCTGCGCAAGAACCCCGACGACAGCCCTGCGCGCAAGCCCGGGTTGGGCCGGAGCGCGCTGAAGAAGATCTTGATCAACTTCGACGCCAAGGAGCTGCGCAAGTCGCTCGAGGTGCTGCACAAGCGCGTGGAGAAGCACTTCATGGAGGAGAGCGGGAGTGGCGCGGTGCCGGCGACGATGGCCGGCGGAAGCGCGGGGTCGGGAACGGCGGCGGGGTCTGCGGGGTCGACGAGCGCGGCGGCGGCCAGCACCAGCAGGAAACTTGTGGGCAAGGTGTGGGCCGAAACGGAGCGGGAGTTTATGGGGATTGTGCGGCGGTTCCGGCCGTACATTGAGCGGTACTACAGCATGGCTGGGGATTCCGGGTATGTGTGTAAGATTGATTTCACGGACGCCGAGATTAGTGAGGCGTTTCGGAATGCCATGTAGATGTGTATAAAGGTGTATATCAAGAGAGATGCTAGTTGCATGAATCAAGTGGTGGGGGGGGGGGGGGGGGGGGGGTTGACAGCTAGGACCAAAGAGGTGGGGTCCATGGGAGGAGAAGGTTGTGGGTTTGGTGTAAGCGCGCCTAAATTTTTTTTTGTTTTGTTTAAAGTTGCAGCAGTACCACCACTCTTTTTTTTTAAACACTTTTTTTTACACCCCTTGTGGTTCTTGCTCTTTTTCTTCTTAACAGCTACCTGCTTATATTTTAAACTTTTGGGTTATCAGTATATTCAACATGCCTACTTCAGCAACTTCGTTTTCGACGGGTCTTATCATTGGAGGTACGTGCGAGGGAGATTGACACTCCAATTAAGGTTACTAACGGTCTAGCTGTTTCCTTTTCCCTCGGGGTCTTGTACTCCAACTGGGCGTACGACTACTTCACGCTCTGGCACCGGCCCGCGCTCTCGGAAGCGTTTGAGCACTCGCTTGCGCACTACCAGCAGTGGGCGAACCTGCCTGCGTTTTTGTACCACGTGCACCACGCGGTGGCGGCGCTGGGGCTCATTGGGCTGTTTCTGAAGCTGTACAAGCCGTCCGAGTCCAACAAGCTGTTTGACGGCGCGTCGCTGTTTCTCTACATGGTGGGGCTGGTGATTTACCTGACGAACCTGCGGATCGGCGTGCGCAGCGCCGCGGCGCGCGAGTGGGGCGACGTTGACGAGCAGACGGGCATCAACGTGATTGCGGCGTCGCAGGTCATGATTGTCTTTACGTTCCTGGGCGTCGTCGGGCTCCAGGTCGGCCAGTACTGGGCCGAGCACGAGGACAAGAAGGTCTGGGAAAAGGCTCTGGAGGAAGAGAAGGAGGCGGCGCAGAAGAAGCAGCAGGAAGAGGAAGAGAAGAAGACGGAGAAGAAGACTGCGACTGGAGCCAAGGTCGGGTCCACCAAGGCTTCCAAGCGCGTGTAAGAGATTGTGTAGTATATGCAGGAGAGTATATAATGGACTTGTTGAAAAATGAAGCAGCAGTTGGTTTCTGAAGAGACTCCAAGGCTTTGCCAGACTCGAGCGGTTAATTAGGTCCTGTTGATGCAACGGAGATGGAGAGATATCGCGAAGCCCTAACCTGGGGGTGACTAATCATGGAGGGCTGATTACTAATACAGTTATCACTTTTAATAATGAGGATTGTAGCACCCAACAAAAAAGCCCACTTTCCATAATGTCGAATATTCCCACCAGGGTTAGGGGGGGCATTTTCACGTGGAAAAAAATAAGCAGCACCAAAGTGGACTTCTCCTCACTAAACGTGACCTCTTATCAGAAGCCGAGACTCCACGTTCGATTCTGTCCGTTACAACATAAATTTAACGATAATAACCACAATAACAAATAAATATACCCACTTTTTATTTTTGTTTCTCAAACATTCCAGAATATCACACCATATATAAAAAGATCAAGTTCTAACAGTAGGCTCCTCAGTACCAATGTACTCCTTGAGCTTAAGAAACTTGACAGCCGCGTCAATGTTCTGCTTGAGGAACTCTTGCGCACTAAGACCGTACGTCTTCTCGTCATTGGAATACTTTTCAACATACAACCGGATCGTGGCGCCAGACGAACCCGTACCCGACAACCGCACCACGATGCGGGAGCCGTCGGAAAACTTGACATACAGGCCCTGGTGCGCAGACACACTGCCATCGAGATCGGTGTATGAAAAGTCGTCGGCCTCAACCACCTTGAGACCCTCCTGGAGGGAGGACCCCACAAAGGTGGCTTGGTTGGTAATGACGCTGGCCTTGAGATCAGCAATGACCTTGGCGGCGTCCTCGGAGGCGACATTCTCGTAGTCGTAGCGGGTGAAAAAGGTGCGGCCGTACTGCTTCCAGAAGCCGGTTTGGATGGCGGCAATGGACGCGTCCTTGGGGGACTCCTTGCCAATGCCGGCAATGATGTTGAGCCAGGCAACAATGGCCCACAGCCCGTCCTTTTCGCGAATGTGGTCGGACCCGGTGCCAAACGACTCTTCGCCGCAAATCGACAGCTTCTTGGCGTCAAACAGAGCAACAAAGAACTTCCATCCGGTCGGCACCTCGTAAATGTTAAGGCCCTTGGCCTTGGCCACAAGATCCAGGGCGCCCGACGTGGGCATGCTGCGTGCGAGACCGTAGAGACCCGTCTTCTTAAAGTAGGGAATGTACTTGTCGGCATAGGCAGCAATGATGGCGACCGAGTCGCCGGGCGACACAAAGGTATTGGCGCCGTAAATCATGTTACGGTCACCATCGCCGTCGCTGGCGGCTCCAAAGGGAATGTTGTTCTTGTCGACGGCCTCGACAAGGGTGTGAGCGTAGGTGAGGTTGGGGTCTGGGTGAAGGCCGCCAAAGTCAGGCTTGGGGTGGGAGTTTTGGACCGAGGACTCGGGCAGACCCAGTTCGTCGAGGAAGATGGCGCGGCCGTAGGGACCGGTGACACCGTTGAGGGCGTCGAAGAGCACGGTGAAGTGGGGGTTTTCCTTGAGAAAGCTCTTGATGAGGTCAAAGTCGAAAATCTCCTTGAGATAGGCGACGTAGTCTGCGGTGGAGTCAATGACCTGGACCTCAATGGGGCCGTACGACTTGGTGCCAATTGAGGTCAAGTCGATGGCGCCCAGGTCGGCAATGGTCTTGTATTGCGAGATTTTGGTTGTAAAGTCGTAGATTTTGTTTGTGACCGACTCCGGGGCAGGGCCGCCATTGGCGAGGTTGTACTTGATGCCAAAGTCGTTGGTGGGTCCGCCTGGGTTGTGGGAGGCAGTCAGGATGATACCTCCGGTGGCCTTATACTTGCGGATAACGTGGGACGCGGCCGGGGTGGACAGAATGCCGCCCTGGCCAATGATGAACTTGGCCACGCCATTGGCGGCGCCAATCTGGGCAATGAGCTGGATGGCCGTGTCGTTGTAGAAGCGGCCGTCGCCGCCAATGACCAGGGTGGCGCCCGAGGCGCCTTCTGGGATGGCGTCGAATAAAGCCTGGACAAAGTTTTCCGTGTAGTGGGGTTGTTGGAACACAGTCACCTTTTTACGGAGACCCGAAGTTCCAGGTTTCTGGCCTTCAAATGGTGTAGTAGGTACGGTAGTAATTGACATGATGGAAGGGAAAGGATATTAGAAATAGTATATGGGAAAAAAAAGAAGTTAAAAAGTTAGCATAAGGGAAAGAAGGGAAAAGAAGAAAATAGACAAAAAGCTTCCTATTTATATGTTTTGAGAGAGGAGCATCCTAAAAGACAGCTGAGGAGGACCAGATAATTGACAAGGTCATGTGCGCAGCCAATTGGTACCCAGTCATTAAAAAATAAATCGTGTAAAGGTCATTGTTTTCATATATATATTTTTTTAAAATAAAAAAAAAAAGTATAAATATATACATATATATCATTACTTCATTACAAATTCATTAAAGTCATTTATATTTTTTTCTTTAATCCATTCAATTATTTGGTAACATTGTGGATGGCCTCAGCAAGGCGTGCGACATTGCCCGAAGTGATACCAGCAATGGAAATACGGCCATCGCGAGTGCCGTAGACAGAGTACTCCTTAGCGAGCTTGTCAACCTGCTCGGAGCTCAGACCAGTGTAGCAAAACATACCAATCTGGGAAGTGACGTGGTCCCAGTTCTTGATGGAACCAAGAGACTCGAGGTTCTGCTTAAGAAGGGAACGCATGGAAATCATGCGCTCAGCCATGTCCTTGACTTCCTGGAGCCATTGGGCCTTGAGAATAGCATCGTTAAGAATCTCAGAAGCAATGCGGGCTCCGTGGATGGGGGGGTTGGAGTACATGGGACGGATGATAATCTTGAGCTGGGACTCAATGCGGGCACGCTCCTCAGGGGACTCGGCCACAAGAGAGAAGGCACCAACACGCTCACCGTACAGACCCATGTTTTTGGCAAAGGACTGGCAGAGAGCAATTTGGAAGCCCTGGTCAACAAAGTATCTCACGGCGTAAGCGTCACGGGCAATGTCACCAGAGGCGAAGCCCTGGTAAGCCATGTCGAAGAAGGGGAAGTGGCCCTTTTCTTGGAAGACCTCGGCAATTTGGCGCCATTGCTCAGGGGTGGGGTCAACGCCAGTGGGGTTGTGGGCACAGGCGTGGAGAAGAATAGCCGAGCCGTCCTCAGCAAGACGGAGGTCCTCGAGAAGGCCCTCAAAGTCGAGGCCAATGGTATCCTTGTTGTAGTAGCGGTAAGAAACGGCCTCCACGCCGGCGTCTCTGAAAATGTTCTTGTGGTTGGCCCATGAGGGGTTGGGGAGATAAATCTTCTTCTTGCCGAAAAAGCGCGAGACAAAGTCGGCGCCAATGCGCAGGGCGCCGGTACCGGAGATGGACTGGGTGATGGCGAGGCGGTTCTGGGTGATGACGGGGGAAAATTCGCCGTAAGCGAGCTCGGCAGCGCCTGAGGTGAAGGAAGGAAGACCGGTGATGGGGGCGTATTCCTTGTTGAGGTTTTGTTCTAAGACGCGCTTGTCAGCCTCACGGACCGAGGGCAGGACAAAAGGCTGGCCTGCGTCGTCACGGTATGCACCGACACCGAGGTTGATTTTCTGGGGGAATTGGTCCTTCTTGAAGGCTTCTGTGATTCCGAGAATGGCGTCTGGGGGGCCCTGGGGGACATTGGCCCAGGTGGACTTGTTTGCTGAGAGGATGAGGGGCAATCTATTGATTGACGATAAGGTAGGGCGAGCGGCTACTCTTGTGAAGGCTCTGGAGGCAGTTTTCAGCATTGTAGAGAATTGTTAAGGAGGGGAGGGTAGGATAGATATAAGGGTGTACAAATATGAATTTGTATGTCGGAGAGAGGGGATTGAGGTTTTTTATTAAGAGAAGTATATATAAAAAAAAATATGAAAATTTAAAAGTTGGGAAAACCGGCTGGTATTTATTTGATTTTGTATACAGGTGAGTAAATGACTAAATGAGTAATAAAAAAAATTTTAAATAGGCGGGGGGGGGGGGAGGAAAGAAGTGGAGTGGAGGCTTTTTTTTTTTTTTCACCACCACCACCACAAAACAATTCCACCACCCGAGAAAATTTCAGGGAGATACGAGAATCGTCGTAGATTACGTAACACGCAAAGAACAGATGAGTCAGGGCGTTATGTAATCTTTGCGGCTTATGTAATTAGGCTTGATATTTTGAGGATTTTTTTTGAAATTTCAGCGCGATGCGAACAAAAATGATTAATACAAACTAATTTAATTTAATTAATTTAATAGAAATTAGGCCCCCCTCTTCTATGCAAAACCTCCACGTATTGTGTCACAATGACTCTAAAAAAAAAAAAATTCCCGCCCGTACGACTTTTTCCTTCTCCTTCCACCGTGGACGACAGATACCCGGCTCAACCCGGCTCAACTTCGACCAACGTCTGAGTCTTGCCGGGTATCTTCGGCGGCAGCGGCTGTTTTTTTTACACGTGCGGAAGTTATTATTAGGTTATACGTGAAAAAAAACCTCAAAAACCCTAAACCTTTCATAAGTACTCTCTCGTTTTCTCAAGTTACCGTAAATAGAATACCTTACAAAAAATAACTTTACTTATTAACAATAATTCAAGCTATGTACAAGATAGATACAAAAATTATATACTACTGATAAAATCATTCAAAATATATACATTTATATTATTATCATATATATAAAAAAATTCAAACCACACTCTAAACTAATGCTTATTCAACTTGGTCTTATCCAAATACTTGTCAAAAGCATCATTCCGCTCAGGAAATGGTCGTGGCCCAAGTAACCGGATCATGTCCTCACGTGTAATCACCTCCTTGGTCAGCAGCTCCTCAGCAACCTTCTTGATCTCAGGAAGCTTCGATCTCAACAGCTTGTCGCACTTGGCATGGGCCTCCTCAACTATCCGACGAACCTCATTGTCAATCAACTCCCCAGTCTTCTCGCTGAAGGGCTTGCTGAACTGAGAATCGTTGCTGTCGGCATAATTCAACCAACCAACCTGCTCAGACATGCCCCACCGCAGCACCATGTTGGAGGCCATCGCAGTCACCTTCTTGAAGTCGTCACTGGCGCCACTCGTCACAGTGTCAAAGTGAATCTCCTCAGAAACTCGTCCACCAAGCGTCATGGCCATTCGGTCACTCAGCTCCTCCGTGCTCAGCAGCTGCAGGTCGGGAGGAAGATATTGAGCATATCCAAGGGCTCCCTGGCCTCGAGGAATAATCGAAACCTTGAGCAATGGGTCTGCAAACTTAAAGTACCAGCCGCAAATGGCATGTCCAGCCTCGTGGTATGCAACCGTACGACGCTCCTCGGCACTCAGCACACGCGACTTCTTCTCCAAACCGGCAATCACTCGCTCAATTGCCTGCTCAAAGTGCTCAATCAACACATAGTGCGCACCCTTGCGGGCAGCAATCAGCGCAGCCTCATTGACGCAGTTGGCAACGTCGGCACCAGCAAAGCCAGGAGTCAACGCAGCCAAGCGGCCACTCAGGTCCTTGATATCCAGCTGCGTCTTGATCTTGGCCAAGTACACCTGGAAAATGGCCTTGCGGCCCTCAATGTCGGGCTTGTCAATGCTAATGTGACGGTCAAAACGACCAGGACGAAGCAAGGCCGGATCCAAAATATCGGGACGGTTGGTGCCGGCAAGCACAACAACGTGGTCGGAAGAAGAAAAGCCATCCATCTCAACAAGAAGCTGGTTCAAGGTCGATTCGCGCTCATCGTTGCCGCCAAACGACCCGCCCTGGCCACGCGCTTTACCAATTGCATCAATCTCATCAATGAAAATAATACTGGGTGCCATTTTGCGCGCTGTCTTGAACAGATCTCGCACACGTGACGCGCCCACACCAACAAACATCTCAACAAACTCCGAACCGGAAACAGAGAGGAAGGGCACGCCGGCCTCGCCAGCAGTGGCCTTGGCCACAAGAGTCTTACCAGTACCAGGGGGACCCGAGAGAATGGCACCACGGGGGATCTTGGCGCCCAATCGCTCGTACTTCTTGGGATCCTTGAGGAAGTTGACAAATTCCATAATCTCGACCTTGGCCTCATCCATGCCGGCCACGTCCTTGAACTTGACCTTGATGTCGGTTTCTTGGTTAAACAACTTAGCCTTGGACTTGCCGACACCAAAAATGCCGCCGCCGCCACCAAGACCCTGGGCGCCACGCTTGGAGATATACCAGATACCGGCAATCAGCAAAATAGTCGGGAGGAAAGCAAAGAGAGACGACATGAGGGAACCCTCGGTGGTATAAAAAACAGGAACACGTTCAGAGGAAGGAATGCCCAGTTCGTTCTGGGCCTCCTCGAGCTTACGCTCAAACGAGTCAACAGAGCCAATGGTGAAAAAAACAACAGTAGGAGCATTGCCGGAGAAGGCGGAGGAAGAGGCGCCATGGCGGAGCTCAACACGAGCAACGGATCGGTTGACCACGGTGATTTTTTGCACCAGACCGCGGTCCAAGAAGTTGGTGCGGAACTCTTCCCATGTAAGCGCAGGACTCAACGATTCGGTAGTCAAATGGAGCAGGAACATGCCGATGAGCATGAGGCCGATGATGGTGTAAAGGTTTTGGTTTGGGGGTTGGGGTTGTGGGGTTTTGTTATTTGAAGCGGCCGGTTTTTCGTCCAGAGTCGAGCGAGACGAGTGAAATAACCGAATGGCGGCATTTCGGTTGGTGAATGATGAGGGGAGCGCGAGCTTTTGGTTTAAAGCCCAAGATTGTTGTAGCAGTATTAAAGGATGATGGTGATGGTGTCTCTGAGTTGATTTTAAGGTCGGCGTTTGAGTCCGGAGTTTGTGTGAGGACAAAATTGAGGAATGGGAGGAGGAGAGTAGGCGGCGGTGCGCGGGACCCACAGTGAGAAGAGCCTTTGCCGAATGCCTACTCCAGGTGGCTCGAGCTGCATTAACCGCTGTTTGGGGTTGGAACAGAGGAGCTCGAGCCATGAGAGATGGCGGAACAACGATTGTCATAAAGATTGGGATAAGTGGTGTATGGAATGGATTGCAGTGATGGAATTATGGGGATGGGTGTTGAATTGTTTAATGAGTGTATTTATACAAATATATATATAGATTAAGTATATATATTTGTATTTGAATTTAAAAAAAAAAAAGAAGAAGAGAGAAGAAAAGAAGAAGGGAAAGTTGTGTGGTTGGTTAAAAAAAAGTTTTGTGTGGTGGTGGTGGTGGTAAAGATGGGTGGTAGTGGTGGCGGTAATGAGTGAAAAAAAAAAGAGCGGTGGGAGGGGGTCTGAGCTGGGTTTTGCTTCGGGATTACATAATTAAAACTTGAGAATTTAAAATTGAGACTTAGAATTTGTGATTTAGTATTTAATTAATAAACCTTTGATCTTATGTCACATGAAATTTAAACCCCCTTTTTTTTATTCATCCCCCCCTTTTGCTGCATATTCAATCAAAAATAAACAACAAAAAGCCTCCTTTTTTCAAAATAACAACAACAGTCACTTCATTACCATCATCAACACCACCCCCTTTTTTTTAAAAAAAATTACCATTTATTTAGATATATATATTGAAATATATATATTTCTCAAAAAATAACCCACCATGGCAGCTTTACATACCCTAAGTAGTCTTGGAGACTCCCTGATTAACCCCGACGTCCAAATCGGCGTGGCCAACCTGCCAAACCAGCGCTACAAAATCGTGGCCAAGCGCGGAGCCACGTTCACAATCATGGTGGCCGGCGAGTCCGGGCTCGGGAAAACCACCTTCATCAACACGCTGTTTGCGACCACCGTCAAGTCCTACGTCGACAACAAGCAGCGCTTCCACACGCCCATCCGCAAAACGGTCGAGATCGGCATCACCAAGGCCGACCTGGAGGAGCGCGGGTTCCACCTGCGCCTGAACGTGATCGACACGCCCGGGTTTGGCGATAACGTCAACAACAAGGAGGCCTGGCAGCCCATTGTGGAGTTTCTGGACGACCAGCACGAGGCCTTTCTTCGCCAGGAGCAGCAGCCCGACCGACGAAGTATCATCGACATGCGCGTGCATGCGTGCCTCTACTTTATCCGCCCCACGGGCCACTCCCTCAAGCCTTTGGACATTGAGGCCATGCGCAACCTGTCGACCCGCGTCAACCTGATACCCGTGATTGCCAAGGCCGACACGCTCAGCCCGCAGGAGATCCACGACTTTAAGAGACGCATCCGCGAGATTCTGGACGCCCAGAAAATCCGCATCTACACGCCCGCCGTCGACGAGCCCGCCGTCGTCGACCCCCACGGCTACTACGACCCCTCGGGCATCTCGTCGGCGGCGTCGCCCGGCGGCCTCGACGGGGCCGCCCACCCGGACCCCATGGCGGCGTCCGAGATCAAGGCCATCCGCGAGCTCATCGACGCCATGCCCTTCAGCGTGATTGGCTCCGAGAACGTGGTGGAGCGGCCGGAGGACGGCGCCGTTGTGCTGGGCCGCAAGTACCTGTGGGGCGTGGCCGAGGTGGAGAACGATAACCACTGCGATTTCCTCAAACTGCGGCTGCTGCTGATTCGCTCCCACATGCTGGACCTGGTGCAGTCGACGGAGGACGTGCACTACGAAAACTACCGCTCCAAGCAGATGGAGACGCGCAAGCTCGGCGACCCGCGTCCTCGCAAGTGGGACAACCCCAAGTACAAGAAGGAAGAGGAGGAGCTGCGCAAGACCTTCACCAACCAGGTCCGTGTGGAAGAGCAGCGGTTCCGCCAATGGGAGCAGAACCTCATCAATGAGCGTGACCGGCTGAACCATGATTTGGAAGAAACCCACTCGGCGATCCGTCGCCTTGAGGAGGAAATCGATACGCTTAGCTCGTATAGCAGAAGAAGATAATTATCATTAAATTAGTTTTAGGTTTTTTTTTTGTGTATACTTTTTTTTCTAATATAAAATTTCTATTCAATTGATTAACTTCCGTATAATTCGTTATTACAATAGATTATCCTCTCTCCCCCTTTTTATAAAAGTAGCTCATTTAAACTTTATAACTTAAAGCTCACCTTCCTCAGTCAAGAACTTTTCGCAGTCAAGAGCTGCCATGCATCCAGTGCCGGCAGAAGTGATGGCCTGGCGGTATCTCTTGTCCTGGACATCACCTGCGGCGAAAACACCCTTGACGGAAGTCAGCGCAGAGCCCGGAATGGTCTTGATGTAGCCCTCGGGATCAGTGTCGACCTGGCCCTGGACAATCTGGGTGGCTGGGATGTGGCCAATGGCGTAGAACAGACCATTGACTTCCAGGCTCTTCTTTTCGCCAGTCTTGTTGTTGAAGATGGACAGGCTCTGGAGCAGCTTGCCGTCACCGCAAGCCTCGGTGGCCTCTGTGTTGAAAAGAACCTCGACCTTGGGGTGCGACAGCAGACGCTTTTGCATAATGGTCGATGCACGCAGCTTGTCCTTGCGCACAAGAACAAACACCTTGGACCCGTACTTGGTCAGGAAAATGGCCTCTTCAGCGGCAGAGTCACCGCCACCAATCACCGCCAGAGGCTTGTTTCTGAAGATGGGGACGGCGCCGTCGCACACGGCGCAGGCAGAGATGCCGGCCTGCCAGTAAGTGTCTTCGCCGGGCAGGTTCATGCGGCGGGCGGAGGCGCCAGTGGCGAGGATGATTGCGTCTGCGGTTTGTGGGGGCTCGGACTCATTGTACTCGGTCCAGAACTTGAAGGGGCGCTGGGACAGATCCACCTTGGCGACGGTTTCTGTGATGATCTCAGTGCCGAAGCGCTCCGACTGCTTGCGCATGTTGTCCATGAGCCCGGAGCCGGTGATGCCCTCGGGGAAGCCGGGGAAGTTCTCGATCTCGGTGGTGGTGGTGAGCTGTCCGCCGGCGGCAATGCCATTGGCCAGCATGCCCTCGAACAGAGTGGGCTTGATTTCAGCGCGGGCCAGGTAGATGGCGGCGGTGTGGGCGGCGGGGCCGGAGCCAATGATAACGACGCGGTGGTGGGACATTTTGGGAGGCTGTGAAGATGTAGAAAAGGGGTGGCTGTTAGTTAACGAGTCGGGGGTTACAGACAGGGCGGAAGCAAAGGCAGCTAGTCTGGTTGACGACTTGAAGAAGAGGGTAGAAGCAGCGGCACGAGCAGACGACAACGTGGTGAAGATCTGGGGGGGGTTGTAATTTATATATATATTATTTACTTAAGAATAATATATATAAGAAAGGGTAAATATATATATGAGTATATATAAAAAAGAGGGAAAAAAAATAAGATAGAGAAGGGGAAAAAAGGTTTGGTATTTATATATCGAAATAAAAAAAAAAAATTTCCAGATTCAAATAATTTTGGGAGGTTTCATTTTAAGCTTACAAAAGTACGGGACCGTCGCGAAGATGAAAAATTACAATTGTGCGACGACGGGCTTATCAAATCAATCGGTCACGTGAGTGGTCTAGAACGCCGGACCTTTGACGTGGCAACTAAAAAAGCTGAGCGATTTCGAGCTTAAAAAAAGAAAAGAAAGTTCTGGGTTTTTTATTATTAATATAAAGCTATTATTAATTAACTATATTAATGTAGTTAGATTAATAAGCTTCTGTTAAGAATTAGAATAAAAAAAAACTCTCCCGAGCGTGAGTCGAACACGCGACCTCAGGATCACAATGCGCCATTACAGTCCCGCGCTCTACCAACTGAGCTATCGAGAGTTATTATTTTTTGAAAAGTGTAGCATTTCATACAATATATCGCATTCCATCTACCCCGCATTTTGCAGACGTTTTTAATTAGAGGTTGTAAAATACTAATTATGACTTCAAAAAAACTCTAAAACAAATGTCAAACCATGCAAAAACTCAATTGGTCTTCAAACTACGACTCCTAAAGAAAGTACCAGAAAAAGCATATTTTACTTTAACCGCCCTGCCCATCCCCAAGCAACAAAACAGCAAGCTAATATCGGGCTTTGCACTGACAGCTCTCCTCACGGAGCACAAACCATCACCCAACCTCAAAAACGTTCTCAACCTTCTTTAAACTCAAGTGGATATCTGAAGATCATTCAAAAGTCGACAAACCTCACCCCCAAAAATCTTGTGGTAATCCCTAAAAAGACCCCTCTGGTTATTTAAAACCCCTAAAGACAATGGCCTTAATACCATCAAAGGTTTTGAGTAGAATTTAAAAAAAAAACACTCAGATCTTAATCTTCACTCTCAAATTAGTAGGATAAAAAAACACTAAACCCTACAGGTTATGGTAACAATTCACCTGGTACATACATAAATATGTATTCTTCTATAATCCTAAAAAACAAAAAACTTGAAAAATCCCTACCAAGAAACCCTCCCCTCCTCTCTTATCTCACTCACCTCCCATTCAATCCGCCTCCACCTCCTCCCCTCACAAACTCCTTCACGATGGGGCTCCGCGCAAACACAGGATTCAGCAGCACCGTCAGGAGGAAAAACTCCAGCCCCCGCCGCCGGTTCTCCAGAAACCCCTCCCGGAACTTGCTCACCACACTCTTGGGCGGCAGCTCCGGAATCCCGTGCCGCTGGCGCGGGTACGCATACCACAACCGCTCCCGCAGCGTGTAAAACTCGCTGTACCGCCGCCGAATCGTAATCACCTGGTGCGCTCCTCCTTGCGCGTGGCTCTGGGGAATCGGCAGCCCGTTCATGTTGCTGTTACCTGTAATCACTCCTCCACCACTGTTCCCCGTAATCGAAACGGTGGGCGAAATCGGACCCTCTGTGTGGGGTATGTGTGGCGAGTGCAGCGACCAGTTAATATCCTGGGGCCCCGGCTCCGGCTCCGAATCACTGCCTTCATCACTCCCGTCCCTCTTTTTCTTCTGCCCACTCTTATTCTTGTTACCTCCTTCTCCACCTCTCTCCTCCTCTTCCACAGGCTTCAACACCTCAATCTCAATTGTCCACACTACATACGCTCCAAGCTTCGTGTTGCCTTGAATCACCGTGTAGTTGCCCACATGTACGTCTTTGGCCCACACTCCCGCGCTTTGCGGGTCCTGCGAAAAGCTGCGGTCCTCCAGAGTAATGGGCTGCGGAGGAACATAGGCCAGGTCCTCTGTTTCGTCAAAGTTGCTGCGTCTTCTTGAGGACGCCTGGGCTGGCTTTGGTAGTGTATTGGTTGTACTGGGGGACTTTCCAGGGGCCCCGGTATCTGGGGAACTTAAATCATCCGGAAGCTTGGTCACCGAGCCTTATATATTAGAATTAGATGAGTATCTAGGTACCATGCTGATTATCAACTTACCATACCGTGGTGTATTGGATTGCTGCGGACCTGATCCAATGCTACTGGATACACCTAAGGTTGTTGCTGCCGCTGCGGACCCGGAGCGCTGCTTTCCCTTGTCTTTACTGGGAGAGGATTTGGTTAACTGTGGAGAAGGGGTGGAAGAAGAAGATGACGATGAAGACAGCGACGATGAAGACAGCGACGAGATCTTTTGGTGTTTTTGAAAGCTTTTGGGTTTAGACGTTTGGATTTCTGATGCATCAATGACTTCCATTGAACATAAGTGTTTGTGAATGTGTATTTATGATGGAGGGTTATAAAATATTAGGGATATCAATCAAATGTAACTATAAAAATCTTTTTTTTATTTTATTCTTAGAAACAAACTCAAGATTAAAAAGACTTTTATTCAAATAGATATATATATAAAACAGGTAAAATAGATATAAAAAAGGTGGAGAGACCAAAATCTGGTCGTTTGCCTATAACTTAAAAAATTTGGACGAGGCGGCAATACAACAGAAACGTAGCACTGTGTGGTGGTGCTCAGGGGACCCAATTTTGTGTCCAAGTGGGGGATTTTCAGCCGTGGCGATACACGCACAATTGGGGGTTTTTAAAACAAAATCAAACCTCCATTTAAAACCCTAACCCATTGATCACCATTTTTTTTTAAAAAATATCTAATTCATCTCAAATAAGATTTTACGAGCCCTTTTTTTAAAAGAGACAATCACACTCCACCACCAATTACACCAACCTAACCAATGGAGCTCATCAAAGATAAAGTCCCCCGCTTTACCCAGCTCTACCACAAATGGCGTGCTCTGCGTAACGTTCCCTTCCGCAAGAAGTTCTTTGTTGGCTACGATCTGGACGGAAACACCTACTGGGAGTTTTATAACCCCAACAACCCCCTAAGACCCCGCCGAATCGTGGACTACCGCGAGACCCGCAAAAACTGGGTCGACTATAAAATGCCTCGTAAGTACCCATTTTTAAACCGCCTTTCAGGCTAACCCGGGCTCAGCTCAATGGATGCAATGGCTCCGGTTCGCAAGACCATCGTACCCAACCCTCGAAGAACTGGCTGCCGATAAACAGCGCCAGGAAATCCTCAAGTACCGCGTAATGGAGGCCGAGCAGCGCTGGAAAAGCATTCCCCTAAAATCAGACGAATCTGCTCCATCGTCGCCTCTTGATATGTTGCTCAAAAACCACAAGCAGCAACAACAGCAACCAGAAATCCCGCTCCAAGATGCCCAAGCTCCTCCTAAACAACCAGAACAAGCCAATGATCAGGACCCCAGTCCCCTTGTCAAAGCAGACGAAAAACTCAAGCAGCAACAATCAAATCCCTCAGACGTCTTCAAGCCTACCGGCTGGTCCCCAGTATCTCGCCGATAACCGTCTCCTTTTCTCATTTGTATATATAAATCTCTAAACAATCTGATAAATTTCAATCTAGAAACTTTTTTTATTAAACAGAAAAAAACAAAACGTCTATAAAATTCTCACCTCATCTTACTCCTAATAACACTCTTTTTCATTTCTCTAACCGTGAACTAATCATCTGGCACACTCGCTCCCCCAACAAATCTCCAACTCTTGCAATAACCTCCTCCATACTCTTCCCTCCAAACGCCTCTTCATTTCCTTCTCCCTTATCCTCCTCTTTGTCTTCTTTCTTGAGAATTGCAAGGGTCAGTCTCATCTCTCGAGCAAACGCGCTCACCTCGTCGCTTGTATAGTGCTGCTGATGAGCCCCGTACGCCTCTCGAAACTCTGCAAGCCCCGTACAAAGCCCTGCAAGTACGTTCCCAGACCCATTGGTGCTTTCTATTGTTGTCGTCATCGAGCTCGTCGTCGGGCTCTCCCTAGAAATCGTCGGCGTCCTTGGCACCGCAACTGGTTCCGGTCCTACCTCAATCTCTTCCTCAGTCGCTGACCGCACAGGCTTAAGTTCTGGTGTACTGGCTGCGCTCGTCTCTCGACCCTCTTTGTGCGATAAGGAACTCAAACTTCCACCGCTGCTCCGTCGACTCGCAACGCTACTTGCGCTGGGGCTTCTTCTTGATGGCGTACCTTCAAGCTCTCCCAGGCTGGTCCGAGATAAGGATGTCCGCCGGCTCCCAGACTCTCCTGGACTTCCACCATGTACCATTTTGGATCTTGACTCGTCTGGCCCTGTAACCTTGCTAGACAAACTAGAATCCGTAACAGACCGTCTGACAAGCCCAGCTTTGCGCAATGTCACGGAGGGAGAAACATGATTAACACTTGGAGAGGAAGATCGAGAAACAGTTTTGCTGCTGTTGCCGCTGCTATTACCACTGCTATTACTTGTAGGGGTTGTAGGGCTCTTAAGACTAGAAATTGAACTGGACGACACCGAAGAACGCATCCGCATGGGTTTGATACTCAGGGTGCTAGCAGCAGCCGTTGTGGCTGCTGCAACTGCAGCACCACTACCATGGCTCCCCTGACTACTGCTTCCAACACCACTACCATTATTATGGCCTCCTGCCTCTGTAGATTCTCCAATAGCAACAGTAGTGCTGCGAGTAGCACGTACAGGTATCCTTGCTTTTGAACCATCGGTTCTCCCCGATTCATGGCTAATTGATTTTGTTGCCGGCGACCGTGTAAGCCCCGTGGCAGTATTGGTTCTTCTGATCTGTGAGCCCGATGGCCCGACTCGAACAACATGAGACGACGGCTTGGAAGGCGACTCCGGTTTGCGCTCAAATGTTTTACTTATGGCTCGAACCGACGGTGTCTCATTGATTTTTTGTAAACTGCTGGATCGCGAAAGTGTGGCTGGTGCCTCATGCGCCAAAGATGACGACAAGGAAGACGTGCTTCGCGAGGATGTAAGTGGAGGCAGAGTTTTGCGCCGTCCAACACTAGAAGAGCTTGTAGAGCTCCCTGCTGTGATATCTGAATTTTTATTCAAAAAGCGATTGATTTCTGCTTTGGAGATCACCTTACGCACTGGCATCCCGGTGTTGACAGAGGTATGGGAAATTTGTGTCGGCAAATCGTTGCTTGCACTCCCGGCGCTCGACGGTGCCGATCCTGACGCAGATCCACTACTGGCACTCGGCACTGGTGCATGAAGAGCTGGTGATGATGCCGTATTAAGTCTGCTGAATGTATTGCCTCCAGGGCCTCGCCGCGAGTGATATGTGCGCTTGTAGTATTGCGTGAGCCCTGTCAGTTCCCACACGAAAACACACCCATCATTACCGCTACTAGCCAGTGTCCAATACTCCTCGTCGTCCACAACTTCACGCCCAACCATCTCCAACCCTGAAACGCCCTCTGAGTGACCCCAGTCGCTGCAAATATGTTGTCCCGTCTTGTGATCATACACACGAATACTCTTGTCCGCACCCATTCCTACAAGGCATGTGTGGATCATGTACTTGTTTTCAGACGCTTCAATCCGTACAGGTGCAATGGCCATGTCCTTGAGAGCTACTGCGTCGCCCTTTTCATCCAAAGTCTTGTACGTCCTGGTCAATTCGCTCCCGGGGAATTTGTAAACATAAATGTTCTTGTCATTACAAGATACAATAAGTTCGCCGACTGTGCTAACATGAAGGTCACATGGGGTCGACTTGAGCGTGATGATACGCTCGGGCATGTACGCAACAATCCGCCCCGCATCGTTATCTGAAAATACAGCCTTGTGAACAGAAACCGTCCGGTCATTGGAACACGACAAGATGTACTC
Organism: Magnusiomyces ingens NRRL Y-17630; assembly: GCA_900497715.1. Taxonomy (NCBI): domain Eukaryota; kingdom Fungi; phylum Ascomycota; class Dipodascomycetes; order Dipodascales; family Dipodascaceae; genus Magnusiomyces; species Magnusiomyces ingens. The sequence continues at coordinate 2,448,041 of UIDE01000002.1, forward strand.
ACAGTTGTTGACAACAAGCACCTTATTGACGCTACTTTTGTGGCCCACCAGTGTTTGAAGCAAAGTCCAGTTGCTCACAGGTGAATTGTATTCTTTTGAGAAGACTTGAACCGTGCGATCACGCCCACTAGTGGTTACAATCTCCAAATACTCATCTTTATTAACAGAGCGATGTCCATATGCAATCCCCACAATCTCGGATCCATGGGCATGAAAGTACTGTGCAACTTCTCCACTCTTTTTATCGGAAATTCGCAGCACACCGTGCCGATCACCGCTCACAACCATCTGAGACTTTGTTGCAACAGCTTTGGAAAGAAAATTAGGGAACTCCTCGCGTAGTTCATAAGTTGATGCCATTTGATCAATATCATCATGTACATTGATTTTCACCTGGCCAACGCACTCTGCATTCTTGTTCCAAATACGTACGAGCCCAGAGTCTGACCATGTTATGAACCGACTATCCACGGTGCTTTTAAGGCCACGAATTCCACCACTGTTCGAAAGCCGCAAAGTTTGCTCGACAAATGTGATTCCCTCGGTCCCACTCAACAGCGTTTTGTTGAAATCAGTAATTTTAAGATCATTATGGGATGTAAGTCTAATAACAGAAGAATTTGCTGCAACAATTGACATGGCTAATATATAAGATGGTGTAGAGGTTAACTCTTTAATGCTAGAAGATGACTGCTCTAAATTGTTGCTTGTGTCAAGTATTGTTTTAAGAGGAACAGCCCTAAAAAAAAGGTTAGATTAATAAGTATAAATATATATCTATTCACATACCTTAACTCATCTTCAGGACCAGTGATCCAAAGCACTTGATCATTGAAATCAAAATAGATTGAAGAAATGGCGAAATCCACGGTATACTGAAGAGAAAAAGAGCCTACAGTTGAGTCGTCTGATTCGTTGGGGGAATTAAGAGTAACAAGTCCGATTTCGCCACGGTCCGTAGCGACCAGCGCTAGTTTGGACGAGATTGGAGCAATTGACACAAACGTCACATTGCTAAAGGTCCCCAGAACCACGTTTCTGCATTGCAAAACCGAGGGTTTTGAAGCAGAAATCAGTGAATCGTCAGTAGACAGTCGATGCCACACACGTAAATGACGGATCCCCGCAGTAATAAGAACACTATTTGAACCCGTCATCCAGGCCATGTCATTTACCGTCGAAAGACACTTGTTTGAGGAATGAAGAAAGGCGTTTTGGTCGCGGGGGAGCAGTCGCCAAATGTGGAGAAACCCGTCGTTTATGACGCCTAAACTTGCTAGATATCGTCCACAGGGAGAAAAAGAAAGTCGTTTGATTCCAAATCGATGCTCACCAAGCATTAAAAGAGGTATGCGTAAAGAGTCTGGGGCTAAGGAGTATACAAGGACGTGTGGGTTATATCCAGTTTCACCAACAGCCAACAGTTTAGCGTCTGGTGATATGGCTACACAGGTTGTGCTTTTAATTTTGTCCTTGGAAGAAAGATATTGAGATGATATAGAAGAATTCGAAGCCATGGATGCAAGTGAAGCTGAAGCCGATGTGGATCTGGTAACTCCAGAAGAAGTCGAAGAAGAGGATGGATCATCAGATACTTGGAGCCCAATACCATGGGCTCCAGACTTGACAACTACCGGAGTATTTGAAATTGGGAACGAAAATGCGTCTCGTCGGCAATCTTTGAATGATAAATCTTGAGAGGACGAATAAGTAAAAGGCGATGAGGTGGGGATTAAGGAAGAGGAAGAGGATAAAGATGAGGTGGAAGAAGAAGAAGAGGGAGATGCAAAAGGTTTGGGAGGGGCACAAAAAAAGCGTTCGTTTACAATTTGAACAGGAGTTGTTTCGCTGAGCTGGAGAAAAACGACACCAGCACCAGCAGTATATGCAATGGAGTTTGTTGATGAAGCGAAGCCTGCAGAGGTCGATACGGTTGTACCAATGACGCGTTTGACAGTCAATTGCGGTGATCCGCCTGGACTTGGCCTACGGGCATGCAAAGGTGAATCAGACCGAGTAGGAGATTGATTTATTACGGACTGTGGTGGTGGTCTTGATATTTTTAAGTCATTGGATTGTTGTTGTGTTGATGATGTTATAGCCCCTGAATGTGAAGTAGATGAAGAAGACAGCCGCCGTGACTGAGATGGTGGTCCTAGAGCTGGGACGGAAAATGTGTGGATGGTAGGATGATGCTGAGCCCGAGGAGCGTCCAGGACCGATCGGGACATGGTGTGTATGCGGCGGGGGAAAGTGTTAAAATCCTGGATGTGAGACAGTGATGTGGTGGGTTGGATTGCAAAGATGATATAAAAAAAAGTGGTGATTATTTTAAGGTTGTACAAATAGGGGGGGAAAAGGGGAGGGATGGGTGATTTTAATGCAGGAGGAAGTTGGAGCAGCTATAGTAAAGGCAACACCACCACCAATTGGTTAACAAGGATATTAATAATAACATCAGTTACAAATGAGCATTCTAATGGAACTCATAAGTTTTATCAAAATGTTTACTGGAATATTAAAAAAAAACTAACTTATTTTTCATCAATGGAGGTTTCAAAAAAAACTTAAATAACCAACACTAAAAATATTATGTAATTATTAGTAATAATTTACGTCTTAACTATTTTCTTCGGTGCTTTTTTTCCCTCCATGATTCCAGCGTATCGCCTTAATAGACAAGCCAGATGGTGTTGAATCAAATGAAAAAAGAAAACAGTTTAAATTGATTAAAAAATTTCAATTCAATTGGCTTCATGGTACATGCTTTTTGTCTTTGGTTTAATGGCCTCTGCTGTAACCACCTTGTCATCAGCGTTTTCAGCATTTACTCAGCACCAAAAACTTGTAAATAGACAAAAAAGCCGCACAACCGTTTTGGCTAGCAATTCCCTTCTAGAAGACCCATTCAACTTGATATCTACCATCGTTGAAATCAAAATCCTGGTTTTTGTTAAATGTTAATAAAAACAAATTACAAAAAAGACTTCTACTAACATAGACACACCTTTTGGCTTGTTTCCTTTTAACTTTAAAGATATATGAAAAAAAGCAAGCTTCCGTCAATCAAATGTAAGTTTTTGTCACATCACGTGATTTTAACTACGCCATTCCCACCATATCCATCATCACCAATGTGGACCCTTTCTGATTCAAATCTTCTTCCCGGAAAATATTATACATAACAAATAAACTGTAACACTCTCCCTCACAGACAAAGCGCCCATACTTCCACCCTGCACTTATTTCCTCGCCTTTTTGCACCCTCGTGTCAATGCCATGATTGACTCCTCTGCGCCGCCTATGGACCCGTTCCACTTGCCCCGCTACATCAAAACCTTGGCCGGCTCCTGCGCGCTTGCTGCGTCCCTAATCTCCTTCACATGCATTTTCCTGCACCTCAAAAACTACCGCAGGCCACATACCCAGCGCCTCATCGTGCGCATCCTCCTTCTTCTCCCGCTATACGCGCTGTCCAGCTGGCTGGGGCTCGTTTCGGGACCCATCGCTTCCGCGTTATCTTCTCTCCTCGACCCCATCGAAGAGGCCTACGAGGCCCTCGTCATCTACACATTCTTCTCACTTCTCACAACCATGCTGGGCGGCGAGCGACGGATAGTCTCCATTACTCTCGGAAGGTCGCCCAAACCTCATCCGTGGCCCTTTAAACACATTTTAAATCCCGTCGACATCTCCGACCCTTACACTTTCCTCTACATTAAACGCGGAGTTCTGCAATACGTGTGGATCAAGCCAGTGCTTTCCGTCGCTATTCTCATCATGCGGCTTACGGGAACATATCAGGAAAACTACCTGGGCTTACGTTCGGGTTATATGTGGATCGGCATTATTTATAACGTTTCTATCTCTGTATCATTATACTCTCTTGCATTATTCTGGTACTGTCTGTTCCAAGACCTCCAGCCTTTTGATCCTTTCCCCAAGTTTCTTTGCGTCAAAATCATCATTTTCTTTTCGTACTGGCAGGGCGTCCTCTTGTCGATCCTTGTTTGGTTAGGAGTCATCCATGACGTGGGCTACTATACTCCTAACAACATTGCAAATGCCATCCAGCACGCTCTCATGTGCACCGAAATGCTTGGTTTTGCCATTGGGCATTGGTACGCCTTTTCGTACCGCGATTTTTCAGGACCCGCATATGCCCACTGTGCTCGCATGCGACTTCCAGCAGCCGCTCGCGACGCTTTTGGCACCGTCGATCTCATGCTCGACTTTAAGGCTACCTTTTCCGGAGACAAGTATACCTACCGCCAGTTCGACTCCATAGAAACCGTTCTGGAGCACCCAGATTCTCGCTCACGCAACGCCCGCCTCGCTCACGGCCTGCGCTACCAAGCCGGCGGAAAATCAAAGTACTGGCTTCCCGACCCTACCGCCCCACAGGCCCCCATATTAGTACCCTCTACGGGAGCCCCTCCTTTTTTGCCTGGCCATGCACGCACAGGTTCTTCGGATACTGCAACAACTATGGTTGCCGGTGTCACTTCTCCCACCTCCTCAATACTTAGCTCAAGCCCGCTACTAAGCCCAGGCCAGGCTCCACAAATGTCTTATGGCACAACTTCTATTGATGGTTCAGTCGCAACAGGACCACCACCAGTCTCTGCGCCCGATCCCCTTTTAGAAGAACCTTTTCTCTCGCAACAAGAGTTTGATGCTGATAATGCGCTCTACACTCAAGCTCGTAAGCTTCCTTTTGGAGATTATAACGTATGTGTTTTCCAATGTTTGATATTCCCCCTTCCTTCTGACTTTTCGTTTTTTTTACATATATGCAGTACCCCGTTATTACAGACCCAATACCTTTGGTCTGCCGCCCCTTTAACAATACTCACATATCTACTCGCGACCCACACATCCGGTCTCAACTCGAACAAGAATACCTCGAGTTTGGTGCCGATTCTCCCAGGCAACCTCTTTTGTAAAAAGTCTTTAGATGCATATATTCATTTTTTTATTCATTCTTTACTTTTTTTTATATTCCATTTTTGAATCACTTTCTTTTTGTTTTCCTTGTTCCAAATTCCACATGTCCCTTTTAATCCATCTCGAGCTGCCGACGACGCAAAATCTCCTGCACTTCGCGCTCGTCCTCCACGGTTGTAGGTTGAGGTGCAAACCGCAGCTTCTGCTTAATCTTGTCACGCTTGCGCTTGGGTCGCATCATAGACAAAGTGTCTAGATTATACTCGTCTGAAGGCCCTCCAGCAACGCCATTGTTTGGATTCTGTGGTCCTCCATTAGATCCCTGTTGGCCCATACCACCGGCACCAATAGGACCATGGTACTCCTCTCCAATTGTCGATGCCACGCCACTGTCGCGTGAATATGTGTATGGATACGCCTCGGACTCCCCAGCAGCCAAAAAGTTTAGCTTTTCGGGCTCCTTGCGGAACTTGCCCACGGTCCAGCCCTGTACAAGCTCCGGGTACGCCTCCTGCTGTAATCGCCTGTGTACTGGCAAATACTGCTCCAGTTCTTGGAACGTGTCTGTGTCTGTTGGTCGCACCATGGCACGAACCGTTTGTAAAACCAAATCATACAAAACGCAAATCACAACAATCGCAACCAGTAGAGCCCACCATGCTAAATCGTGACCATAATATTTGAAAATGGCATTATGAACATTGTAAATCTTGGATGGACTCTTGTCGTAGACATATGATAAAAACATATTCCATAAAAACCAGCCGCCAACACAAATAACAATCACGGCCCAGTTGACAAATGTCTTACTGTGCATCTCCAAAAGTTGTAACTTAATCACAACCATGATAACAACAGTACTGAACATCAAAATACCAAAGGGCAAAATGGTATTTTCTTTAATCAGATTGTGACCATAAATGTAGTAAGTGCAGAATGAGGTAAGGACGCTCTGAGAAGCACCTATAAAAATCCAACCAGAAAAAATGTAATAGTCAAATCCTTCATTGCGTGGACCCTTGGTATACAACTCAGGAACAGCAATTAAGGTAGACGCTTTTAGATCTTTTTCCATAACTCCAATGCAAATAACAGGCAACGATGTAAACAATGTATTAAACATGGACAGAGACCAGGTCTCATATGCAGATGTACCCGTAAACATGACATTGCGCTGGTAAATAGCTTGAGTCAAATAGAAGAAGATTTCCTTGTAAAATGTACCCAAGATATACTTGCATGTGCGTACATAGTTCCAACGACCATGAACAAGTAATAGCTTGAGCAAAAAGCGGAACTGAGCAATCGCATAATCAGACGAGCGCGCAGCCTGCAGGCCTTCACGACCCGTGATACCAATACCAACATCCGCACTTTGAATCATAGCAATATCATTAGCGCCATCGCCAATGGCCAGTGTGATTGCAGTCTTGACTTTCTTGCGCACAGCTGATACCATGGCAGCCTTTTGCGAAGGACTGGCACGGCAACAAATTACCGAGTCAGCCTTAACACCAAGTTCGACGAATAAAGTCATCATCGTCATATCTTTTTCAATGTCAGTCAAAGTGCCACCATCAACGACGACCACACAGTGAGCTACATTTCCGCGGTTTAGCTCGCCCATAGCACCTGTCATTTGTGCAGAAACATCTCCTTCATCCGATCGCAAAACAATGACTGTGGAATAATCCTTAATCAAACGGCAACTATAACCAATGTTAATGGCAGTTTCACGTTTATCACCAGTCAACATCCAAAGTTTAATACCTGCACGGCGCAACCTATCAATAGCTTCGGGAACTCCGTTTTGCAGCTTATCTTCGATAGCAGTAGCACCGCATAGATCGAGATTAATCTCAATTTCCTCAGCAGTCTCCTCAATCTTTTGTTGACGGTCCACCAAACTAGTCTTGGCAACATTGTAAGCCTGTTCCCAGTTATAATACTCGTCGTGATCCATAAATCGGTAAGAGTACAAAAGAGTACGTAGACCTTCGGTAGAAAACTCTTCAATATGCTCTAGAGTACGCTCAATGATAAATTCATCATTCAAAACAAGACGGTCATCAGTACGGAATGAATCTGGATCATCATCATTTTGCTGGGGCTGTTGAGGAACCTGAGAACGCAAGTCTCCAGAAACTCTACCAGAAGGTCCGGTACCATTATCAGCGTAACGTTGTTGTGCAGACAATGACATAGACTTGCGTGAAACTTCGGCAATTTCTTCAATTTCCTCATCAGGATTAGCTCTGTGTTGGAGATAGTCGTCCAAACTTCCCAAAACGTCATTGCGGTCAATGGCAATACTTCTGCGGTCGCCAGTAATACTATGGCGTCCAGCAGCCAAATCAGGGTTAGACATACTGGTGCGCTGAGCAACAAAATCAGCCTCGGCAGTCTTACGCATAGAAGATTGCTTGTTAATCTCAGAAGCCTTTTTGGCAGCCAAATCAGCAAGGCGCAAGCGCTCAAGAATAATATTGTCAGCACCTTTGCAAAAAACACAAATGCGATCGTCAGGGAATTTTACAATGATAGACATGCGCTTACGGGCACTAGAAAATTCAATGACGTTAAGGATATGATATTGTTCATCCAGTGGATCACGATCAAATCCTTGAGGGTATGTGCGGATCGTCAAGGATTGGTGTTGTCGATCAATCATGATAAAACCCATATCTCGAGCAGCGTTGATAAGGGCCAGTTCATCAGGGGATGCAGCCTGGTACTCAAGATTTTCAATATGTGTTTCACCATTTTCGTCACGACTCTCGTCAATATCTGGAACACATGTGTGACACAAGGCAAGAGAAAGGATGAAAAAGCGTGCTTTAGTAGCATAGACCGAATTGGGATGAGCAAGCATATACTGAAGCAGCTCTAAGGTAGAGCGGACATTTTGCTCCTTAGCCGGAGCGGCATTCGAACGCCAAGTTGAGCGTACACTGGAAGTGCGCGCGAGAGAATTGGTGCTTGCGCGTCCAAATCCACTCCGACGGCTGGAATTGCTTGGTCGACCTACATTACTAGGTCTGCCAGCATTGCTAGGTCTGCCAGCATTACTGACTCTACCCACGTTACTGGGTCGCCCGGGATTACTAGTGCTTTTCCGGGGCAAAGCTGCTACTTGCTGTAAAATTTGGTCGGTACTGACACGAGCGGGCACCAAAGCTGCAGATGCAGCACTGGGCCGAGGTTGTGGGTTACCAGCAGCACTTGGACGAGATGTGCTAGGTCGAGAGAGCGACATTGATGACTTTTTATGGCGCACACTCTTCTTGCGCTCTGGTTTTTTAACATGATGGAAAAGCTTATCACCTTGGGCTTCAAATTGCAAGTCTAAATCATGCAGCCATGAGTAACCCGCCACGGAAAGTTTTCTGAAAACCATTTCATTTTCGGTAAGGGTGCCAGTCTTGTCTGAAAAGATGTAACTAACTTGACCTAACTCTTCATTAATTGTAGCAGTGTGTGCTTCAAAAGGGGTATCTGTTGGTTCATGGTACATATCAAGATCGTATTGCATCATAAGCATCTGACATACTTTGACAATTTCCATAGACACGTAAAGCGAAAGTGGGATGAGCGTATTGAACATGATAATAAAACCCATAAGGTTGGGGATAACCCCGACCTCAAGGCCCTTGAGATACCACATCAAATGACCCTGGTGCTTATACATGATTTTGGATGCAGCAGTGCAAAATACGGCAAGAAAAATGACAACGCAAACCATGACTAAGACGATGCGGTTGGCAAATTGTTGAAGTCTAGGAGCTTTTGTACGCGGGTTTTGAATAGCATTCATGCGGATCTTAGACTCTTCTCCAGAAAAAACAACGAGACCGTGGATGGATGGAGTGTTACGCAAAATACTGCCACGATAGACAATATGGGAAGAAGACAGTGGGTGAACTTCGCCGTCCATGTTGACGGTACCCTCAAAATTGTAGAGATCAATGTTGGGATCTTCTGTAGTGACGGTGCACTCCAAGGACGCCAGGCCCTCAGGGGTAGAGCACTTTTTAACAAACTCAGGATGTGGTTCGCGAGTTTTAAGATTAGTCTCGCCATCGAGAGCCATTGTTTCAATGTAGGCAATGTTTGCAAGACCCTTGGAAGAAATTAGCAGGATATCGGCAGGAAACCAGTCATTTTGATTGAGTTTAACAACATCGCCAACGCGGAGGTTCTTCCAAGCAATTTCTTCGTAAGAAATGGGGGAGTTGGGGTCATTTTCTTCGTCAGTTGATTCATCATCTTCTTCTTCTCCTTCGCGATGAACATGAGTGTGGTTTTGTAAATTTGTGGAAGAAGTAGCGTACATAGCATTCATACGTGAGCTGTTGAGTCGAGCAACTAAAACAGTACGATTGTTTTCCTCTTTATCCTGACGATGACGGCGCCAATCATCGAAACCTTCACGAAACATGGAGATGGAAATGAAAAAAAGCAGAGGTATAATTGTGGTATAGGTACCAGTAGTAGACCATGAAGGAATCATTTGCATGATGGAAACTGCCAAAAAGTAACTATAAAAAGAAGTTAGAATGCTTTATAATGAGAGAAATCTAAACTAGGTGTTGGACATACACATTGGCAAGCTTGGAAAATTGGGCAACAAGCTGGCGCGGGAAAAAGTTGTAGATGGTGTAAATAGAGGAAGTGATTTCATTGTCGACGTAAATTTTGTTTGTTCGATTGTCAATGAGACGAGGCTGTTCAGTTGAAATTGCAAAGGGAATGACGCGACCGCCTTTAGATGCAGGAGGTTTTTTGACTCTCAAGAGAAAGTCTCTGGTTGTTTTGAGAGCTTTGTCAAGACGGCCTCGAATGCCGACCTGGGCAAGTTTTTGGGAAGACCATGATTGATGAAATGAAAAGGCATTATTTTGAGCCGAGCCATCTGCAAAGTAAGGAGTTTGGCGTGTAGATTCCTTATTGCGGGCATCTGAGTTTGAGGAGTCATATGGGAATAAAAGTTCCTCGGTGATTTCTTTAGATTTTGTGTGTTAGATAATTGGATGTTTAATATTAAAAAGAGAGAGAAAAAAAAAAAGAGAACATACTGGTATTATTGGGACCAAAAGGTTGTGGTTCCATAGTAACATCAGGCATCTCTACTGATGGTTCTAATTGCGGTTGTTGGTTATTATGAGTGGAATCTTTGTTAAAAGCCTTGTTAAAGAGCTGAGTGCGAAGACTGTAGCTGCGACTTCGTCCTTGATGTGGATGATCATTACTGGTTTGTTGATTATCTGCGTTATGATCGTTATTTCCATTATTACGGAAATGAAAGCTATGCGATTGAGATTGCTGGTCCTGAGTTTGAAGCGGGTTGGCAAAGTGATAAACAACACTGTCGGAAGGGAGGTATCCTGGTTGGACATCTGGAGTTGGAGGTGGAGATTGATGCGGGGGCTGTATGGTAGGGATGTGATGCGTAAAATCAGGGTTGCTAAGGTTAGATTGCATGGGATAAGCAGAGGGAGAAGATGTCGATGGTGCCGATGGGAATGGCGAAGAAACGGATCTCGACGGGGATCGTGATACCTGAGCGGGGCCCGGGTTTATATCAAAAGAGTACCTATTTGAAGTCTGGTAAGTAGGGCCGGAATAGGACGAATTTTCAAATTCAGCATAAGGAGAAGCAGCCCAGGGACTTTGTTCAGCATTGGTCTGGGGGAATCCGGAATTCATGCCAGTCTGAGTTCCGGATTGGTCTGTAAAGTTGAATCCATTATTACTGTCGCCGGGGGCCCCTATCGAAGCAGAGTTAAGCGGTTGGGGTTGCGGCGGATGTGTCACCGAGTCAGGCAGAGTGTTCAAAGAGACAGCGGAAGAGGACGATGAGAGTCCAGAGCCCTGAGACGTCTTTCTTTGCGGAGATCCGTGGCTCATTTGGCTGGTTCTGCTGGTGATAGTTTGTGGTGGTGATTAGTTTAAGGTAGGATTTTTTTTTCTTTTTATTTTTTTGTATGGGTGGCAGTTAAGATTTAAAAGTAGGGGGAAAATTTATGAGAAAAAAACCCAGGTGGTGCCATGGGAGAAGCCACTTGGGTAAAAGAGAGAAAAGTGCCAAGGCGGGGCGCAGTTATAAGAGCTGTAACAGCCGAGGTGTAATGTAACAGCCACTAGATGATATCATTTGTCGACATTGTATTCAACAATTCAACTTTCTATGCTTAACGGTTATGCTTATATTCAAAAACGAAAAAAAAATAAATAAATAAATATGAAAAACAAGTTTAAAAAACAGAAAATGATTTAGATTCAGGATCAGTTCTAGTCCCTTCTCCAGACTCAGGCTCTGCCGAAGAAGAAGAGGTTTCGAGAGGTTGAACACCGAGAGCTTGTGCTTCCTCTGGGGTAAACGTCCCAAACACGTCCAGCGCGTCATGTTCCCCGATACCTGGTGGAGGAAAGGCTTTTGAAAGCCCCCAGTGTGCAAAAAAGGCTACAAAATACCCAATGATAAACGAGACGGAAAAAAGACGAACAATTTGGCGTGGTAGTTTAGGCATCAGTTTTGTGTTTAAAGATGCGGCGCCGGAGATGCCTGGAAGAAACCCAATGACCCACGCGGCACAGGCCCGCCAGTTGACGCCGCTGTTGTACCAGTAAATACTGCGGCCAGAGTCACTGTCGCCTGTTCTAGGAAAATACAAATCAGTGAGCTTGACGTTGCATTTTTTGACGCAGAAGTAGTCGCTTGTGAAGACACCAATCATAGGGCCAAGAAAAAGACCATATGAGCTAAGCACGCTGAGAAAGATTGTGGCGCTCTGTAGAATATACCAAGGCTGGATAGCAATGGAAATAACTGCAATTAAAAGAGTCCCCCGGCGGATATTGATGTACCGCGGCCATACTCCAGCCAGATCCATGCCGCCAGACATTCCATTGTCGATTGTGTTGAGGCCCGTTGTGGAGACAAAGAACCCCAGCGCAGAAAAGGCCGCGGCACAGCGCGCTTTTGGCGAGTATGACTCAGTGAGCCAGCAGGTCAGAATTACGGGCGGGTTCCAGAGATTGGACCCCGCCTGGGAGCCAAAGCTCTTGTAGGCTGCCGCAGTAGCCAGAATCCCCAGCAGCGGGACGATGTTGCCAAGAAACATGATGGAGACGGCCTGTCCCCAGAGTTGCTGGCCGGGCTTGCTGACAAAGCGAGAGAAGTCTGGCTGGTTGGATAGCCCCACCGCGTGGGAGTTGATGACGGTGTTGATGGCCTTGACAAAAACGTAGCCAACTGTTTCCGTTCGAGAGTGCATCTGTGCGAGGATTTTCGCATCAATGCCGCCAGCATGGACAATAGACCCTATGGCTGTTCCGACGATGGTGATGGCCGAGATGGCGGAGACTGCTTTAAAGGGGGTCTTAAGCTTTTCCGGGGGAGTAAGTAGAAACGGCAGCGAGATTAAGTGGTAGAGGAAAAAGGAGATGAGCTGCTTGGTGTCCATGGGCATGGAAGACGAAAGAGTGTTTCTTAGATGGTAGAATGAGGGGAAAATGGCAGATAAGAAGACCGAGAAACACTGGGCCGCTGTGAACGATTGGACGGCATACCAGACGATGCAAAGAACAATTCTTTGGACGAGCGCGAGATAAGACCCCCAGAAGCCAAAGGTTGACCGTGAAAGCACCGTGAAGCCAATGTGCCATGTTGCACCTGGATATCCATGGGATATTGCTATAAGTAAAATAAGGAATTTGGCTACGATGCATGCAATCATGGCCTGCCATACTTTGAGGCCGGTTTCAAGAAGAGCAGAGCATGCTTGCCATGTTGATATAGAGAGAGAAATGATAGCCCAAAAGCTCTATAAAAAAAGTCAAGTTCAAGACTTGTTAAATCAAGATTATTTTTTTTTTTGGCGCAGAACTCAAGCTTACAATAAAGTCCCAGTCATTCCAGGTTCTTCGAGAGGGACTTTTTTAAAGTTAGAACATTTTTTTATGAATAGTAATAATTAAAAGAAAATGGATTCACTTACGGTAATGGAATAAGATCTTTATTAACTATAAAGAAAAAAAAAATTAGTAAATTACAATAAAAAAAACTAGTATTATGTATAAGAAATAAGCAGTAGAACACTTACTCCAGGAACTACTGGGTATCCCGTCTAAACCAGCTGCCCCTGAAAGTCGGACCGCGTTTTTGCACGCTGCAAAACCGAGGGATTTGCGCGGCATCAGTCAATTTGTTTCACCTGGAAGGTTTAATGGTTGCTTGGATTGCAATTGAGCTGACGGAGGGTTGTTTGTTTTGTTTGGTGCTGCGTAGATAGAAAATCATTACCGCATTGGTGGGCGGAAGGTGGGCGGGGCTGTGAGGGGCTGCGACGCCTTTTTTTTATCAAGGTTACTCAAAGTATCATAGAATTACCAGGTAATTTTACTGGTAAGCTAATAACCCTAGCCTTGTTTATGCGGCTCATATTTGTTTGATAATTCCTAAATAGGAAATTTTGCATAATGGTTCCATGTAGATGTACATTTTTTTCTTTTTTTGTCTCTGTCAATTAAAGGCAAAAAAATTACAATAAAACCCTTTTTCTAAAATCTACTTTAAAAAAACAAAGAGAAGCTGCCGCTGCAGTTGCTTCTGCTTCTGCTTCTGCTGTTTTGATTTAATTGTGCCTTTTTTTTCTTCTTGATTTTCTATTCTTTTTTTAACATCGCTAATCCTGTTGTTGCCCGCTGTGGTTGCCAAACAGCCCGCTGTTACGGTTTTTTATGCTTTATTTATATTCATATATATATATATATATATCAGATGGTTATATATATATAATTTTTATTGGATCCATCAAAATAAATAACAAAATAGAAAAACTCATCTCTTTTCAGTAATATCAGAAGCTCTTCAAATCCACCTTTCTCAAATGGATCGCACGGACCAGACTGTTGGTGCTCCGAGTGACCCTCCAGCACTTAACCCTAAGGAAACCCCTCAAGGAAACAAGAAATCAACTCGATTACCAACCAAACGACGCTCGTACTCCTGCGGACCTTGCAAAACTCACAAGACAAAATGCGACCAAGGCGTCCCATGCTCATCATGCCGTCGATACCGCCGCGAAGATCACCGCCTCAAAGAACCGGCAACTCCTTCGATACCTCGTCCCACAGTACGCCCCGATAGAGGCTATCGCCAAATTGAGATATCACGCACTCAACCTACGGTTGCCACCAACAATAGAATCATAAATCCCTCTTTGCCCACCTCTTCTTCTCTTCACCCAAGTGCTGCAATATCCGCTACTACTTCTAATAATCGGATTATAAAACCAACCGTTAAAGGCCCGTCTGCCAAGTCTACAGCCCGAATTCTCCAGCTAGAAGCAAAAATCCGCGAGCTAGAATCACGTCTCGCCCAACCAGCCCAACCCTCCAAATCACCCAATCAGTCAACCCCAGCAGAGCTCGCCAACTACTTTCCAAAAGACTATATTGACAAACTGTGGATGAGTGAAGAAGATATTCGAATCCTACTTTTGCGTCTACTGCCTCCCCGCAGCCACTGCCAAACGTATGTGGAATATTACTTTGAGCACGTTGACTACATTTATCATCCTCTGCATAACCCAACTTTTTTGCGTGAACTCGAGGATTTTTGGAACCAACCTGCGGAGATGATCGACCTTACATGGGTGGCAACTCTTTTCATGGTTATTGCGCTCGCTGCCCTACATCTTCCCAAAGCCTTGGCTAAGCAACTTAATATAGCAGACGAGACTATGTCTCACGCTGCAGCCGTGTGGTTTCGAGCATCTCGCAAAGCTCTCCAAACCTATCGATACGATGAAAGACCTACATTCCGGCAGCTGCAAGTGTTTTCCCTAACACAGCTGTATCTTTACGCAACTAATCAGATCGAGTTGTTAAATACGCTACTGGCCGAGGCGGTGCGTCATGCTCAGTTTCTGGGGCTACACTTGGGAGTAGAGGGCCAGACACCTGTAGAGACTGAGCTTCGCAGACATATTTGGTGGGACATTTGTGGGTGCGACACTTTTCAGTCATTGTGCTTGGGCAGGCCTACTCTGGTCAAGTCATACGAATCAACCGTGCCGTTTCCAAGAAACCTAAACGAAGAAGATGTCGAAAAAAATGTTCCAGAGTCCCCCCGCGAGGTCCCGACAATCATGTCATTTCAGATTGAACGTCATCGAGTCATGCGAATTCTTAACCAACTATGTCCGAATACAAATAACGAGCCACCATCCTACGAAGCTGTGTTGGAAACGGATCGTGAGCTGTGTGAGTATGCGCAAGGCTTGCCTTGGTTTTTCCAGCCCCTCCCGGACCAGGCGCGGTATGCCGAACTATTGGCAAAAATGCCTACCATCGGCTTTCAACACCATGTTCTCCACACATGTAATTGCATGCACCGTGTGCGTATCCACCAGCCATTTTTGCACCCGCGTGTACCCACATCCTGGACGGCGTGTCACTCTGCAGTCAAAGCAATGTTTTTAGTATACCGGCGGCTTTGCGCATCTTTTCCTGGAGGGGTCTCGGGGAGTTATTCATTTATTCCACAGATTCATCAGTCGTTTTCAGCAGCTGTAGCTCAGGGACTTTTTTTGTTGGTGGAAAAACCTCTAGACTCAGATGCCATTTGCAGTGATGTGGAAAAGTTTGTTGCAGACCTTTACCAGCTGCTGGAAACATTTTATGTGGACATTCCAATTTTGACCACAGGCATCAAAACCATTCGTCAGATTCGCGACGCTATGTCTTTGGATGGGAAGCGCCAGCGCGAGCCTTCGCCTACAATTGTGTCTGAGGTATATTCTGTATTTGGCGGTAGAAAAAACACAGAAAAGTACTTGGCGCGGTGCGCTATTGACTTTTTAGTAAATGACAACGATATGGACAAGCAACAGCAAGAGGATCCGGTGAGTTCTTTAGCCTACCATCCGTCACCCACAGGATCGTCGGTTTCGTCCATGTCAGTTAGATCATCTATGACGTCAGCATCATCAATGGCTGACGTCCAAGGTTTGTGGTCGTCTCCGGAAGCTGGCGTTATAGAAGAATCGTTAAAGATTGTTCATGAACAACAGCAAAACCATTTGATAAATCAAGACTCGGTGGGGTCAATTTCTGGTGTAGCTTCAGGGATGATTTCGAGTCCATTTTCGGCTATGGGCGGGTCCCAGGCCAATTCGCCTGCTGGTGGTGCTCCCGGAATTCAGTACTTGTCGAGTATTAATGCTCCTATGACACCTGGGGGACCTGGACGACCTCAGATTGATTTCTTGCGGTGGGATATTAATAGGTTGAATGAGCTGGCAAGTTTAGTTGATAAATAGGGTATAATAAATACAGACACTAATGCCTGAAAAGATTTATTAATCTACTTAAGCGATCGAAATGAAAGCCCTAAGTAATGAATTCGATAGCAATCATTTTGATAAGTTATATGAAAGAAAAAAGAAGGAGCTCCATTTGTTTCTTTTTTTTTTCAATTTCAATCCAACCTCTTTACAGTTTTACCCAGCTGGTTTGCTAGTCCAATCCATCACAACTTGTTTCCCCCGTGCCTGGGATTATATGCCCACAAATGATCCCCCAACAGTACCATGTGTGTGAAACTGTTTTGTCACTGATGACTAATCAGGCTATTGCCGCCACGGTGTAGCAGCCATTTTGTTGTTGGTAATTTTCACATGTAAATGTGCGTGGCCACGGCAATCAGCGCCTCTGGTTGGCTGTATGCAGCACCGGGCGCGTGCAAAAGGTCGCTATTTAAAGTGATTTGTTTTTTAACAAGAAAAAAAAAATTTTCAAAATGAATTTGTAAAAAATCTCATCAGTTTTGATGTAAGGAGTGCCTCTCGTTCTCTCTCTCTCTCTATCTATCTCGTAAACATCCTCCCCCAACCAAAAAAAAAAAAAAAAGTATATAAAGAGGCTGGTGCCCGTGAAAATTTCATTCCTTTTTTATTTTTTTCATCTTTTTTTGATCCTTTAAAAATAATCCTATCCTTATTTTACCTTTTTTTTTATTCTTAACAGCCCCTTTCCTTAAATCCTAATACAAAATGAGCGCCCCTGCCACTAACTACAAGGTTGCCGATATCGGTCTTGCTGCCTTTGGCCGCAAGGAAATCGAGCTTGCTGAGAATGAGATGCCCGGTCTCATTGAGACCCGCAAGAAGTACGCTTCTGTCCAGCCTCTTAAGGGTGCCCGCATTGCTGGCTGCCTCCACATGACCATCCAGACCGCTGTTCTTATCGAGACCCTTGTTGCTCTCGGTGCTGAGGTCACTTGGTCTTCCTGCAACATTTTCTCTACCCAGGACCATGCTGCTGCCGCCATTGCTGCCGCTGGTGTTCCCGTCTTTGCCTGGAAGGGTGAGACCGAGGAGGAGTACATCTGGTGCATTGAGCAACAGCTCAACGCCTTCAAGGATGGCAAGAAGCTCAACCTTATCCTCGATGACGGTGGTGATCTCACCCGTCTTGTCCACGAGAAGTACCCTGAGCTTCTTGAGGACTGCTTCGGTCTTTCCGAGGAGACCACCACTGGTGTCCACCACCTCTACAAGATGGTCAAGGAGGGCACTCTCAAGGTCCCCGCCATCAATGTCAACGACTCTGTCACCAAGTCCAAGTTTGACAACCTTTACGGATGCCGTGAATCCCTTGTCGATGGTATCAAGCGTGCCACTGACGTTATGATTGCTGGTAAGACTGCTGTTGTCGCCGGTTTCGGTGATGTCGGTAAGGGCTGCGCTCTTGCCCTTCAGAGCATGGGTGCTAAGGTCATTGTCACTGAGATTGACCCCATCAATGCTCTTCAGGCTGCCGTCTCTGGCTACCCCGTTAAGACCATGGAGGATGCTGCCGCTGTTGGTCAGATCTTTGTCACAACCACTGGCTGCCGTGATATCATTACTGGCGAGCACTTCAAGGTTATGCGCAACGATGCCATTGTCTGCAACATTGGTCACTTTGACATTGAGATTGACGTTGCCTGGCTCAAGGCTAACGCCAAGTCCCACGTCAACATCAAGCCTGGTGTTGACAGATACCTCATGGAGTCTGGCTCCCACATTATCCTCCTTGCTGAGGGCCGTCTCGTCAACTTGGGCTGTGCCACTGGTCACTCTTCCTTTGTCATGTCCTGCTCTTTCACCAACCAGGTTCTTGCTCAAATTGCTCTCTTCAATTCTAAGAACGAGGAGTTCCTTGCCAAGCACGTTGAGTTTGCTAAGTCTGGTCCCTTCAACGTTGGTGTCCACGTTCTCCCCAAGATCCTTGATGAGACTGTCGCTCGTCTCCACCTCAAGCACCTTGATGTCAACCTTTCTGTTCTCTCCCCTGTTCAGTCTGACTACCTTGGCATTGCTCCTGAGGGTCCTTACAAGGCTGACATCTACAGATACTAAATGTATTGTTGATTGTCTTGTCTTTTAATTGCATTCAACGCTTAACGAAACCATTTCAACCTGTTACGAACCCCACTTTTTAATGTATATATATCACTTGCATCAACTGCTATGATTTAACGACCTTGTTTTTTAATGTATTAATGATAAATGTTTTTTTATTATAAAAAAAATTGTATATTTTTTCCTTGTCATAAAAAGAATATTTTCCCATAATTTTTTTTCAATTTGTGTATCATCCATTATTTTCTAGCTATTTGTTATATTTTGCCTTGCCCAGATCAAAGGGAAGATATCGGTATTTGAGCATATGCTGGAGCTGCCGTCTCATGGTTAAAACAAAAAGAACAATAAAGTACATGAGTAGAATGGGCCAAAAGACAGGAATGTCGAAAAAGTCAAATAATGAGCACACGAGAGCCGCTATTGTTGCACGGATACCATTATACCAGAACTTGAACTCTGGGAGGCGTCGAATAAATGGCCGGAACTCGTTTGCTCTATAATCATCCTGGTCGCGGTCATAAGTAGAGGAGCTGGTAGCATTCGGGATTCCGTCGAAACTTGCGCCGCTGGTCGAGGGCCCAGTCTCGGCGCCCTCCTCGAGGCTTTCTGCGGCCTGTGTTTCCTCTCTGCGCTCCTCCTGCTCGAGAGACGGGTCGAACTTTGGCTGCAGAAACAGCAGAAACAGGTTGAGCAGGTAAATGCCGAGCGCGTAGCACACAATGTACCAGCCCTGGGCAACTACAATGCGCAGCATAAAGGTGACCAAAAGGCCGCCAAAAATGGCCCAGCGCGCGCCCACATGCGGAACGCTGCGATCCAGGTATGATTGGTAAAGCTGAAAGTACTTGCGCAGCTTAGGGGGTACCGAGTCCACAATGTCGTCCATGGTTGGTTGAATGGTGAAGGTGGTGAGGATAAAGGTGATGAAAAGGTCGTGGAGGTGGTGGTAGTGATAGGGTAAAAAAGGGACCTTTTATTAATATTTTTTTTTGTACGTGTTGTTGTAGTTGTATCCCATGAAAAATCTTTGAGGGATCTTAATTTATGGTTTGGCAGAACGACACGTATGCCACAATCAAAAAAAAATGAGACAAGCAGTACGCGCACGCGTTATGCAGGTTAAATCTGGTCTATACGCGAAATCCCAACTAGGTTACTTAAGTAACTACATGGGAAAATCAAGGTTATTATTAGTAAATCCAAGCTATTCCGAGTAACATTAATTTTTATTTTCATTTTTTTAAATATAAATCTATCTGGTCCTGCCAGACTGAATGAATTGAATTTAAAAAAATCATCTGCTTCAATCCCCCCCCAAAAATACAATCTATCGAACAACCGGAGATGCTGCTGTGCTGGGATTCGTACTACTAGCTCCACTGTTCCCCCCTCCACTCATTCCGGCCGCCACAATGGCTCCAGCATCGCCCGCCACCAGCGCGGTTTTCTCGCGCTCCAGCACCGTAATCTGCTCGCGAATCTTCTGCACCTGGTGGTACACCTTGGCCAGCGCGTGCGTCAGCCGATCCAGCTCCTCGTTTTCCGTCTGCTGCGAGTACGGGGACTCCGGGGTTTTCTTGACCGCCAACAGGGCGCCCGGGCGCTCCGTCAGAATCTCAAATAATGGCTCGGTGGGCTCGTTGAAGACCAGCTCGTCGTAGATGTACGACTCCACGGGCTGCGTCGCCGCCGCAGGGTACCCCGCCTCGGCCGCCCCGGGCGTCATCCCGGGAATCCCAGCCGGCCCGCCAGGCACGTATGGGTGGAGCTTGAGGTGGTGGTATAGCTGGATGTTTTTTTCGGCCGCCTCGGGCACAAAGAAAATCCGAATGGTAATCTCAAACTCGCCCCACCCGGTCTCCGTCACCTCGAACGGGGGCGACTCCACGCTCCGCGAGGGGTTCGGGTATGTGTCATGCAGCTTGAAAATCACCTTTTTGATGAACCGCGATAGGTCTTGGCCGTTCGGGTCCCGCACAAAAATCGTCCACTGGTGAGTATGGTCCGGAGGCATCTCCGGCGTCTTGTTGACTCCAAGAGGCTCCGCTGTGTTGCCATAAAGAATTGGTCGCGACACGGAAATGTTCTTTTATTTTTTTTAGTGTCAATTTATTATGAACTTTTTTTCATTTTATTAACATCTTGTTTAACTTACCTTGACGCGTTTAACTGCCGGTGCCATTATATATATTGGTGGTGTAGTATATTTCTATGTAGGAGGAGAAGGTAGGATAAAAAAAAAGTTTTCCGCAGACGTGCTCAAATCTACAAATTTTCAGAAAATGACTTTTTTTTCTCAAAAATTAACCGCACACATAAAAAAAATAAGAAAGCCTTCTATTAAACACTAGCTATCTTTACTACACATATAAAAATCAAAATAATAAAATATCATGATACCAGATGGTTAAACTTAGTACCCACGGTAGTTGTTAGAAGGTGGGGGCGGAGGGGGTGGGAGAGAGCTGTAATCTTTATGGCCACTAGCAGGATATTGCTGCCCATATTGTGGCTGTTGCTGTGGAGCATATCCTTGGACCTGTGGAGCGTACGATTGCGGCTGTTGTTGTTGATACTGAGGCTGCTGGGGTTGGGAATACTGCTGAGGAGCATACTGAGGAGCATATTGTTGTTGCTGTTGCTGAGGAGCATATTGTTGTGATTGTTGCTGAGGAGCATACTGTTGCTGCGGCTGTTGCTGAGAAGCATATTGTGGTATATACTGCTGCTGCTGCTGAACTGGTTGCTGCTGCTGATAATGTTGAACCGGCGGTGTATACTGGGGCTGCTGAGGAACGTAATTTTGTTGCTGTTGTGCTGGCATGTATGGTTGAGAATACTGGGGAGCCGAAGTCTGCTGCTGTTGAGGCTTGGGAGGTACTGGTGGTTTGTCAAACAAAGACAAGTCCCATTGAGATCCTCCAGACGCAGTCTGAGGAGCACTTGTCTGAGGAATGGAAGATTGAACAGGTGCAATGGACCGAGCAACAGGAGGAGCCTGAGAAGCCTGAACAGGCGGTGTATAGCTTTGTGTATAACTAGGTGCATAACTCTGCTTCCCATACGAGCTTTGGTCACTCGCAACAGATAACTTAGCCAGCTGCTCGCGCAGCAGGTCCTGACTGTTCTGCGCAACAGATCCTTCCAACGATTTACGAATCTTGGCCGCCTCCTCACGTCGGTTGTTGACCAGTTCCTTGGCATTTGCCAGTGTAGAGCTTGCAAAATCGCTCAGCCGATGATAGTACTGACGTCCATCTTTTACACCCGTCTCAAATTCCTTCCAGGCCGAATATGCTGTGCGATACTTCTCCACAAGAGCGTCCCGCTTCTCAGACGTGTCGTCTTTCGACTTTTTCTTGGTTTGCACCGCAGGACTCTCTAGAATCTGCTTCCATAAAAGCGTAATTTGCTTTAGCAAATCTTTCTGACGCTCCTTCATCTGATCAAACCGTGCAATATAAGGCTGGAACTTGGCCAATTCCTCCTTAAAAACATTTTCTTCAGCATCTGGTCGCCTTTGATTTAAAACCAAAATTGTTGAAATATCATCCTCATGCACGAGCTGCTTAAAATCGGCAAAAGAGGCCTGTCGCTCTTTCTTAAGCGTGTCCAACATTTGAATCAACCCTTCACAATCATCAACCAAGCCCAAGAGATTGGCATCGGGAGTTGTGTCCAAGTCAAGTAAACTAGGTCCAGCTGAGCTGGAGCTAGACGATTCAGTAGCTTGGAAGCTCTCAAGCAACTTGGGGTTCGTAGGTCCGGCCCGCAAAATATCCAGATATTTCTTTTGTGCTTGAATGCTCTGGAAAACCAAGTCGTCGGACTTAGTACTACTGGCCAAGTCACCCTTTATACGCCTCACGTCGTCATACAATCCAGAGTTCATAACCGAGGAGGATGCTTGAGTCCATTTGTGCTTGTACTGATGCTCATTTTCGGCATACTCGCGCTCCTCAGCCTGCAAAATGGCTTCGATCTCCTTTACATTTTTGTAGACTGAACGCTTTTGTGTCTCTAGGTCACTCATGGCGGTCTCCACTGGGAGAGACTCAGATACTTTGGCTGCCCAGTCATTAACTTGAGGATCAATGTTTTGTGCATGCCCAAGGCTAAGAATGTCGGCCGACGATCCCGAAAGCTCCTCCTTAATTGATCGGAGTTCGCCGGGCAATTTCAAAAACTCAAGTGCTGAGGCCATTTCCTCATCAGCAATCTCAATTTTTTCATCTTCTGCGCGAAGCAGCTTGGCCTTCTCCTCAGAGTACAAGCTTGTTTGTCTGTGGATTGCCATGGGGATGGCTGTTTTGAACAATTCCTTCTCGGGGAACTGCGACTCCTCCTCCTTGACTTGTTCCGAGTAGGGAATAGGTTTAGCCGCCTCCATGGATGCCACCTCGCCTATAGACGCAATGTTGGGTATTTCACTGTGGTAGATGTATTCATTGTCCTTCTCTAAAGTGGCAACGTCCTCTTCAACCTTTTTGGTCAAACTGGCAATGTCATTAGAAAACTTTGCATAGGCCTGGGGAACAATACAAGCAGCAAGCTCTTGGAGCTCTGTCAATGCCATACGCAAATGTGCAATTGCCTCGCCATACTTGGAGCTACTTTCACATGCTTTGGACTGCAGCTGGTGCGAAATAGCTTGATAGTATTTGGACTTGATAGTTGCGTATTGATGCCATGCCTTTTGACCCCACGCCTTTTCGGTGAAGATGGCTTGAAGAAGCTCTGCCGCGTTTCCGTACATTTTGCTCGTTCCTTTTGCCAATTTTGCCACTAGAGATGGTTTTGATGATTCGTTGAGAATGAGAGTCTCCACAAAGGCTTCCTGTCCTTGGGCAAGCATGAGCTTAGAAAGAGCCTTGACGGTCTCCTGAGTCAAATCTGTACTGGGGGCATGTAGAAACTTATCAAAGATAAACTGGAATAGCCCAGATGATTGCTGGAACGCTTTGTAAGAAGCTTTGAGATCCTCAGACTCTGTTGCAATGTGTGAGTTAAGAGCTGCAATGTTGAAGAGCAATGAGGCTTTCTCGTATGCCAGCGAATGTTGTGTTGTCGGAGCCTTGCTGCACGCGTCTTGCCACGTAAAGTTAATACGACAGCTTGTTTCATTCACGGGCACTCGAAGCTCTAACAACTCCAGCTGTTTATAGTAGCGGAACAGAATTGCACGGCCGCTGGCATCACAAGCAGCACCGCGTGAGTTCTGGCGCAGCTGGTTAAGAGTATCGATATCTTCAACGTATGCGTCTGCAGAGCCATAAGTTGTTGAAAAGTAGATTTTAAGAGGTGCGACCCAATCCGAGTCGGCCATACCTTTAAGAGGCACGGCAATCTTGGGGGTTATTTTCATTTGGAAGGGGGTTGTATTTTTTTATAAATATGTATATTAGAGAGAATATTATATCTTGTAGTAAAATCTTGAAAAGTAATTCTAAAAGCTTTCTTTTATGTAGGTGGAAATGATTTTTTTTAATTTTTGAAATAGCTGAAATCACGTGGACTCACATGACAGTCTGACGTCGGAGCTTGCTGGTGGTGCTGCGGGAGCTGGTGCGGTACAGCCAAAACTAAACAAGTCTCGCGTCCCGATAGAAGAGGATGAAAAAGGACCATGGTTTAAACTAGATAAAGGAAATAGTTAAAAAAAAGAAACATAGCAATAGTATTGACTATCATTCTTACCATCAAGATAATCAGCAATCATCAAAAGTTCTAGTGCAATGTCTGGTCGAATATCAAAACTTGGGACGTTAGTGCGGTCCCGGTACTTGAGATTGAAGTAGAAATAATCAATCACCGTTTCGAGCAAAAGACCTGTGATCTTTGGAAGCTTCACATGGTTACTTTCGGCCTCGATAAACCCGGCTTTTTAAAATTGTCAACATTTTGCCTTTTTCCAATCAACTAATCTGTTTTTTTTCTCTATATATGCCATATCAACTATATATACTCACAATTGCTCTCCAAAATGCCCCTCAAAGTACCCGACACACATGCCGCCTCGCGCTCAACTACAAATACAAAGCCATCAGCAGACTCCAGCGTAACATACTTGGATTTGCTCATGGTGGTGATGTAATCTTGGTATTGTGTTATCTAGGAAAATGATATATCGTCGTGATGTTTTTATATCATGGCAGGAAGCTTGCCATTTATAAATTTCCTTCACGTATTTTTTTTTGTAACACATATATACAGGTACCCTTTTTTTTTTAATACTCACTTACCTAAATACACTTTATCTCAACCCACCATCCAAATACGACAAATATAATCACCAGAATGCCCTCCAACCCTATCCTTGGCTGGGAACGTCTGCAAGACAAGTTCTATCGCAACATAGAGGGTTACTATTTACAATGGCAGGGAATCGCTATTTCTGAGTATATAGTTGTAAGCGCACCACATGGCGGCGCCATTGCAATGACGCGCGACGACTCACAACTCCGCGTCTACAAAGGTCCCGACTCACGCCAGACCTCCATCTCCATCTATAGTGGGGCCGGAACACTCATCAAAAAAATCCCTTGGGATAACGGCCGTATCAGAGGTCTTGGGTGGTCCCAATATGAACAGCTTATTGTAGTCTCGGAAAATGGCAGCGCACGCTGCTACTACGATTTTGACGGTAACTTTTCTCAATTTTCTCTCGGCAAAGCTGCTGAACTCAACGGCGTCCTAGAGTGCAAGTTCTGGGAATCAGGATTTGTGGCTCTACTCACAAACAATCTTTTTGTTTCAGTTTCCCGGTATGACGAACCTAACCCGCGACTACTCGCTTCCTCCTCGGTTCAAGAAAAATCTATCCATTCATGGGCAATTGTCCCGCCATTTTACCAGCTTGGCCAACATGTCGAAGTCATTCTGAGCATTGAGAACACCGTGCTGGTGGCTGATACTACGGACGTGCATGACAAGTATCTTGAAGAGGGCCCATTTATACACATGGCAGTATCCCCCAATGGGGAATTTATCGCGCTTTTTACAGGCGCAGGCCATCTCTGGGTTATTTCCTCTGGGTTTCACAAAAAGCTTTCCGACTATAATACAAATGAAAAAACACCTCCAAAACAACTGGTATGGTGCGGCAACGATGCTGTGGCTGTTGTCTATGATGATGAAATTCTTCTTGTGGGTCCCCAGGGCGGAACTCTCAATCTTTACTTTGATGGACCAGTGGTTGCAATCCCAGAAATTGATGGCATTCGCACTATTACTGACGAAAAACATGACTTCTTTTCTCTTGTTCCAGATGTAACTGTCAACATTTTCAAGATTGGTTCTATCTCACCAGCAGCTATTCTTTTAGACTCCGTGGACCAACTGGAGCGCAACTCACCAAAAGCTGACGAAAACCTGCAAATCATTGGAACCCAGCTTACAGACGCTGTTAACTCCTGTATCGAAGCTGCTGGATACGAATTTGAGCCCTACTGGCAAAAGGCCTTACTCAAGGCTGCCACGTTTGGCAAATCTGCACTTGAATTATACGACAGCGATAAATACGTTGAAATGACTGAATTCCTCCGTGTATTAAACACTGTACGCCAAATAAATGTCGGGCTTCTAATGAGCCACCAACAACTACTGTGTCTCACAGCCAATCGTCTCATTGACAGATTATTGCTTCGGAAAATGCATCTCTTAGCCTTCAAGTGCGCCGAGTACCTGCGGCTACCCCAGGATAAAATTTACATTCACTGGGCATGCTGCAAGGTACGCTCATCCAAAGAAGACGATGAGTCTGTGTGCCGCGAGATTGTCAACCGCCTTGGATCTCATGCCGGCATTTCATATGAGGAAATCGCTCAAACTGCATACGAAGAGGGTCGCCACAAGTTAGCTATCATGCTGACACATTACGAACCCCGACCAAGCAAGCAGGTGCCGTTACTGCTAAACATGGGCGAGGAAGAGCTGGCTCTTGACAAGGCAATTGACAGTTTTAATATTAACCTTATTGTATTTGTATTACTGAAGCTCCAGCAAAAATTACCCATTGCAAGCTTTTTCCGTTTCATCAACGACAAGCCTTTAGCAAGCCGCGTGTTTGAATACATCTGCAAGGCACAAGACCCTAAACTACTACGAGACTTTTACTACCAGGATGACCGACGGTACGATTGTGCAATGCTGCTTTTCAACCAGAGCTTTAAGGAGCATGACACAGATGAGCAACTGGCAAAACTTAAGGAAGCAGAAAAGACCTTTTTGGAGTTTAAGGAACGGGCCTTTGAGGCCAAGACAGCAGCCGAGGAAATGAAACTCATCAAACTACAGCTTCAGCTTGAACTTGACTACGAACAGGTGTTTGTTGGCAAGACCGTTACGGAAACAATTTCTCAGCTTGTTTCCATTTCACAAAACAGTCGTGCAAACAAGGTCAAGGACGAGTTTAAGGTCCCAGAAAAACGGTTTTGGTGGATCAAGGCAAAGGCCCTGGTGGCGCGCCGCGATTGGGATGACCTGCTCAAGTTTGCCAAATCGAAAAAATCACCCATTGGGTACGAGCCCTTCTTCAACTTGGTCTTCAAGGCTGGCAATAAGCGCCATGCCGCGCTATACGTCCCACTATGCACAAACTTGACTTATAAGGAACGCATCAAGCTCTTTGTCCAAGTGGACGCTATCCGCCAAGCTGCTCAGGAAGCTGTCAAAGCTAAGGACTTGGATGAACTGCAAAATCTCGAACCGCTCGCTACTTCTACTGTCAAGAGTGAGATTAACGAATATATTGCCCAGCTGAAAGCTAAAAAGTAATAGTACTAGAGAAAATAAAAACGAATTCTAATTATACATTATTTTAGTCCTATTGTAAAGTTTCCATTAATGACGGTGGCAGTCGTTGTTGCCTGTTGTTCCGTCAACCATTTAGGTGCACGCTGCGCGTCCAGCACGCCGGCGCACGCCAACATCTCGAGCCCTTGATAAACGTTAGTACCGTCAAATCGGGTGGTTAGAGTTGGCGAAAAGCCTGATCCCCCTTGATAAGGTTCTTTGATTTTGACCTCAAACGTAGGGATTTTGGCATATGTCACGATAACTTCGTCGTCGCCATCATCTTCTTGGCTGATTTTTTTTGGTGGAGGCTCCGGCCCACCGTGAAATCTAATGTTGATGAGCCGCTGTTTTTTTGTTTTAGGAGTTTGTAGATATCCATCTAAAAGCTTCTGGACAGAGCTTTGTTTTTTCCGTTTTTTAGAAAATATCCGGGTCTCGGCGGTGCCCGTGCCAAACTTGGACCACGGCCCTAACGATGCTAACCCTCGAGCCACACTTGTCAGACTTAGTAAACATTCTAGTGATTTGGTTGGTAATGCATCCACAGCAGTCACCATGATGGGCCTGCGTACCCGTGATAATGCTGCCGCCAGAGCATTTAATGCTGCAGTGACGTAGGCCTTTGCTATTGTTCGGCGTGGGAATGTATGAAGCACATATGACGATGACAATGGTACCGCAAGAAATACTGGCGTGGAATCTGCCTTGAGTCTTCCCATCCCATTGTCTTTTGATGATGATGATTTGTATCGTGCGCCAATCTTCCGGATATTGTTAATGCTTTGCTCTTCAAATACCTGGATTCGTACAACAAATAGATTTTCGGTTGGATGCTGATGTGCGCTAACATGTCCGCAAACGATTGGGTACAGGGCTTCACAAAACCGCGTGAGAAATGGTCCGGGCTCAATGTGGGAAACTGTATGAGGCCGCAGCGGAGCCCCCAGATTCCCTGAGGCCACCGACACTCTCGAATATGTCCATGCGTGTGGTAGATTTCCTGATGTATTGGTAGTAGTTTCTGGATCTAATGCTCGGGATTTTTTGTTTACTCGATCCAAGAATCGGGCCACATCAGCTTGGGCCACTTGCATCAGCGACAACCCCTCAGGCCAAAGATCGTAAAGAACATGCTGTACTATTTTACGTTTATTGGGAGTCTTCTGGGTTTCCATCTTTTGGTATTGAGCCAGCAGGGTCTTGACGGCTTTGTGCCGATCTCGGGTATTGGTTTGTGTATACACCGTTGGCCAATGCAAGAGTGTGACGAAGCGCGAGTCTTGAAGCCAGTCCTGGACCAAGCGCAACAGCGTGCTCCGGGGTAAGGCATATAACACCTTAGTGTACTGATCCGAGTATGCTCTGCATATATAATTATCTGGCAGAAACTGTGCCGCAGACCGGGTCGTTGGCATTTCTTTATAGTTTATGTTGTTTTGCTTGGAAAGCCAATTTATTATAGGTGGAAAAACAAGAAAAACAATGTCAAAAGCTAAAAAACGAAAGAGATAAACAAAAAAGCCGTGCGGCTATCAAACAACCCCAACCCTGAAAATTTTCCAAAATGGGGATTTTTCTTTTATAAAAATTTTCTTCTTTTTCTAACCTGCTAATTTTTAATCAGACCGATATATCGAAAATTTTATAATCTTCTAAATGTCGACCGACCAAAAATCTCAGCTTAACGAGCGCGCAGAACTTTTTGTGCGCTCGATTCCATACGAGGCTACTTCCGAGGAACTTTCGGATTTTTTCTCCAACTTTTGTCCCGTTAAACACGCCGTAATTGTTACTGATGCCGAAAACAAATCTAAAGGTTTTGGCTTCGTTAGTTTCGCAGAAGCAGACGACGCGAAAAAGGCACTGGAAGAAGCCCGAAAGACAAAGTTTATGGACAGATACCTTCAAGTCGATGTTGCACAAAAACGTGAACGTGGCAAGAAGTCTGCCGACGACGATTCGGAAGAAAAGCAGAAGAAGCCTGTCGAGAAGGCCCACATTGTTGAAAAACGACGACCCCGCTTAATCATCCGCAACCTGCCATGGTCTTGCAAGGACCCTAAGAAGATTGAGAAGATTTTCACCAAGTTTGGAAATGTGATTGAAGTATTAATTCCTAAGAAAGAGGGTGGTAAGATGGCCGGATTTGCTTTTGTCACCATGCGCAAGAAAGCACACGCACAAAAAGCCGTGGAGGAAACAAAAACACTCAAAATTGATGGCCGTGAGGTGCAGGTGTCGTTTGCCGTGGAAAAGAATAAATGGCTCGCAAAGCAAAATGGCCAAGCTGGCGAGGAGGACGATTCGGAAGAGTATGACGAATCTGATGATGATGAAGAAGAAGACGAAGAAGAAGACGAAGAGAAAGAAGAAGAAAGACCAAGAAAGAAAATCAAGAAAGATTCTAATCGCCCCAAGGCTGTTTCTAATGAACAAACCATCTTTGTTAGAAATATTCCTTATGACACAACCGAAGAAGCTCTGCAGGACCACTTTGAAGAGTTTGGTCCTGTGATCTACGCCCTCCCCGTTTTCGATAAGAAACTCAATCAACCCAAGGGAACCGCATTTGTTGCATTCGAAAATGAAGAGGACTGCAAGGAATGCATTGCCAATGCTCCCCAAGTATCATCAACATCTCTCCTGCTTCCTGACGATGTGGACCCACGTTACGTATTCGAGGGTCGTGTCTTGAGCATTACTGGTGCGCTGCAGCGTGACCGGGCTGAGGAACTTGCTACGGCATCAAACGCAAAACGACAAGAGCTACTGGGTAAGGCCCCCAAAGAGAAGGATCGCCGTAACCTGTTCTTGCTGAACGAGGGTCGGATTCCTGCTGACTCAAAGTTGGCAGTGCACATGAATGCTCAAGAACTGGAGATGCGCGAAAAGTCGTACGACATGCGCAAAACGCAGCTCAACAAGAACCCAAGTTTGCATCTCAGTTTAACGCGTTTGGCGATCCGCAACCTCCCACGTGCCATGACCGAAAAGGGTCTCAAGGCGCTGGCGCGCAAGGCTGTGGTCGAGTTTGCAACAGAAGTTGCTCAAAAAAAGAGACAACCTCTCAGCAAGGAGGAATCGCAACGATCTACAAAACAAATTGAAGAGCTGGGCCAGGCCGCCAAGAGCAAAAAGGGTGTGGTACGTCAGGCTAAAATTATTATGGAGGAAAAGGGCTCTGGGTCCCTGGGTCGCTCGCGCGGTTACGGCTTTGTCGAGTTCCGCGACCACAAAACTGCACTTATGGGACTGCGGTGGCTCAACGCTCACGAGGTTTCGCGCGAAGAAACTCTTTCCGGCATGACAGAAGAAGAGGTGCAACAAAAAGTGCAATCTTCAGAAGATACCAAACGACGACGACTAGTTGTGGAGTTTGCTATTGAGCACGCGCAAATTACCAAACGTCGCAAGGAAAATATGATCAAGGCTCGCCTGTCAGCTAAGCGTAGGGCTGAAGAAGAGGCCAATGCTCCTAAAGAATCAGAACCCCCTGTTAAGAAGGAAAACGAAGAAAACAACGCTCGCTTTATTATTGGCAAGAAGCGCAAAATGCGTAAGCTCAAGGGAAAGAACTAAACGTATATAAGTAAATAAAAAAACAGATAAATGTAAAAGAAAATATGAAAAGAGATAGATTAGTAACTAATGATTACGTGGTTTTTTAGAATTAAGGGACATAGTGCGCTCGACCCAGCCGGCGGCGCCACCCTCGGACTCTATAATCTCATCCAGAGATTTGGTAACTTTATGTCTCGTGCGCCCGATAATGGCTGTATTACGGGTGCTCGGGATACGAAGGATTTCTTTCTCGACCTCCCATCCAAACGCGGTCGCTATATCTTGGACGTGATCCACCAGCGACGCGTAGGTAGATTTGTTTGCCGGGTCCTTGGGTGGATAACGAATTTTGGATCCAGCTAAAGAATATGAGCAGCATGGGATAACGATAAAAGGTCGGTCAAAGAGGGGTGCCCAAACCGTCAGCTCGTCCGAGTGGTTGCCAATAAGAAAGGCATTTTCTGGAAAGTCAGCAACATTGACTCGAGAGGTATTAAGTAAAGACTCATGCTTTTTGTCGCCTGAATGATCTATCAGCACCTTGGGAACAATAACTTGCTCCTTGAGACAAGCCCGCACATCATCAGTATACGTTGCCCAAGATTTACGCTCTCGTGCGTCTATGCCATACCCTTTATAACCTTCTTTCATAAGAATGTTGACTAAAAGGCCATTCCCACATCCAATATCAACAAATACAAAATCATCCTTAGATTTATATGTTTGACTCCATAATTCAATGATAAATGCTGCGATGGCTAGATCCTCAAAAACATGTTTTTTGGGGTCAGTTGTTTCGACCCAGCCTGAAACTAAAATTTTAGAATACTTGGCTTTGAGGTCAATGTAACGATCTTGGAAAACAACCTTTGGTACAACAAGATCGTGATGCACGCGTTTCTTGTATCCTGTTTTAGCGCCAAAGGCATGCTTATAAGGGGTCTCAAGCAGATGCAGCGCAATGCGAATCATGCGGTCAACAGGGTCTCTTTTGGAGAAAGGTGAGTCTTCTGAATCACTATCATAAAGAAGGTAGTGAACTGAAATACTGTAGTTGTGATAGAGTACACCAACAGCGCGAGCCGGTGGTAGATAAAAGGGGCACTCATCGGGCGAGTTAATATGGGGTATATAAGCGACAAAGACCGAGTCTTGAAGAGGTTTTTCTTGTTTGGAAGATTCTGGATCCTGGTCTATTCGTAGAGTGTGGACAGCACAAGTCTGATTGATGACATGGTCTCTAAGTGGGTTACGAGGAATGATGCGACGGACGATTTTGCGCTCAGGAGAAACTAGCTCCGTTGGTACACTGCGAGAAGCAGTGTCATCCAGGTAATATGTCAGCGGCATTGCGCTGGGGTCGATGATGGGTGCTTCGGGTCGCACAAGTCGTAGCAGCTGGTAGTTGGCTAGAGGAGAGGCTGTCTCGCCATCGACAAGCGACTCTTCATGTGACAGATCGCCAATTTCGCTTCGCGAAGTGGCAGAAAAATCCTCTAATGTAATCCCTGTGATACCTCGTTTACTCAGCCATTCAGTAACCGTTTTGTAGTCCACAAGCTCGTCGGAGATGATGTCTGTGCGCATAATAGAGGTAGAGTTAATATTGGGTTCTAAAATGATATTGGCCATGGCTTTTTCAAAGTCAGCAGCACCGAAGTCAACGGGATGTGAATAAACAGGGGACCATTGTGGGCCCAGGATAGAAGGCTCGTTTCGAATATCGACTGGCTTAAACTCGGCGGGCTTCGGAGCCATTTCTGGAAGGGCTTTGTTTTTAGGCGTTCGTGTGCCATCTTCACAACGTTTTTTGCGCGGGTACTTTTTAGGAGCAGCTTTTACCGTTTCCGTGGTATCATTAGTAGACTTTATGGCTTCAGGTTCCGCATTTTGTCGTTCCGGGGTCGGAGTCTCTGTGCTGGTTTCTGGCATTTTCAATTAGATAGTTTGAGATACTGGGCTTGGAGATGTAAAAGTATGTGGGGAGAGAAGAAAAAAAATGGAAAAATCCGTTTGGCGTTTAAATTTTTTCAAAGTCACCCACCACCTTTTAAAATTTTAAGGACCCGACGGGTCTCGGGACACGACTCGGGGATCGTTACCTACAAAGGGAGGAAGTTCAATAAAAACCCCAAATCATTTCATTATATATATAAAGTGGTATTATACAAAAATAAAGTAGAAAATATAAAAGAATAATCAAATAAAATAAATCGTCTAAAAACCAAGAACCAAACCTTTTTTTTATCGAGGGCCCGGCCGCCGGCGCATTCCGCCACGCCCGCGCGAAGGCTGCGCAGCACCACGGACTTTGGCCAGGGTTTTTGGCCGAAACATTGGCGCAAGTCTATAAAAGTATATTAGTATAGGTGTTTGGGGTGCTGTCAAACAAAACACTTACCTGAGCATATCGGGCACAATGAACATGCGAACGTGGGAGCCACGGACATAGACCTGTTCAAGATGCGACACGCGGCCATCGCGCGCAGTCACTGTAACGTCCCTCAGCTGAACGTTCATGTTATCTTCGGCTAGAAAATTAATGTTAATCAACAATACAAAAAAAACATTTTCGTGTTAAAGACGCGTCGGAAAGGACTTACCTTCAAGAAGTTTGCCACGGTATGTTTCACCAGAGGTAAGCTCCAAAGTGACGGAGTGGCCCTAAGTCAGTTAGCATATCAAACAGTCGAAATAAAAAACTATCCGTTCCACTTACCTGAGCCTCGTTGAGTAGCTTGATGGGAATTCCAATGGAGCCCATGGTAATGATATTTGCACTTGTGTGTTTGGTGGTGGTGAGAACTTTTTTTTTTTTTTTTCTAAGCCTTTATTTTATTTGTTTTATGCATAACCACCAAAAACCACAATCACCACCAACCACTTAACCATCCGTTGATACGACCAACTCGCAATGGTAAACCCAACCGACGAAGACTTTCCTGGGCCCAATGGCTCACTTGGCCCGCCAAACGGCGACTCAAATAATTATTCTATATTTTCTATTGAAAAAGTCCAACTGCAATTTGCTGTCTCGAACATTGTGTCTTTTGCGGTAGCAAACAACATTTTGTGCATGGCCCTCAAGACAGGCCGTATCATACGCATCGACTTAGAACACCCACAAGACGTGGACGGTAAGTTTTTTTGCATACTAACCCGAATATCCTAACCTTTATAGATATTGACATGCCTAAACGCTCTGCGGAAATTGGCCAAATTCAAAGAACATTTCTTGACCCCACCGGGTCGCATCTTATCATATCTACTACACTCGGCGAAAACTACGCTCTCAACTACCAGTCCACTAAGGCCAAGGTTCTCGGTAGGCTAAAAGGCCTTCATATCACTAGTGTAGCTTGGAACCCCACGCATCCTACGCGTAACACCGGTGAAATTCTTTTTGGCACAGCAAATGGCCTAATCTACGAAACATACATTGAGCCATCCGATGAGTACTTTAAGCGAGAAGACCGTTATCTGCGCCAAGTTTGGAAGAGTCCGAACGGCGAAGCTATCCGTGGTCTTAATGTTTCTTTTGGTAAATATTCAAACGTACGCAAAGTTCTTGCTACTTCTGGTTCAGGTCATATCTACTTTTGGCAAGGAAAGGTTTCATCACACTCTAGCCAGGACATTATCCCTGTTTATACAAAGTTTTTTGAACGCGAGGAGCCAGCAGTCGAATTATATGAAGCATCACCTGAATCTACTTTGGCCGTTATCCCAAAGCCTTCGAAACCTTCTAAAGCCCAAACTCCAATTTTTGCATGGCTTACAGGTATTGGCGTTGTTCACGGAAAAATCCCTACAACCTCTTCGGCATCCACAGCTAAGGAAACCATTTTCAAAGAATCCGAACTCTTTCTTTCGACTGAACTTGATAGAAATGACTCGCAGGCTCTTAAGTCACTCGTGCTTACCGACTACCACATAGTGCTTCTTGCGGGGAACAGCATCTATGCCATTAATAGACTAAACAACCAAGTCGTTTATCGTGAAACAGTTCGAGGTGAGCCAGTAATTGGGCTTTGTGCAGACACAAACAACTCCACATACTGGGCATATACAGCAGAAAATATTTTTGAAATTGTTGTTGATGGTGAAGACAGGGAAATTTGGAAAACGTTGCTGGAAAACAAAGAGTACGAAGAAGCCTTGGGATTAACTCAAGACGTGTATTCTAGAGATACCGCATTGGTAGCATATGGCGATTACTGTCTTGAAACTAAGGATTACCCAAAAGCTGCACAACTGCTTGGTGCCTCTAGCAAACCATTTGAGTCAGCTGCACTGGCTTTTATTGATGCCAAAGATTATAGTTCTCTTCAAGTTTATCTAACTACCAAGCTTAAAACCCTTAGCAAAAACGCACCAATGCAGAGAACTCTTGTTTCTAGTTGGATTATCGAGCTATATATGGAAAAGCTTAATGCCCTGGACGACTTGGCCGCGGCTAAGGGCGAACACCAACCCAATGGCAACTCTGCTGAGAACAGTCATAGCAAAGAGTTGAGTGCGATGGTCAAGTCATTCCAAGATTTCGTCACAGCAAATACGGCAGACCTAGATAAATCCATTGTCTATGAAATAATTTCGTCCCATAGCCGCCGTGATGAACTTTTATTTTACGCTAGTAGCGTCAACGATCGCCAATTTGTGCTCAACTACTGGATCCGCCTGGAGCGATGGACAGAGGCACTGCTTGCGATCCAAGCGGAAAATGACCCGAGACTCTACTACAAATATGCTACAGTTCTCATGGTCAATGCACCCAAGGCAACTGTTGATACATGGATGCGTAATCCTGATTTGGATCCAACAAGATTTATCCCTACCATTTTAACCTACACCAAGGGGTTCCGACCTGACCCTAGTCAACCAAATGACCAGAATCAAGCGATTCGATATCTTAAATTTTGCATTAACCATTTGAAAAATACTGATGCCATTATCCACAACACATTGATTGCCTTTTACGCAAGCAACGAGGCCATGGATGAAGGCCCTTTGGTTGCATTTTTGGAAGAGCAGGGCGAAGGCCAGGTTTACTATGACACAGACTTTGCCCTGCGGCTGTGCACAGCCCATAAGCGCGTGCAGGCCTCTGTGCACATTTATTCGTCGCTGGGACAGTACGAGGAGGCCATTGACATTGCGCTGGCGCACGACAATACTGAACTTGCCGGGCTGGTGGCCGACCGGGTAATTGATGGAAGTGCAGGGGCCGCTACCAATTCAAACAGTAATGCAAGCATGACGGACTCCTCACAAGTGTTGCGCAAAGAGTTATGGCTTAAGATTGCCGCGCATGTCATACGTGACCAGCGCCCAGATTGGTTTAAGGCAACAGCCGCGATTCTTGCACGCTGTGAGCTGCTCAAAATTGAGGATTTGCTACCCTTGTTCCCTGATTTTACGGAACTTGATAATTTTAAGGCAGACATTGTGGCATCAATGGAGCAGTACAACCGCACAATTAATTCTCTCAACAAGGAGATGGATGACAGTGTTGTACTTGCACAATCGATACGCACGGAGATTGACCGACACAAGCGCGGGTACGCGTTGGTGGAACCTGGAGAGCAATGTTTTCTGTGCTATTTCCCGCTGGCAACACGCAAGTTTTACGTTTTCCCATGCCAGCATACCTTTCACTGCGACTGCTTGCTAGAGGTTGTGCTCAAATCAAGCGATTACAAACTCATTTCCAAAATCCGCGATATTCGCGCGGAAAGTGGCACCAACAAGGAGGAACTTACAAAGCGAATCGACGATGTCCTGCTGCACAATTGTGTTTTGTGCTCCGAGGCCCGCATCGATTCAATTGACAATCCACTTGTATCGCCGCTCGACAGCCGAGCCCAGGCAGCTGAATGGGCCCTTTAGAGATTAGATCAAATTCTTATTTGATAGTATTATATATAACCTTTTTATATTATAATTAAACTTATTTTAAATGAATTGATAATCAAGAGCTATAACAGCCTTTTGTTTCTTTATTTCCATACTTCTTCTCGGATCCGTCGGGCCTCGCATTCGTAACAAGCAAGAAGTCCATCGGGACGTAAAATAAATTCACTTGAATCAAATGGACTTCCACACTGTTCACATGCAAAACAGCGAGCACACCATGACCGTCCTAAGGCCTCTATGCATTCATCGCCGGTCATGTTCCCGCACTTCCAACAATGAATAGCAGTTTTTTTGGTGTAGCAATCACGACACCACGGAACTTGCTGTTTCCCAATTCCAAGCCCCGGGGCCAAAGTAGATTTTGCCCGAAATCCGGTTGTTTTTGAATTGTTGTGTTTAGTGACCTCGAGAGGGTCGACTACAATGTAATCAGCGTGCACTCCAAAGGGCTTGTTGCAAGCACCACAGAAAAAGTGGTCTGGGTGCCAGTGCTTACCAAGTGCAGTGATAGCAGCCCCCTCAATAGGGGAATCACAATATCCGCAACGGCGCGAGAAAAGCTCATGAAAATCCAAGTGACACAAAAAGCGACCAGGAGGGTGTTCATAAAACTGTGACAGTTCGAGAGCCATGCCACAGTGTGCACAAGTAAAACAAGAAACGTGGACAGTGCGACCGTTTGCACGAACAACACGTTCATCTGGCGATACAGAGTGCAGACATACGCAGCATGTTGTTGAGGAGACCGAAGATGAGGTTGACGATCGGTGCAATGATCCAGGCGTGGGGGGCTGGGGCCTGCGAACAGAAGGTTTATGAGAAGGCAAAGGTCGGGCCAACGTAGAAGCAGCACGAGCAACGGCACTAGCAGATGGCGATACGTTTACAACAGGGAGAGGACGACGAGGAGAGACCGAAGCACTGGATGAGGACCTAACGGGAGAGGAGCTGGGCATGGGACTTCTTGTAGGGCTTGTTTGCACGCCGGTTCCATTGCGACTAAGCTTTGTAGGACTTGTCGTGGGGGTAGTAGCCTTATCCATTGAAATGGTACCAAACTTAGTGTACGGCTGAGGTAGACCAGAACTACGGCGATGGTCACCATTGGGGCCTGCATGGTTGGAATGTTGTGAAGCAGCAGGAGGAGCCAAGGGGGTTTGCTGAGGAATCTCAGGGGTTGAAGCTACTTTAGAGTGCTGCTCGGATTCTTCTTCTTCGACTATTTGAAGCAAACTTAGGGATGTCGCGACTGTTGGAACAGATGTGTTTGATCCAGCAGGTTTACTTTTAGGGGTAACAAGAGTAGCAGCAGATACTGAGGACCTGTGCTGCTGAGACATGCGGCGAGAAGGTGCGGCTGACAGTTGCAAAGGTCTCGAGAGACTGGCCACACGGACAGGAGGAGTCAAAGACGCAGACGAGGACGGAGAAGCATGTAAATCAAGCAAAACCGATTTGGATGTTGAGGGCGAGGACGAGGCTAAAGAGGAAGACAGCGGAACATGGCGAGTTGCCTGCTCTTTACCGGATCGGGTGCGTGAGGCTTTAGAAAAACCGTCGGAGGGGTCTGCGACTGGCTTTAGGAACGATTCGAAATCACTTTCATAGTACGAGAGTTTAAGCAAGTCCTGGATGAATGGAATGTAGAATCACAAATATAAAATTAAAAAAAATAAAAAAAAAAGAGAAAAAAAAAGAAGAAAATAATATATTAATAACCGGTAATAAAAAAAACGAATGAAGAAAACCAACAAAAATGAACCTAAGCAGCCAGGTAAACGAGAAGCAGATAACCCAAGAGTACCGGGTACACTTTCTCGTTTGTCAGGAGCTCATTAATAAATTTACTAACCTGAAATTCGGCGTCAGTGTCGCCATTATCGAGCGGAGGACCTGAGACAAAATTACCCTGTGACGACGGCACAAGCGTACCGGGAATCTTGTCGCTGCGAATGTGCTGGAATGATGTAGTAGTATTATTATTGGAAATAGAAGATGGAGAAGGTGAAGGAGGAATAGAAGAACATGCAGGAGGTTCACCCTCTTCAAGCGGGCTGTTTTTAGTTGCAGACCTCAAGGATGAAGCTGTGGGACTAGGGCTCATAGGGGGTTTGGGAGCAGTAGAAAATTTCCGATTGGTGTTTATAACCGGTGAGGATGACCTACTATTTTCAGAAACAGATGTCAGGGGGGCTCTGGGAGACACCGACTTATTTCTTGATATATGCAGGGGCTCTGTGGCCTTGTTGAGCGAGCGCAAGAAATCTGCGTGCATCTGCTCAATGTCCGAGTCTACTTTAAAAGTAGTGTTTGTTGTAGGGGTTGATAGGGGTGAAATCACGGGAACCGGAGAGGCCATCGGTATCACGTCTTGATCTATGTTAGCATCAGTTTCAGGTTTAGATGCAAAAGAGGCCGAAGACTCAAGCACGGGGCTCGGCACAGAACTGGAGTTTGTAAGAGAAGTGGACACAGTACGTGCCAAAGACATAGTTGTGGAAGCACTGACGGACCGAGAAGAAGAAGATGTAGCGTAAGAATGAGCTGAAGAGGCAGTGAAATTTCGAGAAGGACGGTGAGCAATAACAGATGGTGATTGATTGAACATTACTGGAGCAGGAGCAACGCTTGATCCGCTGCTAGTGCTAGTTGCCAACTCCAAAATGTCATCGTCATCGTCATCTTCATCATCATCATCACTATTAACATTATCGCTGCCATCATTGGAGGTAATGATGATGTCGTTATTGTTATTGTTATTGTTGTTTTCATTGTCATTGTTACTCTGGTGCTCAACAGGTGCATATCGTTTACTGCTGCTGCTACTACTACTACTACTACTAAAATCACCATCATTGTTGTTACCTTCGTCGTCATCCTCTGTTAAATCAATAACGACACTATCGTCTGAGAGTGATGATAATCGTTTTGGTTGCTCCACTGAAATGGGTTCAGTAGGTAAGACACTTTGGGTTACTACCGACCTATCACTGACTACACTTTGGGATGAAGCTTTTGAAGAGAGTCCTGAAGAATGAATAGACGCTTGGGAGCGCATGCGTGATACATCTGGAAGCCGCCGCGCACCAGCTGTATGATAAATATGTGAAATTGGCTGACTAGAAGTGATTGAATTGGTTCTAGGACCAGTGGATGGAGGCGGTGGAGCTCTTGGCCCAACGGAAAACCTATGTTTCAGCGGTTGTTGCTGTTGCTGTTGCAGTGGCGTTTGGGGCAAACGCTGATGGAGTTTATGCGATGGCTGCTCATGCTGTCCCAGTTGATGCAATGGAGACTTTACAACAGACGAAAAGCTATCGCCAGCGTGTTTTGTGCCTTGAATATGTTCAGTTCCATTCTCGCCGAGTGAGCTGAGGGGTTGTCTTCTGGAATGCGGGCCAGGAGGAGCGAGGGAGTTGAGTCGGGATGCTGAGGTGGCAGTAAATGAACGTGGAGGTTCTCGGGCCCCTAGAGGTCTTGCCGGACGTCTGAAAGTCGAAGCCGCTGTAGCCGAAGAGGCTACTGAAGCGTCGAGATTCTGCATTTCTTGAATGATTGTTTTGATTGTTTTGAAGGTTGTTGTTGGTGGTTGTGAAGGTTTTTTTCTGTGGGATTTAAAAACAAACAAGAAAAAATATCTGGAAGAATTGAATTTAATAATACATTACGTAATTGAGCCTCATGAATCAAATAGGAAATGCGGCTTATGTTTCAAAACAAGAAAAAAAAAACCTTGTGATGTTGCGTTCCTGTCCACTCAAAATAAAAACAAAACAAGCAAAGCCTCATCAACACCAACAATAAACACAAAAAAATAACAATTTAAGTCAGAAAGACGGTTTCTATGGACATTAAGGTAAAAAGTCTTCCGAACCAGGATTTGGCCAGAGGCTTTCCTGGTATTCCGGCAACTTGGGTAAGTTTCGCTAGACTCTACCTTTATTTTTAATTCTAATAAGCATGAGCCGCGTCTGGAAGGTACGGTCGAAATCCGGTCTCCATCACTGGCAGTCCTCCAAATATCTCAAGTTTATGTCGCACTCTACCGCACAGACACTATTAACGTGCCTTCAGCACGGCCAGCTGGTATGGCCGGTGTTATCAAGCGCGATAAGTCATATCTCATAGGAGAAAAGATTAAACTTTTCCAAGCCTCCACCTTTCCGGCCTCTGGTGGTGAACTAGTAACCAACGCGACAAATACAGGTTCGCAGCCTTCATCGTCTTCGTCGTCTGCCTCATCGGGATCCGCTGCTAACAAACGGTACGACGAAGTTTTGGGTCTCGATCTTAACTTTTTACTTCCTCTTCCAATCACTAAACAACTACCAGCTTCTATTTCTCTCCAGAAGCGTGCCGTAGAAACGTCTTACCAGCTTTTTGTGACTGTCATTTATGGGAAACAGCTGCTCACAATCCATCAACCTTTCCCT
Source organism: Magnusiomyces ingens NRRL Y-17630 (assembly GCA_900497715.1). NCBI lineage: Eukaryota > Fungi > Ascomycota > Dipodascomycetes > Dipodascales > Dipodascaceae > Magnusiomyces > Magnusiomyces ingens. The sequence continues at coordinate 2,489,109 of UIDE01000002.1, forward strand.
GTTCGCATCAAACGTTACGATAAACTATCAACTTTTGGACAGTTCCATGTACCGCTCAAGGGTAACATTGTCTCCCCAGACCACCTAGTCGAGTTTGAGTACTCCATCCCACAATCATCGTTTGGGCCACGCGACTCCATTATCTCATATGTGAAAATCCTGCCAAATCCAGATCTTGGTGCAAAGTCTCGAAAAATCAAACTGCAGCGACTTTCAGTTCAGGTCGTGGAGGTCATAACTTACAATACAACCGAAGTCAACGGCGCTAACTTTATGTCGTCCTCATCGTCAACTTCTCTTTCCTCAGGGGCCGGTGGTCCTCCTTCCCATGCGCTCTCACATACAGTTTCCACCACATCTGCAACTTCTCTCTCCACAATTAATAGCCATTCCTCCTTTTCTCAAGATTCCTCATCCGGCGATGGTCCCATTGAGCGTCGTCGTAAGCTTTGCAAAGCTACCAACCAACTTGACATTAAGCTTCCTGAGTCAGGATATCGTTGCGAAATTACAATGGATTTCCCCACCACAGATCTCCGGGACCCACGTGAAGTTTCTGGGGCCCTTGTCCCTCAAGTACGCACAGACATTCCCCTGATTGCCAATAACTCTGGATTCACAACGGCTGCTCCGCTATACCGCGTAGACTATCTTCTTGTTTTTAAGGCAAAGTTTTCTCATTCCAAGGACATTTTAATTGAACAGCCCATTACAGTCACTCCCTTTGACCATGTTATGTGTGCATCCCTAATGAAAGCTATTAAAGTTGCAGTCGAAGAGGCTAACGAGGCATATCAAGATAAAGAAGAGTACGTCTTGAACTCCTCGGCTCCAGGGTCCCGCCAACAAGGACCTAATGGCGCTCAATCGTCCTCCTATATTGTTGTTGATAAAAAAACAGGCGAGACTAAAAAAGTTTTTGTGCCAACTGTCTATCGGCCAAATGATACAAATAGTTATACGGCATACGGTGTTCAGCCTACGGGAGTCGGTCTACTGGGTGGTGCCGCCAAGCCCATTCTTATAATTAGGTAGTAATGGCGTTAAAAATTAAAAAAAAAAAGGTCGTTTAAAAAGTGATTGGTAAATTTTTTTTATATATGTATTTACGAGATAGATTTTATTCATTCACTCATTTTTATTCCTTAGATTGCTCCCCTATCTTTTTAAGCATCCTTCTTGCCCGACTTTTTGGTCAAACCTTGAGATTCTGTTGCATGTTCATAGTCTTCTGCAACAGCATCTTCATCGTCATCTCCTACACTAAACAGACTATCATTCTCGTCGTGATCCCATTTGTTGTACTTCTTTGTGTCATTGTCCGAGTCATTGTCAGCGGCTGAAAACACGGTGCCGGACTGTGTCGACGTACTGGGTCCCGCGCTGCTAGAAACTCCTGCGTTATCGTTATTGTTGCCACCGCTGCTGCTACTGCTAGCACCAGTAGTGCTGAGCTTTGATTTATCATCAGTAGGTTTATTGTCTTTACTTGGGGTGTATTGTGGGGGTGGCGATGACGGACTATGAAGACCAGTAGATTGTCTATCATCTTGGCCCTGTGGGTGATTGCCCACAGCCTCTTCTTCATCCCAATCGAGCGATTCTCTCAAGGAGCCAATCTCAAACTCCTGTGCTTCACTCTCGTCCTGAGCAAGCTGCGAGGACATCGCAAACCGCCGGTTATTGGCAGTGGGTCTCCAGATGAAGGCAATGATGCAAAAATCGACAAAATACACAACATTAAGCCATCCATCCAGCAGGAACCAACGGGTTTGCCAGTGTTTAGTGATAAAGTCAAGTGTAGATTCGTTAGCAAAGATTAGTGAGTTAATAAAAAAGAAGCCGAAAATAACAACAATTGATGCAAGCAATAATCGCCAAAGGTTCTTGTACATTTCAGCCTTAACATGCTGCTTCTTCTCCTCAAGCTCCTTGGTTGTGTTGGTCAATGCTGACAAAATCCACACGTAAAATGCAGTCATGGTCAAAGACAATGGAAGAACAACGATCAAAATGAGAGGGCTGGAGTTATCTGGAGGAACAATGTAAGAAGAAATGGTCCAACCAACAGCAAAAAGGAAATGGGCACCGGCAAGAGCACGGCACTTCCACATAAGACTGCCAAGTGAAGGCTTAACAACACCATAGCCAAGACACACAATAAGCAGCAAAAAGAATGTAAAAGCGTTGCGGAAACTATTCAGGATGGAAAGGATAATTAAATACACCTTTGCACCAGTATTATCGCCATGGATATTGGTATAGTCATAGTAGCCCCAAATGGTAATCATTTCAACAACCAAGAATGCACAAATGGCAGTAATATAGTTTTGTACGGGGAGAATATCGGACCGATTTTGAATGTACAAAAACATCCAAAGAGCAAGCACCACAGCATAGGCGAGCGCGGCAAATCCAAAAAAGAGTAGTTTGGGGATCTGGGTTGCTGGAAGTTTGCCATACGCGTTTTGAAACACCACTGCGGCCTTAAAATCATTGCTGGAATCGGACATGAAGGTTGACACGCAGTAGTAGCCAGTTTTGAGAACAGGGTAATGAATAGCCTGGGGGTTCTGAAGCTCCACCTTGGTCGTGTAAATTTGGGCATAAAGAGGGTCCTCAGTAGTCTCATTGGCAACGATAAACAGTCCGTACTGGTCTTCCGTACACAGGGAATCAGAAATAGCAGAACTATCGCAAATGTACTTGGGCTGGGTCACACCGTCTTCGCTGCCAACATCAACACCCAGAAGACCAACATTGCGGTACTCAAAAATAACCAAAGAAAGGAAGCCAGAGTTTTTTTCAGCGTCGGCATGGAACGCCACTTGAAAAAACGTGGGACTGTCAGTGATCAATAGAACCTAACATATGTACAGTACTAACCTTCAATATAGGGGTCAATGCGGCCACCCCAATCAGATTTGGCGTACATGCCGTTACACTTTTGGGCATTATCGGGATCCTAAAAGATTAGCAATGGGTTACAATTCCATGGATCGTGGAGCTTACAATCTGGAGAACATTAGCTAGCGCGCCCGAAGCCATGGCCAACAAGGCCGTGCCAAAGACCAGCGGTCGTAAAAAGGCGGGTGTCATTGGTGTAGATGGAGGAGTTTGTGTGTGGGTGTGGTGGATGTGGTGGTGATGGTGGTGGTGGGTAGTGGTAGAAAAGTGTGTGAGGTGGTTACTTAAAAGCGTTCTCCCCAATGCCAGAGGGAAATAATTAACACGAAAAAACACGCACACATATTAAGCACCGCCGCTTTAACCACGTATACCAGGGTTAGGGTGACAGATTCCACTAGCTATTTGTTTTTTTTTTGTATCTTAGATTGAGCCAACTTTATTTAATTATTATATGAACACAATTATTTAAATAAAAAACTAAAGGACCGCCAACACGGGACAACACTTCTTTCCGTGATCCCGGGTCCGAGCTCCGAGTTTCAGAACTAGACCTGAATAAGAGAGAAAAGGGAGCCATCTCCGCCAAAGCTCTCCAGAACCTTGTCAAAGTCTCCAGAGAATGAACTGCTATCACTAACTGAACTACCCCCAAGAACACCTTCAATGTCCAGCAGGTTTGCAGAAGTTGCCATCAAAAGCTTTTCATCAGATTCACTCGTTTTCAGATCTAGACCGCCTTCTGTACTACTGATGCTGCTGATACTGCTTACACTTCCGACACTGCTGTTGTTGCTCGAGGCGCTGATAGAGGAACTGGGGTTATCGTCGTCATCACTTCCACTGGGTACCTCCAGTCCCATTCCACTTGCCTCTTGGTACAGAGCATGTGATCCGCTCAGTGTAGGGTCAACCCCAGTAGCCAGCTCATAGTTTCCGTGATTTATGGGTTCTAGTGGCTTGAGCTGCATCAATGGTGAAACAACGGCGCTACCGGTATGGCTTAAATTGGCTGACGCTGCAACCAACAGCCCATTATGGAGTATATTGTTTGTCATTGCCAGTGCAGCGGCCACATCATCTGTACAAGTTTCGTGGCTTTCTAGGCTGCTTTTGACAGATTCAGAAACCGGTGTAATGTTTTGAGAGTAAGAATGAATTTTTTGAAGCTTGATATCAACCAGCGAGTCTTCAGTAGAGGTGGTGTTCGATAGCGACAGTGTAACATCCGGAACAACAACATCCTCATCAATAAAAAATGAGGTTGCAGAAGCTTCATCTGTCAGTGCAGTATCATATATTTGTTCATCAAAACCTTGAGAACAGTCATCATCATTTTCCACATGAGTCTCCAGCAAGCTGCGGAAGTCTTCAATCGATTCGTCAAGCAGCAGCGAAGGAAGAGATTTGCTGCGTGTTTTGCTCATGGAAATTCCAAATGCAATATTTTCTGCAAGACGTGCTGATGAGGTCACTGGACTTGTAGCTTCACTCATAGTCCCTGTCACTGTGCATGCTGGACGGCCACCAGCATGAATTCCGCTTCCCATTGTAGCTGCTGTAGCTGTAGCTGCCGTAACCATGTGAGGTTGACCGAACTGACCCATCACGACAGGGTTCATGGGGTTTATGCCAAAAGCCACGGGGCTCTTGACTCCAACCACTTTTCCAGGCTCATGCATTGATATTCTACTGAGTTGAGAAACTAGTTGCGCCAGAGGCCCTTCAAGTTTATGAACCATAATATTTGTTGCTTGGGATTCTTCAGAAAAATCTTCACATGCTGCCCATGAAGGCATTTTTGAGTTTTGTGTGCTGAAAGTAGGGGGCTGGATAAGAGTAATTATAATATCACCCATATTAGGGTTATCTGAGCGTGGCGTTAATTCTAAACTCTTGACGTTTTTAAGCGAATACTTAATACGGAACCCAGTCCCATTTGCGTACATGGTGTAGGACATGGCCGACTCGATTGGAGAGTAAAGAATAATGAGATCACTAGTTGCGCCACCTGCGGTGTAAACCCGGCGCCACTTACCAATTTCAAGTGAAATACAGGATAAGTGAACATTCTGGCTAAAAGAGGCTGCAGCCCCAAAAGCTCCATGTGTGTCAATTGGAGCTCCATTAGTCATGGCTGCAACAGTCATTGGTGAAGGTCCTGCTGCAGTAGTTATATGAGTCATGTGGTTTCCTGGAAATGCTGTCATGCTGTTTCCAACAAATGTCGGTGGAAAAGCAGCGGACATGGGATGAAGACCGTTTTGCAGTTGTCCAAGTATAGCCCGGTTATAACTATATGATCCGCCCATGGAAAACTGAATATTTGAGGGGAACCCGCTTCCGTGTTTTTTGGCCAAAATTTTATTTTTCGCCCGATTGTTCTGAAACCAAATTTGAACTGACCGCTCTGTCATATCAATTCGGCGACCAATTTCTTCTCTGGTTTTAGCATTTGGCGTCTGGTTGATCTCAAATTCGCTTTTAAGTACACTTAACTGATGAGGGGTAGCTCGTTGTCGCTTTTGATTTTTCTGTTGTTGTGTGAGAGTGGACTTGCGTTGTCTAGTTGAGGATCTCTTAGAGACTCCATAATCAGACAGGCTGCTATTCATATTGGAAATAAAGTTTTATCTAGCTGTATTAAAGAATAGGAGAAAAATTGATATCAAAAAAAAAAAAAGATAATGTACTATATAAATAAATATATTGAAATAAGGAAAGAAAATGTATTGTTATTATGAAAAAATACTTCAAAAAAAATTTGGTCCAGTTTGGGAGGCCTTTGATATTTATAGTTTTTATTTCTCTACTTTTTGTGAGAAAAAAGTGGTCAAATATGATTTATTATAGGGAGAATAACAAACTCAAAAACTTCAAGGCAACCGCCATACCGTTTACGCTGAGAGAGATGTTTTTTTGCCTCAGAAACTAAGCTTCAAGTTAGGAAAAGGTGGCATAGCTTCAAATGTACTAGTTCTTATGATAATAACCGTTTATAGGGTAAAAAAAAGTTCTGTGAATGTTAATGCGGATTCATGTAAAAGAGCTTCTTTTTTTTTAATGGAAGGCTCTACTACTAGTGTGTGTGAATCAAAAGTGTGTGCAGCTTAGTATTCAAATGCGCCTTAACATGAGATTTGTAAAGAAGGTCCTGTATAATGCTGACTTCAGGGTTAACCCTCTTTTTTTATCCTTACATTTCTTTTTAGTTTTTATTCTTAGCTTATTTTTTTTACATCCACATTGAAGTTTCCTCTTCAACAACTTTACTAAGAGTTGGTTGGAATCTTTCCCGCCAAAACGTTTTCTAGCTCAAATTAATAGAGTGGCAAAAATGGAAAATTCAAATTTTTCTAAACTTGCAAATGCGTTTTATACGGAAGGGTTTCATGAGTTGAAAAATAGGCTGAGGGGATATAATAGAGACCATGATTGAATTGTGCCCTTTTTCTTTGTTCTTTTTGAACATACTCCCCCATTGTTAGTTCACAATAGATATGATTGATAAAAAATATAATAGAGGTCTTATTCTTATCCACCTCTTAATGAGCGGGCACTAAAAGTTGTTGCTTTTAAGTGGGCACCTTATTGAGTGGAAGGTTTTTATTTTTTATGGGGGTGGAACTTCATTGTGGCGGGCATTTATGTCAACCTAAAGTGCTCAGTATGGAGGTTTCAAGCTTTTAGCGAACAAATGATATGGTTTCCAGGGAAACTGAAACATTTTTCAATACATTGATGGAAATGTTTGAAGATAAAGCCGTTCCATTTGCATTAATTTCAAGTGAATTCCAAAGAAAAATATATATAAATAAAAAAAGAGGCAGAAGCTATCAACTCAAAAGCTTCTGTTTACCGAAAAACAATAAACTCAAAAAATAAGGGCGAGAAAAGCCCTTCCGGCTAAGATAAAAAAATACAAAATGTAATTTAAATATGAAACAGTTTCATAGAAGTCCTGTTTTTCAGTGTCACTTTTTTTTTTCTCGGGTTCTTCTTTTAATGCATTTTCAATCTAAAGTTTACGCCATTTTTTTCAGGTACCAAAAACCCACACCTGTATGTCTGTCTATCTGTCTATTGATATTTTTGGACACTTGTTGAGTTGGTCGTCATATGGTTAGATGATCATCCTTCGATATGCTCTACCTCTGCTTATGCTTTTTATCCAATTGCTGTACAAAAAGTTTACTCAGGAAGGTTAAAAAAATAGATGACATTGTACTAATTGCTCATTGGCTTTAAAAACCTATTATCGTAACATGTTATCTTCTTAGTGATATAATCGCATCTCTCCCCAAAAGTGAATTTGAAACCATCAGTATTGATTTTCCTAGTTCAATGATTATCACAATTGGAGAATTGTTGCAGTTTTGATCTATAAAAATCATGTAACGTGCTCAATTCATCGTTCTTTATATCTAAAATATCATGTATATACTTAAATGAATTTCTGGCAGGTTCTGTCATAAAAAAAGATAGTTTTTTTTTTTTTTTTGATTTTTCTACCATCTGTATTCAAAAGCTTTAGAACGCTTTTTAATGACCGAGGCTTTTTTAAAAGTTTTTGCGATTTTTACTTTGATAAAATAATGGTGCCATTTTTTTATAACTCACCCTCATTTTGTTTGTCAATGCCCCTTACTAGATAAAAATAGAAAAATAAATGAAAAAACTTCTTCTCGAACTCTTCTGAAAATGAACTAGCGGGAGCTATTGCAAATTATTTGCACATTATGCCATTGCATCCTCTTGTTCTGCATAATTTTTTCAGTGGATAGAGGTGCGCACACCTCTAGCTTAACGCCCAAACAAAACTTTTGGCCATCTTTTCAATGAAATACTAAGGGATGGAAGCTCTGCTATTCAATTTTAAGAATAAAATCTAATGTCAAAAGATTCTAGGTAATCCACTAGAAGAAGTATAAATGAGACTATTCCAAAAATAAAATAAATAAAAATTTACAGGTATTTCTTTTAATTTTGTACTTCGTCTATCCACAAAATCTTTAAACAACTGATTATAAACAACACGTTTTCATTATTTTAAAGTTGTAATGATAAAGATCCTTTGCAAAGGAGTGTTGAAAGTTGAATGAGCCGAAGCTTGTACGGACTTGACTTCTTAGAGCTAAATCGTTTCGTTCACTTTTCTAAAATAATCCCATGCAAAGAATTAGTACTTCCTTTAAAAAATGCTTCATAGATTTTGGTAGGGGAATCAAAGTGAACGAAAAATCGTGAGTGTTTGTCTTGGTTAAATTACTTCTCTCCTAATAAGTATCAGGACAATATGCAAATTACTTTTATTATTAATTTTTTCCCATTTAATGCATAACTGCTAAATGTTGAAAAAATATTCTACACCACCATTGAGCAGATTAGATAAAAATTATGAATCTACTGGATGTGTCATCAACCTAGAAGTCAAAAAAATGTTGGAAGAAAAAGAGAAGTGAGAATTCATTTCTGTCCCCACAAAATCAGTAAAAAACATTAAAAAGTGCCAAGTATTTCAAATTAATATATGTAATGTTTTCTTTTTAAAAAAACAAATCACAGTTCTAAATCCTCTCTCCTAAAGGCTGTCCAAAATGGAATTCATATCATGAAAAAAACAGCTTATAACCTATGAATCTTAAGTCTGTTGTCATATTAATAAATATTTTGTAAAACTTCCCTATAACAGTTTGATTAACAGTACCAGGTTTCACCATATATCCGGAATGTTTTGAAAAGGGATTGTATATTAAAAATTGGGGATTGTTTCTTACCCGACTGTGACCGACAATGACATTCCCACCATTTTTACCCCCACTTCCCATGATAACTAAAAAAAAAATAGAAAGCTTTGTTTTATTTTATGTGCTAGTAAATACAAAGACTTTTATTATATAGGTTTTTTGTATAGAGAAGATAATTTTTTAAGGCCGAAATGCCAAAAAACTGATAAAATTGATAAAATTACAAATGAGGTGGAGTTAAACTGCGCCTTTGAATATCAAAACAAAATCAAAAATCAAAATAAATTATAACTTACATATATTTAAAGTAAGTTTTTTTTCTATTCATATCTCTTATTCTCTCCCCCTCACCATTTTTTGTTGCTTAATAGGGGAAATAAATAAAATTATGGGCTATTGTTACTTTTACAAGCAGTAGCTCGGTTTATGCACGCTTTTCAATCTACAAGTCCAAAAAAAAAAAAAACTATTAACGGATTACACTTACTTCCATTAAAATGTAGTATTTTTGTTTAGAAATAGATTGTCATTGATTTTTTTAATTTTTCTTAACAAAAATCTTTAGTAGCATCCGGAACGGCGCTTTTTTTCTTTGAAAATAAATAAATTTGTTAAGCCTTGGCCAAGTTAAAAAAAATAATTTTGTTAATTAAATCATAATTTAAGCTAGTAACCTTTTATTGTGATTCTGCAGGAACTAGTAATAAACAAAAATCCTTGTCAGTTATTGGCTTTCAAAGAGGGGTACATAGACTATGAGGGGGGAAAAGAAGTAAAACTTGATCGCTTGACAACCTTAAGAGTAATTCAAAAGATAGTAAAGACTATTTTAAGGGAACATGTTTTAGAAATCATGAAAAAAGAAAAATGTCTTATCTTCCTCTCCTTTCAAAGAGTCTAATATGAGATACCTTTATTCTGTCTTAATGAAACAACATACAAGTCTTTGAAAAACATTTTCCGATTTTTTTCTTAATAGTTAATGTATTTCAGGGGATTTTGATAGTATAGAAGCAAAGAAAAGCTTTAAGACTTAGCGATAAGGAGAATCAATGAAACAAATTCCTCGGTTCTTATCACATGGCAAAAGGTAATACGGCACCATAGTTTTTAATATACTAAACTCTATGTACATTCAAGGAAAGAAAAAGGTATTAATGATTAGTATATCAAACTTATTTACTTTACCTAAATATGGATAAATAACTTTAGAAAACACAGAATAGATTCAAAATGTATACATTTGGCCCATGAAAAACTATCAACCAAAATGAAAGCAAATGAAAAAAAATTCCAAGTGGGTATATCTGAGCTTTTTTTGTTTAATAAATGCCTTGTTTGACAATGAGATAGTTGAAGAATTTTTTTTTAAAAAAAGCCCTAAAAACAAAAAGAGACAAAGAACTGTGGATAGATTTTTAAGATCTAGGGCAACTGAAAAAACTAAACAAGTAGTACTGAACCACCATCCAGATATCTGCGTGTTTTGTACTGCCTTCCGGTTTTGAACAAAGCAATTATTTATGGTATATTCATAATGCTATTGTTATTACTAACTCAGCTGGTCATGATGGTATCTTTTTTGCAGGTCTAAGAATATGCTGGTTAGCTAAGTTATTAAAAGCACCAAAATATTGTCTCAAAGCTTGAAGAACTAATAAAGCTACCTTCAAAAAAAAAAAAAAAAAAAAAAATAGGGAAAAAAGGTTCAAGAGCCTTCAGTACCATTTTCGGTTGCTTTGTTTTTAAAAGCTTTCCACATTTGCTTAAGAAATAGACAAACATTTCTAGAAATATTAAGACTCTTTATTATAGGATTTAAAACATCAGTACTCAGTTCGGGACTGCACTTGATGACTTTGTATTCCTGTTCCGACAAATCGAGGGTGCATGAAAAAGGCCGGGAGTAATTATTTGGGTCAATGTTTGTAAAAACAAACCGCAAAACATCATCTTTTACCCCCTCAATATGCAATCCCAGTGTTGTTTCCCAAAAACTTAGCTCAGGATTAATCAGTGCCATTTGCTTATTTATAATTTCTCTTTGCTTTTGTTGCTCTAAAACATGTTAATCAAGTGGTAGCTTCAAGACATTATTTTTTTTCATACCTTCTTTTCGCTGTTGAATACTAATTCGTGCCTCTTCAATTGCATTTAACAATGTTGTTCGGTTATGCTCCATTTCTTTCATTTTTTGGGTAAAGTTCGAAATAGTCTCCCGGCTAGCCTCAATTTCTTGTTTCTGAGTCATGCGTACTACAAATACCAAAAAAAAAAAAAAATTCCCAGGTTAACCACACATTTAAGGTAAGAAAAAGTGATTGTTTTTAGGTCAGAATCAAAGTCATTTTCAAAAATAGTTAGCTTTCGAAATCTAACTTATATTATAGGCTCGCTAAACATACATTGCTCCAACTCTTGGTCTTTTTTGCGATAAGTGTCGATTTCACTTTTGAGTCTTTTTTGGGTTTCTATTAATAGGTTGGCTAGTTAGTTCAATGCTATGATGTATAAATTGAAACCGTTTCTACTATATTACCTTTCAATTCTGATAACTCCATAGTCAACTGGTTTTTGTCATTAATAATTTTTTTTTGGTTCCGTGAAATATAGCGATCAAGCTCAGAAGAAAACTCCTTCATTCGGGCACTTAGAATTTGACTTCCCAAATCAAATGTAAATGCATTAGATTCATTAGAATCTTCGCCAAAAGGTACAAGAGCCATTTCTTCTTATTTTTTTTTGTGTTTTAATAAAATCAAAAAAGCCAAAATAAAAACTAAAAGCCTATGAAGTGGGTTGGTGATGTCAAATGTTTGTTTATGGAGGGAGTTGGTGAAAAAGTAAACAAAATAATAATCAGTCATATGTTAGTCATGATTACATAATTTAAATAATAATTACTTGTTTTTTTTTTCTTTTGTCCCGGCCTGTTTTTTTTTTGGGTTTTGCAAAAAAATCTTCATAGTTTCTCCACAGAAGGATAAAGTTCAAAAAAAAAATGGCCAAAAAATCTAAAAAATCAGATCCCGAAGCACGAAAAGCCAGAATGGCTGAAAAGAATGCTAAAATAGCTGCTAAATCTGAAAAAAAAGATAAGAAATTGGCTAAAAAGAATGCCGGATCGGACGACGAAGATGATATGGATATCGATGAAATTCTTGAAAACTACAAAAAGGAACAGGAAGCCTTTCAGGCTGTGACAATCACTGCAGTTGAAAAAGTTCCTTCTAAGCGTATTAATGCAACTATGGTTGCTTCTCCTTTACAAGGAAAGCATGAATTATTTTTGTTTGGTGGTGAAACAACAGAAACTAGACAGGTTCGCACCGGCAATCGTCGTTTTCGTACCGGAAGTGTGATGACGGAAACTCTTGCGGTGTTTTACAATGACTTATACCATTACTCTATTGACACTGATCAATGGCGTCTTATTACCTCTCCTAATTCCCCATTACCTCGATCTGGTCACTCCATGTGTGCACACCCTTCAGGTGTGATTCTTGTGTTTGGAGGTGAGTTCTCATCACCCAAACAAACTACTTTTTACCATTACGGTGATACTTGGATTTTGGATGCTGAGACAAAGGAGTGGACCAAGGTCGAGTCCAAGAAGGGACCTTCTGGTCGTTCAGGTCACCGCATGACAGTGTGGAAGAATTACATTTTGATGCATGGTGGTTTCCGAGACCTGGGTACCAAGTCAATGTATATGGATGACCTGTGGGCTTTTGATGTGACTTCTTACAAATGGCATCAAGTTGAATTTCCTCCTACTCATTTCATTCCTGAGGCACGAAGTGGCCATAGCTTTTTACCGCATCCTGAGGGTGCAGTTATTTGGGGAGGCTACAGTAAGGTCAAAGCGCCTCACAATACTCAAAAGGGCAAAGTTCATGTTGATACCTGGCTTCTTAAGATGAAGCCGGATCTTGTTGGTGTTCGCTGGGAGAAGCGCAAGAAGGCGCCTTATGCTCCAAGTCAGCGTGTTGGATGCTCAATGACCCATCACCGTGGCCGTGGCATTTTGTTTGGTGGTGTTTTTGACCATGAGGATGCTGATGATCGCTTGTCAAGTACGTTTTACAATGATTTGTATGCGTACCAGATTGAGATGAACAAGTGGTTTACGCTGAAGCTTCGTGCCCCTCGTAAGCGTGCTGCTCAAAACCAAGCGCAAAACAGAAGTGGACGTAGGGAAAACCGCGATACTGACTTGGAAAACACACTTTCTGAGATTTTAGATGGCAAGCTTGATTTGAAGGATGAAGGCGAGGAAAAACCAGAGACTCCCAAGGAAGAGGAGGAAGAAGTTGTTGTTAAGAAGGAATACCCTGTTGTTAATACACTTCCCCACCCCAGATACAATGTTACTTCTGCAGTTGTTGGCGACTTACTGTTTTTATTTGGTGGTGGCTATGAGTACAAGGAAAAAGAATATCATTTGGATTCCATGTACTCTATTGACTTGGGCAAGTTAGAGGGTTGCAAGGTTTACTGGGAGAATCTTTCCGAGCTTGAGAATATGGATGAAGATGAAGATGAAGATGAAGACTTTGACGATGACGAAGGTGATGACTGGGAGGACGATGAGGATGAGGTTATGGATGATGCTGATGATTTTGAAGAAGAGGAAGAAGAAGAGGAAGAAGAGGAAGAAGAGGAAGAGACTGAGGAGATTCCTGATGATCGTCCATGGCTGCCACATCCCAAGCCCTTTGAGTCCTTGCGAGACTTTTATGCTCGCACAAGTGATGAGCTTCTTAAGTGGGCCATGTCTCAAGATCGTGAAGCTCGGGGTAAGGATCTTAAACGTGTTGCATTTGAACTTGCAGACGACAGATGGTGGGAACGTCGTGAGGTACTTCGTGTGCAAGAAGATAAGATGGAGGAGCTTGGAGGTATTGGTGATGTCATTGAAAAGGATGCTTCTAAACCAAAGGGCCGTCGTTAAAAAAAAACATATATATATCAAAACAAAACAAGTTTTTTTATTGCGGTTTGTTAGATTTATTTTTGTGTTGTTACATATAGGTTATTATCGTTGTCATTATTGTTGTTATTACATATATACATATAAAAAGCTACCATTCTAAACTGCGAATGAAGGCTTTTCTAGAGTCTTGGGGGTCTTTTACTTCGTTATCTTGGTCTTTTTGTTGCTGATTTTTTTTCTTCTTATCTGCACATTTGGTCCCACCACATCCGCAACACTCCTTTTTTGTTTTAGAGTCGTGGTGGTCATCATCATGACGATGGTTTTCATCGTCATTTTCACTATGACTTAAGCTTCTTTTTCGGATCATATGTTGTGATGGAGTGAATGTTTTGTGAGAGTCTGAAAAAGATGATCGCGGGGTACGACGGGTGAATTTGGTTTTTGTGGGATGATTTTGTGGGGTTGTACTTTGTGGCTGGAGACTTTGGTCCATATCGAAAGAAGCAGTAGTTCTAAGGCCAGGATTCAAGAGAAACGAAGAATGAGGACGAGCCGAAGTAGAGTCAAGCATTTTAGACAACAAGGGGAAAAGATTTAAATGAAATGATAATATTTGGATTAAGTTAACTGTATAAGGAAGAAATTCAAGCAGAGGTTTTTTTTTACTAGTAAAAAAAGGAGAGGACCCGTGAGATTAAACGAGCGAAGCGGATCCAAAAGCCGTGCTGGCCAGACTTTTTTGTCGCTGTAATTGTTACGACAGCCGTGCATACAAGTAATGCAAAAGGAAGTATTCAAATATTCAAATATTCAAAATACCTCGATATTAATCTAAAAAAACCATATAATGCTATATTTTTTTGTAATAAAAATTAATAAATATATATTAATCGCCTAAGTGAATCATTGTTTTAAGATGGGTCATTGGTTTTTTAGCTTGTCACAGCATCATTCCACGCCAAATCCCACGCTGAATCAAATATAACATTCATTACCAGACAGGTTCATGAATGCTTTTTTAGATATATCAATTGGAAACTTCTTTGTTGATAGATCAGATTTTATTAGGAAAAGCTATTTTCCGTATTAAATATTAAATTAAAGATTTTTTTTTATCTTCTACATGTTCGCTTAACTTTTTTGAGCACTAAAATATTTTTTTTTCTTAATCTTGGTTCGAGTATGACATACAATAATGTCATATCTTTAAATTTTTTACGAATCCACCAAAATTGTTTTTTTTTCTCACTCCAACATATTTTAACCTCTAGATTCCTAAATCATCATGATGGATCTTAGATTTGCTGATCAATCTCTGTTATCGAATGTTCTGGATAAAGCCAGCTAATTAACTGACATGGCTTAAATTTATTGCCACTTCCTGTAATAATTTTATTTTGGGTGGCGATAACGGCTATAAAAGTTTCCAGACCCCCCCTCACACAAAAAAAAACTCTTCCGACAGCAACCCACAAACAATTTACAACGCTTATAGATAAAACAACTACGATAACGATATAACCATGTCTAATACACCGCAATCGACAATCCCAGAAGGCGCCAAAGGGATTTTAGATATCGGCAACCACTGTTCTTTTTGTAACACTGTCGATTTTTTACCGTGAGTGAATAATGCGCCATCGCTAGGCTGTGTTTTGATTATCGTAATCTAACTTTTTATGCCAGATTCAAATGTGACGACTGCGGTCACACATTCTGTTCAAGCCACCGCCTACCGCACGCTCACGAGTGCTCACACAGCCTGGCAACTGAGCGCCAGAGGCTGAAAGATCTCAAAGTTACAAGCACAATACCCAAACCAGCCACCGCTGGCCGAACTATAGGATCAAGTGCCAAGGGTCCCGTCACAGGTCCCCAGCGTACCGCGGTTGTGCGCCAGCAGCTGGCTGAACAGCAACAGCGAGTCCGCGAAAAAGAAACAGCAGCTGATGCGAGATCCAAAAATAATATGGCGGCGCTAGATAAGCTGCGGTCAATCTGGGGGTCTTCGACATCAAGCAAACCAGCGACCGCCACTAATAAACCAGCGGCAGCAGCAAAACCCAAGTACACAATACCCAAGAAAGAAACTGTGGGGGCACAACCACAAACATCAGCGGCATCTAAATGGTTTGGTAAACTCGGAGGCGGCAGCACTACACAGTCATCTTCGAGTGGCGCGTCCGCAGCGAAGATCACTGCTTCAGCCTTACTTCAGCTTAAACGTGAAGCCAAACCTCTTGATGCTGCTCGGCCATCTAATACAGCTATTAACGGGGCCGCGGGGGCCACGGCTAATGGCACGACTCCTGGGCGACGGTACGTTGTTTTAGTCGCGCACGGAAGCGTGGTTGGACCTTACCAGCCCGAGTCGAGTTTACGTGAGACTGCCGAGCGCCGTGAATCGCACAGTGCGACGGTGTACATGGCACGTAACATTACAATAGGCAAAGTCGTTGACCGGGCCACAGACTTGTTACGAGTACCACGAACACGTAAGGACGAAGATGGAACAGAGCGCCGCGCTGCATTGTTTTTAGAGGGTGAGATGCTACCATATAATTCTGCGCTTGACAAGGCTTTGAATGGAGCTGTCAAGGACGGTGACCGGCTGACCATTAAGTACATTTGATAGAAATTGATTAGATGATATATTTTTTACTTTTTTTTACATTTACCAGTTTTTGGGTATAGTTTTTGATTAGGGGATTTAAAACTAATATTCACGGCCAGGTTAAGCCACACCAGATGGAAATAACGATAAGTTGATGAAGGAAGTTTGTTAACAGTTGAAATTTGGTAAAGTTGAGAGTGAATGTGTTTAGGTTGAAAATACCTGATGTAAGTATCAGAGCATCCATCAACTATGATTTTTAACTATACATACCCGTTGTTAATAATTAAGGGCGTGGAAAGAACGAACGACTGAGAAAATGATAAAATCAAATGATATGAAATTTTTAATAATAGAATTAAATTATCAATTTAATCATAGATATCGTTAAATACATTATCGTTATTTTTCAAGATCACATTTTTATACAAATAGTGATGAGACTACTAGTCACTCATAAATAACCAATGAAAAAGAATTGGTCGTACTCGCTATTGTAAAAATATTACTGATGATATTCTTTCTATTAAAATGCACCGGATCAAAATGTAGCTTAGCAGATAACACTGTTTTGACATGGGTGAATAGAACGAATAAATCGTCACAAAAACTGAAAAAAAGTACCAAGACTATTTTTTAATAACTATAAATGATTTAAAAAGTATAGTGTATTTTAAAATTAATAACTTAAGTAAATTTTTGTTATCATGATGTACAGTAAAAAAAATGGATAATCTCATTTTAAGTGGAGTCACTTTTTTTCAGAAAAAATTGTGATACGATTCCAAGTGATCAATTTAAGTAGTATTTCAATGACCTGTTGAATTCAATTCTTTGACATGGTCATTTGATCTAGATGTCAATAAAATAACAATAAAATAACAATAAAATATTAATAAAATAACAATAACAATAAAAATATCAATTGAATATTCTATTGAATATCGTTAAAAATCGCTAAAATAAATATATAAATACCCAGGTAAAATCCAGGTAAAACTAAAATCAGAACACAATTAAAAAAACACTCAACTAAATACAAACATAAATCTTTGTCTTCAAAGAATATATCAAATTTCTGTCCTATCAAACACCAATAGTTTAATTTTAATCAATATGGCCCACGAAGCATACAATAATTATGTGGAACTTCAAAACAAGCTCCGTGATGCACGAAATGAAGAAGCTCAAGCCAGAGCTGAAGTCAATAACTGCCAAGCTCAGCTGGACTACTGGAAACAGGATACACATGATCCTGCACACAGCATTCCTTTAATCAAAATAAATCATGTAATTAAGAATCAACAAGCAGTTACTGAGGCTAGAAAGAAATTGAACGATGCCCAAAGCAGATTGGAGCAAGCCTCAAGCAATGTACAATCTATCGAAGCACAGATTAGAATGTTTGAAAAGATCTTCTGTAACTAAACCAATGGGCCGTTAATCGACTAAACAATTTGGTTTAGGAGCAACTTTCAAATATCTTAAATTCTTATTAGTTTGAAGTAATAATACTTAATATACTGAGATTTTTATAGTTTTAACTTTAATGTCAAATATATTGTAATCGATTGATCATTAAGTACATTTGATAAACTTGATGAGATGATAAATATAAATCGTCTGTATCATTAAATACACTGACATTTCCTAATGTGACAATTAGTACTCCAAAGGCTACCAAATGATTTCCAAGTGGACAATGATCGATAGTAAAATAGAAATAAGCTTAAAATAAATCCATAGTACAAACCACGTTATTTAATCTCATTCACTCATTCATTCGTTTTTTTTGTTTCATCACCTAAAAAATAATACAACAAATTTAATTAAAATTAGTAATTAGTAATTTACATCTAAGGTTACAGCAAAACACAAAAAAAAAGGAAGAAGGAGGGGATATGGAATAATGGTTTTGTTTAAAATACAGTATTAAGAGTCTCTTCTAGATTTCAATAAAAATGGGTCTGTATTGTGCAAGTGTAGCTGGGCTTGCTAGCCCAAAAAGTGTAGCTCAAGCTCGACTTCGCTTTGAAACTCCAGAAGCGCGCGCCATTCGTTGCGGCCAAACAGAAACCCAATGAGCCCGTCTAGCAGACCGGTAACGGCAACTGCAATTGTGACGAGAATAAAAATGAAGCCGACATAAGCCCTGTTATGGGCTGCGCCCCACCAAACAGCAATCAGAATGCCAATGAGAACAATCACAGAAGCGATAAAGTGGTAGTTGCGGAGCCGCGCCTGGATAATGCTGGTAGGTTTGTACTCCTCAATGAGTTCCAAAATGTCTGAGTAGAGCAGACGCAGCTCGTCACGCGTTGCAGAGGACGTGGTAGTCTGGACCTTGTGGATGGAGCCTGGGGCCCCGTTGCCTGGAGGTGCATATGAAAGGTTGTGTTGTAAGCCCGAACGACGGTTGGAAAGTTGCTGGAGCTGGGGCGGTGGCTCTAATGATGAGATGGAGCTTTGGGGGGATGCAGCCATATTAGCTCCAGAGGAAGCAGCGGTGGCAGCTGCGCGTAGATTCAAGTTAGATGCAAAGGGGTTTGGCGAGGCTGTGGCAGCGCCATTGACAATGTTGGAAATGATTAGACTTGCTTCGACAGCAAAGTGGTCCGACACGGAGCCAATGCCGGCAATGGGTTCGACAAAGGCGACACGACAGTCGGCTGGAGATGCGTACTTGGGGTCGTAGAAAATGTAGTCGAGTCGTTTTGCCTCGTGGCGCTGGCGGTCGGCACGCCAGGTATTGAGCTGGGAGTCGCAGGTAGTTCCTGCCAAAGCGATTTGGTCTTCTGGGGTTAACTGGCCCATGGCCTCAGGTCCGCCTTCAAACTCGCCGTGCAGGTCTTGCCACGAGTCTCGGAGACCGGCAGTGTGCTGGAAGAGACGGTGCGATAGAGACCCCGGGATCGAGTTGAGGTCGCCAAGAACAACGACCTCGTGGCCTAGCTGGGATGCGCGACGAGCCAGTCGGGCAAGCTCCCAGGCCTGTGCTGTTCGATGGCAGGTGTATGCCGCATCGCCTGGGCCGTAAGGAGCATGCAGATGGGTTGATAGGATTTCAATAGGCCGGGCCTCCACTTCCTGGACGGCGGTTGTTGTGGAGGATGCTGCGGCGGTGGAGGATGAGTGCTGGATGATTGGTCTGATGACGACCGAGGCGGCTGACTTGCCGACGTACCAGTCTCCTCGGAAAAACGCCGAGGGTCTGCCGTTGAGGGGGTATCTGAAGAGACTGGCAGACTCGATGGGCCATTTGGAGAGGACCAGAAGCCCGGGGCCGGCGAGAATGCCAGAGTAAAAGTACTTGTGGTATCGGAAATGCGGCGCGGTGACGGCGCGGATGAGTTCGTAGTCGGCTTCGACCCAGATCTCCTGGAGAGCCACAATGTCGTAGCGGTCTCCGGCAGCTGCGATGCGTTCTGCGATGGCTGCCAGTCGCTCTGCTCGGAACTTGGACACGTACTTGAGGCCCCTTAATGAATGCCGTGTTAGTGGGTTATTATTACGAGGGTGTGTGTATACTCACCAGCAGTTGAGTGAAAGGATGCGGGCAACGACATGAGAGGCGTCTGAAGACGGTGAGATGACCGGGATGTCTGATAGTTCGTAGTCTGACATGGTCGGGTCTTTAATAACCAGCAGAGGCTTTTTTACTTTTGTTGTAAATATGGAGTATAGGAAAGAACGAAATAAAAAAAATTAAATAAAAATTAAAATTGGCATCACAACGGGTTTTTTGTGTTTTTTTATTTTTGCAGGTGCCGGGTTTGCCAGCAAAGTGCCAGTAAATTTTCGCAATAAAACGCCTAAAGGGGTTAGACTGTGCCTTCTGGGTAACTGCAACGATGTCACGTGCAGATACCAAACTTTGATTTTTTTTTTTTCCCGCCAACAAAACTTTTTTTATTTTGAAGACCTTTTGAAATAACTTCTGTTATTTTTAAAAATACTTGTTCTTTTTTGTTTTTTTCTATCTATATATTCAACAGTAACTCTCTCTACTCATCTAAATATTTTTTAATCATCTATACCCCTCATAATGGACTTTCCAGGAGTCTTAACTCGTCCAAATGAACTGCCGCTATCCCCCCTCCTTGCTCCCTCGCAATTCACCACTACAAGCTTAACCCCATCATCATCGTCTACTTTAGTCACCACATCCAAACCAGCCAATCCAAGCCATTCTTTCTCCTCTTCCTCTTCATCGTCAAGGCTACTAACTCTTCCCCTCGATGTTTTACGCAAAATCCTTCTAAACCTCGAGGTCAGGGATATCCTTAATCTCGGCGCTACCTCCTCCCACTTCAAGGCCCTTCTCCTTGACGACAAAACTTATGTGTGGCGTCTTTTAGCCATCCGTGACTTGCACGTCTCCGATCCCGCGCCCTACCCGACCTTCTGGCACTTGTTTGTCTTCGGCGTAGCTCCCTTCCACTGGATCAAAACCGACTTTTGGATTGACGACCAGACTCCCTTCGGAGAGGTTTATGTCTCAAAGTACGATAAAAAATCGGGCACTCTTTGTTTATACAAGCTTCTGTCTAGAAAAATCGAAGATACTCAGGAGCAAAATAACGAAAACCACCGCCAACAACAACAGCAGAGACCCCCGGAACTCGTTTCTTCATCGGTATTCCTGGCTTCCATGGCCAACCAACAGCGAGCGTCTAACCCCAATGCCCGTCTACAACAAGAAACGCGAGTCCCTCCTAAACCTCAGCAACTCACCTCCAATCCAAAAATCATGTTATTCCCCAACCAAGTAGATATCGTCACTTACGGACCCTACATCAAGCTATCACAGTATACGGAGCGTAACGAAGTATCCGGGGCGTGGAAGTGGCATTCTTGGGCTGAAGTAAATACCGGGGCCCAGATCGGTCTTATGCGAGCCACGGCTTTGGCTACCGATCGCCTCTCAAAGTCCATGAGCGTATGGCCTCCGTTTAATATCCCTGCAAAAGATCGCACGCGCAATGAAAGTCGAAACAACTTTCTTGGGCATTACATGCCACCCGCTGGAGTGGTTGAACATTCTAATAGAATGCGGGGGTTTACCGCTGCAGTCTCGTTTTCACACCAAAATACACCTTCCCCCAGCATTACAACTACCTCCAGCAATGGAACAAACTCAGTCACCCCGCAGCAGCAACATGAGCAAACTTCCCCGCCTAGACCTCCCCATTCTGACGAATCTGATCGTGGTCACACTCCATTAACGGCTTCAACAGTAGCACCAACCGCAACTGATAACAGTAGGTCCCTGACAACATGGCCAGCCGCAACACACCATAATGGTGGTGTCAACGCCTACTTCTTTGACTATGGCAACGTCTCCTCCAACTCTAATTCAACAACAGCAACAAGCATCTACAATGTTAGCCGTGATTTGTCGCGGCACTCGACCTTGTCATCATCACAACAGAACACAACAGCAAGCAACCGGCCACCAACGCCCCCTTCTCCAAACTTATTCCGACTCCAGCGCATGACCCTAATGGAAACCTTATATGGCCCTGTCGAAACAGTATACAGACTAAACCAAACTCTCTACGCGCCAACCAAAGACTGTCCTTTCCGGGGGATTTGGATTTCGGGCAAATCCTCGGAGTTCCATCTGTTTGCCCAGCCCAACGAAAATACCCTAGAAGCAATTAAACTAACTGGTAAGTATTTTTTGATTTAAGTCCGCCACTCTGAAATTTCAATTTTCATTCTTCTAACTTGGATGCTTTTTTTACCTGTTTCTAGGAAGTGCACACCTCAAACGAGGCGAATACACTTTTCTTGTGAACGATCTTAACAATACGCTCCCGAGCCCGTATCCTGAATGGGCCTACGCGCGTGTAGTTTCCGGAAAAGGTCAAGTTGCTGATTTCAACTCTACAAACCGTAAGTCTTTTGGTTGCATTTTTTATTTGTCTCTTCTAACTTTTGTTTACTAAAGCTCGCTTCATTCCAATTGAACTCGTGATTATCTCACCTTCTCAAATCATTTGCTACTGGCCTAAATACACATTTATGGATGTCTACACTCGCGTCAACACCAATGAGATTCTCTACGGTTCTTAACCTTCAAGACCACAGATAAAAGGCCTTTTGTTTTTTAAAAAAAATGAAAACTGCAATGATTATTCAGTATTCAATTAGTCAAATATAATCATCAGTACGTTGAGATTGTTCCCATTGCCTCAATACTGTCACCTTGCTTGTACAATCTCTCTTTCGCTTCTAGGTACAGTACCACACTGAAGCAATAGAAGAGATTACTAAAAACGAAGTAACTTATCTATTCGCCTCAAATATATAGTTTAAAAAGTAGTTTGATTCGAGATTACAAAATAAAACTCATTACAAGTCTCAAAAATTCCACAACCTCAACTTTTTTTTTGGGCCAACTTTTTAAAAAATCTTACCATGTCACCAAATATTATATAGACCTCTTGATATCTTCTAATTCTTCCTCTCGTATTATAATATTAACAATTACCAATGAAAAAATGCCGTCGACCTCTGGCTGCTCGCTGTGCGGCTTTTCACGAGCCTGCTTGCTTTCGTAACCGCCCTGAAGAAAAGGAGGCGTGTTGCTTTTCTTTTGTTTTTTTTTTTGAGCTACCAAGCTTTATATAGCCATAGTATTCCTCCCTTTTCTTCCCTACCCCCCCTTTTTTTTCTTCTTTCCCTTTTAACTCATAACTACATATCCCTCCAATTCAACTCAATTCATGGTAAAAACAGGGTCTAGTGCATCAACTATATCCAGAATTTGCCATCCATAATGTCCTCTGAGTCCCTCTTACCTACGGTCGAGACAGATGATCTCCCAAGCGCATTCCGACCAACCCCTAAACACACGCTCAAAATCGCCCTTCGCATCAAGGAGCTTATCGACATTCTCGTGCCCATCCAGTTCGACGAGTCGGTGGTCTCCCGTGCAGACTCCCCTGTCATCACCGACGCCGTTCTAGACCTGGTGCGCGAGGCTGCCGGAGGCCAAGGTAACGGCGCACAGGGCTCGTCGTCGCGCCGCTATCGCGCGCCGCTCATCTTCATCCTGCTCACCGTCAAGCGATGGTACGACGACATGGCCGACCAACAGCTTTTCGACGCGGGTCTCTACGGGCTCCGCGCAGTCACCGCCGAATCAATTGCCCAGCGTCTCATTGACGCCCAAGAAGACGAGCGCTACTTGTTCCGCGACATGCTGTGCCAGCGCTACTCTATCACCCTCAATGGAGAAGACTCGGACCCAACAAGTGCCCTTGAGTTGGCTGTCGACTTGCACTCCACTCCCGTCATCTCGGCTGGCGGCTACCAGCGCTGCATTAAGTGGCTGTGGAACGGATGGATTGTTCAGAGTGTCGAGGATCCCAACGAATATGTCTTTTACAAGAACCTGGGCGTTACGGACTGGCAAGTCCATTTTGACCCAGACCGACTCAAGACACCCAAATACCAAAACTACGTCCAGCTTTTCTTTTGCTTGCTCTACTTGTTGCTTTATACCCTCACCATCAACACCCTTAAAAATAGCGGCAACTTTGACGCCGCAGAGTTCTTTTTCTTCTTCTTTACCCTCGGCGGCATTGTCGATGATGCCCTTAAGTTTTACCATGTCGGCTTGTCCTACATTGGTTTCTGGAACATTTTCAACGATACTATGTACTTCCTGGTTGCCTGCTCCTTTGCCTTGAGACTCGAGGCGTTCACTCATTCTTCCGCATCACCTCTTCGCGAGTCCCACCTCATGATTTCATACCGCATCTTGGCCTGCTGCGCTCCATTCGTATGGCTTCGCATCTTGCTTTACCTCGAATCTCTCCAGTTCTTTGGTGCTATGCTCATTGTGCTTACACAAATGATTCGTGAATCTGTCATCTTCTTTGTACTTCTTGTCATCATCTGTCTCGGGTTCCTGCAAGCCTTCATTGGTCTCGACTTTACAGACGAAACGGTCGATTTGCTCCCTCATACTATCAACACCATGCTTCTCACAATCATGGCTTCCCCAGATTTTGATGCGTTCACTGAGCTTGCGGCACCTTACGGATCAATCGTCTACTACTTCTTTGCATTCCTCATCACTACGCTGCTCCTTAACATCTTGATTGCTTTGTTTGGTTCGGCGTATTCCCACATCTATGACAATGCTACGGAAGAGTACCTGGCTCTTGTTGCGTCCAAGACCCTGCGATTCATCCGCGCCCCGGATTCCTATGTTTACGTTCCACCCTTGAACATTATTGAAATTGTTTTCGTGCTGCTTCCCTTTGGCTGGACTACCGATAAGATTACCTACCAGCAGATTAACCACTACATCATGTACGCATTCTACTGGCCTGTTCTACTCTTCACTGCCCGCGCCGAGCAGCAAACCGCGCGCCGCGTCAAGTACAACCGTCTCAAGGGTCTTGACGACGATGCCAACGAGCACGATCAAGAATGGGATCTGCTTGATGGATTCCATGAAGAAGACTTCCACGACGAAGAAAACAGCAACGCCGAAGACGGCGACAACGATGAAGAGGATCCTGGTATCCTGGCCATTCGCCGCCGCATCCGCTCCAAGCACCTTCTACACCACAACGCCTCGGGCTCTTCGCATGATAGCTCTGCCGAGCTGGACGAGATGAATGCCGCCATTGAGGCCGGCGACCCGGAGTTCCCCATTGACGAGAAGGCGTGGCGTCGCCGCGTGCTTCTCAACGCTCCCAAGGTCGAGGTCGGCAGCAAAAGTGGTGCAGGCTGGCAAAACTATTGGCTGGTCAAGGACTTGCATTCCCTTCAAAAGGACGTTGAAAAAGTCCGCAAAGAACTGGGACCCAAGACCGCCCAAGAAGACGGTCAGCGCGGCATCTTCCTAACCAAGGAAGAGCTCAGCGATATTGTCAAGACTGCCGTTGCCCAAGCTCTTGAAGAGAACAGATAAAAAAATAATTAATATAAAGACCTTTTTAATAGTATGCTAAACTTTTGATTTTTAATTATTTATACACATTAATCATCATCGTCGTCTTCTGAAAAATTACCATGGTAATCATCGTCATCACCATCATCGTCCTTAGTCTGCCCAGAGCTTAGTGTTGGATTACTAGTCGACTCCTTTCCGCTGCTTCCTCCATCACTTCCAGACCTTGCAAAATTCTGTTGTTCCATAAGTCCTGTGTTAGTTCCATTGAGATGACCGTTTGATTGCTCCATTCCAGCGTGCATGGCAGTTTCATTAGTCAGTGTCCCATTAGTAGTTCCTCCACCATTCACCATTGGCGTGCCAAAAACCTGTGCTGATGTCAATATCTTTGCTTCAGCAGCTGGTTGCGTCTTAGGTACCACAGACCCCGGAACAAGCTCGTTAAGCTTCCCATTAAATTCGCGCTCCATCTCATTTGCATCTTCGTAAACTTGCGATCCTTCTTCATTGTACTTGCGAGCATTGTCAAACATGAGTTGGAAGTCTGCACGAAACTCACCCAACCGCTGGTAAGTATTGTTGTTGATCCGCTTGTTTATAATGTCCATTGCAATTGGATTCTCAATGATGGCATAATATGTCGCATACTGTCGCTTACTGGGAAGCTCCTTGAATAGGTAAATTCGCGGCCGCCCATGTTCATCAACAAGATTATAGACATGTTCATAAAGAATCCGCATCTTATTGGTCAAGTCCATTCGCTCAATAGGACCCAATGTCTCCTTGATCTTAGGGGGACGACCCTTGCCTTTACGACGCTGTGGAGGCATTGCCGGCAGCGCCGCATCAGCAATAGTTGCCGCTGTAACTGGAATACTGGGTGAATTGAGAAGGGTAACAGGCATAGCAGCGGCAGCCTCAATTTCAGCGCGCGACCGGCGACCACGCTTTCGTTTACCAGTGACTGCAACTGCCGGGGTAACAGGTGTTGAAGATGAGGGAGTAGCGACTCTGGAAGAGGAAAATGGCAAAACATCAGGTGAGGGTGTATCAATCACCGATGGGCTGCGCGTTCTAGGGGATCCTCCGTCGGTTGTCTTTTCATGCTCACGCCTCATCTTGTTGATGCGACGCTTCTCAATGCGTGCTCGCTTGCGGGCCGTCGCTTCCTCGGGTGTATCGTCCTCAGCATCAATTGCTTCGACCCACTGCTCCTCAGTTAATCCATCGTCATAATGCAACACCTTGCGCTCGCGCGCACCGCGACCATAATTCTCTTGAGTATTTGGTTCTGGTTCCATGGCCTCCTTGGCAAAAAACTCTTCAGTATACACCTCAGGAAGCTCACTTTCACCAAACAACCGATCAAACTCTTTTCCCTTACCAAAGGGACACTTTGCGATGCGGTCTTCGTCAATTTTGCGGAAAATTTCGCGCTCATTGTCATCACGAGCCAAAATCTCATTCAGTTCATCGTCGTCAAGATCCTCCTCCTCGTCATTCTTGTGAAGACGCTTCAGCTCTTCTTGCTCCAAAAGCCTTCGTAGAAAGGCTTCCTGCTCTTCGTTTGTAGACTTGTTGTCGAACTTTCCGGCCTGAATGACCTTGCCATCAATTTCAAGCTTACGGTGAGCGCGATCCAAAATTGTCTCTTCAACAGAATTTTCTGTAATCAAACGCAAAATGCGCACTTCCTTGGTCTGACCAATTCTATGAGCACGATCCTGTGCCTGCAAATCCTGATGGGGATTCCAATCAGTATCAAAAATAATTACTGTATCAGCAGTCTGCAAATTCAAACCCAGGCCACCAGCACGGGTCGACAGCAAAAAAGCAAAGTAAGGAGAATTTGGGGCATTGAACTTTTTCAAAAGCTCGGATCGCTCATCAGCCTTTGTGCCACCATCGAGTCGAAGATATTTATACCCAAGCATAAGCAAAAAATCTTCCATAATGTCCATGATTTGAGTCATTTGAAAGAAAATTAAAACTCGATGGTTTGTCGCTTTGAATTTAGGCAGCACGCGATCCAATAGCTCAAACTTGCCTGCAGTACGCCAAAGTAAGGCATTACTCATTGTGGTGGGGTTAATCATATTTTCAACCTGTTCAAACACAAATGGATGGTTGCAAATTTTCTTGAGTTGCATGAGCTTGTTGTTGAGACCTTTGGCGCCATGAGATTTGTTTTCGTCTGCAACGAACACCTTCTTGAAACGAAGAACTTGCTGGTACAAACTTGATTGAAGGGCACTCATCTTGCATTTGATGACCTTCTCGACCTTGTCTGGGAGATCCTTTTCTACGTCCTTTTTCAAACGACGTAATAGGAAAGGCCGTAAAACCTTATGTAGACGACGAATAATAAGAAGCGTCTCTTCTTCTGATAAGTCCATCTTATCCTGACTGCCAGTATTTGCAAAAGGAGTATTAAACCACTCATCAAAAGATTTAACCGAATTGAAAATTTTTGGCAAAACAAAGTTAAGCAGCGCCCAGAGTTCTGGAAGATTGTTTTGCAAAGGAGTACCAGTAAGAATCAGACGGTATTTTGTCGAGTAATATGTTGTCAAAGTGTATGATAACTTTGACTGGGCATTCTTCATACGGTGGCCCTCATCGATGATCATATGAACCCATTTAATACGACTGAGAATAGGCCGGTCCTTGATAATGTACTCGTAGGTAGTTAATACAACCTGGAAATCGCCAGAGCGGACAATGGCTTGTTGAGCCTTACGGGCAACAGGAGGACCCTTGTAAACAACCTTTTTGACGCTCGGTGCCCAGCGTTCAAATTCCATTGTCCAATTGGTGAGGGTAGATAGTGGCACAATAACCAAGTAAGGGCCAGGAACGTGCTTGACTTCGATGAGGTAGGTGATAAGGGAGATTGTTTGAATGGTTTTACCGAGACCCATTTCGTCGGCAAGGATACCATTTAAATTGTTATTGTAAAGAGAAATCATCCACTGAAGACCCTTAAGCTGATATTCTTTAAGAGTACCTCCGACAAGAATTGAAGGCTGTTTAGTGACGACTTCTTTTATGCGATGAGCAACAGCGTAATAATCAACCTTTTCTTCGCCCTCCTCCCAGTCGTCATCATCTTGTGAGTGATCTTCTTCTTCCTCTGGAGGCTCATCTTCATTGGCATCTGTTTCAATAGATCTAGTTTCCCGTTGCTGGTTCTTAACTGCTTGAGCAAGAGAGTCTAAGAAACTATTAGTTTGTTTAAGAAGATGGGTAATACGTGTATCTTTCGTCTGGTCAAGAAGCTTAATGTATGCTTCTTCATCATTGGCTTTAAGGGCTTGAAGACGTTGACGCGCAGTTCTTTCAGCTCTTTTTTGTTCTTCCTTTTCTGTAAAAGAGTGAAAGGAAGAGACTCCGCGACCAAATTTTCGATGCTTTTCCTCAGAGTTGATAAGATGCACATGTGTCTCTTTTGATCGCGAGCAAATGGTCTTGAGATGGTTGAGCTTAAGCTGATTCTCACGTTGAGTGCGCTCAGTGCGTTGTTGGGCGTCAAACTGCTCCGTTTTGACAGCCTCCACAAGACTTTGTTGCTTCATTCGAGTGAAATGTATTTGATTGGACTCATTCATGGCGACTGAATTAAAGTAGTAAAGATCGGCCAAAATATCACCACGCAAGGCTTTTTGTTTATTGAGAAGCGATAGGGATTTGAACTCAATAAGCTTATCAATTTGATCATCTGTAAGATTGTCAATCTTATCTAAAGATATCTCATTGACTGGGTAAAGATCTACAAGTCTGTTGAAAATCTGGGTATTAATATCTTGTTCACGAAGACGGTGCATATCCTCGACATTAACACCCAATGGCATAAGAGCTGGAATAAATGGAGCTTTTTCTGAAATGGGAGGAATGTCTGAAATGTCAATAGGT
This sequence comes from Magnusiomyces ingens NRRL Y-17630, assembly GCA_900497715.1. Lineage (NCBI taxonomy): Eukaryota > Fungi > Ascomycota > Dipodascomycetes > Dipodascales > Dipodascaceae > Magnusiomyces > Magnusiomyces ingens. The sequence continues at coordinate 2,518,145 of UIDE01000002.1, forward strand.
TTGTCAATGTATGAATAAGGGTCGATGGAGTCGCAGACACCAAGTTTTTCCAGGTTTGTTTTAGGGGAGGAGGGTGGCTTTGGTGCTGGAGTAGGAAGCGGCTTCGCAGCTGGCGAAGTAACTTGTTGAGTATTTGGAGATGCTTGTGGTATTATTTGTTTTGTCTGAGAAGGGCCATTGCCAGGAATAGGACTGGGACCAGCACCGGGGCCAGGAATGGAACCAGGAGTAGACACAGACAAAGGAACAGGAGAAGGGGTTTGAGCTGTTGCAGGAGGTCCATTAGAAGCTGGGACCGGCTGAGACATTTGCTGAGGAGATTGCTGGTTTGATCGCTGAGGAATTACAGGTTGTGGATGGGCCAAACCGGGAGAAAAGCTGGGAGGAGCCATTGGTGTAGGAGCCGATGGAGTCGCCGATATAGGTCTCGGAGGGGCTGGACTGGAAGGGGTTCCTGATTTTCTCCTCATATGCGGAGAGTTGATTTGAGAGGTAGGAGTGGTTATCGTGCGCTGTAAAGTACTTGGGGAATCAGGGGGGGCAGTTGAGGGCACTCGTGATATAGTTGGTTGGGAGATGGGGATTCCATTGGAAGGGATGCGATTAGGCTGGAATGGCTGTTGTTGTTGGTAAAGCTTTTGCTGATGTTGGTTTGTTGAGATTGGAGAGGAAGACGAAAATTGATCCTGTGGGAGGTTTGCTGGGGGTATTACTGGTGTGTTGTTTTGAGAGAACTGGGGGAAAGGGGCGACCTGAAAGGCCGCAGCCACTGTTGGATTAAATAATTGTTCCTGTAAAGCTTGGGGAATTGATCTGTTGCGAAAAAGAGATTTAAATGCCTTGAACTGGCTCTTAAGAAGGTTTTGTTGTTCTATAGTAAAAATAGAGGGAGGAGCAGAAACAGCAGCAGGCCCTGATTGTTGGGGAGTTGAAGCTGTAGCTTTTTGCAGTTGGGGGGTATTTTGAGAGAAAGGAGAATGTGCATCTTGAGATTGTTGTTGATGCGATTGTTGTTGGTTATGAAGATGTTGTTGTTGTTGCTGTTGTTGTTGTTGCTGTTGTTGTTGTTGCTGTTGTTGCTGTTGTTGTTGTTGTTGTTGTTGTTGTTGTTGTTGTTGCTGCTGCTGTTGTTGTAGTTGTTGTGGTTGTTGTTGCTGCTGCTGTTGTTGTTGATGCGGTTGTTGCGGCGGTTGTTGCTGTTGCGGAACGACAAACGAATTGGACAGTTGAGGAGAGTGTGATGGTGGTCGTTGTTGGGAAGAACTCATCTGTGATCCTCTATTGTTAGTCATTAATTGATCCTGCTGCTGTTGCTGTTGTTGCTGTTGTTGTAGATTCTGTTGAACACGCATTTGAGCGCGTTGAACATCATTGAGGATTTTGGTAAGACTCATAAACTCTGGGTTATTGTAGACCTCAGGGCCAAGTTCCTGTTGAAGTTGTCTCCAGCGCTAAACAGATAAGTTAGTATGATTATTATGGTGAGATAACTACAGTCACATACGTTAAGACATCTTTTTATATCTTCGCGCGAACGAATAGGAAATATATTTTGGATACCCTGTTGTTGCTGCTGCTGTTGGAATTGGGGGGATGCTGAAGAAGGGGCTTGAAGAAAGGGTGAATTTTGAACTAGTGGGCTTGCTTGGACCGAAGGGCTAGGCATTGAAGCAGCCGGAGTGTTTGCAGCTGTGTTTGAAGAGGAGTGCATTGGGGAATTTTGGGAGCTGTTGAGTTGTGGTTGTTGTTGTTGATGATGATGAAGTTGTTGTGGTTGTTGTTGTTGATGCAACTGCTGTTGGTGATGTTGTTGGATCTGAATAGACTGTTGAAGATGTTGAGGTACCGATTGAGGCTGTTGCTGAAGTTGGTATGAATGGAACTGGCCAGGCTGAGCGGCAGACTGGGCCGATGGTGGGGGAGGGGGGTTCAGTGAGAAGTTCTGAAAGGTCCCGCCTGCACTGAAGGAGATGCTGGGAGAAAAAGACGGATGCTGTTGCTGGTCCATCTTTTTCTGTTTGTAACGTGCAGGTGAAAATGACGCGTCTTTTTAATTTTTTCTTTTTTTTTCTTAGGCAAGTGATTTATGCTGATTTATGTGTAGCTGTAATAGAGGTAGTAATGATGGTTGTAGTAGTGACGATGATGGGAAAGACGGTGTATTGATTACTACTGTTATTATTATTTTATAAAAAAATAAATATAAGTACGCGTTTGGGATGTTTGTTTATATAAAAGGAGTGGTTGTGGGAAGAAAAAAGAGAAGAAGAAGAAGAAGAAGAAGTAGAAGAGGGAAAAAAAAGGGCAGTTGTCAAAAAGCTCATCTCCGGCGTGGGTGGCCACCCTCAAATTGGTGGTGGCAGTGCTCAAAATTTTAGTTTAAGAGAGACAGATGATTACAAACAAGGGCATTGTAACATATCACATGACATAAGTGCTAAGTTATAAGTCTTTGCCGGTTTTACCTGCCTAACTTTATCGGTAAGAAAATGGCAACTAACAGAGAGCGCGCAGAAAAAAATACAAAAGGCCCTGTGTTACCCTCCCAAATTTTGGCATTTAGCCACTCCCTCAAAAACGCTCCCAATTCCCCGTGCAGATGTCTCAGCGCCAAACGTTTACTCCGGTATAGGGCCCGTGCGGCTTTAATTGAGATTTATACAAAACCTGTGTCAACTCAACCGCTTAAATTTAATACACGGAGATTACCAGCTTTGTGAGAAAAAAAAACATGATTTATCTAAACGTTTAATGTGGAGATAGAAAATCGTGGAGGGTAGATCCTCCCCAAACAATGAGGCTTATAGACTAAACAGGAGAGATAACCTGGCATGATCAGACTGTATCATGCGGATCAAGCGGACAAAAAGTAATGCTTGCTGAAAAAAAAACGGCCGAAAAAAAAGGGTATAAATAGTCCAGAGTTTCCTTCTTCATTCTGGAGTTTTTTATTTGAAACTATAACTAATTAAACATAAACCCACAAAAAAAAGAAACTTGATCTTATCTCGTTTTAATAGTTTATAACGATCTTAATAAACTAAGTTATATATATATCTTTATATATAAGCCCCCCTTAATCACTATAAATTTATACCTAATACACTAAATCTCAAAATCATGAGCCTGCTACATCTTGGAGCTGTTTCTCGAGTCTCGGCTCGTACCCAGTTAGTTCGTATGGCCGCACCAACCATGACACTACGATCGATATCCTCCTCCTCAATCAAGAAGGCTGCCACTACCACTCCTCAAGCGCTTGAGGATTCGGCCACACCCTCTAGCAAAACCCCCTCCGCTAAAATCCCCCCAGGCAAGATTATCGATCCCTCTAAGCCTCCTCAGTTTCTCAAGTCTCTCGCCCCTATGGATCTCTTTTGCTACACTCTGATTGCAGCCGCTACAGCCAACCCGGCTCTCATCCGTCTTTCCACAAACGTGATGCGCTATGTCCCCAAATCCCTCATCAAAACTTTTGTTTACCCCATTTACTGCGGTGGTGAAAGTTTTGACGAGGTCGTGGCTACTGGGTCCAAGCTGCTTAAGCGCGGCTTTGGAAACATGATGATTTCCTACTCTGTCGAAGACGCAGAGGGCGCCGGTGCCAACACTCTTCTTGAAGAAGCAGTGGCTGAAATTGTCAAGTCCATTGATGAAGTCTTGGTCAAGCATGCAGACAATGTTGAGACTCTCTACCAAAACGGCAAGGTTTCCCAGCCACCCATTTCCGGTTACGTTGCTCTTAAGCCCACTGGTCTTATGCCCAACTCTGCTCTTGCCCTCCAGGAGTGGAACAATCCCAAGTATGCTGACCTTTGGGAAGAGTACCTTGCTACATGCCGCGCCATTTGCCAGCACGCACAAGACCACGGCAAGGGCAAGGTTGTCATTATGTTTGATGCCGAAAAGAAGATTTTGCAACCCGGTGTTTACGCTGCCCAGCGCGCCATGATGAAGGAGTTTAACCGCAATGGCAATGTCATTGTCATGGGAACTATTCAAATGTATCTCCAGGACTCTCGTGCCCAGCTTGCTGCTGATCTTGCGGATGCCAAGAAGCACGGCTACCAGCTTGCCCTGAAGCTTGTTCGTGGCGCCTATGTCCACTCGGAGCCTGACCGTTGGAACGTTGTCCACAAGACCAAGGCTGACACCGATGCCTCTTACAATGGAGGTGTGAGTGAAATGCTTTCTGAAATTGAGTCTGGCTGGCGCACAAAGAAGCCTTCTGCTGTGGGCCGTTTGATTGTCGCCTCGCACAATGAGGAGTCCATGAGCCGAGCCTCTGCTCGTCTCCTGTCTGCCGAGTCTGAGGGTATTATTCCTAAAGGTGATGAGTCTGTTGTCTTTGGTCAGCTCATGGGCATGGCTGAAGATCAAGGTGAAGCTCTTTCCCGCCGCGGCCACAAGGTGATTAAATATGTTCCTTGGGGACCTGCCAAAGAGACTAAGGAATACTTGATTAGACGCTTGGAGGAGAATGGTGATACAGTTAGTGTTGGCGGATGGTCCATGGCTGGTCACGGGCTTACCGAGATGGTTCGCCGAGCTTTTGGTCGAAAGTAAGCAAGACTGGATTAGAAGAAGAAGAAGAAGAAAAACCCCCTGATGAGGACGACCTGAATTGATATTAATGACCCTTTATGATTACGACTTAGATAAAAAAAAAATTAAATAATCAAGTTAATAATTGTTAATTTAACCAAAATTTAAATTGTTAATATAACTGCTTTTTTAACTATAACCACAGTTTAAACTGCGTTAAGACCCTGATGTCATGACCCACCCTCTAGCACCATTGCTCCATCACGTGACGGTGTCTCTCCGCTGCTTGGCCTAAAGTTGCCCGAATTCAGTGCATTGCGGCGCGGGCTGCGATTGGCAAGGCGTGTGTGGAATGTCAGGCGGTTCGCAGATGGAGGCGCGCGTTGAAAGCTTCCAGCGATATACGTAACCAGCGGAAGAAAGAAAACCCCCATAATAAAAAATAAAAAAAAGTTAAAAAAGAAAAACAACTCTCTCTTCTTACTCGTTTTTGAGTGGCCCTCCTTCACTCCTCTTCCCCCCTCCCCCTTCTTTTTCTTCCCTTTTTTTTTTCCCCTTTTTTATAGCCATCATACAACTCATCAAATATCTAATCACGTTAGAAAACTAATCGTCAATTCCCTCTAATCTTGTTTATTTTCCAATCCCCGCCTAGTCAATTTTCAAGTCCCAGCAAACTAGCCATCCCTCTTGTTCCTGAAACAATGTCTGCTCCGTCGCCCGACGCGCCCGGCATTGTGCCCGGGTCGTCGCCAAAGGAAACAGTCGCTCAGGCCGTCTCCTCCGCTGCTCCCCATGTCGCAATTACTTCAACCACCAAGCCTGCAGGCGACACGGCCTCCGCAATCAAGACTGGAACTGCCATTCCTGCCGCCGCCTTGGCCAACCCGGTCGCAGCCAATGCTGGCGTCCGCCAAGTGGCCCAAAACGCGCAAACTCAACCTCAACAAGCGCAACCAGTCCCTGTGAAAACACCCTCCTCGTCTCAGCCTAATGCTCTGCCTGGTGCACCGGCATCTACCAAAACTGCCCCCACGAGCTCCGGTGCTACCCCTCCCGCAAAATCTTCCACTCCGGCACCTACTAAAGCTGCCAATCCTCCGCCATCCTCCAAAACACCAGCTCAGGTATCAATAACGGACAAGGATGCTGAGGCTTCACAGACAATTGCCAAACCCAAGGCTCCGACGTTTGCTGCTCTCGCTGGCTGGAAACAAGTTGGTGGCTGGGTCGAAGACAGCACACTTTCTGCTGACGAGTCCCAAGATCTTTTGGACCGCGCCACTCTTCTTGAAGCTTATATTTCAGACCGCTTTTACGGCGACTGGTACCACAATACTGCCCTCATTGTTCTCACAGCCTTTTACTCATGGCTTGTTGGTAAATTTGGCGGTGGTTTGGCGTGGCTCTTTATTGTTCTTGCATTTACTGCAACCGTCTACCGTACTTCGATCCGCCGCTTGCGTACCCGTGTCCGTGACGACTTGGTCCGTGAAAGTTCCCTCCGCAAGCTCGAATCAGATATGGAAACAATGGAGTGGCTCAATGCTTTCCTCGTCAAATTTTGGCTTATTTACGAACCCGTTCTCTCTGAAACCCTTGTCGAAACTGTCAATAATATCCTTGCTGGCTCCACCCCGTCTTTCATTGAGGGTCTTTCCATCGACACCTTTACTCTTGGTACCAAACCCCCCAGAGTTGACTTTGTCCGTACCCATCCTCGTACCGATGAGGACATTGTGGTTATGGACTGGAAGGTATCGTTCATTCCTAATGATCTCGATGACCGTACTTTGAAGCAACTCCGCGAGAAGGTTAACCCCAAGATTGTCCTTTCCGTCCGCATTGGTAAGGGTGCCATTTCAAAGGCTATCCCCATCAAAGTCGAAGATATCATGTTTTCTGGTTTAGCTCGTGTCCGCTTGAAACTTATCACGACTTTCCCCCACGTTAAAACCGTTGATGTTTCTTTCTTACAGCCCCCTGACTTTGACTTTTCTCTCAAGCCTGTTGGTGCTGATATCACTATGATTCCTGGTCTTAAGGAATTCATTGAATCTACTGTCCATGGCAATTTGGGTCCCATGCTTTATGCTCCCAACTCCTTCCAGCTTAACATTGAGGAGATTCTTGCTGGTTCAGGTGCTGATTCAGCCATTGGTGTTCTTGCAGTTACCGTTTTCAATGGTCACGGTATCAAGGGTAGTGAAGCTATAGGTAACACTATCGATCCTTACATCACTTTTAGCATCAATGATCGTGATGAGCTGGCTCGTTCTAAGATTGTCCGCAACACAAAGAATCCTGTTTGGAACGATACTCGCTATGTTCTTGTTAATAACTTGTCTGAAACACTTACCATGTCTCTTTTCGATTTTAATGATATTCGCAAAGATAAGCTTATTGGTAAATTGAATGTACCACTTGAGACTCTGGAGTCCAAGCCTGATCTGGAGTCTCTTTCAGGAGAGATTCAGGATGGTACTAAGTCTAAGGGTGCCATCAATTACGAAATGCACTGGTTCCCTGTGCTTGAAGGTCGCAAACTTGACGACGGTACCGTTGAACCCCCACCAGATTCTCGTACTGGTATTCTCAAGTTTTGGGTTCATCAGGCCAAAGATCTGGACGTTTCCAAGTCTCTCGTGGGCCAGCTTTCCCCCTACGTTGACATGCTTGTTAATGGTAATCTTATTCATCAGTCAAAGTCTCTCAAGCGCATAAACTCGCCTGTCTGGGAAGATAGTTTTGAATTCCTTGTCAGTGATAAGAACCACTGCACTATTGGTGTCCGTATCAAAGATTCTCGTGGTCTTGCTACTGACCCTGTCATTGCCACTTACCAAATTAAGCTACCTAAACTTTTGGAGAGCATTGAAAAGGGCGATGACTGGTTCAATCTCACCTCTAAGGGTCGTGTTCGTCTCGGTGCTACTTGGAAGCCTGTTGCTCTCAAGGGCGGTGATGCTATGCGCAACTACGTTGAGCCCATTGGTGTTCTCCGTTTCCATCTCATCAAGGGTGTTGAAATGAAGAACCTTGAAGCTATTGGTAAGGTCGATCCCTACGTTCGCGTTTTTGTCAATGGATTCCAGCGTGGACGTACCATTGCTATTAACGATACCCTGGATCCTGTTTGGGACGAGGTTATTTACGTCCCCGTCCATTCGGACTCTGCCCGTGTTGTTATCGAGGCGGTCGATGCCGAGAATATTGGCAAGGACCGTACTCTTGGTCAGTTCTCCTTTAACTCTAGTCAATTTATCAAGACTGATGAAAAGGGCAACTATCTGCCATTTGTGGATCGCCATGTACGCACATCTCAGTTTTCCATGGCGAAAAAGAGTCCGAAGGGCACCTTGCACTATTCGGTTAGCTTTTACCCCTCTGTTCGTGTCATGAATCCTGATGATGCTAAGGAGAAGGCCGAGGAGGCTCGCAAGAAGGCTGAGAAGGATGCCAAAAAGGCTGCAGCTGAGCCCGCCAAGGATGAGAAGAAGGATGATAAAAAGGCTGATAAAGCTGCTACCTCAGATGACACGGCCACTCTTGCTGAAAAGGAGCCTGAAGATGAGGATTTCCCCGATATTCCCCTGCCTGAGCTCATTAAGAGCCAGTCTGGTATTTTTTCCCTGACCATTTTAGACGCGCAACTTTCCGATGCTGACACATTCATCCGCGTTCTTTCGGACGCCAACGTGAATCCGTGCTACTCGACGCCGCGCATCCAGTCTCGCAAGCAATCACTTGGTGAGACTGGTGAGGTCCCAATTCTTGAGCTGGACTGGTCCCAACTGCGTTTCCAGGTCACCACCAAGGTCAATAAGCCCAAGAAGGATGATATTTTGGGCACTCTTTCGGTATCAACCATTTCGCTGTTGAAGAATGCTTACGATAAGCCTTTTGTTATCCATCTCAAGTCATCAAACGACCGCATTATTGGTTCTCTGACGGTTCGGGCACGCTACTTTCCTTTGCTCATGGAGCTGGATCCTAGCGAGTCCATCAACAATATGGGTACTCTTTCTCTTGACATTATTAAGGCCGAGAATGTTCCAGTTGCGGATCGCTCAGGTACTTCTGATCCCTATGCAGTGGTGCTTCTTAATGATGAAAAGGTCTACAAGACTGAGAAAATCAAAAAGACACTTAATCCAGTCTGGAACGAAAACACCCAGATTGAGATTCTTTCGCGCACTGCAGCCGAGTTTTTCATTGAAGTGTACGACTGGGATATGGCTTCTGATGACGACTTTTTGGGCAAAGTCAAGATTGATTTGGCCCAGCTTGAGCCTTTGAAGAAGATCAATCTCACTATTCCGCTCCAGGGCGAGTCTGGTACCATTTCTTTGGGCTTGCTCTTTAGACCCAACTATATTGTCCGCCGCGTTGATTCTTCAGGTATTGGCGCCGCATTTACCGCAAATGCTCCTGGCAAGATTGTTTCGGGCGCAGCTTCTGGTGCCATCAATGTTGTTGGTGGCGCCGCCGGCATTGCTGGTGGCGCAGCCTCGGGCGTTTTGGGCGGCCTTAAGGGCGGCGCTTCGCGCTTCACGGGTGCTTTCCACTCCAAGAAGAAGAATGGCGGCGGAGGCGGCGGGTTTTCTCCCGACCCCAGCGAGCAGGGCACATTTACACCCGTCGCATCGCTTTCTGCGGACCCCAATACAGGCCACCAGCCCCTCTCGCCTAACAGCTTGTCGCCCTCGGGCGGCAGCCAAAATGACGACGCAGCGTCGGTCATGCTGCCAGGCATGCTGCAGGGCCAGCTGGCCATTGCCAGTGCGTCCGGATTCAAGTCGGTGCACATGCAGGTGCGCGTGATTTTCTTGATTTCTGGCTCGCGGGGTACCAAGGAGAAGGAGGTTCTCAAGACCAAGTCATACAAGTCTAGTGCCGAGGGAGCCGTTGTCAAGGTGGACGAAGTCACTTCGTTCAAGGCTGCGCCGGATACTCAGGTCCTCTTCAAGGTTTACGATCACAAGAAGCTTGGTCGCTCGGAAGAGGTTGCAGAAGCAACATTCCCCATCACTCACTTTGAGGCTGGAGTTCCTACATCAGTTGCAATTGGCTCGGGATCTCTCAACGTTGTTCTGAATTTGAGAGACAAATAAAATCAAAGGGTTTGGAAGATTTATGGAAGATTTATGGAAGGAGAAAAAAGTAGTCTAAAGAAATGGTAAATTTAATTATAAAAAAAACAAGTATAATGATTCTTTGTATTATAGCTAGTACAAATTAATGAATATTCATAAGTCTGTTGGAGTTGAGGTGTACGCCAATATCCAAAGTATCGACATTTTCAGTGAGATTCGAAAGCTGGTCATTCTGGCGCGTAATTTCTTCATTTGTAACAATTGCAAGCTTGTGCAGACGCTGAGCAGCGTTATGCAGTGCGTCAAGGTTACCCTCGATTTCGTCTTCGAGCTGATCATCCTCCTCGTCAGGCTCAATCTGGTACTTGACACGGTCCTTCAAGTTGCGCTTGTACTTTTGCGCAGTGGCGCTATTCCCCACGCCCGAGCCCATGCCAAGGCCATTCATGATGCGCTGCTGCGACTCGTACTCGTTGGCACGCAGAGACTCGCGTGCAACCTGCTCGCGAAGACGGTTCGCCTTGATCTGCTCCTCCTTCTCCATCAGTCGGCGCTTCGAGTTGAAAGGATTGGACACGTGGACCGCAAACATGGAGCGGTTAAGGGTCTTGAGCTCACGCGTCTTGTCGGAAGCGATACGGTTCTGCGTCGAAGCCAGCTGCAGGTTGCGCTCAACCGACGACAAGCGTTCACCCTGAGCACCGAGCATACCAAGAGCGTTACGTCCGCTTTCCTCGGCATATGCAGCAGCACGTAGAGCTGAGCGTGTAAGATTCACGTCCTCGTTTTTAATAAACTTCATCTGGGTTTTAATGGCCTCAACTTCCTCGTCTTCCGAGTTGACTTCCTGTTCCTGCTGGGCGCCATAAGGCTGGTAATCGGTAGTAGTTGAGTCAGTATTGTCGGTAGTTGTGGATTCACCTTGGTTGCGGCCGGCATATATGAGCTCTTCATCGTTGGTGTACTCAGAAGGATCTTTAGCTTTGAATCGGGCCTGAGCGCTTTGCTGTGCGAGTGAGTCATTGAATGCCGAGCTATATTTGGACGTAGTCAAGTCGCTTTCAGAGTGGGCGGCCGCTCCAAAAAGTGCTGCACGATCGGGTGCAAGTTGTCTTTGTGGTTGGGCTTGAACCTGCTGCTGTTGCTGTTGTTGTTGCGTGTCCAAATCCTGTCTCAAGGCGGCTTGTTGTGGTGCATTTCCAAAAAGTTCATTGCGGCGCGCGTCCAGCACGCTATCCGTGTCACTCAAGGGGTTATTGATTTTGGGGGTAGGGTTAAATCTACTTTGGTACTGAGCAGAGCCAGCGGCATAGGGCGAGGTGGTTGGGGGGTTACTATAAGTTTGTTGGCCATAGGGTACGGGTCCAGAATAAGATTGCTGGCCATAAGCCGGTCCTTGTTGTTGGCTATATGCTCTTGGTTGTTCTTGGGCTAGTTGTTGCTGTTGCCCGTAGCCATTATTTGCGTAGGGGGAAAGCGAGGGGGTGGAGTGGTATCCTTGGTTGGCATAAGGGCTGGGGGCAGATTGCTGGCCATAAGGGCTGAGGTTTTGGCCGTAGGAGCCAGGGCCCTGTTGGATGGGAGCGCCGTAGGGCCCGGAAGCGGCTGCCGCGCCACCGTAGGGGCCTGCGACCTGAGCCTGGAGAGACTGGGCAATGGGGCCGGCGGATCCAGGCATGGGGACACCCTGGTTGCGCTGAGCGTTGAGTTGTTCGGCGTATTCAGAGTAGGCAGAGAATTTGGAGGTACGCGTGCTTGGGGCTTTTGTTGGGACGCAGGAAGTTGCGAGGACGTCACGGATCTGCTCGTCCGTCATTTCCTTATTTTTTCTTGAGAATAGTTTTTTACCCATGATGGCCTAGTTTGTTTAATTTCTGGATATTAATGTTTATAGAGAGAGAGAATTTTAATGGAAAGAGAGGTTTGAGGGTAAAAACTTGTTCAATGGGGGGGGGGGATTTTGTGCGATTTATATAACGATATTTAGCGCTTTAAAAATAAAGCAGGCAAGGCGGCGTAGGAGATTGGAAGAGATGGGCGGTGCTCAGCTGCTTAAAGAGGCTGTGTGGGTACATTTGAGAACGCATGTGACATCTCGGAATTGCAAATTTCAGACTTGTGTATTTTACAGTACGGCGTAAGGCATAAGGTTTAAGTGTTAGGTTTAGCTTTTTTGAACCTCCCCTTTGTATACATGAAAAGAAAAAAAATGGGCAATTCTAGACAAATTTTGTAAAAAACAGATACTCCGACAAAACATTCGGAACTCGGCGACGATAGTAGCTCTAACGCCTTTGGCAATGCTCCGATAATGTTCCGACAGTCTTTTACGAGTCTCCATTACCGTCAAGTTCACTATAAACCTTATTTTTAGGCTATCTAAAAGGCCCTCCTACACACTGATAAGCCTGCAACAGCACCACCATTAGAACCGCCTGATTTTGTACATTTGGCCTTATCCAAAGACCTTCCACCCAATCACTCTTTTATCATTACTATCAAACCCTCCAAAAAAAAATTTCCAACTTGAAATAAAACTTTTTTAAGCTTTTTTTTTTTTTTTCACAAAAAGTTTCATCAATTCAATCTATTTTACAATGAAAGTCGTCGCACTCGTCTCAGGAGGCAAGGACTCGGCCTTTAACATGCTTCACTGCACTCTCCAGGGCCACGAAATCTCGGCTCTGGCCAACCTTTACCCCCCCAAATCCGTGGGCTCCGACGAAATGGATAGCTTCATGTACCAGACAGTAGGCCACTCCGCCGTCGAGCGCTACTCGGACTGCCTCGACATCCCCCTCTATCGCCAACCCATCACGGGCACCACGGTGGTGACATCCCTCGAGTACCGACCTGTACTTGTTGGGGACGAGGCCGACATGACCGACGTGGGGGCGACTCCGGCGCCAACAGACGAGACGGAAGACCTGTACAATCTGCTCCGGACGGTGCTCCGCAACCACCCGGACATCAAGGGCGTTTCCGTGGGAGCCATTCTTTCGCGCTACCAGCGCGTCCGCGTCGAAAACGTGTGCTCGCGGTTGGGCCTCACATGCCTGGCCTTTCTGTGGGAGCGGGCGCAGGCCGAGCTCCTGGACGAGATCATTGCATCGGGGACCGATGCGCGGTTGATCAAGGTGGCCGCCTACGGGCTGAACAAGGAGGACCTGGGCAAGTCTCTGGAGCAATTGAGACCCAAGCTTGCGCGCCTGAATGCCGAGGTCGGGCTGCACCTTTGTGGCGAGGGCGGAGAGTACGAGACGCTTGTTTTTGATTCGCCTTTGTTTAAGAAGTCGCTTGTGGCGGGGTCGGCCAAGGTCATTGAGCACTCGGCTTCTGATAACGTGTACTTTTTGGAGCTGTCGGATTTCCACACCAAGGAAAAACCCGGATACAACCCCTTGGACATTGACTCGTGGAAGGACAAGGTGGCCATCCCCAAGCTCCTCGACGCCACCTACGACGAGGTGCTGAACCAAATCAAGACCGACGATGACTACTACAAGCCCCGAGGCGATTTGTCGCTAAACACCATTGATCCCAAGCAGTCTCACACGGTGCCCGCGGATGACGAACTGTTTTACCAGCCCGACACAACAATGCACATCAAGCCGCGGGTTGTCGTCAATGAGAAGCTTGGCACGGTGTGGATCTCCAACGTCACTGCTCCGCCCATGGCGTCCGATTATCCGGTAGACCACGTCACAACACTTGTGTTTGACAAGGTGCGCGCGCTTCTTGCGTCGCAGGGCCTGGGCCTCAAGCACGTTCTGTTTACGCATGTGCTGCTCAAGAACATGGCCGACTTTGACGAGTTCAACAAGGTTTACGGGTCCTTTTTTGGGGCCGAGTCGAACCCGCCCGCGCGCGTGTGCGTGGAGAATGGCGCGCTTGTGCACAACTCGCGCGTCCAGCTGACGGTCGTGGCCACCAAGGACTGGAACAAGCGGTCGGGCCTGCACGTGCAGTCGCGGTCGTACTGGGCGCCAGCCAACATTGGGCCCTACTCGCAGGCGGTGTCCGGCAGCGCAGCGGACGGAATCATTTACTTTGCGGGCCAGATCCCGCTGGTCCCGGCCTCGATGACGCTTGTCGACGCGGCTGCGCCCGAGGTGCACTCGGTGCTGGCGCTCCAGCACCTGAATCGCGTGGCGGCCGCGTACCAGCCCGTGTCGAGCGTGCCCGGCGCGTCGCCCTGCTACGCCGGGCTCATTGCGTACGTGACGAGCCCCGAGGCCGGCGACGCCGTGGCCAAGACGTGGCCTGCGTATCTGGCCGTGACGAGCTGGGCCGGGCTGGACGAGGACGCCATTCGCGAGGTCAGCTACTACCACGGCCACCGGGCCGACGTGCCGATCTTCATTGTCGAGCTGACGGGGCTCCCCAAGGGAGCGCCAGTCGAGTGGACGGGGTACGGAGTTGACGGAGATGCACTGCGCGCGGCCAAGGCGCGGTTCGAGCAGCGGGACTTGGAAGAGGAGGAGGCCGAGGGGGCGGAGCCCATAGTGCCGTACTTCTTCAAGCCGATCTACGTCGAGGGCGTCTACGAGGGGATTGATTACCGCGGGTGCCGGTTTGGCGCCCAGGCGTTTGCGACGTTTGTGAGCGACCAGGAGCTATCGGAGGACCAGCTGCAGGCGCTGTACACGGAGCTGTTTGACCTGATGGGTGTCGACGATGAGTTTGATGCGGCCGGCGTGAGCTCCGCTTACAAGTTCAAGTATCCCAAGGTGTCTCTTATCTCGGGGACGCTGTTCTACACTGCGCGGGCCCCGGTCAACGGGCTCTTGTTGAACGAGGTGCGTGTCAAGTCTGTGACGATGCTGGATCGCAAGAAGACCAACAAGCCTTTTGGTTACCTGGTAAGACTGATTGGCGAGTAACTTTGGGGGGTGGCGTGACCGTGCTACTTTAGGTAACCTTTGAGTAACTATATAAAAATTGAATTTTTTTTTTTTTCTGCTTTATAATTTCCTTCAACACCAACTTTTTAATTTCTTTACACTTTCCACATTGCAACATTCCACACTCTGAAACCACATCATGGCTGAAACTACTACGCAAATCAAAGGTCTCGGAGACCTTGACAAGTCCTACGACGGTACGTGTTTAGTCAATTGGAAAGATGCCCGTGGAGGCGGTCTCTAACAAGCTTTGACAGGATCCAAGCTCCGGGTGGGTATAGTCCACGCGCGCTGGAACGACAAGGTGATTGCGGCGCTGGTTGCGGGCGCCAAGGCGAAGCTTGCGGCCATGGGCGTGCCCGAGAGCAACGTGGTGGTGACGACGGTGCCGGGGTCGTACGAGCTGCCGTTCGGCACCAAGGTGCTGTACGACGCGCACAAGGGCAAGGAGACGGAGCTTGACGTCATCATCTCGATCGGTGTGCTCATCAAGGGCCACACGATGCACTTTGAGTACATTTCGGACGCCGTGTCGCATGGCTTGATGCGCACCCAGTTCGACCTCGGCATCCCCGTCGTCTTTGGGCTGCTGACCTGTCTCTCGGAGGAGCAGGCTCTTGAGCGCTCGGGGCTTGTGGTCAACGAGGAGGGTGCCTCGCATTCGCACAACCATGGCGAGGACTGGGGTGCAGCTGCAGTTGAGATGGCTTACAAGAACAAGTACCATGTTCTTTAAAGGGGACCGACTGATATTAGGGATTATTTTTATATTTATATATTGAATATATTCAAGTGTCTTTTGCTCGTTTTCTTGGATGGATGGACGGTTCTTCACTCTAGAGGAAGTTAGCCATTACCCCACAATTTTTTTTTTTCAGGTACTTACATGGGATCGGTTCTTGTCATTGGATACCCCGCCAGCTCCTCGGGGAGACGAAGGCACACTATGGATTGAAGTTTTGGAGTCCCTTGAGTGGGTGCCATTTGCGCCATTGGTGGCGCCTGCGGAAGCTCCTCCCGCGCCGCGATCAAAGAATTTGGACAGGGCGGTTTTCACGGGGCCTGAGGAATGGCTGCCGTGGCCATTTGCCGCGCCTGCGTTCGTCGCGGCCGCGCCATGGCTGCTGGAGCCGCTCCCGCCGGGACCCAAGCCAATCTTTCGTTTTTTGGGCCGTGGGGCGGCCGGTTCCGAGGGCTGGGCGGAGCTGGCGACGCTGGCAGAAGGGGGCGGCGGGGTTTTGGAGGAGGCGCCTGCGCCGCTCGCGTGGTCGCCCGATTGCGATTTTGCGGGCGAGGAGGAGGTGGAGCTAAAGTCTCCGCCCGTCACCGAGGACGGCGAAGGGGAGTTGTTGTTTGAAGTAGGGGCCAGGTTTTCCGAGGCCAGGTGGGGACCTCCGTAAGCGACTGCAGCTTTCCTAAATTAGCAGGGAAAAAAGTTAGGGTTTGTGTAGGAATGGCAGAGAAAATACGCACCGGTCTTTATGGCGAGAGTTGCGGCCGCCGAGACACCGTTCCAGGTGAGCGGCGAAGCGGGAGCCTGCGATTTTGCGCGTACAGTTGAGACACTCAAAGTAGCGTGGCTCGGAGGATTTCTCAATGCCATACATGTCCTCCAGCAGCGACGCGGAGGGGGTGGCCGGGGTGGGCGCGCTGCTTGCGTCGGGAACTTTGGGCGTCCCGGGGGCCGAGCCATTGACGGGGGTGCCGGCGTGGGAGGACCAAGGGCTGGAGAGATAGGCGACGCGGCCCACGACCTCTGTTTTCTGGGCGCTTTTTGCGCGGATTCCCGGGGGGAGGGCGGTCGCGTAGGGCCGGGCGACGAACGCGCGGCCGTACTGGGAGCGGATCCGGTGTTCGAGGTGGACAGCTCGGGCGGCGACCTCATGGGTCAGGGACCGGATGAGGTCC
Organism: Magnusiomyces ingens NRRL Y-17630; assembly: GCA_900497715.1. Classification (NCBI taxonomy): domain Eukaryota; kingdom Fungi; phylum Ascomycota; class Dipodascomycetes; order Dipodascales; family Dipodascaceae; genus Magnusiomyces; species Magnusiomyces ingens. Next base: position 2,534,598 of record UIDE01000002.1, read on the forward strand.
TGGAGGATGTCGATGCTCTTTAAAAGAGTCAATAAGGTTACAGGGGGGGGGGGGGGGGGTCTTGAGATCAAGAGGACTTACGAGATCGCCGACGTTGATGGGCGCGGTTGCGGGGGGCTGGGGGCTGGGGGCTGGCGGAGCTGCGGCGCCGGCCGATTTTTTGCGTTTTGGCGCGGAGGGGGCTGTTGCGGCGGCGCCGGACGAGGGGGGGTTTTTGTCTGCGACAGCCATGGGTGCTTTGAGCGGGAGTTGGTGGTGGGAGCAGAGCGAGGGAGGGCCAGCGGGTTTTCTGGCGAGGCCGGCTGGGCAGGCTGTGGGAGGAGAAAATTTGGCAGCGGAGGCGAAACGCCAGGGTTGAGGGTTGGGCGTCACGTGGCGGGGTGCGGCTCGGGAGCTGGGGGGTTTGGGACTTCAGACTTACTCAAACACGGCAAATGTTGTCGCTCAGCATCCAACCGTTCCAATGCCCTCTCCCCCTAGAGACCCCCCAGAAGGAGCGACAGGCCCGGCGGACACCCCGCGCCACAGCCTGCAGCATGCCTCCAAACAAAAGAAAACTGTGGCCCAGTACGTCGCCCAGCAGTGCGCCGCCGTCGAAAAACGCACGCGCCAGCACATCCAGGAAGCTCTGGCGACGGCGGCGACCTACGCCCAGGACGCCAAAAGCGCCGCTCTCCGGGATGCTGGCGCGCAAATCAACACGGCCACCGAGCAGCTCACCGCCGCGGTGGCCGAAACGCTGCGCGACGAAATCCAGTGCCAAGTGCGGGCGGCCGTCGAGGGCTTGATGGAGCACATCGACGCCAGGGTCGGCAGCCTGATTGGCGCAAACGTCCCTGCAGAAACACAGTATCCAGCCACCACGCAGAGGGACCGCCCGGACGAGACGTTAAGCGTCCAGGCGCTGGTGAAACAGCTGGACGCCCTGCAGACCACGAGCGAAGACAACATGAGAGCCGTGAAAGCAGCCCTGGGAGCCATGCAAACCAACCAAAGCCAGGCGCTGACCAAATCCTCGGAGACGGTCCAGCAGCTGCTGGACATGTACGACTTTGTGGATATCGACGAATGGGACGACGCTAGCACGCTGCGGTGCCAAGTCGAGCAGCTCGTGGCCGAGCCTCTACGAGACCACATTACGGAGGTCGGCGCCACGGTGGGATGCATGTCCAAGCGACTGGACCCCCTGGAGTCCCGCGTCATGCAGCTGTCGGGCAAGTTCCGGAGCCGGTGTGGGGATTTCAAGGCGGTCCAAAAGATGAAGAGAGACGTGCCAGTGGCGGTGGAAAGGGTGCGCGCGCAGAAGGAGGAGATCCACTGGCTGATGAGGGACTTTAACGAGAAGAAGAAGAGCATCATGGAGGGCTACAGGGCGATGGACGAAAAGACGGAGGAGCTCGAAAAACGAGTTGTTGCGCTGGAGGCGCAGAGCCAGGTGGCTGAGCGGGTGCACCTTTTGACAACTAACAACATGGTGATGGAGGTTAATGCGCGGGCGCTGCGAAACGACTTGAAGCATTTGGAGGAGAAGGTGGCGAGGCTAGAGATGGCGATAAGTCGGATGAGCCAACGCGAAGAGGCTCCAAATGAAGCACAAGAGCAAGGTGACGAAGGGCATGGCGTGGGGGATGGCAACAGTAACCAAGACGACGCTTTTTGGAACCAGCGCGGACAGGAGTTTGAGGCCGAGCGAGAGCACGCCCGACATCCCACGGTCGAGTCGGTTTACACGCCCAGCAGAAGCCCCTCGCCGGGAGACGAGAACAGCGAGTGGGACTTTGGCAGCGAGCAGGACAAGTACCGGACCATAGGCTCGAGAGGCCTCTGGGCGTTCCAGGTGCCGGCGAGTCCTGGCGGCGGCGGCCACGCATCGCCGCCCGTGTCCCCGCCGCCCAAGGCCCTGGCAGGCACGCTGACGCGCCGGTTCGGGCGGCGGCACGCGCTGGCGCGCACGGCGGCGCTGTTTGAGTCGGAGGTGGCGGAGGCCGCGGCAGGGTCGCCCTACGTCAACAGCCAGCGGCTTGGGCGGCCGAGGTAGTGGGCGCTGCGCGCGTTCGAGGGTCTCGAGGTCTGCGGTCGCACGAGGGTTTTAGCGCGTGGCTGCACGAGGGCTCTACGAGTGGAGGGAGAACCGAGCTGAGCTGCAGGCGTTGATGAGTTTTCGATTTTTATCCCAGATATCATCTCCTATATCCAATATTCTATATCCTATATTCTATATCCTATATTCTATCTTCATATCTCCCTCTAAAAACCTCCCGGCTGCTTCCCCTCGGTGCCTGCCGTCTATAAGTTCTCCCACACCTCCTGCCTACCAAAAGACCCCCTTTTTGCTGACTGCAGCCGTCCAGCCACGCGCCCACTCGGGAAAAAAAAAACCACCACAACCACCATTTCTTTCTCATCTCCTTCCCTCCCCCCAAATCCCCCCCAACACTCGAGTTGAAACTACCGCCGTCCGCCTGCCTGGACCCCCTCTATCTTCACCCTCGACCCTCCATCATGCCGCTGGCCCCGCTTCTTGCAGAAAAAATCCCTGTTCTCCGAGTGGCTGCTCGCAGGCTCTGGGCCCGCTCCCTGGCAAAGACCCGCGAGGTCCGCCCGCGCGACCTGGCCTGGCAACTCCACGCCCTCGTCACCCCGGTCCACGTCCTCTACGTCGTCGCCCTGTGGCTCCTCGTCTGGCTCCTCCGCACATCCATCCCGGCCTCCCAGGAGTCGCTCCAGAAATACTACTGCTTCGGCCCCGCCATGTCGCCCTTGGAAATGGACGCAAACACCTACTCCCAGTGGCACCGCGGATCGCCCTCCCCAGTCACCTTCAACAACCACGTCGCCGTCGACGTCTCAAACACCTCCTCCATCCGCCACACAAACCTCAACCCCGTCGTCGCAGGCACCCACGACGACGAGCGCGTCTTGATCCTGACCCCGGTCCGCGACGCCTCAACCTACCTCAACAAGTACTTTGACCTGCTCATGGCGCTGTCCTACCCGCATAGTTTGATCGACCTCGGCTTCCTCGTCTCAGACACCCGCGACGAAACCATGGACGTGCTCACCAGAGAACTCAAGCGCGTCCAAAATGGCCCCAAGCCCTTCCGCTCCGTCGAAATCTACAAAAAGGACTTTGGCATGACCCTCGACAACCTCAACGTCCAAGAGCGCCACGCCTTTGCCGCCCAGGCGCCCCGCCGCATCGCCATGGCCCGCGCCCGCAACTACCTCCTGGCCTCCGCCCTCAAGCCCCACCACTCGTGGGTCATGTGGCGCGACGTCGACATCATCGAGTCGCCCAAGGCCATCATCGAGGACCTCATGCGCCACAACTCGGACATTATCGTCCCCAATGTGTGGTTCCACCGCTACGTCGACGGCCAGGACATTGAGGGCCGCTTCGACTACAACTCGTGGCGCGAAACCGACAAGTCGCGCGCCCTGCTCAAGACGCTTTCGCCCGAGACCATCGTCGTCGAGGGCTACAAGGAGTTCGACACGGGCCGCGAGTACATGGCCACCCGGGGCGTCCGCGGCCACGACGAGCACGAGGAAATCGAGCTCGACGGCGTTGGCGGCGTCAACATCCTGGTCAAGGCCGACGTCCACCGCTCCGGCATCAACTTCCCCGCCTATGCGTTTGAGAACCAGGCCGAGACGGAGGGCTTTGCCAAAATGGCCAAGCGCGCCGGCTACAAGGTGTCTGGGCTGCCCAACTACATTATCTGGCACTTTGACACGGACGAGGTCAAGGAGGATTTGGAAGAAAAGGAGCCTAGCGAGCAGTCAAATGAGCAGTCAAATGAACAGCCCAGTGAGCAAAAAGAGCAGTCAAATGAACAGTCAAATGAGCAAAAAGAGCAGTCAAATGAACAGCCCAGTGAGCAAAAAGAGCAGTCAAATGAACAGTCAAATGAGCAAAAAGAGCAGCCAAATGAACAGCCAAATGAAGAGTCCAAGGAGGAACCTAAAGACTCTAACGAGGACCCCAAAGAGGACCCCAAGGTGGAAAAGGATGAACCCGGAGAAATAGAAACTCCAAACCAGGAAGAAAAAAAAATCGGAAGTGACAATGAGCAATAGAGTAAAGGTGTTTTTTAAAAGGTTTTTATTTTCATAATGTAATTCATATAACTAATGTACAGTATAAGTCCAGTCCGTTGTTGTCAACCCCAAAATGTAAACAAACACTTGCCCAATCTGGCCACGCATTAAGTCTGCACGTTTTTGTTTTCACTCCCCTTTACCACACCACCACCAACCTTCCCCAGAACAAGTCAAAATGAAACTGTTCGTCATCCCATACATCATCGCCATCATCTCCATCCTGATCCCCGTGCTTCGCTACGGCAAAGACCACTTCCTGCCTCTGGGCTACATCTTCAAGCCCGCGGAGCTCCAGGAGATTGTGCAAACAACCCTCGCCGAGAACCCCGACGCCAACAACACGGCGCTTTTCACGGCCCTGGGCCACAAGTTCTCCGAGCGCTACGGGCCCTACGTCAAGGACCTCAACTTCGACGACTGGCACTTCTCCAACGCAGGCGGCGCCATGGGCACCTTCTTCATCTTCCACGCCTCCTTCACCGAGTACCTCATCGTCTTCGGCACCGCCATCGGCACCGAGGGCCACACCGGCTACCACCTGGCCGACGACTACTTCATCATTGTCTCGGGCGAGCAGAGCGCCGCGTACCCCGGCGAAAACATGCCCACCGTCTACAAGCCCGGCGAGATGCACCACCTGCCCTACGGCACCGGCCAGCAGTACGCCATGCCTGCCGGCGCGTTTGCCGTCGAGCTGGCCCAGGGCTACATCCCCACCATGCTTGTTTTCGGGTTCCTGGACTCGATTTTTTCCACCGCGGATCCCTTCAACCTGTGGCTGCAAATCAAGTTTACTGCCATTAGCATGTTGAAGAACATTCTTCTAGGTAAGATTTAAGCTTATTTGGAAGGACAAACCCCAACATGTGCGTTTTAAATATTGATAATTAAAATAATGTATATATGTAAAAAACACATTTTTAGATTTCGTACAATGCCGTATATAAAAGACAGTGTTTAATGGGCCCTCAATTTCGCTTCGCTGTTTCAATAAAATGGCCATGGTGCAGATACATGGAATTTCCTGCGCAACAACGGTTTTTGATTTCCATCTTGAAGTAGCTCGAGAAAGGACTTTGGTTAGTCAAGTTTACTAAGATATCTTGGATTTAAAATTAACAAGAGAAATTGAACCATTTGAGGTTAGACGTTGCAGTTCATCGGAACAGCAAGGATAGTTTAATAACTAGAAGATATTTAAATTGTGCAAAAAGAAAAATATAGAAATGAGGGAAAATTGTGAATAAGCCTACACTAACTCTAAATAGTTTGGAATAATTTCAGCTCGTCTTTTGTTCGCCCGCCTCAGCTTGCTCCACAATGCTCATCTTAATATTGTTTGCATGATACTCTTATTTCTTTTTTTAAAAAAGTCGAAATTCCAAATCCCTACAAAAAGGAGAATGAAGTAAAATCCTCTTTATGTTTTATCAAAGATTTTCCGCTACTTGACTAAATTACCTTTTTTGGACCGGCTTTCTGGGAAAATCATTTCTGCCATTGACCCTGAAGAAGAAAAATTCTGAAACTCGTGCTGAAGAACAAGGTCTATCTTGTAAACCTATATGAACACTTGGTTACAGTTTAAGCTCCCAGGCTGTTTTGGAAAAGAAATAAAACCTTTTTCCCCCATTACCTTGATTGCATAAAATGTCTATAAAAAAACGGTAATCAAATATCCATTTTTGCAAAAAGAAACTATCTCTCTTATTATCATTTATCTATTTCATCTATTCATGATTATATAAAATTAAAGATTTCTCCAATCCTCAATTTTTTCAAAAAAAAAAACTCGCCCCTCTGATTTTCATTTCAACCTTGTAACTAAAAATGAAGATTCAACTTGCTCTCGTCGGCTTCCTGGCCTCCCCAGCCCTAGCCATGTGGCCAAACTCGTGGATTGTCGGAAACACCTGCGAAGTCATTGCCGGGAGAAACTTTGACAATTGCACGTCCCAAGAACACGAGTGTCTTTGCACAAACCAAAACTTCCTCTCGTCCGTCGTCCAATGCCTCAACGATAACCTCTCCAAAACAAGCCAAATCGACAAGGCCTGGGACTTCGTCCTCAACAAACGATGCCATGCCCCAGAACACGCCTCCTCCGACGAAATCTATAAACGGTCCCTCGCCTACCTCTCCCAAAAGACCGCCGTCCAGCTCAACGCCTCCACTAAATACGGCGACGTTTTCACCCAGCCCATTGTCGCAGACCGCAACGCCATCCGCGAAACCTATACCTCCATCTACCTCAACCTCCACAACAGAGACGTCGGCACCTGGCAGGGCTCCGTGCTCGTCATGATCTGGGTCGTGGTCATTGGGTTCTCCGGGCTATACCGGTTCCTAAGGTACATCTCCGTCACGTTTGCCCCCAAGTCCCAGTCCATGGGCCGCCCGGGATGGATCACCAGAAACTACCACAAGCACGTCTCCATCCCCGCGGCTTTTGGCCACAGACACATTGACCGATACTACCTCTTTGACTTTATCCCCATCTTCATCCCCACCCGGTTCGAGTCGGTCGTCATCTCCTTTTACACCCTCATGACGCTCATCTTCATGTGCACCGGTTACAAGTTCCAGCACAACAACCCGCTTTGGGCTACCCACTACTCGGAGCTGGTTTTGAACGTGTCCAATAGAGCTGGCATCTTTGCGTCCATTCAAATCCCCCTTTTGACCCTGTTTGCACTCCGAAACAGCTTCCTCATCTGGATCTCCGGCTGGTCCTTTGCAACCTTTAACGCGTACCACCGCGCCATTAGCCGCGTGACCGTGCTCCTGGCCATCATCCACGCTGCCTCCAAACACGAAATGATGCTGAGTTTCCACGCCCCCCTGCGTCTCATCTATTACCCCACAATGCTGTTCCGTCTGGGTGTCACTGCCTTGGTTCTCTGGTCACTCATGATTCTCCTGGGTTTTTTCCGCGTCAAGTACTACGAGCTGTTTCTCTTTGTCCACGTCGTTGGCGCCGTCGCATCCTACATTTGTATTCTGTTTCATCTAAATCATGTGGGTTACAAGCAAACCATCTATGTCTCGCTCGCAATGATCCTAGGTGACATTGTCCTACGGGTCGGAAGAATTCTCTTTTCAAACACCTCTCTGTTTCTCAAACCCATCGAAGGCTCAAAACGTCTCACAAAAGCAACCCTCTCACTGCTCCCCAGTGATGTCATCAACGTGCGTGTCCGCACACCTATCCACTGGCCCTTTGCTCCAGGACAGTACGTTTATATCCATTTTAACCGCATGAACATCTTTGAATCGCATCCGTTTAGTGCAATTGGCCCCTCCTCCGATGGGGAGTCGTTTCAGCTCTTGTGCAAAGCCCGCGGGGGTATCACCAAGCGCTTGTATGACCACATGCTGGAGCTCGGCGCCAACTCTGGCGAGAAAATCGAAATGAGCGTTTTGATTGAGGGCCCATATGGTGTCCACTGTCCTGTTGAGCGGTTCGACAGTGTGATTTTGGTCGCCGGAGGCATTGGCATTACCGGCATCATCCCATACGCCGAGTACCTGGCTCTCAGCCCCCAGTACCACGAAATCGTTTTGCTTTGGACCGTGAGCTCAGTCGACGAGCTGACTTGGATAGACGAACGGCTGCAGTGGCTGTCGGAAACGGGCAAAGCCAAAATCAAACTTTACGTGACTCGGGGTGGCACGGCTCCTCAGACTAAGGAGGAAACACGCACCGTGATGGATGATGGCATTGCCATGACGGAACTGGATAAGCCTGTTATTGTGGAGCACCCTTCATCGTTCCGCAGACACTCTTACGAAACTGACCAAATGTATCTTGTGGGTGAGGGCAACACCAAGCGCTACTCTCAAACGGGTGAACCAGGAATGCGGCGCAAAATGTCGTTCCGCAAGCACATCAAGAGCTTAAGTCAAAACAGTATCCGCGTGGACTTGGACCAGCGCATGGAGAACATTGACGGGAACGAAATGGTCGACTGGACCGACTATTCGACCCACCACCATCTGCGTCACCATAGTAAAAATGGCAGTGTATTCTATGCACAAACACCAATTTCCGAAGAAGACCGCTCCACCAAACACAACACGGCATCCACCAACACGGCCATCAATACCGCAGCACAAACGCCGGTCGAGTCGTCCACACCACAACCGTACCAGCCTGGGTACCGATACAGCTACACCCCAGGCAAGCGGACCAGCGCGATTCTTGCCCAGACTGCAACCGCAGACCAAAAGGCCGGCCCTCACAGCATCAACATACAGGAGGTTATTCCTGCGCAGTCGTGGATGAGCCACGTCATTGAGGGAGCCAGACCAAATCTCATGGAAACAGTCCAGGAGTTCTTCCGCAACAGCACAGGCAGCGTGTGCGTTGTTGGGTGTGGGCCTGCCCGCATGATGGACACTTTGCGCAGGGCAACGTGTGTACATTACGATTTGGTGGTGAACGGGCGGCTCGAGTATTACGAGGAGGCCTTTACCTGGTAATCTCGGTTGTTTCATTTTTAATTCCTCATGTATTTTGTATTATTTTTTTAAACCTTACCATTTATTTAGAAAAAAACAATTTTAATTTTTTTCAGTTATTTCCATGTGAAATTAAAGTTTCTAGCAAGACGTTTGATTAAAATGATTAAAATGATTAGTTGGAAATAAATATAAGATTCCACCATTGAAACCTTAAGATTAAATGAAATCAGATATTGAATATTTCACTTCAACTGAGATTTGTTTGTTAAAAATAATTTTTAAATTTATATGTCCATATAAAACTAAAAAGAATTCGACCCCGGTGAGGATTGAACTCACGATCTCACGATTAACAGTCGTGCGCCTTCACCAGCTTGGCCACGGAGTCTGACAACCTTGAAATTTTATTAAAATTATTCAGTACCCAACGCCTCTTTTCATAATAAATGCTGTTTTTGCCGAAAAATACGTTTTTTAATTTTAATTTTTAGTATATTGTAGTCTTTAAATGCTTTTAAAATTAACTGAAACCTTGTTTTCAACTTAAACCCCTCATACCTCGGCAATTAACTCTTTCTATCCACGGTCCCCCCACTCTTTCACAAGCTTAAAATTTCCCGCACATATTTTTCCGGTGTGTTGTGTGCCAGTCTACATAAGCCACCCAATAAACCCACCAAACAAACTCTCCAACCACCAACTCTTCTCCATTCACTCCCCTCCTTCCCAATGCCTCCATATAAACTTCAAACGCTGGCCATTGCAGCCCTCGCAGCCACATACCTGGAAGCGCGGACACTCTTCCTGGAAGACCTCGACACCGCCGTGCGCGTATTTAGCGGTGCAGTCTCGCTGCTGGTCGACCGGTTCCGCGGACGCATTAACTTCTTCTATGTCATAGAGCGACTCGCCCAGTCGACCCCAACAGCTCGCGCCCTCGTCTTCCCTCGTCAAATCAAGCCGGTCTCTGCTGGGGCCACTGCAGCCGAGCTCGAGGCTGCGTTTGAAGTCGAGACCTATACATTCCAACAGCTCTACTCACAGGTCCTCAAGTACGCACGAGTGCTGGCTGACCACGGCGTCGATTCCACTCACACGGTCGCTCTCGACTGCATGAACCGCCCAGAGTTTATGTTTGTTTGGTTTGCCATCTGGTCCTTGGGTGCCACGCCTGCATTTATCAATTATAACTTGACGGGGAACGGTCTTGTACACTGTATTAAGACCGCATCTCCCAAACTTGTGCTCGTGGATCCGGCAGTCCACGATAAGGTTGATCCAGTCCGCGGTGAATTGGAGGCGCTTGCTCCTGTCTTGTACCTAGATGACGATTTCAAAACCCAAGTTGCCAAGGCAGAGCCACTCCGCGCACCGGACGAGGCCCGACACCCAGAACACAGGCCCTGGGACACGGCATGCTACATTTATACTTCAGGAACAACTGGGCTCCCTAAAGCAGCCATCATGTCATGGCGCAAGGCAAAGGACGGGTCTGCTGTGTTTGCCACAGCCACAGGCGTGACCTCTGCTGATACCGTTTACACCGCCATGCCTTTATACCACTCCACGGCCTCGGTGCTTGGGGTTTTAGCTGCATACAATAAAGGTGCAGCCGTAGCTCTGGGCCACAAGTTTTCCACCTCGACGTTTTGGACACAAGTCAAAATCACCGAGGCCACATATATTCAATACGTCGGCGAAACTGGACGATACCTGTTGAACGGACCCCCGTCGCCACATGAACGCTCGCACAAGGTCCGTGTTGCTTCCGGAAACGGAATGCGTCCGGATGTATGGGAGCGATTCAAGGAACGGTTTGGAATCCCTGTTGTTGCCGAGTTTTTTGCATCTACTGAAGGCCCGCTCGCAACTACCAACTACCAGCGCGGCGCATTTGGCGTGGGCGCCGTGGGCCGGTATGGCGCTCTGGTCTCGTGGCTCATGTTGGAGTATACTCACGCATTGGCCAAAGTCGATGGCGAAAACGAGCTGTGGCGCGACCCGGTTAGTGGGCTCTGCCGGTCGCCGTCCACGGGTGAGGCTGGAGAGCTTTTATGTCGCATCAAAAACCCAAAACGGGCCCATGAGACCTTCCAAGGGTACCACGGCGATAAGGCGGCCACGGAAAACAAGATTCTGCGAGATGTGTTCCGCAAGGGTGATGCTTGGGTGCGGTCCGGCGACTTGTTGCGTAAAGATTCACATGGACTGCTTTATTTTGTGGACCGACTCGGAGACACTTTCCGGTGGAAGAGTGAGAACGTCGCGACTGGCGAAGTTGAGGCCGTGGTGTGTGCCTATGAGGGTGTAACTCAGGCCATTGTGGTCGGAGTCCGGGTTCCACAGCACGAAGGTCGTGCCGGGTTTGCCGTGATTGAGGGTGAGCCTGTTGCCGACCTCGCAGCGTTTGCACAGTTTTTGTTGGCCAGACTTCCGCGTTATGCTGTACCCGTGTTTGTGCAGTTTGTACCGGCCATTGCGCGCACTGGAAACAACAAGGTTCAAAAGGGCAAGTACCGCGAGCAAAAGTTCCCTGGTGATGATATCTACTGGCTTGATGGAGATAAGTATGTCAAGCTTGACGATGCTAAATGGGATGCCATTAGCAGTGGACGTGTTAAATTATAAAAATTGAAAAATAAACGAGTAGATTATAATTATCTTTAAAAGGATTCATTAGACCAAAAAAGAGTTAAAAAAAAAAAAAAAAAAAAAAAGCAGTTTCTCTAAACGCTTAAAATGCTGTATTATGCTCTATTATTACTATTCAAATCTTGGAAATCACCCTGGTGCGATGATGGAGAATCTATAACTGCTAATATAGAAGGAATTTCTTTGGTTTCTCAATTCCTCCAGAACACTAGGTGAGTTGATTTTCCGTTTATTCTTAAATGCGACTACCTCGCTTGAAAGTTTTGGAAATTGGCAATTTAAACCCCGTAAATATTAAATGCTTTAATTCAATTTTGTTTTTAAAAGATTAATGAGAAATAGTACGTCCCTATGTCTTCTCAATGAAAAAATCATATTTACGACTTTTCATCAACTTCATATATTTCAACCTTTACAACGTTATGCTCATAATACAAGTTACTCAACTAAATATAAAGGCGATACAGATTGTTTTTATTTAAGATTGGAAAAACTATAAAAACTACAAGTTCTTTTTCTGGGACTTAAATCCCAACCTTGTTTTTTTTATCACTGGCTTTATTAGGGTGTCTCGGATGATTAAAAAAACGGCATTTGAGAAAAAACAAAAAGGAAATTGCGTTAGCCCGGAATCGAACCAGGGGCTCGTCGATGGCAACGACGAATTTTACCACTAAACCACTAACGCTATTCATTGATAACAAAAATAGTTGTCTCTTATTTATCAGTTCACAGCAAAAAAAATAGAATTTAAGCTTTTTAAAACATTAATTATAACATTAAATTATTATAGTAGATACAAAGTTACAGCATTTTTTGCTAAAATCATTACCCGAGTTATGATGAGGAATGATAATCGAGGAGCTTTAGGCATATTCTTATCCTTACCCTTTTACAATACAACAAAATCTGTAGTTTTCTGACTAAGCAACCTCGCTAAAAGTGTTTCATATGCCCCTAACCCTAAGCCAGACTTGGATTATCAAGCAGAATCTACCTATTACCACAGCTTTTAGAGTGAACCCAAAAAAACGAAAAAAACTATTAAAAAAACATGGAGCTTTTATTTAGCCATCATAAAAATAATAAGAAAGATACTATTGTCATCATCAACTGAATACCCGACCACAATTATCAAGCTTCATAATCTGACGTGAATACCGAGAATTATAAACCACGAATGAAATTTTCTTTACGATTTGGGGTTTATTATGATAATTTTGAGTGATTCAACAGTGTATTTTAGTAATACATGAGGTCTACAAGCGGTCAGTTTACATCTTGTTTTAACAAGCAACCGTGATTTTTTCATTGAGATTAAGGCTGCCTCAAGGTCATATATTTAATAACTCTTTTGTTTTTTTTTTATTATCAGCAATTTTAAAACCCTACCTGGTTATTCCAGTTATTTTGGTGTTACCACAGCAGTTAATTTGCATTTGAATAGAAAATTCACCACACCGAAATCTATTTCGTTTGAAATCCAACAAGATAATCTCCTAAATAAAAAAATTAAACTTTTCATAATTCCCCCCCCCCCCCCCCCCATTATACCATTTATTTTACCGGTGAAAGTTTTTTCAAGCTTATTAAAAGGGATACATGTTTCTTTTTACTAACGATTGTTGCTGAGAATCTCATCGAGCTTACGATCATATATTGTTTGTTTTTATTCAAGGGTTATAGACTTAGGACCATATACAAAGTCACAAATGACATTTCCCCATTAATTATTAAATATTATTTATCATGACAAATTATTTACTCATCTTTAGTAGTCCATGCCTGTTACAGCCAAACTCATCGAGACAATACCTCAGCACTATTATACCCGAGGACCCAATTATAACATTGAATATATCTTGTAATAGTAGTTCCTAGATGGCTTAAGTCTACCAGTTTGAAGAGAATTCAATGCTGTATCGATTAATACCACATGAAGTCCATTTTGGAAATTTTTTTTTCAATTTTTTTAAAAAAATTCCATACAAAATGAAGATTACGCAAGGGTTAGGGGATTAAAAAGAAATAAATGTACTGTTTTAATTAATAGATATCTGGCATGGTAAATGGATGGATTTTGTATTTTTCCACCTATTCAAAAGGTATGATTTTTCGTTTTTAAGGTTGTTATAAGCGGTTTAACATTCGGGACTGGTTTTGCATCGTGCTGAAAGACACACAGGATCTGTATATTTCAGACCGCAACACCATGTCCCGACAACCAGATAAGCGTCAAGAGAATCTTACCAAATAGAATGCGTTTCCTATATATAGGCAATATAAATTTGATGGATGAGAAGTGATTGGGGTTCATATAACTAACGATTTTCAAAAAAAGGAAAAGTTGACACAAGTATAACCCTAGCCCTTGCGGAATCTAGCAGTTATATAGGAAACAGGCAAATTTTGACAGAAATTTGGAAATTTAAAACCCCGGATTTTCATTTTTTCAAGATAACTTTGCAAATACATGATGTAGCGCTTAGAAATTGAATATTAGGAGTATTGAGAAACTTTCGCATCAAATGAATGTTATATATTGAAAATTGGTTAATTATTAAAGATAGCTACGTAATAAATCACCTCTGTTGGGTTATTTTGGCAGCGGGAACTGGGATCATATTTCGCACACCCAATTATGATTAAAGAACAAGGCTTTAAAAAGCATCATAAAATACAGTGAAATGATTTTTAATTAATGTGACATTTAAGTTGATAACACAGTGTCAATTTCTCTAAATTTGTAAGATCTAGTACCATTTCCGTTACGAGCTTAGAAAGAAGATCAGCAACAGACAGTCCCGGATCAACATCTATAATACATTATTTCACAATGATAAGTGTAAAAATTACATTAATATACCATCATTTAATCGACAACAATATATTTTTTTGTTGAATGTAAGTTTGAACCTATGACAAAATGTTGATGGATTTCGCCATGGGATTCTTTTTTACGAGGGAAAAAGTAACGCTAAACATGGACAGACACAAGACAATTACAATAAAAATGTGGAAGGTGAAAGAAACTATTGCAATTAGTAAATTGAAAAAGAAATAGATTAAAACCAAATACTTAAAGAAAGAAGAATTAGAAAAAAAAAAGTTCGATATATAGAAATGAGGAAAGGAGAAAAAATGGGCAGCACAGAGTAAAATAAAAAAATTAGAAAAAAAGAAATGGCCAAATTTCAATCGGGTCTATCTCGACGAATAAAGCACTTAAACTATCGTTTAAGCATATGAAAATAAAGTAGAAAACGAGGAGAATCCAATGGACATAATATGGAAGTGCAATTTTAATCAGCAAATGAGTTATGGCCAGAATAGATCAAAATAGGAGTTACATCCAAAAGTCTTTATATAGAACCAACCATGAGACCTAGCGAAATTCCCATAATTGATCGGAGGAGCTGAAATCCAAAGTTTTCTAATGAACCCTGTTAGAAGCCTGTATCGTGCATTTTTAGAAAAAATTATAGGCAAAAATAAAAACGCCCAAAAACCCCCCTAATCGACGTCCTAGCCACTTGAAAATAGGTCAGTTCTCATGAGAAAATTGCCGACTACCTTTGGAAATACTCAACAAGGCTGTAGGATGCCGCATTCGCCAACTCCTGTAAACCGGTGCTGACAGCTTCCCGACTAGCTTCAAAAGTTGCGCCGTGAAAATCCAAAATCAATGAGCCAGGTTTCGAAACCATACGACTGCTGTAGCCCCCAATATCAAGGGATTTATATAAACCACTGGTTTTCGAGCATTAATAAACCTTTTAAGCTTATTTTGACCATTGTACCGTATTTTGCACATTCGAGAGTAACATATCCAATGTTTTCCACACTAAAAAATGTCTTAGTAAAGCCCCAATTTTTCAAAAATCCTTTTAAACTTACTTGTCAATAATGTAGATATATTCAAATCATAGCCCGTGATTGGCTCATTGCAATTATCACTTTGTTGATACCTTGTGTCTCCCAAAGTGTGGAGATATGAGCCCAAAAAGGTCCAAAATTTCGACCCCTTTTTGAATCAACTTTTTTATCTCCTTATCCTTGATATATTGAAAAGATCTTCATATGGCAATGTAGTCCATCCATCAAAGTATCTACCCAATGCTATATCAACCATAAATCCCCACTCTAAACACTATTTGTCACTGGTTGAAAATGGTCAAATTTCCTCCAACTTTGCGCCTCCCTTTCTCCCCATAATCCTCATCCTACCACTAATCCAACTATACCACAAGAAAGCCCTGCTTCCAAACAACACAAAAAAACATACAATCGCCCCCACATACCCACCAGAACCCCAGATATCAGCCGATTAAAAGGGGGTATCAAAATGAAAAATGCTGCAATACCCCCCCCTTGCGCCATTTTCCGAAATTTTGACTGTCTCAAAATGGCTCCTAAATAGGCTTATCCGAAAGCCCTGCTTTTTCTAACCATTTTGGCATACTCAAAATGCCTCTATCGTGCTGTTTATGCCGCTTTACAGAGCGTTAAAAAATGGGGCATCGGCGGTGCTTGGAGCTGTGAAAAAAAAGGTTGTTGTATAGCGTTGAAACCCATTGGATCGTATGTGCCGAGTTTTCAGCATGACAAAAATGTTATTTAGAGCCGGAGAAATGTTAGCCCAATTTTCCTATTATTGATTTATAGTTTCTTATGCCCACATAACCATATTTACTATTTCATCTTCGTAGGTAATTCTTCACATCTACCCAATTTTTACTCTATTTTTTTCTTTTGTTTCTGTATTATTTCCTGTCATACCAATTCTATGCTTTATTTCTTACCAGTTTATTTTTTTTGTAATCTATATGTTAAACATATATCTTTTTAATCAAATTATTATTTACTATGAATATGCTTTTTTTTCCCACCTTAATTTTTATTTTTGAAAATTTCCCTTCTCGAAATTTGAAGGTTTTTTGTAGTCATTTTTTGTAACTTAGTAGTAGCCTATTTTTGTGGGTACTGCGATTATTTTTATCCACTCACTTTTTTTTTTCTTGAATATTGAATATTATTCTAGTCATTGGTTTGGTTGTTATTTTGTACTTAAACCTTTAATTGTTTTACATTTGCATCTTATTCCTTTATCCCTTCGTTATGTTCTTTACTCTAACTTATTCCTTATGAGATTCTCCTAAAGCGACATTTTGTTTTCTCTTAATTTATATCCATTATTTGATTTCTATTTTGTTCAACATTTTATTTTCATTTTTTCCTTCTAGTTTAATCTTCCTGTAATACTCGTTTCTTGTTTTTTCCTTTTTTTTTTAGTTTTTTGCCCCATGGCCCCAATTTATCCCCTTACTGTGGTCCCGTTGTTTGTAGGTTTAAATTTTATCTTTATTTACTACCCTTGTCATTTCCAATGAAAATTATTTTTCAGAGTTGTTTTGTGTCAAATATTTTCAAAAAACTCATCACACAATTTCTTTTTCTAATTGGACGTCGTTTTTATTGTACATTTAAGGTATACAAAAGTTTCATATTGTTCCATAGCTCATGTAAAAGCGATAATTTTTTTAGAGCTTGGTTTTGACCCAGTATCTGCGACCTTTATCTGAGATATCTGCTTTTTATTAAATATTCTGTTGTTTTGCCCTTACTTTATTGTTTCAGTTATCAGAGCACCTTTCCTGTTGCCCTTTTTCCCCAAGGTGTTTTAAGTAATCATATCCCTATGTCAAAAATTATTGTATTAAATTATTGCTAGTTATATCCTGTTGAAACACTCATCTTCCTATATATTTGTGTTCCGTTTAAGAATCCCTGATAAAAAAATATAGACTTATTTCATATGTATAAAAATATTAGCCCTACGGGGGGCTCGAACCCCCAACCTTGAGATTAACTCTATTTAAGAGTCTCACGCTCTACCGATTGAGCTAGCAAGGCTTGAAAAAAGAAATTTCCGGTGTCTATAAAATCCGACAATCTTACTTTGAATTTTGTGTCACGTGAGTCATAATTATTTTGGACTATGGCTTTATATGTGGAACAAGAAGGAATAGCCGTGACACTGATGTTATCTATATCTACAACCCTTGAATAAAAACATACCAAACGAAATAAATGACCTCGAAACTTACTTGTAAAACAAGAAAGAGAGCGATGACCCTGGTGTTATATATATTTCAATTATCCCTGAATAAAAACCAACAAATTGGGATATGAAACTATGGGAATAACTAACTAGAATGTCAACACAGTAAAAGAAAATTGTCCGTACATTTGTTTTCTTTTGTACAAATGTTTAATAACTGGTTCCTCTTTTTTTTCTAGTGAAAAACGTGTTAAAGAATGTTTTTCTAGGCTGTATATTTTTAACCATACAGTACTGCAGGTTAGGGTTTTACAGTACAAATGAATATAAATGCAACTATTTTTATGTGGGCTTTTTTTATTTTTATTCTTGACATTTATTTGTGAATTTGCAGTGCCCATAATACTTTATACTTTCATTCAAAGCAGTAATGCTATTCAAGTAATTGATATAGTCGATCAGAATTCTGTACAAATTGTGACCAATTTGTCTTTAAAGTTATCTACTTTGACGCAAGACTGGAAACGACAATTTTTCTGAATGATTACAGCATGACACAGATTTTTTATAAACTTGTTAACATACAATCTCGACATGTATCATTTAACCTAAATATATATTTTTTTTAAAATAAGTACATAATCTCCAAAAGACGTGTTTAGTTTTTTTTGCAGACCCTTGGACAATACTGATTTATGTGCTACTCTATTGTCTTTTCTATCATTGAGGTAAACTGGTTTTTTGTCGAAAGCATGGCTATTAGTGAACCTATTTAATCCATAATACTTGAAGATAATCACGGAAATCTAGGAATCAAGTATTAGCACAGCCATTATCTTTCAACCAGTTTCCATAGTTTAAATCTAGTATGGCATGTTGCTAATGTCAACACCTGCCCTTTTGCTGATGGCTGGAAAAATACTCTGAGAAATGACTCCAAATCTATCCATTTTTCTATTTTTCCTTCCAGTTGTCAACTTTAACAGAGGAAACCACTTCAATGAGTTTTAAAAGAATGTCATCATAAAGAAAAATATCGACCAGCTTTACCTTTTTTTATTACCTTCAGTTAATTAACCAACTTTAGCTTGACAAAGTAGTTCCATTAAATCAAAATTCCAAAGCTGTGGTTTTTTAAAGCAATCAAAATTTAAGCCCTTTTTACTCTGATAAAATTTGACTGTCATTTCCAACGGCCTTAGCACAAAAAAATGAAAAAAAAAGTAATGATTGACATCAACTTTTAAAAGTCACACTCGTTTTGTGACGTTCAAAAAAAAAATTAATAATCTGATAGTATCTCTTTTTATCAAGCTGCTTCAAAAAGTTTTTCTTCGAATTGAACTAGTTTATAACTATCTTAAGAAGAAAAATAACTGAGCCCATAATTGTATTGTCAACACTAACAATTAAACGGCGATTGAATTAAATAGTTTCTTTAGCCAGCCACATTGACTTTTAATGTGAAATTATAAAAGGCAATGAGGATTCTTAGTTCTAAGAATGTGTTGTATCATGTGGTTTAAAAAGCAACTATTAGGTGTTGCATAACGACTTTTTCTATATCGCGTTTAACAGTCAAAATATCCAATGATTTTTTTTCAATCCTATCAAAATTTATTATTTGGAATACTGGTTTAACTTAAAACCCAAATACTGTGTGCTGGTAGACTAAAAATTCTCAGGAATTCCCGGCTCCCTTTCAACTCGACTAAAAAATTGGAACAAGAAAAGCTTTAAACTTGTAAGCTTTCTTACCGGTAAAGTAGCCGGTGATTAATTGAGAACGTTAAATTGGCCATTTCAAAAATATATTGGAGCAGATGACTTTAACAGCTCCAATATATTTTTAAATCAAAGCTTTTACTCCACTGAAAGTAGAATTGTTTTATTATCACACCAATGATCTAGATGGTGTGTCAAAAACTATTTTTGAATACTTTTTAAAAAAGATACTAAGTGTCAAAAACTCGAGAAAAATTGCTGCTAAATAAAAAATAGCCAAAATATTGGAGACTTAAACTTCAAACAAAATGAAGTATAAATAGTTTGGAATGTTTTCTTGCTGGTTACATTTTTGCTTTCCTTTTTAGGAAATTGAAGTCTACATTCTACTCCTCCCATTTCAAGAACTATGTTGCTAAAGATCAAATTAAAATCAAATGTTGGAATGTTTTTTTTCTTTCATTTTTCTAAACATGTGCAGTAGGAAATAGTAGTGTCTATGGTTCATGTGGCAACACATTGTGCAAATAACATACGTATCACTACAAATAAATGAAAAAACAACACACCATTGTATTTCTTTAAAGATATACACCATAATCATTAAAACAAAATTTATATTTTTCAAACCACTAACAATTGGCAGATGAACTAAAGCATCATGGTTTCTTATACCTGTTTTTTCTTTTGTGTTGCTTTTTCCTAAACTATAAGAGGTACAATAAAAGGCGTCTTAAAAAGTATTGATAACAGCAGATTTTGAAGAATTCAAATAACAAGAACAATATTTAATATTAAAAATAGAATATTGAAACGTCATCAGAGTGGATTAACTTACAAATATTTGTTGAATGTTTGATATTTGTCAAAAGAGGTGCATGGTTTGGAGTTGATAAATTCTAGATTATATCTAGTGACAGTCAAAGTTTTTTAACCATTTATGTACTCCAATTTTTAAACATTTTTATGCTCTAATCTTTGTTATATGTAAATTTCAGCATTTTAGCAATTACTGGATCTTCAAAAAGCAGCTAAATAGACATATAAAAAGATTTTTGATAAATTTCCAACTCTGAATCTCATTGGTTTTTGCAATAGACTCTCAATTAAAGAAATAGGTTTGCTGGAGAAACGCATGCAAAAATTTGAACAGGAGTCGATTTTATTGCAATATGTTTGAGGTTTTCGAAAGAGATTCGGGGTCGCTATTTTAATTTTTTTAAAAAAAAAACAGCGATTCATTTCCCAAGCATATTTTTTGTCCTTTACAAGCTAGTGAGGTTTTTTATTCATCTTTGAAATAGTTAAAGATGCCATTTTAAAACAAATAACTGGTACGCTTATCCCTAAGTTTTCTTATGTGAGTTAAACAATCTTTTACCACAGGACAGACATTTAAAAAATCTTTAAATTGTCGATATATTTAAACCAATACCCTTTTTAAACTTTTTTTCTGGAGCATAAATGCAGTTTAAATCATTCTCTTCAGATGTGTGCAAAATTTTTAGGTCCTTATCATGGATTAGGAGTGATAAAATATTAGCAAAAGCCACATTTGAAGTGTGGTGTTTTTTTCTGTTATTATCTTCATCGCTCTGAGACATTGAAAGTGTGATATTAGACATTAACGCTTAGCTCTCCGTATATGGAGACTGTTAGGACCTCACCAAAACTTCAGTAACAAATTCATATAAATTACAATTTAACTGCTGATTAATTTGAGATGCAACTGTAAAAGGCACTTTAAAATGATTTTAAACCTTTGTCGTTTTTTAAAGGGATAATATGGTTATCAAGCTCTGTCAAGCAACTAACTCTTTATCTTCTTTCGTTGTTTTACTCGCTTTTACAAATGTGGTAATAATTATTACAGGTAAATATTGAAAACAAAGATATTTTCAATAACAACGGTTATCTAATGAACAAACTTAATTTAAACCATATAACCTTTGTAAGACCATTAGTTTTAAATTATCTGGTACCTTCTAATTTGCCTTTTCTGCTCATGCCTGGGAGGTGTTATTATGAATTATCAAGAGCACCAAGCTACCCATCAGAATGGAATTTATATTAGCTAATATTTTAAAGCCAGTTAAGATTAATTATCTATAATAAAAGGTTCTGGCAATTTAATTGTTATAGCGGTTGTAGATTTATATTTTGCGTTGCTCATTTGCTAAAAAAACCCGAGGGAAAAAGGATGTTGGATTTAGCCACCCTTAAAAATCCTGAAGATTGATGCGATTTTAAAATCTGATTAGTAACATCGCTCTTAGTTGACGTTTTTCATGAATCCTGGCAACCTAAACCTAAGAAATAACCTATTTTTCTATCTGAATATGATTTTTGAAAAGTTAAATAAAATAAATAAAAAGGGTTTTTTTCATTTTCTATATATTTTGGGTTAAATAACAGTTTTATTTTCTCATTTCTCCTGTACTATTGTTAATTTTAAGAAAGTGATCCAGAATCCTTTCAGCCGTGTGTATGGTTTACTCCACGTGACTAAAATTTCTCAATTAGAAATTTAACAAACGGCAATTTGTAGTTTATTTCACTTATTATCATAACGATTAACATCATGATCATAATTTAATATATTCTGCCAAAATTCACAAGAAAGCTTTTTGCATTCGTTAATTGTTTTTAATTAATATTTTTAACAGTTTTCTTTCATTTCATTATTATTTTCTTGGCTGCTACTCTCTCGAAACAGACTGTACATTAAATCTACTTTCACTACTAAGACAATGTGATGACAGCGAAAAATTCCTTCAAAGGTACGGTGACTCATATTAACGATTACCAAACCTTTAATCTATTATATTTTTAACTCAAACTACAGGTTTGATAGGTAATTTCAAATTATGTTATCGATGTCAACTTTTTCTAACTGCTTTTAAGGAAATAGTTAAGGAAATAGTTTCTATAATGGAGCGTTAAACTTAGCTAATGTGTGAGTGTTGGTGATATCCAGTTAATTAAATTTGATACATTGCTTTTTTAAGTTACATTTCCATGCATTTACAATAGTTTGGAATTCCAGAAGTTATATTAAATAGCCATTTATCTTTAGCAAGACTTTCATACCATTTACCTAGCTGTATTGGTATCATCCTTACTAGATATGTTATATTTTCCTTTAGGCTAGGGGTATCTTTTCATAAAACTTTACGGATTGACTTGGGGTAAAGGATATTGACTTGCTTATCGTTGTTTACCTAGCGCAGCACCATTTGACAGCTATGGTTATTGCTTTTTTATTGAGTACCCACAATAAAATGTAAGTGAAATTCAATTTTTGGGCATGGATTTTTTGGGAAAAAAAAGATCTTTTAGCCAAGTCAAATATTATAGTCTTTGTTTTATGAACATTCCCATAACAAAGAAGACAATACCCACGGTCCATGCGACGTTACTAGGAGCTCAATGGCTACGTTAAACAAAACACTTTCATTAAAACAAATTTTTTTACATTTAAAAGCTTAAAGGTAGGTTTCAATCATATTTTTTTACCATGATACATTGGATATTGGAAAATTTGAGTTCATTTTTTTTCAGGAGTTTTGATTTAAACAGTGTTATTTTGTTTATGATTGATTTCTTAGTGTCCATTTACGTGGAAATCAAAATTTATGGATTCGAGTTTAAAAGGTGACAAGTGCAGTGTTGTTTTTACCATACATGGTTTACTGATCAATAAATACCAATGAATATCAAAACAAGTACCATGACCCAAATCTTTCAATGAGATTTATTGAAAAAAATTATGAGTTAACAGTACCGTTTTCATTAGAAAACTAGGTTTTGTATAAAACATTTGATTTCAGAAAGGAAATTATGCCATAAAAACATTAATCAGTAAATGAAAACAACTAACCACATTACACAATCATTGATACTTGGTGGAGATGATATATTGTGAATTAATGTGTACTGGTTATGGATTTTTGGTGTTGGAATTAACAAAAATTGTTGTTGCTTGATCCAGCATCTCAGCTAGGACTTGGATATGTTTTATTTGAATATTGGGCAGTTAAAATTTTTGATTATCTATATGTTTCAAAATGAGTAGCTAATGTGAGTTTTAGATATGGATATGATACATGAATGTGATAGTACTGTTTTTTTTCTATTTGGTACCAACAAAAAGGCAAAGTTGTTTTTTTCCCCTCAATGCAAGAGATTCTGCAGCTACAAAATTTGCTGATACCATCATACCTACGCCAAATCGTTGACATTTGTTTTGACGTTTAATATCCTTAATTTTGTTGTCGCCATGGATTTTACATTTATCCAAAAAAAAATACAAAAGATATCATGAAGTGTAAAATCAAAGATGTTACCATTATAATGTTGCTGTGGATGTTTTTCATATACTCATCAGTATGAGACTTTAGGAAATGAATGTTAAGGATAATGAACAAGATACTGTTGGCGTCATAAACTGAATACCCGAACCCAATTACCAAGACTTATAATCAATTATGGATACTTAAAACTGATAATAACGGAAAGGTGTTTTATTAGGATTCTTGGTTTTTTTGTAGTGATTTTAAGTGATTCAACGGCATATTTCAACATTTACAAAACCTACATGTGAACACAATATACCCTTTACTAGCAAGCGAAAAATATTTTTGCATTGAAATTAAAGCTATTTCAAAATCATATAAATCTTTTTTGTCCATTGGCTATTTTTAATTTCTACCAGGTTATTTCAGTTATTTTGGTTTTACCGAAACAACTGATTTGCATTTGAATAGGAAATTTACCATTCTGAAGTTTATTTCGTTAAAATACCAACTAAATGCCCCCCTAAATATTTTTTTTAAAAAATTTTAAATAAAATATAAAATTATACCATTAATTACATTATTGAAATTTTTTTCAATTAAAGTCAAAGGAATAAATGGGGTTTTTCTATCAACTATTGTTGTTCAGAATCCTGTCGCATTCACAATCAGACACACCTACAAAAAATAATTACCAAATGATGAATAATGATGAATAATGATTAATAATGATTAATAATGATTAATAATAATTAATAATAATTAATAATATTATGACTAAATATTTACTCATCTTTAGTAATCTTACAAAGTGGTATCAAATTTACTTAGAACAAATATCTCAGCACGATCATACCCGGCCCAGTTTTAACATTGAATATCTCTTCTAATTGACATTTTTAGATTGTCAAAACTTGCTACCTGAGAGAGATTTCAATTCTGAATCGATTGATACTACTTGAGGCCTAATTTTAAGAAAAAAGTTTTTTTCGATTTTACAAAAAAAAGAAACTCCACCCAAATCGAAGATTACGCAAGGGTTAGGGTTTACAAATTTAATAAGTGAGCCGTTTTTATTTATTGATATCTTGCAATGTAGATGAATAGATTTTGAACCGTTGCAGAGATTTTGAAGCTTTATTTATTGTTTTCAATGCCTTTATACGCAATTTATCATTCGGTGCCGGTTTTGTACCGTGCTGAAAAATACACAGGAGCTGTATATTTCAGGCCGAATCATTTTTGCCAGGTCATTTAAACGGCATCAAATGTATTTTGCCAAATAGCGAACATTGTCTAGATATAAAATATATGAATTTGATTAAAAAGAAGTGATGGTGGTTCAAATAAATGGCAATTTTCAAAATCTGAAAAAATTGACATATATATAACCCTAGCCCTTGCGGAAACCAACAGTTGTGTGAGGAAAAGGCGAATTTGACAAAAATTTTCGAAATTTCAAACCCCTGATTTTCGTTTTTTAAGATAACTTTGAAAATACTTATTGTAACAGTTCATAACTTAATATTAGAAATATTTTAAAAGTTGCGCATTGAATGAATGTATTTTTATAAAAATTGGTCAATTATTAAAGGTAGCTGCCTAACAACTTTCTTCTGCTGGGTTATTTTGGCGGTGCAAACTTGGGTCATTTAACGCACTTCCAGCTTTGCTTAAAGAGCAACACTTTTTGGGGTCGCTTAAAATCTTTGCCATAACCTATTTTTTAACTTTAAATACATTGTAAGTTGCTACGGCAATGTCATTCTTCATAGAACTCTAAAAATGAATATTATCTTTACGTCTTTGAAAGGAAATAAAATCTGCCTAAACAGTCTCAGATCTACACTCATGGTACTTCGCTCTACAGTTATGGGTGTCAACGTCACATTGATGTTACATCAATTACCTGACAGTTATACTTTTTCATCAATAGATTGTCTTAAATTTATGACTTGGTGTTTGTTGGTTGTACATTTCTTTATTAATATGATAATTCTGCTAATATTGGTACAGTTACACGACAGAATAGTAGACTTGACCGTTGATTTATTAATTAAATCAACTATGCCTAGAGTTTTCAAGTGACTCTAATACAAAATTACTTTTTTTTAAGAATCCAGAGCATGGGTTTTTATGCCAGACTAAATCAAAAACCTCGACATGTTTAATTCTATTGTTTTCTGATAGTCAAATGGTTTTTTGAAAACGCAGACATGTCAGCTTCATCATATGACATGAGGGTGCCGTTCAGTTGTATATTTTATATAGATTGTTGTTGAATGTACCAAGTTTTTCATGGCCAGACGTTTTGAGATTTTATTGTAAAGGTTAAAGTCGAGACTTTAATCAACTTACTTTAAGAAAATATTACAAACTCAAAAAATAGACAGACTGAAGTCTACATATTTTTGAAAGCATGCCGCTGTGTTTCTATTCTGTAAATAAAGTTAGTGAAAAATACTTATACATTTATACAACTCGACTCAAAGAAATAGAACATTAGAATGAACCAGTTTCCGTTTTCTAATTGTTTAAAGCTAAGGATTAAAACTTTACCTTTGAATTGTATCAAGTCTCGCGGTTTGCCGCCATCTTTTCATAGTCTTGTTGTTATTTCCACACTCCATAGCGGCACCTTAGCAGTTTTTCAAATGGAAAAAATGAAGGTCATGAGACTATTACAAGACTGTATGAAAAAAAGAATAGATATAAAAATAATCTGCGTCTCAAGTATATTTTTTTGGTTCAGTAAACGTTTTTAAAGGTAGTAAATAAAAATTTATTCCAGAAAGGTATGGAGATAAAGGTGTAGAAAGGTATTTAGGGCTTTTAAAAAGGTATAACCAAGAAAGAGTCTGAGTGAAACGGGTAACCAATTTTTGTAGAAAAACACAACTTTGGTATTGTTGGGAAAATAATATTTCTTGTTTTCTATAACCCAATCTCAATGGCCAAGTTACCGGAACAAAAAATTGCCAACATAGAAAATGTTTGAAATCAAGTTCCAAATAAAAGGAATAATGTGATTTGGGTGCGCCTAGCAGACACGTATAAAAAATTTACAGGATTGACCTGTGAGGTTATTTTTTTTTTTTTTTTTTTTTTTTTTTTGAAAAATAGGACAGTGACTGGATCTTGACTGCGAAAAAAAATTAATGTAGGGATATAAATATGGTAAGGGTGCACTTTTTTTTTCAAAAGGTTTAAGAGGCTACCTTAATTGAAGGTTGTATTGTAGAAAAGACTCAATTTTTTTGGTACCATGGAAAAAAATGGACCTGGTTTGGGTATTAGGTCATTGTGGGGAAGTCGAAAACTCATTAGAGATGCTAGCTAGCGTCCCAATTACAGGTACCGGTCCCACAGGACACTCGTTAAGGGAGGTGACAGATAATGAATAGAAGAGAGTAGGTATTTTAAAAAGACGTTTATGGTGACGAGATCGGTTAAGGGCGAATGGGCGCTCTAACGGAAAGTGGCAAAAGTCGGCAGCATAGGAACGCGGAGAATGGGTAGAAAATGGTTCGAGTTTTATTTTGCAAGTCTAGAGTTGGGACTTGGGATAATGGTTTTGTTAGACGGCCACAGTGACTTATTTGGTCCTTTACATTCAGAGCAAGGCCATTTGGTAGTGTATTTAAAAAGGTTTCGGGAGCCAAAGTAGGCTTGAGTAATGAACAACACAAGGTGATTGTTTAAAATTTTTTTGAATAGCGTGAAGTTCAGACAGATTCAAAACAACTGTTTTGTGATGGAAATAATAAAAAGTTGTAGTAGTAAGTTTTATGTTTTCTCTAATTGGTTATCTGATTGTAGTTTAATTATAATGATGCTGTGAAAATAAATACTATTGATAATATTTCACTGACTAAATCACCATTAATCGCTTGTACTTTTAATCAAAACAAGTGTCTTTGTTCTTTTCCGTTTCTTGCCGATGGTTCTTGTAGTTGATGGTACCGTCACTTTCATGGTCAGAATTATCTCACTATTTGATCCACATAACTCTAACCCCTTAGGTCATGAAGTCTAGTAAAACTAGATGACACAAATTTGGGTTTTCAAGACTTCCAAGAATTCTGGAAAGTGTTTCCTTTAACCTTGAATCCACTGTCAAAACCTTTATCCAAATCCCATCTTGAGTGCCTTCACTGTAAATTTCCTTAAATTGCTCACCTCTGAATACTGATAAAAATTACTCCGCATTTACTTTTTGACATTGAAGCAGCCTTGGGAGCTACCCCAGACCTTACAAATTTTAAAATTAATCCCCACATAATTTTAAAATCTTGTATGGCGTTACCTATTCTGGTTTCAATGTCTTAATTTTTTTTTTTTTTGCTTTTTATTGCAGTCCAACCATATCAGATTGCCAGAAGCAATTTTCTTTTGTTTTCTTTGCATTGAACTTCTTCTCATTAGAACCTGCCGCTTCGACTAGTCTTTCCCAAGCATTTCCTCATATTGTTGAATTTTTTTTTTTTTTTGCATTTTCACTTTTGTTAGGTCTTTTTGAGATCACCCTGTGAAATAATGATATAAACTTGTGTTCCTGTTATCATTGCATTTAGAGTATACCTTGTAACTCTTTGCTTTATGCTGTTAAACTATGTCTCACCTCGGCCAACTTCATCTACCCAACAGTGCATCCCCTTAACGATTTTTTAAATATTTTTTTATTAATAGATTCATGTTTTTAATTCCACCATTTAAATTCCGGTAAAACGTCGAAGTCTTTCCTTGCATGATGCTTTTTTCATACACTCGGTCGAAATCCCCGGAAAACTGTAAACCCCTGTCGGTTATTAATACCTCGGTTATTTCCCCTGATCGACTCAGCTCTTTAAAAACTCTCGTACATGAAACTTCCGCTGTATTCAAAACTTGGATCGGTTTCAACGCTAGTTTCTTAGAGAATCTATCCGGAATGACTAGAATCCCGTCATATTCATCTCATTTCGGTAGACCTATGATGTGATCTAAACCCATAATAATTTCAGGTCTTTCTAGAATAGACATCCTCCCAGCTACTCCCAATTGAGGTTTTTTGTGAAATTCATTTGTTGGCAATTCACTCATTGCGCCAACACTATCTTCAAGTTTTTAATATGAGATCACCGTACTTTACCGATATTACCACCAACGTGGCTTTCACTTTCTTATTTTCTTTCATTGGAGCTGTGTAGACCAATTTAGTTAATGCACAAGTTAAGTTTTTTTTTACTCTTAATGAAATCCACGATGACCAGCAATTTTTAATTAACATGTAACTCTCCACTTTCCATTTTATTTTATTTCGACCTGGTTTTTTTCTTTTTTACCTTCTCAAACGGAAAACACCCATAGCTATGTCCTATTAGCAATTCGTATAATTCTTGAAAAAGTCAATATGTGCTTACCACTTTTGCTCGCCAAAAACTCCTCACTAACAATTTTTTGGAGACTTGTCATCGCGTTTCCATCTGCCTTTAAAATTTTTCCAACATTGCTCCGTTGTTTGCCATTGTTTTTAGAATTGTTAAAAATTCACTCGTCGTCCATCGATAGTGGCAATAATTTCTCATGCTTCGACTACAGTCTCAACCATTGGTTTGAAACTAAATTCCCATCCCTCTTGGTACATTGTAATTTTCATGAGTATTTTGATAACACTTTTAATCAGTTGCCTTGTTTGGTCATTTTCAGACGCCATCCCCAGAATTGCTCCAATGATTGGTGTTTTGTCTAAGCCTCAAACTTACGTCCATAAAAAAGCAGTCCAAGCCTTTTCCCGCCTTTATTATCGCCAATAATTCAAGCCATATATTTTGTACTTTGTCTCCAGTTTGGTATTCCTCCAATTTTAAAACCCAGGTACCCCCTTCCCCCCTTTAGGCCCGAATTGAAATACAACTGCTGGCACTCCCAAGACTGATTCATATGTCTGAACCACAATATTTAACTTGGAGTTTAATATCCATAAATAGAAGTCTTTTTTAGGACCCATTAAGGTTTTTTAAATTTTTCCTGAGTCATTGCAGTCCATTTAATAAGGTTTCTATGATTTTGACTTTTCGTTCCATTCTTAATAATACCATTCGACCCTACCCCCTTTCATGCTTCAGTCAATAAAACCTTTTGAATCGCACCAGTTGCGCCAGCCAAATTTGAAATATACTTTCAGAGCCGCTTTCACATTTTTAAAACTCTCTCCACTTGTTTTACCATTTTTGATTCTTCCAAGTTTGCAAAGTCTGAAAATCTCGTCTTCAACCATTTGAAAACCAAATTAGCTGAACTCTGTCGCTTAAAATTGATAAGCATTAAAGTTAGTAAACCAGAACCTTGATTCCTATCAGACAATCAAAAATCACAACTAAATCCCACTGTTAGGATGCTAGATTCTTGCGGAAACCCAGAGACGCTTCATTGAATCTGTAGATATTTATTGGAGTTTTAACTCCAAAGTACTTGTCACCTAGCTTCTTTAGTTAATACAAAGCCTGCACCACTCCTATAACAGAATACTAATTAACTTCCTGTATTATACTCAGTATCCTTTCTATAGTCCAAAAATCCATAGGTTGTGATTTCACATACTTATTCAGCTTGCTATGATTTGCAGTCATCTTCAACTCTCGACTCTCTATCCTCAATCAAATAGAAAAATGAAACACGTATTGCACTGGAAAGTTTATTCTCGACAAACCCCCTCTGTCGTTTATTTTCATCAGCATCTTTTTAGGTTTTTCACAAAACGCTGACGGCATTCTGTATCCAGTAGGTAAATTGGGTATCCAATGAATGTCAATCTGTTCTACCGGTATATACAACCTCGTTCCATTAATATCCGGCTTCTTTTTTTTTTAAAAAAATCATGAGAAGACTGAATTAAAAAACTCATTATGAACTTTTGGAATCATCAACACTTGTTCTTCTGTTGTAACAGTTGAGTTCACCTTTGTCAATTTTTTCATCTCACCAAAACTCCATATCAAAAGTTTTTCCTGTCATACAGATTTCATAAGAAAAGTATCCCTTTCACTTTTTTGTCGACTTCACCACGACCATTTTTTAATCAGCTTAATGACTTGATGTCGCTCTATCTATACACTATCCAAAATGACGGCATCATTTTTACCTGATATCTCATGAGAAATTTCAATAGCACTCACCCTACTAACCTTCATATTGAGAAACCTAGCGTCATAAATACCATAATTCAATCGCCGTCTTGTCTATGTTAGATATCCTTTTTCCTAAACTCAACATCTTTATACGATCCTTAGTCACCCGTGATTTTGAGTATCTTGTATCAATAGAAATTGACGTCTTAACAGAATTCCCCATCTGAAGAGGTACCTTCGTTTGAGATATCATATTCCTTCTAGCGTCTAACACATTCCCCAACAAGTCCAACTTTGTAAACCTCCCTGATATTGTAAACTCATTGATCAAGTTCTCACCTTTCAATATTTTGTTGTTCTTCCCATCTTTCATAGATTCTCAACCTATGACAAATAGTACTCACCATCGGATAGTGGTGCAAAGTATGAAACCAAAACAAAACGTCTTGACTATTTTCGGTATCAATCTTAAAGCTTATGGAACCATAAAACAAGACTTCAAGATTTATGACTGTAAAATAAAAGGTTGTATTAATTTTTTAAACTTACCATTTAACAATAGAACTTACTCATAAGAGAATCACATGAAAAATATCAAACTTTAGCAAACTTTTTTCTTGTTCATTCAATTTATCCAAAATATTGTTTGTTTCCGACAGTCTTCAATAAACTTTTAACCAAGCACAATCATAATTCATCAAAAGACTAATCGTTGGGAGTATTTGGCGTAAGAAAAAATTCAAGGGTATTATGGGACATCAATGATGAAATTTATTGTAGTAGTAACATCGATGGGGACTTTGATGGTTCAAAAAAGAAAACTAAACTTTCAACTGATGACAAATAAAATTGAACAAAGGCGTGTCGGAGAAAGTGTTAGTTGTTAAGAAATTTTGGGTATTATGGAATATTATTATTGAAGTGTATTGATAGCAAATGCAATATCGATGTCTATAAAATAGAATTTAGTTTTCAATTACTCACATAAAAATATTTATAAAGTGCAAGCTTTGAGAGTGTTTTTCGTATATGAAAGATTTGGAGTGTCAATGTCGTAGCATTAAAAGCAAAAGCGACACTAATGACTATGAAATCCAAGTTAGTTTTAATTTAGGGAAAAAATAATGGCACGATATAATATACTTATAAGATTGTAGCATCAACAGTAATGGCTTTCAATCAATTTTCTTTGAAGTCACTCTATTTGCTGAAAAAATAAGTTAAAATCCAGACTCTTCAATAAATTCTTTTCCGATCACAAATGAAACCCATCAAAGACTTATAGAGAAGAGTGCGTAGGCCGTAAACTAAAGAGCGCAAGAATTATGGTATCAATGTTAAACTGAGAAGTCTCAAAAGTAAAAGTTGATCTAAGTTTAAGAAATTCATGATACTTTCGCTGATTAAACATAAAACTCAAAAGGATTTTTTTGATGAAACGTATTTTGTAAACAAAAAATTATTGGAATTGTGGGTATCAATATTAAAATGTATTGTGGTTTCTGCAGTGAGGGGAATGTCCATAACTATAAAATAAAAGTTAGTTTAAACTTGGTTAAATAATCATAGCACTAACGGACATACTTTTGAGGTCGTGGACATGTATCAAATATTGATAAACTTTTTTTAGTCCATCGACTAATTTCAAGAATCCATAAAAGTCGAAACCATTAAATTGGTTCCTGTTTGATAGCAAATTGGATTCAGCAAGGGCTTGTGTTGGGAAATGTTTGCCATAAAAGTCAAAGGTGTTTAAGGAATCCAATCTTAAGGGGTATTAACATATTGACCACAAGAGCAAAATCTATGACTGTAAAAGAAAAACTTGTTTTTAACTGATAATTAATACAATCTTGAATGCCAGTAGTTGAAAGTAGTTGCAGTAAAAAAATGTCGAGGAGCTTGAGGGTATTAAAATAGACACAAAATGTAAAATCAATTACAATAAAAAAAGGTTTTTGAGCTGATCACAAAGGACATCTATCAGTGGTATTTTCAAAACAGTGTGTGGCTTCAAGCAAAATGCTATGGGTATTAGGGGGTATCAATGTTGAAATATATAATCAACAAAAGAAACTTAGATGACAATGAAATGAAGGTTAGTTTTAGTTTAAGTATATCAAGACGCAATAAAATATACTTATAAATGTGTCACATAAAGGATATTGGATCGTAATCAACGTTCTTTATAATGCATTGTTCTGTCACGAAAATTGGCTGAAGTCAAAACTTTTTAATGAATTCTCAACTGGGCCCAAGTAGAACTCACCAAGAGTTGGTGGTTGGAAATGTTTGTCATAAAAGAAGTCTGGAGGAAATGAGGGTATAAATGTAAAAGACCATTAACCAAGAAAGTGAAGTCGATGACTATGAAATAAAAGTTAGTATTTTGGTTAACCATAAATAAAGTTTACTTAGGGTTCGTTTAAAAGAGTTTTTCCCATAACACTTTATCATGAGTATTGTGGGCATCAATGTTGGGATGTATTAAAGTATTAACAACATGAGTGACGTTGATGACTATAAAATAAAGGTTAGTTTTTTTTACCTAATAACAAATAGTATATACTTAGGGCTGGTTGAGAGAAGTGTTTGCGTAAAGAAAAGGTCGGGGGTATTGAGAGTATCAATATTGAAACGTATTCAACTATTAACAACGACGGTGACGCTAATGACGTTTAAATAAAAATTAGTTCTTGAGCCAATTACACATGGTATATACTTATTGCAGATTTTGTGCAGTATTTGCAGTAAACAAAAGATTGAGGGCATTGTGAGTATGGTCGTTGAAGGATATTGCATTATTGACAACAATTCCGACATAGGAGACTATAAAAGAAATGTTAATTTTAATTAAGGAAATAATCATGATCCAATTTAAAATACTTATTAGGTCCTTGAATAAAAAGACGTTAGGACTCCATTAACTTCTTTCAGAGGGAGTCGACTTGTCACAAAAAGTAATTGAAATTGTAATCCTTTAATGAGTTATTAATTGAGCAAATAATTCGTCAAAGGTGGGTATCTAAGTGTTCATTGTAAGAAAGGTCGTTGGTATTGTAGGTATTAGTGTCAAAACTCATTAAACTAGTACCAGCGAGAAAAAGATCAATGACTATAAAATGAAAGTTAGTACTTCAAATCATCGCAAATAAAAATTACCAACAGCTTGAAAACAAAAGTATCTACCGTAAACCCTTGGACTTAGGTATCCTGGGTATCAATATTGAAATGTATTGTACTATTGAAGGTGTGGGCAACATCAGTGACTATGAGAAAAAAGTTAGTTTTAGTTTAACAGAAATACAATTTCCTAAAATAACAACTAAAAGACACAAATATACTTCACTAAGGTTTTTTTTTGAAAGAAGTGTTTGTCGTAAGCAAATGTTCAGAATAAGTGTTGGAATCAAGATTAAATTGTATTGTTGTATTGAAAGTAGGGGCAACATCAGGTGCTATGAAGTAAAAGCTAGTTTTAGTTTACCACAAATGAAATTTATTAAGATCTAGTTGAATGGAGTTTTTGAGATAAACAAATAATTGAGGATATTATGGGTATCAAATCTGTAGAGTATTGAAGCAGTAATAAAGAAGGAAAAGTTAATTACTATGAAATAGAAGTTAGTTTTTTACCTAATCACAAGTTGTATATACTTAGGAATGATTGAGGGGAGTGTGTCCAAAAAACGGTCTTGGGTATCATATGTATCAAAATTAAGGTGTATCCGAGTATTCACTGGAAGTATTACTTCGATGACTATAAAGAAAAGTTAGTATTGTAGGTCATGGAAAATAAAAGTAACTTAAGAGAGGTCATGACAGTATTGTAAAAAAAAGGTCTCTGGTTTTCTGTGGATAGATTCTGTAGCTTATTCCAATATAAACAGCTAAGGTGAGGTCGATGACAATAACTATAAAATAAAAGTTAGTATAACCAATCATAAAAATTTACCATGCACTGGTCTTTTGGGACATTAGCCTTGATGTAATAATTCAAAGTATAGTAGGTTTCAACGTTGGAGCTCATCTAGATGTTAACAAAAAAGGCAAGGTCATGACTATCAAATAAAAGTTAGCTTTTTGTCTAATCATAGAGAGTATATATACTTAGGGCTGTTTGCGGGAATTGTATGAATAAAATGAAAGGTCACAGGTATTATTGAAATCCTATTGAACTATTACCTGCAAAAGCTATCGGGTATGACTATAAAATAAAAATTAGTTATTTAGCTCGTCACAAATATTATTTTTACTTGGCCTGATCAATGGATATTGTCAATGTAGCGTGATCAACTATTAACAAGGGCAAGATCGATAACTATAAACCAAAGTTAGTCTTCATGTCACTAAACAAAAATCTTACAATGAAACTTATTAAATCGGTATTCAAAAGATATTTTGACTTGGTAAACTTTATGCTCACTCGCTTTGCAAAAACAACTGATTAAAGTCATCATTTCCAATGTAATTCCAAACTCATCACTAAAATAATTTATTAAAAGCATATAGTTATTTCATACTTTATGTTTCACAATACTGTCCACCTACCTAGTCACTCGAGTGCTTCGTTTCATTACCTGGCACTGTCGTCACGTTACCCCTGTTGTAAATCCAAATTAGCAGCCATTGCCATCGTTTATTCTCACCTCAATCTTCGCTAGATGTTTAAAAGCCCACTACGATATATATTAATAATTGCAATATGATATTAGTCGATTGATGTTGGGTGCACTAGTGATGAGAACCTTGGTCTCTCGCCAGTGTCTGGGAATGTAGATGTGGGAACAAGAAAAAGTACAAAAGTGAAGGGAAAGAGAAAGAAATAAAAAATGAATTTCGGAGGAAAAGATGGCCTTTTTATATTTTTTGAATCACCATCAAAAGCACTTTCATAATACCAGTTTCTATTCCTTCAACTCTGGTCAAGTTGTGTTTTTTAGACCCTGAACTAACGCTGTGTGATGGTAAAAGTCTTCCTCAGAGTGTAGCCTCCAAACTACAGATGACAACAATTGACAAGTATCTCTTTTTATTTTTTTGTAAACATTATATTTGTGATATTAATCTAACCTGAGCCTCTCAGTTTTGTTTTTGGTTAACAATGGCTATCAATAAACCGGTTGAAAAGAAGTTGTCGAAAGCTGTAATTTTCATGATTTGAGATTTAACATGGAGAAAAAGAAAAGGTCGGGGAAAAAATGACATAATCGTAGCCGTTTATTTTGTTACAACTTCTCCAGTCAAACGGCTTGTAACAACGGTATAGAAACTTTCCGTCAGGGTTCACCAACTCGTTGAGCTACGAGAGGGATTTGACTTCCCTCATGTAGAAAAAACATTCACGTTTTCAAGTTATATTTCTTTTAAAACCCTCAATTCATTAGGTATACAAAAAAGTTTAGCAAAAAAACAAAGTACTAAAGGGATGACATCCATTTCATAAAAAACACAAAACTCCAAAATAAACATAAGCTTCCCCCATCACCATTAACCGTTGAACGCCCTGTGGCGGGCCTCGAGAAACGCGCTTACGCCTTGGTCAAAGGCCTGGCCAAAGACCCAAAGCAAGTCGCTGCCCCCCTTTTCGGCCGCGTGCTGGTCCGTCCTTGCAGCCTTCCACGCGGCGCGCCGGCCAATTTCCGAGTGGTTGAACTTGTCAAACTCCTGGGCGTCCAGCCAGCCGACGCGGAACCCGTCCTCGAAGCGCCAGTGCTGCCAGTCCCGGCCGCTGTCCTGCGAGTTCCAGTAGTTGGTATGGTTGCCAATGGCGCTCTGGGCCGCATGGTGGTACTGCTCTGCGTAGTAGTTGTCGTCGGGCGCGCGGTCGCTGGGGAACTTGTTGGACGCAAACCCGGTCGACAAGCAGCCCTTTTCCTGCATCTCACGGAACCCCCACTCGCCGCCCGAGCCGTAGCGGAACTTGTATGTCCAGAAGTAGTATGCGGCGGCCTTTTGGTTGAACAGCGCGCACTGGCGGTTGCCAAACTCGTGGACGAGGTCCTCGCGCGAGGTGCCCGAGTTATTGAGCTCCCACGAGTGGCCGTCCATGACGCAGGAAAACTCGCCCACTTGCACGTCAACGTCCTGGGAGCACGAGTTCGGCAGAGCCTGCTCGATTTCGTCTATGATTTGGCGCGGAGCCGTGTTGCGGTCCTTGTCGGAAAACGTGCGATAAACGTGTTCATCGAGAATCAGACCCACGGGCGTGCCGGCGTCCGAGTCGCAGCTCTTGACCCAATCAATCCACGAGGGCAGGTCCCAGCCGTCGGAAATGATGACGGGGATCTCGGTGTTAATTTCTCGCACAACGTGCAAGGCCTTGAGATAGAAGCTGCGCTGCGTCTCCCAGTCGTCGGCAAACGGAGCCTCATTCAGGACCTGGATGCCAACCACATTTTCGTACGCCTTGACGGCCTCTGCAAGATACTCGAGAACCTTCAGGGTCTTGACCTGGCACTTGTTTGATTCCCACAGAGCGCCCTGGGCCGTGCTGATGCCCGAGTGGTCTGCCGAGTTTGCGCCGCCGGGGACGGCGTGGACGTCGATGAGCACGCCAATGTTGTGGGCGGCGGCCTTTTCCAAGACGTACTTTTGGATAAAGTCCCACGAGTTGTGGTAAATGTCGTCGAGCCCGTCAAAGTCGGTGGAGCCGATGAAGGAGCACGCGTCAATGTTCCAGTACCCAATAGGTAGGCGGACAGACGTGACGCCCACGCTGGCAAGCCATGCCCAGTCGTCGTCCGAAAGCCATGTGCTCCAATGCTCTTCCCACATTTCCCGGACCTTGCTTGTGTCGCCGCCAAACTTTTTGAGAGCTGCTTGGATGGCGTCAAACTCGGCAGTCTTGCCATTGTCGTCGCCCTCTGGGAACATGTGAGGAGCTATCCATTTTTCCAGCACAAACATGCCGCCCAGGTTGACACCCTTGTTGAGTCGATTGATGTAGATCTGGTGCTTTGTAGGCGCCTGGTTGGGGCCCACCGGCTCCTGGGCCGCAATTAAGTCTGTTGAGTAGAATTGGTTTTTGAGAAAGGATCCGAATCCCATTTTTTTTTCGTTACAGTTGTTAAGTTGCCAAAAGATAAAAGTTTAAAAGAATATGGTATTGTAAGATTTATATATCAGAAGGGCAACTACTAAGCCCTTTTTTTGAGCCTTTTTAGGAGATATTATTTCATTTTGGTTGCTCTATAAAATATAACAGAGTTTCAACATATATACATATCTACACGGCTGCCACAAGTCGTTTACTGCTGCCTCTGCCACGTCTCCACCCTGCTTGGCGGCTTCCAGCCAGTCGGGTCGCATGTTTGGTTTCGGCAGTAAGGGCGGCGGCCGGGCCAATAGATTAGGCGCGGGTTCCGAGTCTCTCAAGGTTGGGTGGATTTTGGTCTTGGTGAGCAATTACGTCGGCATCACATACACCGGCTACCCCAGATTATGTCTACTCCGCAGCGCCAGCCCCAGTCAGGTGTCACCATCGCACTTGCTGCACCTATTCCTTATCTTCCAAAGCCGAGTCTGTTCGGTAGAACCCCTCGTTGGCGGCCTGGGTGGCCGTGCCGGCGTACACCTTGCGCTTGCGGTCCCGCCATTCTTTGAGGCGCATCATCCGGGGGATTTTGTCCGGCGCCAGGGGCAAGTCGTTGGAGTCCACCGAGATGGAGTTGCGCCATGCGCGATCCGTGACGCGCTGCGCGTAATCCAGAATCTTCTCGCGAGGCACCGCGTTGACGGAAAAGGAGGCACGGTTCGACGAGACTTGGATTTGCTTCTCTTCAAAATACTTGTTGGTCTGTTCCATCACGCTTTGGACAATAGTCCAAACAACCCAGAGAATGATTAGTACTATGACCAGTACTATGCTAAATACTATGAGATCTTTCATTGATTCGAACTTAGTAGAAATGCAAATATGTAAACTTTCCAGGGTTTTAAAATGGATCAAATAAAGAATCTCAAGTATTTATATATAATTTTATTTTTATAAAAAAAATTAAAAAAAAATTATAATACAGCGCTCAGGTGCCTTTTTATATAATCAGTTCAATCTCATACCACGTATACGGTCTCTACAGTGCCTCACACAAGGCTCAGCTGCCTTAAAGCTTACACACTGGCAACAATTTCAGCTGCTTTTTGCAGACTTGCTACCATACGCGAACACTCGCGGCGGCGCTGGACCGTGAAATCGCTCTCCTTCAAAAGATCGGGAATGCGCTCAGGTCGGTACAGTTGCTCAAGCAACTTGGTTTGAATATCCTCGCGGGATTGTCGGACCAAATTCAGCATCACGGCTTTAGGGACCAGGTCGGTCATTGTGCTCTTGACAATGTTAAAGTAGGAGGAAATGAGAAGCTTGATGACCTCCGTTTCCATGGTTTCCCGCTCGGACTGTGCTGGAGATGCCTTAAGAACAGCTGGAGGAGGCTCCATGGCAGCAAGTTTCTTCTTGCTCTTGGATGCAAAAAATGAGTTGAAAAACCCGCCCTTGTCGTCCTCAGGGTGTGGGTGTTCAGGCTCCGTGTTCTTTAACGGCTTGCCAGTCTTGGGGTCGACGCGGACAGGAGGAGTGGGGTGGAGGCGTTCCTGGACAATGGCCATTGCCGTTGTACCGTTGATAAAGTTTGGATGAGCCGTGTTGATGTAAGCCGCCTCCATTGAAACAATATCGGTGACAAGAGCGTTGGTGGGGGCAAGCCGCGATCGGAGAAAGGCAACAATGGCGCTGAAGAGCTCGTCCTTGAGAGTGGGGTACCGCTTAAAGACGCTTTTTTGCAAAATCTGGTTGATGATGCGCACAAGTTCATCAAATACCAGAGACACGCACTTGAGTGAGGGCTCCTCGAATCGCTTGATCTGCTGCTTGACAATCACCTCGAAAGCTTCACCGCCCACAAACAGTGCAGGCGAGGACCCCGAGGAGTTGTAAAGAATGGTGCGGATGTCGACATCCTTGACCTGGTCGAATGGGTCAATTGCCTTGATACCGCTAGTGTAGAGCTCGTGGAACACAAAACTGATACGTGCGCCACCAGACAATTCTGTTGTGCTGAGGTCCTGCGAGTTGCCGTCTAGAATGGTGCGGTATTCGTTGGAAAGCTCGGTGATGACATTCAAAACAATATTGGAGGGCGAGCCAAGCAAGTCGTCGCCACCCAATTGCTGCAGCTCTGCTTGGTACTTTGTGAGGGTGGAGTGGATGCGGGCCTTGATGTCAGGCAGAGTGGCTTTGATGTGGTGCAGCAAGATGGTATTGAGTTTACGCGCAAGGAAGGGGGTGCCGCAGTACTGCGCCTTTGCGCGGTAGGAGGGGTGGTTTTCGAAAAACTTGCGTTCGTTTTCCAAGGCATCCTTAATACTCTTTTTGCCGTTGATGTCCTTTTGGCCACGGTTAATGACCGGGACGTAGCCGTAACGCAGCGGAATCACACGGCCCGCCAAAATGTCCACCACGTCAGTACCTTGGTCCATCAAGTCGATTTTGGTCAAGACACCAATTGTGCGCGTGCCCTCGGGGTCCACTTCGCGCGCAAGCTTGAGGCCGTCCGAGTTGGCCAAGTCTGTGTTGGCGGCCGTCACGGACAAGATGATGGCGTTGGGCTTGGAGATAAACTTGAGCACCATGTCTCTGATTAAGCGCTCAATGTTCTGGGGCTGGTCGCCGACCGGCACCTTGGTCAAGCCGGGGAGATCGACGAGGGTGAGGGTCAAGACGTTGGGAGAAAAGATGCGCAGGTTGATGGGCACGGGCGAAATGCCGGCATTGTGGCCCGTTGTTTTTTCAGTCTCGGCCTCAATTTCCTTGCGGATGGCGTCAAAGTCGGTGAACTTTTTGCCCGGGAGGTGGAGAAACTCGCCCCATTCGTCGGCGGGCGCGTCACTGCCGTCAGCCATCTTGTCTCCGGAGCGGCGGTTTGTCAGCTGCAGCACGAGCGGCCGGCGCGTCACAATGCCGGTGCCTCGGGGGAGAAAGTCGCGGCCCACAATGTTTTCCAAAACAGACGACTTGCCGCTCGACTGGGACCCGACGACGGTGATCTGCGGCAGATCGATGGGGTTCGACATCGGGCCGAGCGTGGCAAACGCGTCCTGGAGCCTGTTGACTGTTGAAATCAAGTGTGCGTCCATGGTTGGGTTTGGTTGGTGAGTTGTAAGGATGAGGTTATAGCGTGAGTTGGTGGTGGTTGTGGTATAAAAAGAAAGGCTCGTATCCAAGCCGCCACTATGCAACACGAAGTGCCAGCTGGAAGGTTGAGAAACCCTAACCTGTGTAGATTTTTTTTTTCTCCAGCCATCACCAGCAACATGACTTTGTGAACTCCAACTTCTCTTCATAGAAATTCAAAAAAAAAATGTCCCAACGTCCGTTACCTGACCAAATCGCCGATGGCCTGGAACTGCTCAGCGCTTTCGAGGTCGCCACTAAGACGCCTCAAACTAACCCTCCAGAGCTAGAGGACCCGCTGGCCGCCATCGCAGACATTGCCAAGCTCTCCAAGGCTCATGCCACCAAGCTTGCTGTGGCATGTAAGCCGCCCTTCAGCTCCGATCTCGTGTCGCCGCTGTTTGCAGAGTCCCTGAAGGTGGCCGGCGCGCCCATGGCCGGCGCCTTTTCGGCAGCATCGTGCACGCTGGCAAAGCTTGTTTTTGTGGAGCTTAAGAAACTCGTCTCAAACTATTACGCCTGCCTGCACGCCTTCTACTCAGAGATCCGGGTCCTGGCGCAAAGCCCCGACCCGGACTCGGTTTCGTCGGCTCGTCTGGTCACCACGGCGGAGCTGTGGCACGCCTGTGACCAGCTGGCAGCAGCGCCTACAACTCTGACACCACCGCGCATCATTGCGCAAAAGACAAAGCTCTACTGCGACACAATAACAGATGCTGCCGAAGAGCTCTCGGAGGCAGCAGCCGGTAACTTGGACGAAGGCTACAACTCGGACGATTCACCTGACTTCGTTGTCCTGGATGGTTCTGTAGATGAACCGCTAGATGACTCGGTCGCTAAAGACTTTGATTCGCTTGTTAATAAGACCTCAAAGCTTACCCTTGAACAAAAAAGTCAAGAAAACAATGTATCGCTGGATATTATGGCCTCGTATGCAAAGGCTCTGGAACTGATTCCACAGGCGATTAAGACTTCCATTTTATTTCTTTTACGGAAAAAGGATACCAAGCCACAGGATTACGATACTCTTCATAGTTACTTTAAGGTCTTGGTGGCACACGTTGACGATCTGGTTGCTTACTCGACTTACCAGCCCGACGAGACCGAGGCTATTCAATCGACAAAAGATATAGTCAAGGAGCTTGAAAACATAAATACCTTAACTGGAGCATCCACTGATCTTTCTGAGATTAAATCCAACTTGCACTTATAATATATTTTTTTTTGTTTTTTTTTCATATTGTAATTATAGACTTGAATTGATTTACCATCCATCATCACTTTCCTCGTCATCACTAGCACCAACCTTATTCTTGCGTTTGTTGAGGGCTTGTGCAAGAGCATCAGCAAGAGATGCAGGCTGGCCACCGGGAGCTGCCGAGGGAGCAGGAGGAGGGGCTTGGCCCTTAGCCTCCATAAGCAACGCAGATGGCTTATCAAGCGCAGACTTGTCGACCTTGCGTAAGCTGCCAATGCCAGCATTGCGAATCGAAGCAAGAAGAGCGTCGCGGTC
The DNA here is from genome assembly GCA_900497715.1 of Magnusiomyces ingens NRRL Y-17630. Classification (NCBI taxonomy): domain Eukaryota; kingdom Fungi; phylum Ascomycota; class Dipodascomycetes; order Dipodascales; family Dipodascaceae; genus Magnusiomyces; species Magnusiomyces ingens. Next base: position 2,576,692 of record UIDE01000002.1, read on the forward strand.
TCCAGAGACTGCGGGTAGAGCTGGCGGAGCAGCTGCGGGAGGCATGCCGCCGGGAGGAGGGGGCGGTGGTGCTGGTGGAGCACCTGACGACGACTGGAAACTGGATGGCAAAGGTGGCGGTGGTGGCGCAGAGGTCGGTCCTGAAGGCGGAAGTGGTGGGGCTGGAGGAGCGGCTGATGGGACGGAGGGGGGTGCAAATGATGGCAATGGGGGTGGTGGTGGTGCAGCAGCAGCCGGGAGTGCCGGGGCTGCAGTCTGAGGCAATGGTGGTGGGAGAGGTGGCGCAACCGGAGCAGCGACGGGAGGTGTGTATTGTTGTTGTTGAGGAATACGAGGTGGTGGTGGTGGAGACGTTGGGTAGGCTGGAAACGCCGGAGCGGCAGGAGTAGCAATTGATGCCCGAGAAGGTGGTGGAGGAGGAACCGCAGCCGAGCCCGCACGGGGAGGAGGTGGAGGAGGCGGGGCAGCACTTTGTCCTGCAGCACGAGGGGGTGGTGGTGGTGGTGGCACACCACCTCCAACGGTTCGTTGTGGCAGTGAAGGAGGGGGTTGTTGGGCATATGGCGATACGGGAGTTCCAAAGCGTGGGGTATAGTCCTGACCAGGTGACAATGGCATGCGAGGAGGGAGAGAGGGAGCAGCAGGCAAGGGGCGGTCTGCCAGGCCCGGAGCCAACCCTGGATGCTGGGGGGGGAAAGGCGGGAGGGGCGGGCCGTTGGTTGTGCGAGACGGGAGGACTGGGGGGACTGGAGATGCAAATGTTGGAGCTGGAGCAGGGGCTGGGGGTAAAGGCGGAGCGGACTGTGGGGAAGTGGGAGTCTGAGGAGCAGAAACCGTAGGGACATGGGTTCCAATATACGGCATTGGAGGCGGGACCTTGTGTCCTGTGGAGGTGGGGGGTCTAGTTTCAGGAGTACTTGAGCGAGTTTCGTCCGAGTCCGACTCGGCAATTGAGGAGGCCGCGGTTGCGGGAGCACCGGCCGATGGTGGGGGAGGGGGAGGAGCCCGAGTTCTGCGGAAGGTGGAGGTACTTTCAGCTGGGGATAGGGGTGCCGGGGACTCATAGTCGTCATAGGTATTATTGGTGCTGCTGTTGTTTGTGGTGATGGCAGCAGGGTATGCTCTTTCCTTGGCTTTGCGCGGGATGGGGGGTTCGAGACCGACCAGGGGCCCGCCTTGCTGGCGAATATAATTTTTAATAAACTCGCGGTTATCAGCAATCATTTCCTCGGTGATGCCAGCGGCCGCGAGCTCCGAGTAGAGGGCGCGCCATTCCTCTGGGGGCTCGTCGTCATAGTAGACGACGCCGGTATTGAGGTGGACTCGCTGGCGGTTGCCGGCCGTATCGCCGCGAAGACCGGTTCCGGCGGCAGGGCCCTGGGGCTGGTCTTTTGGTTTTTTGGCGGCGATTGCGTTTTTGTTGTTGAGGGTAGCTTTGCTCGCGTGCTTTTCCTTGTGGTGGACTTTTTTGAAAAAAGACGCGGCCTCGCCTTCGTCGGCAAACAAAAACCCCGCGTAGCACGTCTCGAGCTCAAACGAGTGGAAGAAGGAGCGGTCCTGATGGTACTGGAAGTCGACGTAGAGCTCCTGGTCCCAGAGGACGCCACGGGAGGACCCGAGGTCGACGAGTTTGAAGAAGAAGGTGTTGCCCACGAGGTCATTGACGAGGGCCAGGGCGCCGGAGAGCCCAGTGTAAGTCCAGGCCTGGGGGTCCGGGTACGCAATGTACAGTCGGGCCACGGCGACCGTCACGATTTTGTTAGTGGACTTGGGGATGACGCGTTTGATCTTCTCCTTGTCTGCGGTTGTGAGCAGGCCCATTGTGTGTTCAAGTCTGCGGGAAAGTACGAGATTGTAGGGTGGAGGTTGTAGAGGATGTGGTGGCAGTGAAAAATGGCGAAAAAACAAAACGCTCAGGTTTTTTTGTTTTTTTTAGGCACTGAAAAAAAAACCTTAAAGTCGGCCAAAAAGTGCCACTGTGGCCTGAGGGTTACCCGGCCGCAAAGCGCCCAAACCTCCCAAAGGCAAATTTTTTACTTCTTGATCGCCACCACCACGAAACCCCCTCATCTATCCCATCAAACAATGTCTGGACGTCAAGGCGGAAAACTCAAGCGTACGTCCTCAGCGTTCAAACCCCGTGAAACCTGCTGACTCCTATTCTAGCTCTCAAGGCCCCCAAGAAGAAGAACAACGAGTTCGAAGACGAAGATGATGCTGCCTTCAAGGCCAAGCAGAAGGCTGACGCCGCTGCTCGTAAGGAAATGGCAGCCAAGGCCTCCAAGGGTGGCCCTCTTGTCGGTGGCGGAATCAAGAAGTGAGTATATCTGGTTTATGTTGGCTTTTTTCAGCACTTGTTATCTCTTAAAGTCTTTTTATCTCTTTATCTCTTCATCTCTTTTAAATTTCCTTTTTAACATTTTTTAGGTCTGGAAAGAAATAATCTCATAGTATCTTCTTCCGCTTCGCTCTTCTTAAACATTCAAAATATAACTATAATAAAAAACAGCCGCTTCAATATGGACATCCAACGCAATCCGCTCGTCCACCGTGTGGATATTGTTGGCAGTCAAGCTCTCGTAGCGGTAGGGCGCAAACCGGAAAATGTTATCGCTCAGCCGCCAGTAGTGTACCGTATCAGTGTTGGCCACCATCAGGGACGGCGCAACAACCACAAGCTGGGCCTCACCAGGATCGCTGAACGCTTCCTGCTCCGCAGTATCCTTGGTCGGATCAACAATCATCCCGCCAAACGTCTCAAAAACGTGCCGAATGGTCCCGCTAAGCGTCTCCCAAGCCTCGTTACCAACCGTTTCCGTAATGGGCGACACGGGCCGCGACGTCCCAAAGTTGGACACGACTAGAGACCCAGACACCTGGCCCAGTCCCGGCCGCTTGCCCTTGCCCTGGTCCGAGGGCGCCAAGACCTCTTGGTAGTGGACCGTGCCGTTTTCCAGCGTGTGGTTGAGCGCCACGCCGAGCCCGTGTTTGGCTGCGACGGTTTTGGCATTGGCCACAACCTTGTCGAGAGTCTCCTGCACCGTGCTGTCGAGGTCGATTCTGTAGTTGGCCACGAGCGTCGCCTGTTCAGGCAGCGCATTGACCTTGAGCCCGCCCTGCATCAAATCAATCGCCTGCGAGGTCTGCACCATGTACTTGGTGGCTGCCGTTTTGCCCAGCACATGGAAAACGCCCTTCTTGATGGCCCACGAAGTGGCCGTGTGTTTGGCCAACCACTGCACCACTCCACGTAAGAAGGAGGGGACGGGCGCGTATTCGGCCGTGCATCGTAGATACGCATACACGGGCGAGTGCTGGGTCAATGCCGGCTCAAACTGCGTAGTTTCCATAACCACAGCCAGCTCGCTAATGATGCCAATGGCCGTGTGGTCTGGCGGCATGGACGAGTGGCCGCCAGGAGTGTTGAGCTGCACCTTAATGTCGTACATGCCCTTTTCAATGACGCCAGGCAGAGCAAACTTGACGCCCTGTTGCTTAATGACGCCGAGGCCTCCCTCGTCAATGATGGAGTGGATCGACTTGGATCCGTAGCGGGTTTCCAGAAACTGGCCAATCTCCGCGGCGCCATAATGGCCCGAGATTTCCTCGTCAAAGCCAAACGCAAGGATAACGGTGCGTCTGGGCTGCCGGCCCTGCTTCAACAGGATTTCAACCGCCTCGAGAATAGCCAGCAGCGAGCCCTTATCGTCGGAAGACCCGCGGCCCCACACATACGTCCCATCAAAGTCGGCTGCATACGGCGGATGCGTCCATTTATCCAGAGAGTCGTCAAACACGGGGACCACGTCCTGGTGGGCCATGAGAATGGTAGGCTTGAGCTGCGGAGCGGTGCCGTTCCACGTGTAAACCAACGAGTGGGTGTTGACGTGTTCAAGGAGCAGGGATTCGTGGACAAGGGGGAAGGATTCCCTGAGGACCTGCTCAAACTCGTAAAACACGTCCCATCGCTTGTCGGTCCCCACGGGCCCGGCGTCGTCGTAGGCCTCGGTGCGCACGCGCACGGCGCGCTGCAACACGCCCAAGCTCCAGTCGCGGAAGGCGGGCGTGCGAAACGCAGAGTAGTCGCCGTGGGGGGGCGCGAGTGGGGGCGCCTGGGGACATCCGCCGGGACTCGACGCCGTGAGCACAAAGGCTGCCAGGGCTGCAATGCCTGCCACGGCGGCCGCGCCAACCAGCGACAGCGCGCTCCAGCGCGGGGAGCCTTGCGGGCGGGCCTTTGGGTTTGTATCAGGGTTTGAAGACATTTGTTCAATGGGTGTGAATAGAGATGGAAGAAGAGGGAGCTGAAGAGGGGGGGAGTACGTTTAATGTGACATTGGCCTTGTTCTACCTTGGGGAAAACCCATACCCAGTCTTTTGTTTCCTCTACATTATAATGAATCTTTGGGTTCTTTATGAGTTTGAAAGGTGTGGATATTTTTAAAGAGAGACCAGATATTTATACGACCATAAAGATGTATAAACTGCTTTCGTTACATCGCCAGTGTGGTTGACGCAGGTTTAAGGTTGAGCGTCACGACTTTCTCCAAAGTCTCCATCGAGGACTTTTATCCACACCACTGCACGAGCCGTTATTTTTTAAGGAATAATCAGATTACCCCCAAAGGCCTCGCCTGCTTTCTTTGTCTGGCTCTGGTGCGTTTCTGTAGTTGCTTAGTTTGAAAATCACAAGCCGTGTGTGGTTGCCTCTTTCGAGGACCAAATGGCGGTACTGTCTGGCTTATCAAGAGTCTCCAGGAAAGTTTAAAAGCCCGGTTTCAGAGATTAGCCCAGCCCGTGATGCGCTTCTTATACTGTTGTTATGACGTACCAGGTCTTGCTGTTTATCATCTAAACTCTGGGGTATCTCAGAGCCACCGTGCAAATCTCAACACCCTGACTGGCGTTCTTTTGTTCTTTCGATTAGAAACTTTATTTATAAATAGCCTAGACAATGGATAAATCTTTCCCTTGTGGATAAGCGCAGTGGGCTCACCTCTTCTTTGTTGTACCCAAGGGTTCTTTCGCCGTTTCTCAACAGTCAAAAATCTCCCTCGCTAAGAGGCTGAATAAAGGCACGCTAAGCTATTTGTACATAGTCCTGTATACTTTTACAAGTTCAGAATATAAGTGTAGTAAAAAGCAACCGCTTCGATATGCACATCCAACAAAATGCGCTCATCCACTGTGTGGATATTGCTCACATGAGTGTCCAGCACCCGATACGGCCAGAATCGGAAAATGTTGTCTGTCAAGCCCCAGTAGTGCTTGGTGTCCGTGTTGGCCGTCATGATGGCCGGCGACACCACAATGTTTTGCGGCTGGTCCCTGGGCTCGCCCTCAAACACTTGGTGCTTCTTGGTCGGGTCAATCACAGGCCCAGCAAACGTGCCAAACACATACCGGATCGTGCCGCTCAGCGTGTCCCAGGCCTCGCTGTTAAACGTCGGAGCAACCGGGGCCACGTTGGTGTAGGACCCATAGTCGGAAACCTCAAAGTACCCGCTGGTCTGCGTGTCGGTAAAAGGGTCTAGCACTCTGCCCTCAAGCAAAACCTCATACACAAACGACCCGTCGTCCAAAGTCTTGTTGAGCGATAAACCAAGCCCGTACTTCTGCGCAATTTTACGCACATCATCCACCACCTTTTGACGCGTGGCGTCGACGGAGCTCTGCAAATCAATTCGGTAGTTGGCCATCAGCTTGACCTCCTCAGGCAGCGCGTTAATCTTGAGCCCGCCGGTAATAATGTCAATGGCCTGCGACGTCTGAATCATGTACTTGGTGGCCCGCAGTCTACCCATGACTTCAAACACCGTATCCAGGGCGGCTTTATCCGTAGCACACTTGCGGATGGCTTGTCGCAGCTCCTCCGACATTTCCTGGGAGTAAGCTGCCGTGCATTGTAAAAACTTGTAGATGGGCGACTGGGTGTTGAGGGCAGGCGAAAAGGGCGTGGCTTCAATCAGTGCCGCAAGCTCGCCCACAATGCCAATAGCCGTGTGGTCCGGAGGCAGGGACGAGTGGCCCCCTGGAGTTTTGAGAACCACCAGTGCGTCGTACATGCCCTTTTCCGAGACTCCCGGCAGAGCCAGCTTGACCCCCTGCTGCTCCACCACGCCGGAGCCGCCCTCGTCGACAATCGAGTGGATGGAGTTGGGGCCATATCTCTGCAGCAAATGGTTGGCAATGTGACCGGCACCGCGGTGGCCGGAGATCTCCTCGTCGTAGCCAAAACTCAGGATAATGGTACGCCGAGGGGCCTCGACACCTTGCTTGAGCAGGGTTTCGACAGCCTCGAGAATAGCAACGAGCGAGCCCTTATCGTCGGAAGTTCCGCGGCCCCAAACAAACTTGCCGTCAAAGTGGGCCGAGTAGGGCGGGTATTTCCACAGAGATAGCGAGTCGTTGAGCACAGGCACCACGTCCTGGTGGGCCATCAGAATGGTCGGCTGGAGGTCCGGGTTGGTGCCGTTCCAAGTGAACAAAAGGCCGTGCGTGTTGATGCGCTCGAAAACCAGCTTTTCGTGCACCAGGGGGAAGGATTTTCTTAGCGCGTGCTCAAGGTCATAAAACACGTCCCAGCGCGGGTCGACGCCCACAGGCCCTGGGTTATCGTACGACTCCGAGGGCACCTGGATGGCGCTTTGCAGCACTGCAAGGCTCCAGTTGCGAAACTCAGGAGTCTTGAATTGGGAGAGGTCGACGTATTTGGGAGCCAGGGGCAACACTTGGGGGCATGTTTCTTCAAAGGAAGCCTCAACGGCGTTAGTATTAGCCAAGGAGGATAGGGGGGTGTTTCCAAAAGCAAGCTGGTGGTCAGCAGAGCCAGCGATGGTGGCCGCTGCTGGGGCTGACGAAAGCAAGGTTCCAAAGGAGAATAAAGTCCAATTGCGAGATATTATAGAGAATTTCATATTTTAATTAACTGGTGATGGTGATGAAAAAGAGTTTACAGGTGGTTAAATATTTTACGTTTGCACGTACTACACGCGTCTTTTCACAAAAAAAGCGCAACATTGCACAAGTCATAAAAATATAAAAAAAAAAGTTCATAAGATCATTATTACTAAATCCTAAAAAAAACCAGAAAAAACATTACATGTGTATACATCAAAAAAAGAAGAAATAAAAATCTATCATCATAAAAGGCTTATTAAAAGGCTGCTTCTACTTAAAGGAAGTAGACGGCAGCAGCAATGACACCAGCAGCGGCACCAGAGAAGCCAAGCTTGGCAGCACCACCCTGGGCAATGGTAGAGGTGGTGGTGACGTTGGCAACAGGGGAAGAGGTGACAGGCTTAGTGGTGACAGGGGCAGAGGTGGCAGGCTTGGTGGTGGCAGGAGCAGAGGAGGAGGGGACAATGATGGTGGTGGGGATGACGGGAGTGCCAGAGATGATGGGGACGGTGGTGACGGTGGAGGTGGTGATGACAGACTCCTTGGTGCAGGGGCAGTCAGTGACAGTGACGGTACCGGGGGCGGTGACGACAATGGTCTTGGAGTTCTCGATGATGGTGGTGGCCTCAGGGCAGTAGGTGGTGTAGGCGGTAACGACCTCGGTGGTGGTGATCTCGCAGGGGAGGGTCACGGTGGTGACGTTAGCGTAGGTGGCAGAGGCAACACCGGCAAGGGCGGCGGCAGCAGCAACAACAGAGAACTTCATTTTTGATTGATTTTGGGTTAAAAGATTCAAGGATTAGCTTAAGGGTTTGAGCGAATGACTAGGGTTGGATAGGGAAGAGAAGAAGGGAAAAAAAAAAAATTTTAAAAACTTGAGGGGAGGGAATAGGCGGTCTTTTTATAGTTTGAGGGATAAAGGCATCACACTATTATAAAAAAAAAAGTAATAAGCGATTTTTTTTGAGGGGAGAGAGAAACAGTCATACAAGGTGAAAGACATAATTGAATAGTTCAAATGGACGAATGTTCTTTGTCCTTTTTTTTTGCTGTGTGAATCTTTTTCCCAGCTTATCGAGACTTAAAAAATAACGTTTGAGTTCTGCCGTAGGAGATTTCGGAGATAAGACGACAAAAAAAAGCAGCACATCAAATCACTTGCAAGATAAACACAATTCAAAAAGAGTCTCGTGTTTGTTGCTTCAATGTGATTGAGAAGAGGTTTTCACAGTGCAGCAGCAATCATCAGACTGAAGATAGGACTTTCCAGTTTCTCTTTTTCTTTCCTTCTGCTGTAGCTTTTTGTTTATTAAAAATTTTTCTCTCGCTCTTTCCCATCATAAATTCATGACTAAAGTCATGGACATTTGCAGGTGTTTCCATACACAGAAGATACATGTTCCATATCAAGAAATCAATATTAAAAATGCACGCGTGCATATCGGTTATGAGAAGTGTGGCTTAACGACCTTCCTATTCGGGTATGCAAATTTTAATATGTGAGGGAAACATTTCATGGTAAATGATTTGGTTGGAGGGCTTTCGAATTGGATCACTTTCTTTCCTATTTCAGTTTGTATTTGTTTAGACATTCTGTAAAGCTTTGAGCTGGTATCGTCTGTCGCCTTAAATGCTGAATAATCTTAAACAAAAAAAATAAGCTCTTGGATAGAAATTTTGGTATTGTTCAAACGGTATTTTTTTGGTAAAGTTAAAAGACCCTACTATTCAATCATCAATGAGATTCAAAAAAAGAATGTTTATAGAAAAAACCCAGTATAAAAGGTCCTCACGTGCAATCATGCAAATTGGTATAAAAAAATCAAATAAAAAAGGGGGGATGTATTCCTTCAACTTTTTTTCAGGACCAAAAATGAAAGAGGGGGAGGGTGCAATGAAAAATGGAGTGCCCTGCGGAATTTGAAATTATGCTTTTTTCTTTCTTCTTCGTGGATCATCATGCTTGTGGATACACGCGCGGTATTAGGAAAAAATATAGATCTTTGTGCCCAAAGCCGTATTAAGGGCTCGAATTATTTTTTTTCAAGTGATTTAGAAAAAGAAAAAATAATGGCGGCGGCGCTGCTGATGCACGTAATAAACCCAGCACTTACGTTTACCCAGGAATGCACATGAGAATATGTATACAGAGAGGGTGGAGACAGAGATGCTCGAGAGAGGAAGGGCAAAAAATAAAAAACAAATCTGCAAGACGTTGCAAATAAACAAAAGAAAAGTATAAAATTAGAAATGACGGCGAGATAGGTTGCGTGTTCCTGATATAAAAGTTTTTTTACAGTTTTTTCTTTAAGGTTACAAAGGTCATGGTGTTTTTCAAGTGGTGACAAACATAAAGTTTGCAAACAACAGCAGGAATGTTTAGCGATTCGAAGCAGAGGCAAGGAAAACAAGGGGAGTAATAAAACCAAAACTAGGGGGTATCTAGTAAGAACAAAGTCTGGTATGTAAACGACGGTAACAGGAATCGCTGTAGCTCGCTGAACGGGAAAACAGCGCCTGTCGGCAATGTCAACAAGACGGAGCCCGGGATGGCGCAAGCCCACGGAGCAGTGTTGTTTCAAGGTATAAGGCTGATTAATCAGAAATGAAAAAAGCCAGCCATGGAAACATTGAGAGCCTTTGGAAAAAGGGAGGGTAATTGAAATGTAGTATTATATACTCCTGTGAAAGAAAAAAGTGGTAGATATCAAGATAGAACTTCCAGAGATCTGAGGTATTCAATTGAATAAAGTGGTTTCAAGAAGAAGAGAAGAAGAAAACAGAAATTTAAAAAACTTTACGGGGTTTGTTGGAAAAAAAAATCTGTCAAAAATCTAATCAAATACGAGGACTACCTAGAGAATTTTGCTAAAAGGGGAGGAGAAGCAAAAATGTGGGTTTTTTTTTTTTCAACAAAACCCGCAAGGAGGTGTGGAAGAAAGGGAGAAAATTATGTGCTACCCGCTGGATTCGAATTAAAATATTAAATCACGTGAAAAACCCTAACCCATAGACTGCCAAATCCGTTCAAAAGAAAACCTACAATGCAAATAAAACAATCATAACCCTCAACTTGACCATTCAATAACCACCATCAGCCAAATAAATAACAAAAAAACATCATACTAAATTATATTTAAAAAAACCCCGTATCTCAAATCAAATCTCAAAAATAAACTCTTTAACGACCCCACCGTCTACGTGTTTCGGCCTCTTGGCGCAGTTGCTGCGCAGAGCTGGGCAACGGAATCGACAAAGACCCATCCCGCACTCGGTTCTTCTCAAGCTCAATCACGCTCTCAATCTTATCCAGCGCAAGCTTCAACAAGTCCCGGCGCTGCTGGAGCTCAATGTGCTTCCGAATCTTCGGGTCCTCCTTGGCAAACGCCTCAATCTGCGCCGGCGTCAGGTGTTGCCCAAGTCGCATGTCCAGCTCGCGAGGAAAGTTGTAGTAGAAATCTGACAACAGCTCGACATTTAAAAACAACACCGCAGTCTGGGTCAACTTGTCCGCAACAACATCTAAAAACACCTCGGGACAATAGTACTTGTTATCCTTCGACTTGCACTGGCGCGACTTGATCGCCGTCATCCGCATCCGAATCGTGTCCGACCGGTCTCGCAGGAAAAGAGCCTCGCGGCCGCGCGAAAGCAGCGCCTGCGAAAACCCAAACGCATCCGAGCTCTCGTCGGCTGGCAAGCCATGCACCCCGGCCTCCCGAGTCTTTTCAATAAACTTGATGACCTGGTTAAGCTTGTGTGCTCCCACAGCCTTCTTCATCTGCCCGTACGCGTTATCGCATTGGCGCAGCTCTTCCTTCAACAGGTTGTAGGCATGATCCCGCGATTTCGCCCACTCCCGGTCCTCAACATCAACCTCGTACTTGTAAGGCTTGATGCAGTTCTCCACTTGGTCTGCCGTGGAGTAAAACTTCATGTTGAGAATCCCCGAGGCCGCGTCGTGGATCGTCTCTCGAGCAAACGGGTGGTTGCGGAAATTCGTGCTATCAACCAAGTGATCCATCTCAGACATGAGTGCGTTAATCACCAGGTTGGTCGACAGCCGACCAACACCAAGCTTGGTCAGGTTCGAGGTCGACGCATCCAGCTTGCGGGTCCAGTACATATTGTCCGGATCAGCCCCGGCAAGCTCGGCAAGTGCTGGCTCCGTGATCTTTAAACTAGTCACGCTCGAGTTCTGGGCTGGAGCTTCGAGAGGCTTATTCCAATACCGTTGGGCCAGCAGGTCCAAAACCCGCTGGTCCAGCTCACTCTTGAGCAACCCGCGCACTTCATTGCGGCCAAACTGGGTCGTCAAGTCCTTGAATGCAAGCTTAAATGAGTCAACCGATCCGGCTAGGTATGTCTCCGGAGTCAAAATCCGATCATTGTACTCAACCTTAAACTGGTAAGCAGCTTCTTCTAATTCTTGTCGAATGGCTTCAGAAGTAGGCTGTAAACTACTGGCCATGGTCTTCTCCAGTACATTCATGAGCTTCCGGCGTAAAGTAGAGGTACCAACATCCGCATCATCAAACTCCGGGAACTGAGAAAAATAGGTTTGCTCGTTTTGAGTAACTAGCGCCCCAATGTTGCTGTTGCGGCGGAAAAGCCCTCCAGAAGGCGGCTTGGTAATGACGCCAACATATCCCATTTGTAATGCATATGCCTTGTTGTTAAGAAGCTCCGCACCTCGATGAGCATCAATCAAGTCCATCTTGGTAACAACGCCAATGGTCCGCTCTCCACGAGGATCTGCGCGGCGACTGGCCTTGAGAGCTGCCGAGTTGGCCATATCCACATCGGCGGCCGAAATCGCCAAAATTACATTGGGCGGTTGAATATACTTTTCGCATAAAATGTTAATCTTTTGCTTCAAGCTCTCGGGTTGATCGTTCGCTGCAACCTGGATGTATCCGGGCAGGTCAATAAGAGTCAAATCTGGAACCGTAGGAGAATAAATGTTGAGCTGGATAGGGTCGTCCGAAACAGCATCCGAGTCCGGAACAGCCAGGTTCAAATCGGTGAGCGTTTTTTGAATCTGTAAAAAGTCTGTAATCTTGCCGAGCCCCAACGAGGGGAACTCTCCGTATTCCGCAGCAGAGTCCGGAGTATTAACAAGAGTCAGCTCAATAGGCCGACGAGTCACCATATTGTTACCCTTGGGCAAGAACTCGTGGCCTACAATGGCTTCCAGCACTGACGACTTACCCGAGCTTTGGGATCCAATCACCACAATCGAGGGCAGCTGCAACGTCTCGGACTGATCCACGCGCTTAAGTATATTGCGGATTTCAATCATCTTCTTGGTCAGAAGCATGATTTGATCCTCCTTGGCATTGTTGCGTTCATTGTTGTCAGTCCCAACCGCAAACGCACTACCAAGAACCGCCGCAGTAGCTCCCGTTCCGTCGTCGCCATTGTTGTTTCCGCCCGACGACTGCCCGTCGCCGCCACTGGATCCCCTGTTGTCGGATCCCGCCTCAGATCCATCCGAGGCCTTATCGAGCGATTCCGAGGCCGCTTTCGAAAGCGACCCAAAAAACCCACTAACCCCCGATAGATCAAACCCGTCAACAGCGTCGCGTGCGCCCTCAAGCACATCCGAGGCCCACTCCGAGGCCTGGCTGATTTTGTCCTGTGTGAACGAGGAAACCTCCTGGACCTTGTAGTTGACATAAGCTGCGCCGCCAACAACTGCGCCGCCCGCCGCCGCGCCCGCGCGCACAATGAGCTTGGTCGCCGCGCCTAGCGAGAGCCCGCGGCGCGCAACCACGACCGCCGAGGGTCGCAGGCCGGAAAACAGCGACGATGTGAGCCGCGGCCGGTGAGACGCTCGCGCGCCTTTACTGGAAAAGAAAACAGGGCCCAGGCGCGGAGTCGATCCGGTGTGGAGAGTGCATTGCTGAGAAATGGCGTGGGAGGCTGGGCCTCGGGCACAGGAAACGCGAGGAAGAACAGCCCGGTTCAAAGCAGCATGCGCGCGCGCAGCCTGCGCCGGAGCCGCCCGCCTCGACAACAAATATGAAATCCCAGGCATTCTTGAATATGTTGGGAGGGGTGGGGAGAAAAGTTCCTGGAGATGTCAGAGGTATTTAAGGTGATGGAGATATATGAAGAATAAGGTGGTTGGGGGAGAAGGGAAATTTTGGTCTTTGCTATTCTGTGGCGGCGGCATCAGCAAAGTTCATAATCAGATGTTTTTTGTGACAACTTTTTGGGCTGTATGACATGCATTATGTAATGCTGTAACACAAGCTGCTAATCGGCCACCAAAGCCTTCCAGCCATTCCATCCCCCCAAAAATAAATAAAGCAGAGACATCTTGCCCCCAAAACTTATAATACAACACAAAAAACCAGAAATATGTTTGGGCTCGGTCTATTATTATATGGTTGGTAGTGAGCTTGGTGTTTTGACTATGACCCTTGACTGACTGGTTTAGTTTCTGTGCTGCTACTTAATGCCGTCGCCATTCTGAGTGAAGACCGGTTCATCGCCCGGAGTATGTTGACGCGACACCAGGGTTTTTGTATATACAAACTAACAAAATCATCTTCTAGTTGGCTGGGGCTCACAACAGGAGTTTGGAATCCAAGACGACTCAATTAAAACGAAAATCCTGGGCTTGATTCGAGCAACAAGGACAGTCATGCGACGTAAGTATATAACCATACTTAACACGTCAAATTCTAATACGTTTTAGCATTTCTCATGATCTTCAACATTCTCATTATAGGTTACGAATTACTCTTTGGTTAAATGATAATAAATAAAAAAGAAAAAAAAAACGAGAAAAATGAAAAATCTTTAATACTAAAAATACACGTTGCATTAAATAACAAAACTTCCTTCCATACATCAATCAAGTTCAATAGGCGCCTCGCTCGATTTGCCAATAATTGTATTAAACCAGTCCGAATGCCCACTCGACGACTTTGGCTCGGCTTCAGTCTTGGTCTCGTGCGATACATTCCTAGTAGCTTGTTGAGGAATTGTCACCGATTCGGTTGTCGACTGTTGAGATGCTACCACAGAAGAACCATCTAAGGAGCCTCGTCGTGATGCATACACATCATACTGTTGCTGCTGATTCCGAACTTCCTGGTCTTTATAATATCTAGAATCATCATGAATTTGTTCTTGCTGTTGTTGCAATGGCGGCGGCGGCAGCTGTTGCTGTCTCTCATAATATGCTTGGTTATAATATCCTTGCTGCGAATACCCGGATTGGGCATATGAGTCCTGTCGGTAATATTCTTGCGAGTAATACCCAGTTCGCTCTGCCGACTCATGCGGTCTATCACTATACTTTTCGCCATCTTCCCCGTAGTAACGTTTTTGCTCTTGATTTAGCCTACCATTACTCTCGTCATGTCGCACTTCGTGAGTCGAAGGTGATGCCTCTCGAATTGGCAAAATTTTGGATTTAACTGGCAATGGCTCAGGATCAAGAAGAGAAGAAATGGATGGTTTAAATGGACGTGGAGAAGCAACTACACTTTCCCGTGTAGCAATCACTTCTATATCCGGGTGATTTTCCACCAATTGTACGTCGTCATCTTCTCCATCCGACAACAGTATCGGAGCATTGGGGTATGGTTCATTCTGTGAATCCATCTTAGGCTCCACAGCCAAGCTATGGGTATCATCACCTCTGTTACCATTAGTACTCGTAAAACTGTCCTCATCCTTGTGCTGTTTCCGGCGCCGCCGTTTGCGAGGCTCTTCGTCCTTGTGCACAGTCAAATCTTTATTCTTGTTGGTTTTCTCAGCCTCTTCAGCCGCCAGCCGCTCCTTCTCCGTTTGTTCCTCGGCTGCCATTGCAAGCCCAATACTTCGTGACTCCACCCGGCACGGCATTGGTGTATTTGCCTTGGTGATTTTGAGGCTGTCTGCAGCCACAAGCTTGCTTAAGCATACACGCAAGAGCGCCAAAGACCGACTAATAATATCGCGGCGTGTTACCCGCACCTTGGAAGAAGAGGAGTTTGTAGATCCTGTAGATCCATTGGCACCAGTACTTGGAGATGAAGTCTTCTTTTGGCCGGATTCAGGCCAAGAAACCTTGACATTTTTGGAGCCCTTGGAGCTCTTGTGTTTGGTATCAGGTGCAGTCTGAGCAGACGGTGATGTATCTTTGAAATCAGGAGTAACTGGGTCTGACAACAAATCCATAACTGAAATCTTGGTAGAAGGCGTTTGCGCTGCGGCTGTAGCTTTGGCTGCAACGGCAGCTGCAGCTTCTTCTCGCCTCTTCTTTTCCTTTAGTTCTTCCCCAGGAAGCACCTCATCTACAAAGTCGCAGTAGATGATCAAGTAAATGGATACAAACAAATCGTCCAGAGCTGCGGTTGAGCCAAACCCGTTATTTAATCGACGTAATTCAGCCGTGTAATTAAGAAACTTTGTCAACGGATGCAGCGGAGTTGCCGTTTTTTCATTGTACTCAAGCATCTTGGTCGTGTTGCGTGCAAAGTCATCAAATACAATTCGGGCAATTGTAGAATCGGCGTAGCGAGGCGGGATTCCTAGCACAGCATCCGACTTGCAAACACGAGCCACAGTGCTGCACATATACTCCCAGGTTTCTTGGTGTCGAAGCATCCCAGACTTGAACTTGCGGAGACATTTGGATAACAAACCAAACATTTCAATGTCTTGTGTGCGACTCAGCAAGTCGATAAAAAAGACAATATACTCCCGTACATATTCAAAATGTTGCCCTGGCCGTTCATATTCGGTTTTCCAAATCTGGATGGGGGTTTTCGACGTCACCTTAAGCTGGAAAAAAGCAGACAGCTCATCCTTGGCCTTGAGAAAATCTCCGCCGGCTTCATTGTAAATACGTGCAAGACGATATGTTGGTCGGTGGTGCCACTTTTTCTTGTCAGCGCTGCGAATCTTCACAAGCGCAGCAGCGCATAAACTGTAAGCCTCATTGTTTTCGGGCTTGTCGGGACTTTCAATCACAATTGGGCTATCCCCGGTATTTTCAGCGTAAATGCACTGAGAAAGGTATTCTAGGGCTTCTGCATTGGTGATGACACCAGAGTGAAGATACTTGTAAATACACGAGACAAACTTGTAGTGCGGTTCTAGTACAGAGTCACCATCTCGGGAGTGCTTTTCCGGAGCAAGTTCCATGGACTTTGCATATATTTCGAGAACTTTCTTGTGTGACGAGTTAAGTTTATGTAGCATCTGGCCCTTGAGATATAGTGTGTACCAGTCAAGTTCTTCCCGCTCAGATACCTTGAGAGCAAGTAACGCTGATTTTATTATAACAGCCGGCTTGAGTTTATAAATAGGCTCACGGGTATATAATCCTTCCATGCCACAAAGCATGCGCTCGCTCAGTTGATAAAATGCAGCCATGTCCATAGGACATTGTGTCGAGTTGAAAAGAAGACGAGCAAAAAATGACCACACAGTTTGCAGCATATTGTGGTAAGATGGCGAGTCAGCAAAGAGCTCGGAGGATTTACCCTGCTGTTGTAGTAACCTGTTGATGGCCATGCCAGCGCAAATGAGAGTCTTTTTCTGGCGCGAAACCGTAACCTTGCGGGACTCCAAAACTGTTATCTTGTCTGTATTCCAGGTCAAGTCATCTTCGACCAGAGCGTCGTAGCCTTGAGCAAGCAAGTACCATGTCTCGAATCGGTTGTAGCCGCCACACATAAGATCGTACTTCAGAAATTTGATGGCCTCAGCAACATCTTCAGTACGGCCCTGCATGGTGCGTTTACGAACCTTGTAAAGCTGCATGCGAGATTGGCCCAGCAAAAAGTAAAGACCCGACTTTGCCAGTGAGTCAATTTCTTTAGGTGTATCAACAAACGTGATGGGGTGGCTACCATTAAAACACTTTTTTAAAAATGGAACGTCAACATGCATTTCCATGATGCCAGTCAAGATGAAAGCGTTGCGTGATATGGTAGGCGTGCTGCTGCTACTTGGGAACTGAATGGCTTCAAAAAGCTCATCCAAAACACCTTTGACTTCTGCACGCAAGATACTTTGTGAGAGGTTTTTCTTCTTGATAAGAATACCAAGAACAAACTCAAGAACTTTAAGAGCTGAGCCCTTGTCCAATTCAATAGGTTTTGTTCCATGGTCGTATGGATGAAAATCTTCAGAGGCAACAACAACATTGTACCGGCAATGCAAACATTGAATCATGTCGGCCTCTGAGTCCTTGGGCTTTAAGCGCAAGAGTTCGTTAAAAATAAGGCCCAGGAGAACACCATCGGCAAGACCACAGTAGCCGCGGTTACCCAGTTGTTCGTGGATAATGCCCAACAGCTCATGAAGTGTTTCTGTTGAGCTTGTTGGGACGAGTGCTTGGTAAAGGTAGTAAAAAAGACACCACGAACGAACTGTTAGTTCCTTCATAATGTTGGCCGCCTTCTCCCAAGCAGGATGAGAGGGTGCATTGATAACGGCATTTACTATTCCATCTTCAAAGAGAACATAGACGTATAAAAGTCGCAGTAGCGAAAGAATCGCTGACATGGCAGCACGAAGACTAGACTCGTTCAGATGATTAAATGAAGTGATGGAAAGATCCAGTGCCATCATGTTTTTTGCTGCATTGTGGCACATGTACACTGCGCGTAAAAGCACAATTGGTCTTTGTTCAGGAGCCAGAGTCTTGTACTTGTGTGAAGTCAGCTCCTTGACAATGTCACAAAAAATGGCAAGATATCCATCAAGGGACTTTTGCGACTCGCCTACATTTTGATAGTCGTCCAGGAGCAAGTTCCAAAATTTCAGTCGGAGATCAAGTGACGCACGGGCCAAGTAAAGGGAAATTGCCTTATACTCGTCTTCCGGTTTTTCTAGCGGCTTTAATAAAGGATCATCTTCCATCACAACATCCAGGTCGTCTGGTTTTTCTGGGAAAAGAATGCGTTCTAAAAGAGAAATACGTTTTTTGCTGGCCTCTATGGAAAGCTCGCGATCGCGAATCTTTTTTTCTTCCAGTTCTTTTTGTAACCGCTCACGCTCTTCCTTTTCGAGTCGTTTGCGCTCTTCTTCTTGCTTTTTCTTTTCCTCTTCCTTTTCCTTGTCGACCTTCCCCTTTACCTTATTTTTTTGTTTGGCATCTTTTTTCTTGTCAGTTGTGATTGATGGTGCAGTCGACTTTTCATTTTGAGTCTCTTTTATTATTGAAGAAACATCTTCGGTGGGGTCTTTAAATATTTCAGAAAGAGTAGCCATGGCACGGAATCTCGAAAGCTGGTTGCGGATAGAGGTGAGGGAAAGGGGAGGAATATGTACAAAATTTGGGTATGCGATTTCGAGGGTAGGGTTTACAGTTTCCAGCTCTTTAATAATATCCGAAAAATCTTCACCGTTATCGGCAAAAGCATCAGCAGTCATTGATTTATTGACGAGCAGATTTGTCCATTGGTTGCGTAAAATAATGTTTTGGAATTTAGTTTGGGTCCGTTCTAAAGAAACTGCAACGAGGTCGCCAAAAATGCGACGCCAAGAAAGGTAGCGTTCTTCAAGAGCCGACTGTTTTGCAGATAAATCCTTGATGGAAGCCTTGGACAGGGTTTCAGGTTTCCGCAAAAGCTTAGCAATGCCAAAGGATTCATTGGCAATGATTTCGAGAATCGTTTGTGTAATTGCAATTTCGCCAAAAGCGTCGATAGGGGTACCAAGCTCAATTGCCTGTGCCACACAGCCATTGGTGAAGTCCTGCAAAAGTGGTTCAACATGGCACACCAAATGTCCAAGGGAGGCTATTGCATTGAGAGGCCAAATCTGGGTAAGAACAGGTGAAAGTTCATTGTCAGGCTGGATTCCGCACAATGAGCGAACCAGGTTGACGCGCACTTCTTGGATATGCTGACGTGACGCAAGGACCGAGCGCACAAAAGAGATCGAGGCATTGGTTGGGGGTATACAAGTAGGTCGACTGCTTTCTGGTATTTGGACAGTTGAGGTAGACGAAGGGCTATCAAGAAGTTGAGCCAAAAGAGGCTGAGATATGGTGCTCGAGGTATGCGGGTCATGTGCATCGTCCTGGACAATGGAGTCCGAATTGATTTCGGCCTTCATGGCGGCCAGAACTTCGACCTGTGGTGCGTCCCAGTTTAGTAACTCTTGTTTAAAATCATAAATGTACTGATCTGCTGGAGTGGTTGGTTCTTCGCGGAAAAATACAGGGGAGATTGTTGCAAAGGAAAAAGAACATGGCTTGAGAAATGTAGTCATTTGGTCGAAAAAGGCATCATCTTCAGTGAAATCAGCATCACTGAGGGTGTGTGTTTTTTCCTGCAGTTTAAAGCGTTTACTAGATCGGGCTTTGGGTGGGTCTTGTTCTGATATAGATTCTGATTTGCGTTTTTTGGATTCTGACGGGATTTCCGGGGTATTATTTTTTGTTGATGCTGAGGAGGATGAGGATTGCCCTTGGGGTGGAAGTTCTTCGGACTTTTCCTCTTCTATACTAGTAACATTGTTAGTATTGGTGTGGGTATCATTAACTTCTATTGGTTTCTCCGAGTCAGGGTGGCATTCTGGAGAGTTGGTTGTTATTGGTGGTTTAACGTCTTGTTGGGATAAGTCTGGGGTGTTAAATAAAACGGAGAAAGATGGTCGGAGACTATTTTCGTATGGATCTTCTGGGCATGTCAGCTTCTTTTTGCTTTTCGACAGGCCAGCCAAGTTAAGGACGTGGTCTTGGACAACGGATATGAGAGAAATCCAGTCAGGCGAGAGGAGGTTAATTTTGGAGGGCGCCGCAGGTAGAGTGTAGTTTTCAGTGCGCGGAAGAGGGTCATTGCCGAGAAAGGAAAGATCTGGAGGCCGTGGGGGTAGCAGCTGGGGTATATCCTTAGAAGAGGAGAGGTGAGCAAATAGCCGTGGCCGAGAGGTTAGGGTAGCGTCGTCGTGGATCTGGCGAAAGAGAATGTAGAGAGACTGGACGATTTGGATATCGAGAGGACTTGTGAGTCTTGCAGAGTTGAGAATGGATTGGAGGCCAGTTCCGGAGGACGCTGGGGCCGTGGCGACACACTCGTAAGCTAGACGCGCTACGCGGAGGTACCCGAGGCGAGAAGCGAGCGCGGCGAGAAGAGTGAAAAAGGTTGCGTCGTCGTCTCCTGAGGGGTTGTATAGGAGGGCTTCTGCAAATTCGTCCAGGACTATTTCGATTCGTTGGGAAGCCTCGGTGTCGTCCATGCCTTTGCGTTCATGTTTGAGATCGGATAGCAAAAGGATGGCATGGTTTTTAAAGGCCAGGTACTTTAAGTTTTCTGCTAGAGGAGGCAGTCCGGTTTCCTAAAATGCAAAGGGAAGAGGAGGGGTTGGCAAGTTAGTTATAATTACAGTAGGCAAGTAATATATACACGTACTGGGGTGAGATTGAGGATTTCTAGATTAAACAGCGCGTCGTATTCCTTGTGGGCGCTGGGTCGATCGCCATCCCGCTGGAGTTTGAGGGCGCGCTTGTACAAGTCGAGGCCCTGTTCGACCTGGAGCTCGCGGGTATGGACTTCTGCCTCATGGATAAGGTCCTCCTCGTAGATGTTGATTGGCACGAAGTTTGACATTATTGGGGATCTTCGCGCGCAAGCAAGGCTCTATAGCCTAGGGTGGGTATTGGAGTCGTTATTGTTATTATTGTTATTGTTTTTTATTATTAAGGAAAGGGATCACAGAGAGAAGTGGTTTATCAGGTTTAGAAGTTATAACAATGAGAGTTCTAAGCTTTAAATTTGTTTATAGCAGGATAGAGTAATTTAGTTTTAAAATGTCATTTGTTGAAGAAGAGGGAAAAAAAAACGAGGGTCTTTAATTTTTTAATGGTGGTAGTGCTGAAATATTTTTTTTTTTTGATTAATTTTTTAATGAGGTAAAAAAGGGGACTTGTTATTAAATTGCTTGGTTGTTGTGACTTGCCATAGTGGCGGAAGACGCAAAGTTTTTTGTTTGGCTGGCCTTTGAGGTTTTTTGATTCTGTGTTGGTCCTTTGCGTCGGGATTTCCCACCCACAGGCTTTAACAAAAATCAAGCTGCTTGTGCTGATGCGCCCCCAAAATTCCAAAAATCTGCCCTGGGCGGTTGCAGCTGCTCTGCCGGTGGTGAGTGGGGGAGGAAAAAAAAAACAAAAAAACAAAAAAAAAATAAGAAACAGCCGTACATACCCTAACCCATCTAGATCTCCATTTTATTTTTTTTTTTTTTTGGCATTTATGTCTTTATATATTCCCACTAAATATTTACATGGCCTCGATGCAACTACAACAGACCCCTGATCCACATTCACAGCGAGGTCAAAATGACTCAAATAATACATTCGGCCCAGCGCCACCGTCGCTGTACTTTGCCGAGCATTTATCACGAATATCCTCCATCTCACTACTCATAAAAACACCCGCCAACTCGCCATTTGTCCCCGCGCAACTCGAGTTCCCCTCCGAGGGCAGCTTGTACCTGACGCTGGTGTACGCGTCCCGCGCAAGGCTACAGATCTCGCTGCCCGTCCCGTTCGCGCCGTCGCTCGCGCTCACGCGGAAAAGTCTCGCGCAGGAGGTTCTGCAGAACCCTTGGAACCTGCGGGTGTCCATCAAGGCCGAAGACCAGCGGCTCCGGATCCAGCCCCATGAGGCCGCGGCCGCCGCGCGCAAAACTGGCAAACTGTTTGCCCACACAGACAAGGAGGACGTGGTGCCGCTGAGCGCCAAATCCATGCAGGCCGCAGAAAACAGTAACCTGCAATGCACCCGGTGCGGAGCTGTGGTGGTGCGCAACTCAAGCTTGCATTTGCGCTGGACCCCCCTGCCATCGGAAACATGGGCCGAGATGATGGACTTTTGGCACTGCCACAAACCCTCGGAGCCCAAGGTGGGCGCTGCTCATGACCACTTCAATAAGTCGTATGCCGTGTCTAAGTTTGTGCCAACAAAGGAGTCGGCCTTTGTGGGGCTCACCTACTTTCTGGTAGACTCGACAAGTCTGGAGAATACTCAAACGGACTCGGATCTAAGTTGCGCTGTATGTAACGCATATTTAGGACAGAAAGATTCCTCGACCTCTTTCAAACTGTTTAAATGGGACGTCAATCTTTCCGAGTCCTCTCCAGTCTCTCCGTTCTACTACGTTTCGGCAGAGATCGGCGAGCTAATAGCAGCTCATGGGGTCTACACATTTGCAATCACTACAGACAGCAAAACAGACGCATGGCTTGTCATATGGGTGGTCAACTCGGATATTCAGTACACATGTACTGGGTCGACCTCGCGCCGAGCCTACCGAGTTCTTTACAGCTCCGAGAAAACTGAAATTCCTGGTCTCATTAAGGAGCGAGGAAACGACGCCGTAGAACAAATCACGGTGCCTGATTTTGTTCTCGCAAGCCTTGAAACGCATTTGAAATCGGGAAATAATTTCCTGCACGATGCTTCACAATCAAACAAATGGAATGTCTCTGTTCTCAATAAATACAACAGTAGTCCTCTATAAAAAAGTATATATGTTTAAGCTGCACTGGCAGGAGTCTGGGGGTCGAGAGGAAGACCCTGCACAACATTACGCAACAGAGGGGCAATGACCTTACGGTTGGCTTCAAGATCGCCCTGCTCAAACGTGTATGCGCCAAGCTCGGCCTCGGTACCCTTGGGGTTGACGGTCAACTGTAATCTGTCCTTGATCTGGGCAACGGCACTGTCAATCAGAGCAGGCGTCAAGTTTCCGGAAGCAACAAGCATAAGCTCACGGTGACGGTTCTTGTCGGCGTCCTTATGGGAGCACATGACCGTAGAGAGGTCCACGCTGCGCTGCTTGGCCCAGGTACGAATGTCGCCGAGGAATTCCTTCACGCCACCAGGGCACCGGGCCCATGCGTCTTCAAGCGAGGCTGGGAGCGTAGAGATACCAATCTTGAAGTTTCCTGGGAGTTTGTCGTAGCCCTGGATAGATGCATCCTCGTTGGCCCACTCCTTGTAGTCCTTGCGCAAAAGATCCATGCCGGACAGCTTGGAAATGTCGTGCTTTTTATCGGACAGCTTGGACCCGAGATCCTTGCAGAACTTGTCAAAGTCCTTAATGTGACTGCTCACACTCTCGGGACCAACGTCCTTTTTGCTGTGGTCGCTATCTTTGGTACCCTCCTGGATAGCGGCCCAGATGAAGGTGGCAGCCTGCTTGTCGTCCTCCTCGACCCGCTGGCGAAGTCTGCTGGTATCGGCAAGAATAGGGCCCAGAGCCAAGAGAGCAGCCACGGAGTCTTCCTTCTGCAGGGCCTGCTGTGCGAGCTCCTCGCCGAGCTGTTGGCGCCAAAAGTTGACCACGAGCGACATGCATGACCCAGTGGTACGCACGGTTCTTGGGACGGCGGTCTCGGTGTAATAGGACTCATCATTGTGATGGTCCAAGACACCAATCACATTGTTTTCGGCAAATATGGCCGCGGTGGTGCCATTGAGTCGGTTGTGATCCACAAGGAAGACAAACGCGGGGATAGATTCTCCAGAAAAGTCGTCAATAAAGGCAATGGCGTGCTTAGGGACGCCGGTCTTTTTCAACATGTAGGTGATGTCAGGGCGCAGCTCCAAGTCCTTGCGGGGGATGTTGATGAGAGGAACCACATAATCGAGCTGGGGCTTGCGAGGGGTCTGGGGAGCCACGTCGTGTTTGAGAGCCAAGGTGTAGAGGTAGGCCGAGAGGATTGCGGAGGAGCACGAGTCGAGATCGGCCGATTCGTTTCCTGTGACGAAAAGCACATTTTTGAGAGAGCTTGGGGAAAAGAAGCCTTTGTGCGAGATGGCAGTCTTAATCTTGGAGGTATAGGAGGCCAGTGAGAGTGTCATTTTTGTCTGTTGTTTGTGGATGGGGAGGAGGAAGAGCTTTTAGGCAGTATCACAGAGTTTGGACTTGAAGAGGAGAGAACCCTTACCCAGGTAGGTTTTTAGAGTGAAAAATAAAAAAAAAACAAAAAACGTGCGATTCTAAAGAGTGTTAGTTTGAAGGTTTCTTTTGCAAATGTTGGAAAAGGCTAAAGGGTTGGATCAAGCAATTGATTTATTAAAGTGAATTAAAAGCCAATTGGTTTATGAGGTTTAGAATTTGCCAGTGGTATTTATATAGAAAGAGTTTGTCTATTGAATTTTTGCCATTTACACTTTGCGTATTTTGCAGCCAGATAGAAGCAGCCCTCGTTTTAGAAAGGGCGGTGCCATATTTAGAGGGCAACCAAGAACTGAATGGAAGGAAAGTAATAATAGCCATTATGGGAGGGTGAAGATATACATACGTACCTAAGCTTGGAAGAGACTTAGAGGTGTGGAGAAAATGAATGAATTAATATATACCAAACTGAAAAAAAGAAGAGATTTTTATGAGTTTTTATAGAAGATGAGAAAAAAAAATACGCAGTTTTTATCGAAAGATAGATCGATATGCTGCTGCTATCCTGGCTGTTATTACTACTCAGCTTGGGATATTATTATGTAGCAAGTATATTTTGTAGAGTAATGGTGATTTTGTATCTAGACATTTTTGATATTTATATACACTCCACTCTGTTGGATTTCCTATTCCTGCAAAATTCTTTGTCTTTTGACATAACTCCCGGAATTAACCCTTGTGCTAATCCAATTGACTGTTTTTTTTCTTTCTTTTTTCCATCCATCAAAATTGACATCTCTCAATCAGGTTCATGTCTATGGATACCTACCACTGGTTGCCTGCCTAGTTGTAACAGTGCACACTCGCGATCGGCGGGGTCAGAGGTAGCAAGAAAAATGGGATGGAAATAATCAGCACGAAGACCTTTTTTTTTTCTTTTTTCTTGGATAAACTCAAGTTGAATTGGGAATGCTGCAGGTACTGGTAGAGCTGTGACAGGTGTTGGTCGGTAAGGAGTCAGTCTTTCTACATGGTTTATGATGTTTAAAAAACACGAAGAGAACCTTATGGAGATTCTTGGGCGTGATTTAGATCTATGCCAACATCTGAGCAGATCATCTTTATGACTTGAATCCGTGGACTTTGACCAAACAGACCAAGAATTGGGTTGTGTGGACCAAACCACCACGGTTCATCGTTATCCTAAAGCAGTCGCCTATTCTTACACTATTTTAATTGGACTTCTCGGCTACAAATCCAGTAAGGTCTCACGCGACCTGTTATCTCTGTCTTTTTTTCATTCTTTTAATTCTGCACTGTCCAATTCACAAAGTCTGCCATTGCCTCCTAGTCATCTCCCCGCATCACTATATCAAATACCACCGTTTCTTGTCTTAAGCTCGCTTCTTCTAATACGCAACCCCGTAGCCACATCCTATCAACAAAAAGTCCGCGTTCCTCCTTTTTCTTTTTAATACGATCGAGTAATGCATTCCTGACGTCTGTTTTAAGTAACTAGTCGTGTGAGTGACTACTAGTAAAAATATATCCATCTTGTCTAACTTATCTCGGGCTTGCTTTATTTTTTGGTCTCGTCAAACAACACAGTTGTTGTTGCATTTTAGCTTTTTTTTTTAAAGTTACCCTGTCTTTTGATCTTTTATCGAAATGTGCAAAATCCCTTTTTTTTGGCTTTTTCACTGCCGTCAATAGGATTTATAAACAATTGACTATCTTAAACTTACTCTCTACGATATGAAGAACAAGATAAAAACCAGTCCTATCATATACAATTATCAATGTAACAGTAAAAAAAAGTCAGCCCATAAATTAACCTGAATATTTCAAAAAACCACTACATCAATATAACTATTTATACGAAAAGTGGATAGCAATGCTACCTGGATAAAACACACACATTTAAACCTATGCATATAAAGTTGCTTTAATGGGACCTGAAAAGGGACCTGAAATTTAATTAATTTCTATGAAGCTATTACGATAAATAAGAAAAGCAATGTGTCAATAGTATTGATGGATTCTTGTAAAGAGAAAACTACTTTTAATATCTGTCCCTTTATCGTGGGTGTAAACAATACCCGATAACTAACACATTTCCATTCAGCCCTAGCAAAATCAAACTCTCTTTGTCGGTATCTTCCAAGTTCACATGCTTGGCGAGTATCTCTCAATGAACAATTGCATCTTTAAAATACTCTAAATCAATTCGCCATATACACCTTGACAGAGATGAGTTAAGAATGGCATACATTTAAAATATTCTTTGCCCATGGGCTATCGTTGATAAGATTGCTAATGAAACATCAATTGTTATCGTCCATCATCTAGTATTTTTTTTTTTGATATAAGGGGAGGGACAAAAGCCAAGTTTGGTTTGCATTATGATTGTGATTACAATCATTAGTTAAACCCTTTTTCTTTTCTATTTACTTTTTCTTATATGGCTAACCTAGTTTATGTGATGTAAATAGATATAGATATGTAAACTCAAGACTAGTAACGGTCTTATTGCAAACCTTGACAATAAACTTTGGGGAAAATGCTTCTGAGCCAATTTTTTAAAATTACAATAAGCATGTTGTTGTTTATATTAACTTGATATTACAAAGAGGAACTAGAAAAAAAGGGGGGGCTAGGGGGAGAATGGCTAATGGCAGATTAGTGAGGTATTCCTTTTGAGTATAGTCAGTGGCTGGTGAAGGTAAACTTTAAACAACTAAAGTATAACTTCTAAAAAAACAACTTGCATTATCATGATAAGATTAAATGGAAAAGAAACAAAACTAGAACTCTACAAAATATGGAAAAAATGTAATTCCTAACTATATCATATTCATACCACATTAAAACTTGAAAAGATGGTTCTTTGGAATTTTAATGATTGACTACTGGCAGCTACATTTCTATTATTCATGTGTTTAAGCCACGTGTAATCTCACTTAACGCCATCTTAAATAGCTGTAAGTCTAAAGACGCGTAGCATACGCTTGTGGCTGCTATTTACACAACCCATGTTTACTTAGTCACGTGCCAATCTGGGTTGACATTATGCAGAGAAAAATGTTTAATTTCAAGTCAATATTTGAGGGGCAACAAATATAGTGGAATGAAAAATGAAAAAAAATGAAAATTACATGCTCCAGATAGTTGTTGATAATAGAGCGTTTATTTTTATGTAGTTTAATGTCTTAATAAACATATTCCGTATTTTTTCTCTCTGTCTCCTTTCGTCCTCTTCATTTCTTAAACTTTGATTAAACAGTTTATATTTGAATAGATGAATAAATCAGAAATGAGAAGTCATAATGAATGTGTTTTTGTATGATTTATTAATGAAAAAAGATTCTAGTCTTTTTAGTCTGTATTTATACTATTTTAAACTTGAAAACAAGACGGTCTTTATATATATATGAGTATTTTTGTTGAATACATTCCATAAAGAAAGATAATGAAAAAAGCCACTTGTTTTTTGAAACGCCACAATTTCAAGCCATCTTCAAGAGCAAATACTTTAATAATATTAAACTTTTTTGCTTTTATTCTTTTAAAAAAAGTAGAAAAATAATAAGTGATAGTCTTCAATAATAAATGCTTGTAAAAATGGGATGTTAAACAGCAACAGGATCATTCAAATACCTCAAACTCAAAGATAACTTGTAAAAAATAAAAAACAACAAAGACTCTGTAGATTAATAGCAATAGATAAAGATATTTTTTTACTCGCAACTTGTTAATTTTATAACAAAAGGAATGTTTTTGGCTTATTTTTTGGCTTATTTTTTGGCTTATTTTTTTTCTCACAGCAATGCCGTTCCTTTGATTCAGGTTACAATTTTCCTCCAATGATGGGCCCGTGGGGTGGGTGGAATTAACCTTTCCTCTCCCCAAAAATTGTGGCTTGCCTCATCTCCTCGCCCACCTCCCTCCATCGCCATCTTTCAACTACCACCACCAAGGCCTTTTAAACGCTCCAAGCCACAAAAGCTGATAGTGGCGCACATGTCCATCACCTGTCCATTGTGCCTTCCCGTCCTAAGCAAAATGTAGTAACCGCATGCCACGTGTTTTTGCTTTTTTTTTTGGATGTCATTATGACGACCTCCTTTTTGTTTCTTTCTTCTTACCTTTTTTTTTGACAACATTCCATGCAGTGATTGCACAATCGAATGTGGGGGATTTGTCTATCCTACTAACCTCACAATCCATCGGACCCCTAAACTTTCATTCTTGATAACATTACCCCAGAAACGAAAACCTCCTAACATAGCGTTTGATTTATACGAGACAAAGATGAGAAATCCTTTTGTCTCTACGTGATATAGCGATATCCAATACTGATTTGTGGCTGTTTTATTAAAATATATTCAATACCCAAAAATTTCTATTATCCGTTTAAAAAAATATCTATAGTCATTACATCAAAAAAAAGGTCATTACAAAAAAAAAATCATATGCAGTCGTTTAAAAAAATAGTAAAAAAAGTCATTAAAAGTAAAATGCAAACAAGAGATCATTTGTCTCTCGCCTTTTCCCTTTAAAAACCTTGAAGACTCTTTTCAATCTTAGCAAGGTTAGAGGGTCTAAACCAGTAGAACCAGTACCCAATGGCCACCGCGATAACCACCGAAGTAGCCAAAGGAACCGAGTAAAAGGGCATGGAGTTGGGAATCATCGAGTCCTTAGCAGGAGGAACCAGTGGCGTGATGACAAGGAAGATGTTGGCAAGAAGATAAACAATGACGAAAACCCACGAGGCATTAAAGGGAAGCTTGGGCCAGTTCTCAGCCTCATGGTTAACCTTGAGGTAAATAAGACCAAATGTAACAAGAGTGGCAATAATAGCATTGGGGTAAGAGGAAAGATCGACAATAAAGTCGTAAATCTTTCCAGGAGGAGGGATGAGAAGAATGGCAACGGAAAAGAACCAGTGGAGAGAGAGACCGGCAAGAGGTGCGCCAACCGGCTTAAGGGAAGCAAAGAACTTGGAGTAGGGAAGGAGGTGGTGTTTGGCAAACTCCATATTCATCCAGCCGTGTCCATAAGTCACCACAAGAACGTTTCCAATGTTAGATAAGGCAATGAGCAAGGGAAGGAATCTCGAGGCGGCCGAGTCGCCAAACAGAATGCGGAAAAAGTTGCCGGCAATGATGGCGCCTGAGGTGCGAATGGTCTCTGCAGGAATGACAGCAAAGTAAGCAATGTTACAGAGAGTGTAGAGGATAGTGACAATGGCAATGGCGACAGGTCCGGCAATGCGAAGAGTGCGTTCAGGACGCTTGATTTGACCCATGACAAAGTTGCCATTTTCCCAGCCGCGATAAGAGTACACGACACGCAGAAGCGCCACAGCATAGTTGTAAGGGCCGCCTCCAAAAGAGGGGGTAGGAGCTGGCGCAGCAGTAGCATTAATGGACTTGCCAAAGAGACCGCTAAAGTTGTCGGGGCGTTCTTGGATGTTAACGACACCCGAGAGAATGGCAAAGCCACAGGTCGCAATACCCAAGAGAACAACAACCTTGATACCGCCCAAAACGTTAAAAAGACGCTTACCAACGTGGGGAAGAAGGCCATGAAGAAGAATGACAAGAGTGATGGCGAGGACTGCAATGAAGCGAGCAGCCCATGCAGAAGGGGTTTCGTATCCGAGAACAAAAAGAATATAAGTGCCAAAGGCAAATGCGTTACTGGATGAAATGCCGAGAGCAATGGAGTTGACGGTAAAAAAGGTGAGAATGAGATAGCGAGGGTATCGGTAGACTCTCTCGAGATAGTTTTTCTCAGCGCCCGATTTAGGGATCTTGAGACCAAACTCGAGGTAGACGTTGAGGCCAGAAAAGGCGATAATACCACCGATAATCCAGAGAACAATAGTGCCAAAGACTGAGCCGGTGAGAAGATAAACACTTGCTGGGATGGAGAAGATACCTGTGCCAATCATTTTGTTGAGGAGAAGAAATGTGGTTGAAACGACGCCGAGCTTGTTTTTTTCGGCGTTGGCGTTTTCAATGGTTTCATAGTAATCACCGTCTTCAATTTTCGATTCGGCAAAGCTGACCGAGTCGTTGTTGTCATCGAGTGTTGAATCATGAGAAGAGGTTGAGCTGTAAGTTTTGATGAGGATCGGGTCATCCTTGGAGATCAAGGGTGAGTCCTCAGTTATGTTGTTGATGTTTGACATTTGAGAGTCTATATGAGAGCTGGTTCTATAGAAATGACTTTTGTGTTGAATGTCTATTGAAATGAAAGAAGAAATGTTGATTTATATGTATTGATTTAAAAAGAAAAAGGGAACAAATAAAAGTGACTGATTAAAGTCTATTTATATAAAATAGAGAGAAGAAAAAATCTCTCTCTATCTTTTCATTATTAATCATCGTCAGTGTCATTTCAATAATTGTTGTTACTTATTATTTAGAAGTTCCCGGAGTTCCATAGCGCTAATATCCGCTCAGCGGGTTTTCGAAGGTTTTGAGTTTAATGGAGAGGGGCGACATCGTCACACACAAAAAAGAGAGAGTGAAAAAATATTTCAAGCTGGGCGAAATGACGCCATCCAACGTGGCACAGAAAACGGCAGAAGCCACTACAGCCTGGGTAGGTCACGTGGGAAGGTGCAATTTAGATAAGATATTGTTTGATTTTTCTCTCTCAAATAATATTTTGTGATTGCTCTTGATTTGAAAATTAACATGACCAATTTATTTTTGATTTACTAAGTGGCATTCCAACGTAATCTTATGAGTTTGGTTTTAGTTAATCTATCTTTAATAACAGTTATTATTAACCTCTGTTCTACTTTTTCTTATCAGTCTAAAGTTGTTTGTAATCACTATATCCTGAGTTAATCAGTGTGATAAATACTATTTTTTTGGGTTTTTTATCAATTGGTGTGGTGTGAAACATTTCCATGGGAGAACCGGCAAAAAATTTAGCAACCATAACAATCACAATTTAGTAGTGGCCGTGACAATAGTGTGACTAGAGGAACAAGTGGAATACTTCGGAGAACCGAGAAGATTCATGGCTGAACACAAAAACGCAATTTCACGTGACTGTAAATTACAATCCAGTGTAACATATTTGCAACACAAGTGTAACAAAACACATGACATTCACATGATTTAGATTGTTTAAAAGAATCTACTAAATTCTAGTCACTACCACCACTAACTCGTCAAATTTCTTTTCCCCCCTCCATTTACTTCGCCTGGCTGTCTACGCGTGCGCGTTCTCTGCAAATAACCAATACGAGTTTCTTTTTACAACCTAATTCTTCACTATGATATCAACTTGCTAAATTTCAAATCGCTCCACCTATAATAAAATATATACCTCCCCCCCAAAAAAAAAAACCGCCCCTAAATTTCTCATCACAACCTTTTTTTTTTTCCTTTTCTCTTATACTCTCGTATATATTTCTCAATTTCAATTCTATTTTATAAATTCAAATTACAGATTTTTTCAAACCAAATTCTGCAATTTCATTAGATTTATATAAATACAAATATACTTTATTATTAAAAAAAAATCCATCTTTTTCACCAAGATAAATACCTTTTTTTTTTTATAAACCATGTCTGACGGACTCTCCGGTAAGTCTAATAATCCCTCATACTCTTTAACCAACAACTCAATCAGTTTCTTTTCTTCTTCCTATATTAACTTCATCCTTAAGCCAAACAATACACTCAAACCGAAACCTCGGCTTTCGAGGCTCTTTTGTCCCAGTGTGACCCGACCCATTCAGGCTACGTCACCGGAGATGTTGCCCGTGGCCTCTTTATGCAGTCGGGCCTTCAACCTGTTCTTCTAGGTCAAATCTGGCAACTAGCCGACCCGCTCAACCATGGCTATCTTGACAAGAATGGTTTCTTCCTTGCTCTTCGTATCATTGGTCATGTCCAAAGTGGTCAGCAATTAACTACAGCTCTCGGTGATTCTGGTATGTCTCCATTTTATTTTTCAACTTTTTGTGACGCGCTTGTAAACCTTTTCTAACAGTTATAGCTGGCCAATTGCCTCGATTTGCAAATGTTCAACAACAACAACCAGCTGCCCCCAAACCATCAATTGCTTCTCCACCAGTCATTACCTCTCCTCAACAAACAACTTCCTCTCTTGTTACCCCAAGCTCTCCTTTGCAACAACAACAACAAGCTCCCGCTAGTCCTTCTTCCACTACAAGCCCCACTCAAATCCCTCCCATTTCCCCTCAAGACCGCTCAAGCTATAGCCAAATCTTCATCAAAAACGCACCCTCAGGTCTTTTAAATGGAACAGACGCACGCAACATCTTTGTCAAGAGCAAGCTTCCTAATGAAACCCTTATCCAAGTTTGGAACCTTTCTGATACCAAAAACAGAGGCCAGCTCGACCAACCAGAGTTCATTCTTGCTATGCATCTTATTCGCTCAACCCTCAGCGGAACCCTCAAACAATTACCCTCATCTCTCCCACAAGGTTTCTTTGAAGCCTTTACCCAAAACCACCGCGTTCCTTCTATAACGTCTCCTGCTCCTCCCGCTCCTCCAGCACCAAGATCCGCTGCTTCCTTGCAAACGTCTCCCCGCCCCCAAACTTCTACAATTGGCTCCCCTGTTCCTGCTTCAGCCCCCCAATTTACCGGCCAACAAATCAACCCTCCCTCCCGCTCTTCCACTTTTGGCTCCAACCCTAATGAATGGAAAATCTCTCCCTCAGAGCATGCCAAGTCTGACGCAATCTTTGCTAGCCTCGACACACACCACAGGGGTGTTATTGGCGCAGAAGAAGTCGTTCCTTTCCTCACCAAATCAAACCTCCCCGAAGAAGTCCTGGCCCAGGTTTGGGATCTTGCTGATGTTAACAATACTGGCCAGTTCCGCAAACCAGAGTTTGCTATCGCCATGTATCTTGTCCAACAAAAGCTTCTTGGAAGAGACCTCCCTCTAAACCTCCCCAATTCTCTTAACCCCTCTTACACCGCTGCGGTTCCTCCTTCTGAGTCTCTTCTTTCATCCCCTGTGGCTACTAGCCCTCCACCTATTCCCCCTAAAACTTCCATCAATGCTCCTCCCCAACAACCTCCCAAGATTCAAACCACATCTTCCTCCCTTCACGATTTAGTTTCTCTTGGTGATAGCTTTGTTTCTCCCACAGTCAAGTCTCCTCCTCAATCCCTTTCTCAGCCTAATACGGCCACTCGCGACTTTTCAGGTACTTCCACAAGATCAAATACCTCGTTCACCCCCGTTTCCAATTTTGGCCAGAACTTGGCTAGGGAATCCGTCCCTGTTGCTGCATCAACTAACCAGACTTCTTCCCCATTAACTAGCGCAGGCTTTGCTGCGGGTGCTGCCTTAGGGGCTGTTGCCGGAACTGCTGCAGGCGCTGTTTCCTCTGCCTTTCAGCCGAAACAGCTTAACTTACTTCATCAGCCTGATGAGCTCGACAATAAGGTTTCCACCATTAAAACCGATGTTGCTAATCTTCAAAACCAAGTCACCTCCATGTCCACCCAGACTGATGCTGCTCGTCAAAAGAGAGAAAAGGCTGAGGCTGAAATTGCTAGGCTGGATGGCGTCAAGTCTGACCTTGAAACAAAACTCACTTCTCTTAGAAGCACACACAGTTCCGAGGTTAAGCGCCACGAACAGCTTGATCAACTTCTTCACAAGAACCAACTTGAGGCTGGAAAGCTTTCTCAAGAGTATTCTACTCTTGAAGCCACTTATGCTTCTCTCCAAACCCAGATTCAGGATACTACAAATAAGTTTAATGCTGACCAACAGGAGTCTGCCACTGTTAAGGAAAACATTAAAAAGGTCAATGAGGAAATTGAAAAGTTGAAAAAAGACCTTGAAAAGATTCAACGTGAGGCCAAGCAACAGGGTAATCTTTTGTCAATTAGCAAACAGCAGCTTGCTACCGCTGAACAAGAACGTGACTCACTTAAAAAGAGCATTGAGGAGGCTGCTGCAGCAGCCGCTGCTGCTGAACGTGAAAACCAAGAGATTCAGCGACAAATTGAGCAAGCCAAGCAGGAACAACAGCAGCTCCACAGCACCAGAGGTGCCCAAACCTCTTCTTCATCTGCAGTTCCAGGAATTGCTGCCGGTCTTACCGGTGGCGCCGCTCTTGGAGCTGCTGCTGTTGCTGCCTTCAACTCCACTTCTGCTGATGGCACTTCCGCTCCTGCTACTGCCGGTGTTGCTACCACTGAAACTCCTGTTTCCACCTCCAGCACAAACCCGTTTTATGCCACTTCTTTTGCTCCTCCTCCATCTTCCGATACAGCCACTGTTTCTCCTGTGCCGTTTGAAGACCATTTTGGCCTCAACACTCCTTCAACAGCGGATCCTTCGCGCAATTTTACCTATAATGACACTCCCAACACTTCTCCCAACTCGGATTTTACAAATAATCCAACCGTGGGTAACCTTAACGCTTTCCACCTGCCTCTCTCGCGATCTCAATCAACTACATCATCAGTTCAGAATAACCCACCCATGTCTGTGCGTGGTGACCTTGATGTGTCGCGCCCTGACTCTCCAAGTGCCCAAGTTACTTCGGAACATGTCGCAGGTATGGCCCCTCCAGAGAGCATTGATATTGAGCCCATTTCCAACTTGGGTTATTCTGGGGATGCTAACGCCTACAATCAAGCACCAGCAACTCTTCCTGAAACTCCTGCTGCTGTTCCTGCCGCTACTATAGCTACTACTGCTCCTCAACCGCAGCAGCAACAGCCTCTGGAAGAAACCCCTCTTCCTCAAGGTGCAGCCTCCTCAGCTGGCGACTACTCAATTGACGACCGTTTATCCTCAGGTACAGAGTCTTATGAAATGGTTCCTCGGGCTGATGAAAGCACCGGCTCTTTGGTGGCCTCAGAAGTTCCCGCAACTACTTCTGTGCCCCCAGTGTCTTTCACTCAGTCGGCTGCCCCCACTGTTCCAGTTTCTGAGCAACCTTCAACCGAAACAGTGACTGCTACTTCTGTTCCTCCTGTTTCTTTTGTTTCTGAATCATCGATCTCTGTTTCGACCCCCGTCAAACCTTCAGAGGATGCGTCTTCCTCTTCTGCTGTTCCTGTGGCTGTTGCCGCTGCTGGTGCCGCTGTTGCTGCTGGTACAGCAGCTGTCATTCCTACTCTTGATCGAGTCAGATCAGAAACTTCTTCCGTTGATTCCAAGGACGTCTTTAAGGATGCGCGCGATTTTGATAGTGATGATGTCAATGCTTCTGCTTCTTCTCAGCCAAAGCCTATCGCCCAGCCTTCTGCTCCTGCTTCCAGCGGCACTACCATTTCTCCTATTGCTGAAGCCCCCACCCAACCTGCCACCAAGAATGATGATGATGGTTACTCATCGTCCGATGATGAGGGTCCCGAGGTTCTTCCTGGCCAGCCCCAGTTCACCGGTCCTGTAGCTTTTAGAACTTCTGGAAACTTGGCCAAGGCTTCCTCGTTTGCCAGCGCATCTGATATTCCTATTGCCGCGCCAATCCCTAAGCATGCTGCAGCAATTACTGAGTCTCAGAACCAGCAGCAGCAACAGTCATTGTCAGGTCCTGCTGCTGCATCTACTCAATCATTTACATTTGTGGAAACCCCCACACCTGTTTCGGCCACCGCCTCGTCCCACCCCTTTGCTGCGGTTGCACAAGCTACTGGATCCGAGGTTGGCACACCTATCCCACAGTCCTTTTCTTCTACACCTGTGCAGAATCTTGCTCCCCAACAACCTCAGCAACCTCAGCAACCTCAGCAACCTCAGCAACAACAGCAATTTGATAATAATGTCTTTGGCACATCTGTGCAGTCCTCTACACAGTCCTTTCCTCAAACTGCTCCTTCTACCTCGCGTTCTGTTCCTTTGGCTTTTGCTAACCAGTCTTCTGCTGCCCAGTCTACTGACGATTTCAGCCCCTTTGTGGCTGCTCCCACTACAACGCAACCGGCAGACAGCTTCTCACCCTTTAACCCACAGCCTGAATCTTCACAGCATCATATTCTCCCCATAAAGAAACCAGTTGATCCATTTGCTGCAGCTTTTGAAGGTCTTGAAGATGCTGAGGAAGTGAATGATGAATCTTTCAAGGAGATTCGTGGCGTTCCGTCACAACAGCCCATTCAACAGGAGTTTTCGCAGCTTGCTGTCAAGCCATTTGATTTTGGTAACTTTTCTGGTCCTTCTGCTAGCACTGGTGGGTTCCCTTCGGACCCTGTGGACAACTTTTACAATACACCTGCTACTGCAGCTGTTCCGCAACAACAACCGCAACAACAACAACAACCAGCACCTCAAGTTAACGATGAGTGGGATTCACTGTTTGCCAACTTGTCTACTTCTGCTCCACCCACCCAGTCAGAGGTGGATTACGCATTTGGTGCTCCTGCCCAACAGCAACAACAACCACCTCAACAGGCATCACAGCAAGAAGCCACAGCTGCCTTTGATTCGTTTGTGAATAGTTCATTGAATACATTCTCTCAGAATACTTCGCAGGCTGTTGCTGCTGCACCTGCTGTTGCAGCAGCAGCTCCCAAGATCACTGGCCCTCATGCCGAGGAACTGTCGCAACTTGTGAGCATGGGATTCACTCAGTCTGAGGCCTATACTGCTCTAGAGAAGAACAAGTTTAACCTTGAAAGTGCCATTAATTATTTGTTGGAGAAGCCTCAGCATTAAAGATATTTTATGGATAGTTTTTGATTGCAATTTGTCAATTTTTTTGTTCTTTTGTATGTAACTTAGTAAAAGATTTTTCTTTATAACTCGATTAAAGTAATAATAGTAATAATAATGTCTAAGAAAATATTTGAAAGATAAGATTAAGTGCTGTTTTATTTTTTTAAGATGACCCATAATGGCTGGTTTCTCAAAAAAAGGCAACAAGGGACATGTAATGCCAAGTTGTAGGCGAGATTTGGGTTTCGTTAGTTTAATTACACACGTTAGGTCATGGCAAAAGGGATTCACCATATAACGGAAGAAATAAATAACCATTCAAGTCCGTCGGAGAGTCAACTGAAGAAAAGGTGCGTAAGCCTAAAGGGTCTTTTTTCTAACTGCTACACAATGTTTCTCGTTTTGAGTATATATAAAAACCATACCACTAAGGATGAGAAAAGAAGAATTTCACAAGAGAGTCTTCAATGGTCCCATTATTTGACAAACTTTGAGTGAAAAGTGAAATGATGTTTATCAATTGAACTACGTGAAGTCTCTCCTTTTTTATTACCCTTTTACTTTTGCATACAAACCAAGTTGAATATTTCACCAAGTCAGTCCTATTTCTATTTCATTTTCTCCCTTCTAGTCTTGATTCTTGACCAACTTCTTTTCCTTCTTTTTATTGGCCATTTACTCTTTCAAAATCCCCCATATTTCATCAACATTTTAGATCCACTCAACTCCTGTACCCTCTCAAATGCTCAACCCCCGCCCAATCGATCTCAGCTTAGGTCTCGAAAACACGCACGTCCTGGTGACGGGCGGCAGCGGGGCAATTGGCCAAGTCATTGTTGACGCGTTTCTCCAGGCAGGCGCCAAAGTCTCCGTCTTCGAGCTGGTTCTCCGACACGAAAAACAATCGCCATCCGCCATCCACGTCCCGGCACAACTGCCAACGCCAACCACCTCGCCACCAATCATGTCCACGTCGCCCTTATCTTCCTCGTCGCGACCGGCGACCGAGCCCTCGCCGCCACCCTCCCTGCTGGACGAGAGCCCGCGGCCCGCCTGCGACCGGTTCATGGAGTACCGCGTGGACGTGTCGCAGCCGGCCCAGCTTTCGCGCGGGTTTGCGCTGGCGGCCGCGCATTTCGGGCTGATCCAGGTGTGCGTTGCGTGCGCGGCGCAAGACCTGTCGTACCTGGCGCACCACGCGTCGCTGATCGACCTGCCGTTTGCGCAATGGCAGCAGACGTTCAGCGTGAATGTGCACGGGACGTTTTTGACGGCGCAGGAGTGGCTGCGCCAGGTGCGCGACGGCGCGGACCAGCACACGAAAAACCTCTCGCTGGTCGTCATTGGCAGCGAGTCGGGGCGATTCGGCGAGCTGGGCAATGCCGATTACGCGAGCGGGAAAAGTGCGGTTCAGTACGGATTAGTTAATAGTTTGGTGAAGGATGTGGTTCAAATCCATCCGCGTGCTAGGTAAGAAAAAAAATGTTCTGAAGATGCAGAACTAAGGTACTGTGTTGTGTGTGGGGGGAGGGAAACAATGATTAATTTGATAACTAACTACGGATTCAAACAAATTTAGAGTAAATGCGGTGGCACCAGGACCTGTGGATACGGAAAAGTTTCATGAGGAATGTGCATTGAATCCCAGCCAGTATTATGAGGATTGTCAAGCAACGTGAGTAAATTCCTTCTTTGGGAGGATTTAGGAGTATCTTTAATGTGTGTCTACTAACGGTCTAATATAGCACGGCAATGAAGCGGCCCACGAGCATCCAAGGAGTTGCGCGAACCATTCTTTTTCTTGCGAGCGAGAACTGGAGTGGAGACATTACAGGGCAAGTGATTAATGTGGATGGGGGCAAGAATGGCAAGTTGTTTTGGAATATTTGATGAGCAGTTATTATTTTTAAATGAAGATTACAAGTATCACGACATTTTGAAAGTATTATGAACAATTTTTTTATACGTTTATAATGAAAAAAGATATACATGTGTTTTTTGAAATTAATTGCCTTTTCTAATCAAACTATGCGCTCAGTGAGAGAACCAAGACAAGAACATTTTTCAAATGAAAATTAATTCACATATTCTTACTCAAAAGAAGGTTCTTCACATAGTTCCAACCCTCCCATAGTTTTTTTGTTCCGTTCTTATGATAAAGACAACAATTAAGATTAAAGAGTCTTGAAAGTGTTTTTATGTGCGCATTTCGCAGCTAAAATTAACACTTCCCTGGCCATTACTACACTGATGTAAGTGTTTTTATGTCTCCAAAGAAAAGTTTGAATAAAAAAAACTACGAAAAACCAGGCTGTTTAGACGACCCTCGACTCACGGCCTCTTATCTTGAAGACACGTTTTGAGGTCACATTGACCGAGTTTACATGGCCCTATAGTTTTTTAAGACTGCAAGATTTTTTAAATATAATCTCAAATGACTAATTCCACTCCAGAAATTTATATCCCTAACGTCGGCACCGCTATTTTCCCACACCTGCCATCCATGTTTCACTTTCTTAAATGACTTTTTTAATTCTACTTTAACAGCACGCTCATTGTCTACTTTCTGAAAACACTCGTAGAAACCTTTTGAGTTTGCGTGCGTAAAAGTGTCTGGGATTCTTTCCTCTTTCAATTTGCAGATCCCTTTAGAGTTCCGGTGCCCCAAACTTTCATGACAATAGGACCGTATCCAACGATTTGATACACTATTCCCCCAGGAACCTTAAAATCTATCCCTATTTTGGTTTTCTAACAGCTCTCCTCCCAAACACCAAAAACATGGCCAAGCAGTCTTAATCTGATAAACACAAGGTTAGTCGAGGAAGCTATTTCAAACGAGCCAATTTTGTTTTTGGAGAGCCACAAAGTTTCCCATTTCATCACGTAAGCTGTGTAATTTTTTTTAAAGTTACCAAAGCACTTTTTAAGTCATTCACAACAAGAAATTAATTAAAACCACAACACCTGAATTGTAGCAAAACTAACCCACTTTCGAGTTGTTGTAAAAATATTTAATTTTTTCAAGCAAGGACTCCGTGGCCAAGCTGGTGAAGGCGCACGACTGTTAATCGTGAGATCGTGAGTTCAATCCTCACCGGGGTCGGTTATCTTTTTACATTTTTAAAATTGTTTTATTTTTTTTGATGCTTTTCTGGAAGATTCCTGTGCTTGTTTTTGTTCAAGGGTTATAGAAATATACGAAATCAGAGTAATGGCTATGTTTCCAAGTCTACTCTCATAAATCTCTACTTTTATCGAACTTCGCACAGTCTCAACTTGCTTTTACAACAGCCCTAAAATAAACGCCAACGTCAGGCTACGAGGAACAGGAGGCCTAAGCCAAACGTTTCCCATGCGTTTTTACTTGATGAGATTGCTACGTTTTTACAACTGAGTAGAATTTACAAGCGAGGATATTCAAGATATCGTGAGCCATAAAATCCCATCCGTTAGTCCAAAACTGGAATCGGATTAAAAACCTTTTTTTTTCCAACTTGGTTTGATAACTGTTGGATTGCTGGCAGGCGAGAAGACGGTGACATCAGTGAGGTGACACATGAGGATTTATATGTTTGGATCGTTGCGAAAGTAGAGCAACATTCGTCGTGTTATACGTTAGCTATTGACATAAAAGGACACCGCCAAGTAGAACCCTCCAAGCCAACAATAATAAGTGTAATAGTCACAAAAGCTGGAGAAGGATCAATCATTAAGTTCCAGGAACCATGATTTGGGGTCAGTTCTTAGTTTAATTGCAACAACACATCCCAAGTGACGGTCATATAGCATCCGACAATATCTTGGTCGAGGATAGCAGAATTAGAACGACCTGCATAGTAGATAATTAATTTGAAAACAGTTGAAGAAACGGAAGCTTAGAGGGTAAAAAAAGAAATCTGACGTATACGCTGTAACTTTAATCATTTAGAAACGTAAGGCTAACTGTAAGTCTATTTCTTGAGAGGTTGGGCTGGGTAGAAAGAACAAATAGCGTCCGAAAAGGGAACATAACTAGGATACAATACACCAAAAAAAACGGTTATTTAAATTGTTTAGATTGTTAAGATTACTAGAGCAACTTTTAAAATCTCCATGGGGTTCCATATCGTCTAGTTAGACGTAATGTCATGCATTGACGATAGATAATAGGGTCAAAGCATACGTCGTTCCTTCACGTTTGAGCAGTTCCTTAACTTTAAAGCCAGGGCATTGAAGTGATAAACCCAACCTATTATAATGGTATATTTTCATGGGCTTGATTTTTTTTAGCATAGTAATGAGAAAAGTCTCTACTAGTAGGAGGTTTTTTCGTCTATTTGAGGAAAAATGTTAGGAGTGGAGGTAATTCAAGGCAATAGGTATTACATGTTATTTTGGTATATATTTAAGCAAATAAAGATAACATTCCAGAGTTTTTGTCTTAGACAAGCAGACCGGTTGATTGGTTTCTAGAGTTAGGCGGCCATTTGGCGATATGAACCTGTTTGCTGTTAAACTTTTCAAGTCACTAAAAACAATCTGTTCACGGGTAAAAGAAGTTAAGAAATGTACAGCTGTTAAGTGGAGAGAAGGGGTATTTTTTGGAGGTATCAGGACTTTAGAAGTGGGTGATGAGAGGCGCAAAAGGGATGTTTGAAGAAAAAGAGGGAAGGGCGGAAGGGACTTGTGATTTAGGTCCTGACACACTTGTCCATAGAGTAGGTAAAAGGTAATATTTTAGGAGAGATCTGTAAGTTTCTCCCAATTAGAAGTTCATGAGGTATCACCCACTAGGGTCCTTGGATGAGATGTCTCGGGATTATTCAATGTGTGGGTGTATCTGCCGAGATAGAAAGCCTGCAGCCTGTTCTGCTTACCGGGATTTTAGATGTGGGGTGGGTCAATATTTTTTTTCGATCTAAATACGTGTATGGATTTTTTTACAAAAAAAGATACTGTCGTAAAAAATGAAGCTTGTTTTTACTAAAAACTCTCCCCCCCTCCATTTCTTTTGTCCGACACGGTACATGTTGTGAAAAAGCGGCATGTTTTGGACGCAACATAAAGGAGACAGATTGGGTACCATCATGTTAGATACATCAATAGTACTGAGCTATTGCATGTAATGTGCGCGGCAAGTTCTGGCTCACTTCTCCCATGCAAGTTGGGAATAGATTGGAAATTTTTCTTTTTAAAAGAGTCCAGACCTTTAAAGAAAGCCATGGTGGTAGGAGATAATATTTCCAGAGTTTAATGTCAGGCTACATTCTTGGTAGCAGTACATATTAGTAATAAGAAAAAAGAAAATGGAGATAGAGAAGTGACTGTTGCTGCGATCTATAAGGATAAAGAAGAGAACGAGCTCAATATCAGACACCTACGTTTATTATGAGCTATCAGGGACTTCAGGCTCTCTCTTTCAAATCTCATTATTTCTTTTGTGCATCACAAAGACCAAAATGTAGTACAATAATGATACATGCACTTGACATAAAATAGATAGATTTAGCTGCTATATATCTATCACATAAACTAAAAAATACCTCCATTTGCAAGCCAAGTTAAGTCAAGCTTTTTTAAAAAAAAATAGGATATCGGAATACAACGTGCGATTGTGTTAGGGACTTGGGGAAGGGATGGATTAAAGGGGGAGAGAGAACAAGAGAAACAGACCAGATTTATCAAGCGTTAGCTTAAAACTAAGCCCGCCAAAAATTAAAAACTGCTTAAAAGGCTGTTTGAGTGAATCGATTGATGTAAGATTTCTGCTTTTTTTTAATGTCAGCAGTGTATAAATGCTGAAAAAGCTTGCCAAGGTGTGTGTGTCACACACAGACGCTGTGTGGGGTGTTCACGTGACTGTAGCTAAATTACCCGTTTTGAACAGACTTGGCTTGTGTTGAGGCAAGACATTGGGATAGTTTGCGGATTTTATTTTTTGAAATAATAAAAAAGGATAAAAGCCTGAAGACCCAAAATGGGTGCATAATCGTATTTATTATAGAAATCTATATACATAAATACCGAGCAATTGACGCTAAGATTGTCGGATTTTCAAAAAAAAAAATGGCAGTCAAAAAAATCCAAAATATTCTATAAAATAGATGGGCTTTTGTAGTAGCATAATAGTGGGAATAATATTCCATAATTATTATTTTTTTACCGCAATTGTCTAACTGATTGTTTCCCGGAATAATCCAATAAGATGTTTTTTGTCTCTACCCAAAATGTGTTTCTTTCTTGGCGAATGATCGTAGAAACAAAAATTTAAGTATATATACAAGTATAAGAATAGGTATGTATATTAGGATACTATACAGATATATTCACAAATGAAATAGTAATAAATAACCCATCTTTCCTCTTGGTTTCTCCCAATTTTTATTTATTCAAGTTCCCTCAAAAGCTAGCCCACAAATGACCCGACTCCCACGTATATTCAAATCGTTACTCTTCACATCCAAAAAATCCCTAGTCTTTGGGATAATTCTACTGGCGGCCCTAATCGCGGTCCTAGAAAACTCAAGCCACATCTCCAACTACTCGCCCTTTGCCAGTGGACCCGGCTCGAGGTCCAATTGCGACACGCTTCTCAAATACGGCCACTACCTCAACGACGTCGACGAGAACCCCTCGCACTGGCAGCCCGACGGATGCGTGCTGAAGAAATACGGCCCCGGGGACCTCGCCAAGTGCTTCAGCCCGGGCGACGAGATATACTTCTTGGGCGACTCGACCGCCCGCCAGGTGTTTTGGGGGGTCTCGACTCTTCTGTTCTACCGCCGGTTCCCACTCAAGGGAGCTCACCACTCGTTGGAATACAGCCAAGATGGCCTCACCTTGAATTTTATCTGGGACAGACATCTAAGCGAAGAGG
Source organism: Magnusiomyces ingens NRRL Y-17630 (assembly GCA_900497715.1). Lineage (NCBI taxonomy): Eukaryota > Fungi > Ascomycota > Dipodascomycetes > Dipodascales > Dipodascaceae > Magnusiomyces > Magnusiomyces ingens. The sequence continues at coordinate 2,620,003 of UIDE01000002.1, forward strand.
CAGCCAACCTTACCAGCCATGTTGCCCAGCAAGGACTCAAAGCCCAAGAAAAAAAAAAGGCTCTAAAGCAGACCAAAAACTCGACAGCAACCGGCAACCCCAAGTCTTACATATACGCAACAGTGGGGCCTTGGCATGCCGCTTTTTTCAACCCAAAGAAGTATACAACTAAATACCACCACCACGTATCCAAGTTTCTTGAGGACATTGACAACCAGGTGGATGGTGCCTTTGAGAAGGTGTACTTTGCTCCCCCATTCGTCCCGCTCTACGAGTATCTCGCCCCCTACCGGGCCAAAACAATGCTTCCCTACAAGTATGGGAACATGACTGCCGAGGCCGACGAGCTGTTCCACTACCCTCGCACCAAAGAAGCCGTATCTTCACTCACCAACCCTATCCAGTACAAGGGCGGGGCGCGCACCAAGTCGGGCAACTCGACCGACATCTCCTCCTACTACGTGCCCGTTTTCCAGCAGCTGTCGAGCGAGTGGCACCGGTCTGCGTTCGACGAGATGGGCGTTCACTATGCGCACCAGGGGTTCCTGACGCAAGCCAACATCCTCCTCAATCACATGTGCAACGAGAAGCTGGCGCAGGAAAGCCTCATTGAGGGCGGGACGTGTTGCGCCCCGTACATTGACCGCAAGGGCAACTTTACACTGTCCGGGCTTGTCTCCAGACTGCTTGTGGTGGTGCCTGTTTTCCTCTTTGCCTCTGTTTTGTTTAGCTCCTCCAAAGTCGCTCTGCAGTACTCGCTCTTTGTGGTGGGCGCGTTATCCGTCGTCGCTCTTTGGGCCCACATTTCCAATGAAACGCACCTGATTAGCAAAACCGAGCTGTTTTTCTCTGCGCCCGAGTTCTGGGGGCTCTTACAGGCCTGGGCGGCCAGCATTGCCGTTTCCTACTTTTGGGCCACCCCGAGCCCGGCGTCGGGGTTTTATTTTCTTTCCGAGTGGCAAGGCATCTGTGTTTCCTTGTACGTTCTGCTGCAGTACTCGGGCATCACGACGGTTCTGGGGGTTTTTGACGGCGAGGTTTGTGCGCGCTTGTTGCTTTCCACATGGCTACTGCTTCAGGTTTACGAGTTTACTCTTAGCAGCTCATCTCTCCTCCTCCTCCTGGACTCGGCCTCGCTGCCTGCGCTCTATGCCCAGCTCGTGGTCCCCACGTCCCGGGCTCTTGCTCGAGCTTTGGCGCTGCCTTTGCTTTTGAGCTCCAGCGTCACGGATGTTGTCAGGGAGAACCCGCCGAACTCGCCGGCACCGTCGTATACGGATGCTGCTGCCAAGCTGGGCTTTGCCATTATTCTGGGGTTTTTGCTCCTGCCTCCGATTTTCTATTTTAAAGAAAGCACGCTCAAGGTTTATCCTCTTTCCAAGTCAGTTGTCACGACAACCTCTCTGGAAAAGGAAGGAGACGAAGAAGAAGAGGAGTGCGTTTCGCTGAAAAGCGCCATCCAGAAAATGGGCTTCCCGACCGTATTTCTTTTTGCGGCAGCCTTAATGGTACGAACGATTGGCTTGTTTTTACAGTATAGCGTTTTTTTTGTTTCCTTTGAAAGAGTGGCCGAGACCGTTTTTGCGGATTACTGGGTGATGGTTCTTGGGCTGTGGGTGGCTCTTGCTCACAAGCTTCGGGTGATTCCCGAAAAGATGAAAGTCACCCGAGCGTTGGTTGTTTTTGTTGGGTTTCTTTTGGTAGCGACGGTCACATGCGTCCATTACCGGCTTGCCTTTTACTTTCCAGGCGACTCCTTTGAGCAGCTTTCGCAGCCTTCCTCTTTGGCCCAAGTAGATCTCTCGATATACCGCGAGATGCTATCCCACCGCGGCAAGACCTACGGGAGCTTGACCCATTTGTTGTTGGTTGCTATATTTTCCTTTTCCTATTTGGTGATTCGTCTGGGAGTTATGCAGATAACCTCCAGCGACCAAGCCCCCCCGACCTTTTCTCCAGTGCTGGTTGCTGTAGCCGAGGTTGGGTACGAGATGCTTCTGCTTTATCCCTACACTCTGCTTTCAGTTGGTGGGACGGTACGACTCAACTATTTCCCGACGGGGATAGCGCACTCCTCGCTAGTCACGCGCTCGTTTGGGTATGTTGACGAGAGCTACCAGTTCCCGTATCTCTGGTGGCGCGGGGTTGGCAAGCTGAGCAAGGTGGCAGTGATGGCCGTAGCCGCCGGAGTATTCTGGGTGCTGTCGTACCTCAGCGCAAGCGTCTGGACCATATTCTGGCCCACGCTGGAGCTACAGGAAGAGCACGAGTACAGCGAGAAGGTTTACGAAGTTTGAAGAGCAGTTTTTTTTGAAATCGACCATGATGGGTTTGTAATAGAAAATCAAGTACTTAAATAAGTAGTAACTTTAAATTTAAGGTTATATATTCCAAAGTTTCGAAGAGAGTATCCAAAGGGTATTGAGGTGGGGGGGAGGGCGACGTATACAGCGCCACCAGAGGATCTGTTTCTCCATGGTTTTAATTTTCAACATGCTGACCAGATGAGCAGGAAGAATGCCCATCAAAAAATGGGGTTTAAGATGGTGATTACGTGGATACGTCTACGTATATATATATCATGTTGTGATTGAGGTTTGGCTTTCTAAAAAGAGGTTTTCTTTTTCTTCCCCATTATATTTTCCCCTTTTTTGCCAAAAATTATAACAGACTTTTACTCTCGGAGCTCGGCTGTTTGAATTTCTCTTTCCCAAATAGGAAATTTTAATGGCTTGCAGTGCAGTCTACAAAAAATGGAGTTAGGCTCGACGCGAGACTTCACGCTTTGCAGACAGAACTAAAAGAAGAGAGTAAAAGTCTTTATATCTGATTAGCAGATTAAAAGCCCGAATCACGCCTTAATTTACTGTACTATCAGCTTTATTCTGTTGACTTGACCAGCAGCCCTCGAGACGGGTAGCCAATGGTAATCCCAGAGAATGTAAAGTTTGCACATTCACGTGAAACAACTGAATTTATGCCTTAATTAGGAAATTGTTCTGGTCTTCTCCCCTCACAAATTCACTTTCGATACTGAACAAGCTCGGTCATCTTTCGTATCAACTTCTGTAAACTCAATTATTTTACATATTAAAACTCTAATATACCTTCTAATATCCACATTAAAATCTTATTTCAGTGTAAAACCCCAGCTGAGACTTTCAAAATACATCTCGTGGTTTTTAAACCCAAACATTCCATTTTTTCTTTCCCCCCCCCGTTTAGAGCTGCCTACATTCAACTTTATCTGGGAGCCAAGCGTAAAATTCATATTATATATTAGACGAGACAAAATTACCGAGAAATTTTATATGCAGAGTCTAAAACGTTTCTTTTGAACCAGCTTTTTCCTTTTTCGGCGTAAAAAAAATTTCCCAACATTTCCAAAAATAACCCCCCCTTCGTATTGGTTACTCCCTATTAATCCAGTCCTCCCCCCTCTTAATATTTTTTATACTCTTTGATAATCAAGAGACGTCCGCATCATGTATTCGAAAATCCCTGGAATCCAAATGATCTCCATGGCGTTTCTATTGGGATGAACTAAAAAAGTTAGCGACGGGAGAAAAAAAAAATTAAAAAGACTTACCATCATCTTGTAATATCTGGTCTTTTGGAAGATTATGAGTCAACTCCCCAATGGGCCAGTAATCGACGTCAAACTCCTTGACCACTTGATAAGCCACCTGGTTTAGTTGGCGCACCTTCTGGTCCGTGTATCGTAAAGGTCTCGGCTTATCGTCTGATTTATAGGCCCCCGTCGCAGGCTTGGGGAAATGAGACTCGCGGTACACCAACCGAGTTCGGGGGAGCGCCTGGCGCAGCCTGGTAAAAAACTCAAACATGTTGCCCCTATACTCATCGAGCTGGGTTTGATTGTAACTCATGGTCTCGGGGTCGCCGGCCAGCTTGGAAACGGTGTCGAACCGGGCCAGCTCCCACAGAGAAAAGCTCACCAGCACAACATGGGGGTCGCCGCGGCCGAGCGTTTTGTACGCCGAGAGCAGAAGCTCCTCACGGTCGCGCCACTTGAAGGGCTCCCAGAACTTGTCCTTTTTGGCGGTCCAGACGTTGTCCGAGTCGAACCCGTACATGAAATAGTTGGCAAAGGTGAAGTTGAGGGCCTCGTTGTGGCACACGCGCGGGAAGCAGTTGGGCACCGGCTTGCTGCTGTTCCACAGGTGACTGTGGTTGTCCTGGTACGTCTCCGAGTGGTTCGACTTGGTGGACGAGCAGATGCGGTTGATGTTGTATCTGTCGACGGAATCGCCAATGAAAAGCATGGTTTTGTTGACGAGCTCCGGAACATGCTCCTTGTTTTTGACCCGCTGGATGATGTTCTTTGCAAGGGGCTGGCACTGCGGATTGAGCGAGACGTAGGTCATATCGGACCGCACCCGGTCGGCAATGTCAAAGTATCCAGGCTCGTTGTAAGGGTCGCAGTGCTCCACCTGTGGCGTGGGGGTTGGGGTTGCTTCGACCACCACCGTCACTGTCTGGACTAGCGGTTGTTCTTGAGGCTTTTCATTGCTAGAAGCCAGAGTGTCTAGGTTGGATTGAGTCTTGGTTTGTTGAGGAAGTGAGACGGGTGCTGTAGACGAGACTCCGAACCAATAACAAGTTGTGCCTCCAAAGATGAGGAGGTTGACAGCAAGTACAAACACCCATTTGGAGCGTAAGTCAGAGAGAAACATTGAGGAAAATGACGGGATTATTGAATGACGGAACAATGAGATATATATTGAGATAAAGAAACAATGAAAAAAAAAGGTGGTTTAAAAAGTTATTGAGGTAAAAGTTGCACTATTATAATAATAACGAGTTATTGAGTTGGCCTATTAAGGACTTTTTTTTACTTTACATATCCTTTTATGCAGGAAATTCTTTTTTTTTCGGGTCATTTACTCGAGTATTTTGTTGGCTAGGAGTTATTAAAAATTTTACCTTATAGCTTTTTTTGCCTGCCAATATTCAACTTAAACGACTGGCGACTATTTTATTTGGTACTGTGAACCGTGGAGCGCGCAAAGTCTCAGCCAAAACCTAAAAGCCCGAGTCTTCCATCTTTCAGCCTGTCCAATGGAATTCTAGAAGACGAGCTTGGTGATTAAGTTTTTTCAGGTTTTTTCTTTTTTTAATATTTTATTTTTTTTCAAAAAAAAGAAACAAAAACCAGCTTAACCTTATTGAATATATTAAATTTCTAAAACCATGTCTTAGCAAAAAAAAGCTCTACCGCGCCTCTTGACCTGGTACTCTTGTTTGTAATGCCCAGATTATATTGCCCAATTCCTCGCTCTTCTTTCATTTTGAAAAAAGAATAAAACGTAACAATATTACGTTGACGCGGGATGCTGCTTCGCGTATACTTGTCATTATTTTTCAAGGCTGCAGAAATTACGCCTACTACCTTGGAACGTTCATGCAAAAGAGGTATTTTAAACAAAGGTTGATAAAATAAATGTATATATCAGTCTCTCCCTCCCAAATCCGTGTCCAACATGGGCTCTGTCTTGGTAAATATATAGTCCTTGAAATTCAACAGAATACCGTTTTTGAACCGAGAAATGCCTGGAATGCCATACTCCCAAATGCTCATTTTCTCCCGAATATCTTTCCACGGAATATTCTCCTCGGTGTGTGTGTTCTTTTTGGAGGACGGCCCTGTTTCGGAGCCCTTGGACTGCGGGCCCAGGTCCTTGCGGTACTTGCTCTGGTTGAAAAGAATGGGGAACACGGAGTAGTTTTCCAAAATCCCCTTGGAAATCATGCCGCGAATCAAAAGATCCACGGGCTGGTTCATGTCCACCACCGTGCGGAGCAGCAGCTTCATAGCCCCGCGGCGAGTAATTGCATATGCGCCTGTGCATGCCTCCTCCGCTTGGTGCCTCACGACTCGGTGGTTGGGCTTGATGGGGGTTCCGTGGAACGTCAAGGGGTGCTTTTCCGTGCCCTCGGGGGCATACGGGTCGTAGTACTGCAGACTCAGCTCCTTGCGCTTGCTGCTGGGGTAGCAGCCGCCAAAGTTGATGTAATCCCAGTGCTCCGCCAGATAGGGGTCGTCGCGCGAGACATGCGTGTCGTTGTCGATTTTCCCCAGCTGGCGCATCAGTTGCTCGAGGCCGCGCGAAAAGTGGGGCATGATGTGGCGGATGTTGCGGTCCCAAGCCGCGTCGCCCTCCAGCACCAGCAGCGTTTTCCAGTTCTCCTTGATCATGGTGCGCCAGATGTTTGCGTGCGACCGGTAGCAGGCCACGACGCCGGGCCGCATGTTGCGGTACTGGCTCACCGAGGGCCCCAGCATCTGGCCCTTGATGAGTACTTTGGACGCGTCCTTGGGATCCGCCTGCGTCAAGTCATCTATGGTGACTCCCTCGAAGCGCTCCGGCCGAAGCCCGGAAATCGTGCTTTGCAGGGTGATTGTGTCGTCCAGGTCGTATCGAGACGGGACGTTGAGATATACCAGCTTCGTGAAGCTGAGCGAGGAGTTGGTTAACTGGGGCAGGTCGTCGCCTTCAAAGATGGACTGGTCTCGGTCTTGCAGCGCATTGTCTCCCCCGCCTGGTGGTTGCGACTGTCTTTGTTTTTCAGCCGAGTTTGCATGGAGCGAGGGTGAGAAAAGAGTGAACAATAAAGTGACTACGACAGCTGCTGGAATCAGCACTCGCAGTTTTCTGGGAACCATTAGATGATAATTGGACAAAAAGGATGATTGAGTAAAAAGGGTTGAGAAAAGTCCAAGAAGAAAGGAGGTTCTAGTGGTGGTAGTATTTAAAATTTAGGTATACCAATGTATAATGTATTGACCGTGTATATAAAAATACAGTCAAAACCTAACCTCCACCAAACTTGCAACCTCTATCTTGAACCTTTTTGAAACTCAACTTTTAAGTCTCAAGTCTTTAACTTCTATTCAAGCGGCGTTTTATATATTTATATAAGTTTTTTTTTTTGATGGTCCCATCTTACGATTTTTCAGGAATCTCCATGCCTTGGGCCTTGTAATATTGGGTCGTACAAGAAAAGCCCTTCCAGGAAAAGTTCTTGGAAGGATCGCAAGTACAGCGACCCTGGCGACGCAGCTCCTTTCTGGTCGGGCACGCCGTGTAAGGTCCGTGGTAGTATCCAAGGTCCTCGAAGTGGTGGAATTGAGTCCTGTTGAGGAAAAAGGCGGCAGCTATTGAGTGCACAGGAGCATCGCCCCAGCGCTCATAGAAAAAGCCACCAGTCTGGTCCAGGTAATCGAAATATTGCGAGTATGCCGGGCCACGCCAAAACTCCATGTCAGCAATCTCAAAGTTGGACCAGAAGTGGCACCGGTTGTAGGTCTTGCCATTATCGTCGGAAATAAACTTGAGGAAGTTATCTGGGGCAACGTACTCGGGGTGTTTTTTGACAAACTCCAGCGTCGTGTTCCAAAGCGTGGGGATGGTTTCCTTAAACTCGTGCATGGAGATGGAGAAGCCGTACTTGTAGTCATTGTCCTGCATGTACTTGAATATATCATACTCGATATCACAGTAGAACTTCACGCCGGGCTCCACGCGCCAATACCAGCGGTACTTCTGCATGAGAGGGTGTCTCCAGAAAAAGCCCGACTCAAACCGGCACATGTGTCGGTAGGACTCGGAGCCTGCGTAGATGATTTTTTTTGCGGCCATGGCCTTACGGTTCCGAGCCGCCTTATCCTGGTCAATGAAATCCGGGTAGCCCCAGTGCTCCGTGGGAATAAGGCCGAAGGACACGTTGCCTGAGATGAGGTTGGTCATGACCTCCTTGAACTCGTCGTTGAACTCCTTGTCGTTCAGAAAGACCCAGTCGTAGTGGTAGCGGTGGTTGAAGCGGTCCTCGATGGCCTTGACCGAGTCCACGAGGGAGTACAGGTCCTTGTTTTGGGCCAGGGTCACGAACGTGGCGCTGACTTTTTCAGGTTCCGAGTCCTTATAAGCGGAACGGCCTGAGAAAGATGCGGGCATGCGCTGGCGCAGGTAGTCGAGTTGCTGGGAGCCTTGCTCCAGAAGGGTTTCAGGTTTACTACCAGCAAACTTGTAGATGAGGAAAATGAGTAGCAGCGTGACGGTTGTCAACCGAGCCAGTCTAAAGGCGCCCCGGGACATTGTTTGGTTGTTGTTGTTTAGAATGGCGAGATGGTGATGATGGAGTTTTTTATTTCCCTCCCCTTGAACAGCAGTAGTATGAGTGTGCTGGCAGAAACTTCAAGGCACTGAAAGTAGAGAGAAAAAAAAGGCGGAAGGAGGAGAAACCAGTGGGGTACGTAATTGCTTAGTCACAAACAAGGTTAATGAAAAGAGTTGGAAGTTTGCAAAAAGTAATTAAATGTTGAATGTCTCGATATACAGCTTCTGAAGATCTAGATATATAATTAAATACCTCCTAGTATATCCTATATATACCTTCCTATACCATTCATCGCTCATATCAAATGCCCCAGCAAACTTCAACCTACTCTCCATGCCAAAACAAACACACCTGTGCTCGGATCGAAGCCCTGTAACCCACACCCTCTTGCTCAGCGCACGCGCTCAGTCGAGCGTGCCTTTGAGCCGCTGTTCCTGCGCCAAATAACCCAAGAAACCCGCGGAGAGAGAGCCAGAAGGAGCCAGTGCTTCCTAAAAAGAACACCTGACCTGAAGTGGGTGACTTGAGCTGTTTAAGGAGGCTAAGGCGTACCATTTTACAATGACAGTAACTAATTGCCTGGACCGGGCAAAGTGCGTTTTGCCCATGGTGGGAGCCAGAAGTCACTAGTATCTGGGCCCGGGCGGAATCTCATGACTAAATCCCCAACGCAGATCCTGGTGCTTTCATGACCACTCAGCAACATGATTTAAGACAAAGAAGATTAGCCTGGCGTGGTTGGCCTTATTTTTTTTCATTCTCGTGGCTTTCTACCTTGATTCCCGACTACTGCGATGACAGTTACACTTCAGTTGTAACATTTTGACGACCAATCACTCCGGAATAGACAATAACAGACTTAAACACGTCATAGCGAGTATAAAAAAAGAAAAGCTCACCCAGTTGATCTTCCCCTTGCCAGACCTGAGCTTTTTTTTTTTTCAAACAAAATTACCAAATTGAGTCTACAGCTGTGCTGGAAAAAAAAAAAATATCCTAATGGCCATTTAACTCGAGATTGGTAATTTAAGCTTACGGTTAAACAACCTATCTAAACTTGTGGACTAATTGGGTCATTCCGATAGATATTTTTTTCAGCTTTCTCTTAAACCATCTCCGTAGGAATTTGCAAAAACGGAGGGAGGGGGAAAAAAAAAAAGCTTAAACTGGGCCATGTAACTATCTGAAAGATTCATCAAGTGTCTTTTTCTAATCTTAAATACTTATCTACGACACTAAACATCAAGACACTTTTAAAAACTAGATCTGCCACTTATGAATTCAACTTGGATCAATTGCTTGATTCGCAGAATACTCGTTCGACCAGCTTATCTGCCCATATTGGTCCTCGCGGTTGTCTTTCTGCTGACCTCTCATACCAGCTCCGTCGTATCCTTGACGCGTGCCCGTCTCTCCAACACTTTGAGATTCCCCGGTAACGATGCCCACCAGAAACAAGAACCTTACACAAACAACCAACACCACACTCTCCACTTTGCCGACGGTGACAACAAAACCCGCTGCGACTCCCTGCTGGTCTCCGGCAGGTACTTTGACGCAGACAAGCTTCTGCCCAGGAAATGGCAGCCCGATGGGTGCCTCCTGCACCCATACCAGGACACCCCAGACTCTCTCCAGGCCTGCCTGGAACCAGGCGATGAAATAATAGTTGCTGGCGATGAAACCGCAAAGCAGGTCTTTTACGGGTTTCTTCATCTCCTGGCGCCACAAAAGTCTTACGCTGAAGTCGACGACAACACTCTCGACGACTTGGACTTTGTCTTGCCAACCCAGGTCCGGGCCCGGTTCTTGGCCATGCCCTATCTAAATGGCTCTAACGCAGCAATCTTGGCAGATATTGCTAATAATGGCACTCTGTCTGAGCACAAAGTTAAAGCTTTGGAGCTGGCCCAAAACAACAACCGCAACAAAAGCTCTCCCCGAACATATTTATTTGTTTCGGGCGGTCTTCATTTTTTTTCAAAAGCTACCAATGACCAGCTGCCTTCCCTCAACCACGATTTCATCGAAAACTTGGGCGTTTTTCTGACCTCGCTTTTGGACCCCATCAGTCAAGACGGCTTGTCTGCTTTTGAGCGCATCTTTTATGCGCCCCCCCAAATCCCTTATTACCCCGTTCTTAACTCCACAAACAAGCAAGCATACCCTTTGGGGCTCATGACCAACATTGTTGCAAACATTGATAACCTTCTCCAACTCCAAAAAGACCCCGAAGGCAAATACGTCTCGGGAGGAGTCATTTACAAGGACTCGCCCATACAGGACTTTACTCTCCCCAAACTCTACTATGTGTCCGTTTTCAACGATCTGGCAGGCGTAAATCACGCGGAGCTCTACGATTCCAATGGCTTCCTCTATATTGAGCAAACTCGTCTTTTGATGACTTCCATTTTGATGAGCCATATGTGTAACCAGCGACTGGCTGCAACAGCTGACCCACGTATTTTCAAGGGCACTTGCTGTGTAGACTACACGTCAATTTCGGAGTCTTCTCAGATTAGTTACAAGGTGATGATTATGCTTGTTATTTTTTTCACTGTCTTGTTTGTGGCTATTGTTTCCACATTGGACAAAACCAAGGCCCTTTCATCACTTCTGATTGCATCTGCGCTTTCTCTATTAGCAACCATACTAGCTGTTTATTACGCTTATCTTGCGGAGCGGACTCAAAAATTTGCCAAGCTGGAAATCACCCCTACTCCCTATTTGCTGGCAGTCCTTCTTCAAACAGTTGTTTTCTTGGGGCTTTTTTCTCTAGGTCCCACAAATACTCCAACCCCCTATCTGAAGGAGCTTCAAGGTGTATGTTTATTGCTGTTACTTGCAGTTGAAATATCTGGTTACAATACCCTGGATACCCAACTTGAGGGAGCGGTTTTGGCGCGTGTAGCGTTGACGTGCTGGTCGGCCTTGGAGGTTTACAATTACGCCCGACGTTACATACAAAGGTTCACCCAAAGCGGCTTTGCATTGATTTCCCTGATTAACTTTTCAGTTGCCTGCATCCTGCGTCTTTTCGTTTTGCCAGCTCTCATTTCTCTAGCTGTTGTTCCATATTCCTCCTCAGCGTTAACTGAGTACGCCAAGGCTTTTTCCATGGTTTCGCCGGTTTCCATAAAACTCATGTTTTGGTATATCTTTGTGACCATTGTTATTCCGCTTGTTTATGTCTTGACTATCTTGTCGTTGAAGGTAGTCACCCAGACTGACAAGATTCAGACGTATCGTCTTTTTCTTTATGGAATTCAAGCAATGACATTTGTCATTATTTCAATGGTTGTGTTGATATACAAGGGGGTTTCATCGCACAATGACAAAACTTCTACATGGATCCATTACTACAACCAACAAAGTTACACCGTTGCAGGCGATTTTGGGGTTGTTCTTTTTACTGTGATGACGGCTTGGTTTGTCAACTCAAGGGAAATTTTCAATCAGCTCTTAGAGAGGGAAATAGGCTGCATGGAGCCCCACTCAGAAGAGGTTTTGCTATCCAAGTGGAAGATACTTGAAGAATTGACTACACACACAAGATCTATATCTGCAGTGTTTGTATGCGTATTGGGGAATTACCTTTTCTATGCATTTAAATTCCCTACACCATATTTGGCAGATTCTGGAACATTTGCCTCTCTTCCTGACGAGAGTCTGTATGCCAGCTCTTTGAGGAATCGGGGAGCAGCTTACACGCCGCTGGTACACACGGTTGTTTGTCTTTCCATACTACTACTGTGGGTCCATCTGCGTTGCCATGGGTCGACCCCCAAGTATGCCGCACGAGCGTACGTTTTTATTGCGTCGTGCGGGTTTGAGCTTTTGGCACTACGGCAGCACATACTGGCGACTACATTTGGAAACAATCTGCTCTCCCTGCTGTCCAGCAGGACTGGCCAGCAGCCCAGAATGGAGATGCCGATGGATGTTGCGTATAGTCCAAATGGCGCGGTGGATATTCTGGTTGCCAAAACATTCTCTGGGTGGGGCCGATGGTTTTCGTTTGGCGAGAACCTGGTCATGACGAGTGTGATTTGCATAGCGCTTGCAAAGGCCTGCGGGGTTGTGTGGGAGCATTATCTTAGTGATGAGACTAGGGAGGAAGAAGCTGAAGGGATTGAAGCAGAGAGTTGATGTTATTTAAGGGTTATAGAAATGGGTATATAATACTAGCGTCATTGCCGTTATTGTAGGTCCAGCAGGTCGACGATGGTTTGTGTCAGTTTACAGCCGGTTAACCCCTTTGGTGTAAACTGAAAACAGTAGTTATTTATACCATGGACGGTGCGAGATATCTGTGGACTACAGCCATGGGACACCTGCGTGGACAGTCAGAAGCCAAGAACCCCTTCGCCTTGGTCAGGTTACGGGTTAGGTGGGAAGGAGGTGGCAGCAATGTAGCCAAGAGGCCGAGGAGACGGAGAGCTACGGCAAACAAAGGCTGAGCATAGGGGGTGGGGCTTAGAAAAAGAGCGGTAGTATTGAAAGTGAAGTTTATTTGAAGGAGATGGCACTACTTTGAAGGACTGTGGAGACTGGTGATGTCGCTTTACAACAGGTGAAAAAAATCTGCCAATCAGAGCGAGAGAATCCACGCAACCCCAACCCAGCAGCGGTTTGGTTTAAAACGCAAAGGTTGTTTTTTACTTTTTCCCATTTTCATGGAATATTTAAAGTTCCCTTGAACACAGCATTTATTTCCGTAATGGTATATATTAAAATTTTTTATCAAAAGTTACAATTGAATAGAAAGTGGAATCTCTGGACGACAGAGAAAAAAAAAAGGGGTCAGCAATGGATATTTACTCGTTGCATTATTTGTCAGATATCCTCTTTTAAGTAACCCATTTAGATGTAATTGCTCGCAAGCTAAACCTAAATTTTTAATATAAAAAAAATTTCCCAACCGTTGGCCGTGCCATTTACCATTACATCGTTACGGTAATACGCTCGACACTAAGCAAAAAGGTAGTAGCGGTGTTTTGAAATGAAAAAAAATTTAACTCACAGACATGTCAATGTTTACCCAGGTATTATTAAAATCGGTCTACCTATCTGAGCCAAGACTCTTTCTTCCCATAACAACAACAAAGAAATAAAACACCCATTCTTGGGTCAAGTAAAATTTTTTCATCATATATCAGCTTGAGTATCATTTTTCCCATTTGCTGCAACCTGCTCCGGCTTCTTATCCTGCTTCCCAGCCTTGTTTTCTTTTTGGGTACCCCTTTCCTTGTTTTTCTCGATATCTTGCTTTTCCTCTGGCCTGTTATCTGCCAGCTTTTCCTGGGTACTTTTTTGTTTCTTTTCCTTGTCCTTTTGCTCTGCTTCCGAGTTCTTGCTGGTCTTTACTCCTCCCTTCACCTCTGCAGCCTCACTCAGACGAGGGCTTCGCAGAATATACTCCATAATGCCGGGCCCCCAAATCCCCAAAAAGGACCGTCGGTTGGGATGGACGTCATCCATGTACAGCTCGCGTTTGGGCATGCCTCGGGTAAGTTGACCAATGGGCCAGTAAACCACCCCTTCGTTTTTCATTATTGACTGAGCAACATGGTTGAGCTGGTCCACCTTTTGGGCCGCGTACCGGTAGTTGCGTGGCTTGTCGACGGCCGTGTAGCGATACCGGGCCTTTAAGGGATAGTGGGCTTCACGGTAAACAAGCTGCGACTGGGGGAAGCGGGCCTTGAGCTTGGTGGTAAACTCTAGCAGATTTTCCTGGTAGCCTGCCAGCTGGGTCTGGTTGAAGCTCATTGTTTCGGGCATTTTGGCCCACGAGGCGAGCCGGTCGAGACGAGCGAGCTCCCAGAGACCAAAGTTGAAGAAGGCAATGTCGGGGTCTCCGCGGTTAAGGGTATTGACGGTTTTGGAAAACAGGTCCAAACGGGCGCGCCATTGCTGGGGCTCCCAAAACTTTTCCTTACGGTCCATCCAGATGCCATCCGAGTCGAAGCCATACATGAAATAGATGGCCATGGTGAAGTTGTAATGGGGGACGTGGCAGACTCTTGGGAAACAGTTGGGAGACTCCTTTACCTCGGTCGTGTTCCAGAGTTTGTTGTGATCTTCCTGGTAGGTTTGAGTCACTACTCCTTTGACGGCACCGCAGATTGTGACTAGTTGGCGTCTGTCGACGGAGTCGCCGAAGAAGATTGCCGTCTTGTTGACCAGCTCGGGCATCTCTTCCTTTTTCTTCATTTTGGTGAAGATGTCGGAATAGAGGGGCTGGCAGCCCGGGTTGAGGGAGTAGTAGGTGGTATTCCAGTAAACGTGGTCTGATGCGTTGAAGTAGCCAGGCTCATTGTAGGGGTCGCAGTGCTTGAGCAGGGGCTTCTGTTGATCGTGCGAGTATGTGAGTGGGAGAACGGTGTGAGTTTGTATGACTGTTTGAGTTGCTTCCAGAGTAGTAGTTGCTATGGATGTGACTGTGGATTCTTGGATGATTGTTTCTGTGGTTGTGACTGTTTGGATTTCGGAGGATGTTGACGTTTCCAGTTGTTCCAGTTTGCTTGGAGAAGGGGAAAATAAGTTTGTAGAGCCCAGAGGTAATGTTCGGATTAACCAAACAAGAATGAGGACATTTGCTGTGAGGAAGAGAGCGAATCGGATTCCAGAGTTTGGTGGCATTTTTATACTTTTGATATTTAAGTATATATGAATATAAGTTTCAAAAAAAAAAAGGGGGGAGGCTTGGGGGAGGGAAGAGAGAAAAAAAAAACTGAGGGAAGAGACAATGATAGATAAAAAGAAGAGTAAAAAACAAGCAAGAAAGAGTTAGTAAGTAGTTATGAGCAACGTATTCAATACTTATTGCAGCTAGTTTCTTGAGTCCTCTCGATTAAAGTAGTTGAGGGCAGGGTGAGAGAATTGAATAAAAAGTTGCCAAATCTTGTATATAATAAATGATATATAATATTTTCATAGTATTTTTGAGTATTATGCTTAATTAAGAATGTA
This sequence comes from Magnusiomyces ingens NRRL Y-17630, assembly GCA_900497715.1. Lineage (NCBI taxonomy): Eukaryota > Fungi > Ascomycota > Dipodascomycetes > Dipodascales > Dipodascaceae > Magnusiomyces > Magnusiomyces ingens. Next base: position 2,635,114 of record UIDE01000002.1, read on the forward strand.
AAGTCAATACCATGACAACAAATATCAATTGGAGTGACATAAAGCTTAAAAAGTTGCCTTTTTCGGCATGTCTGTTTTTTAATGATTTTGCGTAGACCAAAAGACTAACAAAAGAGTACAACTGGGTGAGATAAATGGGTAAAGTTATATAAATGTAGATGAGTATCTTCATCTATTGGTTTTCTCAGTATCTGAATCTTATAATCTTGAGGGTTTTCTTTTTGAAAGTTTACAAATTCACTTTGTGGGTTAACGTTAACGTGCATCAAGTGGGTTTTATTGGGGAAGAAAAAGGACTAAAGAGGACAAAAAGAGGGAAAAAGAAAAGTAACTTTGGACAATTTCATAGATTTTTTTTAATAAAACATTGTTGTAGTATTGTTATATATACTCCCCCATTTCTCTTGATTTTTATTTTTATTTTTGCTCTTTTTTTCTCTTCTCCATATATATTTTTTCTAACAACTTTTCCATTTCTCTTTTTTTTTTATTTGCCTTATTTTCTTTTGTTATTTTATATTTTCTTTTTTATTTAAATTAAAATATCACAAGCATCTGAATAACCTTTGGTTACACCCCCGACGGATGGCTTCGCTTCGCGGCTCGGATATGATCGAGAGTACTCCCCATGCCGATTTACTTTGAGAGATACAGATGGATGTGCATTGAGGATTAACGGGTTGAGAGAATTGCGTGTACAAGTTGCCTTTTTGAATACATTTAGATGTACGTTAAATACTACATTAGTTAAGGGTACAGCCGACCGTAACGTCACACAAAATGAGCTTATAGGGTAAGTTTTAATGCTGGGTGCAATTATTTCAAAGCAGTTGAAGGTGATTCCTGAAATCATGATGGAGTTTCCTTTTTTTCATCCTCCATATCTCTTAACCAATGTTTTCCTGGAATCAAACGGTAATCATGCTACATAACTGTGCGCCAGGATGCAACCTGAACCGTGACTTTTTTTTCAGTTATTGGGGTCATGTGACATAACTAGACGAAGTTTTATCTCCTCTTTTTTCTTGGGCCTTTTTTACTCGTTTGAAGCGGGCTTATTAGGGGGGGGGAGACAAATAGGCGACTAGTAGAGGATCAGAGAGAGGCAAAATGGTTTAAAAAATGAAAAAAAAAAAGTTTGGTTTTGAAATGTTTTCCACAAAAAATACCCCGTTTAGTTAAAAGTTTGGATTGGTTAAGGGACCTTTGAAAGAACCCAATTGCAGATTCTGTGTCCCCGCGACTTGGTCCAGAGCCTGAAGAGTTATTTTGACTTGGCCCTTTTCATTTTTTGGTCACCACGTCCTTCCCAAAAAGGCTTCTTGTGCATTTCTCATAAAAGGGAGGCGGGTCACTCAAAAGAGAGACCTAGGAGCTGCCTGATGTTACCCTTGATTATATCATTCTTACTTAATTTTTTAGCTGCTCGAAGGAAGTTGCTACATCTGGGCTGGTGACTTTAGGCGAGATTTTTCTGGAAGCAGCTGATCGGGTAGTCTTTCTGTCTTTTTATGCATGCGTGAGATGTGTTGATTGATTTTTTTAATAAAAAGGCAAAAAGCTCTTAATTTCAGGCTGCTGAGGCTTGGCTTCCCACTTCTCTAGAGATACTCCCTCGAGTCAATACCCTAAATAGCCATATCCCATGGTAAGCTTCCGAAAAAGGTCCAAAGTATCAGCAACTTGGGTCATATATAACATTGGATGTTTTTTTTACGCTTAATTGAATAGACAGAGAATTTTAAGTTTTTCATCAACAGAAGTTTAATGGAAGGTTTTTTTTCTTCAGCTGTAAGGATCCAAACACTGCAAGAAATGCCAACCATTTTTTAAAAAAAAAAATACGAAAGATGACCAAAATATAAGAGCCACTTGGAGATTTCTCTTATTATTTTAAACTACCAGCTATTTGGAGATTGGAATAGCCTCCTGAAGCGGAGTTTAAAAGTGAAGTAATTAGGTCTGGTGCGATGGGACAAAACCACACAGCTGCTGTGGTGCTTTTAAAACTCCCTAACCACGCCAACAGCCCTGGGTTTAGGGTTATTTCAGGTTTTCTCTTCTCAACCGACAAACTTCATCACCGACTACCCGCATCAGAAGAAGGTTTCCGTTAGAATTTTCCCTTTTATCTAAATATAAAGTCTTATTTAAGGATTCGTAGAGCTTTAACTTTGAAGAGAATAAGCTGACTTTCTTTTTTCTCAGCCTCCCTGTTTTTTAGTGTAACCAATCTTCTTCATATAACTTTATAAGAGCCCAACTAACTTTGGATCCCTTATTAAGGTTCTTGACTCAAGTCTTAGCTTAGAGTATAAAGAAACCCATCTTAGACCCTAAAACTCCACTCCATGACGCTCCTCTCAAAACTAATTCCAACCCACTGTTGACGATGGTGACGTCTGCGAAACCCGTCCATTCCTTACCTCAGGGCAAGGGTTCCCCTCCGCTAACTGACTAATCAGACACCACTAGCTGATTCTTCCATAAGGATATATACCCTTTTTCAATTGTTCCTTCACCCTCCCCTCCCTCCCTTTGTCTTTTTTTTCTACATCTATATAAACAGATCTAAGTCTCCCATCTAATACTCATCTTCCCAATTATCTGACCTGAGCCCACCTCCCTCCCAATGGTCTCACTAGATTTCCGTACCAAATGGGCTATCGTGCTTGCCGCAAACATCTTTGTTTTCGGAGGTATCACTTGCTACTGGCTAGGAGTCCAGTCCCCACTATCAGTCCTGCCTCACAAATCCACCCACGCCGATCTCGCAAACCAAGGTGAAGCTGCCTCTGCAAACATCGAAGCGCAAGCTACCGTCACAGTCACCGTCACCGCCGCCGCTGATCCCGCCTCACAAACAATAACGCCCTCTCCCAACTCCTACTGCGACCCGTATAACGAGCCCGGGTTCTACAACGTCTCCAATCTAATTTTCCGCAACACCACCTACTTCTCCCTAGAACCCTCCTGTCAGCCTATTGCGCGCAATGTCCTCCAGCGCATGTACAACCGCGAAGAGGTCCCCGAGCTCGTCAACAAAACAATGGTCTTCTTTGGCGACTCGGTCGACCGCTACACCCTAAACAACATCTGCTCCGGGTCCAACGGCACCTTCTCGGAAACGTACCAGGACGACCACAACCACATCTGGGAAAACAAAACGGCGCTCGCCCCCAACTGCTTCCCTAGAATGTGCCACGTCGAGTACCTCAACATGACCGTCGCAAACTACTTCATGTATGGGTTCGACCAGGACGACATCTGGCTCGACAAAAAACTCAAGTTCTGGCAGCCCTTCAAGTGGTATGACCGCCAGATCCTTTCCCTCAAAGCCCTCACCACCCTCAACCGCGGAGACCCCCACGTCGTGTTTGTCAACTTTGCGCTGTGGGAGCTCGCGCGCTTCGACAAGCTCGCCTTTCTGGCCGGCGACCCCGAGTCCATCAGCTTGAACGAGACCCAGCTGCAGGAGTATAGCTCGCGATTGACCCAGTTCATGACCGTCCTCAAAAGAGAGCTGCCGCGCTCGCGCATCGTCTACCGCGAGTCCCATTTCCCCATCAAGCCCCTTGCGGGCTACTCCAAGGGCGACCGGCCGCGGTCGCTGCGCTACTCGGGCCAAAAGGTCTTCCAGCTTAACCACGTTGCTTACAAGATTGTCAAGAGCTTTGGCGGAGACTATTGGCCTGTTGGCGAGCTGACCCATAACTTTAACCCTCGCCAGCTATTGTCTGATGATGTGCATCCCAAAAAGGACGTTTTGATGGGCATTTGGGCTCCAGGGACTTTGGAGTATCTCATGCGCACCTCGCTTGATTATGAGATTATTCCTGGCTACACGTAATTTCCATAATTACTATTTTCTTTTTGGCTGTATACTAGATTAAAATAAATGACGTTTTTTTTAAACGACTATTTAAACTTTATAAGCTTCAACCTAATTGACGATGCTCGGTTCAACTTAAATCGCCAATATTAACCTTAACAAAGTCTTGAAGAAGCTTTTGGCTTTTTGCTCACACGTAGCATGTTTTTATTATTTTCATCTTTTGTATCTTGGAAAGGGCTACTGTTTTAATTACATAACGCCTTACATCAGCACTACTGGATTTTTTTCCTGCCTGAAGATCCCCGAAAGTTCTTGACAAGTTTTAGTTTTCACTTACTTCTCCCCTCAAAAAAAAGTGCTACCCATACAAACCACCTCACCCGTCTCCCATCTGCTGCTCGCATTGAAAACAAATGTCTCTCTTTCACCGTTTGTTTAGATTGCTGCAGCGGCTGCTCCCTAAGGAATCCTACTCCCTGCTAATCATCTCGCTACTAGCCTTGATCTCCATCGTAGCCAACTGGACCCACCTCGCCAAATACTCCGAGCCCGGCCACCCCTCGAGCTCGTCCAATTGCGACTCCATCCTCAAATACGGGCGGTTTCTCACTGACGTCGACGAAACGCCCTCCAATTGGCAGCCCGACGGCTGCGTGCTTAAAAACTACCGCTCCTACCACGCGGATCGGCTCCAGAAATGCCTGCAGCCCGGCGACGAGATCTTCTTTTTCGGCGACTCCACCGCCCGACAGGTCTTCTGGGGGTTCACCACCATTCTTTTCCAAATGAACCTGCCTCTCAAGGGAGCCCACCACTCCATGCGCGTCGAAAAGGAGGGCGTCGTGCTCAACTTCATCTGGGACCACTTCCTCGACTCGGATGGCGCAAACATCACCGCCAGCATTGCAAAACATGGGCTCAAGGCAAGGGAAAAAAAAAAGGCGCTCGCCCTGAACAAGAACAAGGCATACAAACCTAAAACCTACATCTACACAACTGTGGGCCCGTGGTACGCCACCACCGAAAAGGAAGACCTCATTGCCCAAAAGTACTACTCAAACATTGGCAGGTTTCTCGAGTCCTTGGAGTCCCAGACACAAGACGCATTTGCCGGCGTGTATCTGGCACCCGCCCTGACCCCGGCTTACCCCTTTCTTGATGCGCGCAGAACCATCTCCATGAAACCATCAAAGTACCGCGACATGTCCACCCAGTCTGACAAGCTCTTCAACTACGTCCGCACAAACGAAACCGTCTCTTCCCGAACAAACCCGGCCCTCTACCCGGGCGGCGTCCGCTACGTAAAAAACTCGCCCTTGAAATCCGCCGCTTACTATGTCCCCGTCTTTAACGAGATTTCGGCAGAAAACCACAGAGGCCTCTATGACCACATTGGCGTCCACTTCACTCAAACCGGCTTCCTCACGCAAGCAAACATCCTGCTGAACCACATATGTAACCAAAAACTTTCCGAGGAATCCTTGATTGATGCCGGCACTTGCTGTGTTTCTTACGTCGACCGCAAGGGCAACTTTTCCTTGCTCGGAGTTATCAAAAAGGCCGCTGCATTCCTCCCGGTCCTCGTCCTCCTCTATTTTGTCTTCAATGATCTTACCCTTACTCTCAAGTACTCGCTGCCCGTGGCCCTCATTCTCGCTGCAGTAGCCACTTGGGCCCACGTTTCCAACGAAGCCCCTGTGGTTAGCAAAATCGAGCTCCTTTTCTCCTCGGCTGAGTCCCTCGGAATGCTCCAGGTTTGGGCCGCCATCGTCTTGATCTCCGCCGCTTACTCCCAACCTGTCATCTCCGCGCCCATTTCGGCCGCCGTCGCCGAGCTGCAAGGCGCATGTGTCACCCTTTATCTCATTGTCCAGTACTCCGGCGCTACAATCCTCCCAACATCTTTCCGCGGCGAAGCTTCTGCACATGTCCTGCTGTCCATGTGGCTCTTGATCCAGGTGTACGACTTTTCCCGACTCTGTGCGGATAACCTCGACCCCACCTCTCTCATTACAAGCTACTCTCAGCTCATCACGCCATCGTCAAAAGCCTTTGCTCGAGCTTTGGCTCTGCCCTTGCTTCTAAGCGTTAGTGTCACCAACATCTCCCGCGATTTCCCTCCCAACTCCACAGCCCCGTCTTATTCCCTCGTCGCTACCAAAGTCTCCTTTGCAACGGCATTTGTCTTTGCCATCCTACCTCTTGTCTCACTTCTCACTTCAAAAGTTGAGCAGCTCCTCAGCTCGCTTAAAGATGACAACTCCGCCACACCTAAATGGGTCGCAAATACTCTCGTGAGATATCCGCCCGCAGGCCAAGCACTGGCCCAGGCTGCAGTGCTTTTCTCCCTCTCCACAATCTTCTACGCCTTGGCTTCACTGTTCCTAAGTGTACAGCTCCCCGGTGTTTTGGCGCAGGCGCTGAGCACAATCGGTGTCGATTACTGGACCGTTGTATTTGGCATTTGGATTGCTTTATTGCAGCGCTCAATTCCCTATAACGGCCTAATCAAGGTCTCGGTTACCTCAGTAATATTTGCAACTGCAATCGCAATCGGCCTAGTCAACACTGTGCGCTCTTACATTGGCTTTTATCTCCCCGAGGACCCCTTTGAAATTAACACACCCTCTTCCTACGTTCAAGTCTATCGCACGCTTTATGGCGAATTAATTACAGTGCGTGGCGCTGCATACACTCCTGCCATTCACCTGTTTCTCGTCCTCGCCCTTTTGGCATGCTACATTGTCATCCGTCTAGGCCTCATGCAGCTTATTTCTCCCGCTGGTCCCATCTTTTCCCCCGTCTTAATAGCTGCGTCCGAGGCAAGCTATGAAATGCTTCTCCTCTATCCATACACCCTATTGGCCGTGGGAGGCACCGTGCGCCTGCATTACCTGCCCACCGGTATTGTTCATTCTTCGCTGGTCACGCGCAACTTTAATTTTGTGAACAACTCTTTCAAGTTCCCATACACTTGGTGGCACAATGTCGAAAAAATTCGCAAGGCTGTGTCCATGGCCATTGGTGCCGGTGTGCTTTGGGCGCTGGCAAGTGTCAGTGCAAGCATCTGGACAAACATATGGCCAATCAATGAGCCGCCATCGCCACCACAGAACGACCAACTGCCTGTTTCTGAAGAACAGAAAATGGAAAGTTTTGATCAGACTGTGGTAGTTTGAAAATATAAAAACCATTTTTTTTTTTTTTTTTTGAGAAGAGGGGGGAGGACAAGGTCAATATTACCCACACGAGTTAGAAACAAAAAACCTTTTTTTTTTGGTATAGCAACCTGGTCGCAGGCCAGCCATTCACTCCCCCCAATAACTCCAAGCAAGACTCGGGCCGTCCAGCCAGAAATTGACTGTGTAGATATCATAACAATTAGAATTAACAAAAGATAAACAGAGCTTTTACTAGGAGTATATTGATGTGAGCGCAGCAGACTACAATTTTGGTTACCAAGACCAAACCCCCCATAAAAGGTAATTTGGGTGGAAACAAGAAGCCTTGGTAATAAAGGGGTTCCGCCATGGGAAAGTCTAGATGGGAGTGTGTAGCAATCTAGAATTTGGGTAACGAAGCGTCTACACCGATTCCCCAGAAAAGGTATAAGGGTACGTGGGTAATTCTTCTAACAGCTCATCCTCTGTATCAATTTTTCATTGATGTTAATTCCAACAAGGTTTGGTAATACGCTTGGTTCAATATCGACTTTTGAGCAAGTCCTTAGGCTCCTTTTAGGTGTGATGTATTTTTCCCTCCCCTGTTGTGTCGCGATTGGCTCACAGCTTCAATCGCCTCAATGGATCGGGTGAGCAATTGGGCTTAAAAGCACTCAGCAGCCTATGGGACCCACATCTGCAAAACAATTCTAAAGAATTGAAGAAAAAAAAGGCAAGTTTGAATATCCATCCCTTTATTTCCACAAGCCCTAACCTGGAAACCCCGGAGCCCAGCAACTCAAACTTAATTTTATTTTTTACTCAACCCACATTTTTTTACATCTGCGCTCGTACTTTAAGTCATATTAGGAACTTTAGGCTCGTTATTTTTTTACTGTCACCCAGACGGTCTTATTTTAATTAATATTAGGCTAATGTCCAACCACATGGAAATTGATTTTCAAGTCAGATTCAAACGGTAACTAGCGGCGTGTTGTGCCTGCCACGGAGAGGTTCATTGCAAACAAGTGGCGGGATTCATTTGTTTTACACTCCGAGGTTATTTACACTCTGCGGGCTGGAAATAGGCTTGATCTCGGAACAAGCTGCCATTCAAAAAAACATCTGATCGGTAAACATTCAAATCGGCACCCGACGCCCGTATGAATCTCTGAAGTTCACGTGAGCTGGTGATGCGTGGCTGACAAAATACGAGACGCGGCTGCAGTCTCTGGCATCTTAGCAAGGACTAGGGCGGGTTTTAATTGGGTATTCAACTGCTCGAGATTAAGATTGTCTGTGCGATGGAAAATTTGTAGCCAATGTGTGCTTTTGAAGTGGGTGTGCTGACGGGCATCATGTTCTTTTTCAACTCCATAGCAACAAAAGAACAGTGGTGTTTTTTTTGTTCATCAGTGCGAAAGATTTTGCTGCCACGGAGTTTCCCGATACCAATATTCTTATACTGAATTGCTGACACCTGGACGATTGATGGCCTTAATTGAGCTGTAGCCATTTGTCTTTTTTTATCAAACAAGACAAGAAGAGGTTTTGAAATATGGAGTTGGTTTCCATCATGATGAGGACTGGCTCAGATGGTTTGTCGATAAAGATCCTTTTGTTGAAGAGATGTATTTGAGGAATAATGAACAAGATGCCGTTATCCTAAACATAATACCTAACCCCAATTACCAAACCTTGTGACTTGGTGTAAATACCCTTGACTGTGAGCTACGGAGGTTCTATTAGGATTTTGGAGTTTGTAATGATCTTGAGTAACTCAACAGCATATTTTACCCTATACAGGTTTTGTGGTCATTATACCCTATTTTAAGCAATTGTGGTTTCGAACTGCGCCCAAAGCTTTTTTGAGATCATCTATAACAAATTTGTTTCTTTTTGTCTCTTGACCATTTTAAACGTCTATGCCAATCATTTTGGATTTACGGACGCCCTTGATTTACATTTGATTAGATACTCCACCATTTCATTTTAGATACCAACTCAACGTTTTCCTCATAATGAAAAAATTTTAACTATTTTGTAATCTTTAATACCATTGAAAGATTCTTCAAGCTTATTTAAAAGAATAAATGGACATTTACTTTGAATCTTTGTTGCTAAAAGCCCCGTTGAGTTTACACTCACGAACTACGGTCAAATGCAGATTACATCTTAATTATTAATCATTATTCATCATGACTAAATACTTATTCATTTTTAGTAATCTTGCTTTGCGGTCTCACGTTTACTTAGATTAAATATGTCAGCACGACCATACCCAAACCCCAAATTTAACATTGAATATCTCCCGTATTACGTGTGTCCCAATGGTCCAAACTATACCATCGTAAAGAGAACTCAATTCTGCATCGATTGATACTACTTGAAGCCCACTTTGGAGAAAAAAGATTTTTTCAAAATCTCAAAAAAAAAACTGTCCATATTAAATGGAGATTACGCAAGGGTTAGGGTTGTAAATTTTATAAGTGTCCCGTTGTCATTTCTTTGTATTTTGCAGTGTAGAAGTATAGATTTCATACTATTTCACCTATTCAAAAGCTTTACCACAAGGCCTGTTGCGCTGTTTAGCGCAATTTTTGAGTCGGCGCGGGTTAGGTGGAAATATAACCCTAACCCTTGCGTGATCGAGCAGTTGTGTGAGAAGCAGGCTGGTTTGACGAAATTTTTGGAAATCCAAACTCCCCTGATTTCGTTTTCTGGAGATAACTCGGGAAATACTGGACGCAGCGCACCAAAATTGGAAAATAGGAATGCTTGCTGAATTGCGCATAGAATGAGTGTATTTGCATGAGTGCTGGTCAACTATCCAAGGTAGCTGTCTCACAAGCCATCTCTGCGGGGCCATTTAGGTCTAAGGCTGATGCACCCAGCTTCGCATACCCCGGCTTTTTACGGGCTGCAACACGCTCCAGCGGCGCTTTTTTGCGACGGGAATCCCCAGCTGGTAACACGGGTTTACTGTTGGGCTCTTACACCGAGCACCATTGTCCACGGCGTTTTGGGAAGGAAGGACGACCTCGAGCCAAAACCCGGGTCGCGCGGATCGACACCCCTACGGTACTACACTCTACAGCGGAAGCTCCGGGAATGACGTGATGGGCGCCCAGCTCGCGTGGCCAGCCTGGGGAAGTGTGCTACACCAAACGAGCTTGCGTGTGCTAGTTAAATCGCCAATTTCGACGACTGCTTTTTCTTTTTTTTGTGAAAACAAGCTTATCAATGGAACGTTACAGTCTTGGAAGATCTTTGTCCCCTTCCAAATTCTTTAAATCTACAGTGGTAGGTAAGCTCGATAACCAGGTGACGTCCAACTCCACCGGGTGATGCCATTTATGAAAGGATCCTAAAAGTATATACGTAATTCCGCAAACGTGAAAACCTTCCCTCTTCCTTACAAGACATTCGAAAAATTTTTGTTTCAGCCTTCTAGTATTTCGTAGATATACTCAAATATTCACATTATCATTACTTTATCGTCAAACTTATTGTATCATAAAATTATATACGTGGCATATTAGTGTCATTTATAAAGGCGTGTATATATGGCCCGAGGACGCCGGGTCCGAAGAGTAGCTGCGGGTTGGGTATTGTTCCGCATACTGGGGGTGTAAAGGCGTTGTCAGAAGAGAAGACGGCGGCTGACAAAACTGGGCAGGAATGTAGGTTGTTTGCTGGGTATGGGACGGAGGAAGAGGCTGGTTTTGATGGGCCACGGGCTGCACAGGGTTATATTGAGAGTATTGTGGAGTGTATACGACTTGCGGCGCTTGGGAGTAAGACGGCGAAGGCAGCGGCTGCTGGGGTTGGGGCGGCAGCGGCTGTTGGTGATGCACCGTAGGAAGAGCAGAGGAAATACACCCGGCCATGGGCTCCATAAATCGGCCCGCATACACCTCTTGCTGGGCCAAAGTGCAGTGAGACATGGGAGACTCCGAGGGCAAGGGCTGATGATATAATGGATGCTGGGCGACTTGAGTAGGCTGAGAAGGCAGCTGCGGAACAAGCGCTTGAGAAAAATGGGTGGGCAAATTTGGAGAAGGTGGCTGAGCATAAAATTGGTATCCCTGTATGTTGACACGGTCAATGAACTGGGCTTGCACGGGCATGTATTTGGAATTAGATTCTGATGGCTGTAAAAAATGTTCTTCGGGGGTGATTATGTTGGGTATAGGAACCACGTTTGGTTCCGAGTGTGATAATACCTCTTGCCCAACCTCAGGTGGTCCCAAGGTAGGCTTGTTGGAAATCGTAACTGAGGCTATGGTCGCTGACGATACCGGGAAATCCTTTCCAGCTGTGCTTGGAGTTTTCGGGAGAAATCCTGCGTCGACATTCATTGGAGACGAGGCCAAAAGCGGGGCCGAGGTTGGTGATTGAGGTTTAATAGAAACCTGTATTGGATTCTCAAAAGAAGCTGCTGAGCTATTTGTGGAACCTTCATGTAGTTTATCCTGCCTCGAAATTAAGCTTGAAGAGGACGTGGCTTCTGGTTTTGACCATTCCGGTAATGCGTCCTTCCCTAACAATGTCGCTGGTGGGGTTGGTTCTTTCACACGTGTAGTTACCATGCTTGTTGTTTTTTTCCTACAAGCGGGTGCCGGTAAAGCTACGCTTAAAGACATGCTCTGAAGTCGGTTGTCTGTATTGCCCTCTTTAGACTTGCGACCCCGTTTTTGCAGCGCCTCTCGTAAACCCTTAACCATTTTCCGTCGCTTTACTTTGCGAGTAATGTATTCCAGCTCACTTTTATCGCCATAAAGCATTCGGGGATAAGGACAGAGAAGATCACACCATCTGACTTCTACAGTGTCGGGGTTATATTCTCCTGTTGATGGCAACCGTGTATCTGAAATCACAACCAGGACGGATTCTTCGGAAAAGTTGTTTTCCTGAACAACAGCACCATAAACAGAAGACAACGCCCTAGATTCAACGCGACTTTTAAGCTGTACTATGTCACCGGGAAGAAGAGAGCTTGCCCACTCCATAGCAAGACGGGCATATTCAGACGTAGGTGGTTCCCAGGGTTTCTCTGTGGTTTCTACAGACTCCGACTCATTTGCAAAATGCATCTCCCCAGTGTCCTCCAAGGCAGTTCGCTTATCCCGATGAAACCGGCAGAAAAATTTGAGTCCTGCCACCTCGGTAAATCCATCATTAGTGGCAACTTTGGTGGCAAATGGAGCGACCTCGGATCCAGAAACATCGATGCATGTGGGATGGAAAGCTCGGTTACAAGTGGGATGCGCACACTGCACGCAAGCACCTAAACCTGTCGGGCTCAACAGGGACTTGTTTGAATTTGAACCACAAAAGCTGCTTCCATTAGCATTAAACGTTATTCCACAGCGAGCTTTTGTTTGGGTGCAATAAGTGCATCGGAGGCGCCAGCGCTCTTCTGGAACATCTTGCACCCCAGCCAGATGCTCTTCCGGGTCATCATCATGAAACTCTGAATAAGTTTCTGGTATATAAAGCGCACAGATTCGATGCGCAGAAACCAGCTTGTCTTTGGAATAGATAAGGGTGAAAGGTCCCGAGTTTGGGCACAAGATGCATTCTGATTTTTGATGCTCGCATGAATCGTTGTGTGGAGGTGTAGGTATGCTACTATCGATATGTGGTTCTCGCGTATTTATCGAGATATCAGAAATATTTTGATATACTTCATCAGCCTCTTCGCTATCTTCTTCTTCTTCGTCATCATCATCTGCTTCCATTTGAGAGGCAATAAGCTGCGCCACATTAATTCCTACTGAATCCGAAATGCAGTGACATTGATCAGCTTTTAAGCCAATATCAATCCAGGAATCAAAAGCAAAGTTGACACTTTCTGCACAGTTGTAGCCATAGTTAAATCCGGCGTGGTATCCATACGGGAATGTAATCACAAACTCATTTTGGTAATGTACTAACTTATTGACTTTAATTCCATGGTGCTGTAAAAAGGACGGGGATGCATTGAAAGTTTTGTGCCGCAGGAACTCGCGGCATGTCTTGTGTTCTTCAGGCCAAATCTCAGCCATGATGTCATAAAATTTGTCACGGTCCTGTTGTGATATGCTGTACCATTGCTTCGGAGCACCAAAGTGTATATAGTTAATACTGTAGAGATCCATGTCTTCTAGATGCCAGGCAAATGTGCTTTTCCACATGCCAAAGTATAAATAAGCGGTATTCACGCCTGGGATGTCTTCAGGGAGTGTGTTTAAGAGATTGTCAAGATTAGCAACATTCCAGCTTTCGAAATCTTTAGTGAACAAAGACCCAAGCATGTCTGCACCATACAGAGGCGAGTTGTATGTTATTGTTTTCCAGTAGGCTCTTTCAAGTTCGTGACAGCGATTTATGGTAAACTGTGAGTCGTCGTAATGAGTAAGATTATTGTCGTTGCTAACGTCGAGTGAAGGTTTACTGTTACGGCGTGAGCCGCGAGGGGCTGGAGGCTGGTGTTCTGATCGCTCGCACAAGCTGTGCCACTCAGCAAGAGTGTAGGTACGCTGCTTTTCCACATTTTGAAGACGAAATGCGCCAGAGACTCCCGAAACGTGCTGGATGATGGGATTTTTAATGCGAATTGAAGAAACCATAGATTCGTTCTTCATAGAGCCAAAACGATCAAGCCTAATATATAAAGTTAATATACGATGAATACCGACATGTGTTTCAAAGCAACATACCACTCCTGTGGCGGAACCACCTTTACAATCCCGCGAGTCATTCCATAGTGGTTGATTTTTTGGATAAAGGTCGGGAAATCTTTAAATTGGTCCCAAGTCTGGTTCCAAGGTTGGGGGGGTTAGTGAGGAGAACGAGCGCGTGAGTGGGAGCGACTTACAGGCTTAAAAACGGGAACACCATCGGAATCAGGAGAAGAGATCGGAGAGATTTCTTCTGAGTGGTCCATTATTACATAATTTAAAATAGCAGCAGGATATATGTTTCTAGAGGTTTTTTTGACAAAAAAAAAAGGAAAACAGAATATGGAGACGCTGTTTCTTTTTTCTTAAAAAAAAGTCTCCTTTCAATACAAATTTAAAAACGTAACAGATAATGTGACGATATCTAAAAGGAAGAATAAAAAAATCTGGAGATTTTTTTTTTTAGAAAATCTAGACCGCGTAACTGATTACATCAAGTGTTACATAAGCTTTTACTTGTTACAAAATATTGTAACAGTCTCCCCCGCTAAAAAAAAAAATACGCCAATACCTAGAGTAAAAAAAAAAATTATCATTCAAAAAAAAAAAATCAAAAGCATACAAATCAGCAAACCACCCTAGAATCAAATGACAACAGTGGCTGCGAGCAGGGCTTTCCGCTCATTTGTCAGGGCACCTTGGCTAGGATTTCTTTCTCGAAACAATTCTACCGTTACCAGTAAACTGAAACCAAAACCAGGGGCCAAAACTGAAACTCGTGTAGCGTCAAAGGAACTGCAAGATCGGATTGCGGCAATCCCCATTGAAAACTACAGAAACTTTTCTATTGTTGCTCATGTGGTACGTATAGCTTAAGCGGATGGGGAAACCAATGTTGCCTAGTGCTAATAAAATTTAGGATCATGGGAAATCAACGCTCTCTGATCGACTGTTGGAGCTTACAGGCGTAATTACCCCAGGTGAAAACAAGCAAGTCCTTGACAAGCTAGACGTCGAAAGAGAGCGCGGGATCACAGTCAAGGCCCAAACCTGTACCATGCTTTATAAATACAAGGGCCAGGATTATCTTCTGCATTTGGTTGATACTCCAGGACATGTTGATTTCCGTGCCGAAGTGTCACGCAGTTATGCCTCCTGCGGCGGAGCGCTGCTGGTGGTCGATGCGAGTCAAGGTATCCAGGCCCAAACGGTAGCCAACTTTTATCTTGCATATAGTCTCGGATTAAAGCTGGTGCCTGTTATCAACAAAATCGATTTAGACCACGCGAATATTCCTCGAGCCAAGGAACAGATTGAAGAAACGTTTGAATTGGATGCCGATGAGGCCGTTTGTATATCCGCCAAAACGGGCCAGAATGTTGAAAGCGTTTTACCAGCAGTGATTGAAAATATCCCACCCCCTAAAGTCAGAATCGATTCGCCTTTCCGATGTCTTCTTGTTGACTCTTGGTTCGACAGTTATGTTGGTGTTGTTCTCTTGGTATACGTTGTCGATGGTAATGTGAAAAAGGGCCAAAAGATCATTTCGGCGCACACCCAGCTAAAATACGAAGTTAAGGATGTGGGCATCATGTACCCAGACAGACTTACGACACCCGCAGGTCTGCAAGCCGGCCAGGTCGGTTACATTGTGCCTGGAATGAAAGATTCGACTGATGCTCATATTGGCGATACATTTATGCATGTGGACCATCTTGTGGAGCCACTTCCTGGGTTTGAAGAACAAAAGCCCATGGTGTTTGTTGGCGCGTTCCCTGCAGATGGTGTTGATTTCAAGTCTTTGGATGAGTCCCTGCGTCAGCTCTGTTTGAACGACCGTAGTGTAACCTTGCAAAAGGAAACATCAAGTGCTCTGGGTCAAGGCTGGCGCCTGGGATTTCTTGGAACGCTCCACGCATCGGTTTTTAGAGAACGACTGGAGAAGGAGTATGGAGCCAATATCATCATCACGGCGCCTACGGTCCCATTCAAGGTGGTGTGGAAAGATGGAACAGAGACAATTGTGTCTAACCCCGACCATTTCCCCGAAAGCGGGTCGTTGTCCCAAAAAGTCGCTAGTCTTCAAGAGCCTTATGTCGAGGCACTTATTTCCGTTCCTGAGGAATATGTGGGAACTGTCATTAAGCTGTGCGAGGATAATCGTGGCAATCAAGTGAATATCCAGTACTTATCGAATCGTCAGGCCTTACTTAAATACCTCCTACCAATGAGTCAGCTTGTAGACGACTTTTTCGGTAAGCTCAAAGGTCTCACTAAAGGCTATGGGTCTTTGGACTACGAAGATGCAGGGTATTTACCGTCATCCATTGTTAAGATGGAGCTTGTTGTGAATGGGCGGAGCGTGGATGCGCTGGCGCAAGTTCTGCACCGGTCACAAGTGGAAACTAAGGGCCGGGACTGGGTTAAGCGGTTCAAGGAGTATTTGAGTAAAAGCCAGCTTTTCGAGATTGTGATCCAGGCTAAAGCTGGCAACAAAATCGTGGCACGTGAAACCATCAAGGCAAAGCGGAAAGACGTACTTGCCAAATTACATGCATCAGACATTTCACGCCGACAAAAGCTTCTTAAAAAGCAAAAAGAGGGGAAAAAAGTGATGCGATCTATTGGTAATGTTCAAATTCCTCAAGAAGCTTACCAGTCCTTTTTAGCAAAACCAAGTTGAGAAAAAAAAAATTGTAAATAGTAGCAAATATTAGAAAATAAAGTCATTAAAAAAATTCTAAAGCGTTTTTTGTTTCTTTTCGCGACTTGAGTCGCTTGAATCTTGGGTTGATGCGTCCTGGCGTTGAATGCTGCCCCCCACGATTTTTGTCAAATATTTTGTAAGCTCTTCTTCAGCATTTTCGCCGTTAATGATCGTTCTCACTTCTTGGAATTGTTCTTCTGATAGTAGTGGTTGGCCGGTGGCTTCATCATCAGGCATATTTTGATAAGAGAGCTGAACGTTAGGGTTGCAAAAAAGTGTATCTATCAGCGAAGAAGCTGAGGTAGCCGAGGAATCATTATCTGACGACACAGGAGGAACCACGGTACTTCCAGCTAAGGATCTAAAATATGCAATAAGCTCTGGGAATTCCTCATCATCCTCAAGTTTAGCAAGAGGCTACAAAAAAAGATTTGCTGTTAATCAAGGCACTTTAAAACATGGATTGATTCTACATACAGTCTGGCCCTCTGCATTTTTTACTTTCCAGTCAGCATTAAACTCTTCAATAAGCATCTGGGCGGTTTTAAGGTCCTCAACAATGTGCAATAGAGTGTCACCGTCGTTATCAGCTATTGTAATGTTGCCTCCATTGTTCAATAGATATCGCAACAGGTCGGTGTGACCATAAGAAGTAGCTGCATGGAGCGGAGTGTATCCATTTGGATCCTTGTCATTAGGGGTATGTGTTCCATTAGAGATAAGCTGACGCACGTACTCCTCATTTCCATCGGAGGCTGCGATCCAAATATTTGTTGGAGCCATTGTGAATAAATAAATAAACAAGTGTTTGAAATGTTTCGATTTGGTTGATTTTTTTTTTTTTGACAGACTTTTAAAAGGGGAAAAAAAAAAATTAAAGAAAAACTTTTAAGGGTTAGGTTTCGTGGTATATATTAATAATAAAGACCGAGATTAGAGTCAGTGGAAACTTCAGCGAGCTTTAAATCTCTAACTCCATTCCAAGTTTGTGAAAATCCCCACATTGGTTTTTTATTCTTTTGGTTGCTAATCGATGATTTCAGGGGAACAGAAGGAATAGATGAGACATGTACAGATTCAATTTATAATTGGATACTTAAGGTTAAGGAGGGAGGGGTATTTTCTGTCGTAAATAAAAATCACCACAACTACTAAGTTACAGTAGTTTAAAAAAAATGGGCCTTGAATATAAAGCAAGTGTCAATCTCTGGAGTCGTTTAATATCAAACTTAGGTTGGTTGATATATTTGGCGAATGAAGTCATGAAGAAGGGACATAGAGCCATAAGATTGAAACGGGCTACTTTTTCTCTTAAGATCGAGTTAAATCTGATTTTTTCAGCTGTAGTTTTTTTTTTCCTCCTATTATAATTTCAAGAACCGTTTAAATCCATGGGGTTTAGGGGGGATAGAGATGAGATTTGTTTACTAGTTGGGCTGGTCGTTAATTTCCAAGGTTTGCCTAAAAAAAGCTTATGTAATCTATTATGTAATCATTTATAATATTGGAGGCCAAACTATGTGTGTCAAATTAGGTTGATTATGTAATGCCCCAATTCAACGTTTTGCAAATAAAAACGATAATAACGACAAGTTATGAAATCTATATACTCTATAAATCCTTTTTATAGTTTTTTTTTTCCACTCCTCAGAAGTTATTAGAAAGAATGTTTAAAATAATGTCTCATGTCTCTTTCTTTTGTTACAAAGTCCATTTGTGACAATCTGACAAAAAAAACCCTTGCCCCCCTCCAATTTTCTTCTTTTCTTGCGTTTAACAGGCTGCCAGATCTAAAGTTGTGTGGCTTCTATGTTTACCCGCGTGAACCCTAACCCTACCAGTAGGCTGAGCCAACATTCTAGAGAGGAGGGCTGTGGGGGGGGAGACCTAGAAAGAAAAGCCCTAACCCTTGACCTCACAGACGCGTTTTTAGTTTTTGTGACGCGTCTGGCGGAATCCCCCGCTAGCTGTACAGCCGACCCATTCTGATGCCTTTCGGGCAGTCGAGAGAATATCGTCGTGCCACCTTCAAGACTTTGACCACCCAGCACTTACAAGGTCGACTAAAGCCATCAAGTTTCGGGTGTTTTTTATGGGCAGACTTACCAAACACCAGGGTTACGTATGCCAAGGTAATAATCATGGTATCGATAGCTTAAATGATGTACCCTTTTTTTTTTTTTGTTTCTGAGCGACTCGAAGAATAAGGCAGCATCATTCGTTGAATATATCTAGTCGCTACAAGTATCCCCCCACACACACACAAAGAACTTGTGATGACAGCTTTTTCAATCACAAACCACTCACTCAATATATGGTTAACACTGGTGATTTCTTTGTTTACTGATGTTGTGTAGCCTACCTGAAAACGCCTTCCAAACCGCGTAACGTTTGAAGCGCATGATTTTCGAGACTTGTTTCTGTTTTTAAAGAATATAACTCTTCGTCTCGATCATGAGTTATTTTTGATTTTTTGCATTCTACTTTAAGACGCGAATTGATGGTTGTTTCAAACATTACCAAAAGAGGGTGGCTTAATGTCTAATTTTGTCCTATTGAATCCTATTTTGCCAGTATTCTTTCATCCTATTTACCCAGGGAAACTCAGGGAGGTGGTGAAAAATTAAAAAGCCAAGAAGTCGACAGTTTACAGTTGTTGTTTTTTTGAGAGTCTTGGGGTTTTGAGGAGTCTGTGGAAAATTGGCTTTTGAGTCCTTGACATGTAGGTCAACAGTGAGCTGGAATCAACCAGTTGATAGCTAGGAACGCGTGAGGACTATATTCAAATGTCTAGACGTACTTGTCGGTGTTTAAGCTGATTGTAGATGTGCATTTTTTGATGCTAGATATTTAAAAACAACTTTGCTGACATTTGAGGTTTTTTTCTCGCCTCAGAAACTGGAGAAAAAAAAATGTGGCATGAACTTTTGGAGATAAACTGAGGAGGACGTTCTTATATATATATATATAAATGGCTGCTCAAGGTGGTCTGTAACCTGCTTAGTCAGACTGCAGAGTTTCCGCCATCACACGTTGTTGGGTGCTTTGAAAGCCACTATTCAAAAAAAAAAAAAAAAAGTGGAATCGTGGACACGCAGTCCAAGGAGACTTTCTTTTTTTTAAAAAAAAAATAAATGTTTCAAGTCAAAAGATTATTTTAAAACGTTAGACATATATATATATATATATTAATAACAGGTTAACTTTTTTACATTTTTATAAGCTTTGTATAAATCTAAAAAAACTTGAATTTAACTACTACCCTCAACCTTATTATCAGCTGTTTTTGTTGAGGTTGGATCAGATACCGAAGAAACTGACGGAGTAGGTTTATTTTCGGGCTCAAGGCGAGGATCCTCGAAAATAGACTTTTTTAGGTTTTCCAAAAGACCATTGGCAAACCGGCTGTCTCCAGCAAAGCGATATGTCCAAGGATTTAACGATTGGCTGACGGTCTGCCACACAGAGCCCTTGACCGAGGACTGGCTGCTGTTGTTGATGGTAACTTCGGAGTTCTTATAGCCCATTCCTAGCTGCTTCTTGTAGATCCACTGGTTAATCAAGATGGGCCATACTGAGTAGCTGACAAGTTGACCTTTGTTCATCATGTCTAAAATAACAAGATCGACGGGCTGCTCCATGTTGGTAGCCGTGCGGAGGAGTAGCTTGAGAGCACCTCGGCGCGAAATTGCGTATCCCACGGTGCAGACCTCGGTGCCACGGTAACGAAGAATGCGATGGTTATCTTTAATCATTTTTTTTCTGAACGGCAGGCCCTTAGGGGCATACGGATCGTAGTATTGCATAGACAGGTTGATGCGCTGAGACGTGGGAAAGCACCCACCCAGCTGTAGAAGGTCCCAGTGAGAAGACAGCAGGGGGTCTTCTTTGGTTGGCCCTTCGCCTGGCAAAAGAAACCCTTGCTGGGTCATCATGGTCTCGATTCCGTGGCCCAGATGGTACATGCTGTGTCGCAGGTTGACGTCCCAAGTGGCATCGGATTCCAGAACAAGGGCCGACTGGATGTTTTCTTTAATGATTTTGTGCCATACCTTGACGTGGGAGCGGTAGCAGGCAGCCTCCGTGAGACTTAACCGTTTGCCTTGTCTGGAGTCTGGTGGCAGACCCTTTGTGGTGATATCTTCCACGAGAACGCCTTTGACGTATTCTGTCTGGAGCCCGGTGATGGCGCTTTGTAGAATGATTGTGTCTTCCCTGTCAAAGCGGTTGGGCGTATTGATGTAGAAAATCTTTTCGAGGTTGAGTGTTGAGTTAGCCACACCATCAATGAAGTCGTCGCCTTCGTCTTCAAAGTCCACGCCTTCCACAGCTTTACCGCCCTTTGCGAACCTGGTGAGGGACTCCTGGACGTTTCTGCGATCTTCATCTGTGACGGGGGTTTCTGGGGTTGAGTTGATTTTCAGTGATTCGAGGTATTTGGGAGGGATGATAGTTCTGGGGACTGTAGTGAGGAGAAGAATGTAAGAAAAGACAATGACACATGAAATTAAAGCCAGTCTCCGAATAACGAAGGGCTTGGACAGCGTATTCAACGAGAGCTTAATTTTATTTATCATGGCGTATTATTTTAAGTAAAAACAAAAATTAGAAGATTTGAAATAAGGGTAGATTTCCATAACAGTGTATGTATATATATATGTAAAGAAAGGGGGAAGGGAGAGAGTTTAGGGAAGACAAAAAAAAAGAAAGAAAGAAAAGGACCAAATTACTAAATAAAAAGCAAAAAATGAAAGGCTTCAACAATGACTTACAAATTGCAAGCACTGGAATTTTATTACAAGGATGAGAAATAGAAGGTTCTTTTTTTTCTCCTTGAAAAGAAAAGAATCAGACTAAATGGAACCAATTTACTATAGATTTTTTTGGGAGCTGCACGTTTGTAAAAAAGTTCTTTTTTTGTTACCGAGATAAACTTGGAGGTTGGTTGCTGATGAAAGTAACTCACCTGGTACTAGGCTGTTTAAGTTTATTGTTATTCGTTTAACATGAAAAAAAGTAGAATAGTGAGAGTTAAAAAGAATTCAGGTGTTCAGCGCATTTCCTGTTTGTCCGTTTTTTGCTTGGTTCGAGATAGGTTTCTTTATTTGGTAATTTATACATTGGTTTAATAATCATCGTCTCGCGTAAAAACCTTAAAAAAAATATTACTGCATCGTAGAAAAAAAACTTTAAAAGAGGCGAGTAGATTTTCCAAGATTTAAAGAAAAAAAAAAAAAAAGACTTGGATGTGGTTTGATTAGAAAACAGGTGAATTGAGGGTGTTGAGGGTGTTGAATAGACCTTAACGCTCGTATTGAACTTTTTTCATCAATGCATGATAAACAAAGGAGTACTTATATATTATCTGCTAAATGTAGTCAAAACAATTGTAAGCTTTACGAGTATTAGTGGGGAAAAAAGCTTTTAATAGATCAAACCTTGCAAAAAAAAAAAATCAAGATTGTATTAAAGGCTAGTTTATCTTTTTCACTTCAAAAGAATCTCCTATTTGTCTTTCTTACTTCCAGGTCTAAACCGAAATGGCTTACTGCTGAAAAATCGCCTGTATCTAGGATGTTAAATGTGACTTTCTCTACTGCGTCGTGTTATGGTTCAAGATACCTGTCTGGCCTCGTTGATGGACTAATATCCTAACCAGTGCCCAACGGGATCAGGGATATATTTGGCTACCAAAAGCCGGAACTAAAGCAAATGGATATGTGAGAGACTCCTGGTTTCTTCTTTATTTTTTATATCCATCTAGTCTTATATATGATTGCTAAACTATCACAACAGGTTAAGACCAAAAAAAAAAACTCATACTACTGTAACACTTAAGGGCGCCAGTATTAGACTTTGATGTGCTTCTTCTAAGGCGCTTCACACATGATCAAATACAATAGCTCTGTCTCCCCAGTCTTCCTCTTTTATTAGTATATTTTATTTCCAGGCTCATAATCTATCGACACTTTTTATTGCTATTTGGGCTGTGCAGTAGTAGCAGTAAGAATAGTATTGGTAGTTATAGCAGTAATAGTAATAATAACAGTGGTAGACTTTTGGAGTTTTTTTTTTTTTTTTAAATTTACTGCCACTTGTCCTTTCATCTAAGTCAAAGCCTGTCACCTAATTCCTTTCCTTCCGTCCACCAGCCCCTTTCTTACAAAAATCAAACATTGAAAAGCGGATTTTCTTGAAAAGTATACAATCATAATAACTCGCCGATCTTATCGTAAATGTAATTTCCCATATAGTCCTTTTCAATGTTGGGACAAAGACGCTAACACTTAAACGTTTCTTGGCGTACCGTTAGGGTTAGGGTATCAAAGCTATATATTTAAGCCTATTAGCAGACATTAGTTAGCTTGTAACCCCCTGGAGTACAAAAACATCCCTTCAAGTGTTCAGGCTGTTAAGAAATAAATAACTTCCTCTCAGTTCATGTCCAGTTAGGTCTTCATACTTAAAGTCCTAGCGCTCATTTACAGTCTTTATTTATATAATAACATAGGTATTTCAGTACAGCTTCGAATGTACCACGGAATTAAATTCTCTCTTTTTTGTAATTATCCAACATATACGTTCTCTCGGATACCTTCCGACTTTGACGGGCCTATTCCGTATGTTTAATCTAACGTTCTCCCTTCGCACGTTATTATTATTCCTAAAAAAAAACACTTTCCCAGTTCATCACCCAGCACTCTAACAAAAAGGTTAACTTATTGCCCAGGTTGGCCTGAAGGGCGGAGGGGGTTAACCTATTTCTTTGACACAAACCTTGCCCTCATGAATACGTCACCGAGATCCACAAAACTCAAAAGAGAGAGAATGGCTTGTTTGTGTAAAAAAAAAAACCGTAGAGAATCACAATCATTGTACGGCTTTTGTTTCTGCTGCAGCTTTACTTGTCTTTAATAGACCATCTAAGCTGTTAAAATGTTTCATTGATGGCTCTCTCTCCCTTCGCATTTATTGGATTTTAACCACGAAGGAGGTGGTTTTTTATTTCCTACAATCTTTGATTCTTTGTCAATCTCAACCTTTGCAACCAGCTCTTGGCAACAGATTAAAATGGGCCTTAATGGTGTCTCTCCTTGGATTGTTTTTTTCTATCCAATTATATTTGGTTATTTCTTTGGTCGCTTTTTACCGCTTTTATTGTAGTAAGGATTGGTACCGTAACAATCAATCCAGGCTGATTGCGACAGTGATTTCTTAACATCACTTGGCTTCTCTTGTATATTCTTTATCCAGCCTTCCGGAATATAAAATCTTATAAACTGCTTTCAAAATATGAGTATGATAAAAAAATAACCTACATTTAAAAAGATTATTTTTGATAAATCTCAACGATCTACATTTATGGCCAAGGTGTATTATTTAACGATATGATTCCTCTTGATATCTGATGGGAATATTATACATTCCAAAAAATACTCCATTAAGAAGTCGAAAATCTACATTTTTAACCCTTTTTTTTCTTCCCCTCACCCAGGACAACCATGACCAGATTCCCAGTTTCGTTCTCTTTTGTCAGTGGTTTTATCCTAAATCGGCCCCATGCATAGCCTATATTCCATTTTAGAATATGCTTATTTTCAAAAAAATTTTAAATTTTTTTAATTGTATGTAGTAACGAACATTTGCTTGCCCCAATTTAAATAACTCCATCTGGTAATTCTTATATCTCCTTCCTTTTCTTTCTTTTCCTCTTTTTTTTCTCTTTCTTTTTTTTTTTTTCCTTTCATATCAATCTTCTCTATATATATCTCCTTTCATTGAGCCAAAAAAAAAAATGCTGCCCTGGCTTCAATCTCCCTCTCTGAGACCAACATTTCTATTGGCATCCCCTCTGATTCTGGTTCTTCTCGCAATCACACTCAACTTTGCTCATCTACACAAATATTCTACTTACTCTAAATCTTCAACAAACTGCAATAGTCTTCTAAAACATGGCAGATACATTGACGACTCCGATCCAAACCCGCGAGCTTGGCAGCCCGACGGATGCTCCCTGAGAGACTACGCCTCAGATCCCTCCGATCTATTCAACTACTGCTTCAATCCAGGGGATGAGCTCGTCTTCACAGGCGACTCCACCTCAAGACAAGTCTTCTGGGGCGTTTCCAACATCTTCAAACGCAGCTCTCTTACAAACTATCGCCAGCAAAAGGACTTGGTCATCACTCACAACAACGTCACCCTTTCCTTTTACTGGAACCCCAAGCTGAAAATCAATAGACTTTTCACCACCATAAACTACACAAAAAACGCTGCCCCAGAAGATACCAAAAAATACCTCTTTATATCAGCTGGACTGTGGTTAGGCTTGGGCTCCAAAAATGAAACAAAACACATGATCGTGCCAAATTACAACCGACTCTTATCCATCTTATTCAACGCTATTGACACTCGTGTCCCCGGATCGCTGGAAGCTACTTATTTCGCTCCTATTTTCATTCCAGCCTTCCCATTTATGCGCGGCGTTCGACGTAATCAAATCTCGCCTGAATTCTGCAGAAGCATGATTAATTGCACCGACTACCTATTCAGCTACGAGCGCACAGGCCATGGTGGTGGTCCCGGGTACCATGGAGGCGTTCGAACCTTTGTCAATAACACCGAAGCCGAAGAATACCATCAGACTGATATATCCTCCTATTATGTCCCAGTGTTTAACGAGCTTTATAGCGAGCATCATTATGCAAGCAGAGAAATCAGTGGCATGCACTTTGTCGAGCCGGGCTTTCTGACGGAAGCAAACATCTTGCTCAACCACATGTGCAACGAAAGAATCGCAAAGGCCTATCGGGAACAGAATAAGATTTTCCCCCAAGGAACCTGCTGTGTTCCCGCTCCTCCGGAACACGGATCTCTTGTTTTTGTTGGGCTTGTTCTGGCAGTCCTCCTTTACCTGGCTCTTGGCTTTCGACGTCCATGGCTAGGCATTCTAACAGGAACTATTGTGGCAGCTGCATATGTCGCGTTAATCAATCGCTCACCCGCAGTCTCTCTTGTTACACCGACTTTTCGCTTCGGTGACACTTTGATCTTATTCCAAGTCTGGGTAGTGCTTACCTGGGCAACACTTGGAACTGCAACTACCCCGCCAACAAAATTCCTTCCTAGACTTGCTGCTGTCGATGATGATTATGACAATAACGGTGAAGAAAATGATACCGGCTATGACCAAGACGAAGAAAACTGGTTTACGCTACTTCGCACTGAGCTTAAAGGTATCACCTCTTCCCTTCTCGTCGTTATCGCTCTTTCTGGTTGGGACCGCTCAACTGGTCACGTGATGGGCGAAATCTGGTCCCGCATATTACTTTCCATCTGGGCTTGCGCTGACATCATGTCCTTTATGTCACAATATGCTCGCTCGGACAACAAGCTGATTTTCCTTCTGCTACAGTTCTCTCGCCTCATCTTGTTACCAGTGGTTGTTGAAGCCGCCGGCGGGACTTTTGGTCGCGTCACAGATGAGTGGCTTTTCAATCTTTCTGTGTCGTCACACTGGTCGCTCCCTGTGCGCATGGCCTTCTGGTACCTCTTTGCCGCCATCTTTTCTCCAGTTAGTGCATGGATTTCAGACCACGTTATCTCCTGGATCGGTATGCAAGAAACTGCGTTTTGGCGTCGCGTAAGCAAATTTTATTTGACCGCGCTCTTCGCAGGCCTCATGTATATTGGTTTCCAGTTGAGTGCAAACAAGTGGCAGCCACTCCGCATCCTTATTTTTGACTATTGGGTAATGGTAGCTGCTGTAGCTGTCGGGCCCTCGTGGCACGCGCCAGTAGCCGACCGCCGGTTTACTATTGGCTCCATAGTCGCCGCCATTGTTGCGGCTAACACTGCAATCATGTCCTTCGGCTCGTTTTTCCCCCAAACTTACGGAACAATCGAACCCATGGTCCAGGCCGAGATTTTTCAAAGTGCTATTGACGCTGCCATTTATGCTCGCACTGTGACCTACAATGCCTTCTGGCATTTTGTTGTGACGGTTGGGCTTCTTTGGTCTTATATAGTTATCCGCAGAAAGTTCATGGACTGCCGGCTGGTTTCCTCCAAGTCCACCAACAACCACATACCTCTGGGGAGCACGCTGCCTACTGTTTCACGAGCCTGGACTCTTCTTGGACCCTCATCGTATGAACTTCTTACCCTCCGACCTCACATCATTCTTGCCCATGGTGGATCGCTCCTTGTTCACTTGCTGCCCACCGGTGTCATCATCTCGAGTTCTGTAAAACATACAATGACGGGTGTCATGGAGCGATTTTATCCGCAAGGCCTGGATTACGACTATGGGAGCTTTTTGGGTGCCGGAAAGGCTTATGGATACGGGTTTATTTATAACATCAGCTGGAATGTGATTTTCGAAACCCTGCGCCGAGCCTGTTCTTTAGGCTTGGTCCTTTGGGCCGCATGGACAATTGCTTGGGTGTCTTCAGATGGCTGGAATAAAGAAGAAATGAACCAGCAGGCGCTTGACGATGACGTTGAGAGCAGCGGTAATGGACTGATGGAATACGAATTAGTTGATAAGTGTTCACACAAAGAAAACCACCGAGACTGTGAGGATAGCGATAGCGTGGTCAGCCACAGTGACAACAAACCAGAACACAACAGCAGCAATGAGAGGGAAAGTAGTGAAATACATTCACTTAGCGATGTCGAGGACAGACACACAGACCTAGACAACCCTTATGACACAGCCGAATCAATATATCCTCAAACACAAAATCAGAACTCTCTGCCATTATAATGGATGGTGGCATTCTTTGATTTTAATACCCTATGTACAGTTAGATGACTTTTAATTTTTATATTTTATTTTTAAAATACGGTGGACTTTGTAAATTTAGAATTTAAAGTAATTTTTTAAGGTTAAAGTGAAGCTCCTATTGGAAACCATGACACAAGCGTTGATAGGGTTTCCTTGGTTGCTAGACTAGAAAAAAGTTCCATATCATCGCTCGATG
Source organism: Magnusiomyces ingens NRRL Y-17630 (assembly GCA_900497715.1). NCBI lineage: Eukaryota > Fungi > Ascomycota > Dipodascomycetes > Dipodascales > Dipodascaceae > Magnusiomyces > Magnusiomyces ingens. The sequence continues at coordinate 2,662,467 of UIDE01000002.1, forward strand.
ATTTTTTTATCAGCCACTTTATGCTTAATGTTTAATATATTATTTTATTCTAGAAATTCTATTCAAACTCTAAAGTTTCTATTATGCATTACCCAGCCGACCTAAACAATTTAAATAAACAAATAACGTTTCTAGATTAAAGCCTGCTGTCTTCATCACCACCTTTTTCATCCTCCTCTTGTGAAACAGGCGCCGCTTCGTCCTGGTCAAATACTACCGACCCATTGGCCAAGTCCTCAGCGACATTTAGAGCAAGAATGGTTCCTGTTTCTTCGGATCCGCTGCCTGGTTCGTTTTCAACCATCTCTGTCGAACCCAACCCCATGACTTGGTTGTTCCAAACTGACGCCGCAGCGTGCGCTAGTATCAATAGCACGGCAAGTGAAAGTGCTATCGACGCACACTTACGGAATTTCTCAACTACTCGCCATTGAAAATAGGGGAAAACAAAGTCGCGGTCCACAAACGCATACGTGCGAGTTAGTAGCGACGAATATACTACGCCTGTGGGAAAATAATGCAGCCTTACTGTTCCACTCAGGGCCAGAAATATATAAGGGTATAGCTCCAAGATCTCGTAGCTGAACTTGGCCATACGTACCCAGCCATCAATGTAAAAGTACTGTGCTGCTGGTGCGGCAAGTACTGCTGGTGAATGATCTTGAAGATTTTTGCGAGTGTGTCGTAAAATGCTTAATCGTAAAATAAAATAAGCCGTTACTCCGCCAACCACAAAAGCCGAATGTGTTATAGAGGTGTAATATCGGCCACGTGCGTCTAAAAGTAGCTCGTAAGGTTCTTCATGGCGGTCAATGAAGGAAATTGGATGTGTGACACCGGCTTCTGAAACTGGCAAATAATAATCAAACGCGTATTTACCAATATCAAAGAAGCCTAGCAATGTAAACCCTGCAACAGCTGCAAGTATACCTGTAGGACATGCAAAATTCGCAACATCCATGTCCAGGTTATACATTTGTGTAGAGGAAAATAAGGCTACCCAGACTGCAAATAGCATGATCCAATAGTCGTCGCATATAGAAATGAAGATTCTCAAAAAGGAGTTTGCGGGGTTGATATTCAGGTAACTCACAAACGCGGGGAAAAAAATCTGAGGAATAGAGAAACCAAGAATAAGCATTGAAGTTTCGATACCCAGCTGGATATTGGGAATAGAGCTAGGAGAAAGATATGTTTCCAGGTCGTTTGGATCATCTTTGGTTAGAGAGTTCTGAGAGGCAGCGAGAGAGGCTTCGGAGGCAATATTAATCCACGGGTATCCGAAATAAACCAACGTATACCAAAAGGCCAGTTTACACGCCGGATCAATATACGACTGCGCAATTGTTCCCGGGAGAGAGTCATGGACTGAATAAGAGACGCTTACCGATAAAAGCATCGGTAGGATGGCCACACGGGAAATCGATTTGGCAAAAACGGGGAAAGGGAGAATGTAAGCCTCGATTATGCTTGCGTTAGCCAGAGGAACTTGGCCCTCGATTTGGATGGAGCTAAACGAGTCAAAGTATTCAAGACAAAATATGTAAAGTTCCACTAGCGCCCAGGTACTTATAAGAACTCTAGTAAGCAGCTCGCCGTCAAAAACATGGGCAACAAGGTTATAGCCAGTATATTGAACTATGAGCAGTAGAGAAACGCAAATACCCTGTAGTTCTAACAACAAGGGTCTTGATAAACGTAAACGCGATTGCTGACCCTTGGTTGGCTTGTTTTCGACGCCGTAGGAGAAATATCTAGTTAGTGAAAAAATGGAAATGATTGAAAAAGCGGCCCATAGTTGAAGCAGACCAGACATTTCTGCTGGGCTATAATGGACCGAGGTCTTAGAAATAAGCTGAGTTTCGTTTGAAATGCGAGCCCATCCCGTGATGAGGCCAATGACAAGTATTACCCTGACAGAGGCCTTGAAGACCGGCTTGACCATGATGGTTTCATAATTGTATGCGTAGAGAATTAGGAGAAACAGAGGCGCTATTAAAATGGCCTTGTCAAAAATCCGGCCGATGGATGGAATAAAGATGGAGTGTTGGCTTTGATAAGTGTAATCGTCGTACTCAACACAGCAAGTAGCACCAGATGGGGGCCGGCCAGTTTCCTTCGCAATGCGATTGTTACAAATGTGGTTCAAAAGAATGTTTGCTTGAATAAGGAACCCGCGTTCCCAGTAGTGAATGCCCATATCATCATGGGCTCCTTGGTGATTTTCTGCAGAGAGCTCGTTGAAAACTGGAACGTAGTAGGCAGAGACTTTGTCGGTGCGGCCCTTCCGAGTGCGATACCGAACCCCGCCCGAGTACATGGCCGGCTTGACACGACTTTTGACTGTTTCGTTGGTGCGTACGTAATTGAAAAATACGTCAGCGGCATGCTCAATAGAGTGTATTTGGGCGTGTGTCATGGAAATTTGACGGTTGCGATCTAGAGACTCGTAGTAAGGGATAAGAGGAGGGGCAAAGTAAACAGCTTCGAAGGCATCGTCCACACGGTTGTCAAGATCTTTTAAAATCGAGCTTGTTTTGTTTGTATAGCTTTTAGCAACAATCTTTGGATCCTCTCTCCCTGCAAACCACGAACCCGCCGTCATATAAAGATATGTTTTGGGCACATAGTTTTTATCCTTGTTGTATTTGTGAGACAATCGCTTCTGTGGTGCTTTGAGACCTTTTTCTGCGATGGCACGGATGTTATTTACGTTTGTCTCATTGAAGTAGGAGGACCAAGCTAGTGTTATAATGACCCCGTTGATGACTACCTGGGAGTCGGAATGATCGTCCATTTTCTGGAGCGTGCCACGCTGGAGGATATTGGTGAATCCCCAGTAGACCTGGCGCGTAGTCGAGTCACCCATAAAAATGACCTGGTCGCCAGGTTTAAAGCACGATGTAAGGCTGTCAGCTTTCATGGATCTGTACGTCTTCATGGCGCATCCGTCGGGTTGCCAGCCAGAGGGAGATTGGTTAACATCGTCGATATATCTTCCATATTTGAGAATTGAATCACAGTTAGATGTTAGTGTTGACGGCGTTGCATTTTTAAAGCGGTGTTTCCCAGTTGCCAGTGAGTACTGGTTCATGTGCTGGATGTTGCTTAGGATGGCGATAGCAGCCGTTAGAGAAACAAGAGCCACCAAACAACTATATAAAGAGGGTAGCTCTCTGTGCCGTAACCTTAGGATACGGTGCAGTTGTTTTAATAGATATATCAGAATGAACCGAGGAGATAGCATTTATTAGATGGCGTGTTAAGTTGCGTTTGTTTTAGAGATTAGAAGTATAAAAGATTAAAACTGGAAAAACAAAGAGTAATCATCGACTCTCGTACATAGATAAGTATGTATATTGAAATCTCTATATATATTTATATATTAGAGATAATGACAATAAGAATAAACTATTAAAAAATGGGTTTTAAAATTTATAGTTATTGCTTTTGTTATTTTGAAATTACTTAAAAGTGTTACGTTTTTTTTTTTTCTAATAAACGAAAGAAAATCTGAGTGTATTTTTACCTATACATTAGTGAAAATTTAAATTAATTTGTGTTAAAAAAAGAATAATTATCTCCTTTGCTTAGAAAAACGATCCAAAAAATAAAATACGCCCAAGACGGGTGGCTTTTACAGTTAATTGCCCGTTTGGACATTTGGGCTACTTAGATTCGCAGAGCAGCATGTGTACATATTTTGGGGGCTTTTTTTCCAAGACTACTGCAGCTAATTGAAGTAGCTGTCCGGGTAATAAACTGCCATCGAAACAGCTCGTACAGGCTTTTTGTTTATAGGGTAGGTTTTTTATTTGGTACAAATGATTCTTTATATATATACTAGCTAGTTGCAGCGATTTCAGGCCAAAATCAATTCCTCATTAAGAAAGCTCTAATTTTTTTTGTTTTTTTTCAAGTTAATTTAAACTTAACGGTCGGGAATTTTAAAAATTAATAAACATCCGTTGCCAAGTCTTTAAATTTTAATGGTTTAAATGCAACCTCTCCATGCCACTAAAAACAGTTTGGCTGAACCTTTTGATTGGTGATTGTTACAGAATTCTCAGTTAAGTCACATTTATGTAACAGTGTTAGGACTGCAACAACATAAAACCGTTTACAATCTCGACGGTAAAAACGTTCCACTGTTGCTTTAAATACCAACCGGTCAAGAAGACTTTGTACAAATACAATGTACATATTTAGTTACGATAATATGAAACTCCGTTCTTTTTAAAATTTATTACATCTGTCAACACTGAACTTTGTTCAACTTATCTATTTTTCTTCTCCTTCTTTCTCACCCACTTTTAAAACTCTATTGTTCCAAACTAATGCACAACACTGAGAAAGTAATATCAACACAGAACCCGCTAGACCAACTGACACACTCTTTCGCACCTTTTCAACCATCCTCCACTCGAAATACGGAAACACATACTCGCGACTAACAAAGGAATAAGTACGAGTCACAAGTGAGGAATGTACAACACCCGTCGGTAAATAATACAATCTCACCGTGCCACTCACAGCAAGAAATACATATGGATACAGTTCCAGCATCTCGTAACTAAACTTGGCTAGCTCAACCCAGCAACTCATGTAACGATACCGTTTATGGTGGTCTGTCTCCTGGCGCGTGTAGTGTAAAACTCCAAGCCGCAGAACCAAATATGCAATCACGCTGCTTAAAACAAACACGGTGTGTACCAGAGTATTATAATTACGACCACGGGCATCAAGCAGCAGCTCATACGACGTTTGGTGCCGATCTATAAACGAAATGGGATGTGTGGCACCAGACTCAGACCGTGGCAAATAGTATGCAAATGCAAATTGAGCAATGTCATAAAGCCCCACCAGCGCAACCGCTGCAGCTGTCACCGAAATGGGTCCTGGAGAGATTGCAGCGTCGGAATCTTCCAAAGTTGTGTGGTGTGTTTGCGTACAACTGTAAAGTCCGCCCCAAACCGCAAACATCATTATCCAGTAATCTTCCAGGATTGAAAGAAAAGCTCGAAGAGAGTTATTAGTCACATTTATCTCGACCACTTGAAGAATCATTGGTGCAAAGACTTGTGGGATAGAAAAGCCAACAACAAGGAAGCAAGTGTGAGCAATAAGGTTAGTGCTCGGGAGCCCATGAACCGTTGGATTGGCCGACCTAAAGGATTTCAAATGTTCATCTTCATCTTTCAAATATGCTTGAGTTACAAGATTGACGATTGGAAATGCAAAATAAACAAGGGTATACCAAAAGGCAAGTTTGCACGCTGGATCAATAAATGATGGAGCAAAGTTCCCAGGAAGAGAGTCGCGGGTCGAGTATGAGACGCTGACTGAAAGAAGCATGGGCAACGTGACAACTCGAGCAAGTGCTTTAGCAACCACAGGTAAAGGAAGCGAGTAGGCCTGCGCCAAGGTAATATTTGCAAAAGAAAATTGGCCATGCATTTGAACTGGACTAAAGGAATCAAAGTATTCAACACACAGCATGTACAGCTCAGCTAGAGACCAAACACTGGTTACAATCCTCGTGAAGAGCTCTCCATCAAATTCTTGGGGGATGAAGTTATATCCAGTATATTGAATAATAAGCAGTAAAGAAACGCAAATGCCCTGCAGCTCCAATAATAGAGATTTGGATAATCGAAAACGGGCCAATGGTGCAACCCCGCCTCTCACAATAACCGACTTTTCAATCCCGTAACTATAATTATGCTTGGAGAAAACCATGGGGACGATCGAAATAAATGCCCATATCTGCAGTAACCCCATCATCTCAGCCCAACTGTAATGGATAGACACCTTGGAAATAAGCTGGGTTTCGTTCGAGATCCGCGCCCATGAGGTCACAAGGCCCTCTACAACCACGGCCGTAATGACTGCTTTTAACACCGGAATGACCGCTTCGGACCTACACCTGTAGGCAGAAAAAACCAGCGCAAACAGTGGCATAATAAACAAAGCCTTGTCCAAAATGCGGCGAACAGAAGGCATGAAAATGGTGGCTTTGACATTGTAGGTGTAATCCTCGTACTCTACACAGCAGGTGGCTCCGGCCGGCGGTCGACCTGTTTCTTGGGCAATACGGTTGTTACAAATATGGTTGAGAAGAATGTTTGCTTGAGTAAGAAACCCCCGCTCGGCGTAATGAATCCCCATGTCGTCGTGGATGCCTTCGTGGTTTTCCGCAGACAGCTCGTTAAACACAGGGACATAATACGCTGAGATTTCATCGGTGCGACCTTGACGCGTGCGGTACCTGACTCCACCGGTGTATAAAGCAGGGTTAATGGCGGCTTTGATGGTATCATTTGTGCGTACATAACCAAACAACTCATCGGCTATCTCTTCCATGGAATGTATCTGCTCATGGGTCATGGATATCTTGCGGTTATCGTCAAGATAATCATAATGGGGAATAAGAGGTGGTGCAAAGTATACCCTTTCAAACGCATCATCAACTCGATCATCGATATCCTGAAGAAGACTCATAGTGTTGACTCGGTAATTGTTTGCAACATCCGAGGGGTGCTCCATACCTGCAAACCAAGACCCGGCCGTCATGTAAAGATATGTTTCAGGGCTGTAGCTCTTGTCTTTGTGGAACTCTAATGCTGTTGCTTTATACTCCGAGTCCATTCCGTCTCTTGAAATGTTGCGAATTATATCTGCGTTTGTTTCGTTAAAGTAGGACGACCAGTAAAGTGTGAGTGTGACGCCTTCAATAGCAACTTGGGTATTTGCTTGGTAGTCCATTTTCTGTAGATGCCCCCGGTAAAGGGTATTGACGACTCCCCAAAACACCTGCCGAATAGTCGAGTCGCCCAGAAAAATAATCTCGTCGCCAGGCCTAAAGCATTCTCTCAAGTCGTCCTCGTATATGGACCGATAAGTCTTTATGGCGCATCCGTCTGGCTGCCAGCCTAGAGGAGACTCGTTGGCGTCTTCAGTATACCGGCCATACTTTAGCAGAGAGTCGCAGTTGGACGTGAGTGTTGATGGCTTCTTATCTATCTCAGGTTCCTTTTCTGTCGCTAAGGTATATTGGTTCATATGTCGGAAGTTGGCCAATACCGCCAAGCCGGCTAGAACTGGAACCACAATTTGGAACCGGTGATAAAAGGAAGGTCCGGTAAATCGGGGCCATAGTAGATGTAGCAGTTGCTTGATAAAGAATGTTAGAAAGGAACGCAATGACATTTATTTAAACCGGTGAAAGGTTTATCACAGGTTGAAGACAAAAATTTTAGACAAAAAAATAAATTGGTCTTGGAAATATTTAGCTCATCATTTTTTTTTTTTTTTGATTTCGGCGTATGATATTAGTGTTGTTATTACAGTACTGAAAAGGATCAATTAGTGGAGACGCCAGCTGTATAAGACTCACGTGATTCTACAAACCCTAAGCCACGCTTAACACATGTCAAAAGTTAAATCAACAAGCTGATTGATTTTATATTTTTGACTCAAACTTTTCAACTTTCTTTTTCATGCTTTTTACAGTTACTTTTTTATATTCTGATACTACGGTATAACTTGATATTTTTAAAGAGAAGAAAAAACTTTTAATATTGAAAACAAAATCATAGGGCTTTTAGACTACCTCTAGAAATTGTCGATTACCAACTTTTCAAAGTCGAATTAAACACTATGTTCATCCTAATTTTTATAAACAGACAGCTTGTTATTAAAAGCAAATCAAAGTGAATCCATTGAAAACTACGATCTAAATCTATCTTGAGACTCGGGTATCGGTTATTGCTCTTTCAATGGTACGTCATGTGTGTCTTATGGTTAAAGATATCGTTTGGCTCTTTTAGGTGGTGAATGTTGATTCATGATTAGATTTAAAGTATCAATAAATTAAAACGCAGTTAAAGATATCTAATAGTCATTCAGATAAAAACGTCTTTTGAACAAAAATCGTTACAACAACGTTGTGGCAACAAATGACTTTTTTCATCAATTAATAGTTTTGGAATATATTTATACATTCTAAGTAAAAAGCTCATTAACCCAGTTTCTAATAATCAAACATTCTCATCTGCCTCTGCCCCAAACTTTTCTTCTGAAAGTTGTTGATCCAGGTGATCTTTTCTCCAAACACTTGAACTCCACTCAGCTCCAATCCACAACATTCCACAGGTAATCCCCAGCGCCACACACTTTTGAAATTTGCCGGCTAATTTCCACCAGAAGTATGGAAATTGCCAGTCTGGTGGTACTATGCCCATAGTCCGCATCATGAGTGATGATGGGGCTCCACCAGTTGGCAGATACTCTAGGCGTACGCTCCCACATGCCGCCAGAAACATGTATGGATGTAATACCAACATCTCATAGCTAAAGGGAGTCATGGCTCGGGCCCATAGACTGAACCGATGACCTGTGCGTTCCAATATGGCAGCTCTCAACACAATGTAGCACGCGCCCGCGCACACCACAATGAATGCATGCACAAAGGGAGTGTATTCGTCTCCACGCGTGCTCAGAACATTTTCATATTCATGGGATCTATTTGGGGAAAATGGCAAGGGGAACCCTTCTCCCGAATTGTTGTCTGGCAGATTCAAGCGGCCATCCAGAACCACTATGTTACATATGGTAACAAGACTGATTGTAGCTCCAGCAATTGCACCGATTGGAATCTTTTTTGGCGCGGCTGGAATAAACGGTCGGGCTTGAGCAGCCAAAATGGCAATCACGCAGAGCCAGTAATCACTAGAAATTGCACTTACAAAGTGTGGTGTGGTGTACTGAAGTGCAAAAAGTTGAGTCCATATGAGGGATATCACTTGCGGGATTCCTGCAAGTATAACAAGTAATAAAATTGCAACTTGTGAGCTGAATCTTGACTTCCATGCAGATGTGAGAGATATCAATGGACCTGTCAGGTAAAGAAAAGTATACCAATAGATAAGTCTTGCGGGTATATCAACAAATGTGAAGGTATCTTGGTTGGTGTCTTGAGAAGATTTGGAGATACCATGAGCACCCATTAGTAGGGGAAGAACAGCAACTCGAGCCACATGATGTATCCATAATCCAAACGACTTCTTGTATTCATTTGCAGATTCCAGGTAGTCGACGGTGAAGCTATAAATGTCAATCATGATCCAGGTGGAAAAAAGTATCCGTTCCATAATGACTCCGGTAAATGTTTCTTCGACCCTGGATAAACCGCTGTAGCGAATGATTAAGAAAAGAGATACACAGATTCCTTGCCACTCTCGCATAAAAAGTCTCTCAATTCCACAATTGCTGCGTGGCTTATCTAGTCCTGTTGAAATCAAAATGATCAAGGTCCAGATCTCCATCATACCAAAAATCTCCGTGAAGCTATACTCAAACCCTATTTTGCTGACCACTTGAGTTTGGTTGGTCAAATAAGAATACCCGGCCACAATTCCAATGAGTAGAAACGCAATAGCAGCACACTTGGAGGGGTTGGTAAATGCTAGAAGTCCAGCAGCAAGTAATGCTAAAACAATACTCTTAACAGTCGAGGTTTCCTTCGTTGGTGTATAGTCAATGCAGCAGGTTGTTCCGTCGATGGGGGTGCTTTGCGACTGGGAAATTTTATTGTTGCACATGTGGTTTAGCAAAATGCCGGCTTCAGTTCTAAACCCGGGCTCCAAGAGATGTATACCTCCATTGTCACGAAGCCCCCCGTGGTTTTCACCTGAGAGGTGGTTAAAAACTGGGACATAGTAAGCTGATATTTGGTTCTTCCTTTCGTCCATTTGTCGGTATCGCACGCCGCCCCTTTGAGAGGCCAGGTCGTAGTTAAAGATATCATCGGTCTGCTTGACCATTTCGCCAAATATGTCTCTCGTCATGTGCTTTGCATGAGTGAAATCTAGAGCTGAAAACATGGGGACGAGGGGTGGGGCAATATAGACTGCTTCAAAAGCATTGTCAGCACGTCTATCCAATATATCGACCACTGTTTTCAGCCTGAAATCATATCCCTTTACGTTTTGGTTAACGTACCAGGCACCAAAAGTGATGAACAGGTAGAGTTTGGGTATATAACCAGGATCTTTATTGTGCTCAAGAGCCGGTTGTCTTAGAGGTGAATTTAGTCCTTTGAGAGAAACGTCCAAGATTTGGTTGAATCCGGTGCTATTGAGATACTCGTCCCAAATAAAATTGACGGTGACTCCATTTACGGTGCCGGAAATTGCTTTATGTGGAGCAAAGATTTCGTCGCGCAATCCTCTGAGTATGTTAGCGAAGCCCCAGTAGACGTGGCGAGCGGTGGAATCCCCGATAACCAGGATTTGGTCTCCAGGCCGCAGACATGCCCCGAGGTTGTCGTTTTCAAAAGATTTGTAATTTTTGAGCACGCATCCGTCGGGCTGCCATCCTGTTGGTTTTGAAGAAGTGTCTTGGATGTATTTGCCTGCTTTGAGAATGGAGTTGCAATTTGTTGTTGTGAGTGCTGAATGGGCTGGCGGAGAGCTGTATGTATACTTTTTCATATGGACCAGGTTAACCCAAATGGCGACCACAGCCACGAGAGGGATCAGTAAAAGCTTGATTTGCATAATGATGGAAGAAGGCAAAAACAAGAGTATATGAAATGAATGAAAAGGAAGAAGGAAAGAAGAAGAGAAGAAAAAAAGAGAAGAAGGTAAAAAAAGTCCAAATATTTTTATTTTCTCTAAATATCCATATTCTCCAAATATCCGGTTCAATTCCATATTCCAGATTAAAGGCGCAACCAAAGAAAGGATTTTCTTAGGACCCTTTCTGCATGTCACATTTCCTTGCAATTCTAAAATAGAAGCTTATTAAAAAAAAATTTATATATATGTTTATATATAAATAAATAAAAATACCATTTTAGATTGTCTTTACCAATTATATATTGTAGCAACATTTTTGATGTATACTAAACCTAGTGTGGTTTATTTTTTTTTCCCAGAAAACTGTTAACACTAGTCGATTTAAACATATTCATCTAAAATAGACTAAAACTGATTTGAAAAATATCAAGAGTAAATCATTTCAACCAAATAAACTTGAATTTAAAAGGTCTGTCTTAAAAAATGCCATGATGCTCCGTCTTGTTACAAATAACGTTGTAACAAATATGTTTAAATTTTGAAACAAAACTGACCCCCTGTTCTTACCCTTACCCTTCACACTCGCCTAAAAAACCTCCCACCAAATACCGATCAGGGCTTTTCAGGCTCTTATACGGGAATCGCCAGCGGCGTGTACTGCGCATTTGACCCACCACCACCACCACCCCAGTAAGATTCAATTATTCCACCTGCGTTACTGAGTGAGCACTCAATCACAAAACAAGAATACAAGGGTCTTGGAGAAGCGAGGTTTCGGGTGAGTTTCAAGGTGACAGCATCGGGTTAAATGGAGGCAGGCGATGAAGAGCAGCAACCTTGAGCATCTAGACTTTTTAAGTAGATTTTTTTTGAAATACGAAACAAAAATGGTTAATTGAAAGAATCATTGGAATATCGATTTGAAAACAATATGGTTATTTAAAAAAAATTAATAATTTAAAATCTATAAATAAATAAGTATATTCTATTGTTAACAGCTCTCATCTTTAGAAAAGTCTGACGTGGATCTTGTGATGGCCCAGGTTCCTTGTTGCAAAACCGCCAGCGGCTCCCAAACAAAGGCACAGGTTCTGGCTAAAGTCCAAAGCACGCCGCCAGAAAGAGCGATTGAAAAGCATTTGCGTATTTTTTCCACAAGCCTCCACTGGGCATATGGAAACTTAAAGGCGCTGTCCACGAGATAAAGGGTCCGTGTCACCGACGACGAGTTGACAACGCCGGTCGGTAAGTAATGCAGCCGAAGAGTCCCGCTGGCCGCCAAAAATACATATGGATAAAGCTCCAGAGCTTCATAACTGATTTGACCTAGTGCCACCCAACATGAGGCATAATAGCCGCTACTCTTGCCAGTCGTTGCTCTCGTATACTTTAATACGGCCAAGCGTAGAACAACATAGCTGGCTGCTGTAACCAAAACAATAACCGAGTGCGCAAAAAAGGTGTAATTGTGGCCGCGCGCTGCTAAGTAACGGTCAAACTCTTCTTTGTGCAGCTCAATATACGGCATGGGGTTATTGAGCCCATTGTTGTTGACAAAAATAAAATACGAAAAAACGTATTGTACCAGGTTAACAAAGAGCAAAAAAAATAGGGCGGTTCCGGCAGCCACAGGAAACGATGGGAACAAGTCACCAGAGTCGTCTTCCAGAGTTAGCTCAGAAAGTATTGAAGAGGATAAAGAGGACGCTGCGGAGGTCGCAGAGGAAAACGAAAGGCTGAAGGGACTGCGTGGTTCTTTGTGTAACAAGACTAAAGAAATCCAAACCACAACCAAGATGGCCCAGAAATCTGCTTGGACGGAGCTGCTGCTTGCCGAAACAAACATCCGAGCACCCAAAGAAACAGCCACAAGCCCAAACGTCTTTAATGCATGCTTATCCTGACCTGAACAGTAAGGAACTACAATGAAAATCACGATAGTCCAAAACGTCAGCTTGGTGGCTAACGCAGCATAAAATGGTGGAAGCGATCCTGGCAAAGGATTGCTGTTGAATGCTTCTTCAACTCCTATACTGAGAAACAGGGGAAGGGTTAAGATGCAAGCTAGAGATTGAGCCAATCGGGGCAGAATGGACAGGTAAACTTGCTTCATGCTAGATGTGTTGTTTTGAGCGTGAAGGAGAAAATCTTGACAGATTTTGTAAACCTCAACCATAGACCACATGGATACCAGCACACGCGCAGCTATTTCATAGTCAAAAGTATTTACTAGATATCGACTGCCGGTAAACTCGATAATGAGAAGCAGTGACACACAGATACCCTGCCATTCTCCCAAAAAGCTCTGGGACAAAGGGCTTGATTCAAACAGCTTTTCTTTATCCAGGTTGTTTGGGGAGGAAAAATATGTCGAAAAAACTGAGGCAACGACCCAACACTGCAACAGTCCCTTCAACTCTGTAGAGCTAAATGAAATTGAGGTTTTACTTATAAACCCAGTCTCGTTGGAGACATGGGACCACAAAGACACTAAACCCATCACCGCCAATACAAAAAAAGTGGACTTAACTAGCAATGCAGAAGATTTAAAGTTGAATGCAGCTGCAAAAATAAGTAGACTAACAAGAAGACTAATTTTGACAGCTTTTGCGAGTCGCAATCTGCCTTTATTTTGGTATTTGACGCAGCAGGAAGCTCCAGCTAAAGGCTTTTTCGTGGCATCTGCAATTCGTTGATTGCACATGTGGTTGAGAAGAATGTTCCCCTGGATTAAAGAGCTGGGCTGGGTATAGTGAACCACAATGTCATCATAGAGACCTTCGTGGTTTTCAGCCCCAAGCTCGTTAACTACGGGGAAGTAAAATGCAGAGACCTCATTGGTACGGTCTTTTAATGTTCGTGGGCGGGTTCCACCATGCTGCAAGGTTGGGCTAGTTTTAGATTTAACGGTATCGTTAGTGCGCTTAAACCCAAAAAAGTCGTCGGAAAACCTAATCATGCGACTGTACTGGTCCAAAGTTAGCTTAGTATTCCGGCCTAAACTCAACAGGCGATAGTATGGAATGAGTGGAGCGCCAAAATAGACTGCGTCGAAAGCACCATCGACCCGAGCATCGATGGTCTCAAAAAGCGATTGCATATTTTGGCGATAAAGTTCGGCTACTTGGGATGGATCTTCGGTATATGCAAACCATGCTCCGCCGGCGACATAGAGGTAAGTTTTGGGTTTATAATTAGCATCACGGCTGTATGCTGCTGCCGTTGTTTTTTCTTGAGAGCTGTAGCCGTTGCGTGCAATATCTTTGATGGTGGCCAAGCCCGTGTCGTTAAAGTACTTGTCCCATAGAAACTTGATTGTGATTCCATTCAGCTCCACGCTCATGTCGAAGTGACTGCCTCGTGTTTGCATTGATTCTCGGAAAATGGTATTTGCGAATCCCAGGTAAGCTTGCCGGGCGGTGGAGTCACCGTAGAATATGATTTCGTCGCCGGGCTGGAAGCAGAGGTTCAGGTCATGATGCGAGTACTGTTTTAACGAGCATCCGTCTGGCTGCCACTCTGTGGGCATTGGGTTAACATCGTGGATATATCGGCCGTACTTTAGCAGCGAGTTGCAGTTGTTATTATCCGGAGAAACGCCATAACCTTCGAGGTACCATTTATTGTAAAAAATGGCTGCCAGAGCCATTAAGACTATGGCGATCTGTATTCTGAAGATGGTCATTATGGAGTTGAAAGATTTTTTAGAGGATGAATAGAAGGAAGAAAAACGATTGGAGAGAAAGAGGGAATCACGAATAAAGATTTTTTTTAAAAAAAAGACTAATAAAAATAATAATTATATTAAAAATACTATTTCGGATAAGATCGAATATCAAAAAAATATGCAAAGTTTTTGTGCAACATTGTGATATTATTTTGGCAGAGTCTGGATTTCTCAATCAAGAGCCTGAACCCTTATGGGAACAGGCTCAAACGACATGCACCAAAACCCTTATGCGTTTCTTTTTCCACCCCCAAGTTGGGATTATTTTTTATAGAAGACCTTTCAGTTATCTGCTTTGGTGAAAGGTCAAACCAAAAGGGATTTTAGTCTTTTTATTAAAAAAAAGAAAGCGCTGCTAAGAAACATTAGTGGAGGGGGCTTTGATATCAAATGGATATCTTCCATTAGTTTGGATTGTTCTTGAGAAGATACAATTAAAAAGGCTTGGGAAATCAGTTGGTAAGAGAGAAGAGTGTCTTTCAAATAACCAAAACGAGTATTTATAAATATCTAAATATATTTATACATTTCATTTCATCCGTGATGTTTGATGGCCATCTCCTAACGCCTTTCTTTTAAAAAACCTGAAATACCCATCTCCAAAACCTTCCATGGACGAGTTTAAAAATCAAATATTTATCCCGTTTGTTTATTATTTTTTTATTACATTTCATAACTATATATACCTCTTGATTTGGCTCTATAATTTTATTATTACTACGCCTTTTGAGATTCCAGCTCAAACTCGCAGGTCTCTTCGTTTCGGTCCTTACTCCAGCCCGCGTTCTTCCAAACACTGGCACACACTTGCGCACATACACTCAAAACACCCACAGCCACTCTTACAGAGGCACATTTGCGCACCTTTTCCCAAACCCTCCATTGGAAATATGGAAAGCTAGCATTTCCATCCACAAAATACAGCGTTTGAGTCACCAATGAGGAGTTTACAACCCCGGTAGGGAAATAGTGAAGTCGCAACGTTCCACTCGCTGCCAAAAACACATAAGGATACAACTCCAATATCTCATAGCTGAATGCACCTAAAAACACCCAGCCGCTCACATAAAGCGATCTGGAGCTACCTCCATTGCTTGACTCCACTTGTGTAACCCTCAGGATACCCAAACGCAAAGTCACATAGCAAATTGCAGCAACGAAAACTACACCTGAATGAACAGCCGACGTGTAACCGTGTCCCCGCTGGTTTAAATATTCATTGAATATATCCATGTGCAGCTCAATGTAAGCTGGGGGGTTGTTGAGACCATTTGGATTCTTAAAGATAAAGTAGGAAAAGGTGGCTCGAACAAGGTTCACAAGAACC
Source organism: Magnusiomyces ingens NRRL Y-17630 (assembly GCA_900497715.1). Lineage (NCBI taxonomy): Eukaryota > Fungi > Ascomycota > Dipodascomycetes > Dipodascales > Dipodascaceae > Magnusiomyces > Magnusiomyces ingens. Next base: position 2,678,101 of record UIDE01000002.1, read on the forward strand.
AAAAACATAATCACTGCTATGGTACACAATGCCAATAGCGAGAATTTTAAACGAGCTAAAGCGTTGGCTTTTAAAGGTGGAAATGATTGACTGTGAGGTATCAAGACGGAAAACCCAGCCAATGCAATGGCCCAGAAATCGGTTCGAATCAAAGCAACACTTGACAAGGCAAACCAAACGAAACAAGAAGCGCCCCAAAATACGAGTCCTTGCCACTGATGGTAACGTACACAAGGGGGAAAAACAATGTAAACAAACAGAGTCCAAAAAAACATCTTAACGCCAAGCTCCCTATAAGACTGCGGACTCGAGCCCGGAAGCAGGTTAGTCCCCACAGTATCGGTAACATTGGCACTAAGCAGCAAGGGCAGAGTTAGCACACGAGCCAATGTTTTGGCAAAGTGTGGAGACGTTTCCAGGTATGCTCGCTTTAGACTCTTAATACTGTCGATCTTGTCTTGAACAACAAAGCCCAAGTCGTACACATAACTCATGGACCAGATGGAAATCAGCACGCGGGCCAGAATTTCAAAATCAAATGTCTCCACAAGTTCTCTTGCGCCTGTAAACTGGATGATTAAAAATAAAGACACACATATACCCTGCAGTTCTTTTAGGAAGGTTTGCGAAAGCCAATACGGGGTCTCTGTGCAACCATTGTGTTGTTGTTGCTCAGACGAATATTTGGACAAACACAACAAGGAAACAACTACCCAGACTTGCAGGAATCCCGTCAACTCCACAGAGCTAAAGGATATTGAGGTTTTGCTGATGAAATGTGTTTGATTAGACACGTATGCCCAAAAAGACACTGCGCCAATTACCCCAATGACCAAGCCAAGTGATTTGGCAAGATGTCTGGAAATGTGAAAACCATGGGCAGCCAGCACTAAAAATAAAATAGGAGGGAAAACTCTAAGAGCTTTCGCAAGGCTTGGTCCGGATAGACTGTTGAATTTGACGCAGCATGAGCCTCCAGCAAGTGGCTTTTTAGTTGCATCAACCACGCGCTGATTGCACATGTGATTGATGAGAATGCTTCCATGGAGAAGATACGTGGACTCGGTATAATGCACCAAGATATCGTCATATAATGCAACGTGGTTGCCAGCACCAAGCTCATTTACAACAGGCACGTAGTAAGCTGACACCTGACTCGTGTATCCTTCGCGGGTTCGGTACCGGATTCCGCCCGGCTGGAGGGTGGGATGAAATGGTGATGCTACCGATTTGTTTGTGCGCTCAAAGTCTAAAAGAAAGTCGGAAACCCCGATCATTTTGCCAAACTGGTCCTGCGTCAGCTTATCACGCCGGCCAGGACTTAAAAGCGAGTAGAAGGGAATAAGAGGAGCCCCCAAATACACGGCTTCAAACGCGCCTTCTACTCGGTTATCAATGACATTTAACAAGGACTCCAAGTTTCGCTTGTAAATCTCGGCTACCTGAGAGGGCTCCTCAGTGTATGCAAACCATGCACCTCCTGCCACATAGAGATAAGTTTTTGGTTTATAGTTTGGGTCCTGGTTATACCCGTGAGCCTCCACTTTTTCCTTTGAGTTATCTCCGTTCAACGCCATGTCATGGATCACAGCCAACCCGGTGTCGTTCAAGTAAGCATCCCAAATAAACTGGACTTTTACTCCATCACTTATAAAGGGCATATTGTAATGGGCACCGAGAGTTTGCATTTTTCTACCAAATAGAGTGTTGACAAAGCCCCAAAATGCTTGTCGGGCCGTCGAATCGCCGTAAAAAATGACCTCATCACCCGAGCCTAAACACAGGTGGAGATCACGGTGAGAGTACTGCTTAAGAGAGCATCCGTCGGGTTGCCAGCCGGTCGGATGGTCGTCCGTATCATGTATGTAGCGGCCATATTTAAGCACCGAATCGCAGTTATTTGGCGAGGTTCCATATTGATTCATGTGTTGGAAGTTTATTAGAGCAGCAATCAGCGCAATTGCTATGATTGCAAAGTGTCTATTGGCAAAACCAAAAGCTTTCATGGCTTTTAATTGAAATGTCAAAAGTGGTGAAAAATTTTGAGCACAAACGAAGCTCAATGGTACTTTAAAATCAGATTTTTTATAGCCAGACCATGTATTCAAGGCTTTTAAAAAGATCTGATCATTGTGAATGTTCAAAACAAAAAGATTATTTGGTAGGCAAGTGGAATTATTTCGAATTACGGGATAAATATATACATATAAGTCAAATAATAAAATATAAACAGCCGACTGATCTGTTTATATACATTGGATATATTATCATCAGTTACATAATGATTTCTTCGTTGGTTATCGGTGCATTTTATTTGACCAACTGGCATTCATCCAGAAGGAATAAATAGAAAAAAAGAAAATCTCTGTGGCAACAAAATAAACAAAGCAACGTGAAGCAGTTCACACCTGGAGAACCCCGTCGTCAAGATTTGCGCAAAAATCCAGCTGCTTAAACAGATGGCTTTTGAATTTTTATGAGCGGCCAATTCAAAAAGTACAGGCGTAATATTCAACACATTTCAGTTACTGTTGATTTTTCCAAACCCTAACCCGCAGCACTTGATCTTCCATTGCACCCATTGTTAAAAAAATCATCACAGAAGCTGTGTAATGAAATTATCATCATCTATATAATAATAAATCTATAAATTATATCCAAATAATCTTTTAAATAAAATCTAAAAAAACACTTAATAACCACATCCAATTAACTTCCCTCTTGATCAAATGGAAGCTTCTGGGAAGTGCCCACCTCTTCTTTCTGGAACTCGTATTGATTCCAGTAACTGGCACATCCCTTGGCTAGCACAATGCAGACGCTTACACTTACCACAAGATTTACCCCATATTTGATCACTGCCCAACTGGCCTCGGGGTATCCTGGCGATACCAGCCCATAATCCATGTTGTAGTCTTGGAAATTGACTACGGGGTGCTTCTCATGTCCTTCTGATATCAGGTATAACAGAGTCTGGCCAAAATTAGACATTAGCGCATGCCGTCTAAGAACCAAAACTTCATAGCCGATAGATCCCACCACACCGAATACATATGAATGAAAGTCTTTTGGAAGAGAGAAACATAGAGCAACTACCAAGATCAAAAACACAGTACTGACAATCGTGTGGACCGCTGTAGTATAGTTAACCCCGCGGTGGTTTATAATAGCATCGGCATATACAGTGGGGTTAAAATCAACCAGCGATGGAACAGTATCTGCTCCAGTAAGTTCAGGCAACGGGAATTTAAATGCTCGGAAAAGGTAATTCAAAAGCAATGCAGCAACTGCACAGGTAATTATAATCCCCTTCTTTGACGTCGTCTCAACCTTAAACGAGCCACTGTTCTCATTTGAAAAAAAGTTGAATATCCACGCAGCAAACGTGGCTAGATACAAGATCCAGAAATTACTTATTTTGGGCTGCTCTGGTGGGAACTGAAGAGCAGAGATACCGGACTCAACTTGATTGTCGACAAAGCTCTGAAGCATGTAAACCACCGTGCCCAACAAAACTACAGTGATTGCTTGAAATGAAAAAACAGTCACACGAGGATATCTCCAATTGAGCTTCTCCAGATCTGGTGTTGGGCCAAAGAAAACAGCAGACAATGAACTCAAGACGGGGATGTAAACTGCTATGAAAGCATACCAAAAAAGAAGCATGGCCGAAACTGGGGCCACCAGAAACAACCCTTGAAGGCCAGACAGCGATGAGTTTTGTTTGTGGAAGATTGCGACCGAGAGTATTGCTGGAAGCAAAATAATGCGTGTTGTTTTGAAAGCCCAAAACTTGAAAGCTCTCGCAGGCGAGAACTTTTGCGAGTGCGGAACAAACACTTGGTTCAAATATTGGCAAGTGTAGCTAAACACATCGGTGGCAGCCCAGCTAGTCAGCATTAGACTATCCAACAGCGTGCCTTCGAATTTAGAGTGAACGCTGTTGTAACCGGAGATTTCAATTGCAAGAAGGATCAAAACACACGCACCTTTAAATTCTTGTGTTCTAGGAGTGGGTGAAGACCCCCGGATTCCAAATCCAAGTCCCAAGACTAGCTGAATGAGTAACAGAAAATACAGGGGACTAAAAGATTTGTCAAGCTTTGCAAAGGCCTGGGTATTTTCCGAGGAATAGACATATATGGCTGCAACCAAAATGGCAATTAAGGTAAAAACAGGCGCACTGAAGTTGGTTGCAGATACATTTGAGCTGTTAAACACGGGTATAGAAGCTCCCATAAACAGAAATGCCAGGAAAAAGACTGCGACGCCGGTTGCTACCTTTACTTGAGAAATTGTGCCATTAGAAGAATAGTCGACACAGCATGTTCCTTTAAACTCAAGGGCGCCTGATTCAACTATTTTTTGATTGCACATGTGATTGAGCAGAATAGAAGCCATGGTTAGCCACGTTTGATCAGTATAGCTGACACCACCCTTGGCATAAACCTCGGGGTGGTTGAGGCCTCCGAGCTGGTTAAAGACAGGCATGTAGTGGATGGTTGGGCTTGGAGCATAGCCCATGCCGTCGAGAGAAACGACACCACCCATTGAAGACTCGTTATCAAAGCCCATTGTTTTCTCAAACATCTCTACAAGTCCATTGACTTTTTCTGGAAGAAGGGCCTGCTTATTTAATCCTTCGAGCAGCGGGTAATAAGGCACTAATGGGGGAGCCACGTATATTTTTTCAAACGCCAAAGTGCCATTGGGTGGGGCCACCAGAAAGCCAGAGCAAAAGATTTGGAAATAAAGAGAGAACTGGCTTTGAAGAGAAATCGCGTCGTCCATGACTTTTTTTCTCAGCAGGGTATGGCCGGTTGTCAGAAAAAAATAGGACTGAGGAGAATCGGTGCGGTTGTGTTTCTGGGCCACGTCCTTTGCGTAAGTCTTGTGGATGGAGTTGAGCCCCTTGTTTGAAATGTCTCTCAAAATCTCAATGTCGACCTCGTTGAGAAGCGGCAACGCCAAAAACCTGACTAGCAGGCCGTTGGGCAAAGTCAAGTTGGTAGATTTGAGCTCGGCTTGAGTTTCTCTTTGATGTCCGTCTGCCCCCAGAATATCGGCAAGTGCATGGTATACGTGTTTTGCTGTTTCGTCACCCGCTACAATAATCTCGTCGCCTGGGCGCAGACATGTGTCAAAGGAGCCTATGGCGCCCTGATACTCGTACGGATGGAGTACGCAGGTGTCTGGCTGCCAAGTATGGCGCTTGTATCTGTCATTGTCTAGGTATTTCCCCGATGTCAGCAGCGTATCGCAGCGGTTGGTTCTGTTGCCCGAGCTGAAGGTGAGCTCGGAGTTTAAGTTTTCATTTAGACTTGTGCCTTTCACGGCTGGCGAAGAAACTTTGGCCCGAAGATACGTCATACTCGAGCTTGAGCTCATTAAGGTTGGTAGGAAAACCACGAGGACCAGCAGCCCTAGAATTATTATTTGAGCATTGATTCCAAGCGTCGTGTGCGCCCGAAGAAACGTTTGTTTAATCATTGCATTAAAAACCTAAAGTTTCTAAACTAGACAAAACTTGGATTGGGTTGCAAATAATCCATACAGTAGAATTATTACAAGTACTCCACCACCAAAAAAATAAAATATAAATACTAAATTTTATTTTTTTATGCCACCTCCTCCTCCAAAAACCCCACCTTATGAATCTTCTCAGTCCTGGCTCATGGGCCACCACAAGACCGTGGAAATGGCTACAGTTCAACATCATAACAACGTCTTTGTCGCTACTTTTATTTGCGCTGCTCTCCAGTTGGCGCATGCATCACACATACGGCAGCTCCCAGTGTAGCTCAATCCTAAAAGGCGGTAGATATCTCGACAACCAGTCGTTTTTCCCGCATCAGTGGCAGCCAGACGGCTGCGCTTTGCACAAGTATTCCGAACAAACTTCGTCTAACGAACTGAGCTCGTGTCTCTTGCCAGGCGACGAAATCATCTTTTATGGCGACTCGACGGGCCGCCAGATCTTCCACGCGATGGGCAACCTCATCCAGCAAGGAGCCGTTCTCGACGCCAAAACCCACTCGGTGTCGTTCAACGTTAAAAACATCACCATCTCGTTTGTTTGGGCCCCCTTTTTCAACGACACCGGCAACGAGATACTCAAAGACATTGCCGCAAACGGCCTGGATTCGGATCACAAGGCTGACGCGAAAAGTCGCGCACTGCCAGACGCCTCACGCCCGCCGAAAACATTCTTGATTGTCAGCGGTGGACTTTGGTTTGCACGAGACCTGGGCGACGAAGCGCCAACGGTTTTCAAAGAGAGGCTGCAGTCAGTGGTAGACACGGTGCTAAACAGAATACCATCTTCTTTCGAACATGCATATTTTATTCCCGTTATGACACCCTACTTCTCAAAGCTCACTACAAACCAGGAACTACTGACCCCGCAGCTGGTGGGCCCGATCCTCAAGGTCTCGGATGAGGTTTTCGGCTACAACCGTGGGAAAAATGGTGGCCCCGGGACTGGCGGCGAGATTTACAACGCGCTGGACACTTCTAATGCAGCCATTGACTACGTCCCAGTAATCTCGGATCTCGTTGACGAAAACCACCCAGGGCTTTTCGACACCAAAGGCGTGCACTTCACGGCGGCAGCACGATATGTCGAGGCCAATATTCTTTTAAACCACATGTGCAATAAATATCTGGCCCCCGAGCGACTGGGCTTCGATAAAGACCACGACATTCAAACATTTTCAGGTACATGCTGCGTCCAATATCCCTCGGTGCCAATTCTGCATTTGACCTGTGTCTTTTTGGCTTTTGTTCTTGGCTTTGGTTTATTGCTCAAAAAACTTGGCCGAGCTTATTTGCCTAAAGTCTTGCCTGTACTGGTCACCGTTTTATACGTCTACGCTACCGAGCGCAGCCATACCTTTAACACCACAATGCTATATTACGATTTGCGAAACCTGGTGATTTTCCTCCAAGCTGCATTATTTCTGGGGCTTTTCTTTACCAAAGAAGGCGAGCCGCTAATAAATGGGTCGCTATTGAGCGAAACGTTTCTTTTTGAATTCAAGGGAGTGTGCATTGCTATGCTTATTTTGATTGAGTTGACCGGGTTTGATCTTGAGTTTGAAGAGTTTGGAGGAGCCATTTTAAAGCAGATCTTTTACTCATCCTGGACTCTTCTCGAAGTTTACCATTTTACTCTGGAGCTCATTCGCTCCGTGGACCTCTCGCCAAAAGAAAAATCCTTGTCCTTGGGCCTCAAGTTCTCTCGTCTCTTAATTCTCCCAACCCTTTTATCTCTTGTTTTAACCTATAAGGGAGGCCCAGGCCTATCTCATTTTTGGAGCTCTGCTGTTGGCCGTCTATTTTTCTGGTATGTTTTTGCATTATCATTCCAGCCAGCAATCCGCTTTTGTCCGGCGTCGCTGAAAAAGTATCTCTTCTTGCTTGTGGTCTTTTTCGGGCTTATAATATATCCCATATCTTCCTCAATAACTCTGGAGGAAACCCCAGAGTCTATCTCAAGAGACTACGCCCTGGTTTTCCTTGCGGTTTTAGCAGCTATCTGGGGGTCCTTCTCTTCCTTCCAACACTCTTTAACCCCATCCCACCAAGGGCTATTTGTGGCAGCCCTGGGGCTTGCCATGGTCATTAATACGGCCTATGTTCTTGTGCCCGTGTATTTCCCCAGCATTACTGGCTCTTCGGCAAATCCTTCTCTTCTTGAATGCAACAATGACGTTCGCGAAACGGCCATTCTTTTGAGAGGTGCAGCCTATACTGGTTTGAGCCACTTTTTCCTAACTTTATTTTTTGTCCTCACGTGGATAGCGTTACGAACGCAAATCTCCTCCTGTACCTACATGACATTTTTCACAGAATCCGGTAAATGTGCCTACGAAGCCATCGTTCTGCGTTTCCACGTCGCCCTGACTGCAGCTGGTGCGGCGTCACTTTGGCTGCTCCCCGGGGGGTCGGGCACCGTTGTTTCCGGGCTGCTTAAACGCGCATATCAAGTAATTCCAATAGACACCCCGCTAAACAACTTTCAGTTCCCCGGTGAGTTTGCATTTCACATGGGATGGCTCTTAAACTCTTCAATAGTGTTGATCATCTTTGCGCTACTTGCCAGCTCTTTAGGGTCTATTTGGAGTGATGCCCAGGTCCTACAAGGGAGCAACGAGTTTGAACTTGTGGACAAAACAAAACCCCAGGATATAGACCCTTAAATCAGGGATAACACTCAATTTTTCTAGACACTCATGAAAACGACTTTTAAAAAGCCGCGGAAATTAATCTATTATAATAATTATGAAAAGTTTAATGCTATCTACAGTTAACCAATTTTTTTTTATTCTAGTTCATGTTCTTCCATCAATTCAGCTTTTGGAGCGGAAACCGGTTTAGTAAAGTCCTTCTGCCAAACACTACTCGAAAACTCAATTATCGTGCAAAACACGCCCAAAGAAAGCAGCAAAGCGACGCACTTGCGCACTTTGCCTATTAACGCAATGGATGCATAATTGAAAATATGGCTCTTTGGGGTAAAGTAAAAGGTGAGAGAAATCTGCGAAGAAAGAACTATACCAGTTGGAATATAGTTTAAACGCAGAGTACCGCCAGCAGCTAGAAAGATATAAGGATATAAGAGAAGGGCCTCGTAACTGCTTTTGGCTATGCGAACCCATATTCCAATATACCGTGGTCCTGACTCAGTAGCTGTTTGCAACAAGCGCAGTCGTAGAACCAAGTAGCACGCTGCTGAACTCAGAACTAGAACTGTGTGTGCCAAAGCATTGTAACCTTTCCCTCGAGCGTCCAAAAGCTGGATTCGAACATGAACGTTTGCCTGGAGAAAAGAGATTGGCGTAACAGGTCCATTAGGAGCGACAGGAGTGTAGTAAGAAAATAGGTAGAAAAACCAGTTAAAAAGAGCGGTGGCGACAATAACAGCTAGCAAAGCCAGCTGGAGAGATGGCTTGCAGGCAGAAGTGCTGTTTTCTTTTTGTTTATGCTTGGAATAAACTGCTAACCAAACAGCAAAAAGCACAACCCAGTAGTCTTGCGAAAACGAGTTTAGGACTGTGGTAAAGGTAGGTTTTGAGCTGGCGGTGGAAAAATACAATAGAAAAGGCGAAAAGATGAATGGCACCACAGAGAGACAAACCAACGCAGCTGATTGCTTTTCCAAGTCTCTGTTTATGGTTTGAATGTCGGCAAATAAGTGTCGTATAAGCGGGAGAGAAAAGAATACAAATAAATACCAATAAGAAAGTTTGATGGCCAGAGGTATGTAAGAAGGAGCAACGGTTGCTGGAGTTCCTTCAATAATGCTGGCAGTAACGCTGGAGTGAAGCAATAGCGGTAGGGTTAAGACTCGCGCAATTCTATATGCAAAAAACGGAAATAACGATTTATAAGACTGCATAAGATTAGAGGGCGATGAAAAGGAAGAATTATTAGAGTCCAGACAGTCTAAAGTGAACTGATAAAGCTGAAGCATGACCCAGGTAGAACCCAACAGTCGAACCATCATTTCGCCTGCAAACGTTTCTTTCAAATAAGCAAACCCGGAATACTGGATTAAAATGAGTAAAGACACGCACACGCCTTGCCATTCCAAAACTAACGGTTTGGCTAGCAAACCCTGGGCATAGGCTGGTGCACTGTTCTCGACAGGGGAAAACACAAACGACAGGAGTGAAGACAAGAGCCAAGCTTGGATTAGCCCCCAAAATTCCTGAGGAGAATACACCAGAGAGATTTTCGAAATAACTTGAGACTGGTTGGAAACTCGAGCCCACGTTGACACCAGCCCAAGAACAAGAATTACCATTGCCGAGAATTTTGCAGCAGGCACCAGTTTTTTAAAGTTGGAGGAAGCCTTCATTAAAAGACATAACGGTAGGAAAATAAACGCTTTGAAAAGTAAGCGGATAAGCCAGCCGTTTTCGCCGTACTCATAGTCTTTGAACTTGACGCAACAGTTCCCTGGAGAAAGTTTTTGAAAGCCATCGGCAGCCTGTTGATTACAAAGATGGTTGATAAGAATGTTTGCTTGTTCGACAAACGCCGGCTCCAAAAAATGGATGCCCATCTGGTCGAACAAGCCGCGATGGTCGCCTCCGGCCAGCTCGTTAAAAACTGGGACGTAGTAGGAGGAGATTTCATGTCTGCGGTCTTCGCGGGTGCGGTAGCGCACACCTCCGCTGTATTTTGCTGGGTGACTATTTTTTACAGTTTCGTTTGTGCGCACATAGTTGAACAGAGCATCGGACGCACGCATCATGCCATTATAAATAAAGCTGTTCATGTTGGTCATCCGGACATCTTTCAGAATTCCATAAAAGGGTATAAAGGGCGGGGCAATATAAACGGTATCAATGCCACCATCTGCTCGCTCGTCAATTATCTCCAGCAGCCTTTTAAAATTGGCCGAAAATTCGGGAACGACGTTCTCTTGGGCCTCGAGAAAGGGAAACCACGCGCCTGCAGTTATAAAAAGATGCAGCTTGGGCGTGTAGTTTGGATCTTTGTTAAGGGCCAGGGCTTCTTGTCGGTGTTGCGACCGGGCCCCGTTTAAGGCAATGTCATGGATCATAGCGGAGCCTGAACTGTTGAAAAAGACGTCCCAGACCAACCGGACAGTGATGGAGTTACTCTGGAAAGTTTTGTCTCTGTGGGTACCGTCGAATTGTTTGTGTTGGTTGAAAAGCAAGTTTAGGACTCCCCAGTAAACCTGCCGCGCTGTTGAATCTCCAAAGATGATGATTTCGTCTCCAGGCCGCAGACAGGATCTAAGGCCATAGGATCCGAGCCCCCGGTAATGTTGAAGCGCACATCCATCTGGTTGCCAGTTTCTTGGTTCTTCGTCGATATCGTTGAGATGGCGGCCGTACTTTAGAATCGAATCGCAGTTAGAGTCAAGAGTGGATGGGGCCTGGTGGATTTCATTGTTTGATAGCGTGTACTTGTTTAGATGGTGTATATTAACAAATATAGCAACAATGGCCAACACTGAGATGACTAGTGGCACGGAGCGTGTCCCCGCGAAAAGTTTAAAGAACAATGTCATTTAGAAAATGGGTATGATTTAGAAAAAAAAAAAACATAACAAAGAAACTAATGAATGAAACATAGGTGTAGATTTTATTTTTTATATTCGACAGCAACACAGAAAGAAGCGAGATTTGTGGATTGGAAAAAATATATATTATATATTTTAACCGAAGTAGAAAGCCAGAGTTTCTGGATTAGGATGTATAAAAAGAGTATCCTAAAAGAATTTATTATTTTTCATGTCTGATTAAGAGAAACACCAGTGACAATAGTTGAAAAAAGTTGAGGAGAACACAGTTTGTAAATCAAAAATGGGAGGTTTCCTTTAATCTCCACGAGGACATGTTGGAAATTTTCAAAAGCAATGGGTCACATAACATTAGATGACATGCAAAATAATCAGATTTAACACACGATAACAAATAATAGATTATTTGGTAATAGATATAAAGAGAATTATTTATTAATTAAAGAAAAACAAAAGTTTAGTGAATTTTGATATCTGACAAAGTAACAAATTTATAGCTATATTTTTTTCTTTTTCCCAATAAGCGACATGGCGCAGAGGAAGCGCGCAGGGCTCATAACCCTGATGTCCTTGGATCGAAACCAAGTGTCGCTATTTATTTTTATTTTTTTAAATAGCCAACTTTTGAAACCTTGGTCACAATCTTTAAAAGCTAAAAACTTCCCATGCCAGTACATTTTTGCTTGAAAAGAAACGCCAAAGGCCTCAGGGTCTCAAAAGCCACGTGGAAATACCAGAAACAAGTTCTCCAATTTTTTTTTTTTGGCCATGAAAATATTTTTGGGCTTCTACTATCAACAACATCGCCATTGTCATTTTTTTTCTCAACCTCGTTCAAGGTAGCACCCGCCTCCAAGAAAAGCCAATAACCAGGCGTTATAGATACTCCACTCTAATGCCCAGTTGCTCCAGAACCCGCAGCCAAGCTACGTTCTAAATGGAGGCAGAGATACCCTCGCCCTCCCCCGGCAAATATGGGAGATCAGAGCGCGGAATTATGTTACATCGGCCACGTTCGACTCTGGTGCCACAGCGCATCCTAACCACAAAAAAAAAAAGACCCGACATGCAAAGCGTTGAATCTGGCGACGATGGCTATTCTCCCGGAGGTTTTCGCAGGGGCAACTTCAACTGCAACATTGCGCGCAGCTGCACTGGTTGGCACTTGAACCGAGCCAAATAACCAAAACAGACGTCTCTGCTAAGCATTATTTCATCACCTGATTGCCGCTCAACATCCGTCACAAATGCTTCTCCCAACTTCAAGCAAAGGCCAGTTCCTATGGTTTTGCTCGCCATGCCCACCTAATACCCTTTAGAAAGTTTTTCCAGCGGTACGATTTCAGGATACCTCTACAATCCCTGAGACTACCTAAATGCCACTTTAAAACGAGTGAGACGCTGGGCTATTATCAGAACCAGTTCAAGCGCAGTCTCAAAAACCATTTTTCCTGGAAAATGCAGTTACGTCCAAGATTCCCTAAGAAAACCGGCTTTTGATAAATATAATGGTTAAATGACTTTTTTCACCACAACTATCAGCTTGTCATTACATTTTGGGAGTTTTTTTCCTATAAATTGAAACTTGGATGTAAACAAAAACTGGCATTCCCATAAATAAAAAATGTACCCCGCGCTATCCACAGCTCAATCTGCTTCTCAAAAACTTTTTAATCTTTTTTATAATAAGTGACATGCTGGATGAAACCCTTTTTATGTCATGTTGACCAAAATTTCAGTTTTACCACGACCACATTATACCCCACTTAGTTGTATAGTTACCTGTTTAAATATATATTGCAAATGGATTCCTGAATACCTCTTTTTGTTTGGCGTGTCTCGAAGGTTTCTTTGGGGGCATTGCTACAATCCCTGTTACCGAATCACTGGCCTAAACATAGCCATGGACGTAAACTTGTGCGGTCTTGTAGAGACTTTGATTTCCCCACAAACGGGGATCACAAATTGAATGTGTTGGTTTTTCAATGCCCGAGTGGTTTACGGGCAATTTTAAGGTTCCAGACCCGATGTGTGTACGTCCCGTGCTGTAATATACCGCCGATTAAATATCCCAGTCTGTGTATCCAAACAAGACCCGGAGCGCTATGAAACCCGGCTTGCCAGATAGATCACGGTTCGGGCATATAGAATATCTAAATTTTATTTCATTCCAGATGCAATAACGCAAAGAAAAAGTCGTTTTTACAATTCCCCTACAAAAAAAAATCACAAAACCCTAGCCCTTGAGGAACCCAGCGGTTTCCACCAAAACCAGGTTTTTTTTTGGTTTTTGGACCATTTTTTGGACCCTTTTTCGCTCCATTTCCCACACTTTGCGCCATAACCCGGCAACCCCGCACCTAACCCGCTAAACTACAGGTTATTAGAGCCATGGAGCCCAGTGCGCATCGATTGAGAGTGGTTCCACAAACGGCGCGTTTCAGAGACACTGGCCTCGCAAACTCGCCGGGCGCCCGTCGGCCCCCCCAGCCCAGCTCAAGGGCTTGGGAAGCACACCGACTGCGTGCCGCTTATAGACCAAGACACCAGAGCTCACGTTCTTTGCAAGGAGACGCGGGTGGTAAGTTTACGAGGGGTTTTTTCAAAGGGCGTGTGCAACGGCAGGTTCAAGATTTACAAACGGTTCCGGGCAGTTTCCTTCCCAGAGTAGGAGTCTGGAGAAACGGCCAAGATCTCGAGCCGACATGCCAAAAGCACACCAAAACCAAGTGTCAGACACCATATTCTTCAAAGCATTTACATTCTTATCCAATTTTTTTTCAGTGCATTATATATACATATATAACAAGTATACATGTTATTAAAAATTAAAAAAACTTGCCCTTCTTTTCAGTAACATTTCTGTTTCGTTTTTTTCCCTCTAAAATCAAAAGTTAAACAGTATGAGTTTAATGGACGGGGACTTGTCAACATTCATGGGAAACTTTCAGGCCCATGGCTTGACTAGGCATTACTTCCGGCCGGCGCCTGCGCCTGTACCTGGTATGATGACGAGGACGACGAGGACGATGATGACACACCTCCTCCCACAGACGCGAGGGCCGCAGCAGACGGCGCCATCGCATTTAGCTTTTTATCAACAATCGACAGCCCTGGGGTCTTTGTCGGCGTCGATATGGTGCTTGTCGCATTGTTTAGCGACAAATGGGCGGGCGATGCGCCCAGCGGAGTGGCGTTACTTCCTGGCGTAGTTATGGTGCTCTTGCTGGCCGGCGTCATGGGGGTCGCGAGGCCTGTGGGTTGTCCCGAGTACGTTGAGGCCGCAGCAGTTGTGTTGATTGGAGCAGGCTGCGGCGCGCGAGTTACTGTCCCGCCCTTGTTTTTCAAATACTGTAGCGCGACCGGAGACAGTTTACTAGCAGAAGTGGACGACACTGTGGGGAGCGCGCTTTCGACAGAGTTTAGAACAAGTAGCTCGGCAATGGGGAACGTGGTAGAGCCTGAAGGTGCCATGCGAAGCGAGTACACCAGGGGTGATTCCGGCTCGCCTTCGGCGTCCATTGGCGTGCTTGCATTAGCTCGCGATGCCAAAGCAGACAAGATTCCAACCACGTCTTTATTTTGGACGGCTGTGCGCAGGACGGCATTGGGTTTACTGACCATGTTGACATATTTCTTTTCAATGTACTTTTCGCGAATAAAGGCGACGCGGTTCTCAATGATTTTGGACGTCTGTTTGGGTCTAGGGAGCTTGGCTTCCCAGATGCTATTCACCAGGTTATTATTGACACACTTGACAAGATCAATAAAATCGCTGGTAAAGGAAACCGTGTCGAGAGTGAGCGAGCGCACTTTTGAGATATGGGTGCCTAGCGAGCGGTGGACGCCGGAGCAGTCGATGCACAAGACAACGAGCAAGTTGATGGAGATCCACTCGACCTTGGACTGTTGTCCACAGTCTGCACAAAAGTGGTTACTAGCATCCAGCCCGCGGACCAAGTCCACGATGCGGGAGTTGCCATTGATGGCGGGCATTGGTGGGGGTAGAGAGGAGGGTTTTTCATGAGTGTTTGCGCCCTTGCTAACTCTGCGGTGGAGTGAAACCTTGCGCACATTAAGTTTCGCCAGCTCTCCGCGCAAATCGCTCAACTCGCGTTTAGAGTCCTCGGTTTTGATGTGGGACAGCGAGGCCGAGCCGTGATGGTGGTGGTGATAGTACGAGCTGGAGGTCGATTGGTCGTGTGACAGGCGGGAGCTATTGGTTCCAGTGGCTGCGGAAATAAAGGTTTCTGAGTTGTTTGTAGTTTTGGCCACATCTTCCAAGCTGGAAGAAATGCCGTGGTTGAGGGCTTTTATCCACGACAGCATGTCGTCTTCTGAAGTGGCCTGATAAACACGCTTGTAGTTTGGTGTCACCACTTCAAAGCAAAAGCGGCGTTCGGCGTTTCGCGCTTCGCGGACAAGCGCCATGCGCAAGTTGATGGGCTCATTGTGCAAGTCCATGGCACCCTGTTTCCAGTTGGTGTACTCACAAAGTTTGCCACCAGCAAGAACGACCCAAAACTTGTGCCAGCCAGGCTTGTTGAGATTGATTTGGTCATTGATACCGCCCGGGCGCGACATTGCCCAAAGAAGACCTTGCTTGTTGATGCTAGACGCAGTGAGTCCGTTGGCATTGGAGAGGCCAGATCCCGCACTCAAGCTGCTGCTATTGGCGCCGCTTCCACTAATGGGTAGAGCGGTACTTGTGCTACGTTTCTGTTCGTCATTGTCGTAGACCGATTGGCTAGAGGGGGATAAGATGGCAGGGCTATTTATATTAGAGCTACTGAGTTGGGATGACGACGATTGGAGTTGTGACTGCGGTTGAGGGGGTGGCGTAGTCATGATGCGGGTATCAGCAGTGGTAGGAGTGAAAAGAGTTGGGCTAGTTGAGTCAGTGTTTGCAGGAGAAGATGCGATTCCGGCGGATTTCCCAAACTTTGAGCTGAAGGGCGAGTCATCAAAGTCGGGAGAAGATGTGTGGAAAGATGGGTTTCTGTGGTGGAGAGAGTTTGTTGCTGCAGTGGTATTTGTGTTATTGGTATTGGAGGCGGCAGCAGTTGTAGAGCCAGGGGCTGTTGATGATGATACTGAAGATGAGGAGAAAGGCAATTGTGTTGTTCCTGAGGTCTTAAAGTTTGAGTTAAATGACTCAATCAAATGGGAGGAGCCCAAGTCTGCGTCAATGACATGATGAGAGGATGTGGAAGGAGGGTCACGGGTAGAACGCTCAATGGCACGCCGCTGGTCCTCACGGTCTTCGCGGTGGCGCTGCCATTCGCGGCTGGCACTCTTGACTTCACTTGCAATGTGGTCGATTTCGGGTTTGTTGTTGACGCGGATACGGTCACTAATGGCGATGAGAGTATTGACTTCAGCTTCGGCAAAAATGGCCAGCTGGTGCATGACCATTTGTTGCTTGCGGCCACCGTGGAGATCCTGCAGAAAAGTAAAGTAGTCAAATCTGCGAAGTTCAAACGCGCGCCGTTTTTCAATGTATTTGGAGTCGCTGTCTGATTTTTTCTTTCCCTTTGCTTCTTGCTTGACCGAGAGGTAGCGGGAGAGCCAGCCGTAATATTCGCGAGACTCTTCGTCAAACTCCTTTTTGCGCTGG
Source organism: Magnusiomyces ingens NRRL Y-17630 (assembly GCA_900497715.1). Taxonomy (NCBI): domain Eukaryota; kingdom Fungi; phylum Ascomycota; class Dipodascomycetes; order Dipodascales; family Dipodascaceae; genus Magnusiomyces; species Magnusiomyces ingens. Next base: position 2,694,777 of record UIDE01000002.1, read on the forward strand.
TCAAACGTTTTAATTTCCTGGTCGTAGAGTTTGCGAGCAGGGTCAATGACGTGTTCTTGAAACTTTGCGGCAGAGCGGCGGAGCAAGTCGAGGTTGAAGTAGGCCGAGTTGGACTTTGAGTTGAAGTAGTAGTGCATGAGGGTTTGTAGTGGCAGTGTTTCTGAGAGTGTAGTTTCTTGGATACATTCGAGAAACAGCATATGGGCTTCAATGAGGGCCAGTTGGCGTTCGTGGACGGCGAGGGCGCGTTTGAGGAATTTTTTGACTTTTGCCTTGAGGTTACTAGTTTTGCGCTCGTATTCGGCAATTTGAGCACGGAACATTGGGCCATCTTCAGGCTGCAGAATGGTGTCGTCACGCGGGCGAGGAATAAAAAGCGCGCGTTTTTCACGGGCGCGAGTTTCCATGATTGATTCTGTAGTTGTTGTGGATGATGTGGTGGTATCTTCAGGTAAAATAAGAGAAGAAACAACCTGAGGGTGGGGGACTGTTGCTGTAGTAGTTGTGGGAAGGGAAGAGGAGGTATTTGTGGGAGTACTTGTCGAATTAGGATTTGGAGTGTCACCGGCTATTAAGGTTTGCTGGGATGGTGGGTTAGTAAGAGGAGGCGGCGGCGGTGGGCCTTGAGGAGGGGGAGGCGGCGGTTGATATTGAGGTTGAGGAATTGACAGCGAAGAATCATGATCCAAGCTTGAGGGGGTTGAGAAGGCATTGGGGTAAGCATTGACGGAGTGGGAGCTTGCGGAAGGATCAAAGGAGTATGTATCTGCAGACCCGCGACGAGAGGTGGAAGACTGGAAATTAAAATGGTGGTCTACCGAGTCTGGGGAAGACGGGTAGTAGTAGGGGGGTTGAGCGGCTGCGAATTTTGAGATGTTTGGAGAGGCCGATCTTGCGCCCATACGGGAGGTTAGGTCCGAGGGGTATGTTGGTAGAGGAGGGGATGAGACTAGATGAGGAGAGGAGAGGCGCGGGGGCGGGGAGGAGGCTTCAGTGAGTTCAGGGAGAGGCTCCAAACGGTCCGTATTGAGTTTGGGAAGGGATTTAGGAAGGAGGGCGGCGGTGGCGGGAAGGTCTTGTTGGTTTTGGACCCAGACGGCGAAGCGGACGAGTTGGCGCAAGCTGTGGTCCCGTTTGTCGTATTCTGCAAAGCAAAAAATGAGGCGTGTTCCGCGTGAATCGCGCTTAAACTCAGGGCTTGTGAGGCTTGGGAAGGACTTCCAGACAAACTCAAAGGAGCAGGGGGACGCGTAGTCGCCGAGTAGAACGACGTTTTCTTCATTTTGAATATTTGGGTTATCGAGAAACTCATGGAGCAGGAGGTTATCTAGGGCGTCGATTGAAGGGGCCACGATTAGGGTGAGGTTATTGATGGGTGCCGATTGTGGAGCCGAGACCTGGATTTTGAATTTGAGGACGGACAACGGAGGCAATTTTGGTAGAAACGGAAAGTTACCTCTTGGGTCCGGATCCTTACAATTGGAGTGTTAGGTTTTTTTAAGCCTGTCTTCAAGATACTTACAAGAATGTACTCCATGAGCTGTTTTGCATCGAGCGCCTTTGTTGAGAAATCGACCGAGTTTGTTTTCAGGTTGAGATCAAAGGAGGTCTGGAAGACGCTGGTGTAGTTTGGCAGGGCCAGCTGGGACCCGGGCGACCCGATGATGGCGCGGTCCGAGAGGGCCGCCTGGGGCTGCGGGGGCGTTTGCTGGGGGGATGTGGATGGAGGGACGGTTGGCACTGCGACCGAGATGAGGGAGATGAAGAAGCGGGACGGGTCCCGGACAAGCAGCGCGGCGGCCGAGTCTGCCGGGACGGAAGAAACGGAGCCCATGATTTGGTGTGTCGGAGGCGGGGATTAACAGAAGGGGGGGCTTGTGGTTGTTTTGAGGGAATGGGGGGAGATGGGAAATTGGTGGTGGTGAGCAAATAAAGGGGAGGTTTTGAGCGGTTCAGGTGGGAAATTTTTCTGCCTGAGAAAAAAACTTTTGGATGAGTTTTTTGACGCGGGCCGTTTCACAGATTTATGGGAGGGGAGCAAGGGAGCGTCATGTGACTGGGAGCGTTACGACGCCATTGTGGGTAGGGGTTAAATGTTACCGGGTAGGCGTTGCCTACCAGCAGTAAGTTACTACGAGTAATTTGACCTCAACTTTTTTTTGCATCAGCACAGGGATTTTTTATATTCAACATTCTAAATAAATTAAATAAACCATCTGCCCCTTTTGTTTTCGTTAAAGCATCAAGGACACGCCGCCGGCAACAAGGGCGCCCAGAACACCCACGTTCAGCAGGGTCGCCGCGGCGTTGGCAGTCTCCGCCGGCTTGGGGTGGGTCGAGGTCGTGGCGGCCGTTCCGTTTGTGCCCAGCGTTTTGTTTGCCGACCCCGAGGAAACGGCGGCAGCGGCGTCCGTCTTGGTGGCGTTTTTGGTTGTTGCTGCCAGCGCCGTGGCCGTGTAAAGAGAGAAGAGCGTGCAAGTGAGAGGGAACTGCATGGCGGGAGTGTAATGAATATGGAGACTGTAAAAGTGTTACTCAACTCTTGTTGTGAATTGACTGTAGATGTACAACTATTCAAAGGAAAAAAGAGGGAAATCCTCGGTCTTATATATATTTTTTTCCGAAAATGGTCCCTTTGGCTCGCGCGTATTCACCTTGTGGTTTTTCCATAGCGAGCAGCTATTTCCCGCCACCTGCCTCCCCCCTTCCAGAGCCCATATTTGCGTTTCTTCTAAAAATAGGAGCCTTTCTCTGCCTTCTCCTGTTTAATTTCCTCTAATTGATACACTCTGTATTAAAAATAATGTTTCGAAAAAGAGCTCCCTTGTCCCGGAAATCATTAAAAAACCTAGCATTCTAAAAAAAGAGCCCCAGGTCAACTGTAAACTTTGACCTCCAAGCCAATCCCCCCTTACTGGTGATTTCTCCTTTAATCAATGTCTAAGTCCTTGTTAACTATGTCCTCTCTCGTTGGTAAAAAAAATGGGCTGCCACAACTGCTGCGGCTTTTAGTGCCTTAACCAGCCTTTTCGCGTCTCTCCTAAAATTGGATTTCTGTGCTTCTAAATCATTCACAATCTCCTGGATCTTCTCCTCCTTTTTTAATCTAAGCTTATTTCTGTAAATTACTCTGTAACAGTAAAATAACCAAATTTATCTCTTTTAATTTTAATCCGCTGCTTTCTCGGATCCGTCACCTTAAATCCAACCCTTCCCATTCCTAACCGTCCCTCGCAGTTATATGTTTTATCCCATGTAATCTATTTATATATTCTATATATACACCCTTTTTTATCGTGCTTTTTTCAAAGATATACCCATTCACTTCTTCTTCCTTGCGCCCGAAGCTTCTCCCATCTGTGCAAATAAAGCCCCGGCTGGGCCTCCCAAACTTCCGGGATCCCCCATCTTGGCCAAAAGCTCGGCCAGCGCCGTCAGCTCCTCCTCCTTTCCCTCGCCTCCGCCAGGGCTACCTTGAAGAATCCCATGGTCCCGTAACTCCTGCTCAAGACCATCAAAGTCTTCCTCCGTAAACTCAAAATCCTCCTCGCCTCCCCCCTGGGTACTGCTTGGAGTCTCCCGTTGCTCCTGTCGGGTCTCCTGATACTCCGCTATTTGCTCAGGCGTCAGGTGCAGCGCCTCTTTCAAAAAAAACTCAAAAAAATCATCCTCGTCTATCAAAACCTTATCCTCAGACTTGGTTTTACCCTTGCCGCGCTCGCTACCCAAGTCGCCTTCATCGCTACTACAGCTGCTGCTGCTGTCACTGCTACTCGCGTCATCACTCTCATACCCTTCCTCCTCTTCCTCTTCAATCATATCCTTGACTTGCCCAAAAAGCCCCTCAAACTTCTCTTTCAACTCCGCGTCCTCTTCTCCTTCAGCGCCTTTCGAGGCCTTGGCCTCCATCTCGTACATCCATTCATTGCCATCAACTGTCGAGTCCCACTGGGCAACCTCCTGGGCACTTGGCTCCTTGATTTGAGCATATAACCTCGCCACATTGGTATCTTCCACTGGCCGCGGCAGTCCGCGCTCACGTAAACTTGCGTAAAATAAGCTGTCTTCCAGCGCCTCCTTCTCCATGTTTGCCGTGTACGGCATGGCCTCCATCTGGGCCGCGTCTCGTTCACCCAGTATCCGTGCAAACTCTGCATCTTCATCAGCAACAAGCTGTGCCAAACTTTCCTCTTCTTTGCGGGCCGTGTGTTCTCGTAGCAGAAGATCGAGCGTTGCTGTGATTTTGGTGCCCAGCATACTTTCCTCATAGCTCACGTCCTCAAACCCAGCTACAAAAGCCCCAAACCACGGGGGTGGGCCAGACTCGTCCAAAACATACTTGGCGTAGACCAGCCGCGTTAGCTGCGCCGTACATCGAACCATCCCGGCGTCGTTCGCCGTGTCGTCACTGTCGACATTTACATGCCGCAGCCACGCTGCTTCCCGCTCAAACGCCTGGGGCTCGGAGCCCACCGTCTCAAACTGGTTGACTGCCAGGGCAATTACCCAGGGATATGCATGCAGCAGGCCGGCCACCTTGCGAGGAACGTAGATGGAAGCGTGGTGGGTGCTTGGGGCCGGGGTGCGGGCTCTGGCCAGAGCCTCGTCGTCGAGGGCCGGGTAGTGATCGAAGGAGGCCGGGGCGGCGGTTTCAATGAATTTAAGAGCCTGATCGATACTCAAGGGGGTTTCGCCCTTGTAGCGCGGGGGGATGATGAGCAGCTTGCCGTCGCGCAGCCAGGTTCTGTTCTGGGTGTTGTCTGGGTCCATCCAGTCGGGGAGTTCCTCCGCGGCCTCGATGAGCAGCAAGTCTCCGTCTGAATCGGACACGCGGATGTATGCATCGCGGAAGGCCAGGGACATTTTTAGGAGGATGTGCACCATGAGCCATTCGTCATCAATGCAGTGGCCGAAATGCGTGATTCCGTGGAGATATGGTCCCGAGACTAGGTGTTGTTAGATAGTATTAATAATAGGCACGATGAAACTCACCACCACTAAAAGCCAGACGTAACCGGAAAGTCTCCTTATACCAGATGTGTGTGCGTAGGTCGGTAGACAGGTACTTGTGGATCCAGTCCAAAATCTGATTTAGTTCATCTATGCGAGTCTTTTGGTCTTTGATACCTGGGAGCAAAACCACTGCCTCAAAGGTATTTAAATGGAATAGCGGAACATCAACAAACGTCTTCTGGAGCTGATTTTCCATGTTTGTAAAATGGGTATACTGAAGGGTATCGTAAGGGAAAGAACAAAAATGTCAGAATTTGGAATTTAAAAGTCAGTCGCATGTAGAAAAAAAAAATTCCATCATTTCGTCAACAATCGCCCGCCTTAACTTTCATCCCCCTTAAATCACCTCCCAAAAAAACAATTGTTACCACCACCACCAATTCTTCTTTTGTCATCAAAAAAACATTTAGGTCCCATCAACTCCTCCCTTACCACACCTGTGAAAATAACCAACCAACTCTCTCATAATGTACGGAGCGCGCACCCGGATCAGCGCACAAAACGCAAAGGCTCGGGTATGTCTTCCAAGCCAGTCCTTTTTTTTTTCTAATTTCTTTTTTTTTTTTTCATAGCTCGCCGACTCTTATGCCCAGCTTCTCCGGGAAATCATGGCGCCAGAACCAACCCTAGTCGGAAACTACTCCATCATCCGGCAACTGGGCGAGGGCTCCTTCGGTAAAATCTATCTGGCCGTACACAAACCTACCCACACCCGGGTCGTGCTCAAATGTGCCGCCAAAACAGACCCCCAGCTTGTGCGGGAGATCCACCACCACCGACTGCTGCGGCACCCGCACATTGCCCAATTCTACGAGTACATTGTGACCGAGTCCGCCGTCTGGCTAGTCATTGAGTACTGCCCTCGAAACGACCTCTACGGCTACCTCGTCAAGCGCCGGCGGCTGTCTCCCGACGAAACTCGCCGGCTCTTTGCGCAAATTTGCGGAGCCGTCGCGTACACGCACTCGCGGCATTGCGCACACAGAGACCTCAAACTCGAAAACATCTTGCTCGACAAGCATGCCAATGCAAAGCTGTCGGACTTTGGGTTCACGCGCGAGCTGCCAACCCCGCACGCGCTGCTGGAAACAGTCTGCGGAACCACGTGCTACATGGCCCCCGAGGTGTTGGAGCGCAAGCGGTACTCTGGCGAGGCGGTCGACGTGTGGGCGCTGGGCGTCATTTGCTATACTCTACTCTATGGCGAAATGCCGTTCGAGGAGGAATCCGACATTGATACTCGGCTCAAGGTGTTGACTGAGGAGCCCCCGTATCCCACCGACACCGAGGCTGCCGAGGCGGTGGGCCCCGAGGTGTTGGAGCTTTTGCAGCGCATGCTGTGCAAGGATCCGCGCAAACGGCCGGCCGTTGTAGAGATTCTGCGCAGCTCATGGATGGGTGCTGAGGGGGCGGCCCAGCTCGAGATACTGGCGACTCCCGACCGGCCTTTATTTTCGACCCGGGCCGAGCGCCGGTTGTTGCGCAAGTTCCACGCAGCCCAGTTCGACACGGACGCGATGCGCGAGAGCGTGGTTTATGTCAAGTGCGATGCGTTGGCGGGCACCTGGGCGCTTGCGTTGCGGCGCGAGGAGAAGCTTGAGAGCCGCCGGGCATTACGCACGCACAGCGTGAGTTTATCTCGGTATTCTTCGAGCGGGGCTCGCAGGGACTCGAGTGTTTCTGTATTGAGGCGCGAGGAATCGCGGAGAAACAGTGAAACAAAGCGGGAGCAATTACCGGCAACAGTGGCAGAAGAGCCACCTCCGGCTACACAGCCGTCATTGGTCCATGCAGCAACAATGGCTTCTCAAAAACAACCGCATAACCATCACAATGATTATACAGATGTGACTACAATTCCAGAGTCGGTACAAGAATCGGTACCTGAGTCTACAACCAAACCCAAAAAGAAATTTGTAGCTGCGGTGAAACAAGCATGGATGAAACTAATGGTGCCGTCGACGCGTGGTAAAGTGCATTCGCGACCCAGCACTGCGTCTTCAGTAGCCAGTAGTAAAAGCTCAGAGGACAGCACAAGTAAGGGAGCCGAGGGTGAAGAAGCTGGGAACGGGGAGCGGTCAACAGCTACCAAGATGGGACCATTGGGGCCCGAAACAGGCGACCAAGTAAATGAAAAGAAGAATGAGGAAGAACCACATTTATCACCAGCCTTTTCCTTTGTTCCACCATCCACATCGTCGTCGTCAAATCCTAATACCACTGCTACTAGCAATATCCCAACAATTAACACAACCGCCATGTTTCCTCAAGGCCAGCTGTTTGTTCGGCCGGCGCGACCAATATCGCAGATATCGCAGTTTTCTGCCGTCTCCACGGCCTCGTCGCAAATGTCCGACTCGGAAATGTCGCTGCTCAATCTACCAGGGTTTAATTCAGGTGCTCAAGGCACAGCTAGCGGGGCCAGTTCTGGCGCCTCACCCAAACGACACCACTCACTTACGGGGCCTCCGGCGTCTCAGTATCTACGGCGTCCTTATATGGGGCGGCGGTCCACGTCGTCTTCGTTTTCCTCGATTCACAGTGTGACAACGCCTCGGACGCAGCCCAGCAAGCACAAGCGCACGCACTCCAAGGCGTCCTCCGTGTCCAGCTTATCGCTGAAATCCGACGCGTCAGTTCTCCATCGGGGCAACAGCATGTCGAGCACGACGAGTAAGAAGGGCAATGGCGGGCGAAGCAATGGGCCCGGGTTTTCGCGCCACCACTCGACGCCTTCATCTTCGCGGGCCACGTCGCGCGTTGCGTCGCCAGATTCTCTGCGGTCGACTTACTCCGGGGCGTCGTCGTCCATGGCTTCAGGAACGTCGGGGACTCCGCGGGCGACTCCAACGGGTCGGCGGGCGCGGTCGCGTCGGGGGTTATCACGGACGATAACTCCGACCAATGGGTTCATGTTGCCCATTACGAGGGCGGGGTCGCCGTTTGTGGCGCGCCGGGGCGAGCGGGGGGGAGATCAGAGGTATTTAGGTGGGCTTGATAGTAGTCTTGTTTTGGGACGCGGGGTGACGCGACAAGGCACGCCTCCAATTGGGGGGCGGGTAGGGTGGCCTCACCTGGGAGATGCGCGGATGCCTGGGCCTGGGGTAGATGGGTATAACAAGAATAGTGGTAGTAGTGGTGGGGGGAGTAAAAGTAATGGGGCACGTCCGTCTCAGGCCAGTGTGATATTGGAGGGGGAAGAGGACGACGATGATGATTATGAGGAGATTGATGATGACGATGAGCTGGAAGAAGAGATGGAGGATTTGGTTGGGAATGTTGGGAATGTTGGAGAAGTTGGTGAAGCAGAAGGCCAGGGAGGCGATTTTATACTGGGCTTGTAAAAAAGTAAATCAAAAGGGGGGGGAGTTACCAGGTATGTTAGTGGGTAAGATTAATTATTACATAGTAAGTTACAAGTTATTAAAAATAAGAATAATGAACAAAAATTGGGTAAGAAATACGTGTATATATATATGATGAGATATATATATATACACTTAAAAGGTCAATCGAAAAAAAAGGAAAAGAGCATTCTGTTATAACTGTTGTAGTTGTTGTAGTTGTTTAAAAACCCACCTACATAATAACACACTTTTTATCTTTCTTATGCTTGCCACCTCCAGAACTAGACATGGTTCCTCCATGATGGCCAGCGCCAGTAGAAGAAGAGGTGCCTCCACCAGCGTGGCCACTGGAGGAGCTTGTTGATGTATTGTTGTTGGTGCCTCCCGGAGGAATGTAGTTGCGTGATGAGCGGCGAGTATTTGGAATGTGTTGTATGCTAGGGTTGTCGCCGGGAGCTGAAGAAAAAGCATGGTGGTTATGGTGATGGCCGGGCTGTATATTGGCTTGCTGCTGCTGGGGCTGGGCGCCAGTGGGAGATGTGGGGTTGGATGGGTTTGCCGGGGCAGCAGCTGAGGCCGCAGCGGCCGAAGGCCCCCCACGGAGTCTTTTGCAGAGTTTTGCACATGTAAGAAAGGCTGTTTCTGTGTTAATGTTATACTTTGCGGACGACTCAAAAAAGGGGATATCGCCCAGTTCTTTTGCCAGGACCTCGCCTTCTTGGGTGGACACCTCTCGCTCGTCGTTTCGATCGGACTTGTTTCCAACAATGACGACGGAGTAGGGCTCTGCGTCTTCCTTGACGCGCTGGATCTGGTTGAAGAAGGTTTTGATACGAGTGAAGGAGGACCTGGAGGTGATGGAGTAGACGAGTATGAAGCCCTCGCCTTCGCGGATCCATTGGTCGCGCAGGGCCGTGTACTCTTCTTGGCCGGCGGTATCGAGGACTTCCAGGGTGGCTGGGTCGTCGTCAATGACGACTTGTTTGCGGTAGGAGTCTTCGATTGTAGGGTCATAAGTTTCGACAAAGTGGTTCATGCAGAGTTGGATGGTGAGGGCGGTTTTACCGACACCACCGTCTCCAAGCACGATAATTTTGTAGAGGGGGATAGAGTCTCTTCTAGCCATTGAAGGAGATGATGATATTTAAAGATAGGTAAAGGTATATGTTTTTTTTTTTTGGTATGAAGATAGTTTTTTTAAGAGTGGTATATAAAAAGGTATGCGATGTGTATGGATATGTGAGTATACTATGAGGTGTAGAAAGTATAATGATTATATATATAGATATATAGGAATATATACATAGATAGTTGAATATATATATATATATATATATATGTGTGTGTTGATATATATATTAAAGATAGATAATAAATATTTATAGATATTTATAAATATATATGTATATATCTTATATGATGGAATTGGAAGGTTGTTATTTTTTTTTGTTTTTTGGAATAGGAGGATGAGAGATAGAGAGAGTTTGGTGGTGGTGGTGGTTGTGAAATAGAAAAGTTTTTTTTTAGAGAGAGAGAGAGAGGAGGAGAGGTTGGGGTGTTTCTTTAATAGTGTGGTATAATTGCTAAGTGCTAAAATGTAAGATGTATATATTAAGTGTTAGGGTATAAGTGTTATTAAGTTAAAAGAATGATTAGTAATGATTAGTAATTGACAACAACACTGGTTAAATTAAAGTTAAATATAGTTAAGTAGTACCCAACCCTAACCCTTGCTCTTATCTCTCTGAAAGGATAGAGTTGTTACCACGTGTCGGCACGTGCGGATCTTTCCCTGCCGAGTATATTTTGTTACCCTGACATAAATATATAATAATTATATTAAATTAAATTAAATTAATAATAAATAACAACAAGCCAACTAATAAACTTTCCCCTTTCTCTCCTCTCCCTCTCTTTTACTACCACGACTATTTCTTAGGCTGCATCGTCACCACCATCATACCTTTTATATGTTCATAATAATAACAACAATTAGACAATAGAACAATAGACACTGAATATATAAATATCAATAATATATATTTATAAATATATTCAAAGACACCCTTTTTAAAAACTGACAACTTCATCATATAATTGTCAATTTGTTTATTTCCATTCATCATATATCTCTATAGATATCAAAACACACACATCAATAATACAATACGATGGTCTTTAAAAAAAAACTATTCGCAGCTTATCTGGTGGCAGGCGCCCTCCTCATCTTCCTTCTCTACGGCCTCAACAACTACTACGCATACCACCACTACTACGGCCTCGAGGCCGCAGGATCGCCCGACATGAGCATTGGAGTGACACCACCAGATCCATTCCCCAAAGGCAAGCCAGATTTCCGCAAGAAGGAAGGAGGACAAAATAGGTGATTGCCATCATTTCCTAGAAGGTTTTCCACACACATATCGCCATTATCACTGTTACAAATGAATATCTCCATATTCAAAACTGCTTCCCAGCAGGCTGGGAGGAAAAGAGAAGAAGGAAATCCTCCGTGAGACCTTGAAGATGAACTTTCCTAATATCTACTTTATCTATACAACCCTTTATATATATATATACATGTCATGCAACCTCTCTCTCTCTCTCTTTTTCTCTATGAAAAAAAATCAAATAAATTATAAAAAGAATCCCAAGAGCTGATAGATTGTCAACAGGTGTGCTCTTTAACCATTTTTTAATAATTCCAATTGTTTATTTCAAATTCTAAACTTTGTTGTTTGTTTGTTTGTTTGTCCCCTTTCTTACCAATAGTAACTTACAAACCTACCCAGTAACCACTCACCCTACCAGGTATCCTCCACCAGTAACTTCAAATTTCCCTCATTTTTCTCCACCGCCTCCTCCTCCTCGTTAATTTTCTCGTCACCACCAAATCTTGTCAATTCTCTCTTCCTCCAATCCTCCAAAAATCCCCTTCCAAATGGCTGGCCCTCCTCCTCCCCCTCTCCCCCCCCCCCCCTCCTTCGGGTCCGGGCCTCCTGCCCCGCCTCCGCCGCCCCCGGCCTTCGGGTCCCTCGCAGGCTCCTCCGCAAACACCCGTCGCGCCCGCCCCGCGGAGCCCTCCCCAACACCGACGCCCTGCTGGCCGACATTCGCGGCGGCAAGAAGCTCCGCCACGCCGTCACAAACGACCGCTCCGCGCCAATCATCGAGGGCCGCGCCCCGGGCGCAGGCCCCAACATCGGCGCCGCAGGCTCCTCCTCCAGGTTCGGAGGCGCCCCCCCGGTGCCCTCCTTTGGCGCCGCCCCGCCCGTCCCTCCTTCGGAGGCGCGCCCCAGCCCCCTGCCGCCGCCGCCCCCTCCGCTCCGGCCGCCTCGGCTGCCCCGGCCATCCCAGATATGTCGGGCCTCTTTGCCGGCGGAATCCCCAAACTTAAGCACCGCGCAGGTGGAGTCAAAATGAACGACAGCGACTCCTCCTCTTCCACTCCCCAGTCGCGTGCACCTCCAATTCCTTCAGCAGCTGCTCCCGCCGCTCCCGCCTTTGCTGCTCCCGCCGCTCCCGCCTTTGCTGCTCCCGCCGCTCCCGCCTTTGCTGCTCCCGCCGCTCCCACCTTTGCCGCTCCCGCTGCTCCCACCTTTGCTGCTCCCGCCGCGCCCACCTCGGCCGCTCCTCCTCCTCCTCCTCCTCTGCCCGCCTCTTCTTCAGATGAACGTCCTCCATGGGCTACAAAACTACACCACCACACCAGCAACTCCTCCTCGTCATCAACCCCACCATCAGCTCCCGCCTTCTCGGCTCCCCCGGTCCCCAAATTCGCCTCGGCTCCGCCAATCCCCTCCTTCTCCGCCCCGCCCGCTCCGCCGTCCCCCAGCGCCCCCTCGGTGCCCTCCAAACGACCGTCCGGCAAGGCCCCGCCCCCGAAACCAGCCGCCAAACCCCTGGGGCTGTCGGCCGCCAAAAAACCCGCGCCCGCCATCCCGTCGCGCCCCAAACGAGGACCCGGCGACCTGCGCTCTGTCTCCGGATCTAAGCAACCGCCCCCAGTCCCGCCCTCGCTCTCCTCCTCCTCCTCCAATGCATCCTTGGCCTCCAAGTTTGGCTCAGCCTCCGACCACAACTCCCACCACCACCTACACCGACCCCCAATCCCAGGCGCTGGTGGCTCAAACTCCTCCTTAACCGTCCCTTCAACGCCAGACAAAGGCCGCTCTCGTAGCAGCTCCTCAGCTAGCATCACCGGCGGAACCTCTGCATTTGCTTCGGCACAGGCTGCCCTCGCCGCCTCTCTCAGCTCCTCGTTCTCCCACGCAGGTCCCTCCTCTCCGTCGTCGCCAGTGGCGCCCTCCTCGGTGCCTGCTGCTCCCGCCGTGCCCTCCTTTAACACCTTTTCCTCCAGCACACCCACTACCCCGCCTCCACCTCCGCCACTACCCCAAACCTTCACTGCTCCCTCGATCCCAGTCGCCCCTCCTCCCCCTCCGCCAGCTCCGGTCGCGCCAATTGCTCCTGCTGCGCCCGCCGTGCCCGCCGCACCCGTGGCACCTGCTGCGCCTTCATTTTCCGCGCCTCCTCCACCTGCATCCTCGGCTCCTCCTCCTCCCCCGCCTCCCCCAAGCAACAACTCATCCCTCGAAAACAACCACGAAGGATTCAACCATGTGACCTCCATGCTTCTGGACTCCAGCGCGCCCAGCCACGCTGCCTCGTCTGCAATTCCCAATCGGCGCAGCACCTTTGGCACGGCGGGGGCCGCCAACAACCACAGCGCGTCCTCGTCGCTGCGCAAAATCGACGCGTCTGCGTACACAATTGGCGGCAGCAGCGGCGCAGGAAGATCCGCCTCCACGACCAACGGAGCCATGAAAATCACGGTGGACGACTCGCGGTTCCGGTTCGCCGGAATCAACGAGATCCCCAAGCCCCGACGGTTCGAGGGCCGAACCAAGCTGTATCCCAGTGGCCGGGGGTCTTCCTTGCCGTTGAACTTGGCTCTATATAATTGATTCAGAGATCTCGAGGGTATGGGGTGGGCCCCTCGATTTCCTGTTTATATATATATACAAAATATACTCTCATTATATACAAGTCTAACCCAAGGGTCACTCCTTTTTGGACCACCCCCGGATCCAGCGCTGTTTCCACAGGCGGCAGTCGAACAGCGGCTTGCCGAGCTTATCGTTGACGGCGTTGTGGGCGTCGCACATCCAGAGCCCCAGCTCGTCGCGCGACGCGACGCGGGGCTGGTGGGCCGCCATCCACTCGCGCAGGTCCTGCGCGCAGTACCAGCAGGGGTAGACGTTGGCGAAGATGGCCAGAAACGTGCGCATCTGCGTCTGCTCCTGCGCCGTCGGCGCCCCCGGGTACGTCGCCGCCAGCGAGTGCAGAAACGTCCACGACGCGCGGCCCAGCTCCTGCACGTCGGGCGGCGGCCCGAGGCTGGCCGCGGTGGCGACAGACGCGGCGGAGGCAACAGATGGGGTGGAGGCAGGTGGCGCTGCGGAGCTGGTCTTGGCGCTCGCTGGAAACGCGCCCTTGGGCGCGCCGAGCGACTTGAAGGCCTGGAAATCGTCGAGGGTCGAGCACATCTGGCACCTAAACGGCGGGGGGGGGTTAGAAGGGACGGCGTCTCCCAGAGCGGTGCGGGATACTCACGGCTGCCCGTTCTCGTCCAAAATGTACTTGGTGCCGTCAATGTACACGATCTGGCCCTTGCGCGGCGGCGCCAGCACCGAGGCCGGGGCTGCGGGCGGGCCGGGTCGCGACGAGGTTGGTTCGGGGGGTACTGTGGCTGTCATTTAAGTCTATATGAATATATAAAAGTGGGTAAGGTGCAAACTGGTATTTGGGGAGTGTGTTTTTAAGGAGGGGGGCGGGGAGACAGAAAAAATTCATCTGGCTTATAAATCGAGTCAGATCGCCTCCACGTGACTCCCCAATCAATCAACAGCAGCTGCAAGCGGACTTGTCTCGTCGTCGTCGACCGGCGCAGGCACCTCGGCCACAATATTGCGGGGCAGCCCGGACTCGGCGGCCGTCTTGACAAAGAAGTCCTGTGTGCGGATCGGGCGGCCTCTCTCGACCTCGGCGTCGGAGGCCTCGTCGTCGTCGGACGCCGCGTCGGAGGCCTCGTCATTGTCGCGCCGCCGGAGCTGGCGCGCGGCGCGGCGCTCGCGGCGCGCAATGTTGCGGCGGATGGTTTCGCGGGTGGCGGCCCAGGCGGCGTTGCGGCAGGCCTCGCTGATGTCGGAGCCGCTCATGCCGGCCGTGGCGGTGACGACCTGCTCCATGTCGAAGGCGGGGTCGAGGCGCGCGTCCTTGAGGGTGATTTCAAGGATGCGGCGGCGCTGGGTCTTGTTAGGGAGCGGCACGGGGAAGCGCTTGGGCATGCGCCGCAGAATGGCGTCGTCAATGTCGTTGGGGCGGTTGGTTGCGCCCAGCACCATGACCTGGCCGTCGGACGTGAGCCCGTCCCACAGCGTCATGAACTCCGTCTTGAGGTTGGCCGTCACCTCGTGGTCCGAGCTCTGCCGCGCGCGCAGAAACGAGTCGATCTCGTCGATGAACACGATGCAGGGCTGCAGCTTGCGCGCCACGGAGAAAATCGCCGCCACCAGCTTGTTGCTCTCGCCAAACCACTTGTCCATGATGGTCGACATGCGGATGTTGATGAAGATGGCCGAGCTCTCGGCCGCAATCGCCTTGGCCAGCATCGTCTTGCCGCACCCGGGGGGGCCATACAGCAGCACGCCCTTGGGCGCCTTGAGCAGCGTCGAGTGGTAGTTGTAGAGCTCGGGGCACGTCAGCGGGTAGAGGACGCTTTCGCGCAGCTCCTCCACGATTCCCTCCAGCCCGCCGATATCCTTGAACCCCACCTTGATTTCGTCTGGCATCACCACGTTGGCCAGAATCGTGAGCTCGTACCGGTCAAACTCCACGGCTCCGCCGGGGCCCGACTCCGCCCCGCCGTGGTTGCCGCCGCCCCCCGTCAACAGGGCCGGCCGGGCGGCCTGTAATCGCGCAAGAACCGCGTTGGCCCGCCTCCGCGCGGCCTCCCCGCCCTTGGTTTCGTCCGCAGGCGATGCGCTCAGCTGGTTCGCGACATAGTTCAGCATGTAGTAGGCCGAAAACGAGGCTCCGAGCAGAAGAAGAACGTCGCCTATAAGTCGTGGATCGAGTTTAATCTTTGACATTTTTTTTTCACGGAAATCAAAAAATGGAGAAAAAGAACAAGTTTGAATGTGCAAATGTGGTGGTGTAAAAAAGAAAATGGAAAGCTCAAAAGACAGGGTAACCCAGCATACCAGCTGGTAACCTGTGGTAAGTTAACTTACTCACAGTAAGCTGTGAGTTTTTCAGCACTTCAACCAAAATGTATACGTCAAAAAAGGTCTGTTTTTAATAGTTTATTATATATTTATATATATATGTTTCAATAGTATCCATCTACTCTAATCTTTTTTCTTTTTATCTTGTTTTTTGTTGTTTTTTCTCTTTTATCAATTGGTTTGTTCCTTTGGTTTTTCCTCCTTTGGCTGTTCCGCACTGGAACCTTCCTTCTTGATTTCCTCCTTGACCTCATTCTTAATCTCTTTCTCAAACACATTCTCCATCTCCTTGGCCTTGACCTGCAGATCCTTCTTCGCTTCTTCGCGCCGCTTCTTATCAAGCTTCAGCAATTGGCGCTGGGTAAGTGAAGGCGACGGCGAAGGCGACGGCGAAGGTGATGGCGACGCGGCAGACGATGCGGACGCAACCGCAGAGGCAACCACGGAGCTACCCGCCGAGCTACCCGCTGAAGGTGACGCGGAAGCAGCCGCTGATTTAACACCAGAGACTGCACTGGCGCCGGACGAGGATCCGGAGCCCTCGGCAGCTGCCGCCTTGACCTTGTCACGGATCTTATCCTCTTCGTTTCTCTTTTGTTCCTGTGTACTCTTCTCTTCTCCTTCCTTCTTCTCTCCATCCTTCTTTTCTCCTTCCTTCTTTTCTCCTTCCTTCTTTTCTCCTTCCTTCTTTTCTCCTTCCTTCTTTTCTCCTTCCTTCTTCTCTTCAGCCTTCTTCTCTTCAGCCTTCTTCTCTTCAGCCTTCTTCTCTTCAGCCTTCTTCTCTTCAGCCTTCTTCTCTTCAGCCTTCTTCTTCTCCTCCTCGGCGGCTGCCTTGCTCTCTTCTTCCTTCTTCTTCTCTTCTTCCTTCTTCTTCTCTTCTTCCTTCTTCTTCTCTTCTTCAATCTCCATTGGCAACTTCAATGCCTTTTGTGATTGAGTCGTCCGTAACCAATCCACATGGCGCTGGATCCGCTCGCATGATTGTTGAAGCTTCTCCGTGCCATAATCCTCCTGCCACTGCTTGATGGGGATCTTAAGTTCCAACGCCACGTAGCAAATCTCCCACTCTGCAGCCTCCCAAATATCAAGCTCAACGTCCACTTGAGCAGGAACCAAATGCCTTATCTCATTCATGTTGCCGTGGTATCTCAGTCGGTACTGGTCTTGATCCTTGGCCTTGGACTCCAACAGGTCTTCAATCTCCTTTTCGCTCTTGCCCTTGCGCTCCTCCTCCGTCAGCACTGGTGCAAGTGGCATGCGCTGACGCATAGTTGCGTGGATATCAAACAAATAGGGCGGGTTAATCTTCTTGACATTGTTGTGCATGAACATCACTTGCGGCTCATGGTCAAAGTTGCCGCGGTTGTGGGACTTGCTTTCAGTGTAGAGGAAATCTTCCTGGGGATCCGACTGCATCATTGACATTCCATGGAACTTATTTCCAGACCAGTAACCGGTAGCGCGGGGGCCAGTGGAGATGTAGTAAATATTGTCCTTGCAAACAACAGCGGCTGCTGCAAAAGTCTCCTTGTCACCTTCACCTTGGGCGCCCTGACTCAACAAGGGATAGTAAACGCCATAGCCATAAATGTTGTAATAAAGAGCCATGAGCAAGGTCAGGTAGTGGCGAGTTTTGGAAATGACAATCTGGCCAGACTCGGTGGACATTCCAGGGAGCGCTCTCTCGCGGTCATTCATGGGCACCCTTTGGGGGTCTTTTTGCGAAAGGTCACCACGTACACGGTCACCAAGCTTGACGCCAGCCACCTTGTAAAAAGTAGGGGAGACGGTACGTTTCCACCAATCAGGCCACAAAATCATGCCGGTTTCCTTGAAGGGCTCCGACTTGAAAACCGATGCCGGGTCGACGATGGGGAAGTTGTCAGCATCGAGCAAGATGGTGTTGTCAAAGGAGGAGGCTATCAATGCGAGGGCCTTGTAGTGGAATCCGCGAAAGATGAATTTTTTCACGACATCCGGGCCCAGCTCGGTGGAGATAACAACGCAACGAGCATTGAGAGCGGGAAGAACCTTTTCGCAAATGTCCTTTTCGTAGTTTTCCGGGACCTCAATCATAACCTCGATGGGCATGTCGCGGTTGACGTTTCTAAACATCTTGACAGCGTGGACGGCGGAGGCCATGAAGTTGCTTCCGCCTACGTAAACGGCGCCAGTTCCGGTGTACATTCTGTCAGGAGGGTTTTTGGGGAACTCCTTAAAGGCCAGCTCATGGGCCTTTGTCAGGTTCTTGATCTGGTCGTCCTTTACCTGGAGGAATTTTGAGAGGAAGGACTCCGAGTAGACTTCATCGACATACTGGCTGGGGGATTTTCCGTTGGGGTAATCGTTGAGGATGTCATTGAGTTTTGGGTCTGCGCGTTTGATGATGTTGAAGATTTCTTGAAAGTGCTTCTTGATGGTTGATCTGGAGGTTCTGCGGTAAGGTTCATAGGGGACTTCAGGCCGGAGGGCTTCGACGTTGGAGTACTGGGAGAGGTCAGGTTTAGCCGCGACGGAGAGGATGTAGTTTGGTTCTGGGACTTGGAAAGGGTTAGAAGGCTCGCTGGATCCGGCGTTTGGAGGAGACTTGTTGATGATGGGGGGGATTGACGGGGGGAGAGGGTTCATAGGCTGGCCCGAGTAGTTTTTGAGGGATGCTTTTGAGAAGATAGTAGAGGGTCCAATGACAAAGATGAAGGTGAGGACGGCGAAGAAGCCCGCCAGTAGGACGGCCTTGCCATGGAATCGAGGCATTTGGGTGGCTTTGTCTTATGGAGGGTGTCAAATTAAAAGAAGTTAAGGACTGAAAAGAGTAGAGAGTCTAGTTATTTAGATGGGGTATATATATATACATATATAAAGATATATGTATATATATTAATATATATTTTAGAATTATATATTCGGAGGTGTTTGAATGGAAGGTGGTGATGAAGGGGGTGTTTGGTCTATTACGAGGGTGAGTTATAAGGTAATCAATTAACTACTCAAGTATTAAAAATAGTGGCAGTAAAGTAGGGAATATATGAAAAGTGGCCTTGTCAAAAAGCACATAACTTTAAAAAAAGGGGGTGAGTTGATTATTAACAAAAAATTTTTGTGGGTTTTTCCAAGAGGCTGAAATTAACAGGGTGGTATTAACTTTTTGGGGGGGAAGAGGGTAAAGAAGGACTTGGGACTTAAGAGTTAGGAGTTAGGACTTGGGACGGTATTGTTAAATTACAAACCAGCGTTATGTCGTAATAAAGTAAAATATATAAGTTACAACACTGCTGAAACAAAATCAACAGCTGACTGCATACTTTCCACTCAAAAGCTTATTTACTGGACAACTCGGTGATTAAAAAAAGAAAAACCCCAAAAACTGCCTGCAGTCTTTAAACGTTGGGGTTCTACGTGAGTTAACTTAACAATAGTTAATCTAACGTGGCATAGTTCCTGCCCAGGCTTTTTAAAAGTTCATAACGTTACATTAATAATCATTACATAATTTTATTCATCAACCTTCATCCTTGTTTTGTTTTCCCCCCAAAAAAACATTTACTCAATGACAATCAAAGATGCAGCGCCCATGCCAGAGCCAATGCACATGGAAGTAACACCAACCTTCTGGCCCTTGGACTTGAGCTCAGAAATCAGAGTGGCAAACTGGCGAGCGCCAGTGGCGCCAAGAGGATGGCCAAAGGCAATGGCACCACCGCGAGGATTGACCTTCTCGTATGGAATGCCAATGTGCTCAATCGAGAAAATGGCCTGGGAAGCAAAGGCCTCGTTGATCTCAAAGACATCGACGTCCTCGTGTGTCAGACCCAAGTCCTCCAAGACAGAAGGAATGGCGTAGGCAGGACCAACACCCATAATTTCAGGAGGAACACCAACAGTCTTGCAGTGAACAAACTTGGCAAGGATGGGGAGTCCGAGCTTCTCAGCAACAGAGCGGCGGGCAAGCAAAACGGCACCAGCACCGTCGGAAACCTGGGAGGCATTGCCGGCGTGGGTGGAGCCGTCCTTCTTGAAAGCAGGTCTAATCTTGCCCAGAGACTCGGGGGTGACACCACGGCGGATGCCATCGTCCTTGTTGACAACAACCTTGTGCTCCTTCTCGTCCTTGTCGAGAACGGTGGTGGTGATGGGCAGAATCTCCTGCTCAAAGAGACCGGCGTCTTGAGCCTTGGCAGCCTTGTTGTAGGAGGCGGCGGCAAACTTGTCCTGGGCAGCGCGGGAAATGTCATACTTGGCGGCGACATTCTCGGAGGTGATACCCATGGGGATGGAGCACTTGGAAGCCTCGGGATCGGCCATCAGGGCAGGGGAGAAGGGGGCGGCGGACTTGGGGCCGAAGTTGGTGCTCATGGACTCGACACCGGCGCCGATACCAATGTCGATCTGGCCAGCGCGAATCTTGTTTGCGACATCATTGACAGCCATGAGGCCGGAGGAGCACTGGCGGTTGATGGCGACAAAGGGGACGCTGTAGGGGATGCCGGCGAGGAGGGCGGCGGCACGGTGTTCGTTGGCACCGGCACCGGGGTTGAGGACGTTACCGACAACAACATCGCCAATGAGTTTGGGGTCGATTTTAGTTTTTTCGAGGAGGCCGGCAAGAAGACCGGCGAGAATGTCGGAGGATGCAGTATCCTTAAAGAGACCGCGGCCGCCCTTGGTAAGAGCCGAGCGGTAGGCGGCAATAATGACAACGTCATCTGGGCTCTTACCAAAGAGCTTTTCACGGTTAGAGGCCGAGGTGGCGTTTGGGGCGACTTGTTGGGAGATGGCAGAAAGGCGGTTCATTGTGATAGTTGTGGGTGGGTATTTGAGTGGATATATATATTAATAAAAAAATATGGAATAGATTGAATGATATTTAAAAAAAAAAGTATATTTATATGGGGAAAAGAAAAAAAAAAAAAGATTTTGCAAGAGGGAAAGGCTGGGGATTTATATATAATTTTGGGGGGGGGGGGGGAGGACAAAAGTTAAAAGTGCGGAGGGGTGGGAGAAGTTGGTTGGTGGTGGTCCAGCACCAAAAAAAAGGTTTGGACTTTCTCCGAGGAGAGTGGCCGAGATAGGAGGGGGCTGGAAGTGTGAGGGAGGCCGATGTTGTGCGAAATTCCAAGCTGTCTGGACAATTTTGTCTACGGCCTTCCCGCAAGGGCTTTTTGTTGCCCTCTCCCCACACAATCGGTTGTATTTCAGGATAGTTTTTACAGCACAGGACGAGGGAAGGGGCGGGGAGGGAAGACCCAGTTGGCTATTTGCTGGAAGAATCCATGTGGAGTGTGAAGAGGTTGAAGCTCTTGATTTGGGCTCTTTGGTAAATACCTCGGCTTGTTTGACCAGAGTTGAAATGTTTAAACGGCAGAAATTTCATTCTTTTTTTCGGGGTACGCGGCTTTTTATTAAGTTTGAGAAGGGCAGTTTAGAGCTTTTCACCTTGTGACGGCTTTGTGATTTTAACAAGTACTATATATCAAGATGATCGGATCTATCGTTTTTACTTTTTTTCATATTTATAATGAAGATGGGGGTTTTCAAAAAAAGCTTTATACAACAACCCTACACCTCGGGTCTTTCGGACACACCGGAGGGTCCATGGCTGAGGGGTGCCTGTGGCAATGCTGGGCGTGTCGAATGGCATATGTCGAAGCCAAAAGCATGCGGGATCGCCGGTCACATGACTTATTGTGGGGTTGCAACGAGCCGAGGCTCTTGAGTCCGGTGTAACATTTCTGTGACAGCTTCTTGTAACAAGTCACGAGGTTACCCTGAAGCGGCGCTCCCAGAGTTTGCGCTGGTTTTTTTTTTTTTTTTTCATTTCCACTTTTCTCCAGTTTTGTTTTCTACTTTAAGACTCAAAAAATACTGCGTAAACACGACAGTTAAGAAGAGAGTAAGAGTGTCGTCTCTCTGAGCAGCTGAGTGTTTTTTTGTTAAATTTCTTACTGTATATATCTTTAGGTTCTCATATCTAACGGTATATATTCAAGTACAAGGTGCTTAGATAATATTTATATAATCTTTTCATATACTAGTAGTAGCTACAAAAAAAAAATTAATAATACCAAGATATATACCAAGTCCTTTTAAAAAAAAAAAAAACCTCCACCACCTTTCTTTTTCACATTCTCAAATTTTTCTTTTACGTTTTTTTTTTAAAAAAAAAATTTATATAAAGATATAATTATAATTATCTTTTTTTTTTTTTTATATCTTTATATATATATATATATATATTCAACTTCAGATACATTATTTTTTTTTAAAAAAAAAATAAAAATAAAAATTTAAACATAAAAAAAATGGGCAACGCCGCCACTAAGGAAGCCCAGCAGCAACAACGATCAAGAGCTTCTTCACTCGCAGGCTCTTCATCACCTTCTAACAACCATAGAGGAGGAAGTAGACTAAACTCCTCATCCTCCACTCTAGACCCTGATGATATCCTCAACTTCAGTACCTCAGCTACCTCCTCTCGCCGCCGACGAGCCTCTTCCTCTGCAAATGCATCTTCATCGCAAAACCCACATATCAATACCAACCAACAATACCATCGAAAGGGGAAATCTAAAAAACATCAACCGCCACCAGAGCCCGTCCAGATTTTGGTTCTAGACCCTTCAGAAACGGTAGATGGCGGTTACTTACAACCACAAGGTGTCTATACTGGACCACAGGATTTTAAATATAAAGTAGTGCGACAACTGATTGTAAGTATTTTTCCCCCTTGTTTATCACAATGCATATAAAACACCGGTTTCATATGATGAAAGAAACAAAAGGACTATTCGTTATATTAACATTCTCATTTCTAGATTGATAGGAAAATCGCACCATTCTACAAAGGTCTTAATGATTATAAAGACTCTTGGACTGATAGACAGCTCTTGGCCGCCGTTCGTGGTTTACCCATTTTAGAAGATAACACTAAGAAATCTACTGAAGGATCGTCATCTCCACCTATTATACAACAACTACCTGACGTGGATAATGTCACAACAACGACCTCCCAAAACTCATTCTCCTCTTCAGGCTCATTAGCAATCCCTTCAGTCTCAACCGCATCAACCTCGTTAGACCTCGACGTCGTCCCTGCTTCCGTGGCTGAAGACCTTGTCGACTCTCCAGATGCAATCATCCCCTTAATGCCTGCAACCTCCTCCTCCGCTCCCTCTCATAGTTTTATGCAAAAGGAACCGTTTATCAATGACAACAACCAACTCCCATCCAACTATCCTTCATTAACACCGTTACCCCATGCCCACCTTCATCATCAGGCTTACAAGGACTTTCTCAATGCAACTACTACAACTACCAATATACCTACCACTACAACTCCTTCCTCTCCATCAATAGCATCCCCTTCATCTTCCCCAGTCACTCGCTCAAGAGCAAATACTACTTCCAGATATGGCCCAAGCCCCCTGGGAGCCCCGGTAAAACCTCCATTGGAAGTCCTCGTCTACCGTGGTGCTATCGAATGCCCCATCTGCTTTCTTTACTACCCAAAATACCTCAACCTTACCCGCTGCTGTGCTCAACCAATCTGTACCGAATGCTTTGTCCAAATTAAACGACCAGACCCCCATCCACCACATGACGATCACGAAAATACTACCACTCCACAAAATATCTTGGCTGCTGAACCAATGCTCGTTTCCGAGCCCGCGTGCTGCCCCTACTGTATGATTCCGGACTTTGGCGTCACATATACTCCCTCTCCTTATCGCTCAGGATTGGAGCCTAAAAAACAACACTCTGCTCATGGAGGTGTTTCTACTCTTTTACCCTTGACAAATATACTCTCCCTCAAAGATGATAGCACTGCGACCGGATCAACTAGCGCCTTGGATGAGTCTGCCGTAGACAGCTCTCCCTCTCCAGGTAGTACTCCAGCTTCTTCTACATCGGCATTATCTTCAACATTATCATCTCACAACTCGCTTGCCGTTGCCATGTCTGCTGCTCCCACAAAGCGTCGCGGATCAATACCTGCCAACTCTCCCGACGTGGTCACCATTGATCGCATCCGACCAGACTGGAGTATTAAGCTGGCAGCTGCTCGCGCGCATGCTGCCCGCAAAGCTGCTCAAGCAACTGCACTCCACGCCAGCGCCTTCCTGTTGGATAACCAAGCCGAGTCGGGAAGTGGAGGCAGCCGTTCACGAGGATCCCGAGGCAGCCGCGGATTGGGTGGCAGCGGAGGCAACCGCAGACGAAGCTCGGCCGGTGCAAACAGTGGGCGCAACGGAGGTCCCAGTGCAGAGGCTAATAACCCACGGATCCAGCAGCTGGAAGATATCATGGTCATGGAAGCCATTAGGTTATCGCTAATTGAGGAAGAAAGTCGCAAGTTAAAAGAGCAACAAGCGACAGCCGACAGTACATCGACAGCGACAAGTCCATGAGTGTTTTTAAAAAGAATTAAAGGAAAATGTATAATGCGCAAACTAGACAATGTATGCGCTAAATACAAATTATATATTATTATTATAAGTGAATGTACGTGACTGGTTATTACATTTTTTCAAACGTGTAACAAAATTTGTATTGGAAAAAAAAGCCGCACGAAAGATTACGCCATTAGATTAAGGCATTGCGACCAGAGGCACGTGGAACAATACAAGTATATTTACGGTAGTTATTCAATTAATACATGTGAAGGGTGCGGGAATCATATAAAAAGGAATGAAGTTGACTTAAATTTTTTCCCTCCTCAACTTTTTATTTCCATACACACTCCCAAGATGAAGGTTTATTACCACGACGACAATAACACTACAGACAAGCAGCTTCCTCACGAGACTGCGGAGACCGTTTCCGTCGAGGAGCTCAAGAAACTCGGCGTATTGGCCTACCACTACGACAACCTCGAGGACGTCAACAAGCTTGCGGCCGAGCGGTCATACGTTTCGCGGGACGAGGTGCTCATCACGCCCGAGTCGTTTGGCGCGGTCTACGAGTCGAAGCTGACGAGCTTCTACGCGGAGCATCTGCACGAGGACGAGGAGATTCGGTACATTCTCGACGGGGCCGGGTACTTTGACGTGCGCGACGCGTCGCAGAGCCGCTGGATCCGCGCGCTGCTGGAGAAGGGCGACCTGCTCATCCTGCCCGCCGGCATCTACCACCGCTTCACCCTGACCACCGACAACAACGTGCGCGCCCTGAGACTCTTCCGAGAAGAACCCAAGTGGGTTGCGTACAACCGGCCCGAGGCCGATGGCAATGCGTACCGAAGCGAGTACCTGAAGGAGATTGGGGTTTAGCAAAGACAAACTACGAGAGGTGTAATTATGCTTTATGAATTGATGTTTTTTTTTTTTGAAATCAAGGTCTGTCAAGTTGTATAATAGGTGTATGCTGGAAATCTTACAAATCAAAATTGATTGACCAGACGATTGGAAGAAAATGTGCATGGAGATTTGTATGGGGTAATAATGTAGGGATCCAGCCAGGTAAAAAATAGTACTGCAGAGAGTAGAAGTTTTTTTAAACAGCCAGGTTCATTGATTACAAATGATTAATAATTTTAACATATTAATCACATGATATATTACAAACATTTATCTATTTTGTTACACATTTATGTTGCCCCCCTCCATCTCGCACGTTAAAGCCCTTTGCACCTTATGTTCTCCATAATACACACACACAAAAATTTTTTCCTCGCCCTGCCCACTCGCTCTCGTCCCACCCTGGAATTTTCCCTCCTCTTTCTTTCTCTTCCTTTTTTTTTTTTTTTTTCCCCTCCCTCTTTTACAGTACCTTACTGACAGTCCCAGTTACTTCCCCCCCCTCCCCTTCATCACACCACATCAACAATGTCTTCTGAAGCTGCTGTTTCTTACGCTGCCCTCATCCTTGCTGATGCCGGCAGCGAGATTTCTGCCGACAACTTGCTTTCTCTTACCAAGGCTGCTGGTGTCAAGGTTGACAACGTACGTTGAACGAACGAGTTTTTTTTCATATACCCAGTTGATATCAAGGAAAAAATAAAGGAGAAAATCTGAAATTACAGGCTGAACAAGTCGAGCTAGATATACCCATGCAAATTTGGAAGAAATCGACCCAGTCTCGATTGGATCTCTGAAACCTCGAAGGAAAATGGGCACGAGTGGAAAATTGGACTTTTTCACTTGAACGTTTTTTTGCAAAGGGCCTACGAGATTTGATTTACGATTCGCTTTGTTTTTTTGATGTCAACATTTTATACGTGCAACAAGACTAACATTCTTTAGATCTGGGCTAATGTCTACGCTAAGGCTCTCGAGGGCAAGGACCTGAAGGAAATTCTTTTCGCCTTTGGCGCTGCCGGCCCCGCTGCCGCCGCCGCTCCTGCCGCCGCCGCCGGCTCCTCCGATGCTGCTGCCGCTGAGGAGAAGGCCGAGTCTGAGGAAGAGGAGTCTGATGAGGATATGGGTTTCGGTCTTTTCGACTAAACAGGGTTTCATCTTTTGAAAAATAGTTATGATTTAATGTTTTAGTACGAAATGATTAAAAAAAATTAAAATAAAAATAGAAAGCGAAAAATAAATGTAATTGGTTCTTTGTTTGGTTTTTTTTTTAAAAAGACCTGTTATGTTTTTCTATATCTTGAATAACTTTATGACTTGATTTTTTTATTGGTTTGTAAAACAAATAACCTTTAAATGATCCATTTGACAATAAGCTATTTACATAAACACGGTAATGTCAGGAATATACATTATTTCACACTAAGCCCATGTTGGCGATACCTTGAAGTCAAAATATGGAGGTTTTTCATTTTTCTGTTTGGACTACCTAAGAATTTAACTGCCATGCGGCCAGATGAAAAGCCCTAAAGCCCTAAAAGGTGTTTATTTTGGGCAACTCCTCAGCAGTCTGAAATATACGCCAATTGCCGTAATTTCTGTACGCAAACATTTTGCCCAAGAGTCCATGCTGCACTCCAAACATTTTTATATTTTTGTCTTTTATTTTTTTGCAATATATTTTTCAAGTAATAATTAAGTAACAAGTCATGCGGCTTTTTGTGTTAAATTAACTGTAAATCTTTTATATAATCGTATTAATATAATTAACAGCCTTGCGCCTTAGCACACGATAGGTAAATTAATTATATCTATAAATATATATATTTCTGGAACAAAAATAAAATTTAAAACCCTTACCCTCTCTCCTTGTTGGCCTACCACACACTCAAAAAAATTTTTCCCTCTCTTTCCCTTACCCCCCCTCCCTCTCTCCTCTCCCTCTTCCCTCTTCTCTCTCTCTCTTTTGCGCGCGCGTGTTTGACCTTTTTGAAGTTTTTTTTCTTCTTCTTTTCACACTACACATACACACATCCATCAGCAAGATGAGCGACTCCACTCCTGTCCCCAGCGTCCAGACTTTTGGCAAGAAGAAGACCGCCACCGCCGTTGCCCACGTCAAGGCCGGCAAGGGTCTTCTTAAGGTTAATGGTTCCCCCATCACCCTTGTCCAGCCCGAGATTTTGCGCTTCAAGGTTTACGAGCCCCTCTTGATTGTTGGCCTTGACAAGTTTGCCAACATTGACATCAGAGTCAAGGTTTCCGGTGGTGGCCATGTGTCCCAGGTCTACGCCATCCGCCAGGCCATTGCCAAGGGTCTCATTGCTTACTACCAGAAGTACGTTGATGAGCAGTCCAAGAATGAGCTCAAGAAGGCTCTTATCTCCTACGACAGAACCCTTCTCATTGCCGATCCCAGAAGATGCGAGCCCAAGAAGTTTGGCGGTCCAGGTGCCCGTGCCAGATACCAGAAGTCTTACCGTTAAAAAGGTGGAAGAAATCAGGAATGGACTGGAATTGTGGTTTGGGTATTGGAAGGGGGATACACTGGAAGGATGCTCCGTTTTTTACATCTTTTTTCTTTGGTTTCTTTTTTAATATTTATACCATAATCATTTCTTTTTCTTTTTCTTTTTGGGTTTTTCTTTTGTTGTCGCTTTAAAATAAAATAAAATATAAAAATTTGTGAAATTATTGTACATTTTTGATTTTGTTTAATTTTTTTAAATGTAAATACTTTTGAATGTTCAAATGTCAAAGTTGTTTTAAAATTTGTTGATGTTTAGTCATGATGATCTGTTGATGATTAATGATTATCTAATTAACCGTTTTTTCTCCGCTTTTTTTTGCCAAATACTCTAATTAAACAAATATCCTCAAGGATATCCCATCAACATTTACAAATCACAAGCCAATGCATAATTTTCCTGGTCCTGCAAGGCCTCGTCCGGGTCTTTATTTCGGTTTGTTAACTTGGTTATAGAGAAGGTTGTGTCTGGTGATGTCCCGGACCTTTATTTTTTTGTATATGAGAACTTTAAAAAGCCTCCAAGACTGATATCAATGTTTGAATATATTTATATAATTAATATATATATTATTAATAAATTCATATATGAATATATTAATAAAAAGCTGCTAAAGGATTGACCATCCCGTAGAAAGATACCGTCAACCAAGAATGCCTTATTCAACGTTTCCCCGGTTCTTCTCTTCCATTGCATAAACCCCATTACGTTTTTCAAAAGCCCTGACCCGACCCCCTTTTCTGTCTTCTAAACGCTCCTAAGGCACTTCCACTCAAAATACATCTACCCGTGGACCAACTGCTAATCCTCCAGCGTTCCTATCAACAGTCTTCCCCCGGCCTCATCCAACCCATTTCCCCCCACCGGGCGTGTTTCCCTCCAAATCCCCTCCACCCCATCAACAATAAAATTTTCTCTTGTATTGCTCGTGTTATGCCCACATGTGCATTACATAAGCATGTCAAAAACTCAATTAAAAAATTTTATATAAAAAAATCTGACTGATTAATTAATTGAGTAATAATTTTTTCTTAAATAAATATATAAAAACCTCCCACTTCCCCTTTCCTTTTTATTTTTTTATTTTAATTTCCTTCACACTCTCTATATATATCCCCAATTCATATATATAAACACCCTTTAAAAATGACTTTCGCCGAAATCGATACAAAGTCAATCAACACAATTCGCGTTCTTGCGGTACGTCTTAATCCACAAAAAAAAATTTTACTCTTAAAATTCCGCACCAAATCATCTCAACGATCTTTGCTCTAACAATAAATCCCTCGCTTTTTCCCAGATTGATGCCATTGCCGCCGCAAACTCTGGTCATCCCGGTGGTATGTTGCCTCTCTTTGCGCAATTTTATTCAGAAATTAACTTTATTTTTTAGCCCCCATGGGTCTCGCCCCCACGGCTCACGTTCTCTTCAACAACTTTTTGAGATTTAACCCTAAAAACCCCGAATGGTTCAACAGAGATAGATTTGTTCTGTCGAACGGCCACGGCTGCATGCTCCAGTACGCCCTTCTCCACCTCTACGGCTACGATTACTCCATCGATGACCTCAAACACTTCAGAAAACTCAACTCAAAAACCCCAGGCCATCCTGAAGCCGAACTCCCAGGTATCGAGGTCACCACCGGTCCCCTCGGCCAGGGTATCTCCAACGCCGTCGGTATCGCCATTGGCCAAAAACACTTTGCCGCCCGCTTCAACAAGCCCGGCTTCGAGCTCTTCAACGGCTACACCTACGCCATTGCCGGCGACGGCTGTCTGATGGAGGGTGTCGCCTCTGAGGCTGCCTCCATTGCTGGCCATCTCCAGCTCAACAACCTCATTGTCTTTTACGACGACAACAAGATCACCATTGACGGCTCCACCGAAGTCGCCTTCACCGAAGACGTCGACGCCCGTTTCCGCTCCTATGGCTGGGATACCTTGGACGTCACTGATGGTAACAATGATCTCGACTCCATTTACAAGGCTATCGTCAAGGCCAAGCAGTCCACAAACAAGCCTACCCTCATCAAGGTCTCCACCATCATTGGCTTCGGCTCCAAGCTCCAGGGTACCCACAATGTCCACGGTGCCCCCCTCAAGCCTGATGACATTGCTGCCGTCAAGACCAAGTGGGGCTTTGATCCCGCAAAGACTTTTGACGTCCCCCAGGAAGTTTACGACTACTATGGCAAGACTGTCGCCAAGCACCAGTCTGAGGAGGCTCAATGGGAAAAGCTCGTTGAGAAGTACGTCGCTGAGTTCCCCGCTGAGGGCGCCGATCTCCAGCGCCGCCTCAAGGGCGAGCTCCCCCAGGGCTGGGAAAAGGCCCTCCCTGTCTACAAGCCTTCCGATCCTGCCGTCGCTTCCAGAAAGCTTTCTGAGATTGTTCTCACCAAGATTTTCGACGAGGTCCCCGAGCTCATTGGTGGCTCTGCCGATTTGACTGGCTCCAACCTGACGCGTGCCCCCGAGTCTGTTGACCTCCAGCCCCCCAGCACCAAGCTTGGTACTTATGGCGGCCGCTACATCCGCTACGGTGTCCGTGAACACGGTATGGGTGCCATCATCAATGGTCTTGCTGCTCACGGCGGTATCATCCCCTACGCCGGTACTTTCTTGAACTTTGTTTCTTATGCTGCTGGCGCCCTCCGTCTCTCCGCCCTCTCCCAGCACCAAGTCATCTGGGTCGGTACCCACGACTCTATCGGTCTTGGTGAGGATGGCCCTACCCATCAGCCCATCGAGACCTTGGCCCACTTCCGTGCCATCCCCAACCTTCAGGTCTGGCGTCCTGCTGATGGCAACGAGACTTCGGCTGCCTACTACCAGGCTTTGACCACCAAGCACACTCCCACCGTCATTGCCCTTACTCGCCAAAACCTGCCACAGCTCGAGGGCTCTTCCATTGAGAAGGCCCGCGCCGGTGGTTACACTGTTCACACTGCCGATGCCGCCCCTGATGCCATCATTGTCGCTACTGGCTCTGAGGTCTCGCTCTCCATCGATGCTGCCAAGCTTCTTGCCGAGAAGAAGGGCCTTAAGATCAACGTTGTCTCTCTTCCCGACTGGTTTACTTTCGACCAGCAATCTCTCGACTACCGTCTCTCCGTCTTGCCCGATGGCGTCCCTATTCTTTCCGTTGAGGTTATGTCGACTGTCGGCTGGGGCAAGTATGCCCACGAGAACTTTGGCATTAACCGTTTCGGTGCCTCTGGTCCTTACAAGGACGTTTACAACTTTTTTGGCTTCACCCCTGAGGGCATTGCTGACAAGGCTGAGAAGGTTGTTGAGTTCTACAAGGGCAAGTCTGTCATCTCCCCTCTTAACCGTGCCATTTAAACACTCTCTAACATATCCTAAATTGTATTTTTTCATGTTTTTTTTTTTTTTCAACCAATAAAAATTTAATTTATCAGACTACAAATACTATCAATCCTACAATCTTCTTTTATTTGACTCCTTAATGGCATGTTGAATCTTGTCGTGCAAGTCCGGGTGTATTGTTCTCACTAGCCAGTAGTTGCGGCGCACGTGGAGCCGCACGTCAGTCACACGGTACTGCAGCGCGCGCGCACAGATATCCACAAACTGGGCTTCAAGGGCAGCCGAAGCTTTCAGGACGTTTCTGTGCACCAGAGCCATGGCCACAAACAGCATGTACACCGAGCTGTTTTTTGCCGACTTGGACAGGTGAGCCTGCGCCCAAATGTTGTGCGCAAACCGCAGCACCACGGCAGCGTCTCGCGGGCCCTGAGGCAGCTGCAAGCACAGCACCGCAGACACCGTGTCTAGCATGGAGCGCAACAGCATAATGTAGCGGTAGGTAGGCTCGTCGTAGCTGTTTGTGGAGGCTGTCGACGAAGCGGCTCCGGGCGGGTAGTAGGGGGCGCGCTGGAGGGACTGGTAATGTGCACGGCGCGTTTGGTGGAGTCGCAAAATGTAAAAATCGTAAACCAGCTTGAGCAGCTGGACGTTTGTGGACGGCACAAACGTCGGCGAGGCGCCCTGGGTTCGGAGCGAGTCGGGCGTGATTGGCGAGTCGGCAGTACCGCCTGTTTGTGGCGGCTCCTCGGTCTTGTCCCCCTCGTGGCCCTTGCACAGCCCGCACGCACACCCGTCACAAGAGCGCGGGCCGGCAGGGCTCGAGTAAATGGCCTCGGGGGCGCCAAACGCCAACAGGTCGACGAAAAAGTGGAGCGCGCTTAGCGAGGCGTTGCGGCTCTCGGCAAACGCAGCAAACAAGCGGCCGCCCGACAGCACGCACTTGAGTCCGAGGCACGTCAACACGCGTCTCCGGCGCACAGCTTCCTTGTGGCTACAATCCGCCTTCTTCTTAGGCAGCGACTCCAAGTCTGCACAGACCCCGCGTAAAGCCGCGCGAAGCCGCGCCAAACTAATGGTCAAGAGCACGCTCTCCTCGCGGTCCAACAGCCCCGCCACACCCAGACCCTCGACCACCGGGGGCGAGTACAAATCAGCAGCATACGGAAATGACGACGAGTTGTGGTGATGCAGCCCTAGTCCTGGCGACATTATGCGGACCGAGGTGTAGTCGTCCGTGCTTGTGCCGAGGTCTGTTTGCGCGTGGCAGTGAGGGCATTTATGTGGGCCATTTTCGTGTTTTAAATGGCTGCCGACTCCATCATTCCCCACAAATACATATTCATCTTCTGCGTCTCCCTTGGCGTTATCCAGGTTGCCAATGGGGTCCGTGCGTGGTGCTTTGCGCTGCTTAAACCCGAGAATGGGACCCACGGTTGCCACAATTTCCGTGACAAAGGCATCGAACTGGGCGGCACCAGCAAACCGCTGCATGGGAAATTTCTGAATCTTGACATCCATATACAGGCCGATATCCTCGCGCCGCGCAAACGGCGCAAAGTGGAGCACCCCAGGAAACGTGACGCGCCGCGCGTCGTGCTGAAACCGCAGCGCGCGCAGCGCTTGCCGGTCGTAGATATGGCTCTGCTGAGGTGCAGACGCTGCATCAATGCACGGTGAAGATGATGCATGGGAAGACGGCGTCAAGGGGCTGTTGGGGGAATTGGGAGACGAGGTATAAACTACGGGCAGGGAGCCTGGGATGGTATTACTGGACCACTGCACTCTGCATTCAAAGGGGTCCTTAACAGAAGTCTCGCCACTATGAGTTTCTGTACGCAAATATTCATTTATCTTTTCTGGCTTGTCGATTGGGCTGTAACATGCAGACACTGAAGACCGTCTGTCGCACAATCCACGGCCCAAAAAAGCCCATAGATCTGTGCAAAGAGAAGGCCAAAGAGTGGCTACATAGAGCACGGAATTGACGCAAGTCACCAGTACCGCAAAGTACGTCCAGAGCTTGATCTCCAGGGCTGTCACATCGCCCAGTACTGGTGTATCTATATAAATATTTTGGAAAAAACAAAGTCAACGGGTTAGCTTGCAAAAATCAATTGGCTATCAGCGGAGAAAATAAAAAGGGGTACCGTCGTCCAAATGGCGCAAAAGATACGTGAGCGTGAAAAGCGCATGAGTCGTAGTGCACGAGACGGTGAGCACAAAGGTTTCCGGGCGGATCATGGTGGATGTTGGGTAATGAGCAAGTAATAGGATTGAGTTTGGATTTTGAGGAAAGTAAATAAACTCGCATACACAACTAATCGCCAGTTATACTCACAAACTACAATCTGTTTATGGTAACTAAATCACAAACGTATGTAAATAAAGACAGCCATTTACCTATAGGTATGCTGGCGGATCTCTAAAGGACCTGCCCACACGCTCATAATTGTACTGGGACTCGGGTCCTTCAGTCCGCTCATCGTACACGCTTCCCAAGTACCGGCTCCGGCCCACCGCGTTTTGTCGGCTTTTCCCCCCATCTGTCCCCACTCCCTGTGTTCTCCACATTTTTTCGTCCCCCCCGCACCCCCGGGTCTTTTTCAGTGCCTGCGCGCTGGACCTCCAGCCTGCCCCACCTCCCCCGCGTGCCAGCGCCCGTACTCGGTCGCGCACTCGAGACACGCCCGCAAGCACCCGCCCCGTGTGCCCATGCCACAGCCGCCGGCCCAGCGCGTGCCGCACCTCGCCGACGTGCGCGTTGCGCAGCACGCAATACACGCACATGAGCGACGGCGCCGCGCCCGCCACCCCGCGCCATCCCTGGTGATGGTTTCGCGGCACGCAACGCTGGTCCATGCTGCGGCCCCCCGCGACCTGCGCGTGCTGGGGGCCGTGGGGGTGCGGCGCAGACTCTGCGGCCACGGGCGACGCGGCTGCCCAAGTCACGGCGCCCACAGCTGCGCGTGCAGTCGTGCTCACCCATGCCGCAACAACCACATAGGACGCCACGGTCCCAGCCACCCCCAGCACGGGCCACGGATGGTCGCGGGCAGCCATCACGAGGGCGGCAGCCACAAACACGGCGACGGCGCGGATCCTCGTGGCCATTTTCTTGCGCCGGGCGTCGCTGGCGACCTGGTCGGGGGTCTTCAGTATACGTTTAACCACAAGCGGTTCCATGTTTGGAGAGGGGTCAGAGACAAAATACCACAAACCAGGTGTATTTAGAAAAGAATTAACAAGATTTCATTCAATTTAAGTTATATCAATTTCCTTTCAGGTCCAGCAGCATTAGCAGCAAACTTATCCTATTATTTAAATCTACAGCTTTTCATACTCAAGCTTGCCTTCAAGCTTCTTGGCCTCGGCCACCTTACGTACAGCCTTCATCATGTCGTTCTGTACAATGTAGTCGCGGTCATCGCGGATTGCAAAAAACCCAGCTTCTGTCACCACATTTCTAATATCTGCGCCATTGAATCCATCGCTCAGCTTGACAAGCGCCTCGTAATCAAAATCGCCTTGCTTCTGAACATTGGCTGAGTGGATCTTGAAAATCTCCAGGCGTCCAATCTCGTTGGGCAATGGAATTTCAATCTTGCGGTCGAGACGTCCTGCACGCAGCAGCGCAGGGTCCAGTGTGTCGGGTCTGTTTGTGGCCATAATCACCTTGGTCTGTCCCAAGTAATCAAAACCGTCCATCTGGTTCAACAGCTCCATCAGTGTGCGTTGGATTTCACGGTCGGCAGAAGTACCCTCGCTAAACCGGCGGCCACCAATGGCGTCCACTTCATCCATGAAAATGATGCACGGCGCATGCTCCTTAGCATAGCCAAACATCTCACGAATAACACGAGCCGACTCACCAATGTACTTGTCAACAATGGCTGAAGCTGGGGAGAAGATAAAGTTGGCACCAATGGTTGCGGCAACGGCCTTGGCCAGCAGGGTTTTTCCCGTACCAGGAGGCCCGTAAAGCAAAACACCCTTGGGAGGGTTGATACCCACACGCTGGAAAAGCTCTGGGTTCTTAAGCGGCAGCTCAATCACCTCACGCAGCTCGCGAATCTGTTCATTGAGACCACCAATTCCGCCAAACGTCAGACTCCCAGGCTCAAATGTGGTCATGTTGTACACCAGCGGATCGACCTCGCGTGGAAGAATGCGCATTATTGTCAGAGTCGTCATGTCCAGCGCCACTCGCACTCCTTGTTTAAGACTTTCCTTCTTGATGCTGTTGCGGCATCCCACAATATATCGTGGGCCGTTTGATGATTTCACAATGACTATCTAGAGTGTTAGAAATCGCAATTCAAAAAAAAAATCATGGAATACACAATTATAGACTTACATCGTTCTTCATCGAGTTGTTTAAGTACTTCACCAATGATTTGACCCAGACTTTGTAATGCTTTGAGGTCCTTAAAAATAAGTTAGTAAGGGGGAAGGGGTTTATCAGCTCAATCACAAAACTTACATCTTCTGTTTTCTCGTACTCCTTATCAAGGTCTTTGATGGTCAACCGCATCTCTTTAAGCTTAGCATCCCACTCGCGGTGCTCCTTAAGTTTACGCTTAAACCCATCAAGTGCCTTTTCGCGTTCTGGGTCCACGGGGGCTGTTGAATCGGCGGCGCTGGCGCCCATAGATTCATCATCTTCAAGGGCCGCAAGAAGAGGGTCTCTTTCGTCTTCAGCTGACATTTCAATGGCTTTTTCTTTCTCTTTTGTTTTTTTTTAAATCTTTCTATAAATGAAGTTGTCGAGTTTGTTGCGTTGGTTGTTGGAAAAGTTTGGTGGCGAACTTGATTTTTTATGGAGGGAAAATAAAAAACAAGTCGAGATCACATGACCAAGTCTTTTTTGTATAAAATTTTTTTTTTTTTTTTTTTTTTTTCTCCCACAACCACCATCGTCAAAAGTCATACCTCAATAAGGAGATCATCCAGATCAAATAACAGACAATAAATAATGGAATTCCATGCGATTGTCATGTGCGGCTCTGGCCGCAGGCTTAGCCCCCTTACTACCGTCACAGGAGGTGCTACCGGATTTTCGCGAAAATCTGTTCCTAAGGCTCTGTTGCCTGTGGGCGACAAGCCCATCCTTGCACATTCGCTCGGGTGGTGCGAGCGAGGCGGGTTCTCTGATATCACCATCATCTGTTTGGTCGATGTTCTTGCCGAAATCAAGGCCTATGTTGCCGATAAATACCCAACAGACCGGCTACAGATGGGCGACAGCAGTACAAAGCAAACACCCATCCCCATCGAAGTGATTGGCGTCGAGGCACAGAACACAGAGACGCTTGTTCCGCTCTTTAAGGAACGCATCAAACGCGACTTCGTGACTATTTCGGCCGACTTTGTGACGGACGTTGAGGCCTCAGAGCTTCTTGACTACCACCGCAACCGCAACCATGATACCATTCTAACTGGCATTTACTACAAAAACACAATAGAGGCTCTTGATAAAAAGGTTCTTCACCCCAACATTGTGGTTCACTCATCTCTTCGCAACAAGTCACCGCTTCTGCTCGACTGGTACCCGCGTGAGTATGTTGCTCGTAAAAAGTATCTTGTCTTACGTGACGCTATGATCATTCGACATGCAAACTCCGTCATTTCTACAAACATTCTTCACTCATCGATAAACTTTTGTTCCCACAAGCTCATCGACATTCTCGACAGCTATGAAGGCCTTTTAACATCGTCTGGATCCGAGGACGATGAAGAAGAGTCGGCTCCGACCTCTGCTTCGGCTACCGCACAAGACTTTACCAAACCCATTCACCCCGTGGCCACACGCGGTCGCCCTTGGAATAAGGTTGTACGTGATATTGCTCGTCGCTCGTGGCAGCATAGCAAACCTCTTGACTCAGCTTCCATTGCTATTGTGGGCGATCCTGAAAAGACTTTTATTCGTGTCGAGTCGCTGCCGTCTTACATGGAAGCTAATCGCTGGCTCATGAAGATCAAGGCCAAGAACTCGGCGCGGCCCACTGCACCGCCAGTCAAGGGTGCTGCAGTCATTGGCGTTGATTCGTTTGTAGCATCTTCCACCAAGGTTTCTGAGCGTACAAGTGTCAAGAAAACGGTTGTAGGAAACAACTGTGTCATTGGCAAGCGATGTCGTCTGACAGGCAGCATTATTCTTGATGGTGTGACCATTGGCGACGATGTAATTCTGGAAAACTGCTTTATTGGGAAAAATGCCACCATTGGAACCAAAGCGAAGCTCACGCACAGTACTGTCGAGGGCGGGTATACCGTTGAAGATGGAGTTGAGGCCAAGGATGAAAAATTTGAGGGATTCGAGGATGTTGAAGAGGATCTTGAGAATGGGCTGGAAAGTTCCAATGACGAGGGATCTGACGATGACTCTGAATTTGATTCCGGTGCTGATGACTACGATTCCGAATCCGAAGAGGAGGAGGACGACGACGACGAGGATGACGACGGGCTTTTTGACCGGAGCTAAAGTCCACGTGACCACACGATAGATTGTAACAAATATATTTGTAACATATTATTTAACCCTAACCCCACATAGAAATCTCTAAATTTTGACCAAATTGGGCTGTCTTGTCAAAAAGCTTATATCCAAGGTGGATCCAACGGGGGTAACAAGAAAAAAAAAATTTCAAACCTCCAAAAACTTTTTTTTTTTACTATCACCATACCAAAACCATCCATTCACCATGTCGGCTCCTGCTGCCCCTGCTCCAGCTGCTAAGCCTGAAGCAAAGACAATTGTCTTGGAAAATGTACGATTCTTTTTTTTTTCTTACAAAGTCTAAATGTTCACTTTGTTTTTTTTCTCTTCTAAATGACTCATTCTAACCATTAAACTGCTCCATTTGTTCTCTTCCCCCCCCTACCTCTCATAAAATAGACTGCCAGACGCGATGCCCTCATTGATATTGAAAAAAAATACCAAAAGATTTGGGCTGACGAGAAAATCTTCGAGATCGATGCTCCTCAGGAATCAACCCTCACCGCTGCTGAGCTCCGCGCAAAGTACCCCAAATTCATGGGTACCATGGCCTATCCTTACATGAATGGTGTTCTCCACGCCGGTCACTCCTTCACTCTTTCCAAGGTTGAATTTGCCACTGGTTACGAACGCTTGATTGGCAAGAACGCCCTTTTCCCCCTCGGCTTTCACTGCACTGGTATGCCCATCAAGGCCAGCTCCGACAAGCTTATCCGTGAAATCGAGCTCTTTGGCGAAAACTTTGAAAACGCACCCAAGGACACCGAACTTGACCCCGAGCCTGTTGCTGCCGAAAAGAAGCCCAAGGAGGACGTGGAGAAGTTTGCTTCCAAGAAATCTAAGGCCGTCGCCAAAACTGGCCGCGCAAAGTACCAGTTTGAAATCATGCAACAGCTCGGCATCCCCCTCGACGAAGTTAAGAAGTTTGCCGACCCCAACTTCTGGCTCACTTACTTCCCCCCCCTCTGCCAGGAAGACTGTACCAACTTCGGTGCAAGAGTTGACTGGAGACGAAGTTTCATTACTACCGATGTTAATCCTTATTATGACGCCTTTGTCCGATGGCAAATGAACCGTCTCCACGAGAGCGGCAAGATCAAGTTTGGTGAGAGATACACCATCTACTCTGCAAAGGACGGCCAACCCTGTATGGATCACGACCGTGCCTCTGGTGAAGGTGTTGGCCCCCAGGAGTACACTGGCATCAAGATTGAAGTCAAGGAGTTCCCTGAGGCTGCCAAGGAAGCTCTCAAGGAAGTTGACCTGTCCAACAAGAAGGTCTACCTTGTCGCTGCTACCCTTCGTCCTGAAACCATGTACGGTCAAACATGCTGCTTTGTGAGCCCCAAGATTACCTATGGTCTCTTTGATGCTGGCAACAATGAGTACTTCATCACCACCGAGCGTGCCTTTAAGAACATGTGCTTCCAAAAGCTTACTCCCAAGCGCGGCGACTGGTCGGCTGTCACACAGATTCCCGGCTCTTCTCTCATTGGCGCCCTTATCGATGCACCCCTTGCAATTCTCAAGGATCTCCGCGTCTTGCCTATGGAGACTGTTCTTGCCAACAAGGGTACCGGTGTCGTTACCTGTGTCCCCTCTGACTCCCCTGACGATTACATCACCACCCTCGATCTTTCCAACAAGCCCGAGTATTACAAGATTGACAAGGATTGGGTTAAGACTGAGCCCGTCGCTATCATGAACACTCCTTCTTATGGTGATCTCACTGCCAAGACTCTTGTTGAGCAGCTTAAGATCCGCTCCCCCAAGGACAAGGACCTTTTGACCAAGGCTAAGGAACTCGCCTACAAGGAGGGCTTCTACCAGGGTGTTATGATTATCGGCCCCTATAAGGGCGAGAAGGTCGAGGTTGCTAAACCCAAGGTTAAGGCTGACTTAATTGCAGCTGGCCAGGCTTTTGTTTACAACGAGCCCGAAGGTGTTGTTATGTCGAGATCCGGCGACGAGTGCATCGTTTCTCTCGAGGATCAGTGGTTCACCGATTACGGTGAGGAAAGCTGGAAGGCCGATGCTGCCAAGTGCCTTGCTAACATGAACACCTACTCTACTGAGACCCGCCACGCTTTCCAAAAGGTTCTTGACTGGCTCAACAACTGGGCTCTTTCAAGAAGTTATGGTCTTGGTACCAGAATCCCCTGGGACCCCAAGTTCCTTGTTGAATCTCTTTCCGATTCGACCATCTACATGGCTTTCCAGGCTGTTGCCCACCTTCTCCAGGGCGACTTTTACGGTAAAGTTCCCGGTACTCTTGGTATCCAGCCTGAGCAAATGACCGATGAGGTTTGGGACTACGTTTTGTTGCACAAGGACGACATCAAATCTGATATCCCCAAGGAGAAGCTTGATAAGCTCCGTAACGAGTTTGAGTACTTTTACCCTCTGGATGTTAACATTTCCGGTAAGGATCTCATTGGTAACCACTTGACTTTCTTCATTTACTGCCATTGCGCCATTTTCCCCGAGGAATACTGGCCCGCTGGTATCCGTGCTAACGGCCACTTGCTTTTGAACAATGAAAAGATGTCCAAGAGTACTGGTAACTTCATGACACTCAAGCAGATTGTTGAGAAGTTTGGTGCCGACGCTTCTCGTATTGCTCTTGCCGATGCTGGTGACTCTCTCGAGGATGCCAACTTTGACGAAACCAATGCCAACGCTGCCATTTTGCGTCTTTACAACTTGAAGGAGTGGGCTTCTGAGGTTGTCAAGGACTCCGACAAGCTTCGCACTGGTCCCAAGGATTCCTTCTTTGACAAGGCTTTTGAGAATGAGATCAATGAGCTCATTGCAGAGACCAGAAAGGCTTACGATGAGGCTTTCTACAAGGTTGCTCTTAAGTATGGTCTTTTCGACTTGCAGTCAGCTCGCGACTACTACCGTGATTCGACCGCCACTTCTGGAATTGGCATGCACAAGGACCTTGTTTTGCGATACATTGAAGTCCAAGCTTTGTTGCTGTCACCAATTGCTCCCCACTTTTGTGACTATTTGTGGCGTGAAGTTCTTGGCCACAAGGAAAGTATCCAGAACGCCCGCTTCCCGGAGATTAGCGCACCCTTGGACAAGTCTCTTACTGCTGCTTTGGAGTATGTGCGCAGTACTCAGCGCGCCATTCGTGAAGCTGAGGGTGCTAGCATGAAGAAGAAGAAGGGTAAGGCCACAGCCACTACCTTTGATCCTAAGAAGCCTTCCAAGCTCAGTCTGTATGTTGCTCTGTCTTTCCCTGAATGGCAGGAGGCTTACATTGATCTTGTTAAGGATGCCTTTGAGAATCTTTCTCTCGACTTCACTCCTGATTTCCGTCAAAAGGTTTCTAAGCTTGGTGATGTTAAGCGTGGTATGCAGTTTGTCAATTATCTCAAGATGCGTTTGACCGGTGGTGGCGAGTCTCCAGACGTTGTGTTTAACCGTAAGCTTGAGTTTGACGAATCCGAGACTCTTAAGGGTGTTGTTCCTGTTCTTAAGCGTGCTCCTGCTGCTACCAACGTTGAGAAGATTGAGCTCATTGCTCTTGACTCCAAGGATGCTACCAAGGGCACTGATATTTTGACTGGTGAGGCCGTGGTTGTTCCTACTCTTAAGGCAATTCAAGATGCTATTCCAGGCCAGCCTGGTATTACTCTTGTTAACTTGTAAAAAAAAAAAGGAGAGGAGTGATTACTGGATTTTGATGGAGATTTGTCATTTTAAATATAAAAAAGTTTTTTTTAATTATAAAAGAAAAAAGTTGTATTTGTAAAAAGGAAAATAAAAGAGAAATATTTTAAACTTCAAGGTGGACAACATTTATGGGATTGAATAAATCTTTAGAAGGAAATATTGGGTATTACCAAGAGTTTTTGTTTTACAACAGGCACGATGTTGCAAGTAAGCTTTGAGTAACATTAAAGTTTATGCATATTTTCTTTAATGAGAGAGCTACTTGATAAACCAAATCTGTGATATCATTACAGTGCATAAGAACTAATACGTACCGTTATCAAGCCTATTTTAAAGGGTTTCTTTGCATTTTTGTATAAAAATAAAACTTCAAAGACATTTTTTCCAATGAAATTGAAATGGTTGAATGCGTATAAACTGTAATTGGATATATATTCAAACATATATGTAATTGAATCTATTTGAGCTTGCAAGCCTATCCATTAAATTTGTACAGCAAAATGTCTAGGCACGGACAGTATCTATTGTAAACAAGCCAACTATCGATTGATACGGATTGTTATTATTAATTGAATGGTTTCATTTCTATTTATAAAGCGTTTGACTAAAATTTAAGCTGATATTTAAACTGCTTGGATCAATCTATAATAATGGGAATACAAGTCCATTTTTTTACAGCGCGTTTGGGCCACTAAATTTTGAATTGGCACTAATTCACAGAAATAGTGATCTAAGGGAAAATAACAGATTAAAACAAAGCGATAGACTAAACAAACAAAAGTAAAAGTGAATGAGAGGAGAATGATAAAGGAGAGAATGGAGAATATGTTAATAAAAATGCGTTGATCTAATAAAATGTTGACAAAAATTCCAACAGAAATGAAGGTGATGAAGCTGGTATATGGCTTATATTGAGAATAAACAAAAAATTACTGCATGAAAAGGGAATTCATAACGAACTGTTAGATTCAAATATTCAAATTTTTCATAATTGAAGAATTCACAGTTTTTCAACAAAAATCTAAAACCTCTATTGTGATTGTGTAAAGCGGCTAAGAAGTTATAAATATGATAATAAAAATATCAATTTCTCATTCTTTATATATATATATAACCCATGCTTATCTTCTCCTATATTTTTTTTCATCATCAAAAATGCTTTGGGGTTCGCTGAGTCGTAAATTGACCAAACAAACTCTCTTGTTTGCAAGTGTCTCACTATCACTCACTATTTGCGCCTTACTATATCTCAATCCTATAACCACAATCTTAGGGCCCACTGACGCCAACACCAGCAACGAAACCCCCAAAAGTAGAAGCACCTCTGGGTCTTTTTTCCATAAAGGCCTTCTAAAGTCTCCAGCAAATTCTAGTCTTGGATTTGAAAAAATTTTCTACATCAATCTCGACACTCGTTACGACCTCGATGATGTCATTCAATTGCAGTCCGATGTCTCTGGTGTCTCTCCTGAACTCTGGCCCGCAAGGAAAATCGACCCCAATAATCTCAAGGGATTTCCTCCGGCCTCTAGCGATTGGCCGACAAGAGTCGTGCCGGGATTGCTGGGATGTCTTCGCTCCCATGCAGATATTTGGCGTCAGATGCTGAAAGAAAAATGGGGTAGTGTGCTGATTCTTGAGGCGGACTCGGCGTGGGATGTGCACGTACGTGAAATGATGGCCCACTTTTCAAAGGGGTTCCAAGATGCGCTACCGGCCTTTAGCGCCATGAATATAACCAACTCAAAAGCCGCCCCCCATGGGAAACCAGGAGATTATGTTGCTACTGAGCAGGACCCATATATGGCCCAACACTGGGACATTTTGCAGTTTGGTGGGTGCTTTGAAAAGAAAGAAAGAGCTGAATATAAACACGTTTACTACGACCCGACTGCGCATCGCAAACCTATCCCATATGCAGATGGGTCCGAGCTGGGATCTCATGAACGTGCAATTCGCTGGCAGAACGAACTTATGTGTACCACCGCCTACGCTATCACTCCCAACGGCGCACGAAAGTTACTTTTGCGCATGTCGCTGCAGCTCAACACGCCTGTTGACGGACTGATTGCGGAGCTAGTGCGCGAAGACAAGTTGCGCGCATACTCGACATTCCCCAACGTGTTTATCCAGTGGCAGTACCGCGAAGGCCTGGGCTCCAACAATAAGAACAGCGACATTTCCAAATTTACACCCGGCGACGATGCTCCCCAGGAAGCGCGCCAGAAGATGTGGGCTTTGGCACGCAAGGAAATGAAGATTTGGCAATACAATGGGCTTTTTGGAATGTCTGGGTTTTTGCATCCAGCGCTTGGAGGACAAGCGGAGCAGCTGTATGGGATCACTCCATCATGATTTTTTTTAGTGTGCAGCGTATTACATTTTCTTTGTTGGATTTTGTCTAAGAGTGGTTTTTAGCAAACCTTAACTGTGTTCCAACCAAATTCAGGTGAGTGAAAAGGTGATAAACAATAGCTGAGGGCGATTCATCAAATAGCTAACAGCCTATTATTTTGAAATTTGGTATTGTATATTAACAAGACCTGATTAGTTAAATATTGAGTTTTATTGAAGCATTTATCTTTTTTAAAAAAAGAAAATAAAAACAAGAGAAAAAGGAAGTTAAACACCCTGCTGCCTTAGTAGCTTAATGCAGGAGTTTTGAAGGAAGAAAGAGCTCCGTCATTGACAAAGAACGCGCTTAAATCTGTTATTGAACAAAACTGCTGGAAGCCAAGTGGATCTCTGCAACCATGTACAATTATTTACTTTTTAAACATTCAAAGTGAATGTTCATGTGTCAAATGGATAGATATATATTATGGAATTTATACCAATTGAATGGCCTAGTTGGGGTTAGGTACAATTTCTTAAAGGGGGAAGTTATTAAGTTTATTTTTGATATTCTCATACTGACTGCAAAAAAAAAAGAAAATATGTAAACCATTTGGTTTAAAATCCCGTATTTTAAAAAAGAAAAAAAGAGAGAAACATTTAAATTCCTTTATAATTTTATATTTGAAAAGTCCGTTTTTCAGTATATTACTTTTTTTTTTCCCAATATCAATAAATTGAGGCATTCATACCTGCATACTCAATTATTAAGAAAACCAAAATTTCTATTTTTGTATATTTTTGTATAGTGATGGCCAAAGTATAAAAAATGATAATAAATTCACAAAAATAAATTTAACCTCAAGTTATTTCCTTATAAAAGATGGGTCATTTGCTTCTTTATTTTTTTTTTACTTTTTTTCTTTAAATACAGCTCTTCAT
The DNA here is from genome assembly GCA_900497715.1 of Magnusiomyces ingens NRRL Y-17630. Classification (NCBI taxonomy): domain Eukaryota; kingdom Fungi; phylum Ascomycota; class Dipodascomycetes; order Dipodascales; family Dipodascaceae; genus Magnusiomyces; species Magnusiomyces ingens. The sequence continues at coordinate 2,739,030 of UIDE01000002.1, forward strand.
CTACCAATCTACCATGTCTTACTTGGACTCAATTAGATACACGTCCCCTCGAAGACTTATCCTACTAATAGGATTATCAGCTTCCTTCATTATAGCAGCAATATTCTATCTCCAATCGACAACAGTTCTTTTGCCATACTCCTCAGACTCACCAGAAAAAACTAATGACCACTTAAGCAGCAGCCGCTCAAATACAAAGCTCCTCAAGTCCCCAGCAAATTCCACACTAGGATTCCACAAGTTTTTCTACATCAACCTCGATACTCGTTACGATTTAGACGATATCATCCATCTGCAATCAGATGTCGCCGGAATCACCCCCGATCTCTGGCCCGCAATGAAAGTTGCAGACCTTTCCCTCAAAGGCATGCCACCAGCCGCTGGCGACTGGCCCAAAGAGCCTTCCGGAATGCTTGCATGTCTGCGCTCACATGCCAACATTTGGCGTCAAATGCTCAAGGAAAAATGGGGCTCTGTTCTCATTCTTGAGGCCGATGCAGCATGGGACGTCCATGTCCGGGAAATGATGGCAAATTTTGCCAATGCTCTGCAAGACGCGCTGCCGGCTTTCAGTGCCATGAATATAACCAACTCAAAAGCCGCCCCCCATGGAAAACCAGGAGATTATGTTGCTACTGAGCAGGACCCATATATGGCCCAACACTGGGACATTTTGCAGTTTGGTGGGTGCTTTGAAAAGAAAGAAAGAGCTGAATATAAACACGTTTACTACGACCCGACTGCGCATCGCAAACCTATCCCATATGCAGATGGGTCCGAGCTGGGATCTCATGAACGTGCAATTCGCTGGCAGAACGAACTTATGTGTACCACCGCCTACGCTATCACTCCCAACGGCGCACGAAAGTTACTTTTGCGCATGTCGCTGCAGCTCAACACGCCTGTTGACGGACTGATTGCGGAGCTAGTGCGCGAAGACAAGTTGCGCGCATACTCGACATTCCCCAACGTGTTTATCCAGTGGCAGTACCGCGAAGGCCTGGGCTCCAACAATAAGAACAGTGACATTTCCAAATTTAAACCCGGCGACGATGCTCCCCAGGAAGCGCGCCAGAAGATGTGGGCTTTGGCACGCAAGGAAATGAAGATTTGGCAATACAATGGGCTTTTTGGAATGTCTGGGTTTTTGCATCCAGCGCTTGGAGGACAAGCGGAGCAGCTGTATGGGATTACTCCGTCGTAATTTTTTCACGGAGAAAAAGAAAAGTAGGATTTATAATATTCAAAGCTTTTTTTCTTTTTTTATCAAATATTTTAGACATTAATTTTATAGTAATCAAATTTATTTTATTGTAATTTTTTTTATTTTTTTTTTAAAAAAAAATATCTTCTACACAAATAACAACTTCATCATTTCATCATCATCACCATTCAAAAACTTTTAACGACGTCGGGAAGGAGGGACATATCTGCTACCGCCCGAACTAGGAGCAGGGGTGCCAGACGATGAAGGCGCTTGAGATGGAGCGTCGCGAGTACGTCTTGAAGGTGGAACATACTTACTACCACCAGCAGATGTCTCTCTATTGGGAGGTCTGTAAGCTCCGCTGCTGGAAGAAGCCGGGGCCGCAGAAGCTGCAGCGGCCGCCTCGGCGCGCTCGCGCTTGGCTTTCTCCTCTTCGTCACGGATGCGCTTGTTCTTTTCGCGCTGCAGACGGCTCTCCTCTTCAACACGCAGCTGCTCCTGCTCACGTTCAAAAGCGCGTTGCTTCTTGGCTTCAGCCAGACGCTTGGCCTTCTCCTCCTCAAGTTTCTCTGCATTCACCTTCTTGAGGCGCTCAAACTCTTCCTTACGGGCTGCATAGACAGTGTCCTTGAGCTCCTGGAAGCTTGGAAGCAGTCTGATCAACCGCTTCTTAAGAGCAAGCTTCTCATCATGCTCCTTCTTGCTGCTGGCAAGAAGAGCTGCATATCTAGTTTCATGGACCTTCTTATCAGCCTCTTGCTGCTTCTTGGCCTCTTCTTGCCATTTGGAAATCTCTTCCATTCTTAAAGCACGCTCAATGTGATCGTTGTGGCGAGCAATCGACTTGAGCTTCTTGTTTAAGTCTTCACTCACCTTGTTAAACTCCTTAATCTGCAGAGCCCTTATTTGAGCACTATCCATCTCATCCAACTTGGTAACATCAATGCTAATGATTCCCTTGGAGTTAATATCTTCGGCGAGACGTCGCTTCTCGCGAGCAATGATTTCATTCTCTTCACGCTTGCGGCGCTCCTCCTCGCGGGCGGCAGCTTCTTTAGCAAGTCGCTGCTTCTCAGCCTCGCGCTCCTCTTGCAACTTGCGGCGAAGTGCACGGGACTCTTCCTCTTCACGCTTGATCTGTTCTTCAATAGCAGCTTGCTGGCGACGCTCAATCACCTTGATGCGCTCAAGAGTCTTGAGGTTCTCGTCCTTCAAGCCGGCAAGAGCACGGTCAATGGCCTGCTTGCGAAGGCGAGCATGTTCCTCAATATAGGAAACATCAACTTGGTTGATGACGCTGAAAAGAGTGGATCCAAGACGAGACAACTGGGTGCGCACAATCTCTGATGGAGTCAGCTGCAAGGAAGATGCGGAAGCAGCAATACTGCTGTTGACAGAGGATTCATCATAAATACCATCTCTAAAAGTGATGGATCTGCTCTCATGATCAATCGTAATATTAAACTCGCCCTTGTGGCAGCCGCGCACAATAAACTTTTCAATGGAAACTGGAGTAGAGTCAAAGGGAGCAGGGAAAGTGGCCAAATCAATAACAAAGTCAAACTTGACAGTCTCATAAACTTGAGAGAGCTGCTGGAAAAGACGAGTCAAAATAACATCGTAAAGAGGTTTGAAGTAAGGAGCGTACTCCTTGTATTCAGCAATCTTAGAAATAACAGGAACAATGCGTGACTTAATACCAAGGGGATGGAAGTCAACCTCAAGAATATTGTAGAGCTGGCGAATCTCGGGACGAACGTAACTCAACACATTCTTGGAAAGAGCTTGCTTCAACAAAGCGTCACGAGTGGGATTCTTGGAAAGGTTGAGAAGATTGGTGAGTCTGCTGTTACGGTGACGTTGGTCACCATCGTCCTGGGAGCTATGGAGCTGCTGGGATTGAGGAAAGGTGGGAATGGACAGAGTGGCAATCAAAAAGAAGGAAGCAACGCGAATAAGTTCCTCCTCACGAACATTGCGGGACTGAACAAGAAGACCCCAGTATCTAGACCAAGCTGTAGCATGGAAAAGATAGTTTCCAGAAACAAGGAAAATGCGAGCCAAGTTGTCGTAGTAGTTGGCCATCATAGCAGGCTTGGCAGGGCGCTTGGAGACACTCAACAGGGTATGGACATCCTCAACAGAGCGGAAGGCCTCTTGCCAGAGCTCAAGTTTAACAGCAACTTCAAGCTGGTGGAAGCGAGTATCGAGGAAGCGCTGAAGAGTGTCAGGATCAGAAAGATCAATGGGATGCTGAGCAGGAGAAGATTTGGTCTGGGAAGCATTGGAAAGGTGGAGACGCAAAATGTCACAAAGTCTGCGGAACTCAGTCTTTCGAGAGTAGTTGACACAGAAGTCAAATGCCTGGAAAACAACCTTTTGATAAAGAATCTCGAGCTTGGAGTTGTTGCGAAGAGCATCGAGGGAAATGCGGTAAGCTTCCCAAAGGAGCTTAAGCCAAGGAGTAACAACCTCACGATCCGTTCTGTCCTTAGACTGCTCAGAAGACACCGTAGCCAAAAGAATGTCCTCAGGAGATTCGGTAGCCTCGAGATCTTCATCGGCATCCAAGATGATCTTATCAGCCTTTGCCTGAGCCTGAGCAACCTTGTCCTCAGACAATTGAATGAACTTTTTGATCACAAGCTCAAGCGAGGAGACTGAGGTCGACTGAACAAGCTTCTTGTATTGATAAAGTCCGTCACGGATGATCTTAGGTTTGTTGAGATCAACAGCAAGATCAATGAATCTCAAAATAATTGGCTCGAGGTTCTCAATAGTGACGCTACGCGTACGCTTGGAAGTAAGCGTTTCGTAAAGTAACTCCAGAGCGGCCGTGGACTGGTCCACAGCAATAAGTTCATCAGCCCTCTAAAAAAAACAATGTTAGAACTTCAATATTCCCGGTTTAAAAAAAATCAAATGAACGGACCTTCAGGACATTTTCAGGACGAGCAGCAGGAGCCATCTTTGGTGGGATCGGTTGGAGATGACAGGACCTGGAACGGTGATGATGTTTTGGTGGTGGTGGTGAGAAGAGGGAAGAGCTAAGCGGTGGTGAAAATTTTTTCCCATATTCGTTTGGTGGGTGGTGGTGCAGGTAAATTTACTATTTTAGTTACAAAACATTGTAACAATTACTATTATTAGTCAAAGATGAGTCATTCGGACTCGGGTTTTTTACGTGCTGGCCAGAACCCGATGACCCGTGCATTTAGTTATGTCACGTGTCAAACTGCACTGTTTAAAAAAAAAATATTTTTTTTCTTGTCAAAAAACGCATCTACAGAAACCTTTTAAGTTTTTTAATAAAAAAAATAGAATCATCACCACCACTGTTATCATTTATTACTTACAACTGAAAAAAAAATCTTATTCAACACTGTTAGATTTGAAAATCTATTTCCAGAATTGGTGTTTTTTATATATTCTTGAGAAAAATAGTCATTTTATTTATAAATTTTGATATAGTCATAATAACATTAAAAACAAAAGCACTAATTGTCGCGAGTCAACTATATTAAATCATCTACTTTTCTTTCACTGACTCAACCATGACTTCAGTCTGAATATTCAACATTACCAGAGTTTTTTTAGATTAAAAATTTTTTAATAGACTTTCTTTTTTCTTTTTCTTTGAATCTTTGACCCTAGAAACATTTTAAAAAACTATAATAGAATCGGAAACAAACAAAAAAAATCCACTCCATATGGTAAGTCTTCTTAATTAGAATCTCGCTATTTAGTTATATGTATTACTTGGACAAGTTTTATTTGCTTCTCTACGCGTTTTTAATTTCAATCTTTTAAAAATTTCACCAACCCTCTTTCGTTCTTTCACCCCTCCCTCCTCTTTTCATTCTTCAAGTCCCACTGCTAACCTTGTTTTATTTAAAGTTATCGCACCATGTCTACAAAAATTCACTATTTGCAACCAAACTTCACATTTCCTGAAAAACCATCTCAACCATCGCAGCCAACCGGCCAACCGCTAGCTTCATCTACTCTGTGCCCACCATCTCTTTCCTCGTCATCAACTTCCTCCACCTCCTCAAACGCATCTCTAATTTCGCCAGCTGGCCTGGACTCTTCTTGTGTAGCATCTTTACCTACCAACAAAGACAACAGCACTAATAATGCGTTGTACCCTTCACTAGACACAACTACTACCACCACTCCCACAGCTTCTAACATTAATACCAGCAATGACATTCCTTTCACACATCTTACTGCAGATCAAAACAACTTTTTATCTAGCTTCTCTGCTTTGACAGTAGACACATCTGCTTCGTCTGTTACAACTTCTTCGTCTAATACTATTTCACAACCCCAACCTTCCACCAGTCATGGTCTGGGACTTCATCAGATTATACAGCAGCAGCAACAAGCACCATATGACACCAACGTCGCTACAGAGAGCCAGCCGTTCCTCCCTCATCAACAACAACCATTTATCCCCACATCTTCAGCAGATTTATCTATGCCTTATCAAGACCCTTCTACCAACCCTGTTCCTAACGCGTCATCAGCATTTCGCCATATCTCTTCCCCAAAAACCGTCCCTACTAGACAGTCCGTTTATCCAACGCTTATTTCTTCTCCTCCTCTTCCACCCCCAATGGTTTCACAGTCCCACTCTAGATCACAATCTCATTCACGATCCTGCTCACAAACCAGGCTGCTTTCAAGACCTTTGAGACCATCTACCTCGCGTATACCCCTTAATCGAACTTTTAGCAACAGTGGTCAGCCTTTTAGAACCTCTTCCCCTCTAGAAACATTAAAAATCCCATCCCTTGATTCTCTCATTCAACTAGATATTCAGCTTACTGTCGCAAAAAGAACCTCTTTGGATACAGCTTCTCGTTTGGCAATGCTAGTCTTACGTTACAATATTTACAATCGTTTCCAAGCCTCATTTCAAATCTTTTACTCAAACATGGCTAGAAAGGCATCTATTGAACCCAATAAGTTTACCACCCCATATATCCAATGTATTGATGTGGCCAAATCTCTTTTAAATGATGAAGACGCATACGAAAAACAACCGGGATTTATGTCTTTTCTTAAATCGTCTAACCGGGGACTTTTAAACTCTTTTGTTACTATCATAAAAACATCGCCTAGTTTTTTTTGTGCATGTATCTCAGTAATGCACGAACTTGCAATTAATGCTTTATTTGAAACCCCAGCTGATTCTACATCTCCGATGGATGATTTGGCTGCATTGCACAGATCGAACACACTCGACATTATTTTTTATTCCTTTTTTTCTCCATTGTCTACATCAAAACAACGAAACGATTATTTCTCATTCATTCTTGCATTTATTTTTGATATTGAGAAGAATTCTAAGTATCATAAGCTAACCATTGCCATCCTTGACCGTATTGTCTTCTCAGAAAAGTATGATTTTTCCGGTATTGAGGAACTTATTCTTGGAATGCTCCAAGATGGCCAGTTTTTACTCTCAACTAAAGTCCAAAAGCCTGGTCTCTCACAACCTTTCATTCACACCCCCTCAGTCAATCATCCATCTTCACCACCACCACAGCCTGCATCTCTCTCCAAGCCCTCTTTTTCAAATACCACACCAGTAACTACAACGTTCCCTTGCAATATTTCTCCTATCACCACTTCTACCTCTAAGAGCCACGTTTTTGCAACTCCCATTCCTACAGTAACATCTTCTACTCCAGTACTTTCGTTTTTACCTTCAACCACATCGGCACCCAAGTCTGCATATTCATCTCCTGAGCTCCCAGCGATACCTTCTTCTGCAATGGCAACTCCAACTTTCTCGACCCGCCCATCCCCTGCAGCGTCTTCACTTCAGCGCCTAAGTGCTTCTTATCCTAAAAACTTAAAACGAAGTCAACCACAACCGCCTACTAATGCCTTTTCTTCAGCTGTTCACCCAGAGCTTGAAAATTTAAGCAAAAAGTTTATCACCATTTATGTCACTAAGTTGCTCAGCCATTTGAATAATACTCCGAATGAAAAGATTCCTAAGGAATTTAAAGCTTTCGTTTCTTTAACTCTCTTCAAAGTTTCTGATCATTCACGAGATAGAGCTCTTAAATTTATTTTTCACAAGTACTTTATTACAAAGTATCTTCACGATTTAATAATTCACCCAGAGTCATTTGGTCTTATGCATGACTTTTACATTTCACAAAAACAACGCCAGAAAATTCTGACTACTGTTTTCCAGCATTTTCAGCTTTACGTCGAGGTTGTTCTTTTAGACCCTCTTTCTGATGCTCTGAATATTCCATACGAAATTCAAACCCAAATACTTACTCTTTATGACCAATTTAAGGAATTGGCAACATCGACGTCGACACCAATCCCTAACAATACTAGCACTGGACCCGTCCCTTTCACCAAACCTACGGATGAGTCTTTTTCGGAGCCTTCCATTTCTCATTCTCCACTTTCTACAGCTTCTGCCAATTTTGACATGGACGAAAGTTTTATAAACTATCCTTTTGAAGGTGGATCGTTTACGGGCCAATTAATTATTCTTTCACCAGCAGATATTTATACTCTCTATACCTCCCTCTTTTCTTCCTTTTTTACAAAGCATAAGCCTTCCATACACACTGTGACTACTGACCGACACCGAAACTCTCTTGGAAACATGTTGTCGACTTCTGCATCAAGTAGTCTTATTGGGACATCTCCTTTAGATAGTGCTCCCTCATTTTACATCCATAGCAATGCTGGTGGGAGTGCCGCTACATTACCTGCAATACATGTCAGCTCTGGCCTTACTTGCTTAGAGGAAAGTCATTATCCGAATGAAGATGATTATGATCATGACCATTACACATCGTCATCTTCAATTGAACTTGATGATAGTGCCTTTGAATGGAATCTTAATGATATCAAAAGTGACATTGAACCTGCTGCACAAGAGCTTTTGACAAAGTTTCCGTATTTGAACTCTCGCTCTTCCAATTTGCCCAACCAAAATTTTTCCAATAACTCCAAGTCTTCAAACAATCGTTTACCACATCCATTTTCGGAGTACTGGCAAATTTTCCGTGTTCGTGATGACAATATTGTTACCAATGTTGACGAAAGTACGATCACAGGCAGACCGTTCAAGTCTTCTCATGATGATCATCCTACAAAAATTTTAGATGAAAATAACCATGATGATTATAATGATTTACATCTATTCAACTTTATGGAAACTGAAAAGTCGCCTATTCCTCCTCCAAATCGCATTTGTTTAGAGTTGGTTGTAAAAGCTTTATACAGTATTATTTCAGAGAACTCTTCTGCCATTTTTAATCCAAAGAAGCACCAGTCCTATAAGAAGACGAATGATTCTGATGACGACAACAACGATGAAGAATGCAATAATGACAATATAAGCTTTCCGACAGTTTTTTTTAATACTGGAAACTCTTCCTATTCATCAAAGTCTCCCATATCACTCTCAGATCCAAATAATGGCCAGTTTTCTTGGTCTGGTGACTTCAACAAGCTTTCAGTGACTCCACAACCTAGCTGGTCTTATTTAAACCCACAATCGCCTAGATATCTTATCCAGTTTTTGGCTGATGCAGGGAATAAAGCCACGTCTTTAAGAAATTATGTTCTAGCGTGCGAGTACTTTAATGCTTCTAAGGCTTTGATTCAAATCTACAATGCCGTTGGATCTTCTTTGACTTCGTCTTCTAGCACTTTCAATATTGCTATTCAAGATGTTAATTACTATATTTTGCGCATCATCAAGAAATCGAAAGAGAAGGCACTTGATCTTGTCTCGGCAGATATTGATTGTTACGATTACATTGGCGGCCCATATCACGTTTTTTTACAACAGAATTTAAACATTTGCAACTTTTTCATGCATAACTTAAATGACCTTCGCATCAAGGTTTGGTATTCAACAGAAGTAAGAACGACATCATTATGGGCACACTCTAAGGATATTTCCACGGTTTTACGCAGAGGTTCTACTGGCGACGGCTTTGATATTGATGATGAGCCTGAGGAACGAGAAACTTCGGATCCATCGCCATTCACTTCTATTCTTTCTTCTTCACTCCGTGCAAATACTCTTAAACGCAATAGTTCTACAACTTCATTATCCTCCGCTGCCGCATATACGTTTAAGCGGCTCACTGGATCCTCTTCTTCATCTTCTTCCTCTAAGCGTGATTACTCTAGCAAGCGTCATTCTGTTGGAAATGTTACTTCTCCATCATCTTTACCTTCCAATCTTTTTGACTCCATTTTTGTTTCTAAGGAAAAATTTGGCGTTCCCAAGAAACTTAATGACAAGGAATCCGATGTAACTGAAAGGTGGCTTAAGGATAAGCAAATTCAGAATTTTTGCTCTGGTGAAGAAATTCTGCATCGCTTTTATTTTGAAATTGACGATCTTGTAAAGCGCATTGTTGGGGATGCCTTAACTGAACATCCCAGCAAAGCAAATTCATATCTCACAACATCACTTCTTTTCCGAGCTGATTTATGGAACTCCATTGTGGATTTTGAAGGATTGGATATTCATACTCTTCCTCCTTCAGCATCATCATCCAAGAAAAACCCAAATGGAGGTGCAGGCGCCTCTCTTTTGGGTGCAGGATCATTTTTGGGATTTGGAACTGGTGGATTCTTTGGTCATTCTTCCAACAATCCCTCGTCTAAAAGCGAAGGTGTTGACAAGGATTTGCGTCGTCGAGGGTCAGTTGACTCTTTCCCTCTTGACATGTACCGCCAATCTCACCATTCACGGAACAAAACTTCAGGTAACACACAAGGTGAGATAAAACGATCATACAGTTTACGAGGTCATCGTACTTTGAAATCTTCTCCTAACTTGCTTGAAGTCTTTCAACCTTCTTTACAATCTAAACCATCTACTGAGTGGAACCAAGAAGAATATAATGCCCCAAATATCAACAGACCACATTCATCTGCAGCTGCTGTTCACACTACCCCACTTTCACAAGAAAGGAAACTAGGCCATCGACGAAACAAAAGTCTTAATGAGGAAGTTTATTCGCATACAACCGCTTCTAGCAGCACCCATAGTCTTAATATGGGCAAGACAAAGGAAAGCGGTGGGTTTTATATGCATCCATCTATGTCCACACCTCATTCTTTAAATACAATGCTTGGTCAATCTATATCCCATCATTCACAGCAACCATCTACTTCCTCAACTGTTTTACCTCATCATATGAAGTCTTCTTCTTCTTCATCAATTTCCCTCCCCTCTTCATCGCCATTTTTGGAAGATTCAGCACCAGTCCCATCTCCACGCCATGAGAAAACAAACAACGTGGAAACCTCAAAAACTCGGGAAGCATATAAACAACATGTTTTAAATATTCGCATGCGTCTTATCAGTCTCATATATACCGATCTGGGACTTGAAACTTGGTCTGCCGGTAAGTTTTGCGTTTAGTTTAATTTTTTGATGACTCTACTGACATTTTTATAGGATCAGAAACAGACATGTGGATTGCATCCTCTATCGTTTCCAAAGCAATTGAATTGAATGATAGTCTTGACAACGCTGATCAACCACATGATGTCAACTCTATAGTTAACAACATCAACAAAATCGTTACTGATCCACCATATTTACCAGACTCCTCAGGTGTCCCTGAACTTAAGGAAATCGATTTACAGTCATTCTTTTCCAGCAATTTTGATTCAAGTAATGCTGTACAGTTTCCTTATGAAGAAGCTTATGGGAATCTGCTGTACAGAGCATCCATTAGCCCATCACCCATGGCTAAGTTGAAAGCGTTTTACGAGCTCGAGAAGCTTGTCGTTCTTTCTTTACAGATGCAAGCCTTTAGCAATATCCATTTACTCAATACACATAATAATACACTACCATTGAACAATATAAGTTTCACTGGTAATAACTTATCAAGTATTGGATACCCTCATCTCAATTCCACAGGGCCTCCTTCTGTTACTGGGTCTGAAATTAACACACCATTATTGTCAGCTTCCAGACTGCAATACAATACTACCGCTGCAGAAACACCCTCTATTGGCCTTTCAGATCCCATTTATGGTGGAAGCGTTACTGATAGTCGTCGGAATAGTATTTCAGGAATAACGAACCCGGAATCGGTACTATCTTCAACACCATTTGCTGGCGCTGCTTATGCGCCATCAGCATTGCATTCATTAGACGGTCAATCCCCGGTGACCTTGCCTGCTGTTGCTTCTTCAGCAGCTAATTCGGGAGTAACTGCAGCAGCTGCAGCAGCAGAGGCTGCGATTGCAATGATTCCAAATACTGATGAGATAGCTGAAGAGCTGCGTCGCATTTTCAGGTTGCACAGTAATTACACTCGAACTTTGTTTAGAGACTTACAATTTATAGCTTCGTTCGTTCCAAGCAACATTTTAGATTTGACGGATATGGGAAAAGCTTTTTGGGATGTGAGCATGGCAGCTTTGTCATTAAAGGAAGAATATTTGGATATTGTCATGTCTACTGCATCGGACATCTTCAAGTATTGTACAGAACCCAATGCTTTTTCACCAAGCACATTAATGACACCTGAAAATAACATATCTGGAGTAAGTGCCAAATACAAGCAGTTTATTTCACAATTTGGCATTAAGGACTGTGTGACACTTTGGACGATTGCTGCAAAGGAAGGCGAAATTGACGGACAACGCGAGCTTGCCATCATGTACCTTTCGCAACAACAAGCAGTTACTCAAAATGAGCTTGTGCTTGCACCCTTTGCACGACCTAGTGATGTGATACCGTCTAACCTTTTACCTGCTCTTAAGAGATCATCGTCATCTGGAAGTACAAGTAGCAGTGGTAGTGGGGGCTGTAGTAATCATGGTGATCTGTTTGACTCTGAAGAAGAATATTCAACGAAATGTGTTAATCCTTTCCGTATGGCTGTTGCCAAGCATTGGATGACCAATGCTGCTATTTTAGGAGATAGGATAGCCATTGAGTATCTTTCGAGATACCCACTAGATAGCTAGCATTTTTTCAAATAGGAGTTTCTTTATTATTTAGTTTATTTCTTTATTTAATACTTAGTTGAAGGTTTATTCTCCATATAATAAATATCTCGCATGGTCTTTGTTCCACTCTGAAAGCCATTCTTTGGACTTACTTTTTGGAACAACGTAGAGTCTAGGAACGCCGTCGATAACAGGCACAACGGGCTTTTCTAAAGAAAAAATCTTGGTTAAAGTAGAAGCTTTCCCTACCTTTACCAGACCACCGGAATCCGTTTGGGCATAAACCTCAAGGGTTTTGATATTGGAATAATCTGCTACGTTTTTGTTATCCTCACAAACCCATTGTGGCAGCTCATTGCCAAATAATTGTTGGAGATATTCATTGATAGTTGTTGAATCTACGTCGGCTTGTTGGATGATATCAGACTGCATGTCAACTGGGTATAAAAACATGACAGGAACAATAAGAGTGGATGCTGGGTTGAGATCATCTTCTAAATGGATTCTTACATCCGACGGAAGTGCACTTGAGCTGTTTTCATCAGTGTTTGCGCTCGTAAGCAAAGTGAATTTATGAGCAGCAATAGCAGCTTCAAGGTTACGTTTCTTAGTTAGCTTAAGTTCTTCTGCTTCGCGGCGCTTGCGCTCCAATTCAATCTTGGTGTTGTGTCTAGCAGTCAAAGCCTGAAGCAAACCAGGAAGAGTTTTACTATCAGGAACAACCTCAACACCGTATTGTAAAAGCTGCATTCCCTCGTCGACGCGATCCACAGCCAAGTAAGCTTTGCCAGCACGAAACAGGGACTTTTCATGTTCCGGATCAAACTGAGTGAGAACAATTTTGCAGTCGTTAATGCATTGACGGTAGTTTTTAAGCTCAAGATTGCATGCAGCTCGGTTTGCATAACATGCCATTTTGATTTTGCGGCCCTCCTCGGGGTCTTCACCTTTTTCTCCAAGACGCTCAACATTGACAGCCTTTGTGTAGAATTCAACAGCATCCTTATAGTGTTTCATCTTGTATTGTTCGTTTCCCTGAGCTTTGAAGTTTGCAGCAACTTCTTCTGGTTCACCTTCATATGCAAGAGCTTTAAGAGCCTCGATCTGGTTACGTGAGTTTTCATCATTTTCATCAATGTCGTCAAGCTCTGTCATAAAGAAGGGCATCTTTTTGAGTTCTTCGGCAACCTCATCAACAGTTTTATTAGCATCTTGATGAAGCTGTGGTGGGAGTGCAGGCATTCCTGGACCCGGAATGTATCTCTGGGGCGGAACCCATTCTTTTTCTTCGTTTGCCATTTTTATCAGGTTCGAGATGTGCCTTATTAATTTCAGTCTATTGATGCCATTAAAAAATAAAAAAAAAATAAAGAAAAAAAATGATAACCCTAACCCACTATAATTTAAATATTGCGGCTTCTCATTGGAACCCCTCTCCTTAGCAAGCCATGAATGGCAACACCCAACAGCAACAACTACCTAGCGCATTTTCGACAAACCCGGACCAGCTTGGGTTGAATCCTCTTCCAGGATATCCGGTCGGATCTGTCCTTGATGGTTCTCCACTTGTACCGCCTTTCGACGTGTCAACAGGCTTCTATGAAGCCAAAGCACGCGCGCTTCAGTACTTTGATTCACGCGTCAACCCAGAAGGCAGCCGCTACATAAAGCTCTACTACCATTTGTTCTATCGGAAAAACCTTACACGCCGTGTTTTCCATGATATTCTTGATCAGATGGGTTTTAAGAATGTAGCAGAACACGAGCGCCAAATTAATCATTTGCTCAGAGCCATTCGTGCAAGCCCAGAGCCCACAGGAGATGGCGTTCCTGATATTCTCAACAAAATGTTTTCTACACAGGTAAAACGCGTTGCAGTTTGTGAAAACTTTTGTATTGCATATACATTTGGGGATTTTAAACTGGATACACAGACGCCTAAATACTCGTGTCCTCGGTGTTCTTCTGAGCGTGTGTCATGGCTTGAATATCTGTCCCCGCGGTTGATTATTTCACACATGATGGGTTCTGCGCAGATGTCCCGTATGATTAAAACAGCTCCGTTTGTTTACCCTGAGTCATATCAATTCACAAATTTTTTTACCGAAAACGCACTCCGCCTTAAAAAAATGGGCATTCTCAACTCTCCATACGACCTATTCTTTGCGCTTATTGTGGACGATTCCAACTCATTTGTTACGGACGATGTTGAACTTATTCAGATAAATTTGGTGCTGCTAAACTTACCCCCATCAGAACGCGCAAAACAGGAAAATACGTTCCCTGTTTTTTTTATCCCAAAAGAAACTAAAAAGGGTGAACGCGTTATAGCTCACACTTACTACCAGACCATTGTCGATGATTTTAAGGCACTTGGCAACGAAGGTATGTGGGTTTTCGATGCTGATATTAATAAATGGGTCGTCATTAGGGCATTCCTTGGATTCGTTTCTGGTGACTTGATTTCTAGCAGCTTGCAAATGGGTTATGCCAATTTTTTTGGTGGCGACTGCCCATGTAAAGTCTGCGGTCTTAAGAGATTTTTTCTTAAGACTATCACAAGCACACATTATTCTGGTTTTTTCAGTTTTCATTTGATGAATTACCAACTCGTCCGGACCAAGGCCTTCACTAAAAACATTGAGTGGTACAACAGAGTTTGTAGCCAATATCCATTTGACGAACAGAACTGGAAATTCCCTGACAAACTCTGTAAAGAGTATGGAATAACAGACAAGAATGTCTTTTTGGAGTTGCCCACAATCTCTTTACCGGACTCATTTCCATTTGATGTCATGAGTATCAGCTTGGATGGCGTGCTGCGCACTATTATAAATCTCTTGTTTGGTGGTCCTAGCTGCTACGAGCGTTCGGAACCAAAATACTCTTGGAGTGAGGAAGCAAAAACAAGGGTGCGCGAAGTTGTTGGATGGATAAACATTTCCAAAACTTGGGGGTTTTCAGATGAAGACTTGTTTGTCGCCGACAATGTAATCAATGGTACCGTCAATTCTTTTAAGTTTGGTCAACTGCGAGAGTTTTTCGAGCTTTTCTCTATTTTTTACTATGAGATATTTAGGGATCATGACATCGAAGATAAGCTTCTTTTGGAACTTAATATTTTACGCAGAATAGCAGCCTCACGTAAATTAACTCCGCGGACGCTCACGTTTCTTAAGGCTTCTTTTGAAAATGTAATCAAGAACCTTGAAATTATCATTACGAGAAACTACTATGTGACAAAAAATGCTACCATTTTCACTCTTTATATCCATTTGGTTCTTCACATCACTGAAGCTATTACCAAATGCGGAGACCTTTCAGCGTTTATCAGTCCTGAACGCGACAAGTACACACGCCTTATGCGGGGATACAACCGGCCTTGTTTACATTACATTCGTGCTATTATGAACTACCGGACTAAAGCCATTGCAGTGCAAGCTCTCAATGAGGCTATTTTTACCTTTTCAGCAGGTCATTGTCTGTTTGAGATGGAACTTGATAGCTTCCCGCCTATTGAGCAACAGCAATCTTGGTCGGCTAACTCTATGGGGAATCCTCTTAAGACCTTTATGCAGATCAATCGACTTGTGTGGAGTTATTTCAATAGAGGTGACGGATTGATTCCTGATATTGAGCGGTTATGTGTTATTGGAGTCAACGGCATACCCGTGAGCTTTCCACAGGAGCATATAATTTTCTTATCGCCATCAGAGTGCCGCCGTTTCCAATTTATCCACTTTGCGTCGTTAGATAAACAGATACCTAGCGGGTTTGTTTTGCGACTAGAGTCAGGTGCTGACGGACATCCTTGGTACGTTTATGCTCGAGAGTATATTCGCGTTACCGTGCACATTTGTGATTTGAATGGACAGAATGCTCGAGCCGTGACGCGCGATTTTGTTCTTTTCACTAATTTGGCGCGTCTTGAGCGAAAGATTGAAAAAGCCACTACACTATGTACGGAGCTCATTTTCCCCCCATCGGATGATGTGGCGGAAGCGGACCGCGACAAGAGCTATGTCAACTACGGGTACTTCTACAAGATCCCATTTACGAGTGAAATGAAGGAACAGCTCAAGACCTCGCATGCCATGGGAATGTTTGCACCACCTGAGGAAAACTGGGGATTGGTGCCTTTAGAGCGGGTGTCAAATCCAGTATACTCGTTTGCAGTTGCGGATAAAACCAACAAGGATACAATTAATGTGCATTTATACGATCCACGATTAGAATGCAGTGTGTTTGTTGATGATAAGGAAGTGTTCATTGATGGGAATGTAGGCGAGTTTGATATTAATGCGGAGTATCACAATGCCATGAACGCAACAGTGTGAAAGTTGTCATAGAAATAAAACGGATGCCATTTCAAGTAAATAAATTTATTTCTATTTTAAGTTTTAAACTTTAAACTATTCAATCTGTGTGTGTTTGATAATAATTGATCCACGATTTGGAAAGTCTAGTTTTATTGAACACGTTTTCTTTGTAAATCCTTTAAATACGGTTCGATTCATTTTATTTTCATTTTTCTTCCTTATTTAAATTCATTTTTGTTTCCACTATGACTCTCCATTTTGATTTGTTCTACGAATATGCTCTTTTTAAGATTGCCCCTAACCAGTACCTTGCCGGAGAAATTCATGGCTCGCAATCGAAAACTCTTCTATCGTACTTGCGTGAAATATACAATGGGGACGAAACCTGGCGTCGCACACACTACTTTCACAAACGCAATGCAAAAAAAGGTCTGGAATCTTATGTTAAGCAGTTTTTTGGGTACCATGTTGAGGGATTGCCTGAGATCAAAATTAGCATTGACACGAATGCAAACGACGATGAGGATTTGCGAGCATTTAAATCAACGGCGCGTGCGTTTTCAGTTTCGCCGTTTCCATTCATTGTGGTAGGAACAGGCAACCCCACACAACCAAATGTATTGCTGTTAGGAAAGGATATGGAGGACGAGGGTGTTCACGAGTTTGGCATTGGACCAGACGACATGCAAATTGCGGCAAATACGGCACGGGTGCAGCGATACGTGGAAATTAAGGCTCAGCAGATGCTAGATTACTTTTTCAATTTGCCAAAAGATCACGATGTTCTTGATGATTTGCGATTATTGACATCGGTACCTGATCCCAAAGACGATAATCCCAAAAAGGGATTGCCTGAGCTCATTTTTCACTCGTTGGAAAATTCAAAAATAGAAAAAGAGCTGTCATCGTCAGCGAACAAGACAGAGATCGAAAAATTGGCCAAAGAATTGGCAACTGTGCTCCATGAACGCATTCCGGAGGCTCATATGAAAGGTCCTCTTTACAATCATTTGGTTCCTCAGTACATTACAGTTCGAGTAATTCTTAATAATCTTAACACCCTTCATTTATCTTCACTTGATTCTCTTCTTGCTGTACAAAAAAGTACTGTCACGAATTCTGTTACCAATGAGCCACCTTCTGATTTATCGCCTGATGATAAGACTAAAAAATCAACTCTTGAAGCGCTAATTTTAAGTGACAAACCAGAAGTGCATTCTCAAGTAATAGGGTCTTCAAAAGAAGATAGGCGAATTTCTTGCGCCAATACATTCACGCCACTATTATGCATTCGGTTTTTGAGATTGCTACAGAAATATAATTCTAACAATCGAAACCCAACAAGTGCTATGAATGTGGATGAGAGCCAGTTTGATGAAAAATCTGTGGACGGGTTAAACTTTGAAGCTAAAGAAGAAGATGCTAATGCAGAGCCCTGGGGAGACCAGTCTAATGTATTTTTTGAGTAACAAAAAAAAGCTATTACAATAAATTAAATGAGTATGTAAATGAGTGTAATTTAGGTACGAACAAGAATTTTGGTGAAGATTTAACTCACCATTGGCGGCTGTGTCTTTTTCATAGAATAACTCCAAATTTTTTTTACAGTTCTTAAGAGTATATTAGTGGAAGTAGTAATACATTTATATTTGCACTAGAATTGATTTAAGATACAGTAAAATATTGACAGTGAATGGGGAAAATATAAATAAAGTGATTTTTTAGTTTCTTGGAATAAAAATTCAGGTGTCTTCAAAGCAGTCCGAGGCTTTTAGATCTAAACTTGCATTAAACAGATATTCAGTTATTATGCCACTGTTAACTAGAAACTTTATCCTTCTTAAATATTTTCATTAACAGAAACTCTGTGGTGAAGTCTAGCTTGTTGTAGTGTATAGAATAAAATCATCAACATCAAAAGGACCGTAACTTTCTTGGGGTTGTTTTTGAGTTAATTTAAATTTTACATAAGATTCTAAAAGCAGAGCATGCGATAAAAGCAATTTGCTAACTGTACAGCATAAAACGGCATATGGGACTGAAATCAATACTTTTTGGATAGCTTGTGAAAATATAGCGGTTAAGCTGAGAGTAATGGTTTGGTGTCCCTAAAGTTTAAAAAGCCAGTAGCTCTTAAATATTGTATAGCGGATTGAAACTAATGTTTCTATTTCATTTATTTTGATGTTGTATTTTCGATAAAAGATGTTATGACACATTGACAGAATGTTTCTGTCGCCCTAAAACCTTTTGCATTAATTTAAATATCAATAAATCTAAGATAACTGAAAAAAAATCTTGACGTTATTTAATTCCTCATGGTTTCCAATAGTTGAACCGCAACAAAGTTTATTGGCAATATATGGCCCAGTTATACCAGTGTATCATTAAGACAAAATGCTGGATCTTTTCAAAAATTTTTGGAAATTTTATGTTAACCCCTAAAGTGACAAATTTTAAGTATCATTGCATAGTTTGTCTTGGTGTTGAAACAAGTTTTAAAAATTTTCACATTAAAGGTTAAAAATTAACTGTAAACAAACAAGTTAATACCGTTGGACTCGGTTGATAATTATCCTAGTTATAAAAAAGTAGTCGACCCAGCTACTTTCAAAGCTTTCAAAATTTTAAATAATAGTAGTCTTAAAGTCACACTAATAATATATTATTTGTTAACGGACTATAAACTGTTATTATATCAATTGGAATGATATGATGACTTCATTTCAAATTTACCGACTACTGTTAATAAATTTATTAGTCAAGAGTAACGATGATTTACTTAACAAAAAAGTTATCTATTCATGTTACATCTTTGTCAGAACATAAAAGAATTGATTTAAATTAAATTGCTAGTTTGTTTACAGTACTACTTGATTTCCATTACTTACCGCGTGTTGTTATTTAGTCGTTGTATTTCCATATTATACTAAAAAGACTTTTGAGACTTCATGTCTGGTTAAGCGAGGCATATAACATGCAGAGTTAAATCTTTTGTTAATTTAAAAAGAGATAATTGCAAAAATTCCAACTGACTTAAACTATAAAGATTTAAACATGATTACAATCATTTATTCAAAAATATAATCACTAAATCTATAATTAAAAATATATTAACATAATACAGCAGCGAGTTTGTAGGATCACGCAAACCAAATAAAAAATTCCTGAAGAGTCTTAATCTATCAATTCTCTTTTCATTCAGTAATTTTGTGTCAAATTTATATAATATATTTTTACTTTATGTCAATCACACTACAAAATACTCAAAACCACATCTTAGAAAATTATTACGTCGACCGTCAAAATCTATGTGAATATGTGATTTTTCTTGTGTTGAGTCTAGTCCGGTTGTATTTGGTTCATAGTTTTTATAGGTACGGGGGCAATTTCGTTAACAGTTTGGCATCTAAAGAAATCAGGCTGGATTTTCTAGCCAAGTGGTCTGAAAACCCCTCGAGTTTATATCATATAAATTGTGTGTGAACCGTGTAGTTTTCTGGGTTGAAGGTTGTAAAATATAATTTTGTTCACTTACTGAGCACCCCCACTATATTTTTGATTTTTCTTAATTACAGCCTCGAAATAAAATCGATACCACTAATTGATAACCTGGCAGGCGAAGAAATAACTTAACAGCCAAGCGTTCATCATAATGATTTCTATAGAATAAACTAAAACACAATATACGGATTGGTTTTTCTGTTTCCCGCAGACAGTTAAATTCTTATTTAATGCAGGCTATCAAAGCCATACATGTTGAAATCCGCAGCTAAAAAAAAGCAACCGTTTTTGGCACAACTTTAAATTAAAAATTTGCTTAAATAGGAATGTTTGATTTAAAAACTATGATATTCATATCATAAAAATAGATTAGATGTCAATATATCAAAACCCGTGTCCCATTTTTTAAACAAATAATATATACACTAAGTCCTGTTCAAAATCGGATTCTCTACATCAAACTGTACCAGTATATTGCGCTCATTTAGAAACTTATTTTTTCCTCCCAATTAAAATATACAACTTTCTTTTATTACCTTCAACTAGAAAATACACAATTAATTCAATATAAATGCGCCTGACTTGAAAACGATGCAATAGACTCCAACTCATCATCGGTATCATCATCATCATCATCAACAAGCACCCGCTGACCGCGAATACCGGTACCTCCCCCGATATTTAAACCGCGTTTGCTAGATCCCAGATCAAGAGCGCTGTTGGTAGCGCTTTTGCTTAGAGTGCCATTACTGCTTTTGCTATTGGTATTGCTTCCCGTCACACTAAGCGAGTCGGTTTTGTTGATGAGTTGATTCAAACGATCACCGAATGAGCTGCCAATCTGGCGCTGCTCTTCCACCGCTTGTGCAGCCACCGAGGATGCAGACGATGCAGATGCCTTAAGTTTTCGCTTATTGTTAATTACAGCAGCTCGCTGAGCATTAGCATTAAAAATTTGTGCTGCCGCTTTGGCTGCACGCTCTACTTCAGCAGAGTTATTGTTGGTGGTAACTGAAGTAGGAATACCGGAGCCTATTGGCTGAGTATTTGGCGAGGGTCCTAATCGTGATGAGCGAATATTGGATATCACATCATCATCATCATCTGAATCCGGCCCAGATTCGTACTCGCGAACAGTTTCTTCGCCATCATCAATAATCTCATCAGCATGCTTGTGCAACATATAAGAAGAGGGCAGAGATCCAGTGGGTCCAGAACCCCCAGTGACTGTAGCGGCGGCAGCAGCAGCAGCGACACGACTGAGAGCCACAGGCATGCCACCCATATCCAACGGATCGCCAATCTGAGACTCAAGCTCAGAACTTGATTCCATTCCCGAGTCACTTTCAGTATCGTGAAGGTAATCCGAATCGAGTGTTGAGTCCTTCTCACTTGAAGTTTCATCATGGGGAAGCATGTCGTTATAGTATCGCTGGCCGGGTGGAGGACCTCCTCTACTACTTGAACCAGAAGATCCATGTATAGGACCCAAGGCATTGTTAGAGCCCCCATACTGCTGTTGCAAGGTGGGACCAAATGATTCACCAAAACGATTATCACTGATTTGCTGGATAAGTGAGTTTGGTGGCTGAGGTGGAAGCAGGGGATCAATAGCAGCCACTGGAGATTGGTTGTTTGAAGGTGTACCAACAGCTGCGGAAAACTTGGTAAAAACTTGGGTATTAAGTTGTCTAGGCTTTGAGAGTTGGACGTTTGAAGGTTGAAGGCGGGAAAGAAGACCTTCGACGAGACACCCCTTTTCACGGAAATGAGTAAGGAGGTGGAGCCAAAGCAGGTTCTTAGACAAGACTCTAGGGTTACCTAAAAGAACCAATCCATACTTTGCACGGGTGAGAGCCACATTGAGACGGCGGGGATCACTCAAGAAACCAATGCCTTGATATTCATTGGAGCGGACGCAAGAGACAATGATGTAGTCCTTTTCACGACCTTGGAACGCATCAACGGATTCGATTTCAACTTCACGATAAAGCTCGCGATCCATGGTACCATTGATAATCATGTGTTGGTTGAGGTAGGTACGCTGGCCTTCATATGGAGTAATAATACCAATTTGGTCTGGCTTGACGCCAGCCTTGAAGAGACGAGTGACAACACGCTCACAGTTAGATGCTTCAGAGCGGTTAAGATAAGATGTACCTGAAGAAGAGATTTCTTCCTTTCCAAGAACACTCCAAAACATCATGGGTGTTTCTGGAACAGGCCATGGAAAGTTAATTTCTGGACGCATGCGTTCTTGCTGAGTGATACCATTTTGTAATGAGCCATCATAAAAGATGTTTGAGGGGAATTCGGAGAGACATGGATGCATGCGGTATTGGACGGTAAGACGGATAGGGGTATGGCCAAGAACAATGAGACGTTCGAATAATGATTTGGCAAGACCAGCCTTGGCTGCTGCCTTGCAACCAACCACGGGACCCAGTTGCTGATGGTCACCGACAAGAACAAGCTGTTTGCAACCGTGAACAATTGGGATCAAACACTCTGGTTCAGTGGCTTGAGTACTTTCATCAATCAAAACTGTACGGAAACGAACTCTGCGAAGACGTGGGTCACCTGCAGCAGCACAAGTACAGCAAACGACGTCGGCGTGTTGGAGGATTCTATGTTCAGCATCGCGGAGAAGCTTAAAGTACTTGTTGCGGTCAGACTGGGAAAGTTCGCCAACATCATTTTTGAGCTGCTGGAGTTTGCGAAGGTCTTCTGGGGTGTCAGAATCATTCATGATGATATCACCAAGGGTCATGCTTTTAATGTCTGCATCTTGGAGAATGGTTTCGCGGGATTTGGCGACAAGACGGACGACCCTAAGACCAGTGCGCTGGAGACGGTCAGCAAGTTGATCGGCTGCAACGTTTGAAGGAGCGCAGACGAGGACAGCTTCTTTAGTCATTTTCAAAATGTGATAGACAATTGTTGTAGAAACCACTGTTTTTCCGGTACCTGGAGGGCCCTGGATAAGAGAAAGAGGATGACGGAGGACGGAGGCGACAGCAGCAGACTGAGAGGGGTTGAGCTCAGCAATACCAGGGACACTAAAATCAGCAGGGAGTTGCGTGTTAAAAACAATTTTTTTAACTTCATGACCGAGTAACTTGTGATAGAGGTAACCAGAGACTGATGTTTCTTCAGTGGCAAACTCTTTAAGAGAGCTTTGAATACGCTCATAAGTGACACCGGACCACACAAAGTTAATTATAAAGTCTTGAGTGATATTTGTTGGTGGATCTGCGCCAATAAGGAGCTCTAGTGTGATTTCTTCGGAAGAGCTGTCTGGGATTTTAATAACAAAGCCTGTTGAACTCCACTTCGGAACTCCAGGGACCGAGGAATCAAGGCGAATAGCCATGACATCACCAATCATAACACGAGTGCCTGTTGTATCAACGTCCTGGAGAAAAAAGGAAACGAGATGGCGCCTGCTGAGACCAATGTCCCAAGTGACGGAGACATTTGACTGGGTCTGGGCTTCCTTTTGGCGGCGGTCATAGTCAGCTTCATACATGACAAGAGGGCTGAAGCAGCGCTGGTATTCGTAGCCGTCTTCGTAGCGGAGGACGACGTGAGGGATATTTTGCTCGAGATCGGGTTTATCGAGGTCGTCCACAGTGGCTTTGGGAGAATCTCGCCACATTTCTTCTAGTTTTGTCATTTGAACTGGGGAAATTTTGCGAGCGCGGGCGACTTCTTCTTGAGAGGGGACTGAGACGAGCCAGTTGGTAAAGGAGCGATCCGAGATAAGAGGGTCCCATTTAGAAGAGTCCCAGTTCATGTCTTTATTGATGGGGGTATTTGCGCAAGGATAGCGACAAAGAATAACAATGACCGATTCGGCCTTTGCGGAGATAAAGCCGAGGACGAAAACGTTTTGGTTGCCACAATTATAGCACTCGAGTGTTGTTTCTCCAAGTTCCGAGTCTTGGTGGAGAGCTACGACCTTGTGGCGGGAGCGGACCAGGTGATTGATGATGTGGGAGGAAGATGAGGAACCACGGGCATTACAGAACCACTTGTTGCATGTGACACAGCGGACAATGGATGAGGGGGAATCGATTCCGCAGTATGCACAGGCGGGTTTGTTGGAAAGGTCATCTTCGTCGGTTGGAGGGTCAAAGTCTGTAATAAGAAGATCTGCAAGAGACTTTAGCTGGTGGGAGTGGCTGGAGTGACCATGATTATCGTGGTGGCCGGGGTCACTGACGAGAGAGACAGAGGAGTCCGAATCCGAGTCATCGAGGTCCAATGCGGAGGGAGATGTAGAGGAAGGAGGAGGGACTCGGTGGTCGCCATCGTAGTAATTGGGAGCAGAAGTGATCATTTTGTTCGCATTGCTGTAGATGGATAGAGTATTTTTCTTGGTAGTTGTTGTTAGGGTTTATTGATGAAGATTGTAAAAATATATATATATATATATGAAATTTAGTGGTGGTAGTGGTGGGCTTGGAATAAAAGTTGTGGTTTGAGTTTGATCTTTCAGTTTGAGAGTTGTGTTTAAATGAAGATTTTTTTTAAAGCCATGTTTAAAGGTTACCCGGACCACACGGCTTTATTTTTTACTTTTTTTTAAAATTTTTTTTTTTGATTTGATTTTTTACAACTTTTAAAATTTTAAAAAGATTAAGGAATTTATACCATTTACTAGTTGATATATATATAAAGACATATATATTTATACCCTCTTTCTCTTCTAAAGCGTTATTAAAAAAAGAAGATACCACTGGCTTTAAAAAATGTTAAGAAGACAAGCAAGAGAGCGCCGGGAATTCTTATACAGAAAATCGCTGCAACTCCAAGAAGCCCAGCAAACCCTTAAAAGACAACAACTGCGCGCAGCTCTGGCCTCAGGAAAACCTCTTCCACGTGAACTTCAAGAAGATGATCGACTACGCAGCAGCTTTAAGTACGATGAGTCTATAACACCAGACGATAAAGCAGTCAAAGTTACTAGAGACAAAACAACAGGAAAACCCATTTATGTGGAAGATTCGACAGTTGATGACGAGTACAGCGCGCTGAGCGGAGTCGCAGATCCACGCGTGGTGGTCACAACTTCGCGTAACCCATCGGTCCGGTTGCTCCAGTTTGCCAAGGAAGTACGCATGCTATTCCCCACAGGACTCAAGCTTAATCGTGGTGCTGCAGTGCTGCCAACATTGGTGAGCGCATGTGAGGGCGCAGGAACTTCGGACATTTTGGTTCTGCACGAGCATCGCGGTGTGCCCACGGCACTGACAGTGTCGCACTTCCCACACGGCCCCACGGCGAGTTTCTCGTTACACAACGTGGTGATGCGGCACGATCTGCCAAATGGCGGCGGCGGCAACATTTCAGAAGCATATCCTCACCTGATTTTCGACAACTTTACATCTCCCTTAGGAAAACGTGTGGAAACAATTTTGAAGCATTTGTTTCCTCCGGGTGCAAAAAAGGATAGCCCTCGTGTAGTGACCTTTGCAAACAAGGGTGACTACATTTCAGTAAGACATCATGTTTATGTTCGTACAAATGATGGTAGTGTGGAGTTGGCAGAGGTTGGTCCTCGATTTGAGATGCGATTATATGAGCTCAAGCTGGGAACAATTGATAATAAAGATGCGGATATTGAATGGAAGTTACGTGGATTTGTGCGTACTGCCAATAGAAAGGATTATCTGTAAAAATACATTAATAAAGTTAAAAAAGAAGAAGATGATTATGATGGCAATAAAAAAATATAAAATTAATTAATCATTATATATATCGCAGGTTTTTTTTTTAGAGATAAATCTCATCCGTGTTTCGGCGCAGAGTTTCTCCCAAGGATGACATTTCCATTCCTTCGTCAGCAATTTCCGAATCATAACCGCTGGCAGCAGCTACCGATTCATCCGAGAATAAGGAAAACGAAGAGGCTTTACGAGGTGCTTTAGCGGTAGGCGTATTCATTGTGTTGGTATTGCCTACACCTGGTGCAGGTGATGCTGAGGGTGGTGAAGAAGAACCAAAAGAGGACGATGATGATGAGGAAGAAAATGAAGAGGCAGAAGATGGAAGAAACAAATCTGGGGACATAGAAGCGGGGGAGGCAAGTGAAGTATTATCACCTGTAGTAGTTGTTGTGATATGAGTATTAGTACTAGGATGAGGAGGAGGAGGCGTAAAATTAGACAAAGAGGAAGAATGACCACTTAAAAGATCTAAAGAAGATGAAAAAGGTGGTGCGTTAGAAGCGTTTTGCTGAACCTGTTGAGCATGTTGCTCGGTTGACATGAGGTCCGCAAAAGAACAAAAACTGAGAACGCGCAAGTCTCTTGGTAATCGAGCATCTTGGGAAGTGGAAAGGGGCTGTTGTTGATCATGAGAAGAGGTAGAGGAAAATGAAGATGAACAAGAAGACGTTACTTGGCTGGAATGTTGGCCTTGTAGTTGCTGATGACTATTTTGATTGTGAATGTGATGGTGATGAGGATTTTGTGGTCCCACAGATTGGCAAGTTTCTGCTGGAAGAGTGCCACCCTTCGAAAAGGGGTTTGTGAAAAGGCTATTATTAGCATTGGTGGTGCCATTAGTTGTATTACAGGAGGAACAGGGAGACGAAGAAGAAAGTGAAGGCCCGCAGCAGGAAAAAGAGTTTGGTCCTCCAGTACTGTAGTGGTGAGGGGTGGGGCTACTTGGAACACTAGATCGTAATGTATAAGATGCTGTGGATGAGAAGGAGGCTCTATTAGAAAGGGTTGGTCTTGGGGGTAATTTTCGAACAGGGGAAGTAGCTAGTGGTATGGTATTACTTATAGCATCATTGTTATTAATACCTAAAGTATTAGCGGTTCCACCAGGTCCAGAAATTGCAGAGGATGATATGGAAGATGAAGAGACCATGGGAGTAATGGCTAGTTGTTGTTCTGAGAAGCTGAGAGAGCGTACGGATGACGGTCTGCGAAGGGACTGAACAACAACGTATTCTGGATCGACGCGGTCATCAGCTAGGATTTCAGTAGAAGCGGTCAAGACTGGAGGAATAAAGTCATCTGAAGCATAATGTTGGGGGATTTTATCAGAAACTGCTTTAAGGTCTTGAACGGAGCGTTCAAAGATGGAAGAGGAGATTGGTTTTGTTGTAGTTGTTGTGGTAGTAGTAGTTGAAGAGGAAGATGATACTGTAGAAGAGGGAGACGTAGGTGGATGGAAAGAGCAAGTTGATAAGGATGTGAGATGGAGAGGTGGGGCATATGATTCAGAGCCTGAGCGAGAAAGAGGGTGTCTTGGAGAAGACGATGCTGAGGAGAAGGTAGTAGATATTTGAGGAAGAGAAGGAGGTGGAGAAGGAGATGATAAGTTTAATGGATGGTGAGAGAGTGGTGAGTTTAAGGGAGAAGGGGTGGAAGTAGTATTTGTTGGATTTGGAATAGGAGAAGAAAATGAGGTAGAAGTATTTAAGGGTGACGAGGTCAAAGCAGAAGATCGCGAAACAGGAGGTTGAGAGCGTAGCTTTTGCTTAGCAAGATGTACTGGGAGAGGTTTATTGTTAGATGCTGTTTGCATTGTAAGAGAAGGCTGCGTAGATGATGATGGGACTTTTTTAAGGGTTGTTAAAGAGGAGTTATCGAGGTTGGTAAAGGTTTGCCGAGAAGAGGAAGGTTTACTTTGCAAAGAAGAAGAGGGTGATGATGACATTTGATTTATAAAGTTTGAATTAATAATAGGTTTTTGTGCTAAACTTGTTGAAACTGAAGAATCAGGAGACTTAATTAAAAGGGTAGTGGAGGAAGAAGAAAGAGAAGACTGGCTAGTAAAATTTTGGTTTTTTAAACAAGTTAAATTTAAAATTTCCCCTCTGTTTACTGGAGATTCGCTGTTGGGAATGTTTGATAAAGGCGGGCCTTTTGGTGAAGGCGGTTTTAGTATGAACGGCGGGGGTTTTGGTTTGTTGTTAATAGTAGTGGTGGTGGACAAACAAGAGGGGGGGGATTTAAAGTTATCGTCGTCACGCGGACCGCAAGGAGACAATGAAGGTTTTTGGTTATTAAAAGGACTGATGGAAGGAGAAAAAGAAGAAGAATAAATTGGCCCATTTTTATTATTATTATAGTTTTTATTAGTAGTGGTGATAATTTCATTATCTTCTTCTTCTTCTTCTTTACTAGAAGAAGCTTCTTTTAACGATGGATTAGCTTTGGTTCCATCATCACCATCGTTGGTACTATTCAAAGTACCTTTACTACTAATATTATTACTATCATTCTGACTACTACTACTACTACTACTACCAACGCTAATACTATCACTACTAGTATTAATATTACTACTATTGATACCATTAATACTGTTAAAATTACCCTCATCATTACAAGTACTATTACTACCTGTACTATTACTGCCAATAATTTTATTTTTATTATCACTACTACTACCCGTACCAAAAGACCCCCGCAAAAATCTCTTGACGGATGACCGTCTAGACACTCCACTATTGGATAGGGGTAACGATATGGCACTTCCAGAACGTGGGGAAGAACAAGAAGTAGATTTCATAAAAAAAGATGGTGAAGATGAAGTGGAAGAAACAGAAGAAGATAAAGCTCCTCCATTTCCTGCAGTTATAGCAGTTGCTGATGAAGAATGAGTAGGAGAGGAAGAAGGAGAAGAAGAAGAAGAAGAAGAGGAAGAAAATATCATTGGTGGAACGAGGGGTATAGAGCTCGACATGGAAGAAGGTGAAACTAATAAATCTTCAATGGTAGAATATAATGGAAGAGAAGGTGGTGACATCATCTTGCGACCATTTGGAATAGGTGTTGTATTAGTAGTAGTGTTAGTAGTATTAGTAGTTATGTTAGTATTAGTAGTAGAAGTGCTTGCGATATTAGCGGTAGTAGTAGATTTCGTAGAATTAATAGGACCGTAAGTAGCAACACCAGCAGTAGATGATTTAGTGATTAGTGGAAATGGCGAAGAAGGTCGACGAGAAACAGGAGCGCTCTGGATAGCAATACCTCTGGAAGAGGATAAAGAAGAAGAGGAAGAAAAGGCTTTGCTCTTTACTGAGTCGTCGTCCGCATTTATCAAACCACTGGATGGTAATACTCCAGGAGGACTAGGAAGATTGAAAGGATAGTAAGCTTGTTGATAGCGATGGTTATGGTTGTCTCCCACACACAATGCAGCGGTTTCTGCATCAGATAGAGGTTCATCTCCTAAAAAAGAGTCAAATGGGATTTTTGCGGAGGAAGAGGTTTTAGCATTAGTAGCCGGAGTTGGGGTGGTAGGCGATTGTTTTTTCTTGGATTTCTGAGCTGAAGATGATTTGCGCCGTTGAAAAATAGAAAGAAGAGCCATTTTATTGATGGATTAAGATGATAATTGAAAAAATTAGAATATATGATTAAAGTGATAACGAAAGGGTTGAAGAGGAAAGAAAAAAAAAAGTGGTGTATATATAAATATTTACTAATATTTTATATTATAAAAAAAAAAAAAGGGCAGCAGCAGCAGAAGCAACAGAAGAAGAAGAAGAAGCAGCAGCAGCAGCAGCAAAAGCAGCAATTACACCGAGAGAGAGAAAGATTTTGGTATTGGGACCAAGAATTAAAATACAAATTTATAAAAAGATAGCAAAATAACCATAAAAAATAGCCTGTTTTCTTTCTTTAAGAACAAGATTATACACGTAATGGCAATAAAAGTAGTAGCGGTAGATATTTCTTTAGCTTTGAGTTGTTATTTAAGATATATTCTAAACATTTTCTTTTTCAATTGAAACTTCTTAGAGTATAATCAGGTTTTTTTTTATATATTTTCTCTAAAATAAATATATTCATTATTACTGCACGTGCAGTGAATATTTAATGGAGATATACAAATTTATATCAAGCCGTCCATTCTTTGCGTCCCTCTCCTTCCTAAAACGCTGCGGGAAAAACTTCCCAAAGAGGTAACCAAAAAAACCTTAAATTAGGATTAGTCAGCCGCATAAAGATAACAAACACTTGTCACGTGATTGATTACCCTGTTTTAAAAACCTCAACTTTTTTTTTAAGAAAATCCCCTCAACTTGTGGCTGCCTCAAAATTTCGACAAAATTGCCGCGGTTAAAAAAAAAAAATAAAAAATTCCACCGCCACCTTTTTTTTTTGTTCCAAGAAGTTCCCAATAATTCTATATAAATAAATAGTAAAACACCTTAAAATATATATATCCAACCAATTATCAAATATATTTATTAGAATTATTCAATTTATATTTAAACAAAAGTTTTTATATTTTTTTTTCCCTCCTTTTCTTTTTCATATAAAACCAACACAACCTTTCTACAAGAAATAAAAATGTCAGCTCCGCAAGGTCCCCCGCCACCCCCCGTACCTCCTGGATGGACAGCCAAGTTCGATTCGCGTTATAATACGTAAGTAAAGAGACGTATTCATTAAACAAAAACAACAAAACATTAGCTCTTGGCTTGTGTTGTCTATACAAAAAATTTTGATTTTGCAATTATTTATTCCATATTATTTTTTTTTTTTTTTTTGACGTTTGTTTCTCCAGATGTTTTTTTGTAAATATTATTAATGAAACTAATTGACTTTTTTTAGTTATTACTATGTAAATCAACAAACAGGTGCTTCACAATGGGAAAAACCTTCAGCACCTCCTAGAGGGAATGGAGATGATAAGTTCAATAGACCCCCACCTCCTCCTCAAGCAGGACCCGGTGGTGGTGATCCAAGAGGATACAATCATGGAGGCTACCCTGGAAACCAAGGAGGATATAATCAAGGTGGTTACAACCAAGGTGGCTACAACCAAGGTGGATATAACCAAGGAGGATATAACCAGGGAGGATATAACCAGGGAGGATATAACCAGGGAGGATATAATCAAGGCGATGGTTACAACCAAGGTGGATATAACCAAGGTGGTCCTAATAGAGGATATGGGGGCTACAACCAACAACCACCACCTCCACCACCACAATATCATCAACAACAACAATATTACCCTCAACAACAACAACAACCTGTCGTTGTACAGCAAGCTGCACCTGCACAGAAAAAGAGCCGTTTTGGCGGGGCCGGCGGAATGATGTTAGGTGCAGGTGCCGGTCTATTGGGTGGTGCTTTACTGGGTCATGCCTTTTCAGATGACAATGATACCACCGTTGTCAACAATTATTATGATGATGATGGTCCTGGTGATGGAGGATTTGATGATGGAGGATTTGATTGTTAACAAATTAAATAAAAAACATCAAATGCATATTCAATTATAAAATATAATCAACGTGTATATTTGTTATATTTATTATATATTGTGATATTTTAGATCCTTACATATATTTCATACAATGAAATGAAATTAAGCCAAATAAGATTATGTAAATTTTATTAATGATTATATATTTTTCTGCTAAGTCATAATTATGTAATAAATGGATAATTTTTAAAAATTTAAGTCACATGATTGATTTTTTTTTTTTTTTTTTTTCCCAAATCAATAAATTTTTCATAAATCAATTAAAAAAAACTTCCAATATACATATATATATACCTATTGAAATAATACCACTACACCCGCTACCAAATATCATACCATGGCAGCCCAAACAGCCAGATATTACCTTGAACGATCTCTCGTTGAGCTTGAAGATCTTAGAGAACAAGGCCTTTTTGACAAAAATGAACTGAATATTATTATGCGCCGTCGCACAGACTTTGAGCATCGCATCGCGTCCCGCGCAACTCGACCCAAGGATTTTCTTCGTTACGCAGAGTATGAAATCAATGTCGAAAAACTCCGCTTGAAGCGCGTAGCTCGTCTTGGAAAAGAAGCTTCCGAGGATGACCAAAACGATATCGAAGCTGAAGCTGCCGCCCAAGAAACTGGCATCATCCGCGACAAAAAACTCGGCAGAGGTATCTCATCCTACGCTGGCCCACGGCGTATCTTCTTCATCTTTGACCGTGCAACTAAAAAATACCCCGGAGAAATCTCGCTTCTTTGGATTCCTTACCTCCGCTTTGCAAAATCCCAAGGCGCAATTTTTGTCCAAGCAAAAATCTACTCCCGCCTCCTCCAACTACACCCAACTTCCCCAGCTGTTTGGATCATGGCAGCAAAACATGAACTCGACTCCCACAATGCCATCCGCTCGGCTCGCAGTATCATGCAGCGTGGCCTCCGTTTTAACCCTACAAGCGCCGTCATGTGGCTCGAGTATATGAAGCTCGAACTCATCTACGTCGCTCAACTTCTTGCTCGCCGTAAAGTTCTTGGTCTTGTCACCGAAGCTCAACAAAAACACGACCAAGCTCTCAATGGAGATGAAGCTGATCAACAAGAAAATAACCCTCTTACCG
Source organism: Magnusiomyces ingens NRRL Y-17630 (assembly GCA_900497715.1). NCBI lineage: Eukaryota > Fungi > Ascomycota > Dipodascomycetes > Dipodascales > Dipodascaceae > Magnusiomyces > Magnusiomyces ingens. Next base: position 2,771,393 of record UIDE01000002.1, read on the forward strand.
CCCAAAAAGATGTCATTGAAATCCCGGATTCTCATGACCCGGTCTTTGAACAAAATGCTTTAAAAGAACTTAAGACCCTCCCTGATGTCGACGTCAATATGCTTGGCGATCCTTCCACAAACCCGGCTCTTCGCGGTGACATTGCTCTTCTTGTATTTGACTCTGCTCTCCCGGCTCTCCTCACTTATACCAAGGATTCCAAGGAAAAACAAAAAATCATCTTAACCTTTACCGCCTCTGTCCTCGATCTGTTTGTCGACTTTGCAACAACCTCCCTAGATGTCCGTTACCTTGCTACCCACGCCATAACTTCAATCACTTCATCTCTAGTCTCCTCATCTTCTACTTATCCCCTCCCAACTATTGCTCTTTGGTCAACAATCTTGCCCATCCGTTACCTCCCTCCTACGGACCCAACATTCCCAGATGCTCTGCGTGAAGTCTTGGATGCATACACAAAAACATATATTCGTGGGGTTTATGCAAAGGCACCACAATCAGTCCGTATTGAATATGCCACTTCTCTTGCAGATTACCTTCGTGCTCGGTTCTTTTTGGACAATGACAAAGACACACCCACAGATGATGAACTAGAGAAAAATGAAGATAGTGCATTAGACATAACTACAAAAACTGAACTAGAACCTAATTTGAGACTCATTGTGAGCAGTCTTGTAAAGAAGTGTGACACTCAACAATGAACGTCAATAGATTAAGAAAAAAAATTTCTTTTTAAATATAACGTCATATAAAATAATAGATTTGATTAAAAATTTACTTTATAAGATTATAAAACCAATAAAACAATTTAATGATAGTTTTGATACCGCTAATGTTTTTCTTTTTTTTTTTAGAAAAAGTAATCCTATAACTATTTTTTCCCCTTTTTTTTCATCATCGATCAATGAAATCTTCATTATCAATTATAAGATAAAGGAAATGAGTAACAATAATCCCAGAATTATATTTTTTATAACGCAGATTTTTATGTTTAATCTCGTATATATATTATACCAAAATTATGCTCTCTTAAACCAACCAAACTACTCATAATTTCTTCCCATCAGAAATCCCCCATGTGAGCTTAGGGGGATTATTTTTTGTTACTATTTTTTTATAAATTTTTTGTCTCGAAATAGTTTTATAGCCATGGAGGGCTTGAAGGCGCAATACAATATTACATGCGGTCGCCCAGAATCAAACTTATGACCTGGTAAGAGAAATTTTCTTGTGATCATTATTGTTTTTTTTTAATAAGCCAGCTATCACTAGGCCCATATACTTGTGTCTCCACTCCAAAATGTGGATCTGAAGAAAAAATCCCAGACCTCCCCAATACAAATAACCCAACCACGTCTACTGGCGGCGACCCTCGTGCGGAAATTAATAACTCCAATAACAAAAAAAGCCAGATTAAAATGATTAAATCAAAAAAAGAAAAAAAAAAAAAAAAAAAAAAAAAACTATTGTGATTGAACTTAAGCAGAGGAATCGTTCCCGTTTGACGGAACATGGTTCTCATGAAGTTCATTACATTAAGGCCTCAACAAAAATGCATAAAGATGACGAAGTAAACAAAATTACAAACATTAACAAATTCAATTAAAAACTTGAACATCTAAACAAGCACTCAAACCATGATAATTATGTAAATGATCCTGATAGCCAAATTCTTGCTAATACCTTGAACCCGAATCCTCCTACTAAAATTTTTTCAGAAGGTGATGATGTTGAAATTAAATTAAAGGATTCATCTGATACAGACTTTAACATGACAGATGATATCTCTATTGTTTAAACCCAAGTGGTAGAAACTGCTTGCAACGTTTTTAGATTCTTGATGCTAAGATAAATTCATTGGCTAACATTGTGGTCAATAATAGAAATGATACCATGAACAATGAGTATAAAATGAAATTTGTCAAACCTAGAAAAAAAATTGCAAATCTCTGGAAAGGGAAAACAAAACTTAGATTGCTAAAAAAAGCTCTAAAGGACAAATAGGTTGGATTTATCCTAAAAATCGATCAATTCAAAAAAAAAGATGGAATAATTTAAAATCTGAAGTTAAATTAGATTTTAAAGTCAACTACGATCATTGCATTTAAATTTTTAAAAACTCAAGGCGACAGCTACCCTAATCATACTGAGTTGGTCTCAAAGAGCTACTGAAAACAAACAAATAATGAAGAAGGAAATTCACCAATTAATGAAATTACAGAGGATCTTTAGGAACAAACTAATAAAATCAAAAATAGAGATGGAACTATTTCTCCCACAACTGACCTTACATCAATAGAAATTACTTACGCCAAACAGGGAATCAAGAACCCAGTAAGAAATGTCAATAATCTTTCTTTAAAATTGGGTTCCAGATCAACAAACACCAATTACCCAAAGTTTAAATATACCATGAAGACCCAGAAACAATAATTCAAAAAAAAAAGCCAATGCAAAGCCTAATTATATGATTTGCATTAGAGTTCCTAAAACAACCGATAAAATTTGTTGTGGAATTATTGATGCTAAAATCAATAGCATTGCATAGAAAAAAGCCGCAGATGTTGTAGAGTTTACCATTAAAGTAAAATCATGTCAATATCACTGACAAAAAAGTTGGAGATCGTGCTGCAGAATGGATTCAACAAATCGACTTTACTTTGGCTCTTCTGAACACTGAACAAGAAATCAAAGTAACTCCTCTTGGAGTGCCTTAATCAGTTTCAATTAAAGAGGTGAAAGATATGATATAAATCTTTGAAGACTATTATTTCGTGCTTAACAAAAAACTCAGAGTGCTCCACAAAAACCAATATACTCAATCTATTGTGGTTTTTTTCAAAAAAATATAAGATTTTGCCTAATACACTTATAATTTAATTATTTAATATACCAAAATCAAAGTTAGACCCTACGTAAACAGACCTAAGACATCAGAACACAACTCCAAAAAACTGGTATGGAATACAAAATGCTACAAAACAGAAATGATAAGCAAGAAAACAAAAAAGCTTCAAATGAGGAACCCATAAATGTTTCTGTAGACGACTTGAATCTTCTCAAAAAAAAAACACAAATAATACGCATATCTCCAATGATTTACAGAGCCATTCAACTAAATTTTCATAAATCGAAATCAATTACGGAATTTATTTTGGTTAAAAAGGAGAGTGATATTTTGCTATGACAGGAGTCATACTTCAGAAAATATAGCCATATTAACCACAAAAAATAGATTCTCATCTATGCTAAGGCAAAAGATGGAAATACTCCATGCCGAGCAATTATTTACATAAGATCTAACTCTGACCTTCATGTCGTTACTAAAAAAAAATTGAAACCCTTTCGACTACGGATATTGCTACAATTCTGGTTAAAGATTTGGTACCTGTCTATAATCAACCAAACCCATCGAAAAAAATTTTGGAACCTTTATTTTTAGAATTTTAAAGACTGAGATCTAAGTACAATATGGCTGGCTGATTATCATGGGTAATTAAAACTTACATCATAGGAAGTGGGATACTGGCAGTAATCTAGATGAAACAAATGGAATACTAGATTGACTTTATGAAAAGGACATGAAGTTAATTACACCCAAGAAAAAAAAAATACAAAAACAAAATGAAAGCTCATATTTGTCATTATTTTGTTAATGTGCTTAACCGGATTTTTTTAAAGAGATTGATGAAGTCTTGCTGGATGATCATGCCATAATTTAATGGGATCTTTCCTGTTTCTTAAAAAAATATGAGGAAGAAGAATTAACGATAATGGAAAGTCTAAATATTAACAAAGCTGACTTGTAAAAGTTTAATGAAGAGCTTTCTAACTTCATTAAATTTTCAAATGTCCCCATACCAAAACGTTTAAAAACATAGACCAAACTGACAGTTTAACGGAAGGGTTAAAAAAATCATCAAAAGCTATGATACTTTTAATAAATAAAAATATTACGCTAGAGATCTAGCAGCTGCCTTTAATAGAACTCCTAAGAACCCCGAAGACTTCTCTTTGCCGTACACCAAAGAAGAATGTGAAGCTATAATCAAATCCATTGTAATCAACACTAAACATATCTCAACATGAAAGTTTGAAATGCAAACTTCCAAATTCTCACATTAACGTTTTTCTAAGAAAAAATATAGTTTAGTGTAACCTTTGCATTTCATATCAAAATTAAATCGTTGAAACACGTAATTGTGCATTAAGCTTACTGAAAGCTTTTGTTTTTTTTTATTGTTCCCCAAAATTTAAAATATTTCACTTTTCGAGTGTCGAATTATACTAATGAAATAGTGACAAAGCTTCTTTCGGTTCAGTCTCATCGCTTAACATAAGCGCCAAGATATGGCTATTACATAGATATTCCTATACACCGTTGGAAAACTTGAATTTAGAGTTTAGTTAAGCTTTAAACTTAATTTAGTCATTGCAATATCCTTGTTTTTTTTTTTTTTTTTCACCACCCCTTTGACACTTAAACACCTATCCACACAACCATAGAAAAAATGCTAATAATACAAATGTTAAAAATTCCAAAAATATGGTCTCTGGCGGGATTGAACCGCCGATCCTCGCGTATCACAAGGAAGTTGCTTGTTTATTAGCACGATGCCTTAACCAACTGGGCCAAGAGACCTTCTAATGCTTAAAATTCTATGTACATGCTATCTTTTAATCAACACACTAAAAAAAGTTTTGGTGGGAAAAAGTCACTCCCCCTAACAAGGGAGTGGGACCGGTTAGTCGAGTTGGAAAAGACGTTCGCTATATGCGAGAGGCGTGGGTTCGAGCCCCACACCACCCACTCTTTAAATGGTTTGCGGGAGCTTACCATAGTCCGACATAAAGGGCCTAACCGCCGACCGTCCTGTCAGTCTAATTAGCTACGCAGGTGATTGCGGGCCGTATCTCTGGCAGGGCGGAATAAGAAATAAAATCACGGTTTTCCGTGAAGCGTCTGTGAAGATAAGTGGAAATTGGGTCGGGAAGGTTTGGGATCGACATACTGATTCACCCCTGTTCCTCGTAGGCTGGCATCAGGGCCCATGCGCTCCGGGCTATCCGAGACGTCCTGACCGACACTTGTACTGAAAAGGTACTACATGACCGACACACATTAGTTAGAAATTATAAGGATAGCGATAACGCTGATGTTATATACTTCTATAACCCTTGAATATAAATAAATAAATAAATAAATAAATTAAATAGAAAGATACCAATTTAAATTTTAAATAAAAATGGAAAAAATGCCAGACCCCCCCGATAAAATCAACCCAACCACGCCTAGCGGTAACGACCCTCGTGCCGATATTAACAACCTTGATAATCATGTTGAACAGACCAAAATTAATGATATCGAAAAGACTAATGCTGTTGGACTAAAGCAGAAAGGTGTTTCTCATTTGAAGGGACATCATTTTCACGACGTTCACCACGTAAAGGCCTCACCAAAAATTCATAAAGATGATGATAAAATCGACAAAATTGCTAATCTTGACAAACTCCAAAAGAAACTTCAACATTTGAATAAACATCCTGACAATGAACATCAGAAAAATGATCCTGATAGTCAGATGCTTGATACTACTTCATGTGAGAAGTTGGAAGTTTGGAATTCAAACTTCCAAGTTGAAATATGTTTAGTGTAAATAACAATAGATTTGATTATAGCTTCACATTCTTCTTTGGTATAGGGCAAAGAGAAGTTATTGGGGTTCTTAGGAGTTCTATTAAAGGCAGTTGCTAGGTCTCTAGCATATTCAATATTATCAGGGTGCATTCTGGGTAAGTTATCAGGGATATAATGGTCGTGAGAAGTATTCATATAGTTGTTGTAATTAGTTTGTATATTAGTAGAGTTTCGTTGGAGTCTTTCAGAGTATTGGTCAAAAGTAGGATTTACGATAGAAGGATTAGCAGAGTGAGGTGCAGCATTACGAGCTGCACCGGAGGTTTGATCTTCAGGGCCGTCAGGCATGATTCTAGAGGAACTGTAGTAAATAACGAAAGTATATTGTTAATAAATTTACTAGAATCAAAGATAGCTCTCAAAAGAAAGAAAATAAAAGGAAGAAAAGAAAAAATGGTATTAAGTGTTGGAATACACGTCGGTCGTGTTTAAGACCCGTTTGTTGTCGGGCTCCACACTATCCACCGTTTGTTGCATCACGAGATTTTCCCGTATAATATCACCCATGAGAGTAACTATAAGCGAGATAGTTGTTGAGCATGCTATGTTGTCGCAGACTTCAGCATGTGAAAATTGTTGGGAAATAATGGTGGACGGGCTCTGCCTGTTTTAGGACTTTGGGTTGTTACCGAGGTGACTACTTCGGAAAGATAAATGTCCGGATGTTCCAGACCTTAGTAATATTTGTCATCCGGAAATGTTCTGGCCCGTATTACTAATAATAAATGGCTTGACTAAATTTAGTAATATTTGTCATCCACAAATGTTCCGGTCCGAATTGTTGAACTGTGACACGGGTAGTCATGATAAATATTTAACTATTATCGAAGAAGAAATATATGTGATAAAATATATTGAATAAAACAGTTATATAAGAAAGAAGAAAAAGAAAAATAAAAATAATATAAACGGGGGAAAACTTATTGTTTTTATAGTTGAGAAATTGAGGGAATTTAAAGTGGCAAATATTAAGTCTTTGGTTTTCTGATATGACTCATTCGGACAGGAACATTTGTGGATGACAAATATTACTAAGGTCTGGAACATCCGGACATTTATCCTTCCGAAGTAGTCACCTCGGTAACAACCCAAAGTCCTAAAACAGGCAGAGCCCGTCCACCATTATTTCCCAACAATTTTCACATGCTGAAGTCTGCGACAACATAGCATGCTCAACATGCTCAACACCTCCCCTTGTCGCAGAATCACCTACGGCCTTCATTCCAAGGAGACCCCTTAGTGTTTCAAACTTCACACGACCAAGTTTTTCGTGAACATGTCGGCCAACATCACTTGAGTATCAAGATACTCCAAATGGATCACTCCACTGCGAATATAGTGACGCACAACATGATAACGAACATCAATGTGTTTGGTGCGGCGATGAAACACTGGGTTCTGAGCCAAAGCAATGCAGCCCTGATTGTCCTCAAACATCGTCACAGGAAGCGGAACTGGAATCTGGCAAAGTGACAACAACTGGTTGATCCAGAAACACTCCTTAGACGCATCCGACAATGACATGTATTCGGACTCGACGCTGGAAGACGCAGGACTAACTTGCTTTCGACACGCCCAAGTGATGGGACCACCAGAAAGAATAAAAACATACCCAGTAAACGACTTGCGGTCCTGCTTGTCCTGTGCATAGTCGGCATCACTGTAACCAACAAGCTTGTAAACTTTCTGAGCTCGATACTCAAGACCAAGTTGCGCACTACCCTTGAGATAACGGAGAGTATGCTTGGCAGCTTCCATATGCATGGACTTGGGATTCTGCATGTAGCGACAAAGAAAGCTAACAGCCACAGCAAGATCAGGACGAGCACAGTTAGCAGCGTAAATCAACTTACCAATAATACTGCGGTATAATGAAGGATCGGCAGCAGCGTCAGACTCAGAGAAATCCGAAAGGTCACGAGTGGGTAAAGGAGTCTTGACACTGGAACAGTTCTGCATACCAAACTCCTCCAACATATCAACAATATAACGACACACATCCACAGTAATATGGTAAGGCGACTGCTTAACTCGCATGCCTAGGAATTGCTCGACTAGGCCAAGGTCTTTCATCTTGAACATCGACGACAGCGACGACTTGGTATTGGCAATGGCTTGAGTGGAGTTGCCAGCAATAAGTAAATCATCAACGTACAATGCAATAATGACCATGGCTGATCCACGGCCCTTAGTGTATACCCGTAGTCGCTTTCATTTCGAACAAATCCCAGTTTGACAAGAGCTCCATGAATTTTCTCATTCCAACAAAGTGGAGCCTGCTTCAGTCCGTACAAAGACTTGTTCAAGTGGCACACTTTGGATTCCTGGCCTTTGACAATAAAGCCTTTAGGTTGTCGCATGTAAATGTCTTCTTTGAGATCGCCATTAAGAAATGCAGTCTCGACATCCATGTGATGAACCTGGAACCCAAACTGAGCGGCAATCGCAAGAACAATCCGAACAGTCTCGTACCGAACAACAGGAGCAAAGGTTTCAGTGTAATCAATGCCTTCAACTTGAGAAATCCAATACAAACAAGGCGAGCCTTGTATCGCTCAATGGAGCCGTCAGCTTTGCGCTTAATCTTGAAAACCCATTTGCTGTTGATGGCCTTGCGGCCAGGAGGAAGGTCGACCAAATCC